>OY987299.1:62850691-64197321 GCA_963920635.1 Pseudeuparius sepicola | reverse complement strand
TCATTTTAATTTCATATAACATAAGTTCATATTTCAACGCTTCTAAATTCTTCAAATATTGTTGCAGTTTTCTTCTGTACTCCAGCTTCGTCATGGTTCTATAATAAATTCGATATTTGTAGATCGGCCGACGGGTCCAAGACTCTTCATGTAATACCTCCTTCCGTTACCGATATCCCTATTAATTTCTTCGATCCGTTGGGGCGTAAACTCGGCTGTGTATCGTTGCGGCAGCACCGTCTTAAATTCTTCGAACTCTACGTAGACCTCTCCGTATTGCGTGTTCACTTTGTCCACGCTCGTGATTTGAAAATTTTCACCCACCTCCATATTTTGAACGCTTTCGAATTTCTTGAAGATCAAATTCTTGTTCAGGTGATTCAGGAACGACTGCATTTTGAACTCGGCAAATTAGACTGTATAAAACTGCAAGTGTATATAAGGGGAAACTGCTCTTGCGCTCGGATATATAGACCTCTCCCCATCAAGCCGTTGGAGTGGGGGTTGCCCCGTCGTTGGAGTGGGGGCTGACCCCCACCGTTGGAGTGGGGGCTGACCCCCACCGTTGGAGTGGGGGGGGGTCAACTGGGGGTCACACGTGGCCAAAAGGGCAAAGGTCAACCTATCAGGATCTAGGGGTCAACTGGGGTCATCCGGTGACGTCACGTGACCTCGGGCATGACGTAGCCACTTTGCTCCCGTGACCTCGGGCCGTAGGGGACTCTCAGGATCAAGGGGTCAACTGAGGTCAAACTGGTCCCGTACTCTCTTTGTATTACTACTATTGCACCCTTATTTATACAGATAAACAAGGATTGCACCTACGCGCGACGAGACCGCCAGATGAAAGAGAGCGCGCATGCTATTTGTTCATGCAATAGAGAAGGATAGCGATGCATTAGTAAATACTAAACATTATTTTAAAGCAACTGGCATTAGAGTTGAGAAAACCACGATAAATATATAATATATTAAATAAAAATATAATATAATTTTATATGTGGCTGTACAACATATCGCGTGCCTAATGCCAAAAATATATAAATATGCTATATATACCGTAGGAGCCAAAAGGCGTATAAAAAATTGTTTTTGCTTAATCATTTTGAAATCACTTCAAATGAATATATTCTTACAATAAAAGAAATTAATATATGTTTTTTCCAATAGGCCTTTTTGGCATTTATTTTTTATTCTATTATTTTTATTCTTCTGAAGTGATTAGCAACCTAAAAAATATATTATATGCCTTTTTGTCATTAGACACGCGATATTAATGTTCTTCTGTATATAAACGATATGTACTTATCTTGAAATTTTCTTGCACCAGAGTGAATGACCCTAGAAATCGAATTTTATGAAAAATTATGCTGCGAAAGAAGACAGTGAACAGTTTATTGTGGACCAAACGCCATGGAAAATACAAGACATTGTCGAAATGACGGAAAATGAAGACGAATGTACCGAGTTCGAGGATCAACATGGCACTTCTGATGAATCGGATACGGAATAAAAATTATTCATTGGAACTTTCTTCAATAATAAAATTGTTGTATTAATGTTATATTGTAATATAATTTTTGTACGTAAAACAAGATCCTTAGAGTATCTTTCATTTCGTTTTAATTTTTTGACTGTTAACTTTGTTCATTTTTATTTATTTTCCTGAAATAACAAGAAAATTTCAAGATAAGTACATATCGCTATCACATTTATATGCAATACAGAAGAACATTAAAGCGCGTGTCTAATGACAAAAAGGCATATAATATATTTTTTAGGTTGCTAATCACTTCAGAAGTATAAAAATAATAGAATAAAAAATAAATGCCAAAAAGGCCTATTGGAAAAAATATATATGTATTAATTTATTTTATTGTAAGAATATATTCATTTGAAGTGATTTCAAAACGATTAAGCAAAAACAATTTTTTATACGCCTTTTGGTTCCTACGGTATATATAGCATATTTATATCTTTTTGGCATTAGGCACGCGATATGTTGTAAGTACAGCCACATATAAAATTATATTATATTATTATTTAATATATTATATATTTATCGTTGTTTTCTCAACTCTAATGCCAGTTGCTCCAAAATAATGTTTAGTATTTACTAATGTATCGCTATCCTTCTCTGTTGCATGAACAAATAGCATGCGCGCTCTCTTTCATCTGGCGGTCTCGTCGCGCGTAGGTGCAATCCTTGTTTATCTGTATAAATAAGGGTGCAATGTAGTGCCCTCTTCTATCGCATGGGATAGTTAGCTCGGACCTCTTTGTCGTAACTTACATACGCATAAAATCTTCACCTTACAAAACTCGACAACCGTCATTCAGGCCAGATTTTTTACAGACAACCCTATATTATCGTATTCGCAATTAAATAGCGCTCATTTTGATATAAGATTTATCTATTAAACAAATAGGTGAAAATAACTATTATCGATTTACCTGTTTATACCCGCCAACCCAGTAGTTACGCCAGGAAGAAAATAGACAACCCAACGTTTCTATATTCTGTAAGCTTCATACTTTCGGTTGGTATTAAATTTATTCGTTAAACTCATGAGTGCAATATTTAATGAAAAGTCATTTTTCAATTTTTAATTATCCATAGTCTGGCCAGGAAATTTTTAGACAACCCACTCGAGATATATTTTCCAATATATTAAATTTGATATAAAATACTTTTCATCCATTAAACAGATGGGTGAAGGTCGTTTCTAGTGCGGATCCTCTACTACTAGGAGGTCCGGCAGGGCCGGACTAGGCGTTTATAACAAGAACGAAAGCTTTGATTTTGCAAATATAATGTAACGTCTTTAATAGTATATTATTCAACGAGTAAGTAATGATGGTTAAAAAATAAAGTTTGCAACACGAGCGTTAGCGAGTGTTCAGTGGCGGTCATAACAGGGTAGCAGGAGTAGCGAAGCTACCCTTGAAGGGGCCAAAGGGGCCCCGAAGGGGCCCCGGCCTCTACCACAATTCTTAAAAATTAAATAGTCCACTTATTGGACTGTAAATAAATGCGGAGACATTGCTGACATATTGAAGAAAATAAGGAAAGAATTTCTAGAGTTGCGCTCAAACTATAAATGTGTACTAGAACATTCCGAACGAACTGCAAACGAATGGGGAATAACAACAACCTTCAAAAATACGAGAGTTAAAAAAAGAAAATTATTTTTCAAATGAGATGATGGAAAATAGTAGTAAGAAGTTTGAAGTGACAGTTTTTAATGCATCGTTGGACATTTTAATTAGTCAAGTATCTAACAGATTTGAGACCTTACATAAAATATGTGAAATATTTCAAATACTGCAACCTGAAATTTTGCTGAATGTTACCGACACAGAAATATCCAACCATTGCCAGCAATTAATTGAAAAATATAATGAAGAAATTTCAACAAATTTGATTCCACAAATTTGTCAGTTTCCTTAGTTGTACAAGGAAGAACTAAGAGATCTGAAAACTATTAGAGATTTAACAGAATTTTTATTCATTAAAAACAAATATGTATATGTTCAGCTTTACCAGATTTGTGTACAGTTATTCAATTGTAGGTATTTTACAATTCCGGTAACAACAGCTAGTGCCGAGAGATCTTATTCGAAACTTAAATTAATTAAATCTTACTTACGTACAACCACAGACCTATATTAGCGATGCTATATAATAGGTCGTGGTACAACCTTTATTCTGTGGTACAACCAAAGTCTGGAAATACTATCTCTGGACGCTGGTACAACTATGAGTCAAGTATTGAATCGGAAACTACTTTTCAGGTGGATACTGTGCTACGCAACTCGGAGAGTCCAGGCAGAAAAGCGGTAGAAAAACAAATACTTATAAATTTCGTTAACTTCGGAAAGGCACACTTAAATTAAACTAAAATTAAATAAATGTCGTGCCTCAGTGCAGCCGTGGCGAATATCTCAACGCACGTGCTCTTGTTTACGCCAGGCGTAAGAGTTGCTCGATTTTAGTATAAAATTAGAAACAACGAAGCTAGATGGATTAGAATAAATCGCCAAATTTTCGTTTTTTCAAAATATCTAGTAAGCCATGACTTTTTCAAAAATCCACAAGGCGCGTGAAATTAGGCCCACAAAACTGCAATTCGTTCTCCCTCTAACCTTCTTCTATCTCCCCTAGTTTCCGAGATCCCCATACTGATAATAAAAACAAACCACCCTATATACTTAAGTTTTTTTCTTTTAACAAATGATTAGGAATAGGTTGATTATAAAAAAGGCAGACAATTTTTGATAGATTTTATTTGATGTATTTATATTATAATATTTTTATAATAATACTAATAATAATAATATAATATACTATTAACCTCTACCATTGTTATTTCTTTTTATTAGGTGCAAGCCAAAGATGTCATTCTATGCAGTGGATGCTCCTCTTCGATAGAAATGTGTATTACCGCGCTAGCTGACGGTTCTAGGAATCATAACATTATTATGCCACGGCCAGGTTTCCCAATTTATAGGACTCTAGCGGAAGCCATTGGAGTTTCTGTTAAGTTAGTAAGTTTTTATTTAGTAGCGTATCCAGCAAATCAACTCAAGATAACAAAATATTTTCACATAATTGACAAATATAACCTCTACACAGACATACAGAAATAGAGGGGGTAGAAGGGAGATGGCGGTCAATCAACACGGACTACGGCGTACCTAGAGTTATCTGACAAAGCTACGGGTTTGTGAAATTCGCATTTCATTTAGATAGAGCGAAGTGTGGACGGTGCGTCGTCGGTTCGACGTTTCATGTGAAAAATCTTATTATCTATTTATATAATTTCATATGTATGTAGCATTTACACTTTACTTGCCGGATCAGCAGTTGTTTATGATTCCGCCATTTTGCACAGGGACGAACTCAAATGTATATTGTATAAAATATCTGCTGTTATAACGTTGGAAGATATATTAAAGGTATTTATCCAAAAACTATAATATATAAGCCTTAAGTAGATATTTAAATTTATTAACATATAATATAGCTTTAGTCTTTTGTTTGTAAACACTTTAAACGTATTTATAGGGTAAAAATTTACTTAGTACCTGCATCTGTCTTGCATTTCGCATAGTGCGCATGTCGCACAATGTTTGCCTGGACAAATAACTCTGGGTACGCCATATTAACGACCATTTCCCTCCTCCCCCCTCTATTTCTGTGATAAAGACCTACCCCATATAAATGTTTTGAAATTTGTGAATTTGAGACTTTCTTACAAATATCACCAATCGTAACTGGTTGCACAAGGCAGACGGTTAATTTCCTTGTAAAAATGTTAAAGGTATCTCGAATGTTGTAAAATTTATCTTGAATCACTGACACACATATTATGGTTGGTTTAGTCACCGGTGTGAAAACAGCAGCCAAATTTCCGGAAACGCCCGATAGTTGAAACTTCTTAGCGCCAGGCGCAGAACACATCCAAGAAGACGACGATGATATCAGACCGGAGACTATTACTAAATTTAAATATTATTTAGCTTATTTTTTAAAGTCAGATATGATAATTATGATTTATGATAGAGTGGGATGATATTCAGGTGTCCGTTGTGCCAAAGAAATATTAGACACTTGGGAATTAATTTAGCCTCTTTATACAAGTTGCGAAACTCTAATTCGCAATCGAAGCAGTGCGATTGTTCCGAAACTAAAAGATGTGACGCTTTGATCTCAATTGGGGTTGAGGGAGATATATTCATCGAATAATCATACGGGGATTCGTTCAATTCCATTCCTTTAGTTTTTGGCAAAAATTATAACTTTTATGTCGGAGAGCCGACTTTATGCTAATTTCGGAAGCGATTCATCATGTAATTCCTAAACTAAAAGATGTGAAGCTTTGATCTCAATTGGGGTTGAGGGAGATATATTCCTAGGAATATGGGATGAATCCCTTCAGAAATTAGCATAAAGTCTGCTCGCCGACGTAATTTTTTATTTTTTTGCCAAATACTGAAAGAAACGGAACTGAACGAAATCCCGTTATCCGAGGAATATATCTCCTCAACCCCAATCGAGATCAACACGTCACATCTTTTAGTTTCGGAATAACACGATGAATCCCTTCCGAAATTAGCATAACGTAGGCTCGCCGACTTAAAAGTTATAATTTTTTACCATAACTGAACGAACGGTAAAACCCCGTACAATTATCCGGGGAATATAATATCTCCCTCAACCCCAATTGAGATGAAAGCGTCACATCTTCGAGTTTCGGAACTATCGCACGGCTTCGATTGAGAATTAGAGTTTCAACTTTTATAAAGAGGCTAAATTAATTCCCAAGTACCTAATATATTTTTCGTACAACGGACACCTCTGTCCCACTCCCACTCTATCATAAACCATAATTATCAAATCTGACCTTAAAAAATAAGCTAAATAATATTTAAATTTAGTAATAGTCTACGAGCTGATATCATCGTAGGCGGATGTGTTCTGCGCCTTGGGCTAAAAAGTTTCTACAATCTGGCGTTTCGGGAAATTTGGCTGCTGTCTTTGGCTGCTGTTTTCACACCGGTGGTTTAGTCGGGTTTTTTATAATAATAAGAATAATAAAAGTTAAAGTGGAGGTTTTGCATGTGATTGATTGATTATACAGGGGGCAAAAAATGGGAATAATTTTGTCTCCGATCGTCACTATAAAATTAGGCTTCAAAGTGTCACTTTTAGGTATTGCCTAGGCACCTAAAATCTGTTATCTATTTGGCTAAGCAATGCTTACTATGATGACGATGATCATTTAGCATGTCAATTTTTTTAACCCACCCATGTCGTACTCAAAAAAATATATATTTGGTATTTTAGACAAGCCCCATCAATTGAATTACAAGATTCTAAGTTTATATGAAGTGAGTTTTGGATTTTTTTGCTAGCTCAATATTACAGGAGTAGTAAGGAAAAGAGATTTCTGGGCCACTTGCCCCATTTTGACCAGAAAAACGTATAAAGTGCCTACGTCACGCCCAAGGTTACGTGAGGTCACTGACCCCTATATCCTGAGAGCCCCCTACGGCCCAAGGTCACGGGTTAACCTTTGACCTATGGAGGGCAGAGGTAAGGAGCACCATCTTATATGGGTGTTCGGCTCAAAAACTGTCGTCTAAAATCATTAAATAAGGATGGCGCTCGTGTTCTCCCCGGGTATGACCCGAACTTAGCGGTTGTAGTAGAGATGGGTAATTCGTTCATTTTACTACGACCAAATCGATCGGTGACCGATTTCAAAAAATATCGAATCATTTCATTCGGTCTTAGTTCGTTCGATCGTCGGCCGTTCGATGTGTGGACTGTGGAGTGTCGGTAATAACCGACTGCTTCAGGATTGGATCGAATCACAGTGTTTCACGATTGACGCATCTCTAGCAGAGTGGAAAGTAGCAAAGTTCGGAGTGTAGATTTGGTACCCGGGGGCAACTGCAGCGCCATCTTAATTTAATGGTTTTGAGGAACAATTTTATAACACAGAGATACCTCTACCCTCCGTACTTTGACCTTTGGGACACGTGTGACCCCCCAGTTGACCCTCAGCCCCACGGCTTGGTGGGGAGAAGTCTATATATATTTGATGGAACACAATTTCTAACTCATTCTTACAATAGCAATTTAGTGATATACAGGGTGAGTCATTAGTAATGGCACATAATGCAACCACATATATTTTGGGCCAAAATATTACGATGCCTTATAGAAATGTTGTTTGTTTAAGAGATACAGGGCGCTGAAGTTTGTTATTTGAAATTGCATTTTGGCTATATCTCTCAACATAACCAAGCTGCTGAACTGAAATTTGGCACTGCTATGTTTTTGGGGATGGAGAATAAGCTGAAAATGTCAATTTTTACGTATCTCACAGAGGGCGCAACTTGCGCTGTTTTTGGATCGTGCGTTTACTCGTAACTTTTTTGAGATAATCTTTTTGGTCCTGCAGGTCCATCATTTTAGTGCATCTTTTCATTCTGCAACAAAGAGGTACTCTTGTTTCATAACGATCAAATCAACCGTTTGCGTTGAAATTGCCAAAACGTGCCCCAAAACACCTGTTGACTTCAATATTCTAAAAATAAAATCTTGTCCTACCTACTGCTTTCAAATATTGCACAACGATTGTACCATTTAAAGCGAGAAAAAGTCCATACGAGCAATGTCCCAAGAATGTTTACTTTCAAAATGGAACGGTTTGAAATTCGACAAAATTTGGACACCCTGACAATTTTCTTGGACTAGATTGCAATTGACACTACAAGCCTCCACAACAGCAAACAACCAGTAACCAGGTGATGTGGCATGGTGAGAATGGAAAGAAGACCAGCAACTGACAGAATGGCAAGATGACACCCCGGAATGGCAAGAAGGCGCCCCGGAATGGCAAGAAAGCGTCCAAGAAACGGCAAGGCATCTAGCAGTCTGAAGAATAGCAAGGCAACCAGCAATCATAATAATAGCTAGAAAACATCGAGCAGTGGCCTCCCACTGAATACTGGGTGGAGGATAACTCCTACGTTCCAGATTTGGAAGACAGGAACGTACTCCGTCCTATTTCTTTTTTTTTGGCAAAAATTGTTTTTCTCCAATTTTTTTTGAACTTTTTTTCTCCAAAAGAATTTTTTTATTTCCGAATTTTTTTCTAAAATTTTTTCAATTTACCTAATTTTTTTTTCGAAACTTTTTTCATTTTTTGCCTTCCGATAGGTATATAAAGACGTCTCGCATCGAACGGCACCAGTCTGCAACTGCACGACTGCAACGGGCTTTTCGATTACTAACAAACGGTATGGACATGACGATGCGAGAGCGCTGGCTGAAGCTAATCAACAGAAGTATTAGACTAGTTTATGCCACCATAAAAGTATACAATTGCAATCTCGGTACGATAACGAAACTTAAAACGAATTTGGGACATTTAAAAACATTCAGAGCTTACTTAAAAACGAGACACAGGGGAAGCGGTTTGACGAGACGCGATGGGGTGAAATGGTAGAAAACTATGATGGCGAGAAGCAGGAAAACTCCGAGTAGCCAGCTTTGGGGGGCTACAGCTGGCTGGGTGCTACAAAGCCCCACCTATTAGGATAAAAGTTAACCGGGTGCCGAATTCAGGAGACAGCTTGGTAGTACCAGGAAAGATCTGCAGCCGGGAATGTGACATTGTGGTGGACACTGGTTTTAGTCATACCATCGTGAGGCCGAACACCACCACCAAACTGCATCGTCGAATTGACAAATGGTAAAGAAATTCCAGTTACAGGAGAGAGCACGACGCCTTTATAACCATAGGCTCTAATAAGTTCAAGCAGAGTCCTTGTGGCTGAAATAACCGACGATGTCATGTTAGGACTGGATGTCATGCGGGAACAGCAGTTCAAAATAGAAGTTCACGAGATTATTTTGAGGACAAAGCCAGAAGAAATTCTGACGACACATCCTAGCATGGCTGGCAACACTACCCGAACTGTGAGCGCGTATGAAGATATCACGGTTCCAGCTAATTCAGAAAATGTTATCAAGGTCACCTATGATGGACTGAATGGCGAAACAATTATTGTGGAACCCGAAGGGTTATATAAAAGAAGTATATTCTCTGGAAAGACGCTGACCACCAAAAGAGGGCTGTAATATTTTTGCGGATTGCTAACCTGAAGAACTATGACCAAAATTTGAGCAAAGGAGAAAAGATTGGGTTATGCCATCAAATTCAGGCAATTATGAGAAATCAGGTTGCACCACAGCAGGTTCCACATCCCCTACCAGAGAGTCTGGAGAAGATGGTAGAAGAAGCCGCTGCTCACTTAACCATGGACCAGCAGTACCAACTGCGAAAACTGACGAAAATCGTGATGTGTTTGCTACGTGTGAATGCGATTTTGAAAGAACAGGTTTAGGTTAGGTTAGGTTAGGTCCAGCATCCAGCACAGGATAAATACCTACTAGTAATAGCCCTCCGATCAAACAGGCCCCTCGAAGGATACCTCTTGCTAAGCAAGAAAAGGTTTCAGCTCTCTTGAAGGAAATGGAACAGAGAATCATTGAAACGTTACAAAGCCCATGGACTTCTCCAGTTGTCTTAGTGAAGAAGAAGGATGGTTTTGTTAGGTTTTGCGAAGACTATCGATGGTTAAATGATGTCACCAAGAAGGACAGCTACCCTCTACCCAGAATAGATGACACTTTAGACACTCTATCGGGATTGGATTTAAAGAGTGGTTACTGGCATATTGAAATGCAGATAAAGAGAAAACTGAATTTTATACTGGTATAGGTTTAAGGTAATTTAAAGTTATGCCATTTGGCCTCTGTAATGCACCAGCAACCTTTAAGAGGCTTATGGAGTCGGTGCTAAGAGGTATAACATGGAAAACCTGTCTAGTATATTTGGATTATGTCATTATTTCGGGCAGAATATTTGAATATCACTTGAAAAATGTCAGAGAGGTATTACAGAAGTTACGAGAAGCTAACCTAAAACTAAGCCCGAAGAAATGCTGTTTCTTCAAGAGGAAAGTTAGATATTTGGGGCATGTAATTTCAGATCAAGGAGTTAAAACAGACCCAGAAAAGATATGTAGTCAATTGAAAAATGGCCGCGACCAAAAGATATACATGAACTAAGGAGCTTCCTGGGCCTGTGCACTTATTACAGGAGATTCGTCCTAAACTTTGCACACATAGCCAGGCCGCTGCATAAACTCACAGAGGATGGGATCGATTATATGTGGACCTCAGATTGTAAAGAAGCATTTCAGACCTTGAAGAAAGTTTTATGTTCTTCACCGATTTTGAAGTTTCCCGTGCCTGGAAAGACATTCATCATGGATACAGAATCTAGCAACTTTGGTGTTGGAACAGTGCTGTCCCAGGAGCAAGAAAAAGTTATTGCCTATTTCAGTAAAACTCTGTCAAAGCCAGAGAGAAACTACTGCGCGACAAGAAGGGAACTGCTAGCAGTGGTCAAGGTCGTTGAACATTTCCACAAGTAATTATATGGCCAACCGTTCATATTAAGAACAGATCACGCATCACTAAAATGGCTATTCCAGTTTAAGAATCCAGAAGGACAAGTGGCAAGATGGCTGCAAAGGTTGGAGAAATATGACTTCAAAGTGGAACAACGCAAAGGGGACAACCATAAGAATGCTGATGCAATATCAAGAAGACCCTGTAGTCAACAGGAATTAAGGGAAAACCCGGAAATAATTTTATGTAAACGAACTACTGTCCGCGGAAATTAAAATTGGGATTCAGAAGTCATCGCCAGAGAGCAAAGCGAAGTTCCCATATTTGGTATAATATTTGACCTAAAAGTGAGACATATACCCAAACCTAAATGGAAAGATATTTCGTACAAATCACCAGAGTTAAAGGCGTACCGGGCGCAATGGGACTCGTTAGTAATTAAAGATGGTGTACTAAAGAGAGTTTGGGAAAGTCCAGATGGAAAAGAAAAGCTATTTCTAACAATACTTCTTAGGAAGACAGAGGCTGTCAGAGGTCCTGAAATCCGTGCACGAAGGCGTCGAAGGTCGACACTTTGGCATTGGTAAGACCTCGAATAAAGTTAGAGACAGGTTTTACTGGGTAAACTCTCGGGAAGATGTCGAAGATTGGTGCCGCCGATGTGAAGACTGTGTTTCGGCGAAAGGACCAAAAACTAGGAACAGGGGTAAGATATTCAATACCTGGTCGGAGCTCCTTTTGAAAGGAATCGTCATCGATGTCGCAGGACCGTTCCCAACCAGCGAATCTGGCAACCGTTATGTGTTAGTTGTCATGGACTATTTCAGCAAATGGCCAAGAGTTTATCCAATCCCCAACCAAGAGGCCACAGTCGCAGAGGCCCTGTTCCAAAATCGGATATGTTGTTTTGGTGTCCCAAGAGAACTACACTCAGATCAGGGCCGAAATTTTGAGTAGGGGATTTTTCAAAATGTCTGCCGCCTGGATTTCCAAGACAAGAACAACACATGCGTACTACCTTTTCTATTGTCCTACCGTACCGCTGTGCATGAAACGACAGGAAAGTCTCCAGCTAAGATTATTTTCGGGGACGATCTAAGGCTCCCTATCCACATCATAAGCGGCCGACCAGAAAATCCAGATTCTACTGATGATCTACATGAGTTACCTGAGAGAGCGTCTCCAGTTGGTTCCGCCAGAAGTTGCATCTAGAAAGTGACAGGATGAAGATTCGCTACGATCTGAAAGCAACCAGTGTTGAATTTAATGTGGGTGACAAAGTGTGGTTATACAATCCCAAGCGAACAAAAGGTCGGTCTCTGAAACTCGATAGAAGTGGGAGGGACCAAAACATCTTCGCGAATAAGATTAATGATGTCGTTTATCGTATAAGACGTAAGACGTAGCCCAACAGCAAAGATGAAGATAGTAAATATCGTCAGGTTTCACTGAACATGTCTGCACTGTTTTCTAACCTACTCAAATATTTAGCAGATAAATTTAAGTTTAGATATTCTACTTACAATTTTATAACTTTTATGATTAATTTAGAGGTATTTTTCATCGCATCTTTGTTGGCCTTCTTTTAGTTTTCATTGTTTTCTCTGTAGAATTTCCATCAGTTTCTAGAAATTTGCGAGAACTTTATGATTTGTGCATCTGTCTAGAGTAGTCTCCAGGCTTCCATTTGAATATATAAGCCCTGGGAATTGGGCCTGAGAAAAGGTAATGCTATAACGAGATTTTAGTGCGATTTTTGGAGCTGATAGAATATTCTTGGCCAGTGACAGTATCTGACAACTTTATTTGTGATTTGTGAAGGCTAAACAATAAAGGTGGTAACCAAGCCAACGACTTTGGACTGTGATTGTTGAAATACAGTACAATATCATATACCCCTTCGTTTTTAATACATATAAACTAAACACCTCGATATTAATTTTAACCGCCCTATGTATTTCCAACTCATCCTGTATTAGCTTTAAGGTTTTCTCTTTGATTTTATTAAAAACATCTTGAAGTCTACATACTTTTTCTCCAACGTTTTGCGATAGGTGGATATTCTACATTTAAAAGCACTGAACACCATTATCTGATTTGGTGCAAGCATTACCTTTATGCGTACGTCAGAGCATATAGTTTCTTTTTTCACAGGTGAATAGACAGGGGCAACCACTCTTGAAGTTGAGGTAGTGATTCTTAACTGTTTTGTTATGAGGAACCATCATTATTAGTCCACTGTGCCATTATTTTTTTACGAACAGTTTTTTTGTGTGAACAGTTTCCGATCGCGGCAAAAATTTTGGAAAATGACATTTACATAGATGATATAGTTTCCGGGTCAAATCCACTTAGAGATGCTTTGTCTACTCACAACGAATTAATACAGTTATGTAAACGGGGCGGATTTGAGCTTAGGAAGTGGACTTTTAATGTACCGAAAATTTTTGGAAGGTTTAGGGGAGGCAACTGTATACTCCGAGCCAGATTCTTTCGACGATAATTCCGTTTTAAAGATATAAGGCCTCTAGTGGCGTCCGGGGACGGATATACTTTCATACGAGATGGCACCAAGAATTGATGTGCTTTGTACAAAAATTCTTATGTTATCAAATGTCGCACGTATTTACGATCCGCTCGGATTTTTATACAAATTTGGTGTCTATAGGTTTAGATTGGGATCAATCCCCTTCTCAGGCAGTTTGTGACAGATGGAAACAATAATTTATTGTGGAACTATCCTTCCCTTCTGAGTTCATAGTACCACGTCGCCTTTTATTAGATAATTACGATTTCTGTGCATTGCACGGGTTTGCAGACGCGTCTGAAAAAGGATACGCGGCAGATATTTATTTTCGTATACAGTGTGTCCCACTTAAGGACTTTATTTATGGCTCGATTTCCATAAACTTTTTTTTGTTGGATAGAGCTTCAAAAATGGCATTAAATGTATAAATCAGGTACCTCGTGCCTTAAATTCATGGCCCACTGGGACGGTGTTTTAGTGCTGAAATTTCGAAAAGTACTATTAGGGATTTTTTTAGAGGAAAATCAATGCCGGATTCTTATTCAGCGTTGTTCGAAACCCAAACGTACCAATTTGCATTTCCATACCTCTTCAGGGTGTTTCAAAATTTTTAGTGTCCCACTTAATTAGTGACCACCACTGTAAAATTTTTATTTTTAGCACGATTTCATAAACTTTTTTTTGTTGGATAGAGCTTCAATAATGGCATTAAATGCATAATTCAGGTGCCTCGTGCGTTACATTCATGGCCCACTGAGACGAAGTTTTAGTGCAGAAATTTCGAGAAGTACTATTAGGGACTTTTTTTAGAGAAAAATTAATGCTAGATTTTTATTCAACGTTGTTGGAAACCCAAACGTACCAGTTTGCATTAGAAAATGGAGGACTAATTGAAATGACTGAAATTTGAGTTTATGTTATGTTGTTTATTCATGTATTTGATGATATTAAATTAAATAAAAAATTTGTTCGCTAATAAATTTTTGAAAGAATATGAGTTCCTCATGAATATTTTAGTGACCAACTTACCAGAAATTAAGAAAATTAATTACAAATTCGTACGTTTTTGTTTGGAACCTCTCACTGCATATAAGAATCCGGCCTTACTTTTCCTTTTAATTTTTTTGGAACACCCTGTGGAGCTATGGTAATGCAAATTAGTACGTTTGAGTTTCCAACAACGCTGAACAAGAAACCGGCATTAATTTTCCTCTAAAAAATCCCTAATAGTACCTACTTCTCGAAATTTCAGCACTAAAACACCGTCTCAGTGGTCCATGAATTTAACGCACGAGGCACCTGAATTATGCATTTAATGCCATTTTTAAAGCTCTACCCAACAAAAAGTTTATGAAAATCAAGCTATAAATAAAAATTTTACGAGGGTGGTCAGCCCTTAAGTGTGGCAATAAAAATTTTGAAACTTTCTGTAGAGCTACGGCAATGCAAATTGGTACGTTTGGATTTCGAACAATGCTGAATAAGAATCTGGCATTAATTTTCCTCTAAAAAAATCCCTAATAGTACTTCTCGAAATTTCAGCACTAAAACACCGTCTCAGTGGGCCACGAATTTAACGCACGAGGCACCTGAATTATCCATTTAATGCCATTTTTAAAGCTCTACCCAACAAAAAAAAATTAAAATGATTTCTGCTGTGTGCACGTAAATGTTAATAACGTTATCAACAAAAAAAAGTTTATGAAAATCGAGCTATAAATAAACATTTTACGAGGGTGGTCAGCCCTTAAGTGTGGCCATAAAATTTACAGGGGTGGTCAGTCCTTAAGTGGGACACACTGTATATAAAAATAAAACATTTCATACGTTTTTTGTAGTGGCTAAATCAAATCAAATCAAAGGTTCCTCCATTCAAAAAATTTCCATAATACGCCTAGAGCTTCTTGGTGCTGTATTGCTTTCCAAATTACTAAAGCTTGTGCTTGAATTTTTTTGTAAATCTAGGTTTTGACGGACTCTTCCATAAGATTGGCATGAATAAAGGCCCTCCCTTATAAGTACAAAACTTTTGTAGCAAATAAAATTGCTTACATACATAGGAGAGAATTCCACTTGCTTCTTGGCACCACGTAGATTCAATTCACAAACCGGCTGACTGCGCTTCGAGGGCCATGGGGCTTGTTAGCTTCTGAGCTGTTGAATCATGACATGTGGCTATGTGTACCTCCGTGGCTTTCTTAGGATAAGGAATTCTGGCCGAGAGAGTTGAAAAGTAATTAATATGTCTGCTACTCCTTGTCAGTCCATTTTGATAAATTAAACATGAAGGTCTTAATACTCACAGCTCAATTTTATTTTTTATTAAAAATAGGCGACCGGTTTCGTGATTTTTAGAAGCAATCACATCATCAGGCTAAGAGTACAACACAAAAATAAACAATACAGTATAAAAATACAAACAAATACTTACGCAGCCATAATGGCTTTTTACATTCAAAACTACACGTCATAAAATAAGTAAATAAAGTTATAGTAAAAAAAGTTGCATATAAAAAAAGAAATAGGAGGAAGACTGTATATATACACTTAGAATTCAAAATTAAGAACGAACCAGCTGGTAAATAAAGGTATATCTAAAAAACGGGGAAAATACTTAGGAATGTCAGAAATTCAATGTTGTTAGATCGGACATTAAAATTGGTCAAATAGATCCTCAACGCTATCAGTCATTAAAATTGGTCAACTAGATCCACCGCCAAATCAAAGGTTCCTCCGTTCAAAAAAATTTCCATACCACGCCTAGAGCTTCTTGCTGTATTGCTATAGGGCGCCACTTATGTCCACCAATTATGTCGCTTACGAGCTCCCAAAATTCAGTCAACATGCGCGTACCCACACATATTAAACGATAATCCGATAATACAATAATACTTTTCTAAACAAAAGAATTACTAAAAAACTAGTTTCCAATATCTAATGGAAATTTAGTATGGGTTTTCGGAGGTGTGCACACTACGACAGGCATCTGTTTCGGACTTATTGGTCCTCATCAGGCAGACGTAGCGCACCTTATCAAAGATGAATTGTAAGGCCCGCTTTAAGGGCCCGTATTCATTGTCAATAACTAACCTACACTTACAGCTAACTCTGTAAAGAGCCGAAGAAAGTCAAGAAGAAGTTCAATGCTCGGTGGCAACGACACGAGGTGTTGCAGTTTTATGCTTTTTGGCTTGCCTGCCTTTCGGAAAATACTATCTAAAATATATTTCAACTTAAATCTAAAATATAATATAATTAACCTATATATTTATTATATTGCATCTTCCCTGGGAAAATTAAAAAAACATTGCTAATTTTTTTCTCTTTTTTCACTTATTATACAATTTTATTCTATTTGTATGTACTTCTAGAAACTTATTACTACCGAGTTCAAATACTATATTAGGGGATTTATCCTCTTTCACCTCATATGGTCCCTTATATAGAAGCTCGTATTTGTTAGACCTAACCTCATTTTTTAATAATACTTTATCAGGTGATAAAGTTTATCACCTACTCTATATTGTACATATTTACACTTTTTATCGTAACTAATTTTCCTAGTATCTTTAGTTTTTATTAAATTATTTCTAGCATCCGTACAAACTTGATGTAATCGATATTTTAGTAGTAAAGAATAATCTTCAAAATTGTAGAATGGATATTTAGATTTTGAGATATTTGATGGTACACCAGTATATGAGTTCGTAGGTTGTATATTTTGTTGATGAATAAATTGTGTTATTGTAGGAAAACACCAAAATGGTATCCAAAAACTCCATTGTTTCTAGATCTTGGTTTATGTGCATAAACTTGCACTATAATGGAATTGTGTGAGATAATTATCTGTGGGCACGTGCCAAATATCATCCAAATCGATCAGACCGTGTAGAATATACATCCAAAAATACCCAATTTTAGGGACATAATATTCTTCTTTACTTATTATAGAGCTTTTGTTTATGGCATTTGATTGTGAATAACCCTGTATTTCTCTATTTATTTATAGGTATTATAATCTAAACTCTGAAAATCTATGGCAGGCTGATCTAGTCCATTTGGAATCAGAGATTGACAACAACACGGTTGCAATCGTGTTGAACAACCCCTCCAACCCATGTGGAAGCGTTTATGGGGAAGACCACCTAAAGGATATATTGGACATCGCTAAGAGGTAGACGAAATTTGTATAAAATATAATTGTAAATTTTGTGCGATTTATAAGGAACACTATTATTTAAGGATATTATTTATATCCTCACATAAAATACACAGGGATCAAGGGGAACCTGGGTAACAGTGAGACACTTTTTTTCTTTTTACAATAATTCGAAATTCAATGAATTTTTTTAAATCATTTTTTTAGCACTTTGTTTCCAAATGATTCCCAAACCTATGTGAAAAACAGCATAGTCATACTATTGTCTTCCAAAAGTCTAAAGTAAATAGAAACTATACACTTGACATTTTTCTCACTGTTACTCAGGCATGGGAAACACTGAGGCACTATATGGAAGTACCTGTTTTACCTTTAGTTGAAGAGATAATTATACACAGAATGTATGCAATTTTACGAGTTTATATCTAAAACTAAATTGAAAATCTTTTAATTTTTAGCACATTGTAAGTATACAATATTTATCTATTATATTATGGGGAACAGTGAGACATACCTATGGGTATACGTCTCACTGTTACCCATGGTACTGCGAAATGAAAACATGAAAACATTACTATTTTGAATTTTAACTGTACACTCAGAAAATTTTTTCATCGCCGCAGCCAAGTTTTTCGCTGCCCCAGCTAAAAAATTTGGCAACATAGGCGCCAAGCAAAAATTTTGCTGCGATAGAAGAGTTCACTTTGCTACCCTACCTTACTTTTCCCAGCAGAACTACTTTATAAAAAACTCATTACTGTCTCTATAAAGTAACTTTGCTGTCACAGGAAATTCATGTTTTTGCCACGAGAGAGATATGTTTTCTCTATAGAAAACATATTCACAGCTCCAAAAAGTGGAGTGTCTGCAAAGAGCTTTGCTACCATACGAAACAAACATACTGTGATAGGGGAATACCTATTGCTTTACTTTATTATTGCAAGAAGCTACTTTACTGCTATAAAAAAAGTTCTCTCCAGGTGTAGCCGAAACAATTTACCTAGCATAACAACAATTTTTTTGCGGGTGGAGTTCCGATTTCCTGTTATAGAAGCTTTTGTTTCAGACCCCAGCATACAGGGTGTCTCAAATTCGATATTCACTATTGGGATCTTAGGAACTGGTAAGAGATATCTAGTTAGCCCATTTAGGCTACTTAATATGCAGTATGGAGAAAATTAAAATATTATGTTATGTTTTCCAAGATCCATATGTTACAACATTCACATGACATGTTATGTTTTTCAAGATCCAAATGTTATAACATTTGGATCTTGGAAAACATAACATGTTGTGACATATTAATATATTTTAATTTTCTCCATATTTTTCTGCATATTAAGTAGCCCAAATGAGCTAATAGATATCTCTTACCAGTTCCTAAGATCCTAATGGTGAGTATCGAATTTGAAACACCCTGTAAAGTTACCAAAAAGCCTCACTAACAGGAAAGTAGAACTCTTTATTACCTCACCTGCTAAAAATGTTGATAATATTCAAATTAGTATTTCGAAAAAATTCCAGTTAAATATTATAGAGCCCATATATTTATTAAATGTCCTAATTTCAACAAAAATAATATCTTTTATATATACTTACCTCTACATACATTTTACAAAAACAGCAGTAGCACGGAAGTAGGTATACTTTCACACTTTGGAGTAGGTATATACTTTTTGGATCATTAAGTATAGATTTTTATAATAGGTAGGTATTGTTATCATGGGAGCTAAAGGTCGTTAAAAATAAAAGAATATTTATTCAAGAAAATACACTTTATTCTTAATTTAGAAGAACAGCTATATTCTGACTATATTAACCGTCAGTCTAAAAAAGGTAAAAACAATCAATACTATATCAAGGTATATCACAAACCTTTGTGTGGAAATGACAAAAATATTAACAGTTTACGGCTAATACTAATATAATAGGTACCTACATAATATCAATATATTATAAAATATACCTACAATGTAGAAACAACAGATATTAATGTCAAACATTAAATTTATTTTTTTTCTTAAGCCTGGTTCATGCAGCTTCTTTATCTTTTAATTTTACTTTATCTTTAAGAAATAACCAATGGCATTTGTCCTTTGATTTGAACTGACCAATGACATTTAATATTTCTTAAAGATAAAGAAAAATTAAAAGATAAAGAAGCTGCATGAACCAGGCCTAAAATATTAACAAAGGAACGATAATTCTCGTTATTTTTGTGCAAATTAAAGCATATCTAATCTCAAAGTGACGTTTTGAAAAATTTTGAGAAATAAATATTTATTTATCATTTATAGCTGTTTTGTATTTATTGAATCTATATATAGTGTCATTCAAAAACTTTCTTTTGACATATTTTTATCGTTATATTTATTAATAAAAATTTAGTACAATGACAAAACTAGTTCTATATAGATAGAAAGTTACATGTTCAGTTTCAGAAATTTCCGAAATAAGTATTAGATATATTTTTGGCAATACCTAGGTATTGACAAAAAACTAAATATTTTAACAGAACGTTCAAATTTGGCACACTCGTGTAAAATTGAGAATGAATAAACAACTTTTTCTAGTAAAACGTTTTGGAATTTTAAGAAATAAGACCATTTTAAGCGATTGTTTAATGTCATTTTTTTGACAGATAGCGACAGTCATGTGACCGCGTTTGAGTAGGCCATTTTTAAAGCAAAAGCTAACGCCTAAGCTAAATTTCAAAATAAATTATTAGTAAAAATTTTTGAAGGACACTGATAACTTATACTAGACGTTATCTATACACATGCATTTTATTACCACAATGAACGTTCTGTCTGCCAATGCTTATCACACCATCCACCATCAAACGAAGCCCGAATCACGAGTACCTAGGTATAAACAATTATTACCCAAACTGTGCCCGAATGCCCCGAATGCAACTGATGCGCTGCGGCACCGGCGAGGACGCGGCCGATGGAACACTGAACCTTAGCCATAGGCCAATACTTTCGGCTCCCAGATGCGCGAGCACTCGAGCAGCAATGATGGAGTGCGGGAAATTTAAATACGGTCAAATGATTCAAATAGGTAGGTTATAAGATTTACATTTTATTTTTGAAGAAAGTATAAAACTACAAATTACAAATACCTAATTACAGGATAAATTATTATGATAATACTAATAGAGACTTGTGTCGCACTTAATATGAAAAACACCCTTGAATTGTTCTTGTTTTTGGAGACATAAATTTCCGACTTAGCACATTACATTTATAGAACTCGATGAGCTCTATCTTTAGGTGTATTCAAAAGCCTGCTATGACCAATGACCTAGCAAATAGGACTAATATATTGAATATTTTGTTTCGAGCTAGAGATATCGAAAAAAGTTATTAGGAAAAGTTGTTCAGAACCGAATTTTTACCCCGAAGACCCACCACATAATCGCATTTTATTATTCTTATTATTTAATAATGAAGTTATTTTCGTGTTCTTTTGATCTCTTCTAATCTTAGTATGTGCCTTCCATTAAAGGATTACCTCTATAATTTTCAAAGGTTTCCATGGCAAATGGCAATCTTCGCAGAATTGGAAACAAAATTGAGACTTAAAATTGGGGAAAACAAAACATCAAAATGCCAATAGCTATAATATGTCTATGAAATGTGTTATTTTGGGTAAAAATTCGGATCTGAAAAACTTTTCCTAATAACTTTTTCGATAGTTTGGAGTATTGTGAGGGTGATAATAATTATTTTTATTATCTCTAACGCGAAATAAAATATTAAATATTGGTCCCATTCGCGAGATCATAGCAGGCTGTGGATAATGGGGATGCATTTGACATTTAAGTTGAATACAGCTGGAGATAGAGCTCATCGAGTTCTATAAATATGCCAAGTCTGAAATTTATATCTCCAAAAACAAAACAAAATACAAGGGTGTTTTCATATTAAGTGTGCATCGTGCATCACAATGGTCGAGAAGTCGAGAACGAGAAAGGAAATTTGACAAGACATAACAACAGAACAGTCAACTAGGAGCGCGCGCATCTCTAGGAGCGCGCGCATCTGGGAGCCGAAAGTATTGGCCTATGGCTAAGGTTCAGTGATGGAACCACGGGCTTCCTGGGGCGCGGCATGCACGCGCACTTCGCTCCCAAGAGCTTGTCTCTATAATAATCTTTACTGCCACAGCAATAAACTTTACTACCACAGCAGAAATTATGCTTGCGATAGTAACAAAATATATCTGAATATTTTTCTTTCGTCGCAGTGAAACATATGCCTGTAATAGTAATGTATGTTCGCAGGGCAGCAAAGAATTTTTTATAATTAACTGTTTTGCTATAACACGAAAGTACTTTTTGGTCGCAGTAACGTACTTAACACCGTTCAACACTATAGGATACAGACCCTATTTAATAAAAAAACAAAACGTCGCAGTTTTCTGACAGTTTCCGCAGAAGCTCAATCTAACCGTTAAAAAATTAGAATTGGCGTGCAATCTTCACAGCAAATCACAACTTCTAAACTGAATGGGCTGGAACTCTGAAAGTAGTGGAGAAGGTTGACCTTGGGTCTTGCCATTATGCACACCTAGAGCCATCTATTAGCTATTAATAAGAGCAGGGAAATTTTGAATGTCTCACTGTTACCCATGTCTCACTGTTACCTAGGTTTCCCTAAGCAAGAATTTTAGTAAATGCTCAAAAACCAATAACAATTTATAATTTTTCCTAATTTGATATGAAAACACCTTTCAAAACTGTAGCAAGTGTTGAAACTTTAATTTACCAGTTGCGTAGAGTAAGTAAACTATTATGTACCTAAGTGGTTAAGTAAAGTTCGTTACCTAACCAGTTACGTAAAGTTCATTACGTCACTTGTTAAAAACAAAACGATTTAAGTGTTATCTTACAAGGCTTAATTTCTATATTTCTTCAAAACTTTAAAAATTATACAGATAAAAATTATAAGGGACCAAACTGTAATAGGTGACAAATCTTCAAAAAATAACCGCACTTTCTCGTATAAACTGTATATTTTTAAGGCCTTATAAAGATATTACTCGGTGTTAAAATTTTAAAAAATATGTAGACTTTATTAAATACTTACCAAACTAGTTGAGACACTTAAGTCAAATTTGGTACACGTTATAAAGGCATGGGTTAGCATAAAACCTATTAATATCAAACACCTTGAACTTGAACAACCAGTGACGTAGAAGTAGGCAATTAGTAATTTTTTTTTAGAAAAAAAACACCTTGTATAGCAATAATATGTATTGATTTTTTACGAAGATTTTAATTGTAAACAAAAATGTCTAAAAAGTTACTTTACTTAAAGTACGAAAAAATTTTTTCGAGTTTTACCTACCAATCGAGCAAGTTTTTAGTAAATTTTTCAATATTTCCCTAAAATAATACAAAAAATTTAAATTTACTATGAAACCATGACACATACAAAAAATTGCCAAAAGGACCTTTTTGCGTACAATTAAAACCTACATAAAAAAATTACATACATTTTTAGTACTATACAAGATGATTCATTTTTTTTAAAAACAATTTTACTAATTACCTACTTCTACGCCACTGGGTGTTCAAGGAGTTTCATATTAACAGGTTTTATGCTAACCCATGCCTTTATAATACGTACCAAACTTGACTTAAATATCTCAACTAGTTTAGTAAATATTCGATAAAGTCCACGTATTCTTTAAAAGGTTAACACCCTGTAACTTTTTTATAAGGCCTTAAAAAGATAGAGTTTATTTGAGAAAGTTATTTTTTGAAGATCTATCACAAGTTACACTTTGGTCCCTTAAAAATGAAGAGCCCTGTATAAGTACAACTTTTTTATTAGGCCTTAAAAAGATAGGTACAGTATACAGGGCGTCCCGTAATTCTCTATACATGGCTTAATGGCAGATTCCTCTCGAGAAATTGTGAAGATTTAGCGCATTGAAAGTGTTTCTATTTTGTACACACTATACACTCACTAATACCCACCAACCACCATTAAATGGACCCCCCTGGTATACAAAGTGTTTGTTTTTTAGGTGACTCATGTTGGTTTTTGCGTCAAAACTTTTTTATCGGTACGGTGAGCCCAAACTTTTTAGACACCCTGTAGATCCCCAAACATTTTAGAATATTTTACCTCTCTCGCACTTTTCCCACAAAATGCACCGTTCTCACTAAAAATCGCAAAATTCAAATCTTGTTAGGTACTTTGCACCCTACCATTATTTAGTCGAGTAGGCTGTGCCTACTGGCGTGATGCATATGTATCTAAGTATTACAATTTAGTGTATAGTGTGTACAAAATTTGAAGGCGATCGGTTAAACGGCTATAAGTAAAATGTGAACCAGAGTTGGTGCCTCAGGGCTATTGTATTTCGACAATTTTTGAAGTAGGAGTGATGACGTAATCAATTATATTTTTCCCAGCAACATACCCGATTTTTTTATATTTGCAGTCTGTATTTTTCTGAGTACCTTTTGGGAAAAAAGTGCAAATATGTTGTGAAATAACGGTAAATAATAAAAGTGGCTCTTTATTTTATTGCCAATGTTCGACAACAGTGTCTAGTTATAGCATCTCCATTTGAAATGTAATCACTTCAACAGGTGATAGAATACCATAAAATATGACTATTTTGAGTTGTGAGGCATAACTTTTTATCCATAGCCGCCTCGTTTTCGAGTTACATAGTGTTTAAATTCTCAAAACTGTCAACGTATTATTTTTATTTTCCAACCGTTATACACTGGTACCCAGCATGCATTGATCAAGTGAAAATAAAAAACTTTTTAAAAACAAACTTTTCGTCTATCTTGAAGTGGCAAAAACACAATTCTGGGTATATTCAGGGCCGTGCAGAGCTCGCACGGGCCCCGGTACTATACCATCTCTACGGGCCCCTCTACCGCCAAAGTGCATATTACATTATTTTACATACAAAGCGATGTAGGCTTCAACATTTTTATAGTGTCAAATATGTACAGGGTGTTCCCGTATGTTTTGACCCACCCCTAGAGCCTTTATTTTTCGAGTTAGAACAAAATTACTTAAATGAAAGTTGTAGGATTTTTTCTGAACCGCTAGGATCTGTTACTAGATAAAACAAATGAGCGTCACAAATTTATGAAAAAATATAAACTTCCTTTTTTAATGGAACACCCTGTATATTTGTGGATTTTTGAATTGCAGGCATTTTTCCGATTCCAACAATATAAAAAATATGTTATATGTTTGCTCTAAGCATTCGCATGATATTCCAAATTTCAGATAAATACGATCTTTATATTTAATCAAGGTTGCCATGGAAAAACATTTCAACTTCGACCTGAGCATTCCTATCAATCCATTATTTTTGGGACTGTATTGTCCCCCTGGTACCCTACAACTTTCATTTAAGTAATTTTTTCTAACTCGAAAAATAAAGGCTCTAGGGGTGGGTCAAAATATACGGGAACACCCTGTACCTACATTGTACATACAAAGTGCACATTTTCAATCATAAAATAGTCAAGCAAAAAGGGTTACAAAACCAAGGGACCATATGGAAATATGAACTTTTATTACGTATACCTATAAAATAAATAACCAAACAGTCTTTATTCTCTATTACAAATATAAAAAAACACAACATAACCACTTAAGAAATATAAAAGTAACTTAAATTTTAAATTTCATATAACACATATAAAATTTTCTGCCTCTCAACAACAATAAAAGAAAATAAATAAATAAAAAACATAGAAAACAAAAATAAATTAAATAAACTTTGGTCTCATTCAAATATATATATACCTACGTTCTACTCACATTACATATTATTTAGAGTAAGTCGACTTTTCGAGCCTTCATATTAACAAAGTTGTCTATGATTTGATCAAAATTACTTTTTCGAGCTAAGGTACTAAATGACCTTTCTCCTTGTGCAACTGAGACTGTAATAGTGCAAAAAATCCTGAGAGCAATTATGACATTAAGAAAAAGCGCGAGAGGTATTTTTTACATGTTAAACCTTGTTCATGCAGCTTCTTTATCTTTTAATTTTACCTTATCTTTATGAAATAACCAATGGCATTTGTCCCTTGATTTGAACTGACCAATGCCATTTAATATTTCTTAAAGATAAAGAAAAATTAAAAGATAAAGAAGCTGTATGAACCAGGCTTTACATATTACATATTATAAAGTATTCTCTAGACTTTGTTATTAGGTACATACAACGCCGTCAACGCCTCGCTCAGATCGCCAACAACGCGCCGGGCCCCGGTAATTTGTACCGGCCGCACCCCCCTATGCACGGCCCTGGGTATATTATATTGCATTGTCGCCAGAACCAAAAATGTATGCAAAATTTCAGCTCAATCGGTTGAGTGGAATTCAGTCGCAAGATTTCAGTATATACACACAAACATACTAACAGTAACAGAGCATGATAAATAAAAGCTTGCAAAAAAATCAAATTAGTCGAGGCTATAGATTAAGTGCTCCATGGATATCAGTGGTAGTGGTGACGGTTGGAGTTGTTTTATCAGTGGCGGCTCATCCATAGGGGCTGTGGGGCTACAGCCCCCCCCTGTAGAAAACATGCCCGCAAACTATAACGTCAGTTTCGGCCCGGCTATCGAAACCGGTTATATGACCCGATTATTGACGCAAAGGAATAGTGCACACACGTCTAAAATATTTACGGTATTTACAAGGGTTGTTTATTTATAGGCCAGGGTAGATAATTTTTGATTACAAAGAAAATCTAGTAACCCATTGGAAAAGGAAGAAAATATAGCAAAAATAACAGAAAAAATAATTTAAGGGCAATTTGAGGTATGGGGGTTGTCGGGGGTGATCTTTTAGGGGTGGAGAACGTTTTATCGCGATTTCCGGCAAAACTGCTGCTTAAAATGTTTTGAGACAATTATACTGAAAATTCCTTTTTTCCACTCACTTCTTTCTAATGTACACTTCCCCCAAAAATTAACGCACCACCCAAAAAATACCCAAAAGTTTAAAGTAAATTTTTGTCAAAACCAATAGTCCGATTTGGACGAATTTTTTTTTGAATGATAGGTTGTCTCTTCCAGAACGTTAGTGTACTAACTGTATTTGCATAGAAACCTCTTTTTTATAAATACCGGGTGTGTCAAACTTTTGGGTATTTTTTGGTGGTTCGTTAATTTTTGGGGGAAGTGTATTTAATTGGGAAAAAGGAGTTTTCAGTATAATTGTCTCAAAACATTTTAAAAATATTTCGTGTCATTCATCATATTATTTGGAATGAAAAGTGTTATCAAAATCTGCAAGAAAAATCCAGGTCCGTATTTAAAAAAATAAAGTTGAAGATGGTTTCTCAAAAAACGAAATGTTGTAGGACAAATCTAAAAACTCCACCTTAAAGCCCGTTAAAAGTGACATAAGAAAGTGTTTATCTTTGTTTCCTATCTGTGATAACAACTTCAGAAAAAAATAAAATCGAAAATGCAAGGTTTCACTTTTTCAAAATAACTCAAAACCAAATTGGTTATTTAGATTTTTTGCGGATATTTTGAGGTTATGTGAAAAAAAGTGTAAATACAAAAGTTGTAGATCTTCTTATAACCTACAACTTTGCTATTTAACTTTTTTCGATAGAAGTTGCAGTTTTGCCGGAAATAGTGATAAACCGTTTTCCACCCCTAAAAGATCACCCCCTACAACCCCCATATCAAATCGCCCTTAAATTATTTATTCTGTTATTTTTGCTATGTTTTCTTTCTTTTGCAATGGGTTTCATATTGTTCTAATTTTTTTTCACTTTTTGCCATTTTCAAAGGCTTGGGCCGTGAGTACACAATAAACTTGAATAAGTTACGAAAAAAACAAGTCAAATTAGATTTGTCACTGACGAGATGTTATTAAAGTCCCACAAAGCACAAAGATTCAAAAAGTTCTGCACGCTGATCTTAAACGTCCAAAAACACTCAGGAGGGATAGCAGCCTTCGATTGAGCTTCGGTGAAGTCCTCGACACGATCACGTCACAAGTGGATCTGCCAACAAGTTTGACAGTTTAACAGCTGCGTGCTGCGTATAGGTGGAATATGATGTTGCCCAAAGACGATACATATATAGGAATAGATAACTTACGGAAATACAAATAGCACGGTTTTGTTTTGCTTCCACATTAGCGGGTCGGGGGGAAGAAGACGAGGTCCTCTAGCTATCTATAATCATATATTTGGCCGCTATTCTATAGATATTTATTTATTTAATACATGTTACCTAATAATATCCCAAGCGTTCTTTAATTTTGAAGTTAAATTAGTTTTATTTTGCGTTCGGAAAAACAGACATAGATATATAATGAGAAACTCTGTGTTTTACTTTAATTCATGAATGAGTTATTGTAGTTCTTGTCCCTGATATTTAATTTGAGTTTTCTTTCTTAGGACACTCAAAAATACTGCACCTTTTTTGCTCCAATTACAACCACTATTAGGTACCTACTCTTTATTACACGACAACGCAAAATGCCTAGAACCCTCATACGACACGCCGCGCCGGTTGGTTGGCACTGTCATAATCTTTTGTCTGTGATAAAAATTATCGTAACGCCGCTGGTCCGGTGATTTCACAATAATGAATAAGATACTTTTTAGGACGTTCGGCTTGGCTGGGCAGAGGTGCCTAAAAATAACGTATGGAACCCCGCCCCCAATACTGTTCCACGCATAGCTGTATGACTGAGATTTCTAGAGCGACCGTCATGTTGTGCGCTCTTAAAATGTACACCACGTGCGTGGTGATTCAAAGTTTTGACCCATAAAATGGCTTTTTTCGATCTGTAGCGAGCAACACGTATAATTTTAAACTTTAGGTCAATACAAATTTTAATCTAAGTAATTACTCACATTTTGAGACAAAAATTATTTAAAAATATTTATCGCAATGGTCGTTATTAGGCTTTTTGCGCAAATGCTAATAAACACATAAATTGTTCTACAGAACTAGCATTGCAATATCCTAGCACGGGGCAAGAAATAAGCAACACTTAAATTTGCAAGGTGCGATAATGTCTACTTATCAAAAACCCGGACAGAACTGGCTTGAAGAACGGTCTCCTCACGTAGCCACAAAAAAAAAAACACTTTTTATACATGGTTCCCAGAATACCGGAGTATACAGGAAAGTCGCACTTCCTCCCTAAAAAATATAGAAAAAAGTATATACAGGGTGACCCATTTGAAATGGAAGCACCCCGTAAATTTATTATTTTTTATTCGATTTTAGCGGTTTTTTTCTGAAGATAGGTCGCAAAAAATTATACTTTGGTGCAAAATTTGTTTTTTTTATTTAAAATCTGACACCTCAGTGTTAATCAGAACACCCTGAAACCCCCACATACCAAATTTGAACAAAAAATATATACAGCGAGTTTTATTCCGCGGTGTGTCAAAATTGAGTAAAATAGGAATTTTAAAGGCATCTGGCAAGTCAAGTGTACCATGGAATCTTCTTAAACAGGAGAACAGGACCACTCAAAGTATTGGTGTGTAAAGATCCAATAGAAAATATAAAGGGTGTCTTTATCTGTGCCATCTCAAAATAATGCATTTTTTTGGGGTCAAAAATCGAGTAAGTATATCAAAACCGCCCCAGGCACTATAAACGAACTGAGTCTAAAAATACAGAAGCTTAAGAGTCATATGTTCATATGAGTTAAGGTGGCCGGTGTGTCACAACAGAAAACGCACAAAAAATGTATCATCTTAGACAGTGACTATATCTATTGATAAAGGTCCAACAATTTAAATTGTTTTTATTTGTTGGTTGGCATTTTGTAAAGAAATAAATTACTTTTGTGTTTTTTAATATTTTTTCAATGATTCCAGAGCACTCCTGACCAGTATAAAGTTTAATAAAAATTCATCATTTTGAGATGGCCCAGAGAAAAAGACCCTGTACATTTTTGTACTGAATCTTTGCATACCAACCCTTTGAGAAGTCCTGTTGATCATTCATCTGTTTTGATGGGATTCCATGGCACACTTGACTTTCCAGATGCTTTTAAAATTCCTATTTTGCTCAACTTTGACACCCTGCAGAATGAAACTCGCTGTATATTTTTTGTTCAAATTTAGTATACTGGGATTGTAGGGTGTCCTGATTGACGCTGTTGTATCAGATTTGAAATAGAAAGGTCGCTAAATAGTTTTCGTCATTTTTTACTATAGAAAAAATCGTACTAGGCCTTGAAAATTGATAATAAGACCTGACATTTTGCACCAAAGTAGAGTTTTTGCGACCTATCTTCAGAAAAAGACCGACTAGAATCGGATGAAAAATAAAAAATTTAAGGGGTGCTATAATAATAATATAAATAATAATAATATTAATAATAATAATAAAATGCGCAAGGGGGGGGTCTGACCTGTGAGAGAGGCAGACCCACGGGTGTGACGATCCCGCGCTCCCCAGTTACGCAGGGATGGGTCTGACCTGTGAGAGGGACAGATTCACGGGTGTGACGATCCCGCGATTCCCAGTTACGCATGAAGAGGTCTGGCCTGTGACAGGGGCAGACCTACGGGTGTGACAATCCCGCGATCTCCAGTTGCGCAGGGAGGGGTCTAGCAGGTGACGGAGGCTGATCCTCGGGTGTGACAATCCCGCGACTCTCGGTTACACAGGGATGGATCTAGCCTGTGAGAGAGGCGGATCTTCGGGTGTAACGATCCCGTGTTTCCCAGTTAACGCAAGGAGGGGTTTGACCTGTGAGAGGGGCAGATCCTCGGGTGTAACGATCCCGCGTTATCCTAGTTGACCTGTGTGGGTAGCGGGTTAGAATACTCCTATCGTGGCTCCGCGAGTCGTAAAAGGCGACCGAGGGCCGTCACTCCCACGTTACGGGAGAAACCCATGGAATGGAGATTAATAGGAGTTTTGTCATAGGGCCGCTGCCTGGGGATCGCCAGGGCATGTCTGGAGCCGGCGCTGGACATGACAGCGAGCGGGACGTCGGTGACATGGCGCTGATGAGGCGGGCCCCTGTTCCTCAAACAGCTACAGCCCAACAACACGAACATCTACAACATGGGAGCCAAACGAGAACTAGGGTTCCACCCACCGAAGGTGCTGCGCGGGAACTTCAGCCAGCGTTCACAGAGGCGGGATTACAATTACAATGAATCGATTATGCGTATTTTTTACAGGGTGACAAACTTAGGACAAGAGATGATCGGCTACCGACAACAACTGCATGCCGAGTTCTGCAGGGAGTTTCCACACATGCAAGTGTCTGAACAGTGTCAGATCAGTATCGAACTATTCTAACAAATAACCGAATTCCAGAAACGCGACTTAACGCTATCAAACGGGAAGTTGAGCTAGAGATCCACGGCGAACACATAGACATAGATGACAACAACAACAATGGGGAACTTCAAGAGCCTGGACAACAACTAGAAGCCGAAACGGTAGAACCAACAACCGAGAGTCTGGAATCGGTTAACGAAGAACATTTTGAAGGCTTAAACGCGCATATGAGACAGGCAGTATTGCGATACGAAGGCACAGACCCACTGAGCAGGCCACCGCTACCAAGATTAAATTCTTACAGGAAACTTGCGATCGTGCTCGATCTTATGAACACAAGAATTTTACCAAACTATGTTTCAGTGACACCAACATTAGAACGTATGCACATGTTAATCTACTGTGCCGCAACGGCACCACTGTAATGGGTGCCAAGATCCGAACGGCCCAAGAGTTCAATCGTGCAAGACCAGAACCACGAATGGCTCAATGGGAAATGCGACTAAATCGGAATATCGAGAGTCTCCGTAAAGACATAGGACAAGTGACGGAATATATCAGAGGAGTTAGAACTAGAAGGATCCAGAGGGCGGTGCAGGCAATAATGAGCCGCACCCAAATGCATTCTCGGCATGACCCCGCGAACATCACTGCTCAACAATGTCTTGACACATTAAAACAAAAACTTTCTGTTTTCGCAGGGCGTCTGAGGAGATACAAGGCTAGTAACAACAGATCAGAAAAGGGTTTCTACCGTGCTTTTAATTCTAGCGCCGATGCTACAAATGCGAGTTACCCTAGCAGAGAACAGGTCGACGGTTTCTGGAGAAATCAACTTGCCACACCAGGTCCATACAATGTCAGTGCAAGCTGGATCAGCGAAGAACGCGAGATGGGCCGGAACTATAGCCAGATGCAACACGAGCAATTCACAACCGCTGAGGTCTCCGATGTCATCAAGAATTCCCACAACTGGAAGTCACCAGGTCCAGATCATCTCCAAAATTATTGGATTAAGAAGTTGTGGTGCACGCATGAACAAATAACTACCTTAATTAATGAAGTCTTGCTCGATCCTCTGAAAATGCCATTGTTTCTTACACAGGGTGCAAGCTACCTGTTACCAAAAGACCAGCGGAATACGGATAACCCTGCCAAGTACCGCCCAATAACCTGCTTGCCTACGCTGTACAAGATAATCACATCTTGCCTTACGCAGCGAATATATGCTCACTGCGAACGGAACAACATCATTGCAATGCAGCAGAAGAGCTGCTCGAAGGGCGCAATGGGATGCAAAGAGCAACTCATCATAGACTCTGTCATCTGCAACCAGGCTCATTCCAAGCAACGAAACCTCCACATGGCTTATGTGGACTACAAAAAAGCATTTGATTCCGTACCTCACGACTGGCTCACAGGTATCTTAAAGCTGTATAAAATAAATCATCATACAGTTTCCTTTTTAGAACACGTTATGACAACCTGGCGCACTAAGATACAACTCAGAACCGCAAACAGTAACATCGAGACCGACACAATCAACATCCGAAGAGGGATTTTCCAAGGAGATTCATTCAGTCCACTGTGGTTCTGCATGGCGATGAACCCTCTATCACATCGGTTGAACTCTACAAAATATGGCTGCGCTATCAAAAGCAACAACGCAGAAGCGATCAAGCTGAATCACCTATTATATATGGATGATTTAAAACTGATCGCCGCAACCAAAAACCAACTAACGCAAATGCTTAAAATTGTAGAGGAGTTCTCCAGGGACATCGGAATGCTGTTTGGACTGGACAAGTGCCGCACCCTTAATATCATCCGGGGAAAGCTCGAACAAAGCGCACACGAGATGCAGGACGGCCAGGAGATCGAAGCAATGAGCATGGGAGATACATACAAGTACCTTGGGATGAAACAAGCTCAAAGGATAGACCATCGAACAATGAAGACTGATTTAACGAATGAATTCATCAAGAGAGTAAGACAAGTAGTGCGAACTGATCTTAACAGCAGGAATTTGTTTAAGGCCCTGAACACGTATGCGTGCTCTGTACTCAGCTATTCGTTCGGAATAGTGAATTGGACCAACACGGACATCAACAACCTGCAACGAAAAGTTAGGACACTACTGACAAAAGCTCATAGCACCGTAGAAAGAACAACTCTGCCACGTCAACTAGGAGGAAGAGGATTGGCAGATCTCAGCAAGCAATTGGACCAACAAATATTAAATCTGCGTAATTATTTCTACAAGCAGGCCAACAGCTCCACACTACATAGGGCTGTATGCGGAGTAGACGTCTCAACACCGCTACGTCTGACGGAACACGAGCGTCAAAATCACCACCGAACCGACAACGATAAACTACAGAGGTGGTTGGGGAAGCCGCTGCACGGGAGGCATCCTAATGAGGTTAACCAGGAACATGTCGACAAGTTAGCGTCGAACTACTGACCTCGGGACGAATGTTCCCCGAGACGGAAGGCTTCCTACTGGCCATACAAGATCAGGTTATACCAACCCGCAACTACCTAAAATTCATTGTAGGAGATGCATCGGTAGTGGATGACAGATGCAGATACGGGTGCCCAACTTCAGAAACAATCCAGCACATAACAGGAGGATGTCAGATGTTCGCATCAACGGAATATAAGGAACGACACGATTCGGTTGCCAAGATCTTGCACCAGGAACTGGCGGAAAAAGGATCCCATATTACAGCTACACACCGGAGCCTGTTCTTGAGAACAGCAACTACAAGATGTACTGGGATCGTACAGTTCTGACAGATCAACGAGTTGCCCATAACAGACCGGATTTTATAATAGTTGATAAAATTTCTAGGAAGACAACTCTGATTGATGTGGCCATCCAGAACAACAACAACCTGCGTGTGAAGCAAGTCGAGAAGATCGCGAAGTACAGAGACTTAGAAGAACGAATTAGAAGGCAATGGGAAATGGACAACGTTCAGACGATTTCAATCATCGTGTCAACAACTGGTGCCATACCAAAAAGTTTGCTGAGAAACATCAAAGAGCTGGGTCTAACTGATAATCTTTACAGGTCCATGCAGAAAGCGGTACTACTTGCGACAGCCCGAACCGTCAGGAAATTCATGGGGAGTGCAGGAACGTCCAACAACATCAATGTCACCTAAGGCCCGATAACATGGCAAGGGTCTCGTCCGAGCCAGATCCTTATGGTATCCGGAATACCCGGGATCTGAGTGAATGTTCCCCAGAGAGGGAGAGCGAATGCCTTTTGGCTAAGTCGATATAATAATAATAATAATAATAACTTTATTTCCACCGAATGCACAAACATACATTATAGAAAACGTCACAAAATTTTTTACTAGTTACAATCGCTGACATAACAACAACTAATTTACAATGCACCATATAACATTCCTAGTTACACATCATTTAAAAATTCCTTCACAGAATAAAAACATTTCTGCTGCAGGTAACACTTCAAAGTCCTTTTAAAAACATTACAATTAGTTGACTTTTTTATTCCATCATTTAGTTTGTTATATAATTTTATAGACAGATATCCAACAGAAGTGCGGCCGATCCTCAACCGATATTGGGGTGTCCTGAAGTCATTCCTTTGCCTAGTATTAAAACTATGAATATCTCTGTTCTGTTGAAGGTTAGATCTATTAGTGTACGCAAAAACACATAACTCATAGATCAAAATACATGCAACTGGCAGCAACTTCAGCTACTTAAAGTGTTCTCTGCACGATTCTATTTGCGGAATCCCTACCATACATCTTATTATTCTTTTTTGAGAGAGGAATACTTGACCAGCCCCACACGAACTACCCCAAAAACATACTCCGTACCTAATTCGAGATTCCACGTTGTCACGGCCCCAAAATCGTAGTTTTAAATTTATAATTTGTGGAAATACCGGAACCCTCGCCAGTAGTTTAAAGAGTTTTTTTTGTAAGAACCTGGTACTGGCTTCGCGATGATTTTGCCGCTCGAAAATACCGGACATGGGCGCGGGCCTTTTATTGTTCTCAGACTGTTTGGTTTATGATTTGTTTTGGTCTAAGGTGGTATATAATTTGGATCTAAGTATTTTTGCTGTTAAGTACCGGATCGATAATCATTCCCAGTTGGTTTGTGGAGTTTTAGACCAACATTTGGTAAAATTATTCGCCTTATTTACCCCTTCTCAGTTCCTACCATGGTACCTTGCTTGGTTAGGGATGTTCTGAATTCGGCTTTCAAGGAGGTTGACGGATAGGTTACTGCTGGGACTCCCGCTTTTCTAGAAGAACGAAGAAAACGACGAACGTGTGATCGACGTGCGAGTGGTTTCCTGAAAATTTTTGGTGGAAAAACCCGTTAGAGGGATCGTTCAGGAACCATCGTTGTTGTTAACAAGATTCATCTTTGGGAAATCCGTGTTTTGTGTGAAATGGATTTTAGCCTCTTGGAGGGATTTATCGTGTCGTCACACGTGAGTACCTGTTTTTTTTGCATCGACTTTCTCGATATCTAATTGAGTTTTCTTTTCCCTGTAGATATTTCGTACTATCTCTAGTAGTTCCGACTGTCATCAGGGACGTTAGGAAAACCCTCAACAGAGGGTAAGTTATAATTTGTGGATATGACGTCAGCAGTAGTGACGTATGCGCTCCTTTTAGGTTTTCATTTCCGGCCATACGTTTTGGAGGTTGCCTACCATTCCCCGCCTCTAAAATGTATCTAATATTTCTACCAAGGAACCAACTCCAAGAAGTTCGGAGTTGCCGCAGAGACTTTCACTCAATCTGAAGTCACAACAGCCAACCTTGGAGAAGTCATTCCCGGGAACCCCAGCTAAGCGAACAATTATTAGTGTCTGTGTTGTCAGTGTATTTGGTCTGTGTATGTCCTTGGGTACTCTACGTCTATGTGGGATAGCCAGAAATATTTTATGATCAAATTCCATTTTAGTGATAAGCGTCTCTAAACCCTTTTAACATATTTGTTGGTATCTATCTATATCAATTGCTTATTTATTACTAAACTACCGCTTGTTATCAAATTACTTGTAAACCTAGGGGCAGATCTGCTTTGGGGTCCTCTTTGGTGAGGTAGGTGTAGTCATTCCTCCCCCACATTGTATTTTGAGGCCTTAAATTGGTGTGGTAGCCAGCTAACCTTATCTAAGAGGCCGTTTTATCAATAATAATAAGCAATAATAATTATTGTTAGTCACCAAAGTGTTACAATTACAATTTATTAAATTTTCCTTATTATTGCCAACAAGTTGTTATCTTAAGCCTAGAATTCAGCTAGACCGTCAATACATAACTTCGTGATTTTAACGGTATTGAGGGCTAAATTCAGTTGAGAGGGGCTCTAGCTATAAAATCACGTGGCGCCCTCTCTTAGAACAGTTTTATAATAATATAATGCTCTCTCTCAACAACGAAGCACCTTTACCAGCTTTTGAGATTTGAACAAAAAAAGGGGATTTATAGCTTTTATAGATCGAGCTATCCTGGTTATATTTTTTTATGCCCATCTTTGATTGTTTAAATAATATACGACCCTGAGATTGCGTGGCATAAAACTGGCGCCCAACTACAAAATTGAGATATTGAGTTTGTTTATATGTTGGCTTTTTGTTGTTCAGTTAATGAAGTTAACAAGATTTTATAGGTACATTTAAATTATTTAATGTTTGTATATATTGTTAAGTATAGGGTATTCCATTTTTTACGCTAATACTACTAATAGAAAGAAAAACAAGTTCGCTGCGTTTCTTCGGATATTTTTAATGTGTTTAAATTTTTGTCTAATTTAAGACCATTTTTAATTAGGTGCATTTTTTTTGCTACACTTTTTATAAAATCTCATTTTATCAAAATTATTTTGTACTTTTTATGTTGCATGTTTTTTTGTTTAGCTGGGAACTTGATAAGTTTAAATAGTAGGTATAAACAGTAGGTTAATTCACGTAGAAATTCGTTTAAGGAAAGTCGTGCCTAATAATACGGAAACAGAACGTAAGAAAGCTAGTCGCTTAGAATTTTGCATTAGTTTATATGAGGCTCTAAATGATGCATACAGTATTGCTAGGTTTAATATTAGGGAGAACGAGGTAGACAGAAGTCGTCAAGTGGAATCGCAGGGAAAAGATGCCAGTATTTTAGATCAGCCAAACAACATACTTCCAGACGTCGACACTATATCGCCCGAACGTGGAATCCAGTTAAGTCGACTTGTAAATGTGGACTCAGAAGAGAATGTATTGTTGAGAGGTGGAAATAATGTGGAGCCTGCACTTGGTGCTCCCTGTCATTCTGGTTTAGGCGGTGGTGCTTCCACATCCAGGCAGGATGATTCTCGGTGTGGATTACAGCCTCCGAGGTCAAACGCGGATCTCGACGCGGAAAATGATGCTCCATCCCTCAGGTTTCAACCAGATGTTCGGCTTGAGAGTGGGTTTACAAGTGGTGACGGCGTATTGTCACAACACAATCGTCAATTAAGGGCATCTCAGAATCCTCCTTTGAGTTCTGAAGATCCTATGGCAATTCAGCCTAATAGTCATTCAAGAGTTGGTTCGCTCCAGGCTGACCATGATGTTATGTCTTCTAGATTTAATTCTTCCGTTCTTGCAGGGCGACAGGTTCGATTTCTTGAAGACGATGATACCTTTTCATATCAAAATAATTTCCGAAGACAGAACCTTGTCTACCGTCGTGTGTCATTTTCGTCGGAGCCTCTTTTTCAGGATCAGTCACATGTTTCCAATAATAGAGGTAGTCCTAATTTTGCCTTGAATGCGACCACTGATGGTCACCCACGCGCTACATCTTCCTTTCTGCCGGAAACCGGTGCATCCGGTTCATCTTGTTTTGTTAGTTCTCAGGGTTACGTTCCTTTTCATAAATGGAACATATCTTTCGATGGGACCACGAGTGTTACCTCTTTTTTGGAAAATATTGAGGACATGGCAGATTCTCGGGGAGTTTCCGGGGCTTAGTTGTTTCGAGGAGTTACTGAATTACTCGGAGGTGATGCACTCTTGTGGTTTCGTCCCAGATACTTTTGTGAACTGGGCAGATTTTACCATCAAACTTCGCTTGGCGTTTCTTCTGCCGGATTATGAGGCCAATTTGATGGATGATATTAGACGGCGTACCCAGGGTCCAGAGGAAAAGCTGATAGTGTTTGTTTCTAGGATGCAGAATATGTTTAGCAAGTTGTCTAGGCCACCCTTGGAATATGAGCAGGCCAACATGATTCGTCGAAACTTATTGCCCTATCTTCATACTGGTCTAGCCCTGTACAATATTGCGTCTGTTGAAGAGTTGCTCAGTTTAGGCAAGGTCATAGAGGAGTCCCACTGGCGGGCCAGGCAATATTGTCCTCCCCCATCTAATCCACGAACAATGCAGGAGCCAGGCTTGGCATATCACCGTGGTAATGCCCAAAGAGTTCCTGTCCGAGCTTTACGTGCAGACTCTCGAAGTCCAGGACCGCATACTGCTCCCCAAGTTAATTCTGTAACCTCCGGTTTAGGAACTGCTCCCCCGAAACAGTTTATTTGTTGGAACTGTCAGCGACCCGGCCACCGTCGGTCTGAGTGCCCTCAGCCACTCAAACTTGCTTGTTTTAGATGTGGGAATGAGGGATATACTTCTAGAAATTGTCCCAGGTGCTCGGGAAACTCGAACACGGGTCACTAGGTAGCCGTGTAGTGACCTTGGAATTTCAAAAACCGGCTGTGTCTGCTGATCATTGTAAAATTTTATTGAGTTATATCATTGCCCTTACTTAAAGGTAGGCGTGCTTGGTAATTCTATATTAGGTCTACTGGATACAGGAAGTACGGCTACTGTCGTTGGGCCGACTGGGTACAAGTTGCTTCTTCACTTGGGTTTACGAATTGAATCGGCCAGTTCTATTAAGTGTTCTGTTGCGGATGGCCAGACATGTAAAGTTACGGGTTTTGTTAGGGTACCTTTTCGTCTTATGGATAAGGTGAGAGTTGTGAATGTTTTGGTGGTGCCAGAGCTTGCATGCCAGTTGATACTGGGTGTAGATTTTTTCTTAGCCATGGGCATTATCCCAGATTTGAGAAAGAATGTTTGGTATTTTTGTGAGGATTTTGAGCTGAGTGAAATGAACAACGAAGTTAAAGTATGTGGCATTACGGCCGAATCAGAACTTACGGATCGGCAAAAGTCTTCGTTGGACGAACTTCTTAGGCGTAAATTTGAAGTGATGGGCACTGGACTGGGACACACTACTGTCTCAGAGCATGATATTGTTTTGGAACCTAATACAACTCCCATTAAGCAGCGTTATTACCCTGTTTCTCCATTTAAGCAAAAAATAATCGACGAAGAAATCAAGAAAATGTTGGAAATGGATGTTATTGAGCCATCTAAGAGCGCGTGGTCCTCTTCTATTTTACTAGTCCCCAAAAGTAATAGCGAGTATCGTTTTTGTGTGGATTATCGCGCACTGAACGCTGTCACTAGAAAAGACGCCTATCCGCTACCTTATGTCTCTGCTATTCTGGATCGATTACGTGGAGCCCGATATATCAGCTCACTTGACATTAAATCTGCTTACTGGCAGGTGGGAGTAAAGGAGTCGTGTCGGGACCTCACTGCGTTTACTGTGCCTAATAGAGGGCTTTACCAATTCAAGAAGATGCCGTTTGGGTTGACAAATGCACCTGCAACGTGGCAGAGACTAATTGATCGAGTTTTGGGCATAGATTTGGAGCCATATGCACTGGTGTATCTTGATGACATAATCATCATATCTCCCGACTTTGATCTTCATTTGAAAATTCTCGAGCAGGTTTTCGATCGTCTTACTGCTGCAGGTCTTACCGTGAGTAGAGAGAAGTGTCATTTTTGCCGGCCTTCTTTAAAATATCTAGGCTACGTTATGGACTCGCGTGGTCTTAGTGTCGATGTGTCTAAAGTCGAAGCCATTTTGCATGTTCCCATACCTACCAATGTGATGGAGATTCGTAGGTTTCTGGGAATGGCGGGTTACTATCGCCGCTTTGTACCGTCATTTTCTTCTATCATAACACCTCTTACAAAGTATTTTCTAAAATTTATTTGTGGCGCAAACAGATCCATTTAATTTTTAATTGGGTTTTTCGCCACCAAACTGATTGAAAGACAACTTTTTCAAGTTGCCTCGAAAATTCATAAATTCTTAACACTAAATGAACGAAACTTTAAACGTGTCAAAGTGAAGTGACTTTGACGTGACATGATCTTTAAAGGTCACGTCAAAGTGAAGTGACTTTGACGTGACATGATCTTTGAGAAAGGAGGAAGATTTATCCTCCGAAAGCTCAGAAAACAAATTTGTTGAAGTTATTTTTTGAGTTACACGTTTAAAGTTTCGTTCATTTAGTGTTAAGAATTTATGAATTTTCGAGGCAACTTGAAAAAGTTGTCTTTCAATCAGTTTGGTGGCGAAAAACCCAATTAAAAATTAAATGGACCTCTTACTAAGCTTACACACAAGAATACTCCCTTCAAGTGGACCCCAGAATGCGACGCTGTCTTTAACTCTATTAAAAATCATCTTGTTTGGGCACCCCTGTATTTTGAAAACGAATTTAGCGGACCTATTTTTATATAGACTTTTCCTCTTAGAATCACTCAAAGATTCACCCCTTGCATTTTTTTCACACTTATTCATTTACACCCTGTATAGTTAAACAATACTTATGTAATTATTAATTTGCCACCTTTTATATAGGTACTGTTTTTTTTAATCACTCCATTTCACGTGTTCTTTCCACCTTCTTATCTAAGGTCCTAAAAATAACATCTTCACCAAAGCAAAAAAGTTGAATTTTGGTTAGGAACAGGTCCCAGAAGTGGGATCCATCGGCGCTAAATCCCAATTTACATGTTTCAAAACAATCGTTCAAGTACGTGAATTTACATGTCCCCAATTGTGGCCCGTGCCAGGCCGAAGGCCTGGCCGGAACACAATTGGGGTTGGACAAACACGTCAAGATATTTGCGCATGCGCAGTAGCACAGAATCGACACGGACACTGACCAAAAAAAATGTTAGAAAAAAATTCAGATAATATAGGAAATGCCTCTGATCGAATAAGATCCAATAATTTGTCAAAAAATGAATTTTTAAAAGGCCCTAAGTCGATTGCAGGGTGAAATTTTGAGAAAAAAGTGTCAGAAAGGCCTCAAATAAGCCACTAACTTTGACAAGACATATCGTAGAAGGCTCTGTTGCAAGTGGAAATATACAGAAAACGACACTGACCAAAAAAATGTTAGAAAAAAATTCAGACAATATAGGAAATGCCTCTGATCGAATAAGATCCAATAAAAAAATCCAATACGAGTAAATAAAAATTTAAAATTGACACACTGTGGTCTAGGGTCGACTGTCAATCAGACAGGAGAATTTTTGTTTATTAATTTTTATCAAAAAATTTTTTTTCAAATTTTGCTTTACCAATTTGTTTTTATATTCCCAATTTTTTTCCGATTTTGAATTTTGAAATTTTTTTAAGTGAAGAATGTCAAATATGCTTACAAGGCAAAAAAAACCTCTGTCAGCAAATAGTGGCTTATAAAATGAGGCGGGTTTTCACTCCTTCGTCAGTTCTTTCCAAGTGCTTTAAGATGCAAGAGATGGAGACCGAGCTAGTGCCCTGGTGCAAGTGCCCCCTCCCCACTGTAACAGAAGAAATGTTGGACGTCTACGACTGGGGGCTGCAGTGTGACTGCAACAAAGACTACAAGCCTCCAGAACAACAGCTCCCCAAAGAAACAGCACAGGTGATGTGGCATGGAGTGCCATGGCACATCTGTGGTGAACAGGTTGGTCTCCCAGAATATCCTCAGGACACCAAACAACCCGCAGAGCAATGGCAAGGCAACCAACAACCAACAGAACAATGGCAAGGCAGCCAGCAGCTCCCAGCAGAACACGGTAAACAACCGCCCTCAGAAGAACGGAAGAGCAGTCAATCTCCCGCAGAAAACACCTGGCCTCCCCTGGAAGAAGAATGGGACGATGTGGGTACTTACACACCTGACCTAGAAGAGAGAAATGTGCTGCGTCCGTATCCGCCTGGCCTTAGCAAGGCCGCTCATAGGGTGTTTCGCCAAGCAGAAAGGCTGCGGTTGCAGCGCCTGTCTAGTGATGGACTAGAGGAACGGGCACGAATTTTTCAAGAAAATTGGGGCTTATAATACACCACCTTATTACACTATAAAATATTACATCAAATAAAAGCATTTAAAAATTGCCTGCCTTTTCGATTTCGTCCAGGCTCGTTTGTGGGCCGGGGCCGCCCGGGCGATGGTCAACTAGTCTCATAATTACGTCATGTGCATGAAAGTTGAATATCTTGGAAACTAATGACTCTACAAAAAAATGTTTCAAATAAAGGTTGTAGCATATGAAAGGGGCTAATCAAATGTTTATAAAAGAAAATTCACAGATGACGTTTTCAAGGTCATACGACAATTAAGTTGGTTTTTTCAATGACATCCTGCTGTTTTTATTTGATAAAAGCATTTAGCTTCTTTCTCGGAATATATTTCATTGTCTCATAATTACGTCATGTGCTTGAAAGTTGAATATCTTCGAAACTAAGGACTCTACAAAAAAATGTTTCAAATAAGAGTCGTAGTATATCAAAGGGGCTAATCAAATGTTTATAAAAGAAAATTCACAGATGACGTTTTCAAGGTCATATGACAATTAAGTTGTTTTTTTCAATGACACCCTGCTGTTTTTATTTGATAAAAGCATTTAGCTTCTTTCTATGAATACATTTCATTCGAATTTTTTTTTCTAGACTGTAGGTTTTAGGACATGAATTTTTGCTTCGTTGCAAAATTAAATTTTCTAGCGGTTGCGCCTTGGTATATAAAGAGCGCACATTTTCTCCGCACAGCAGAGCTGTGTCCACACTCGACCACATCGGCATCATGGCTGCAGCAATCGCAGAGGTAAGTGATGATATTGTGAACGTTTGTGAAAGGGCTTTTCGTTTGATAACAAACGGTATGGATATGAGCACGCGAGAGCGCTGGCATAAACTGATAAACAAAAATATTAGGCTCGTTTATGGTGCTATAAAAGCATGTCGATACAATCCTGGTACGATGACAAAACTACAAACAAATTTAGGACATTTAAAAAGATTCAGAGCTTACTTAAAAAATATGAAACGCGCTGGGTGCGGAGTAAAAGCGAGTGGACGCGGTTGGGTCAAATGAGAAGACACTAAGTCCGCATTCAAAAGTAGAATTCGTTCGGGAGTCATTATAAATCTTAAGCATAAAGACAGTGGATTTCTTGAATGATGCTTTTCGCCTTTTAAAACCACGCTTGTCTAGAATCGTAAAAGAATACAACATAATAAAGGTTAACACCGTTTTCTGTGGGGAATTTATAAAAAAATCGGGAGATGAAGAAATTTTGGATAATAAATATTTCAATACGAAAAATGTTACTATTGACGGGGGCACAGAGCTGAAACGTTGGTTTGCGGATAACGTCACCGACACCATTTTAAAGACTCTCGAAGAGTTCCAGGAACGTGATTCTGGTTGGGCGCTACATAGAATTTTATATTTGGAAGTTAATGTCAACAAAGTCCAAATGGGGAACGGCGGTGGGTCGTATGTGAAATTACCGGATGAGATTTTAAAGAAAAGAGCTTGCGTTAACATTAGAAACGATGATGACGCGTGCTTCACGTGGGCTGTCATTTCGGCTCTTTACCTCGTAGATCGTAATACAGAGCGCACTAGTTCGTACCCCCATTATGCACAAGTTTTGAACCTAGACGGGTTGGAGGACTTTCCAGTAACGCTTCCTAAAATCGAAAGGTTCGAAAAATTAAATGAAATTTCCGTAAACGTATACGCCCTAGAGTTAGTATGCGAAAATCCGCGTAAATTTTGTACTGGCCCGGTGCGATTGACTAAAAAGAAGATAGATAGACACGTGAACTTGCTACTCATTCAGGATCAATATTTCCTAAAAATTAATGACTACGAGACCCCTCCCGCGGAAGATGTCGAAATGCCAGCTATAAAATATCATTTTTGTTGGATTAAAAATTTGTCGCGTCTAATTTCGACGCAGATGAATAAACACAACGGTAAAAAGTTTATATGCGATAGATGCCTGAATTATTTCCACACCCAGGAGAAATTGGACAACCACACTGTTTACTGTGAAGAATTCAATAATTGCCAGGTGTCGTTCCCCAAAGAAAAATTTGTCAAATTTAAAAATTACGTATATAAAGAACGCACCCCTTTTGTTATATATTCAGATTTCGAGTCCATGTTAAAACCTTATCGCGATTCGGAGGCGATGTCGCAGACTACCAAGTACCAAAAACACGAGACGTTCAGTGCCGCTTTTTATTTTAAATGCTTCTACGACGACTCTTTGTCTTTTTTCAAAAGCTATCGAGGGTCCGATTGTATGTCTTGGTATGCGGATCAAATGGAGGAAATAGCAAAATTCGTTGCGTCGAAATTAACAACCGCGGAATCGATGAATCAAAATATAAGTTTGAAAAATGCCACGGCAAATTGTCACATTTGTGAAAAATCGTTCACTCCCGCCGATATCATAGTTCTTGATCATTTCCATTTGTCTTCTAGGTTTCGTGGGTACGCCCATCAGGCATGCAATCTAACTTATCGAAACTCGTTCGTGATTCCAGTGGTATTTCATAATTTCAGCGGCTACGACAGTCATTTCATTATCAGGGACCTTGCCAAGCGCAATCATATCTCCCTTCTTCCCATCAATAAAGAAAAATATATAAGTTTTACGATTTTCGATAATGAAACCAGTGTAAAATTTCGTTTTATAGATTCCCTCAGATTCATGGGATTTTCTCTAGAGACACTAGCGTCCTCTCTTAAAAGCCAGGATTTCGTTAACACTAAAAAGGAATTTGGTGACATCCCTTCGGATCAGTTGACCCTATTTACTAGAAAAGGCGTTTTTTGTTATGACTACATCGACAATTTAGAGAAATTACAAGAGATTTCGCTTCCAACTATCGATAAATTTTATAACAAACTAAATGACACCAATATCAATAAAAATGAATACGCTCACGCTCAACTGGTTTGGGAAAAATTCAATATAGGCACGATCGGTGAATACTCGGATCTCTACCTCAAAACTGACATTATGTTGCTAAGTGACGTGTTTGAGACGTTCAGAAAGTCGTGTCACGATAATTACGGTCTAGATCCCGCTTGGTATTATACCATGCCTGGTTATACTTTCGATTGTATGTTAAAATTCACCGGCTGTAAATTAGAAACATTTCAAGATATCGATATTTTGCTATTTTTCGAGAGAGCTGTCAGAGGCGGCTTGAGCCAATGTTCTAAGCGCTTCGCGCAAGCCAATAATAAATACATGAAAGGACACAATCCGGACGATCCCTCTAAATATATTCTGTATCTAGACGTAAATAACTTGTACGGTTGGGCGATGTGTGAGTGTTTCCCTCAAGGTGGTTTTCAATGGGTAGAAGACATTGACAGTATTGACGTTACTAAAATTCCCAACGATGCTAAAGAAGGGTATATTTTAGACGTTGACTTAGAGTATCCTGACGGGTTGCACGATTTGCACAAAGATCTCCCTTTTGCTGCCGAACACCGAGTACCGCCAGAATCGAAATTACCTAAACTTATGACTACCCTTTATCCCAAAGAAAAATACGTGATACATCAAATATAACACCCAATTAAGAACGAAGGCTAAGTTTGATTTCGAAAAAACCATTATTAAACTTACGAACAACGCTATCTATGGTAAAACTATGGAAAATATTAGGAAACATAGAATCGTGAAGTTAGTGAATAAGTGGGAGGGGAGATACGGTGCCAAAAATCTAATTTCAAGTCCAACTTTTAGATGCAGGACAATATTTGATGAAACCTAATTAGCGTTGAATTAAATAAAACGAATATTAACTTTAACAAGCCCCTGTATGTTGGAATGGCAATTCTAGACATATCGAAAACCTGCATCTACGAATTCCACTATGATTTTATACTACAAAACTATTCATCCTCCGACTGTCAATTACTATACACTGATACGGACAGTCTTATCTACGAAATTTGTTGCGATGACGTTTATCGGGATCTCATTCTGAAAAATAGAGCTAGGTTTGACACCTCCGACTACCAAATAATAGATACAACATTCCGCTTGTAAATAAAAAAGTACCAGGGTTAATGAAAGATGAGTTAAACGGTAGTATCTTGACCCATTTCATCGGGCTTAGATCAAAAATGTATTCATACTTAATAGACGAGGGGGAAAAGTGCGTGAAAAAAGCTAAGGGGGTTAAATACAATGTAGTAAAAAATAAGATTACGCACCAGGATTATGTCGATTGCCTATCTGAACAAAAAGAAAAAATCGCCAGCCAGTGCTCGATACGTTCATATGCTCATACGGTGTTTAGTATCAAACAAAGTAAAATCGGTCTCAGCCCTTTCGATAACAAACGATATATCCTCGACAATATCATCACATTGCCTTGGGGTCATAAGGATATCATAGATGTAGATTGAAATGTAAGAATGCGGGTATGTAAATAAAAACACTATTTTTAAAATGTTGTTTTATCTAAGAAAACCTTCTCCTATACAAGTCAGCTAACAAAAACTCCCTGTCCAGATAAAATAGTTCATAAATACAGTACTTTTCTATGTTACACATTGGATTACAAAGTAACTTAATAGTGTCTCTAATACTTATTATAAACTTACTTTTTATCAACATCTCATTTGCCGTATCTAAAAAATTATAATAGAAATCAACTAACTTAAAACTATGCAATAAAGCATCTATGCGTAGCAGTTCGATACAGCATGCCTCGCTGAAGTAAAAATATACGCCGTTTCTGCCGAGCGTTACGATTTCTAATCGCTCCGAATTAATCGTGTCCAATTCCATGTCACAACCAAATTTCACAGGCAGACCATCTCCTTGTTCGAAAAACTTATACAGGTGCGACATAAGTTCTCTCCACTCCACGTGATCCATGCTCATTACGCATTCTTCTCGGGTACCTTGCCCGCAAACGATATTTACAGCAGGCGTAAAAAATCGTAATGTACGGTATATGTGTGACCAGGCGCCAAATGGAAACATGTTTTCAACAGATGAAGTATATCTCTTTGAATCGTTTGCTGTGAAACGTCGTCGTCGACATCGCCGGCTGCGTCAGATTCGTAGCCACTACTGTCACCCATGCTCCGCCACTACTACAAGACGTCTGTTGCGTCTATCCAAGAGTCGTGGGACTTATCGAACCCCAGCCAACGGACCAAAATCTTCTTTCCTTTTCTACGCAACACCTTTTCTACCAAATAGACGTCCGGATCAGCTGTTTTTTGCAATTCCTCGGCGTAAAAGCCCCCCTGGATAGGTCTTCCGTTCAAATCTTCTAAGAGATATGTGGGATGGTTCGTAATTTGAACTTTTGAGATTTTAAACACTTCAGTCGTCCAGTTGGGCGTGTAACCCTTCTGAAAAACGTGCTTGACTTTGCTGATCCTAACTCTGTCACCTAGTTTAAACTTTTGTTTATCAAAAGTCTTTAGGTGATTGAAAGATGCGTTAAGGACGATCCGTTCGTTTGTTTTGTTCACATCTTTAGGTTTCATGCATGTGGTTCTATGTCTCCTATCATTGTATTCATCAACTAGCGTCGGTAAAATATCGATCCACTTGTATGTGCCGCTTAAACTGAAATACTTGAACAGTTGTTCTTTCAAGGTGCGGATCACTCTCTCTACTATCGCCGCTTTCGTGTCGCTAAACGTGCTATAGTGGTTAACGTTGAAAGTATTCAATAACTTCTTAAAATGACAGTTGTAAAATTCCTTGCCTTGATCGGTCTGCAGATTTCGAGGTCGACGCCCCCCGGAATTTTTGAGAATATCGGCGAAAGCCTTCGCCACTTCTTCTCCCGACTTGGATTTTAACGGTTTGCACCAGACAAATTTGGAAAAAAAGTCGATTAAGACTAGCATGAATTTAAAGTTTTTATTGCGGCTGGCGTACTGATCCAACTGCCCTAGGTCGGCTTGCCAAAGATCATCCAAACCTTTAATAATAATTCTACGTCTAGAGTATTTTTTTCGTATCGGTTTATGTAATTCCCTAATTAGCTGAACTTTTTCCTTGGTATACTGGGAGTTCATATCGAAATTTATGACCCGCCTTCTTCAGCGCGACTAAGTTATCTGATAACTTTAGCTTCCATCAGTTCATTTATAATAGCTACGATTTCGTTGTCGTGGGACGTGTTGCTGGCGTTTTTGGATGCCACCAGTAATCGCAATCTGTCAACTAATTCGTTGACGTCGTCCCAAAACATGTACTCCACCGGTTTTTCGTTGTAAGTGAGATGCATACCTTTACCGCTTGCCCCCTCATCATCTACGCGTTTTAGTAACGGTTTAGTAACATTCGTGTACTTATATCGAGATGAACCTCTAAATTTACCCGCGCTATTCAGATGTACCGACGTTTCAGTTAGAATTTTACTATAATATTTTCTAAATATTTTCTAAAATTTATTTGTGGCGCAAACAGATCCATTTAATTTTTAATTGGGTTTTTCGCCACCAAACTGATTGAAAGACAACTGTTTCAAGTTGCCTCGAAAATTCATAAATTCTTAACACTAAATGAACGAAACTTTAAACGTGTAACTCAAAAAATAACTTCAACAAATTTGTTTTCTGACCTTTCGGAGGATAAATCTTCCTCCTTTCTCAAAGATCATGTCACGTCAAAGTGAAGTGACAGATTAATAAATTTCAGGTTAAAATGTCATGACAACAAAAACAATAGCCTAGCCACCTGCCTGATATTGTACCCTGTGTTTTATCTAATTATCTATACTAACTTCTCTTTGAATAAGTGGCAATAATATTTTACTGAATTCCACTGAACATTCAGCAACACAGTTGCCCGTATTTCCTAGAATAAATGCAGATTCTTTAATTTTTCGTCTATTTCCTACTTCTTCTTTTAGAATTGGTTTGGAACTATCCCACAATATCCTATGATTGTTATTAAAGGAATGATATTTTGGACTTCGAAATTTGATTTTGCCTGATATAATTTTTATGTTCTTTTAAACGAACGTTAAATGGCCTACAAGTCTCCCCAACATAGAACTTTCCACATTCACAAGGAATTTTATAAATGCAATTTTTTGAACTTTGTAACTCATTAAATGGTTTTGTTTTAACTAGCATCGATCTTAATGTATTTTTGGTTTTAAATACTGTTCTCACATTAAAACGATTGCCTATACGTTTTAGCTTATCTGACAGTCCAGGAATATAAGGAATTATTAAATTTACTGGTCGGTCCACCAGATTTATTTCCCTAATTCTATTAGCATTGTTATTTATATTTACTATAATTTTTCATCTCCACCAAATTGGCTCGAGGATCGTTATACAAAATCAATTGAAGAAGTCCTTTGGTACCTTTATACCTCTTCCTACCCACTATTATATCCGACGTTTTTCTATATTTCTGTATTCTTGTATCACTGCTTTCCCCAATTTCTTCTTCTTTTTTAGGTTCCACCTTAGTTTTTTCTTTCTTCGGTTCGAGGTCTAGAATGTCTTTTTTTATTTTTAACGTTTTGATAGATTGCGTCACTGGTTTGAATATTTTTTCCAGCGTCTCGTCTTCCTCGAATTTCCCTAACTTCAAAGCCGTGTGTTTTTTTCCTAATCGCTCGTGCAAGTTAACTGATTTTCCTTGCGCGGTGCACTTTTAGAATTTGATCCTCTGACGTCAGCGGCATGTTGACCACTAACGTCAGAGAAGTACTCACAGCCTTATATACTTATCGAAACCTTTCCTATACCGCCCGTTTTTCAGACTAAAATCCTTAACTATGACCAGAGTGCCATAGCTGTCGTCCCAACATTGATAGCACAGCATTTTGAAATCTTCGTACGTGACGTCTGGCGACACATGTTCCTCGTAAACGTGTTTCAGATTTACGTCGTCTTGTTTAAATAACACGATCACGTTGCAATTATCGCGTATGAGCTGCTTCGGAATTTTCGAATACGTTTGACATAGATAAGCGACGTCGACCGCTTTGTGGCGCCCCATCGAATAAAATTCCCTGATTTTATTTTGTCTATCACAGGCCACATCATCAAATATGAATATCGAATTTTCTAGAGCTTCCGACGGATCGATGACATCCTCGTTTATCTATACGGAGAGAAGCCGATGCAAACGACTTTTTTTACTACATCCTGCAATAATTGATATTTCGGTTGGTACAACGATTTCGTATATAAGTAGATATTTTCGAATTTCAGACCGTTTTCATTGAAAATCAAACTAAGGAGTGCGTTCGTTTTACCACACCCGCTAGGTCCACACAAGATTGCCCTAAACGAGTCTGGTAGTAGGGTACCGTGCTTTGATTTTACCGTACCCCCTTGTATGACATCTAGATTTTCGATAGGGAGACAAACTTGCTGTTGCTGAACTTGCATCTTGTCAACTGAGAAATTCTGCGTGCTACTTCTCAATATATAGGCGACTGACCCCAAAATAAAAACAAGTTTTTGTTTTAAAACTTTATTTGTTTTATACATTTACTACATAAATAGCTTATGGTAGATAGACACGCACTTTTTCACGTATCATCGTTCTGCACAAAGGACATGAGGAGATTTGAAGTGTGCATTCTATGCAAAGCATTACGTGTCCGCAGGGAATCATCACAACCTGTATATCGTTGTTGTAGCAAATTTTACATAAATTACTTTTTGATGCGGTCTGAGGTTGACGAACTACGGTATCCTCGACGACGGAGTTTGGTAGTATTGCGACCACTGGCAAGGGTTTAATATCCGCGAACGTCGTATTAAGTCCCCCATTACTTGCTTGGATAAAAGGGCAACTGGGGCTCCAACTTGCGTGGTCTTGCAATGGATCGTCGCCTTCTTCCCACCGGTAGCCTTATATGAAGCAAAATGGACACTTGACTACGTCTTCATAATCTGTGTAATGGAATCCCGCTTCAGCCAATTGTATTGGGGAAATCGACGGATTTGACCACTTCGCGAAAGATTTCAATCTATCATTTCGGTTTCTATAGTCACACACTTCTTCCATTTTATACAGAGTAGGGACATGCTCGCTGTGTTTAAATAGGTATGAAACAGAAGTGGGAGGCGTTTGTGGTGGGGGAATCTTAATGGGAGGCGCCTGCCTCCCACTACCCAGCCAGGCAAACAATTTCTCGCAATTGATGAAACTGCACATCCACATTGACTGTTGGTTGTGGTGTGCACACATCGAAATGCTTTTTTCAAATTTAGGTACCCCTGAATGACGTTCCAGGTTAACTACTTCGGCATGGATGGTTTCTCGTAGGAAGCGTTCTTTTGGTTGGCCCTTGACGTAGACGCGCTTGACACTGAGCAATTTTTTAGGAGACCTTCCATCTCGACGTAGTCCACATGGCCGCTAGTGTATGCGATCCCCAAATGATTTTTCTCCAAATACCGCACTTGTCTTTTGTCGCGTTCGTTGAGATCACTAAAGGTTTTCGGAGGTCTTATAAGAATATGTAAAGTTTCATCGTTAACTTTTATTGTCAGCTCTTTAGGACAGAAACGTCCGTCTATCATAAATCTCTGTGCGTCCACTACGGCGACCTTCATCTTAATGGGGATCTGTCTACCCCAACCACTTTATTTATCGATTTCGAAAAATGTATGGTAATGGAAGGGAAAGGAAACACCGATATTTTATTTTGTTATTTTATTAGGTCAAGTACAAGTACAATAATACTTTACACCTAAAAAACTCTCCTTAAAATTAAACTACATAAGTTCCCTAACTACTTCACTTAATGGTAAATATTCGATGGTACTATCATGTATAATAATACAATAAGCTCGGGTTGAGGCTGGAAATCCTTCGTTACTCTCGATGTCCAGCTTTACGTCAACCGTGGTGCTTTTCATGGACTCTATTCGTCGGGAACAGTCGATGACAAAGAGAGCTGCGTTATTTTTGTATTCGGTGTAGCTAAGCAAGGGGTGCCTCTCATTCATATAACTAGAGCAAAAGTCTACGTAATTATGGTAGGCCTCCAGATAGTCATTGCCATTAAAATCCAATCTCAGCCGTTCAAAAGGAAAATATTCACCGTTTAAAATCAATCTGACATCCGCTATATTTATATTATCGAATACGGAAGGGTCCTTTCTAGCATTTTCATTGCGACTCCTTTGAAATCCCACTATAACGTATCGAAGACTCGACACGGACATTGAAGTTTTGACTGACCAAATTTCTCTGTTGGCATTGACCGTAAGACTTGGCAGTTCGTGAAGTTCCCATTTACGATACGGTATAATTATAGGGCGATCACGTTTAATAGACTGAAGCAGATCCAATCTAATGAAATCGCTAGGTTGAATATGTTTCACTTTTAACTCGACATTGGAAACTGTTATTTCTGCCGTCAATTCAGCAGCAGATGCAGGATCATCTTCCAGAAGTAAAGAGTTGTTATCGTTTCTAGCTCGTGTTAATCTTAAAGTTTGTTTTCCGCAAGTGGCCAACTGATAATCGTTAAATATTCCAAACAAATGTTTCAGAGGTATTCTCAAGCTAAATGTTCCATCCAAATTTACGGTCAAAGGCTTGGTTGGACCAGACCAACTTGCAGTTACCAGGAATTTTTCATCGCTGGGGGCGTAGCATAGATATGTTCTGATAGCACTCACAATTCCAGGATTTCGAACTGTTTCCAATTCCTTTCCATTCAGTTCATATGAAATCGAATCGAAGAGAAACGCACCTCCATTATTAGCAAAACTACATTTCCCGGTTCCCGTTTTCTTCTCTATTTTACCTTTGATATAAATTGCAGCGTCATGCATCAATAACCAAGTGTCTCCTTGGTTAATCGTTATCTCCACAATGTCATTATTCAGAAAAGATTTCACAAACGGGTAATATGTTCGTTGCTCTAATCGCTGAATGGACTCATCGAAGGTTGAAGTGCGGTGCACGTCGAATACTTGCGGCGTTAACGACATGGTAGCCGAGTGCTTCTAGAAATCGACGGTTTTCCGGCGTTAGATTCAAGTTGCAATGGTGTTTCCACTTCGATGACGTCTTCGTCAATGAGGGTCGGAGGTCACTAAACCGCCTTTTATACGGTTGGTAGTTGCCTCCAAAAACCAAACGCATTTCACATAGACAGTCGTTTCACTTCCAATCTAACGATAATTTCTTCACCTCTGAAATTCTGATCGAGGATGTTTATGGTCAGGTTGTTTATTTCACGTTTCGTGACAGGCACGTAGAGTAAATTTTTAGGGGTTTCGTCTATGGCGTAACCGGGGTCGACCCCAACGGCGAATTCGTAAATCGTGTGCGTAGGTCGGTTTACGTAATAAGCACCGGCAGTGATGTTACAATCTATATGTATCGTTCTAACTTTAACGATATCTACTGGCAAATCCGAAAAATGTAATTTTCCTATGTCTAAATATCGTTCGGAAAACCCAAAAGTCTACCTATAGACCCGGGCGAAATAAAATCGATGGTATATTGATCGCTGTAGATCTTACACTGCAGAGTACTCTTATTCGCTTTTATCGATATGGTACCGCTATCGTTTTCGTCTTCCGACTTTTTCAAATTTTTTCTTATGTGCTCTTCTATGTTCTTTATTTCGTACAATCCGGTGGGAAATGTTATTACTCTGCTACCACCGAAACTGCCGGTTACGTAATAAAAATTATTGTCACCGCTTTCCTCTTCGATATTTGGTATGCTGTTGTACGTGTGGAATCCCAGCAAAGCTAAGCCGTATTCGGTGTTTGGGTCCAAAACTATCGGGCTATCGAAATCGATGGAGAGCGTGGATGTACGTCCGTGCAGAGTAAATAACAATGACATGACTGGCGACTTCTAAGGTGACCTCCACCTTTTATATAGAAATTCGAGACACGAATGGCCGCAATTTATTTCGTTAAAATTTTGATAGGCATTGTTATTGTACGTGACCTTGACACCCTTTCCAAAATATCTAATCAGTTCTTTGTGCGGTTTTAAAGCGCCAAAGCTATCGAAATATTCTACGACGGGACCTCTTTTTTTGTAAGCTACCCAATGCGTTCCTTTGTTGCGCTCCACGTCTAAATTTAAAATGGCCGCTTTATTAATTCTTGGCGTCGACGGAAGAGTATCTCTCATAAACACGCCTCTGAAATGTGGTATTTTTAAAATTTCTACGTAATTCGATATGTCTTCGTCGGACAGCGGTCTATTGGGTAGCTTCATTGGGAGTTTTTTTGTTTCTTCAGAAACAGTCCTACCCCATTCTTATTTTTTCGTAAATATAGACCAGAGCCTTCTTTTCCAATGGCTTCCATCGCCCGATTATGTCGTTTTTGTTCTTCCAACCTTTTCTTGGCATCTTTTGCGTCGATAATTGTTTTAGCCACAGCACCAGCGCCGCCTGCCACCGAACCGAGAGCGCCCAAGGCCCCTAGCAAAAGAAGTAAAGGAAGAAATCCACCGGTGTGCTGAAACGGAATAGTTCGCGGAATTTTCACGTTTTTCTTTCCACCCGCTTTCTTTACGGCTATTCGTGCTGCTTTTAAAGCAACCAGCGATGCCTTCTTCAAGTGCTTCATGTCGTTCATCTGACTGTCACTTAAAGTTTTTTCAGAGATCTTTCAACTTTTTTGACAATGTCTCTTTTAAACGAAACTGGGCGCTTCTTTATACCCATACCGACCTTGCGTTTGACCTTCATAGTATTTGTAACGAACCACGCGGCAGCTTTTTCACCAAATTTAGCGTCCCTTGATTTCACTCGCTCCCACGCTCGATTTTCCAATTCTCTGTCGGCTTTATGTCTCTCTTCCAAAGACTTATTTTGGGAGTATGCGATGTCGTGATCTTTACAAGCTGCGTCCAGCTTATTGATACCAGGATCTCCTCGAGCGAGGCGTTTCTCCAACTTTGTACCTGGACCACAGTACTGATAGCCGGGAAGGTGTAATTCGACTGGCAACCTGTTGATGACACTATTAACCAATCCTCTTCCAGTAACAGACGGCATTATACTGAACTGAATAAACAACCACGACTTTTATTTATACCTTTTCCCAAGTGACAAGTTTTGGCATATAAAGATTTTTTTTATATACATAAATAAAACAAAGGCAATGGTTTTAAACGTTTATTAAAATAATAGGGTTCAAGGTTCTACAATAAATTTGATATTTGTACTCCAACCGACTGACCCCAAACTTTGCAGAAAATATCTCCTTCCATTGCCGATGTCCTTGTTCATGGCCTCGATCCGTTGGGGCGTAAACTGTGCGGTGTAGCGTTGCGGTAGCACCGTTTTAAATTCGTAGCACTCTACGAAGATTTTTTCTCCGTACTGCGTGTTCACCTTGTCCACCATCTTTATTTGAAATTTTTCACCCACTTCCAAATTCTGCAAACTCTCGAATCTCTTCAAGACCAAATTCTTGTTCAAACTTTCCACGAACGACTGCATGTTGTGGCTTAGGAATTTTTACTGCAAGTGGCTTAAGAATGGTGCAGGAACTGCGCTCCATCAAATATATAGGCGTCACCCCTCCACCGGCGGCAAGAGTGGGGTCAGGAGTGGGGGCCGGCTTCGGAAAATTTTCGTTCTTCGAAAATTTACCTCTTTCGGAGAAAGGGGGGAGTGTCACGGCCCCAAAATCGTACAAGTTTTAAATTTATAATTTGTGGAAATACCGGAACCCTCGCCAGTAGTTTAAAGAGTTTTTTTTTGTAAGAACCTGGTACTGGCTTCGCGATGATTTTGCCGCTCGAAAATACCGGACATGGGCGCGGGCCTTTTATTGTTCTCAGACTGTTTGGTTTATGATTTGTTTTGGTCTAAGGTGGTATATAATTTGGATCTAAGTATTTTTGCTGTTAAGTACCGGATCGATAATCATTCCCAGTTAGTTTGTGGAGTTTTAGACCAACGTTTGGTAAAATTATTCGCCTTATTTACCCCTTCTCAGCTCCTACCATGGTACCTTGCTTGGTTAGGGAATTTCTGAATTCGGCTTTCAAGGAGGTTGACGGATAGGTTACTGCTGGGACTCCCGCTTTTCTAGAAGAACGAAGTAAACGACGAACGTGTGATCGACGTGCGAGTGGTTTCCTGAAAATTTTTGGTGGAAAAACCCGTTAGGGGGATCGTTCAGGAACCATCGTTGTTGTTGATTCATCTTTGGGAAATCCGTGTTTTGTGTGGAATTTGATGGATTTTAGCCTCTTGGAGGGATTTATCGTGTCGTCACACGTGAGTACCTGTTTTTTTTGCATCGACTTTCTCGATATCTAATTGAGTTTTCTTTTCCCTGTAGATATTTCGTACTATCTCTAGTAGTTCCGACTGTCATCAGGGACGTTAGGAAAACCCTCAACAGAGGGTAAGTTATAATTTGTGGATATGACGTCAGCAGTAGTGACGTATGCGCTCCTTTTAGGTTTTCATTTCCGGCCATACGTTTTGGAGGTTGCCTACCATTCCCCGCCTCTAAAAAGTATCTAATATTTCTACCAAGGAACCAACTCCAAGAAGTTCGGAGTTGCCGCAGAGACTTTCACTCAATCTGAAGTCACAACAGCCAACCTTGGAGAAGTCATTCCCGGGAACCCCAGCTAAGCGAACAATTATTAGTGTCTGTGTTGTCAGTGTATTTGGTCTGTGTATGTCCTTGGGTACTCTACGTCTATGTGGGATAGCCAGAAATATTTCCATTCCATTTTAGTGATAAGCGTCTCTAAACCCTTTTAACATATTTGTTGGTATCTATCTATATCAATTGCTTACTTATTACTAAACTACCGCTTGTTATCAAATTACTTGTAAACCTAGGGGCAGATCTGCTTTGGGTCCTCTTTGGTGGGGTAGGTGTAGTCATTCCTCCCCCACATTGTATTTTGAGGCCTTAAATTGGTGTGGTAGCCAGCTAACCTTATCTAAGAGGCCGTTTTATCAATAATAATAAGCAATAATAATTATTGTTAGTCACCAAAGTGTTACAATTACAATTTATTAAATTTTCCTTATTATTGCCAACAAGTTGTTGATTCTTATCTTAAGCCTAGAATTCAGCTAGACCGTCAATACATAACTTCGTGATTTTAACGGTATTGGGGGCTAAATTCAGTTGAGAGGGGCTCTAGCTATAAAATCACGTGGCGCCCTCTCTTAGAACAGTTTTATAATAATATAATGCTCTCTCTCAACAACGAAGCACCTTTACCAGCTTTTGAGATTTGAACAAAAAAAGGGGATTTATAGCTTTTATAGATCGAGCTAGCCTGGTTATATTTTTTTATGCCCATCTTTGATTGTTTAAATAATATACGACAGCTGATCGCGAGTCAGCACAGTTTTTATCCCATTTCAAATGGGTCACCCTGTATATGCTCCAGAAGTTATTCCAGAGCCGAAATTTCAGCTTGATACTAGATGGCGCCACTGGTTGGTTTCTCACCTCCAAGTGCAAGTTACACTATTATAACTGCTACCGTTTCGGTTTGAGTCGTTCGGGAAGGTTATGGCTGCCTTGATGAACCTAATAAGGAGAAACAGCTGTCGTAGTCTACCTTCTCGAACGATTCAAATATGAAAACACCGGCACATCCATTAGAACTTGGATATGATATTACCAGTTGCCAAAATTTAAAGTCCCATAAAGCCGCTAACTTTCTTTTTGTATTAAATGATATTAACGACATGGATTCTATCATAACTGTGAAAATTCCCGATAGCAAGACAAACAAACCTCGATCATTTGTAATAACCGGAAAAATTTGAAGTTTTATTTTTGTTGAAAGGTTTGGCAAATATGCAATATTCCCTTCGTTCCCAGTCTACCAATCACACTAGATTTTTTATAAGATATTATATTATAGTAAAATGCTCCGTTCAACCTGTTGGTGTAAATACTTTTAGTAAAATTCCAAGTGGATATTGCCAAATACTTAAAGATTGAAAACCCGATGCAATACACAGGATACTGTTTTCGCAGATTTTCTGCAACATTGCTTGTGGAATCTGGGGCACACCTGTTAATATTAAAACGCCATGGAGGATTGAAATCTTCAACTGTAGCTGAGGGCTACATTGAGGACTCAATTTCTAAAAAAACTGAAATAGCTACCTACTCAAATTCTGGAAGGTGAACCAAGTATAGTATTTTTAAAGTCACTTGAAACAGCATAAAAACTCTAATTGGCGTCACAAAAAAGGATATAGGACATAAGCGTCACCCAGTTTTTAAAAATAGGTATACATATTTTCCAAGCAACATAATATTTCACTTTTAAGGTTTTTTTAACGTTGTCCTCAAACACAACGTAAAGGTTAATGCACCATATAATATTGTCAAAAGGTCTCTAAAAAGCCATATCGATTACAACTATTTACGCAAGTATATCCTAAAATCTGTGAAATTATCGCACGCCTATCCACCGTATTTCGCTGTACAAGTGGCCGGCCGTCGAACAGTGTAGCCCATGCAAGTGTTGGTGATATATTATATTAGGCGAGCATGCAGTCACTTGTTTTTACTACAATATCTATCTTCTCTGTCTCCTTCATCTCCTTTTACTTATAATACCAGGTGCGGTTGAATATGGTTAAAAAAGTGTTTTGTCTCGTATTTTATTGCCGGAAGCGCCTATTCTCGAGCTACCCTGGTAAAATATAAAAAAACTCACTTGGAACACAGTGATATACGAGCGCGATCTATTTTATAGCATTTACCACGCTCTGCTACTGGTAAAAATACCAGACTTATCAGCAGAAATCACCCGTATAAAATTCAAAGGTTTTTATGCTGTTCCAAGTGACTTTAGAAATACTATACCAGTACCTACCGGAAACTTCACAACAATTCGGAAAAGAGTTTTAAGTGAAGAACCTGAGACCTTCACAGGCAATAAAGAAAACAAAATTCAAAAAATTACTGGAAATTAAGTTTGTCCATCAGTTACCATAGTAAATTGCTCTAACTGCGATATCAAAATTCAAATTAAGTCAAAAAAAGGTAAATAATTAATTTTATAAAAATAATGTTAGTTTAAACTGTTCATGATATTGTTAGAACTATTCTAAGAATCAGTAATATTTCTTGTATTGTAAAATACTCATCAATAACATTTTAAATAAAAACAAATTTAATTCGATCGTAGAAAAATATTGTGTGAAACATGTGCAAAAAGCATATGTGTTGTTGTACTCACCATGTTTTCAGCTCTCGACTGCGTCTCGAGCTGAAAAGTTCATGCCTCGTGCAACAAGTATGCACTTTTTGCACTAGTTACGCAAAAGTATATTAGAATTGTGTTTTTCGCATTGCAAAAGAGAAACTTTTTCAAAGTTTTTGAAACAAAAAGACCACCTTAAAGCCAGGATGATGCAGATCTTTCTGGGGAATCCGAATCTAGCTTCAGAATTGATATATAGGATGTCCTCGAAAAGTTAAGGACAGCACTACAGGGTGTCTATTTAGGAAAAGCCACTCGAGAAAATCTTGACAAATATGTATTTTTCTGAGAACTTTATTTGAAAAAAAAATTGCTTCTTTGATGAGGTAACTTTACGTAAAAACACACTTGAGATCCATGGCCTACTTTCCGAGATATTTTTCAAAATCCCGAAAATCGCCGAAATTTCTTCGGCATGTATCTTTTTTGTTTAAACAGTTACCGAAGAAATTTCTTAATGGAATTTGTGGGCAAAGCTGATTGCTTTAAACATACCATGGTTTGTTGTGTGCTCTCTTAACAATTAATTTTTTTTATATATAGCTGTCATGCATACTAGAAATTTTAAAAATGTGAAAATATGCAAGATACCGATACCTCGCAAGAAACTTCCTAGATTTCCAATGTAGTATGTTGAGAAAAAATACCTAAAACGTGAAGGTAGGTACAGAATTTGGGGCCACGGCTCGCTACAATAAAACACATTCACATTTTTTTAGGTGAGTACTAAGAGAGCACCCATTATAACTTGGCATTGTTTTAAATTCTGAAAAAGTAGGCTTTTAAATCAATTAGTTTTGCCCACAAATGTCATTGGGAAATATTTTTCGGTAACTCTTGAAACAAAAAAGTTACAAACCGAAGAAATTTCGGCAGTTTTCGGGTTTTTCAAAAATATCTCTGAAAGTAGGCCATGGATCTCAAATATTACACAGAATAAAAGGAGTATTGTGTGTAGGCGCTTGTAAGCCTGCCGTGGTTTCAGCACAGCCACAACTGGGCACTCCTCAAGTTGGTGGCGCTCCGAAGTCGGTACTTGTTACCAGGTTCCTCAGTCCATTTGTAATACCTACGTATTACGTATACTTGAACTTTCTTCCTTTGTTGAATGTATCTACCCAGAACTTTCACAGTTTTCGAGATGGACTAATAATAAGAGTAGGTCTAGTAGTTCTAATCATGTACCTAGTTTTTCTCGGTGCTCATTATAAAATTTATGTAATTTAATTCTCTCCCAAGGTATAGTATTTTTAAAGTCACTTGAAACAGCATAAAAAACTCTAATTGCATAAAAAAACTCTAATATAGGACATAAGGTCACGCAGTTTTCTAAAAGCAACATAATATTTCACTTTTAAGGGTTTTTTAAGGTTGTCCTCAAACACAACGTAAAGGTTAATGCACCATACAATATTGTCAAAAGGTCTCTAAAAAGTCATATCGATTACAACTATTTACACAAGTATATCCTAAAATCTGTGAAATTATCGCACGCCTATCCACCGCATTTCGCTGTACAAGTGGCCGGCCGTCGAACAGTGTAGCCCATGCAAGTATTGGTGATATATTATATTAGGCGAGCATGCAGTCAATTGTTTTTACTACAATATCTATCGTCTCTGTATCCTTCATCTCCTTTTACTTATAATACCAGGTGCGGTTTAATATGGTTAAAAAAGGGTTCTGACTCGTATTTTATTGCCGGAAGCGCCTGTTCCCGAGCTACCCTGGTAAAATACAGGGTTAACTATGACTTAGTACAAAAATTTTACCACGTGCGCAGGGTGGCTTAAGAAAACATAGAAAAATATTTTTAGATTTTTTTACGATCTTTAAAAAAACGGGTAAAGACCCCTATTTTCCCTGTAAATCCCCGCCTTTAATGACGTCATCCAATTTGGCTTCTGAAGGTACTGACAGCTGAAGTGATTTTCCGCGGTGTTGCCGTTGATTTAGGAACGGTGAAAATACCTTTTTACTCAAACAAATTTAAAAAATACATAAATAACAATCGATTTGAATCTGTACAGATGCAGCGCTATTAGATTCCCCTTACCTTAGCTCGTATCCGGACCGGTTCCTAGTCTCGCGGAAAGCTGAGTACCGCGACACCACAAGCCGTCTCCCTTAATACCCCCGGAGCTCCTCTGATGAATTCTTGTCCACCATCTAACCTCTTCTGAAGCATAGATAAAGGATTTATTGTTCTGAAGCCTCGGCGGTATGAATTAAGCGACGTATCGGCCCGGTCGAGTCTATGAAACGTTTTTTCGACTGCTCCGCGTTGCCCCGTTCGTCATTTCACAACTTACTAGCTAGGCAACTAACTGTACATACAAGATTTGTTCCAACAGGGCCAATAACCGTGCTCAAGCACGTTCAGCGCATGCGCACTACCCCACTGGCTGTTCCAACTGAATTATGTACCTACCGACACGGGACGATACACGCACTGTTCCAGCCGATTTATGGATCATTTGTGTATCGTCCTTGTACGATAAAAACGGTGCCTGGTCTAAAGCAATAACCGCGTGTACTGACATGCGCAGTGTATGGTCGTGTGACAGAGATAAACATTAACCTCATATTTTTGTTTTTACGTAGATAGTTTTAAATCGATGGCTGGGATCGTGTTTTTTATTTCTTGTTGGTTTTTGGCTTGTTGGGTAGGGCGGGGAATCGTTGAACAATTTTTTAGAGTGAAGAGTGAGGTTAGCCCACCGAACATTCGGTTAGCCACATATTAAACACGCAGGTTAGGTGCGGTCACAAAACGTGATTTGGTCGATTTGATTCACAATCCGTTCCATCTGAAATTTTCTTTGGGATCATTTGTTCCAACTCGAATTTACGTACCGTCACAGAACTGTACATGAACTAGATGATAACCCTTAAAGAACGCATGCGCTAGTTTTGCACCGTTCATGTGCGATCCCAAAGAAAATTTAAGATGGAACGGATTGTGAGATCCTGTATTTCTTCTTAAAAAAACTTACTCACTTAAAAAAATACGAAATCTAACGTCACTTTCGCTGTCGGCAACCCCCTCTTAATATAATTAAGTGTTACGACATCAGTATCAGATATAGGTTCTGCAACATTACACAAACGTTTTCCATCAATATCGAAATGTTCATCTTTCGTGAGTTTAAATCCAACACCAGCGGGTCCACGTGGTACATTTCCAATGTAAAGTCGCCCCCCCTTGCAACCGAATTTATCAATGGTGGAATAATTATTGTCACTCATACTGTACAACACACACTAATTTATTTAGTGCTGTGTATGATATTTATAAAAAACAACTTGGGTGAATAGGTTAATATATAATTCCCTCCTCCTTTAGCTCGTCGGTTATTGATATTATTTCATTATCCACTCCGGTATTTCCAGCCATTTTAGAGCTCCATAATAAACGTAATCGATCAATTAGTTCCTTTGGTTTGTTCCAGTAGAGGTAGCTGATTGGATCATTATTTAATGTTTTTCTATAAGGTAGTGTAAGCAAACCACCCTTCTTTGTTTCAGAACCCCCCATCGAATTAACATAACCCCTCATTAGTGGTTCTATGATCTCCTTAAATTTTCTTCTGTTTTTTACGTTTAAGCCCCGACTGGGGTCGTAGTATTTGTAGGGTGCCCCCGTTGATCTTAAAATCTCAGTATAAGCCATTTGGGTTTCATTACTAAGTCCGTTCCTAAGGATGTTTTCGGGCAACTTCAAGAAAATCACATCAAACATCTCATCGTTACCATCAAAAGTAGCAACGTTATTGTCATGCACAATTGAAATATTTTTTTTGTGCGAAAATTTAACTTCTGCACCGCCCATGAAAAATTTATTTGTTGTATTATCAAAACGTATTCCATAATCATAATCGTATTCTGCTCTGTTGTTTTTAACGCCATCCAGGTGTTCGAACAACATCTCCCGTCTAGTTTTTCCAGTGTTGGAAATATTTTGCTCTAAGAGGGATGATCTGTCTTTGCTTTCTACACTCTCACTTGTACTGCTATAATTACTATCATCATTACTATCATCATTACGCTCATCATTACTATTGTTTATAGCAAAAAATTCATATTTTTCCCCTTTTATTTTAGGATATACTTTTTCCACTTTAGCAGGTTCTACAGCTTTTTTCGATATTATATTCAATGGCTTTGTAATAGGTTCATACATTTTCTCGAGTACTCTTTTATCCTCAAAGTTTCTGCTTTGAACGGATTTTAATTTCTTACGCACTGCTTCCGTGGCTTCAACTAATTTTCGTTTAAGCTCTATTTCATCCTGCATGTTTTTATCCATTGTTGTTCTTCCCACGCTAGATGGTTTACGAATGATTAAATTAAAAAATGTTTATATGTATATGTAACTATCAAAACACTTTCGATATCTCCCATTATTTTTTTCACTGTCTTTGTCAATAACCAAAAATCCATAACGGTATTTCCAACATTCCCCACAGATTTTAAGAAATTCTGCAAAAGTTAAATCGGGGTTTATATGGTCACTAAAGATATGACGTAAATTTGTTTCGTCTTATTTGAACACGACAAGTAAATTTGCGTTGTCACGAACTAGTTGTTTTGGTATTTTCGAATAAGTTTGTGCTAAGAAAAAGGAATCTACATTTTTATGGCGCCCCATACTGAAATAGGCTCTGATTTCATCTTGTTTCTCACATATGACGTCATCAAATATAAATATTGAATCGGGTTCGGCTTTCGACGGTTCCATGATAGACTCTCTATCGCTAAATGTGTATAGACCCATTCCCACTATGGGTGTTACAACATTTTTCAAGTACTGATACTTTGGTTGGTATAATGATTTGGAAAAAATATAGATATTGGAAAAATGTAGCCCTTGCGGGTGGGTTAGCAGCGAAATCATTACATTTGTCTTTCCACAGTTAGATGGGCCGATAATCAAGCCGCGTATGCTATTGGGTAGAAGCGATCCATGTCGTCGACAATTATCTGTCTCGTTTGTAACTCTATCATCTAGGTTATCAACTTCAAGTGATTATCCTTGCTTTACAACACGCATGTTAAAATATTATATATAAACAAATTACATTTATTTTCCGCATTCACTCAAATGTTATCTGTTGAGCAGAGTAGTACACGTCGTGGATGCTCCCGCAAAGGCCGACGATTAAAAACTGGTCGGGGTGTTATTAATACATTAATTAATAAACTCCCGTTTGAGCTTCATTTACCAGGATATCAATTTTGCGGGCCCGGGACCCACCTCCAAAAAAGGTTACGTAGAGGAGAGACTGGAATTAATCAATTAGATTCCGCTTGCAAGGAGCACGATATCTCATAAAGCTGACAAATATCTTGAACAACGAGCGTGGGAACGAGTTAAATCCAAAGACGCGGAAGCCGGTGAGAGAGCAGCCGCTTGGCTTGTCACTAATATAATGAAAACCAAACAACGATTTGGAATGGGTTGCACTTCTCTACCTGCCAAACATAGTACATCTCGGAACGAGAAAAAGGCTTCAAATAAAAAAGTTACTTTTGGTAGAGGTCTTTTGGTAGACGTGCGTAAAACTCTCAAAAAAGTGGGAGGCAAACATGCAATTCGGAGTGATCTACATTCAACCGCACAGGTGGCTTTGAAAGCGGCTCGCAAATACTTAAAAAAATAGTGGAAAAGGAAAGTTACAAACACCCCGTATAATCCCAATTCCCAAATTTGGTGGCATATTACCGCTGTTGCCGATATTCGCCGGACTATCTGCGCTAGGTGCATTGGCCGGTGGTACAGCAGGTATTGTAAAAGCTGTTAACCATACAAAGGATGCGCGAAATCAATTAATAGAGACTACCCGCCATAACAAAACTATGGAGGCCATCGCATTGGGAAAAGGAATGTATTTGAAACCATACCGCTCAGGCTATGGATTATATTTAAATAATCAAAAAAACTTTTAAAGTCCCTACCCCTCAGAGCCCTCTCCAACATCGATATTGAATTTTTTGCGAAAAAGTTAAAAATTCCATATTTTAGGGGTGTGTTCATGCGGGACACTCTACCTAAAGGAGGACCATTACTTAACGAATCCATCATTGTGAACTTGGATAGAAAAGAGGGAAAGGGGACGCATTGGACCGCATTTAAAAAAATCGGACCTATAGTCAGCTATTACGACAGTTTTGGAGATTTACCACCACCTTCAGAAATAGTGCACTACTTATTATATACGGGTGTGAAAAATGCAAGTAAAATATATTACAACTATGAAAGACAACAAGAATTTGATACAGTCTGGTGTGGACATTTGTGCTTGCAGTTTCTCACAGACCCCACTTAACCATCAAAATGGATCGTGAAACAATAAAAAGAATGGCACATTCCCTGCTGGCGTTTTCTCGTTTACGCAGTTTAACTAAAATGAGTGAAAAACAATTAGCAGATATGCCCAAAGAAGTAATAATTGCTTGTGCATCAGAAGAGATACCATTGCTTTGGCATAAATTGCCCGAACATATACAGAACGATGTTGATATTCTAAAATATCTGTACTGCACCAAACATGATATTTCTGAAGATGGTTGCGATAGTGAAGATTCCAACCCTGAAAGATTGGTTTGCTGTTTGTGTAATATGAGACATGTTGGAATCGCATCAGATAATTCCGCTAGGGTTACTATGTCTAATAAATCACCGCAAATGACAGGAAGAGCTCATATATGTAGTTGCTGTAAAAAATAATAAAAACATTGTAATAACTCCAGTTTTATCAGTCATGTCTCGAACGTTTACTCTATCTGGACATACAAGTGTAATTAGTGCAGATTATTATCCACCGATAGAGTTGGATTCAAACTGTGACTATGGTCTTGGACTAATTGGATTCTATACCTACAATTCGATACTCAACGTGGATGAAACAAACAACTGTTTTGCATACAAACTCCCCGATTTGAAAACTTCGACAATCGTCCACATTCCACCGGGTACATATGAAATTAGTGAAATTTATATGGCGATACTGCGGGCTATGAAGGTAGAGGAGATGCAGGAGACTGAACGCAAAAAAACCTTTTCTCTACATGCCAATAACAATACTCTCAAATGTGAAATTTTTTCAATGTGTTATGAGATTGATTTTACATGTAAAAATTCTATAGGAACATTGTTAGGTTTTGAACGAACGTTTCTAAAACCAAATGTCGTTCACCAGTCGACATTACCTATGGATATAATGAGAGTGAGGATAATCTGTATTGATTGTAATATAACTGGCGGTGCATATCAAAATTCTGCAGAGTCTCACACCCTCTTCCAATTTGATATTAACGTAGAACCAGGATATAAACTAACAAAGGAGCCTCAGAATATTATATACATGCCAATAAATCCTAGAGGGCGTCAGTACATCGAAAACATTACACTACGTATCTTGGATGATAGTGGTAACTTGATCAATTTTCGCGGTGAAAAAATCATTGTAAAACTAGAGTTAAAAAAAATAATCTAATATGGGATTTGTTTTTAAGAAACAGTCATATAAAATATATGACAACAAACAAGAAATATTCGATAATAAAAGTAAAAATATCGGGGGATGTAGATTCAGTTCATGTAAAGTATCTGGAACATCAAGACGTCTTTCACGGGAAGTTTGCAAATTTTTACAATATATTGGCCTACGTCTACGTAAATAAATCATGGTTGTCACCAGTGAAAAATTGGAGGTGTTTGAAGAACCTGTATTTGATCAGTCACTCATTAGCCTACACGAACACACTTACAAACCGTATGGGTCTCCAAAATACAACAACTCGGATGAAATACGAATCCCAGTAAATTTTCAGGACCTTATTCTTGATATTACCGATAGTTACATTTATATTGAAGGTAAATTTACCCCTAATGATGTGACAAAGAAGTGTTACCTTGCCAATAACGCATTTGCATTTCTTTTCGATGAAATACGTTATGAAATGGGCGGAGATCAAGTCTGCGTGGTTAGAAAACCCGGTATAACAACAGCCCTAAAAACTATGGTATCATTCAGTAAGGCACAATCTAATTTCCTTACTACTTGTGGGTGGGGTTTGTCTGAAGAAAACAATGCCGTCCTAGATTCTACTAGCCACACATTTCATGGAAAACTCCCACTTAAATTTTTGATTGGTTTTGCTGAAGATTATTCCAAAGGAATTTTGAACTTAAAACAGGAGTTGATATTGATTATTGCCGGATCCTTTAAAAACTCTTTTATCGGAGAGGTTGATGCTACATTAGAAATCACAAAGATCGAGTGGAAAATTCGTCATATTGTACCTGAAGATAAACAAAAATTTAGACTACTCTCACGAATAAATAAAGGTGGGAACAATGCAGTAGTTAAGGTGCCATATCGTACATCGGATCTCTATGAATTACCAGCGCTTCGTAATACTTCATCCGATGTTTGGGCAATAAGGACGAGCACGAGTTTGGAAAGGCCTCGCTATATTATTATTGGATTCCAATCTACAGATCAATCCGATAATTACACAAAAGATGTTACTCAGTTTACTAACGCCGACATTGGCAATGTTCGTCTTTATCTAAATTCTGATGTTTACCCATACGAACGATGGAATCTGGATTTCCCAAAAAAACTTATTGCTCCAGCCTATTATGCATACCAAAATTTCCAAAGTGCTTATTATGGTAAAGATTTTACAGAACCAATGATGGATTTAGAAGAATACTTAAAAAATCCAGCTTTTGTTATCGACTGCTCCTACCAATCAGATTCGTTAAAAACTTCAACAGTGGACATCAAGTTGGAGTTTGAGACACGTAAAAATAGGTTCCCAACAGGCACCAGAGCTTATGCTTTAATTATACATTATTCATATTTTAGCTATAATATTTATGATGGTACTGTAAACACTGGTATTCAGTATTGAATTTATTTTATGTACTTGTATTTTCATAATTGATCAATAAAGAATTATAATATCTGGTGTGTATTATTTTCAGTTGTTACATAACCCAAAACAAAATAAAAACACTTTTAAATATACCACAGTTTTTATTCAGTACAATAAGGTATGTATAAAACTATATTATTTTATAACATATTTATTACAAACAAATCAGTCTAGTCATCTTCCTCGTCGAATGAGTAGCATCCGTCTTCTTTTAATTCTGCGAGCCCATACTTTTCTATTATGTGTTCGGATAAAAAATCCGAAATATTAAATAAAAATCGTTTCAAGTTGATATTGTTGAATTCTAAGTTGTGTAATTCGGCTCTAATTATTTCGATACCCTTCTCGAGATCTACGGCATCACACCAATTCTGGCTTGAATATAGTGCCCACATATTGGCTATAATTTTACGAGACTGGCAAATTACTAGGTAAAATATACAATGTCGGATTCGAAGTACGGAGAGAATGATTTTAGGCGCTTCCACCCGCGGCTTTTATCTGCAACATATACCCCCACTTCTCAAAAAATATATAGTATTACAATTAAGTTTAATAATAGTTCCTAAAATATTTTGGGTGTACGTATTCACATAGATTATAATATGTGAATTACATCGCTGGTTTTCCGTAAATTACCTTATCAGCTATCTTTAATTCCACTAGTGCACGTACCTATACGTATATTCTGAAATAATATCAATGCACTTCAATATATATGCTTTTATTTCATATCATTTCAAATTATACTGTTAAATATTTTCTCCTCCGGCCAATATTATTTCCCTCTTGGCACCCGCTCCCACTGAGGTCCACGCTTCAACCTACCGGATGGAATAGGTACCTACTTCTGGGTGACTTGGCGGCACACCCCTCGGAGGGTGGCCTAGGGATTGCTGTAGTGACCGTTCGACTCGACGAGGGTCGTACGAGTTGTGCTAGGTAGATGGCAGACGGTACAACAAGTGAAGTCATTTTTATCGATTGGCTACCTTTGTCTGGGGGGGTGACGGTGACACGGCAAAAGCCAAAAGCCGTGCTATACAGAGAGACTGTTTTTTCGAGGAGCCGTGGCTGTTTTGGGGAAGTGCATCTGGACGACGGCGATCATACGTTTGGAATATGTGTTGGAACCCATGCTTTTGAAAGTGTTTTTAATTGCTTTCTTTGTTTGAGTTTTTCATATATCCTTACTTATTCTTCTTAGGAGTATACAGGGTGATTCAGGAGGAAATGTCAATATTTTAGGTACGTATTCGGGGACCCAAAATAAACATAAAAGTTCCTATAAACATGGGTCCTATTCCCGGCCGTTACCGAAATACAGGGGTAAACAACATTCAATTTAAGGTTTTTATTACATTATTTATAACAGGTAGGCTAGGTTTTATAGTTTTCAAAAATGCCACCGTTTACTTCTAAACATAAGTCAGCTCTCTGGTGAATAGCTCGGGTCGCTCTATGAATGGATACGGGCCTGTTTCTTATAGTTGCTGCTGCATTTATTATTCGATCGAGTAATGCATCTCTAGTGTTTACTTTACTTGAATATACCAATGATTTAAACCACCCCCAAAGACAATAATCCAGAGGATTAAGGTCTACTATTGCTAAGCAACAGGAATTTCCGCCTGAATCACCCAAAACCTAGCCTACCTGTTATAAATAATGTAATAAAAACCTTAAATTGAATGTTGTTTACCCCTGTATTTCGGTAACGGCCGGGAATAGGGCCCATGTTTATAGGAACTTTTATGTTTATTTTGGGTCCCCGAATACGTACCTAAAATATTGACATTTCCTCCTGAATCACCCTGTATATTCACTTTAAAGTAAGTACACCTATTATTTTTTCTTTGTTTTGGGAATTTTTAAGGCGTTGGCTGTGACGTCACATGCCTAATTACGTGGGGGAGCCTGGGAATTTTCAGATTTTTGTAGATGTGGGACAAAATATAATTTCTTTTTTTTGTTTATTACATGAATATAGGACGTAATACACCATACAGTGCGGTACACTGTATTTTTTTTTTCATTTTAAAGGGGTAAATAGCGTTAAATAGTAAAAAATGTATGAAATGACAGTAAGAGCTTATTTTTTATTAGATCTGAGGTAAATAGAAGATAATTATGCGTAAATAGAACCTAATACGCTATGCAGTGCAGTATATGTAATGTTTTTTTTCATCGCAAAGGGGATAAATATTGCTAATTCGACAAAAAAAGCGCGGGAAATGAGAGTATTTGTACCTATTTTAAATAGTTATGTAGGTATAAACGGTACGTAAACAATAAATTGACATTGACAGTCCATGTAATGTTTTTTTTTATTGTATGGGGATAAATAGAGTAATTAGACAAAAAAGCGGAAATGAGAATATTTGTACCTATTTTAAATAGTTATGTAGGTATAAACGGTACGTAAACAATAAATTGACATTGACAGTCCATGTAATGTTTTTTTTATTGTATGGGGATAAATAGAGTAATTAGACAAAAAAGCGCGGGAAATGAGAGTATTTGTACCTATTTTAAATAGTTATGTAGGTATAAACGGTACTTAACCAATAAATTGACATTTATGTGTGAATTTCGCGGAAATAAGGACCGGCGGCAATGTAATTACTCATTACGCTGCAATTACACGGTATGATGGCTGCGTGGTGCGGGGGAGAGGTCATGCGCTTGGTGCGCATGCGCGGGGGAAAAGTGGGCGGGGCCCACCAGGGGCGTGGGAGTGGGGGGTAATGTACGAAAAAGGAGTGGGGGGACCAAGAAAGGGGTGGGGGGACTATTTTCAACTCTCTTACGTTAACTACTGTCGTTGTACGGCGAATCCCAGAAAAATTCAAGAAGAGATGTAGGTACATACAGTTGAACCGACAAATATATCCCGATCCATATGCTCTTGACAACAAAACTTTTGCGAAAATGAATATGCTTTTTCCGTTAGAAAAGGAAAAATAATAAGAAGAGAAATCCGACAATACTGTAGCATTAGTATTGCAGTATTTCCAAAGATGTTCCACAAATTCAATAAGACAAGCTTGCCTTGAGTTAAGTACATTTAAAAAATCTTCAAATCAAAGGATGCTCAAAACAAATGGTTATCATGCTTTTAAATTGCACAATTTGGAATCTTTCTCTAAAATACACATCGAGAAGACTCAATTTTATAGCTCAAATCAAACAACTGCACACTACTTTTAAAAAAATTTCTGGTATTCGCCGTAAACCAACACCATATAAACTTTTTCTGCATATGACACCATTGGAAATTACTGCGTGTTCACTTAAATTTAAAACAATTCCAACTGTCACTGTTTTCCATGGAGCACTTGATCGAGACTCTGCTAACTAGATTTTTAAGTTACTTTTACGGAAGCGTAGAAGGGCCATACCATCATTTTATTTCGAAATTCCAATTTTTAAAGTCGAAACTTTCAGTTTTATTTTCAGAAATGCTCGTCTGAAAATAAAAATCGGAATTTCGACTTCAAAGTCGGATTTCGAATTTCAAAGTAGAAATTTCGAGTTCAAAGTCGGATTTCGAATTTCATAGTCGAAATTTCAAATTTAAAGTCGAACTTTTACTTTTAAAGTAGAACTTCGACTGTGAAAGTCGGACTTCTACGTTTAATGTCAGAATTTTGACTTCAGAGTCGAAACTTTGAGTTCAAAGTCGGAATTTTGAGTTCAAAATCGGATTTTGACTTTAAAAGTCGGAATTTCAAGTTGAATAGAAATAAATAATGGTGTGGTCCTTCTACGCTTCCGTATATTTCTGATCATATTTTAAACAAAAAGATATAGAGAAAATTTACTTCAAGTTATTCAGAAATATACAGACTTTGGAAGTATGGAAAAATTCGGATATATTCCTCGGAAAAATAAACAAACACATTTTTTTTGGATTCTGTTCTTGCTTCATCCAAAAAATATTTTTAGCATCTTGGACTCTAAAAAATTTATAGAGGGCGCTGGTAGCAGCTTAAAAATAAAAATCGCGTCAGGTAAAGTGCCTTTTCTGTGCGAAATATTGAAAACATGACCTTATATCAAATTACAGAAATATTATAAAATGTAATCATAATTTAAATTTATTTATTCTACCCATGTTCCTGCAACAATAAATTATTCTGACACAAAGACGGATCACTTTTATTTTTGATTCCATGGCATACTCTTCTTATAACATTAAAATTACAAATGCTATAAATTCAATTGACCTTCAAGTCATTCAAAATAGCTACAAAGAATTTAAGAACAGAGTTGAGATGGGAAAATGGGGGAACATTGGTAGAATAAATAAATTTAAATTATGATTACATTTATAATATTTAAAAAATATATTTAGTGCTGTAATTTGATACAACGTCATATTTTTTAATTCTGATCAAGTTTTTCTAATAAAATTTTTCAATATTTCGCACAGAAAAGGCACTTCACCTGATGCGATTTTTATTTTTAAGCTGCTACCAGCGCCCTCTAAAATTTTTTTTTCCAAGATACTAAAAATAGTTTTTGGCTGAAGCAAGAGCAGAATACAAAAAATTGTGTTTGTAATGCAAAAAAAAATACCGCTTTGCCGTGGACACATTGTATATACTTACAAAATTTTCAAAATATTTTTTTGCGCAAAGTAGACCTTAGATGGTTCCAATTAGGATCCACAATTGGTTATGTAAATAGCTATTACCTATCTCTCTTATGAGCATGAGCACTTATCATAGTAATAGCTATTTACGTATAATATGCTGTTTACCCCAGGGGCTGTTTTTAACGTGCACGAGACCAATTATTGGATAATAATGTACCTACCTAACCTATTTCTCTTAGAAATAAGATTCCAATAATCGCCGACGAAATTTATGAGAGGCTAGTCTGGGCAAAGAAGTTCGTATCTGTTGCATCGCTCCACTATGGTGTGCCTGTTTTGATCTGTGGTGGCCTAGCTAAGCGGTTTTTGGTACCCGGCTGGAGACTAGGCTGGATAGTGGTCCATGACGAGGAAGGAGCTCTGAATGATATTCGAAAATCCCTCGTTTGCCTTAGCCAAAGGACCATAGGCAGTAACACCCTCATTCAAGGTAAACTTATACATACATTTGGGAGCTTTTGTCTGGGGTTTTGGACATGAATCAAAACCAATGTCTTAAATTCAGCAGACGTTTTGCAAAATATATATATTTTTACTACTAACCTGAGAAATCACCATTATTTACCTCATTCCTCTAATGAGAAGTAATATTTCTCACCCTAGGTAAATACTGATAATAAAAAAATACCTAGGTAAATAATGAAAAATTTTCTATATGACATTTAAAAGTAGTAAAAAAAATCTATACCTACACTTCGGTTGAGAAGGCCATTATTTACCTCGCATATTATATCCTTCGGCGCTACGTAGGTACCTACGGATATAAAAATGCTCGGTAAATAATGACTCACTTCTCAACCTGTGTATAATATACTATTACTTATTCACCGCACTGAAGCGTCACAATGAGTTTATTTATGTTACTTGAGGCGGATCACTCATACAGAGGGAAGACTCAGCTGAAGGATATTTCACAATGTCCAATTATTTTTATTTCTTCTTCTTCTGAGGTAGCGTTCAACAATTTTCGGGAACTATTGTGGCGTAGAAACCTCCCTATTATGTATAATATGCTCATCCACGTTCAAACAAAATTATCGGGTGGCCGCGGAACTTGCGCTGGAGAAGTTGATTGTTTATTGTTAAAAACTAACGGGTTTTGCAATGTGCCGAGCACACCAATCGATATATTTCATAATAAGCAAATCCATCTGAAAACGATCGGCATACGTGTAGAGTGGTACGTACAGTTTGTTCAGCGAATGTTCGGCCCTACGTCACAACTCCCGTCAGACAAGGACTGTAAGGAAGGGTCGGCATTCGCCTTTATGTGTCATAAAATTCTCCATTCTCGAGCGGCATACAGTTCCGTTGGGACAAAGTAGTTTTTATCTGATAAGAGATTTGCATAATTATCATGTATGTAACGTATGCCATTGTGATTTTTGTTAAATATTCACGTAATTATACAAGTCTCTTGAGCGGCATACGGTTCGGTTGGGACAAAATGGTTTTCATCAGATAAGAGTCACGTAGTCTTAATACCAATTTTCAATATTTTTGACGAATTAAAAATAAGATTCTTTAAATTATTGCATATTTCAAAAAAGGTTTATTATGTTCATAAATATATTATTCAGCTGATTCATAACGTTATTCATGCTCTTCAACTTTTAAATCTTCTTCTTTCTCTTCCTCTACATCCGTCAGATCGCCAGGGCCAGTACCTTTGTTTTCCTGCTCCCTCCCCCGTAAGTTCACTTTACATGCTCGCCAACAGGTCCGAAAGCGAAAGTAAAATGTTCGAGGTGCCCTGTTGCTAGGTACAAAAAGTGGTTGCTAGGTACAAAAAGTATTGCCTAGCGTCGATACAACGATTATGCAGCGAGGACCTTAAAACCATTAATAAAATGTATGTAGCAACTTCATGAGGAACTCATATTCTTTCAAAAATTTATTAGCAAACAATTTTTTTAATTAATATCATCAAATACATGAATAAACAACACAACATAACATAAACTCAAATTTCAGTCATTTCAATTAGTCCTCCATTTTCTAATGCAAATTGGTACGTTTGGGTTTCCAACAACGTTGAATAAAAATCTAGCATTAATTTTTCTCTAAAAAAGTCCCTGATAGTACCTACCTCTCGAAATTTCAGCACTAAAACTTCGTCTCAGTGGGCCATGAATGTAACGCACGAGGCACCTGAATTATGCATTTAATGCCATTATTGAAGCTCCATCCAACAAAAAAAAGTTTATGAAATCGTGCTAAAAATAAAAATTTTACAGGGGTGGTCACTAATTAAGTGGGACACTAAAAATTTTGAAACACCCTGTAGAGCTATGGTAATGCAAATTGGTACGTTTGGGTTTCGAACAACGCTGAATAAGAATCCGGCATTGATTTTCCTCTAAAAAATCCCTAATAGCACTTTTCGAAATTTCAGCACTAAAACACCGTCTCAGTGGGCCATGAATTTAAGGCACGAGGTACCTGAATTATACATTTAATGTCATTTTTGAAGCTCTATCCAACAAAAAAAGTTTATGGAAATCGAGCCATAAATAAAGATTTTACAGGGGTGGTCAGTCCTGCATGTGCTTTAAACGGCAAAATCATATCTAGAAATACCTACTTACGACAAAGTTTTCCATCGTGTTAGACTTGCCAAAACCCATGTAAAAGTGCATTGTCTAAGAAACCCTTTACTCGCCACAAATAATATCTATCAATTTTAAACGGCAAATTAATAAACTCCTCGGCTTCCCGCATATACCTACTCTTTTAACGGTGCATTTTCTTCGCTTCGCAGGATATTAGAGGGCAGCAAAAATCCCAGAGTACCTAAAAATCTTAAGATGAAGTTAATCGTATCTAAAAACGCTCCCCATACCTTTCTATACGACTCAGTTTTTGTTCTTCCTGTTAAGCCGGAACGGGGCAGACCACTATAATAGGGGCATGGACACACAAATAAGTTCCTTCTAACCTGGGTTTTCGAGTTTCTCCAGCTTGATTTTCCACAGGCAATGTCCAAATAGTTGGTCTCCCCCGGCGTTTTCTAAAATATTCTACGAGATTTTACATAAAAACCTACACATAACCTACACAGTGTGGTCATTTAAGTGTGCAAGATATGGGATTTTTTTTATTAATTGTACAACGAAAATACAAATATTCCCAAAAGTTGGTGCATGTTCGATAATTATAATAGGCGCACTTAGAATGCTCGCAAGTCAAACAGCATACAGGGTAGGTCAAAAAATATAAAAATTGTACAAGAGTAAAGTACCCTTATTTCAGAAAATTCAGTAAAATGTTATTAAGAAAAGTTGTCTAGAATTAAAAGTTATGCACAAATACCAAAATATGGCCTCCTAAGAAAAATAAATAATTTTTTTTAAACAATAATTTCCTAAAAAAATTGTTTTTATATTCAAAATAAACAATTTCATAAATTAATCAAAATTATATCAATTTCGCATAACTTTGTCAAATTCAAGCATATTTGTAAAATAAACTTAGATTTTTAATTTTTTCAGGGAATCACAAACTTCATGCTTGTTGCAACGATATTAAACAAAACTTTAAAATTTCGCAAAAATTTTTCTGAACAAGGTAAAACATTAGTAATGATAATGTGTATATTAAAAACTCTCATTTAAGGTGCAAAATTTTTATATTTAAATGTTTATTAAGAAACTGGAAATTAATTGACGAAAAAAATTTTTTTCTTAGGAGGCTATGTTTTGGTATTTAGGCAGAGCTTTTAATTCTAAATAGCTTTTCGTAATAACCTATTGCTAAATTTTTTGAAATATTGGTACTTTACTCTTGTTTTTATATTTTTTGACCTACACCCTGTATGCTGTTTAACTTGCAACCATTCTAAGTGTACCTAATATGATTATTGAACATGCATCAACTTTAGGCAATGTCTGTATTTTGGTTGTGCAGTTAATAGTGGACTGAAAAACCGGGAAAAAGTCGCTTCCTTCTCGATTTTTTTTTATTTAAGTACAACCACATATGGTCTTTACAAAATGATAGACTATGTCCCTGGTCATCTGAAATCGGCAATTACAACATTTTTTAAGGGACAACATTTGTTATTGCGAAATTTGTCAAAAATCTGTCAAAACTATGTTTTATTACTTTTTCATACATACCTCGCGATATCTCCGGAACCAATGCAGATATTAAAAACTTCTTTTTTTTAATCGATAGAGGAAATGTGGGCGAAGGTAACGGCGGTAATTACGTTAGTATGAAAAATTTAGTTTTTTGTGAAACTAGAAAAAACTTTAATATTTACTTTTTTGCAGCACAATTTTCAGTAAGCGAGAAACTGTTTTGTTTTAAGAAATTTTGCTATACTATCTGCATACGAAACAAGGCCAAAGCTTCAAAAAAGTTTTTAAAAAATGAATCATTATTCTAAGTCTTATAGTTTTCGAGTTGTAGTCAGTTAAAGTTGAGAGTTTCCGCAGCCGCTTTTAATTATTATACAAACAGTTTTTGTGGATTGTGGATGAATATTAGTGAGATGACGTATTATTACGTACATTTGGATGTGTGTGTCTACCATTGACATACTAATAAATATGTCAATGGTGTCTACACATAATTTGTTTTGTTGACAATGAAGTGTTTATTTTGTGAGCAGACTTTACAAAATTCGAGATTGCAAGGATTACAAACAAAATTTCTAGAATTTATAAGGTCTTCGGCGAATAATCCATGATTATTAGTATTCATTAGAAACTATTTTTTGATAGAAGTACCAAATTTACTAAATTACTGTGAAACATTAATTGTAGTAGGTTTCTTTGAAAATCCTCAACTTTGTTTCGAAATAAGTAAAATTAGGGACCAAAAGAGGTGAGAAGACTAGATACCAGTCAGGAAGAGGCTGACACAAGACTGATACTCCACGTTTTAGCAGAACTAAAAGCAGATAATTCAATTCTGGTAAAATCTGTTGATACCGATGTCCTGATCTTGCTCTTACATTTTCACTGAGAAATATTATATAATATATTCCAAACAAACCAATATACATAAACATACAATTAGGACATGGTACAAATTCACATTTTTGTCTATATATTGACAATATTGTAGTAAATTTAGGGGCAAAAATATGTAAAAAAACTGCTAGCAATTCTGCGACACAACAAATGCAATGTATAAGATAAGCAAGAAAACAGCATTTGATGTGTTATACAAATATATTGATGATTTAAAATATCTATAAAATCTTCCGTTTTTATCAGAAGATAAAGCATTGGAAATTAGTACTAAATATACACTTTATTTGTCTAGAAACAACAACAGAAATGTTCTTTCCTTGCATCAATTACGATGGTACCTGACATAATGGAATCAAATCCAGCTTCTGAGTTGCCTCCTAATCAATGCTCCTACTGATCATGCTTTTAGACAACATTTAAAAAGGTAAAAAATAATAGTTAATTTTCTAAGTCGCTTAAACTTATATATCTACAGGGGGAGTCGGAATGTATAGTAAATACTTTAAAGGGGTGTTCGGCAGGTGGTTTTAAGGGGGGTCTTTCATATAAAATTTTTCGATTTGGGCTTTCCTTGCCAAGTTATTCGCGTCTACAGGGTGGCAAAAGTATTTTTTTATTTACCTATATCTCAATATCGGCGCTACTTGAATTTTAAATTTGGTATGTGTTATTATCTACTTACTTGAAGACGCCTTAGGCTAGTTTATTCATTTACACACTGCCCTAAAAAAAGGGTAAAAACTAACAACCCCTATTAATTTTTTTGCTCGAACTTTTTTATGGGTCATTTTTATGTATAACAAAAATATGATTTGTGTAGCCCTTTTATTTAGAAAACTGTTTTCCCTCTACATTTTTTCTCGAAAACACAATATTTTTCCTACAAAAAAATATTTCACGCCAAATATCATCAAAAATTCATAGTAGGCGGGCGTCAAACAATTTAATTATTTTTATTGAACATTAAAACAACAATTCAGCTTCAGAAAAAAAAGATGTTACAGTATAGATATGCTCAAAATGCTATGTTCATGACATCATTTTGAGCATCTACTGTAACATCTTTTTTTTACTACTAACCTGAAAAATCACCATTATTTACCTCATTCCTGTAATGAGAAGTAATATACACTTCGGTTGAGAAGGCCATTATTTACCTCGCATATTATATCCTTCGGGGCTACGCGCCTCAGGATATAAAAATGCTCGGAAAATAATGGCTCACTTCTCAACCTAAGTATATAATATACCTACTATTTCTTATCCTGAAGCTGAATTGTTGTATTATTTACGGCTAGCCGCACGGCTGGCGGCCGCGGTTTGCAGTTAGTACGAGATTCTTAGTGGGAGGCGCGGAAACTTTCAAATTTAACTGATTATAACTCGAAAACTATATGACTTAGTGTTCTCTTGGCCCTCCAGCTTGACAGATTCAAGAATGTCGTTTTGATGGTTAGATTATTAATTTTGCATTTATTACTTTATCTTTTGCCATCGGTGAGTTTTATTGTTTTTTCATATTTTTCCCTAAATTGTTTAAACATAGGTTTGTAGTTTACATCATTCTTTTTGGACAGTTGTTGATTTACTAATGACTGATGCATTGAATTTATTTCTTTGGATGAAAGGGAGAATAGATTGGATGTGCACCCTCTATTTTTATAACTTGACAAATCTCTAAGTTACATGCTTATTATCTTTGTAAGTATTTATTTGTTTGCCCTAACTATATTTTGTTACTAGAAATATTTTATACTTTGTTTGTATTGTTGTTATTTGTATTTTAATTTGATTTTTTGCCCAGAGAGTGTACTTACCCTTACCTACCCTCTTTCAGTTGGTCTGAAGATGCAAACTAGTTAGTTTGCGAAACCGGTAACCTTATCAAGAACAAATAAATTGGATTTATAGGTGATATAGACTATTATTTCTGCTCTAAAGTAATTTGGATAGAAGATTACTAATTGTCCTACATTCATTGGGATTACTACGGATGTCTAGAGTTTTCCGTAGTACTTGAGCAACATTGCCCTAAAAAACAGTCTTCAACGCCCTCTGTCGGTCTGACATAAATTTGCGAGTGGGGTCGCTTATTGTGGTCGTAAATGATTTCCACCTTTAAAAATTATTGTAAAATACCAATATCTTAATTATTTGTATTTTATTTATCATCGAATATATCTGCAGTTCACCGGGCTAGCCAGTTCGGAAATATCTAGACTTAGTAATGTAGAGGCTATGAAAATCATTAAGTAGTTTTTATTTTCAGGAGCACTGCCCGCAATCCTAAAGAACACACCAGAGACATTCCACAATGAGCTTATCGCTACGTTGAAACACCATGCATATATTGCTTTTAATGGTCTGTGTACGGCGAAGGGGCTTACCCCGATTAAACCGGAAGGGACCATGTATATGCTAGTCAAAGTTAGTATAAACCATTTTCCGCAATTTAAGAATGGTTTGGAATTTGTCACGAAGATGATGGAAGAGGAGTCGGTGTTTTGTCTTCCTGGAGAAGTAAGATATATTAAGTTGTACGATGTATTAAGTTTTGCTTATCTTCCTGTATAATGACCGGAAATACAAAATACAATCATCGAATTACTGTCTGTGGATACAGCAATCTGTAAAAATTGACCACAGAAAAAACGAAAACACACACACATACAGGGTGAGTTTTTTTTATGATCAGTATGGAGATCTCGGAAATTAGCGGAGATAGAAGAAAGGTTAAATGGGGAAAGAATTGCAGTTTTGTAGGCCCAATTTAATGCACCTTGTGGAGTTTTAAAAAGTCATGGCTTACTAGATATTTTGAAAAAACGAAATTTTGGTGATTTATTCTAATCCATCTAGCTTCGTTGTTTCCGATTTTAGATAAAAAATGTAAATACAAAAGTTGGAGGGAATTGTATCCGCAATGCGGTTGTCATGTCCTACTTTGCGTAACAGCTGCCATTTTAGAGATATGACACAAACTTGTGTTTTTTTAATGGAAACCATAGTTGGTCATAATCTATAAAAATCAGGCATTTTTAGGCGGCGAGTGGAATGCAGCTCCGGCTCTTCCCTCAGTCGAGTTTCCTGCATAGGTAGGATCGCGCGCAGACTTGTTGCAGAATCTCATATATTAGTCCGACCCTTGTAATCGATCGCAATGCAGTCATGTGATTTTGTTTACATCTACTGCCTCTGTAACTGGGATAGACTATAGATATTTTGGAAAAACGAAATTTTTGCGATTTAATTTAATCCATCTAGCTTCGTTGTTTTTTTATTTTAGATAAATATATACATACATATATTGAAAAAGTAAATGGTACGCCTATGGCGTATAAAATATTACAGTTACGAATACAGAAAATTGACTTGAGGATGCACAAACGTGAGCAAAATGAATTATTAAAATATTCCTAAGTAAATATAACAGAAAAGAATCGATAATAAAAGGTTTAGCGCAAAATAATTATCTATAAATTTTAGTTACTGGTTTCAAACCTAGGTGGCGAAACATACTAGCTTATAGCATAAACTGATAACAAAACCTGCAGAAATAGTACGTGAATGTAGCTCAAAATATTCCAAGAATAATATCCAAATTATTGGCACACAAGTTAGTTAGCCTGATCACACAAGCGATAATAAAAATAAGTAAATTCTTAAAAATGATTCGAAAGTGGCACAAAATCGCATTTCAAAATACCCAAAATTTAGCGTAAAATATTAATATTGGACTTAATACGGCCCTGCTATGCTAACAGCTTTTTAAATACCCAAAATTTAGCGTAAAATATTCAGAACTGTAACGACACTGTTTTAAAATATGACAAAATATAACAATCCTTTACGACACCTCAAGTAAACACTAATAGCACTCAAAATAAAATCAAATAAATTAATTAACTGGAAAGAGAAAGGCAACTCAGTCGACAAAACCCAACAAAACAAAATTCAATCGCTTACTTTTTGGTCAGTTCAACGGGCAGCAACTGTACTAAGGCCGGTTCTGGTGTTGATTCTATAGCAGGCAAGGCGGCAGACACTGAATGATGTCTCGGGCAGTACTTCGCCCTGCAACTCGGAATCTTCTGCGGCTTCTTCTCATGGCTGGCACGGCATCGGACGCTCGCTGGTCTCTCGGGCAGAACTTCGCCCTACAAGTGGTGGTCGGCGACGACTGGCATTGCTTTGGGAGTAACCCTCTTTTACATCAGATGGAGACATTGTTTTCGCCGTGATTCGGGAGTCTGCAGGTGTTCGTTAGACGCTCGCGTGTTTGTCGGCGGATAGAATATTATAAACAAACATGGGTTTGAAGCATGTTTTTCGGGGAACCGTAATAACCCTGGCCGATTCCTCCTGGGGTTTCGATACTTACTTAATGTAAACAACATGGTTTTTCGATTAAATTTATGACCCGATATTCGGGTCCCTAACCCGATGAATTTGAAACAAGATATTTTAAGGAAGTAGTTAACATTGCATCGAATTATTTGATAAAATAAAATAAGAAAATTGCTTGGTATCTACGGGGCACCTCAACACTTTGTCTTATAAAATTTGGCATATCGCAGTTCTGCTGATTTAGTAATTGTGAAGTACGATTTTGCTTTTCAAGTTCTATATTAAAAAAATTAAATTGGAAAGACACTACTTCCACCTTGGAGACATTTATACTCACATTTTCGAATGTTGTGTTTATTATTCTAACCAAAGGGTTTTGTTTTGATATTACGGTTCTGGCCATAAATACGCCTGGGTGCAATTCTTTGTTTAGTACTAACGAGTCCTGTGCTACATTTTTTAAACTGGCTATTTCTCTCACAAATTCGCATCTGGCAGGGATGTGTATAACGTTTTCCTCTGGGTTACTAAGAATAGGGATAACAACTTCGCTTTGTTTAGTTCTAAGTTCTAAGTGTCAAAGTCCAGTCAAGATAATCTATAAGGGAATAATATTTTGTTAAAAAAATCTCTGCCTAAAATTCCATCCACAGGTATGGGAAAATTACTGTCAACGATGTGAAAAATATGTTTGAAATAGTTTACTGATATGCTGGTTTCTGTTGTCCCTAAAGCATTAGTGAGCTCGTCTGTTACTCCTTTAATTATTTTGCTTGGATTAGTAATGTAGATTATTTGATTCAAATTAATGTTTGTCCTTTTAAAAACGGAAATATCAGCTCCGGTATCTACTAAAAGCGTGTTTTTTGAATTCGTCATTTCAATATAAAAGACTACAAAATTCGAAAGATGTAAGTTTATTGTGTATACGTTTACATTCCCGGTAAATCAAAACCTTTCAAGGCCTTCCTAAAGTCGGGAAGATGCCGTCAAAGAACAGAAGCCATAAATTCACGGCAAACATGTCAAATATGATTGAATTATGATTATAATGGTAATAAATCTGTCAAATTTGATTTAATTACGATTATTATGGTAATAAATATGCCAAATTTGATTGATTTACGATAATTAGGCCAATAAATACATCAAAAGTGAGTGAGTTATAATGGTAATTATGACAATAGATCCTTCCGATTCTGAGTGATATATGGTAAACATAGCAATAAATACTTCAAATTCTTATTGATTTACGGGAGGCCAATCCAGGATTCTCACGGTCCAGGGACCAAGAAGGGGTAGAATCCAGGTATTTAATAAGGCAGAGCCCGTCGAGAAAGACAGTCGCCGGCGAGTTGCAGAAGAGTTAAGAGTGGAAAAACAGTGTGAAGAAAGTGCAAAACCAGTCTCCATCCAGTTGAAAAACAGTTACAGTCGAAGCCGATAGTGTATGTCAGGACAGTTGCCAGCAGTCGCCAACCAGTACCAAGCAGTAGCAAGAAGTCGCCAGTAGTCGCCAAGCAGTCAACACCAGTACCACAAAGGCCAGTATAGAAATCCAATTTTGTTTGTAAGATTTTCTGAAATCTTAGTTACCTTTCGCGAATCTTAATATTTGTAATTGTGTTTGAACCGTGCAGTTGAGAAACATTGTATTTGCCGCTTTTGGAAAATAATAAATGCTAAAGATTAATAGGGAACAATCACAGTAATTATAAATTATGCCAATACCTATATGTTTATGTCAGTAAGATTAGGTCTCAGCTAGATATTAAGGTACGAGTGTATCGCTAGTCCTTAAAGAAAATACCATTTATACAATTATTTACACCAGTGTAAATTACAAAATTTACAATCTTCTTTTATATTCCAATTTACTTTATTTAATAAATGTATTAAATTCAACCCCGTATTTCCGTTACTTCCCAAGACTCACACCAAAAGTAAGTTCTTGTGGCTTGCCCTATACATACTGTTCGCCAACTACCATCTAAAAAGGGCCAAGTACCACAGTCGCATGGTACGCCCTCCGAGATATACCTAAGCGTTCCGCAACTTATCCGCTAACATTTCCATTTCTGTAGCGTAACTCGACGCATCTTTGCCGTTTTGTTTGCAATTCAACAATTTTACAGATAAAATAAATGCGAACTTTCACTTTTTAATGCCACTTTTTAACTTGTCAACTATCGCATCGATTGTTTTTCGTTGGTAATTAAATCGCGAGCTTTCCCGGTTAGACGTGTTTTTACGAAAGCAAGTGCGTTCGCAGTGTGATCATACGAGTATTTTTTAAGTAATTGCAATTAATCTAAAAAGGATCTTAGGCTATCAGGATTCCCATAAAACTGAGTGGGGGGTCAGCTTGCTAGCCAAGTTAAAAAAAATCTGCAGCAGTCATAGCAGCAACAACCATGATTTCCTCAACTTGGGGTTCACTGTCGTCTTCTAAGATATCGTCCTCTAAAACAAGGGGATGTAAACTTTCTATACAAGAAATCGGTACTTTATAACGTACTACTAGTGCTTAAAAGGAGCGGATAACTGTCTCCGCTTCCCTGAAAAATTTGTTTGTATTTCGCTTTGGCTAAATTGTCTAGAGAATACCGCGATTCCTTCAAAGTACCAGTAAAGTCATTAAATAATTTAACTAAGTTATCCCTGATCTCGTGCCTAACTTGATCGGTTTTTGGTATATTCTTTTTGATGGCTCTTTTCGACTGACTTAATAATTTCTTGTTTGATCTGTAATATTGTCAGATTAAGTTCTTCAAAGTCACCTTGCATTAGGTACCTAGGTTCATAATAAGGACAACCAGTACCAAGCGAATAAAAACAAAGTGCTACCTATACTTAATTAGACATTGGACATTACCAAGACTTACTCTAGCAGTTTAACAACAAAAACTCAGACTCATCGAATGCACCGATGGGTAATTGTTTACAGCTTTAAGCACACATATGCGTGCTTTGTGCCCCTTTTATGAGGTGCCCGTAGGTACCACCAAAAGTTCTTATTTTATTTTATCAAATAACTCGTGCCAATATTAACTAAAATCCTTGAAATTCTTCTGCGAGGAATCATCGGGTTATGAGTCAAACCACCGGAAACTAGGAGCATTAAGTTAAACGAAAAACCATGTTGTTTATATCTTATAATTATCAAAACGCCAGAAAAGTTCGCTACGGTTATTAGTATTCTTGGAAAAACTTGCGCTAAAATCATGTTGTTTATACATTCCATCCGCCCACAAAAGCATTCTAAAGAACACGTGCAAATCTTGGAATCGAGGCGAGAACAAAGAACCAAGTTGCTATAAAAGGGGGTTACAAAAGTCGAGAGAAGTCTCCGACCACCAATTGTAGGGTGAAGTACTACCCGAAACAACATCCAGAGTCTGCTGCCTTGCCTGCCACAGAGTCACACCAAGAACCGACCTTAGTACAAGTGTGGTGCCCGGGATTTTTAACAAAAAATATATAATATTCGGTTCCCAAACTGGTCACTTTACGTTAGTTTTTTCGCCAGAATCTCCTCGGTGCCCCAAGTAGGCCTCAAAACTCATCGCAGTAAATCAAAGTCTTAATGCGAGTACTGCATTAGGCCGCGGTGCCGCCAAAGGGAGAAAAAACCATAAAAGTGGCCGAAAACATGGCCCGCCAGACTGATTTATGGTAATTGATATAATAAACGTCTCAAAGTGATCGATTTATGCTAATTGCAGTAATTAACTTTGACTGATTTACGATAATTGCTTTAATTGATTTCGCGAGAACCGGTCGTCCCAAAAGTTCACAGGATTTAGCGACCGCGGGGAGACCAGAGGGGTACCCAAAAAACGTATAAATACCGGGGGGCGCACATTCGCGAGGACCAGTTGTCGAACAGTAGCAGTTCAGTACTCAAGCAACAGTGTTCGACGATCAATCCATCCAGCAGGAGAGAAGTCGCGGGGCGGGGCCCGCGGCCCGCGGCCCCAGCCCCGATGTCGTAGCAACAGCTGAACAAAACCTCCAAATTTCTTCTAAGCACCTGAGTAAGTTGGACTGACCAAGTAGTAAGATATTTTTGTTTTGATTCCTTTGTGTTTGAATTGCCTTTTATTTTGAATTTTGAAAACATTTTGAAAATTTTGGAGATATATTGAATTTATTGTGCATTTTAATTGAATTTTAGAGTTAATATCAGAAATTGAGTCTTTTTATTTTCATTTTTATACCGAGGATTGGGTAAACTTATTTGCAGTTATGTCAGTTGAGGTAATGAGTGTTTTATCTAGTCATTATGCTAACTAAAGAACGTCTATTCATGCCGTACGATTATTCTGAATTTTGAGCCATATTATTTTGGTATTGCTTGCAAGAGTATTGTCTTTTAATTGAATCATTTTATGCTACAAACTTGAGTAATATTGATTTACAGTTTATGCCAATTTCGTATTGGGTCATTATTCATTGTTATGCAGATTAATCAATTAATTTTGTGCTATTTGGGAAATCTTTTGCAATTTTGTACTTTTGATTTGAATATTGTCATTTTATTGCCATAGTTTGTGTATTCGTGCCATTTTTGACATATTGTTTTGTGCCCTAATTTAAGTTCAATTGTTTAACAGTGTATCTTTTTTAAACATTTTTATTGTGTTACATAAAAAGAGTTCATATTTCGGATATCTTGAGTGGCGTTGTGCGAAATCATAGATTTTTACAATTATTCATTATCTAATTATTGCACATGTTTTTAAACTTCCTCTGTATTTTGTTACCGTAATGTACTGTTCCGTAATTAACCTTAATATACATATTTTAAACTACCCTGTGTCTCCGTCATACACCCTTAGGCCCACACTAAAAGAAGATCTTGTAGACCACCCTGTATAATACCGCTCGCCAATTAACATCTACCAGGGTAGGATACTACAATTGGTGTCAGGTGTGGGGTCCTATAAGGGTTGACGGATGGGGGTAGTTTAAAAAAAAATTAAGAAAATTTCGGGAAAGTAAAAAAATATCAGAATAAAATTTTGTCGAATAAATTTTGTAGAACAAACTTGTGGGGTCCTCTAAGAGTCCTATAAGGGTCTGCTAATAAGGGTTGACGGAAAAGGGTAGTTTTGAAAATTTTTCAGAAAAAAAATTCTCGGAAAATCGGAAAAAAAAGAAAATAATTTTTTGGGAACAAATTTTTAGTGCTCATAAAAAGTAACACAATAGAGAAGTACATAAGGATTAACGGATAGGGATGGGTTGTCAAATTTGACAGAAAAATTAATTTTTCAGAAATTATCAAGAAATAATTTTTATAGAAAATCTGAGGCATGGAAAAGTATAACGGTATTTTTACTCAAAAGAAGGGTTAACGATAGGGGTGAATTGTCAGGATTTTTTGAAAATTGTCGGGAAAATCTGTTTTTTATAAAAAAAATATTACAGGAAAAATTTTAAAGGAAACTAAACGGTGCTTAGAGACAACGGTTAGAAAAATTTAAGAAAAACGGAATAAAAAACAAACAGGTGCTAGGACAAAAGGGTTAGGATTAAAAGTTCCATCGGAAAACTAGGAGCCAGTAGAAATATTTTTGGCGAACTAAAAAAAAATTATAAAAAATAAAAACAAAATGCAAAACGGAAAAGAAAATGTAGTAGTAGGGACAAAGGCAGAAGGAAGCGGAAATATAGCTAAATTTAGAAGGGAGGTGCGTTCAAAATTAATAACGGAATAGAAGCCGTACCAATATTCAACGGGAAAGCTAAAATAGAATTTTTTTTAGTATAAAAAACGGCATAAAACTAGGTAGCAGCGCGAAACAATAAATCAAAGCGAAGCCAGGATACTTACAGAAATACGCCAAAAAGCGAATTACAGCAAGAACCGAAATTTACATAATAATATTCATGGAAGTTAGGCAAAAATACGGCAAAAATTGTAGACAAATTTTAACACGAGAAAAATTTTAGGAAACAGAATATTAACTTTCGAAATCGGTCAAGTAAAAAATAGCGTTCTCCAAGAAAACAAAACTAGAACGGGACGTTACTACGCAATTTGTGTTAGGACTTTTAATGCATGTTAAACAACGAATATTATCTCTAGAACAGCAAAATATAATAGAAGCTTTAAATTATGAGGAAAAGAACATACGACTAGGCCGCTACAACACAATAAGGGAATGCCGCAAAGCAGGTAAAAATGCGATCAGCGTAAACGCATTACGCAATATGGCCCAAGAGAACGTAGCTGCGAAACGTCTTCAAGTGCTAACAAAACTAGATATTTTGCTCAAAATTTCGAGGAAAGCCGCTGTAGAATATAGAAATCAAGTTTGCTGAGAATAGTAGGAAATCAGACCATTTTGCACGTCGAATACAGGACTTTAGTTGAGTGGATAGGGTAAAAGGAATTAGCTACTTGGTAAATTAACAAAAAATCTGATAAGAGAAAAATGAATTATCCACACGGTAGATCAAGGAAAATGGAGAATGAAAAGTGTCATTCAATGCCGGTAGGGGTATTTGCCCTCGGAGTAGTTGTTTCTGTTGTTTCTAGCTTTGAATTATCTACATGTTAGGAGAAAAACTTAGTGAAGTTACTAAAGTAATGAGTTACTGCAGTAGTGAGTTACAGAAGTAATGAGACAAAAGTGTCGTTTTAGGGATGAAAAGTAATGCGCAATTTCTAGTGGTAAAATAATCAAAATGATTAAAAGAAAAGTGCTATAAGTGAAAAGTGACATAATAAAAGTCGGAAATTAAAAAAAAATAAGTGACTACCTGTGTGTAAGAGTATCAGTGAAGTGCTCGGTGCCAGTGTAGTGTAGTACCAGGTGATATTTTATTAGAGAAGAAAAAGATTGCGGAATGAAGTTAAAAAGTTTAGGAATGAAGTTAATTAGCCTATCAGGAGCCACCACTTGTTCTTGTTTTTTGCCAGAAATCAAGAATGCTAGCGTTCAGACCACTGGCAATTGTTCTGAACACTACAAAAATTAACAACAATAGTCAGGTGAACAGATAAGTGAAGTTAGCAACATTCAGGGAAGCGCGAAATTCCCAGAAAGTAGAAAAGCCAAATAAAAAGAAAGGTAAGAATGAAAGAGGAAGGAAAAATTCAGGAAATCTGAAAAGTAAGAAAAGTATGAAAGCCAGAAGCCAGACAGGTACAAGTACAATTCCAGGAGTGTTTTCGCCAATTTTTGAGGATATTCGGCTAAGGCCCATACCTCTTAATTTTCGTAAGAAAAGAAATGGAACACTCAACGCGACAGGAAGGAAGTTGTACCTTAAAAGAAGGAAATTACAAAAGGCCTAGAGTTACGAGTACAAGCTCAGAGTGCGTGTACGCCGTCTGAAGGGAAGTCTGCCTACGCTGGAACACTACCTGTATTTCTAAGGAAAGAGATGGAACACTAACTCAAAAAGGGATGAAAGTGAACCAAAAAGGGACCTAGTAATTCCCCGATATGTCAAAAAGTATGTATAACAGCTGTAAAGAAAAATTAGGACAAGAAAACAGCAAATTTTAGCCGCTGAACAAAACCAGGACACATGGTATAATAGTTGACAGAAAATGGCATAAGGCAGAAGGGATCACAGATCAAAAGTTGATGGTACGGAAAAAAGAAAGCTCGAGCAAAAGCTATAAAGCAGAGAAAAAAAAGAGTACCCAGGAAATGGAAGGTCGACAAGAAAAACGAGTATACAGAGACATTAAAATAAAGGTAACTAAATAAATTAGTAAATTGTGAAAATAAAAGTGAAAAATTTAATAAAAAGTGAGAAGATAAAAATATATTTGAACAAAAGTGACCGGTAAATAAATTAATACGTTTAAAAACGCGGAAGGTAATTAAATAAATAATAATAATAATAATTAAACCACTGTCATCTTACTTAAGAAAGAACTCGAATATTTTTAGAAGCGCAACAAAGATCAAAGAAATACGTGCAGTTCCTTTTATCTTGCCCAAATAAGTCCGAAGCGAGGCACCCACTAATGTAGGTCAAGTTTAAAGTCACCAGAGGTTACGCAGGCGTGACGGAAAAACACAACGCGAGGTCAAAACGCGCCCAAAGCCCAAAGTTCCGAGAAATATACGAGATAGGAAAAGAAGATAAAAATTAAGCAAATGAAAAAGCAAACAATAAGAAAATTCAAGAAAGTAAGTAAGAAAAAAATTACTCTAAAATTCAGAATTTAACAACTTTGGGGAGCTGAATTATTTAATCCATACGTGTCTACAATTAATTAGATTTAGGCAAGTACTATAGGTAAGAAAGTAAGATAGGAATATAAGTTAAGTAAAAATTAGATTAACTAGTTAGATGTTAGAAAGACAGACGTTAACGATTATTGCTGTAGGGCAATTGGCTATAGAAAAATCTAAACAGACGATAGATTAGGTAAAAGATGTAGCGCCGTCTACGTACACTTCAAGATGAGTCAAGCAGGTAATGGAAATTTTAGGAGTGCTTTAAAGGCTCTAAGTATAGTACTGGGACACTGATAAGTGCTTTTTATTGGGTTATTTCACAGTCCGAGTAATAAAATAATTTCTAGTTACTGGGAGAAGTTGACACGCTTATTATTTTAAAAACCAAGGTTTTATTAAAGAACTCAATCACGAAAGAAAAGCGAACCAAAAAGGTCGCGCTTATAAAAAATAAAAACTTCCAACACTAAACTGCATTATTATTAGAGCTACAAGTGTCACATTAGTGAACCGCTATTATATAAAGTGCGCCCTCTTAGTCTGAGAATAACGGTAGGAAACCCAAGTCAAAACAAAATTTAATGAGACAAATTTTAAGAAGGATATTCAGCACGTGCCACACTTGAGGTCAGAAAATCAATACCCTTTATAGTGTAAACAACCCCAAGCGTAAGGTAACAGATGAGTAGGTACGAAAAGAAACTTATGGCTGAAATTAAAACTAAAATAGGTCCAAAGATTGGATAGTCAAAAATAAGCAGACACCACAATAAAATCAAAGTATACTAAGAACATATTAGGCAATCCAGGTATATAAGGTCTTGAAGCAGAAAGTTTTGCTAGAAAAATTTGGCCAGTTTAATCGAAGTAGTTCTGAAAGGAAAAGGGGATGCTTGAGGCACGCGCAAGAACTGAAATAGTGAGTGATGCTAAAAGAGAGACGCGTGTGTCGCATAAGCATAAGAGGTTTAGAGGTTGTGACACGTATGTGAACGTATGTGAACAAAAATATTAACAAGTAGCAAATACTAACATGTAATCTAGAGAGTAAAATAGATAAGTTATCGTAAGTTAGGAAGGAGGAAGTTTAACTTTTGAAAGTTGTAAGGTCAGTCCAAAGGGTAAGTTAACCACAGCAAGAAAATTCTGATCATTCCAGAAAATTAAAAATAGTATTTTTAATTTTCTTTTTATAAGAAGGGAGGATTGTGGTGCCCGGGATTTTTAACAAAAAATATATAATATTCGGTTCCCAAACTGGTCACTTTACGTTAGTTTATCGCAGTAAATCAAAGTCTTAATGTGAGTACTGCATTAGGCCGCGGTGCAGCCAAAGGGAGAAAAAAACATAAAAGTGGCGGAAAACATGGCCCGCCAGACTGATTTATGGTAATTGATATAATAAACGTCTCAAAGTGATCGATTTATGCTAATTGCAGTAATTAACTTTGACTGATTTACGATAATTGCTTTAATTGATTTCGCGAGAACCGGTCGTCCCAAAAGTTCGCAGGGATTTAGCGACCGCGGGGAGACCAGAGGGGTACCCAAAAAACGTATAAATACCGGAGGGCGCACATTCGCGAGGACCAGTTGTCGAACAGTAGCAGTTCAATACTCAAGCAACAGTGTTCGACGATCAATCCATCCAGCAGGAGAGAAGTCGCGGGGCGGGACCCGCGGCCCGCGGCCCCAGCCCCGATGTCGTAGCAACAGCTGAACAAAACCTCCAAATTTCTTCTAAGCACCTGAGTAAGTTGGACTGACCAAGTAGTAAGATATTTTTGTTTTCATTCCTTTGTGTTTGAATTGCCTTTTATTTTGAATTTTGAAAACATTTTGAAAATTTTGGAGATATATTGAATTTATTGTGCATTTTAATTGAATTTTAGAGTTAATATCAGAAATTGAGTCTTTTTATTTTTATTTTTATACCGAGGATTGGGTAAACTTATTTGCAGTTATGTCAGTTGAGGTAATGAGTCTTTTATCTACTCATTATGCTAATTAAAGAACGTCTATTCATGCCCTACGATTATTCTGAATTTTGAGCCATATTATTTTGGTATTGCTTGCAAGAGTATTGTCTTTTAATTGAATCATTTTATGCTACAAACTTGAGTAACATTGATTTACAGTTTATGCCAATTTCGTATTGGGTCATTATTCATTGTTATGCAGATTAATCAATTAATTTTGTGCTATTTGGGAAATCTTTTGCAATTTTGTACTTTTGATTTGAATATTGTCATTTTATTGCCATAGTTTGTGTATTCGTGCCATTTTTGACATATTGTTTTGTGCCCTAATTTAAGTTCAATTGTTTAACAGTGTATCTTTTTTAAACATTTTTATTGTGTTACATAAAAAGAGTTCATATTTCGGATATCTTGAGTGGCGTTGTGCGAAATCATAGATTTTTACAATTATTCATTTTCTAATTATTGCACATATTTTTAAACTTCCTCTGTATTTTGTTAACGAAATGTACTGTTCCGTAATTAACCTTAATATACATATTTTAAACTACCCTGTGTCTCCGTCATACACCCTTAGGCCCACACTAAAAGAAGATCTTGTAGACCACCCTGTATAATACCCCTCGCCAATTAACATCTACCAGGGTAGGATACTACACAAGTATGCTCTCCGTTGAGCTGACCAAAAGTAAGCTATCTTGTTTTTGTTAATTTTTAACATCTGAGCTGCCCTATTATTGAGTAACTAAGTTTTTATTTTTATTTTTTGGAATGTAGTAAATAGTTTAAGCGCCTTGGAGTATTTTTCTATATCTAGAAACATAACTGTGCCGGGTACGCACAATACTAGTATTTTAAGCTAACTTTGGGTAGTTTGATTGTGTTTTGTGCCAATTTCGAATTAGTAATGGTTTTGTGCCTATATTTTCATTTTGAGCATTTTTCATAAGTTTGTAGTTCATTACCGTTTGGGACATCAGGCTAACTAACTTGTATACCTAAACCTTGTAACTTTATGTGATGTATTTTAAGCTACATTTATTCTCAGCCGAATTCTTTTTGAAATAAGCTATTATTGTTCGCCACCTAGGTTTGGGACCAAGGGAACCTAGTAAATAACATTTTTGTTCAAAGTTTTATTGTCAATTCAGTCTGTAATATTTTTAATAATCCAATTGTACCTTTTTATCATCGATTATTTTTACCATATTTATGTACTCATATTTTATACACCATAGGCGTACTATATTTATTTTTAAATATATGTATTAAAATTCCCCGTTGTTTCCGTTAATTCTTAGACCCACACCAAAATAAATTACTTATAGACCACCTTTAAACATACCGCTCGACCAACTAACATCTAATACAAAGGTGGGCACTATATATACAGCGCTTGCACTTACGGTCAAGTTGCGATGCATTCGCTTTTTCAAGCCTCTTTCGTAAACTTGGAATATTCTTAACGTCAAGTGGATTGCCAACGCCAACAGCAGCAGTATGAGATACAGTAAAATTTTGACGTCTTTTGTGACATTATACTCGTCCTGTTGTACTATAAAGTTCGAGTTCACCAATCCATTTTCTTCGATTTGTTGACTTTTGGAGCAGGATTTCCCCATTACTTGCACCTATTTCACTACTTCATTAAACTTAAGTACCTTTGGCAGGGTCGCCATGTAATGAAATGAAAATACATTTGTATATTGACTGATTCAATGTCGACAACCTTCTTGTTACAAAAGTGATTGTTCTACTTAGTACTAAAAATATTGGTTACTTGCTAAACACCAGTTACCCACCTAATTAAACCTATTGTGATATTCTACGCCGGTCTAGCAGTATAGGCATTTCGTAAAGAGGGTCAAGAGGGTGAATGCACTGGTCCCTCACAATTTTTGCAAACAATCAGGACTCATATGGACGTGCTCTAAACAACAAAGGATAATATATGATTTTGCTGCACAGCTTTATTTCATTTGGGATTTCATCAAAAGCTAGGAAATGAATCTACAAGCAACCTGGGAATTTAAATGTAAAGATACAAAATATCCAAAGAACACACCTTTCATATTGTATGTCAAAGTGCCGGTGTATATGGGAGAGCATCGTCAAGGGCAAAAGCCTACTTAAGTTTCTCAGCCTGGTTTTTAAGGTTTTCTGGCCTAGCTTTCCCGAGAAAAAAGGAAATAGGAAAATAGGAAATAGGTTAGGATAAAATTCAAAACCCAAGTAAAAACCCAAACCGCCAGAAAATTGAGAAATTCTCGAAAGAGCAGACAAAACAAACCCAACATTTTTCCTTTTAGGATGCTCCGATCTTCGTTCGATATGTAGAAATTCGAATCCCTCCCCTTCGCCACCCAAATCGGAAAACGGCCCAAACGTTGGAAAGGCTTTTCCGATTCTAGCGAGCTTCAATAGAGATGTGGCATTTGTGTTTTTTGGACTCTAAATATTGAAAATTGCTCCCGCTAGCTAAAATCAAACAGAAGCGTTTCATACATACCGGTAGGGCCGGCATAGGCGTTTATAACAAGAAAAACGATTGTGATTGTAAAATTTTTATTTATTAATGTATCATTTTTGATGAGTGAAATAGTCATTTTAAATTATGTTTTGTTTCGTTTTCAGTGTTTCCAACTACCAGGATTCATGAGAATTGTACTTACCGTTCCAGCAGACTTACTCATCCAAGCATGTGCAAGAATGTCGGAGTTCTGCAATCGTCACTTTCTTGAAATGGAAAATATGCAATAAAATTTATATCTACATTTTAGTTCAATATTTTGTGTTAGCAAAAATGAAATAGTAAGATCTCAATAATAATTAGGTGTGTACCTACCTAGACCTATATTATCTAGCTTACCCTATCAAGGGTGTACCTAATGATGATTATAATAATTGAGCTGACTAAATAAATTATAAATTATTTCGTTTCATTTTCATTAGGTTTTATGTTAAATATACTTACGACCTAAGGCGAATATGTAAGTATAAGTACTAGTTTTGATTCAGGGAGCCTATTTAGTATAACGGGAATTACAGAACTTATATTTACGTACCTACTTATTCTGAGCTCAAATTAATAGATGTTATGGCAGAAACGATGTATTTTATTTTATTCCATTGTGGAGAATCGAGATTATGTTAAATATATTCGTTGTGAATGTGTACTAGAGTTGTTTTATTTCATCAAACCATAGAGCAATGATTTAAAACGAGTAGGTACCACCAAGCTACCAGCCACAAGTAGCACGATATCATCACCTATCAAATTGCTCTAAAAAAGGATCAGCTTTTCCTTAGCCCACAAACATTTTGTAAAGAGGTCAATTCTGCATACATTGGGACCGCCCTTGCACATAAAAAACTTTGTAGAAACTGTATAATTTTTTCTACAGAAGACGCTTCCAATCTTAATAAGTGTCCTATAAGAGTTAAAGGACAACAGGTTATAAATGAAAAGGGTGTTGTTGCTATCATATATAAAAATACCTACTTTATAAGTTTCTAAAACGGAACATACCTAACCAGTAACATTCTTGTTGCGTCACTAAAATTTTATAAAAATGAGAGGTACATTTTAAAGAAATTAGTTACATCAAACAATTATTTATACTTTATGTAGGTAGGGTAGACTGGGGTAGACTGGGGCCAAAATTAAGAGTGTATCATTCAGTAGGGAAAAAAATATTTACAGTTTACTTAGAACATTTGTTTTTGCTGGACGGACTTCTTAGGGATTTATATGCCTTATGCAGCAACATGAAAGAACCAGCTAACATTGAGTTCAAGTTATGATAAAAAAAATATTTTGGTGTCCGACATTTTACACTTACTCCAACAAGGGGTAAGTGTAAAATGGGTCAGGAAACACTACAGAGTGTGTTTCTATTTTCACTGGGGTAAGTGTAAAACATCGCCATAATCAACACAAATACATAACACTTTGAATCAAACAAATATCTTTATAAGAAAATAAGTTACAAACTTTTCTGTCGTATAATAGAGCTTATCCATTTCGTCTCAAAAATAAATTAAAAAAATTAACTAAGTAAATAAAAATTATAATATATAAAAATAATGTCTCTTAGGTACCTATATAATAAGACCTTCGTGAATTAGCAGTGTAGAGAAATTGGTTCTATAATAGCATGTTGTTCTATAGTACGTTTACACTTGCCCCTTGCCTTATATTTGAAGGGGTAAGTGTAAAACTACCTAGAATGCTTCTAAATTCTAATTTAAATGGATAATTTGTTAGTGAGCCTCTAAAACATTGTTTGTTAGATAATATGAATACAAGAAACCAAAAAGAACTTACCTTTTTTTACTTTAAAATTAAGGATTTTTGAAATGCGTTATCCTTAAAATCGAAGTGACAGCTAGAGGTTAGTATTTACAAGAAAATGCTAGGCAACCAAAAATACATATTGATGTTTTCCGTGTTGATAGGCTTTCAGGGCGTATAAATTAATGCTATGGGTAACTCATCTGTTTCCTATTAATATTTTTCTTCTTTTGGCACACCTGTTTTACACTTACCCTATTTATACACTTGCCCCAGTCTACCCTAAATAATACATAAAACTTTAAGTCAAAAAATTCTGCTAAATTTAAGTTAATGTATATAATTTTTACAGCACATTTACAGTGTGTCTGGTTTTTCGTGTTAACAACAACAACAATCTAAGTAGGCTGGGGGAATTGAACGGGGCAATTTTTTTATAAATATGTCCCTGAAAGGTCATCATTTGCGAGGTATTGGTTTGGCATTGCCGCGAAATCCTGGCCTACTGCGATTTTTTAAAGGGGTGCTTCTTTCGAAAAACCCTATTAGGCATCTTTTTATTTAAAATCTGACGCCACAGCGTTAATCAGGACACCCTAAAACCCCCACATACCAAATTTGAAGAAAAAATATGTAGGGTGTTCCATTCTGCAGGGTGTCAAAGTTGAGCAAAATAGGAATTTTAAAGGCATCTGGCAAGTCAAGTGTGACATGGAATCCCCTCAAAACAGTTGAATGGCCAATAGGACCACTCAAGGTGTTGGTGTGCAAAGGTCCAATACGAAATATACAGAGTGTTCTTATCTGTGCCATCTCAAATTACTGAATTTTTGGAACTTTATACGGGTCAAAAATCGAGTATATCAAAACCGCTACACACACTATAAACGAACTAAATCTAAAAAATACAGAAGTCTGCCAGTCAGTAAGTCCATATCAGTTAAGGTGGCTGGTGTGCCACAACAGGAAACGCACACGAAAATGTATCATTTTAAGACAGTGACTTTGTTGAGTAAGGCCCAATAATTTAAATTGTTTTTATTTGTTAGTTGGCATTTTGCAAAGAAATACATTACTTTTGTGTTTATCAATATTTTTTCAATGATTCCAGAGCACTCATGACCCGTATAAAGTTTCATAAAAATTCAGCATTTTGAGATGGCCCAGAGAAAAATACCCTGTATATTTTTGCATTGAATCTTTGCACACCAACACTTTGAGTGGTCCTGTTCACAATTCAAGTGTTTTGAGGGGATTCCATGGCACACTTGACTCGCCAGATGCCTTTAAAATTCCTATTTAGCTCAATTTTGACACCCTGCAGAATGGAACACCCTACATATTTTTTCTTCAAATTTGGTATGTGGGGGTTTTAGGGTGTCCTGATTAACGCTGTGGTGTCAGATTTTAAATAAAAATATGCCTAATAGGGTTTTTCGAAAAACGCACCCCTTTAAAAAATCGCAGTAGACCAGGATTTCGCGGCAATGCCAAACCAATACCTCGCAAATGATGACCTTTCAGGGACATATTTATAAAAAATTGCCCCGTTCAATTCCCCCAGCCTACTTAGATTTTCAGGGGTGTTAACACGAAAAACTAGACACACTGTATATAACGTCGAAAGAAAATTAGTTAACTACGTCAAATAATTATTCATATATGACGTAAATGCAATATAAAACACAGAACCTCTTGTTTACATATCCTTTTTACAGCATAATTACGTAATGTCTGCGTATTGTGCTTTTATTGTATTTGTTAACGGCAGCTGTTGGCGCCACTGCGTCGTTTGTGGCACGTCGGTCTTCCTGAATGACGACATTTAACACTTTCTTGCTAATAGTAAATTCTGCGTAAGGGTCGAAAATATAAATTCGAGATTCCATAGCACACACTAAAGTTTTCCTATACGCAGATGACACTGCGATTCTTGCGCTAAGCAAATCTCAGAGGTTAATTAAATCTTTCCTGCAGCGAGCGGTGAACTTGGTCACAGAGTATTTTGTTAGATGGAAAATAAAAATCAACGAACGTAAAACTAAGCCTATTATGATCTCCAAAAAGTGACTGTTACCGCAAATTCAACGTTTAAATTTAAATCAAACTCCCATAGACTGGAGTGACGAAGTCGTCTATCTACGTATCATGTTAAATAAGAGATTCATATAAAAAGCACACATAAACTCTCGAACTAAAACAGCCAAAGAAGCAATGTCAAAATTATTTCCTATGTTATCTAGAGATTCTAAGCAGTAAACTCTTAATTTATACTCAAGTGATTAGACCCGCCTTATTATTATATGCTTGCGCTCCATGGTGTTTCGCCGCAAAATCGCAAATTAACAAAATTCAGTACAATACAAAACAAATGCCTTCGTATGGTGGTATATGTGCATAGTGGTATACATCAAGCAGGACCCATTCACAATGATTTAAACCAAATACCAAATCACCCCAACCACTAACTCTCGGACGCATGTACGTACGAAATCGACCATAGACTACCACATAGACGTCCAAGACACTTTATCGATGCAAATGACGAATAACATTGACGTTAACCTTTAACAAAAAAATACATTTAGGAGAGATTTATTTGTTGTTAACTTTTTAATATTTTAATTTAATCCTGTAAAAAGCACACGCAATATTATCTCATAAGAGATACTGACTCTCCGAGCACAGCCCACCTACAGGGTGTCCAACTTTAAAACTGTACAAATCCGTAAAATCTTCATTTTTGGAGATAATAGCCTAAACTTTTTTTTGTATGAAAAACCTTCGAAAACCGCTTCTTTTGACCTTCCTGCCATTTTCAACATGCAAATCCAGGGCAGGCTGCGTTTTTTTCTATCATTGAGATCTCAAGGTCAACCCCTTGACCTAGGTCATGAAACCCAGCCCCCGCCCCCTTGGCCCCCGCACCTTGACCCCTTTCCCCCTCCACCGGCCCCGCCCCCTTGACCTTGACCTAGGTCCCCGCCCCCTTGAGGTCATGAACCTTGACCTAGGGGCCTTGACCTAGGTCCCCGCCCCTTGAGGTCATGAACTTGGCCTAGGTCACGAACTTGCCCCCCCCAGCCCCTAGGCCCCTTGGTTCCGCCCCCGGCCCCAGAAAATTACTATTAAAAAAGCCCCCCCGCCCAGGGTTCCGCCCCTGGCCCCAGAAAATTGCTATTAAAAAAATACCAGGATTCGAACCGGGCTGGCTCCCGCAGGCCCCAGAAAATTAGTAAAAGGTTAAACTAGGGAATTTCTTCCTAATAGGAAAGGAAATTTCCAGAGGCTGTGGGGGTGATGAGTCATGAATTTCGAAGAGGCCGGTGACCTCACATTTTTCCTGGAAAAGCTCCCAGGTTCTAAAAACTTAACATTCTTGGAAAAGCGTAATTTTCTAGAAATTTCTACTAATATTTTTAACAGATACAAGAAAAGTGTTGCCGAAAGAAAACAGTTTATTATACCTCTATATAACACAAAACAAAACAAAAACTAGAGTGGAAAATTTGGTATAATTATTTAAGCTGAATAATCCTAATTACATTTTATGTTAATACACAAAAAACCAAATATTTATTTCAGAATGTTAAATCATCTCATTTGTCCATCCCACACAAATAATTTACAAAACTAATAGTATTGTATTCACACCAAAGTCGTACGTGTTATTTTTGCTCCCTGCTTTGATGCCCGCAGAAAGCACTCTTATTTTAGTATAAATATTATTGAAGTGTTTGACATCACTTTGTTATAATTATTTTCTAATTGAATCTGTATACAAAGTCAAGTATCTATTTCAGAATGTATATATTATAGTTAAACCATACATAATTATTTAATGATCGCGTCATCCTAACCAAAATAATTTACAAACGATAAGAGTAGCCGCAAGCAGTCAAAAGTTTTTGTAAAATAATAATCCTCAACCTCACAATACTCCAAACTATGGGTACCCCAGAAGCAATCAAATGCTTATGCCGGGGTAATTACTAATATTTTGTCTTCGTTGCCAGTTGCGGCTAGAGCCGACTTTTACCTAGGATAGCATTCGCTCAAGTAGGAAAACCTTAGAAAACCGTAGTAATTCCAGTGAGTTTTAGTAAATAACACAGATAAACCTATTAAAGAGCAATACCGTGAATCTACATTTTATCCAACGCTCTTGACCATAAGCAGTGCTTTTCTATCCTTCACCATCGAACTAAGATCGACGACAGAAAAACATGTAGTAAAAAATAATTATACCAAATTTTCCATTCTATTTTTTTTGTTTGTGTTATACAGGGTGTAACTAAACGGATGGTCAAAAATGAAACCATGTATTCTTGGAGTCAAAATAACACTTCACATATTTTTTCTCATACGGTCCATAACTTTTTTATACAGAGCGTGGAAGTTTAGAGAAAAATACACATATTTCTTAGTATCTCTAGAAATATACGAGATATTTTCTTCAAACTTGGCATGGCACACGTTCGGATGAGCCGTCAAACTTAAGGTTGATATGAAGCTTCTGAGGCCCCCAGTTGCGGAGATACTGGTTGTTATTAAAATTAATTAGTTCAGAAAAATATGAATAACCTGTATAAACCCATTTTTTACATTTGTTTTGAGTGGTGACTTCAATGGTTAACAAAAAGTATCTCTTAGTATTTTTTCATATTCGCAACCGTTTCTTAATTCTGAGAATATTACAAAATAGCAGAATAGATGTCATCTCCTTAGTCAGCAGTTTTTACATTCACATTTCCTATAATTTTCTAGAAAGTAAAAAGAAATATTCTTGTATTAAACTTGGAATAAGCTCTAAATAAAAATAGCTTAGTAAAGACTTTTTCGAGATATCATTTTTTCACTCTAATTTTTAATGTTTTTCGGTAGGAATAATAGAAAAACAATTTTAATTTTTTACAATTTATTAATATTTATATAAGTAGTAATAATTTCCTTTAATATATAATAATAAATAATACCTCCTCATCTACGGTTCATTTTCATCTGAATCTATAGCAATAACTTCATGTTCTGGATCTGTAACAATTCCTTCATCTTCCTCAAACACATCTGTAACAAGAAAAAATAATAACTATATATCCCTCTATTTCCCATTTGTCTAACTAGAACTATTTGTCTAACTAGCACTTCTATGAATAAGAAAATATCAAAAATGTCATAAATTTTTTAAATATGTTGTCTGACGTAATAAAACCCGACCGGTGAAATATAAACATATAATGCTAAATGGTTACAACAGCGAAAAATATACAAGTGAAACAGAAAGCGACCTGCGAGAGAATGTCTCGCTCCTCCGGGTTCACCGGGGCCAAGCCCTTGGCCCTCCACTTGAACCCATCTGGAGTCCATCAAGTTCTCGGCCTAGGTGGTCCTCCTCAGACACCCCTGGCGCCTGGCATCGATATTTTGTGCAATATCGACAACACGGCCATTCCTGATATACGGAGTGCCCTCACTCCGCGTCCAGGTTCGCCAAACCTTAAGAAATAAAACAAAATTAACCTTTTCCCCTTTTCTTCGTTTTTTTTTCAACATATTTACACGTAGTCGGTGTCAGGTGAAATAGAAATAAATAAAATATCAGTGGGCGTCAAGGTTTATAACGTGTGGGTATGATGAGAATAAACTGCTACTGGCCATTTCTGCTTCTGCCTTCGCTCCGGCCATTCCTACCTTTACCTAACCTACTAATGGCGTGATAAATGGGAAAATAATAAAATAAAGGGGTAACAGTAAAAGACAGGACAGCAACCATATTCACAATGAAATTTTTGCTAGCAAATACGATACGAGTAAAATATCCTATCAGTAATAGTTGTTTATGGGCCCGCGCTAGAAAACCTCTAGCCTAATGGGATTCTCGGGACATCAGAACCTGTACTATCTCACCAGGCTTGTAACCTTGAGATAGCTTCCCCGGTTCCGAACCGCCCTACCCTTAACTAAGAGCACTACCGGGACATCGGAACCTTACACTGTTGCACCGGGTACTTACAACCCTGCTTTAGCTTCCCGGTTCCGAACCGCCCTGCTCTGGAAACGGGAGCACCGGGACATCAGAACCTGCACTATCTCACCGGGTACTTACAACCCTGACATAGTTTCCCGCAGGCCCGAACCGCCGTGCTACCAATGCGAACCGGGCTGGGGACACCACATCGCCGTTTCCACACCTTAACCTTACTTAGTTTACCTGGTCTACCTCTGTTGTTAAAACTGAATCCAAGGCTTGATGTTTTCCACCCCTGCTACGCTCAGGTATGGAGTCTTTTGCCCTCGTCATTCCCGCGATGTCTCTGACCTCGTACCGGTCATTTCCCAAAATCCGAGATATCCTAAATGGCCCCCGCCATTTCGGTAGCAGTTTTCGGCTGGAACCTGTCGCCTGTGGTAGATTTATGATATAAACAGTTTAGGCAATTGTTTACATATATTTTTTTTTACGAACCGCCTCATACGTGGGAACCAATAAAAACGAGATACCGCCTCGTACGTCTTATCACAGGCGAAATGACCTATATCGTCGTGATTTAACTTCAAAATCTGAAATCGCGCGTCTTCTGGAACCACCCAACGCGGACCATACGCCGTTAGTTTATACACCTTTCCCCCTTTCAGTTCGTACTGATTGAATATATTTTTATTGTTTTGGATATCTCCGGACATCAATATCCCTTTTATTTCCCTAATCTTTCGGTCACCCTCTTGAGCCGCTAAAAGCCAATCACCCTCTGTAATATTTATGACGTTGACGAAAACGTCGGTCCCAGTGCCAGGAACATCGTTTTCAGGTACCGGGTTTCGACTTAAAGCGTCCGCATGTCGCGTGTATAGGCTATTTCTATGTTTTATTTGGTAGTCGTATTCGTTTAATTCCATAACCCAACGCCCTATCCTAGGATTTATTTCAGCCTTCTTAAAAGTGCTTACAACAGCCGAACAGTCCGTAATTATAATAAATTTCCTACCAAATAAATATTGGCGGAACTTCTGGACCGACATAAACACCGCTAGCGCCTCTAGTTCAAAAGAATGGTACTTTTGTTGGTCCCTTGTGGTTTGCTTACTGTAAAACGCCACGGGGTGCTCGTTTCTGTCCTTTACCTGCACTAACACCCCTCCGATGCCTATTCGGCTTGCGTCCGTATATAGACGCGTTTCTAAATTATTATCAAAAATTTGTAAAACAGGCTTTGTTGTCAACGCTACCTTTAGCCCCTCAAATGCATCTTGTTGTGATTTTTCCCACTTCCACTCACTGATTTTATGTAGTAATTCACTCAAGGGTTTAGATCTTTCTGCATAACGTGGTATGAATTTGCGGAAGTAACTGGTTAGGCCTAAATATTGTCTTACATGATGTATGTTTTGTGGAATTGGGAATTTCTCAACAGCGCATATCTTGTCGTTCGTAGGGCGAATGCTAAAATTTGAAATTTCGTACCCTAGAAATTCTATTTTTGTTTGCAAAAAGCTGCACTTTTTTAAATTGAAGGTAAGGCCATATTGTTGAAAGAGTTGTAAGACTTCTTCCAGTGTAGTTAAAACGTCCGTAATGCTTTGTCCCGGTATTAGAAGATCGTCTAAATAAACCAAAACTTTAGAAAATCGTAATTTTCCCAAAATTCTGTTTATTATTTTCTGAAATATTGAAGGTGCATTTGTGAGGCCGAAGGGCATTTTTAAGAACTCGTATAAGCCGTCCTGGGTAACAAAAGCGGTTTTAGATATCGAATCTTCCGACATTCTTATCTGGTAATATCCGGAAGCCAAATCAAGGTTGCAAAAATAATTATATCCGGATAATCGATCAATTTGTTCCTCGATTAGCGGAAGAGGATTTCTGTTCGGGACAGTGACTTTATTTAGCGCCCTATAGTCCACACATAGCCTCTTCTCGCCATTTTTCTTAGAAACCAACAAAACTTGACTCGCGTATGGTGAATCTGACTCTCGGATAATACCATGTTTTAACAGCTCCTCTACGATGTTTCTAATTAACTCCCGCTCTTTTTCGGGATATCTTCGGGGCCTATGCGTAACCGGAGTGGTTGTTGTTAACTCTATCCGCATTTCCTCCGTACATGTCCCCACATCGAAACTGTTTCCCGCAAAAGATCGTTTGTACCTATTTAAGAGACTTAGCAGAGAGTTCACCGCGCCTATGTCGTCAACCCCGATGTTAACATTGGCTTTGTTCAACAACAACCCAACCGGACGTACACTAAATTGTAACGCTGACCCTATTTTAAAATATGTGATGTCTTCTAGATCCGTAAAGTTTTGACCTATGAGTACGTCGACGTTCATAATCTGTTTTGTTATAACATATAAGGAAATTGGTTTTGTTATGGCGTCAATTGTCACTGTCGCAGTTACACTATACGAGATTTTTAAATCTGAATCGGATGCTGTCGTAATGGCGACGGGATCTTTCAGTTTTTGAAGTTGTAAATTTAAAGGTGAGATGATAGCGATATTTATAAGCGAACACTCGCTCCCGAAATCGATAAAACATTTGATTGGGGTGGTTTCTAGTAAAATGGTTTTAAAATATTTCTGCATGGAACTATTAAAACATCCGATTGAGCGAGGGACGGGTCATAAATTATTACGGTAGGGCACAATTTCTTTGCCTGTGGTGAACGACGCTTTGGGACATTGACTTCTAACGTGACCTATTTGTTGACAGCGGTAACATTTTTTTGCACTACTTGGTACCACCTGTTGGCTTTTATTACGGGTTGCGCTCGAAGTTGCACCCTCGGTATTGGTAATGGCTCGCGGTGCATTTGGGCTGGTTGTTGAAAGGCGGCGGTAGCTATTATTGGGAGTGTCAAAAATTTTAAGATAGCGCGCTAGCTTAGCCGGATTTGTGATTTCCGCGGTTTCTACAGAAAATCTCATTTGTTCGTCTGTTATGCCGCCCATTATTAATTTGACCTTGTCTCCGTCGCTGAGGGGGATTTTCATTTTATTTATTAGCGACAGTTTTTGAAACGCGTACTCATATAGAGACTCATTTGGTTTTGGAAAGCAATTTAACATGTTAGACATGTCTGAGTGTAAATTTCGCCTAGGTATGAACTGTTCCAGCAACAGCTGTTTCCACTGCGAACTCGTCTACTGACCCGAGCCACTCTTTTATATCGTTATTAAGCGGATTAAATTCGCTTATAATATTCTTATCAATCATACCTGCTGCACCAGATGGCCTATTATTTGCAATTCGGTTAATTCCCTCAAGCAAAGCCTGGCTTAGCGAATGAATCTCACTACCTTCCTGCCTTTGAGAGGACGCCGCCAACGGGGATGTAAAACTCCTTTCCGGCGTCTCATCCCTGTGTCGCCGCACCGGCCGCTCCCTCTCTCGTTCCCCATTGAATCCGTCATCCTGTCTAATCGGCGAACGACTACGGGCACTAGGGACATCTACAGAGCGTCCACTCCTATCCCTGGATCTCTGTTGGCGATTCATTTTCCCGTACCCGCGACGCGAGACCCGATTCACTATTTTTTTCGTACGACGCGGCGCGGGGTTGCGATCCCACTTCTGATGTTGTCTGACGTAATAAAACCCGACCGGTGAAATATAAACATATAATGCTAAATGGTTACAACAGCGAAAAATATACAAGTGAAACAGAAAGCGACCTGCGAGAGAATGTCTCGCTCCTCCGGGTTCACCGGGGCCAAGCCCTTGGCCCTCCACTTGAACCCATCTGGAGTCCATCAAGTTCTCGGCCTAGGTGGTCCTCCTCAGACACCCCTGGCGCCTGGCATCGATATTTTGTGCAATATCGACAACAAATATTATTTTCCTGTAGCATGAAAAAATGTTTAACTACCTATCTAGCTATCACTTCTATGATAATAAGAAGAATGAAAAAAAAAAACAAGAATTTAACAATTTAGGTTATAAAATATTTTTTAAAAACTTACCATTGTGTTCAATAAACATGCAGAGCCAATAAAGATTAATTTTCACTTTTAGGGTAAACTGACGTCCTAAGATGTTCCCCTGATATATTAATGAAAAATCACCTGGTGCTTGTGAATTATCAAGAGGGAATATTATCATTGTCGGACAACACTGTAACAATAAATTAAATAATAAATATTGTATGAGTTTTCACTTTTTGTACTTACACATTGTGGTGGCGGCAAACGGTCTCGCACTATTTTGTTTGCAATTTCAACAATTTCCAAACGCATTATTTAAAAAAAGCCATTTTTGTCTTGATGTAAGAATGAGAGTTAGCACTGGACTGTCTGGTCAACAGGGAAGTTTTCATATTTAAAAACGTTTTTTGCTGATCTCAGGAGAATAAAATATACAATTTCATCTATAAGCCACTGTTTTATATCCGTACTGATGTAAGAATGAGAGTTAGCACTGGACTGTCTGGTCAACAGTGAAGTTTTCATATTTAAAAACGTTTTTTGCTGATCTCAGGAGAATAAAATATACAATTTCATCTATAAGCCACTGTTTTATATCCGTACTGATATGTCGATCACCAAAAACGTGTTCAAATTGTATACAAGTTTCCACTGAAATGCTACCTACATTCATATAATTTTTACTACCATCAGCTACTCTAAAGAAAATTAATAAATAGAAACGTTTCTTGTTCAATAATATTTAAAAATAAAAGTGCTTTCTTTCAGCGGGCTGGCATCAAAGCATCCGAGGCAACAGAACACGTACGTGATAGGGATCAATAATACAAAGAGTTAAAATTTGAGATCTTTTCGGTGCGGCTATTAATATCAGTTACAACACTTCTAAATGTTCTAGAATTTTCGAAATACATAGTAATAACAAGGACATTTTTTTTGCTTGTCGGATCATGTTTGTGAGAGAACAAAAATTCTTGATTTCCTACAAATGAAAGTGCTGACATTACAATATTCAACCGCTTGAATTTTCCAGAAAACTTTCCGGTAGAAATGACGTATGTGTAAATTTCTATATAAATGTCACAGATCTCAGAATTTTTTATTGTGACTGACAGCAAGCAAGAAGATGGAACCTGTTGAATATTTAAACAAATGTTCCAGGGTAAAACCTTTTGCAAGGAGTGTTGATTTGCCAATAAACCATCTATTTAAAGTGAAGAATATCTGGAGACAAAATACTAAGTTCGGCTCAAGAATCATTGTTGAATTAGAGGAGAACAAGGTGACCCTACCTGCAAGATTTGATATTCTTTTCACGGAAGAATTTTTACAACATATACAAAAAGAAATTGAAGCAGGTCAGATTTATATAAAGGTAACGGATCATATTGGAGAAACAGTGAATATAGAATTTATTTATGGGAATTAAACCATCTAGCGAAAGCTACAAACAAAAATTAAACAATTGCGTGCGTTACAGTCTTTGAAGGAACAAATAAATTTATATGAATTAAGACTTCAGTTGCAGACACTCAGTTTACAGAAGGAAAATAAGAAATGAAACGTGTACGCTTTGCAGAAACTGTAGAAATTACAAATACAAAAAATATTTGAAATGTAAAAATAATAATGAATAAAACCGCGCAAAACAATTCATTTTGTTTTCTTTGTTACTTCAATTTAATTACACCTATTAAAATTGTAAAAAGAACCGTTTTTCCTGTACCTATTAAAGAATGTTGAGTCAGTAGATTTGGAGTATTGTGAGGATTATTATTTTACAAAAACTTTTAACAACTGCTTGCTTTGTTACTTCAATTTAATTATACCTATTAAATTTGCAAAATCAACCCTTTTCCTATACCTAACTAGAATTTTTAAAGAATAATTTTTACATTAAAAAAATTCGTCATCCTAGAAACCCTAAAAATTGCGGAGCACATGTGTTAACGCTAAATCAGTAGAAGTTTCTAGAAACTGGGGCTTTTCCAGGAATAACAAAAATTCTTGATTTCCTAGAAATGAAAGTGCTGACATTGCAATATTCAACCGCTAGAATTTTCCAGAAAAGAATCCCTAAAAATAGCAGAGCATATGTGTGAACGCTAAATCAGTAGAAGTTTCTAGGGGGGCTTTTCCAGGAAAAGGTCACGGGCCTCTGGTTCGGCCATGAAAAGGTCACGGGTCTCTTCAAAACAATTTGTTTTCTTTATTTCGATTTGTTTACATTAAATTTGCCAACACTTTGTGTTAAAAAATATTAGTAGAAGTTTCTAGAAAATTACGCTTTTCCAAGAATGTTAAGTTTCTAAAATTTGCCAACACTTTGTGTTAAAAAATATTAGTAGAAGTTTCTAGAAAATTACGCTTTTCCAAGAATGTTGTGCAAGTTTCTAAAATCAATTACAATTTTTGAACTTATTTCGTATTTTATGGTGGATTATAAATATTTTTGAAAGAAACGTGTTATTTACCAATTTATAGTTACTAGTATTTTCCAACCACTATGTATTGCTGTAGTAAAAGCAAGTTGATTTGTCTCCATCCCTAAGAAGTAGCTGTACATAAACAAAGTAAGTTAACTAGTCTATTCCAACCACTATGTATTGCTACAGTAAAAGTAAGTTGACTTGTCTCCATCTCTCCGAAGTAACATACAAAAACAAAGTTCTTAACGGCAAAAATATATCAATTAATTAAGTAGATTAGTCATAACATAACTATGAAATTTTAAACATAATTCATTGGGGGCCATTAAATAGATTGAATTCAATTTTTATATTATTTTAACACTATTTTTTAAAACACAGGCAAGTAAAATACATTTTTATGTCTTTTTCTCCACAAATCGCCTTATCCGGATCTGAAATAGTATTTTTAGAACCTCCCTAAAATTCAAATTTTTGTTAAAACAATTTTTTCGTGGTTGCTACGGCAACAGCGCTACGAAGGAAAGCGGTGCAAGACGTCATATCTCGAATGTGCCTGAACCGAATTCGGCAAACTATAGCTCATAAGAGTGTTTTAAGGATAATTTACAGCCCTTTTGATATAGACAAATTAATAAGTATGTTCAACGCAAGGGGGCGCCTTTCAGAAAATGTCCATATTTGTTCGGTTTTCTCAAAAATTTCAAATGGTGAATTCGCCCCCTGGCGTCAAACGAAGGAACTTGAAAACATTTTCATTGAAATTTCTTCACATTTATTAGCAATTTTTTTTACCGCATCTTTCTAACTTGCATAGTTCCCGAGAAATGGCCGAGGGCCTTAACTGATCACGCTGTATATATTATATATAGATCTTTCAAAATTATATCCTTTATATCCTCTATTGCAGTTAACCTTCGCGGGAAGTTCGAGTTTGAATTTTGGTTTCAAGACGAAAACATAAAAAATTCATTGCTAAAGGCTTCAAAAAAAAATTAACTCTAAGCTCAAAGGATACAGATCTCACAAAAAAGTCCGCCAGTTTCATAAACCTATATGCCAACGATATTACTCATATGGTGATCTTCTCTGTCTGTCCAAATATGTAAACATATCCGAAATGCTACCTACATTCCGAAAACTTTTGACCGCGGCTATAGGCAATTAATATGCATGTGTTTATCGTTCATTCTAATAATATTTACACTAAAATAAAAGTACTTTCTGCGGGCATCAAAGCCGAGAGTAAAAATAACACATATGACTTTTGAATACGATCGACGACTTCGAGTTAAATAATTACAAATAATTAGAATTGCGATCTTTTGTCAGTGAGAACATAATTTCAACACTTTTCTAGAATTTTCGATGTAAATGACCGGATGTTGAATCATCAGAATTTTTTCCCGGAACGTGCTTTTGAAAATTATACCGTATTTCTCAGGAAAATGCTGACATTACAATATTCAACCGAATTTTGTTTTAGGAGTAACGACATATAAATAGGGGGCGAAAATCTAAAAATTTTAGATACTGACATCACCTAGCTTAAATAAGTGTTCTAAGAAAAGCCTTTGCGCTAAATCAATTTCTTGTGATAAATATCTGGAGACAAGTTACCAAGTTTGGGAATACTGAACTGGAGGAGAAGGTGAACCAGCAAGGTATTCTTGTGCCGTGGTTACAGACGTGCTCCTTCTAAAATTGATCACGTGACCTACTGTTACAGCTCTCCGCACTGCTATTAGCATAGAGGTTACGAAAAAGTCATTTGTGCTGCGGATGTACTTGCTGTCTCTTGAGTTAAGTTATAAAAATAATGTGGACCGTTAACAACAACAAAATTTGTCAAAAAATTTAACGCTTACCTGACTACTAGTAAGGTGGGTATTGCAAAGACAGGCGGTGGTTGGTTGAATTTTCCGAAAGAGGAGGTTCGACGCACACTAGAAGAAGGAGTGGAGATAGCTAAGAAGAATGCCGGTTACCAGAGGGGCGACAAGCTAAGGGTTATTATCTCCAACGAAGGTTTTAATCACCCTTTGTCGACGCCAACTAGTGCGGATGTTTCTGTCGACGGTCTGCTTGAACAGGTCGAGAACATTTTGACGTCCAAAAAGTCAATTTTTCCGGGACCTCCTTGGAGGTCCAAATTTTTAAAATACCACGTGGTTCGGGTCGTTCAAAAATTTTAAATCTGTCAACAAATCGGGTAAGTAAAAAGAGTATTACCCGTATTAATAACAATGATAATCTTTGTGGAGCCAGAGCTATTATTGTGGCCCTGGCCTACAGTCGTGACAATATCTTGGGAATGCGCTTGACCTCTTCTGACATAAAAAAAATCAGAATAGGTAGAGATATACAGAGTCTTTTGGTGAGCGCCTAGGGGGGTCTTACGACACGGTTTTTAACCTGGAGGATTTCAGACAGACGGAAGAGTTACTTAACGTACAAATTAAAATTATCTGTGCTGAGAGCTTCAACTCCGTTATTTACGCACGCCCGGATCGAGAGACAGCGCTATATTTGTACAAGCAAGGCAACCATTATGATGTGGTAAACAGTTTGACGGGCCTGTATGGCAGCCGCTTTTATTGCTGTAAATGCGACACCCCCTACGAAAATAAAGATACCTATGCATAGGTGCAAAAAGGAACCTCTTTGCAGCCTGTGCAAAAAGACCGAACACGCTATAGAAACTAGGGCGAAGGTTTATTGCGAGCGCTGCAATAGATTTTGTTACAACGGTGAGTGTATGGAGAACCACACAGGTGTTTGTAGCAAAATTTACAAATGTACGGGTTGCAATAGACTTTGCGGCAAAATCCGCACAAATGTGGCTTTACCATATGCCGTAACTGCGAAGAGTTTACGACCGTGGGCCATGAGTGTTATATGCAACAGAGGCATACCAGAGGTGGTATCTGCGCCGTAGCATGTACATGCAACGGACGTAGCAATGACATAAATAAGGGATGCTGTAATCACTTTAAAGATTCTCCAGTATTCAAAAATCCGTGCCGCTGCAACGGCCAAGAAACAAAGAAAATACCAAGATGCACGTACACTGAAAAATATATATGGTTTGATTATGAGGCAATGCAAGACACAGGCATACACGTACCCAATTTGGTCGTGGCACAGAACTTCGAAGGTAAAAAATATATTTTTCATGACAACAAAGAATTCTGCGAATGGTTGGTGTCCGAACAAAACCGTGGTTATACAGCCATTGGACATAATACTAAAGGATATGACTCTTATTTTATTTTAAAGTATTGCGTGGAAAATACCATTAAACCTTTTACTATTTACAACGGTTCAAAATTAATGTTGTTAGAAATACCACATATTAAATTGAAAATTATAGATAGTTCAAATTTTGTAGCCGGACCGCTGGCCGATTTCCCAAAAACATTCGGTCTGAAGGAGCTGAAAAAGGGGTACTTCCCGCACTTCTTCAACACACCCGTGAACCAGTCGTATGTGGGTCCTTTACCGGCTGTAGAATTCTATAGTCCGGATACTATGAAGGATAAAAAACGAGAGGAGTTTCTACAGTGGTACGAAGATCATAAAAATGACATTTTCGATTTCCAAAAGGAAATTTTGGCCTTTCGTTACGAAAGGAGTTTTTGTCAATAGCCAACATCGACCCTTTCCAATACTTGACAATTGCGAGTGTGTGCATGGCCTTGTACAGATCAAAATACTTACCTAAAAATACAGTTGCCGTGGTACAGACGGATCGTAAAGATACCTACAGTAAGTCCTCGATTATGTGGCTAAGCCAGTTTACCAATGTTCGCCACGCCCTCAATGGGGGCGAGGTACATATTTTGGGGGCTAAAGTGGATGGTTTTGACTCTAGTACTAAAACAGTCTATCAATATCACGGGTGCGTGTGGCACGGATGCAGGAAGTGTTACGACCCCTTAACAATCAACCAGATCAATCACGAAACCATGGACGATCTGTATGAGAAAACATGTCGCAGAAGTCGACAACTTAAAGAGGCCGGCTATAGATTAGTCGAAATTTGGGAATGCAACTGGCTAAAATCTGAAGCTTACAAAAATTCGACTTACATCTTTGAGGAAGAGCCCCTAAAACCTAGGGACGCTTTCTTCGGTGGTCGCACGAATGCAGCCAAGTTGAAGGTTACGGGAAAGCAAATGAAATATATAGATGTTGTCTCCTTGTACCCAACCGTACAGTATCATGATCCTTATCCTGTGGGACATCCGATAAAAATTTACAAACCCTCTGCTTATGATTTTAACTGGTTCGGTTTGGTCAAATGTACAGTTTTGCCACCACGCCGTCTTTACCACCCGGTGTTGCCTGTGAAAGCGCACGACAAATTAACATTCGGCCTATGTCGTACGTGTATCGATGAGGAACCAGAGGGACCGTGCTGTCACACAGAAGAGCAGCGTGCGCTCACTGGCACTTGGACTACACTGGAAATAAATAAAGCAATAGAAAAAGGCTATAAAATAGTAAAGATCCAAGAGGTGTGGCATTTTAAAGAGGTGTCCACGGATCTATTTAAGGAGTATGTGAGAGACTTTATGAAAATCAAACTTGAGACAAGCCCCCACGGCTATGAAACAAACGAAGATTACGCATATGCTATTAAACAACAAATGAGCATTGATTTAGATATTGAAAATATTAGTGTTAATCCTGGCAAGAGGGCGGTCGCAAAGTTATGTTTGAACTCACTATGGGGGAAATTCGGTCAGAGATTAAACATGTGCCAGACTGAATACATTACGGATGTCAAGCGCTGGTACGAAGTACTGTTGGATGATAAAATCGAAATAACCAGCTGTGTCTTTATCAACGAGGACGTGGTACAAGTAGCATACAAATTTAAGGACGTGTTTATAGAGAACTCTACATCTACAAACGTATTTATTGCCTGTTTTACGACATCCAATGCGCGCTTACGTTTATACAATATGCTAGACAGATTAGGTGATGACATAGTGTATTACGACACAGATAGCGTTGTTTACATTGATAATAACCAGAATATAACAACTGGTTCTACGCTGGGCGAGTGGGCGAATGAGTTGGCAGACGATGATTACATCATCGAGTGGCTGTCAACCGGCCCCAAAAGCTATTATTTTAGAACCTTAAAAGGTGTCGAAGTTACCAAGGTTAAGGGCTTCACTCTTAATTTTGAGAACACACAAAAATTAAAACGCTACTGCCATGCGTACGTTGCTCGAAGACCCCTCTCAGTGTCTCGAGCTAACGTTTGATCAGCTGGCTCGAGATACCAAAACTAAAGATATTGTCACACGAAAAAGGGTATCCAAGACCTTCAGGATGGACTACAAAAAACGCAAAGTTGATAACCCTTGGGGTTATTAAGTAGAACATAGATGTCTTGTATTTTTATGACATTTAATAAAAGTCTTAACTTTTTAATGGTTTTTTATTTTCCTTCTACAGCTACTACAAAAAACTGTTTCGATCATAGGTTTCGTCCAGGCCTTCAGCATTTCCCTAATCACTAAATCAAACATTTATATTTTTCAAATTCTACAGGTCTTTCAGACCTTTTAAACAGAACATAATTTTTATTATCTAGAATTACAAACCAAAAGTCTCTGAATATCAACTGAATAACTGATTTTAATCCCTTCCCTGTTAAAACGTATAGTTCATACGTTAACAGTTGAAACATTTAAAAATTGTTGATATTAGGTAAAACTTTCCCAAATTACCTAGAATTACAGACCAAAAGTACCTGACAAAATGACCAGAAAACTACTACCTTTCCAGAAAACCACTACTATTCTCAGACATATATTTCTAGAAAATATCTATTCAGAGAAAACTTCCTAGAATTCCAGAAAAACATTGAAAATTCCAAACATATAAATTTGAATTAGGACTTCCGGCCTCTTCGGAATTCAAGACCCAGCACCCCCCCACAGCCTCTGGAAATTTCCTTTCCTATTAGGAAGAAATTCCCTAGTTTAACCTGAAAAATTTCCTATGTCGAGATTATTGCCCCACTGCATTTCCTAGAATTTTACATGTCAAGTGTTTGGCTTTGGAATGTTAGGTTTGACTCCCAGCTGCAGACCCTCAGGAAAAGGAAAATAAAAATGTGTGTGCGCAGAAACTGTAGTCGAGTTCACAATGGGTTAGGACCATGGATGCAACGCTTGACCTTGATTTAAAAAACCAAGAATGTTCAACATATCTATTGTTCTTAGAATATTTAATATGTGTAAAAATAAAAATCTATGCAAAACAATCAATTTGTTTTCTTTCGGCAACACTTTTCTTGTACCTGTTAAAAATATTAGTAGAAATGTCTAGAAAATTACGCTTTTCCAAGAATGTTAAGTTTTTAGAAACTGGGAGCTTTTCCAGGAAAAATGTGAGGTCACCGGCCTCTTCGAAATTCATGACTCATCACCCCCACAGCCTCTGGACATTTCCTTTCCTATTAGGAAGAAATTCCCTAGTTTAACCTTTTAGTAATTTTCTGGGGCCTGCGGGAGCCAGCCCGGTTCGAATCCTGGTATTTTTTTAATAGCAATTTTCTGGGGCCAGGGGCGGAACCCTGGGCGGGGGGCTTTTTAATAGTAATTTTCTGGGGCCGGGGGCGGAACCAAGGGGCCTAGGGGCTGGAGGGCCAAGTTCATGACCTAGGCCAAGTTCATGACCTCAAGGGGCGGGGACCTAGGTCAAGGCCCCTAGGTCAAGGTTCATGACCTCAAGCGGGCGGGGACCTAGGTCAAGGTCAAGGGGGCGGGGCCGGTGGAGGGGGAAAGGGGTCAAGGTGCGGGGGCCAAGGGGGCGGGGGCTGGGGTTCATGACCTAGGTCAAGGGGTTGACCTTGAGATCTCAATGACCTTGACCTAGATCTCAAGGTCATGGCCTTGAGCTAGATCATATGACCTTGAGATCTCAAGGTCATGACCTTGACCTTGATCAGGATCAGCTGTCAAGGTCAAAGGTCAAAGTGTACTGAAGTGTCTTACTTACTACTCCTCGATTTTCACGAAAACCATTTAGCGATTTTTTTATTTAAAATCTGAATCCACAGCGTTAATCAGAACACCCCAAAACTCCCATATACCAAATTTGAATAAAAAATATATAGGAAGTTCCATTCTGCAGAGTGTCAAAGTTGAGCAAAATAGTAATTTTAAAGGCATCTGGCGAGTCAAGTGTGCCATGGAATCCCTTCAAGCAAGTTATTTTGCTGTCGTAGGTTGGAAACTTTTAACCTTAGAAATGTTCTTTTTAAGCGTTAATAAGTGGATCTCAGCTAAGGACACCTACTTACAGCAATAAGTCATCGTATTGCCATTAAAAAAGAAATTATAAGGACCAATAGATCAGCGGATTTTAAGTAAACGGAGTTATTGGTCTAGCAAACCTACTAGCTTAGTAGACGACATTGCACGGATAATAAAAAAAATACGTGTCACAATGCAGATTATCTTAGCAAGATTTTCTTATTGGTCGATTTCGCTCAGTGTACCAACTGTGTTACTACCAACCCTATACAAGGTAATCCAAATTACACTACATTTAGGTACCCCTCTACTTAACTGGGATACCTGCGTCTACACAGATTACAAATCTAGACGTTGGGGTTGTTTGCGTGCGGGGACTTCCTCTCATTTCAGAAGTACAAGTTACATTCGGGCTACAACTTACATCATCGATAACAGTACTACTTTCAGGAGATTCTACAGGTAGCTCGACTGGCGGTGCCACCTGATTTCTAGTCATCATACTAGTTTGTATGGGAGGGTTGACGACGGCAGACGGTACAGTATTTTTGTCATTACTATAATCACGAATGGGTTCAAACACTCTCGATGGTGTAGAAACCATAACCTTGTCACTAGTTGGAATTTCAAGCATAGCTGTTTGTACAACAGATTACTTTCCACAGTGATCAAATAGGTAACTGCACTGATTGCCTTCATCACAATACCATTTTTCCATTTGTCACTACAGTAGGGTCCCAATTTCCCAACAAGAACTTTTTCACCTACTGTGAACCGCTCAGGTTTGACAACATCAAACTGTCTTTGTAAGGTGATATACTTACTTTTTCCTTCGGACTCGGGCTTTAGCAAATCAAGATGTGTTCTAGGTTTAACTTTAAAGATCATTTCAGTAGGACTAACATCTGTACTGACACTTGGAGTATTTCTATAACTAAATAAAAAGTTAGTGATTTGCTGTTTTACAGTAAGCGTTTAAACTTATCCAATGCACTTTTAACATTCTGAACATATCTTTCGGCTGCGCCATTTGATTGTGGATGGTATGGCGGTGATTTTAGTACCATGATACCATTACACTGGCAAAACTTAATAAAATCATTTGCGTTAAACGGGGGACCATTATCGCTTACCAATACTTCAGGTAACCCCATGATTACAAATGTAGTTTTTAACTTTTTAATTGTCCGAGCTACATTACTTCCATTAGACATGCAATGAATATCTATCCATTTTGACTTACTATCTACTTAACAAAAATGCTACATTATTTCTATAAAAGAAATCAATGTGTACTCGTTGGAACACATTTTTTGTTTTAGGCCACGACACAAGGTGCTTTTCAGAATTATTCTGTGTCCATTTTTTTTCCTCTTGTAGTCCCGGCCACCAAAACACCGAACGTGCTAAAATCTTTGATCTAACAATTCCAACGCTCCCACTAAAAGACAATGTTCTTCTACAGAAAGTTCCTCTCTTTTTTTTTAAATATGGTTTAAGTTCCTCGTTCTCAACTTCGTTAGGCCATCCAGTCTTAACAAAATCTATACCTAACTCTCACAAGTACTGGATATTTTTTTTTAACGGCAACCGTGACAACATATCAGCCTTAAAAAGTTGTGTACCTTTTCTGTATTCAATCTGATAATCATATGCCGACAGAATTACATTCCATCGAATTATCCTAGACGCGGACATTACCGAAATATTACGATTCGGATTAAAAATGATCTTCAATGGTTGATGGTCAGATATTAATATGAATTGCCTACCATAAATATATTTATGAAATCTTTTAACACAAAATATTATAGCCAATGCCTCACGTTCTAATTGCGAATAATTCTGCTCTGCCTTTGACAATGTTCCGGACGCAAACATTATAGCCTTTTCGACTCCGTTTTCTCTATGACTTAGAACTCATCCAACTCCGTATGAGCTGGCGTCACATGACAAGACTAATGTTTTGGACGGATCATAATTTACTAAAACATTGTTGTGTGCAATCAACGTTTTACTAAGTTCAAAAACTTTCTTACATTCTGAATTAAAATCAAAGTCTACTCCCTTTTCTAACAAACCATATAATGGTCGTAGTTGTGGTGACAACATAGGTATAAACTTACAATAATAATTGAGTAGGCCTAAATAGACACGTAATTGCGTTATATTTTGGGGTTCAGGCGCGTACTTAATAGCTTTCAATTTTTCCTGCGTCGGATGAATACCCTCACTATCAATACGATGCCCCAAATATTCAACTTTTACCTTAACATTGTATTTACTTAATCTTTGTTAATACTGTTTCTACTCAAGACTCAAGACGCTTTGTGGCATAATTCTTTCGATTTTCAGATAATTATTAATAGTTTCTTCGTTTTAGTTCGTGTTGTATCTAATTAAGTGATCATCTCGAATATGTTCTGCTCATTTTACACCAGAGTGTTTAAAAACGAAACGAGTCAAAACGCAGCTAATTGAAAATGCGGTACCAACTCTTCTATTAAAACTACCTAAACCATCATTTAAGTAAGTATATTAACATGATTGCGGTGTAAGAAACTATTAGTAGCTTATTTGTTTTAGTGTTAAAGTTATAAAGGTAGATGAAAACAAGTCAAGTTCTAGCATCAGTGAAGCAAATTCTAGTAGTTTGGACGAAACTAGTTTTACAAGTATAAACGAACCTAGTTGTAGTTATCGAAGTCTTGACCAGTCCACATTATCAATATACAAGTTTGTAGGGAGATAGTAATTCAGAAAAACAACCACTGTTTTGAATTGCGCGGTCTGAAGGTCTAATGCGCATGTTCAATAGGCCCATACGCAAATCCACAATTTGCCATAAAAAGGGACTTTTTCAGCACTCTACCTATTCTCTATGGTCGACAACGAAAGTTCTCGAGTACGTTACAACACTGATTTATTTCGCACAAGGTGAATGGTGAATACAAAATACACAAACCCGAACGTGGTCAACGGTAACGGCTTCCAGCCACCCGGACCGTCTGAACTCGCGGATCTCCCGTAAGCAGTTCACCCGTCTGTGTCTCAGGCTTCACTGACCATGTCCATTCCGGATCCGGGTCCCCTTACAGCGCTCACGCGTCGGTGTGAGCAGCACCAATACTCCTGGACGGCACGACTTCCACCCAGAGGCCATAATAACACCTGGGCGGTTCCCCTTCGCCAGGATATCAATATAAAAGTTTGTAGGGAGATAGTAATTCAGAAAAACAACCACTGTTTTGAATTGAGCGGTCTGAAGGTCTAATGCGCATGTTCCATAGGCCTAAATAAGGAGGTCCGTTAGTGGCGTCGATTGAGGAGACCGGCGAGAAAAAACTGATCCCAGTTCGCGGTGCAGCGGTCGCAGTCGCTGTTCGTTGTCAACTGTTGATCGTCAGCGAAACCGCGGTGACTAGCCGCCAAACCAACGCAGTCGAAAAACTCTTTAATCACTGTGTAACGGTTACTTTGATATTTGGATCACCGGTGTTATCGGCGATATCGAAATCACCGGTTCTAAATAACCGGTATCGAAATATCGCTCATCTCTAATAAGTAGTCGACCAGTGGTCTCGTAATTTAAGCATAACCGTATTTTGTGCGTCAGGTCATGTGGCTGTAACTTATGTAACTAAAGTGCGTATAATAAATCCAATAGTGTAATTCATGTGGTATAATTTCGGTTCACCTACGTACACAACAGAAACTTTTTGTTCAAAATTACATTTTCTACCTTTCATTTTACGTTGTATAACGACAACTTCGGCTCGGCTATCGAAGTTGGTTATATGACTCGATATTATGACAGTTGAAATGAAACACACATTTTAAACATTTATATACAAGGGTTGTTTATTATTCGGATTTCACAAAGACCGATTTAGATATGTTTTACAAGCACTATTTCTTGACTTTTATTTATACCTATGACTTTTATTTTTACCTATGGAAGGTAATTCCAGGCTCCTTTCGGCCATCGTAGCTTATGCAGCGGCAGTGCACCATATTACCCAGCAAACAAATCATCCGTGGCCAATGTCTGGGCCAATGTAGGCAATGTCGGCAAAGTGTTGGCCATTGGCACCTAATATTGGTCCAGAAGACATATGACACTGGCCATTGAAATATAGGTTGGCCTATAGTTTTATGCCGGCAAATTGAAGGCAATCGTTACGTATTCAAGACGTAAATATCCAGTATTGGCCCAGACAGTATTTGACAATGGCAGTCGAGTCGACGGGTGAATCCTACGTTGATTTGATACTGGCAAAATACTGGTTTATGGCATCGGGCGGTATTGGCCAAAATTGTCACGTGACAAAAATACCGCAACGCGATTGGCAAAAACCGTCAGGTGACTTCACGGATCCTGCGCTCTTCTGCGGGAGAGAGTAGGAGCAGAGAATTATTCTGTGGTAGGAGACCGGAGAGGACGCGAACCGTTGACGGACGTCGGCCATTGTGGTTGTGTAACTTGTGACTTGTGTTTGATGGTTTAATGCATTGTTGTGGCCCATGACCCATATGCTGTGTCTTGTATATTCCAACGTCCTCCTGAGGGTTGTTGTCCAGATTTCAGCCATAGAGGAAGATGTAAGAATACTCCTTTGTAATCTTTCGTACATGAACGGAAGGTAAGTACCTATACAATTTAATAATCTTCTGGTGTTTTTATAAGGATATGTAATGTAGATATATAATGCCGCACTACAATCGTTGTTACGTAGACAAAACCCTCAGCTGGCAAAATTCATAAGAAGAAGAGTCCCACGGTCCGGCAAAGACGAATAAAACAACAAATATAGGAAATAAATATCAAACCGATAATAACCTCACTTAATTTGCCTGGCCTGTTTGATCATTATCAAAACAAGGGTTCCAGCGATCTCCGGCCGGGTAATTCACATTCAGCCCCTTTAAAAAAACCATTATACATCCCAAAAATATTCCATAGGTATCAACTGGTGAAATACTGACAATCGTAAGCCCGGCAACGGAGCAAATTACTGCCAAGTTTACAAGCACTTCCTAGCACCAAGGCCTCGTATACAAGCCAAGACTGGGTCCGCAATGCATGAAACAGTAAGAATTTCAAAGCTTCGACCTATTTGGGTTTTAATAACGACTCGTTTTAGTATTCGATGAACTCCCTATGTCTGCGGTTGCAATGGATCCCGGCGACAGTGATTATTGAAGTGGTCGATGAAAACATATGCGACTCGTGTGAAACAGTTTACCCTATGAAGATGCCAATGGTAAATAAAATGATTCAAACTTAATACTGTGTTTGTTCTTACTTTGGAAAAGAAGTCTATTCGAAACCAGTATTTGAACACATATATCTTAGGAAGTGGCTATTTATACGTCCGACGGATACAAACGTCAGTATACGTCTTGCGCTCTCATTGGTCGATTGAGTCACGTGACTTCTTTGGACGTGCATTTAACTCCGTACACGTTCGAAGCCGAAGTGAACTAATATTTAGATACGTCGGAAGTGCATTTTTCTCAAGCATCTTTGCAATAAGGAGCGTATGCACTGCTCCTTTTTGGGGGATAGACGCTGCCGTGTGAAAAAAGTAGTGGGAATAATTTCCAATGGTGTAACTCACCCCCGATTTTCTTGAAATTTTGGCTAGGTAGGTACCCCGACGTATAAATAGCCACTTCCTATATCTTAACATATTATTTATTTTTTATATACAGAGTGTCTCACTTAAGAGTGAAACAACTCTATAACATCTTTAATTTTTAACCGACCAGAACGAAATTTTTACCAAAGGTAGATGGCATTGTTGCCTACTTATTTCCAAAAAATTAGTTGCCTACTCCAAAGTCAAAGCCACCTGCGATGCCACAAACGAGGCTAAAAATCCGAAAGTCATATTGGGCTTTTTTTTTCAAAAAAATTTACTAAAAAAAGTTGTTCAGAATCGATTCAGAACCCTAAATCCAAAATTTTGTCAAAATCAAAAAAGATTTTAAAAAATTAAATTCGAAAAACAGCAATTTAATAATTTTCTGTGTTTAGAAAAGTGCGCGATGGAAGTTTTGAAGGCAAATTGTTTTCATAAAGTAATTATTTTAAAATAAAAGCTACAAAACAAATTTTAAATTTTTACTTAAATTTTACTTAAATTTTGGATTTAGGGTTCTGAATCTAGTCTGAACAACTTTTTTAGTAAATTTTTTTGAAAAAAAAAATGCCTAATATGAGTTTGGATTTTTAGCCTCGTTTGTAGCATCGCAGGTGGCTTTGACTTTGGAGTAGGCAACTAATTTTTTGGAAATAAGTAGGCAACAATGCCATCTAAATAAACGATTGTAAAGTAACAGCAAGTGTTTCTTATTTCCTATTTTTACTGAAAAAATTAATATGTTGTAATATTAAAGTCAAAATATTATCTAAACATTTTTTAATGATAATTCGGTTTATTTTGCGTATATTATAGGTTAATGCCTAGATATACTCCAACCAGTATAACAAAAATCATAAAAATATAATGTTTGTTCCCAACTAATTTTATTATTTTTTAAAAATCTTTCGCCACTGGCGTATTAAATATTCTGGTCGGAATTGTGTCAACCACAAAATATTAGGTTAGATGTCAACCTGGGCCGCGATGCTCGGAGTCGGAATTATGAAGTTCTCTCTCTCTTTTTCTCTCTCGCACTCATAGCAATGTTTGATTCACAACAAAAGCCTATTCAACAATGAATGGTTGAGTCTCCCTTGTTCATAAGTCTATGGTTAGAATAAATAAAAAAATCTCAGGTGAGCAAACGAATGGTTACCTATAGAATATCACAGACCTTGTATATAGGTACTCGTAGGTCTGCGGCTCTCTGCTCTAGAAAAATATAAACTTACCTACCTAAGACTATGATGTATAATAAATTCAAAGAAAATATATTATTTTTTAAGTACATATTAATCTGTTCAGTATAATATTTAAGAGAGGATACACAATTGCCAAATCTGTCAAATCCTACATTAATGTGAGAAATTTACGTTCCAATATTTAGTCACTTTTGTAATAATTTAAATAGGAAATTTGTTTTCATCACCAAGGTTTGATGGTTTGACAGCCATTTGGTTGTCTATCCTTTCATAAGTATTTTACTTAGTGATTTTTATTTGTGTACCCAAAAGGCTGCTGACAACTTGGGCGACTTCACCCAAAATGCTATTTTGTGGATTTTAACGCAATTGTACTTTTTTTCAAAAAGTAATTCACAAGAAAGTTTTTTGTTGTCATTGGGCACTACAAGAAATTAGTGCGGTAATCGATAGTTTGTTTTATGCATTTTTTTTCTCGAAAACTAGGTACCTACCTACTATCGATTAGGTACCAAACTAATTGTAATGACGAGGTGCCCATTGACGACAAAAATACTTTCTTGTGAATTACTTTTTTGAAAAAAATGAACAATAGGGTTAAAATCAATAAATAACATTTTGGTGAAGTATGTTTAACGGGCCAGCACAAGTATGATACCTAATAAGCAGTTTTACTATATCGTTGGCCACCACTGTAATGGCCACCATACATTGGGCCAGTGTATAATATCAGTATGTTGAACATCCGGCAAAGTAACAGTGACCGACCTCTGGCCAGTGTGACCTATTTGCATTGGCCCAGTATAGATTGCCACTGCATCGCCGCTACGGGAATTTCTGGCCAGCACCTAATCGGCCACAGATTCGCCGGATGAAAATGTTTGGTGGGTACTACCAGAAAATGGAAGTCTTCGGGTGGCAACAAAAATCACGAAAATCGATCGATTTTGTGTCACACGTTTGATAGCCGTCTAAAGCCGGATTTACGTATCCCCTATCTTCCCTCATCTAAGGTCGCGAGATTGTCAGAAATTGCAAGTAAGGTGGCAATTTTTAAGCTTCCTTCAAGTCTTCGGGTCAGGTTCGGATGTTTCCGGCGCCCCCGAGAAATAATAAATAAATAACACACAATTTGCAAGAGTGGTTCCCGGGGATTTACCGCCGATTTCGGACGAATACAGGAGTGAGAATTTCAGGTTACATAACTAAGAGCATGCACACCTGTTGAATATTTGCGCTTTTTCGAAGCGGTCGACGAGGATGGTGGTAACTTTTACCGCAAAAAAACGTCTTTTAGGTTATGGAGAGCATTCAAACTCACAGTGCTTACCGGCTTACAACATAACCTCGAAATTCTATAAGCAGCCATAACTCCTCGGTCGTTATAGATAGAGGGTTGCCGTTTGTTTTGATTATATGCAGATAGGGAGAGGGAAAAAATGGACGACGAAATTTCTTCATGGCTACCTCGATTTTCTCACAACAAGTGCTACTTTTTTGTCTTTAGAGATACAAGACTCTGGCTTCTTTTGTTGGGTTGCCAGGGTAGAATCATTGGGAAATGCGGAGAAATTTCATGGCCTACTCGATTTCACCGGAAAACACAACTTTTTTATGTGACAAGATAGAAAGACGGGACAAAGTGCGTTAGGTGCAGAAGATAAAATGACGCTGCACCGAATAATTTTTTTCCACAGCCTACCCTCATCCTTCGGAGGCGAATAACTTTATCATTGGTAGAGATAGGTACTTCCGGTTTTTTGCATCGGCCCCAAATGCCAAGGGGAAAATTATCGAGGAATTATTTTTTCCATGGCACGCCCAGTTTTCCCAGAACAGACACAACTTTTCTGTTTGGCGAGATAAAAATTTCGTTTCCGCTGCGATGGAATGTGTATGAGAAAGGAAGGAAACCGATATTTCGGATTTTAATGGAATTTTTTTCCACAGCCTATCCTGATCCTTCGGAGGTGAATAACTTTCTCATTAGTAGAGATAGGCACTTCCGGTTTTTTTTATCGGCTCCAAATGCCAAGGGCAGGCTCAGTTTTCCCAGAACAGATACAACTTTTTTGTTTGGCGTTTCTGATGCGATGTAATGTGTACGGGAAAGGAAGGAAACCGACGCGAAAAAATTTTCGCCCGCCTACAAGCGACAGTGGCATCGCAAAAAAACCGCGTAGGCGTATACATATAAGCCTGCCGCGGTTTCAGCGCGGCGACAGCTTGGCACCTCTCAAGTTGGTGGGGCTCTCAGGTCTGTACTTATTTATATATTGTTGGATGTCCAGCGCTAGACTAAACAATGGGCTGCCGGGACCAGCCGCCGGATGACGTCTGTCTCGACCGGGGATCAGCATTCAAGATCTGACACTCGACTCTCGAGCCTGGCGCATGTAATTTGTTCTGTTAGATAAACAATAAAAAAGTAGAAATTGCGCGTTCCGTTATATTTCTAACAGCAGCGGCGGGATCGTTTTCGCGCTTCCCATTTTACCTGCGCGCGTTGTACTAAAGCGGCCTTCATCATGGAAGAATTTATGGCGGAAATGGTGAAGTACATTAAGCAATGTGGTGCTGTGCCCGATCATATTGATTTGCCCTTCTTTGATCCGGAGATCCACGATGCCCAAAATTGGATAAAGCAAAAGTGGAGGAGATCAAAGCAGAATTCATGTGGTCTGACCTGCAGGTATTGGTAAGAGTTGGCCGATTCATAACGAAAGATGCAAAAATTTGGTTTAATTGTTGGATTCCAACTGTACGTAATTGGACTAATTTCAAAACTGATTTTTTGGAGGCATTCCCTCCGAAGAAAATTTTAGGACGTTTGCTGTATGAAGCGTGTATGTGCAATAGTAATTCCTTTAACACCTATACGACTTATGCTCACAAAAAGTTGTCATTTTTAAAAAATTTGCGTGCTAATTGGAGCACAGCTGACTTCATCGAATTAATTGTTTATGGAATTAAAGAACCTAAAATCCAGGAATCGGTTACAATGCGAAATTTTGAATCTATTGCGGATTTGTTCTCATATTTAGGCACTTTAAGCAAACAGACTTCAGGTTATGATGTAATGGTAAAATCAGACACAGAAGCACTCGGTATAAAGCGGCCTCGATTAGAACGGTCTGCTGTAATGAATAGGTCGACTTGTTTTCGTTGTGGCTGCGCGGGTCACGTCCAGCGAAATTGTACGTTAAGCAGTTCCTCGAAACAGCTTCCATCACAAATTGTAAATAAGAATAATACAGCAACACAATCCAATAATCGATTGGATATTATTAATACGCCCGAGGCTTCAAACAAATGCACGTTCTGTTTCAAAACAGGACATACGGAAAGCAAATGTTTCCTTAAAAATTCCATAGAACACCGTCGCCATGCCGTGCACTTCACACGTCTGCCGTCTGACAAAATTATACTGCCGACAGTTAAGTTAAAATAAACAAACAAAGTTATATGGGTTTGATTGATACTGGAGCGAATATTTCTTTGATGACGGATAAATACATCGAACGCTTTCGTGCTGATCTGATTAGATGCGAATGCTTTATTGCTGGTATTACGCCAGGCGAAATTTTAGCTAAGCATAAATTTAGTGCAGCTGTTGAGATCACGGGCCAACAAACCAGCTTAACATTTTTGGTAGTTCCGGCTATACATTTAGATTACGATGTTATTATTGGCTGTAATTTATTTACTACCACTAATCTAGCTGCGGTGATCGACTGTGATGGCACTCGCGTTATCAGTAAACAGCTTCCCAGAGTTTTGCGTATATTTTATGACGAACAGTGTCATGTAGGTACCGACAAAACCTTGAAGTCAATTGCAGCACACTTTTGGTTTCCACGCTTGAGACAATTTCTCCAAAACTATGTTAGGCATTGTCCCGTCTGTGCTGTCAAGAAAACACGAACTGGTCCCTTGCAAGGATCCATACTACTACCCGAAAAGATCCCTATCCCGATGCATACGGTCCATGTAGATTGCCTTGGACCATTGCCTGTTTCATCTCAAAAATACAAACATCTCTTGGTATTAATTGACTTTTTCACTAAGTATTGTGACCTGATTCCCTTAAAAACTGTCAAAGCTGATGAGACACAAAAAGCACTGCGAACTTTTATTTCATGTTTCGGTACGCCAAAGTTATTTGTAATGGACAGCGGTACAAATTTTCACAATTTGTCGCTTTGTAAGTTTTTTGATTAATGGCACATTCAATATCATTATGTGACGCCCGACATTCATAGAGCAAACGGGCAAGTCGAGCGCTACATGCGTACAATTATGAACTTGATTCGCATTGAAACACGATTAAAACAAGAATGGCCAAACGTACTTTGGAAAATCCAGCTGGTTTTAAATACCACAGTACAAAAGACAACTAATATTAGTCCTTTACATGCCCTCAATGGAATCGAATCGGCAACTCCACTAATACAGGCGGTTTTAAATGACCTGTCACATGATATAACACCAATATGAAATTTGTCACTCGATAGACAACGAGTGAAGGAACGACTTGCTCCGAGCGAATCTCTGAGGGAGAAATTAAATAGAAACAGACGAAACACCATTCAATATTCAGTTGAGATTTTGTATTGGTACATAGGGCAAGCAAGTTGCATGTTAGCAAGTCGAATTTTGAATTTGTGGGCCCCTACGAAATTATGAACATCACCAAAGCAGGTCGCTATGAATTGAAACGAGTCGGTACAAGTAAACATAAAATTATAAAAGCTGCTAAGGAGCAACTAAGGTTGTGGCCAACGAGCTAGTCGTTGGCAACTGAAATGTCCGACTTGTTGGATTTTTTGGAGAGTGAAACTACAGCAACTACGAATGCTGGCAAGTAATATACTTTGATTTGCTGCAAGGTTGAAATATACCTTGGCTCTGATTTGTTGTAAGGTTGGAATATACCTTAGTTTTGATTTGCTGCAAGGTTGAAATATACCTTGGCTCTGATTTGTTGTAAGGTTGAAATATACCTTAGTTTTGATTTGCTGCAAGGTTGAAATATACCTTGGCTCTGATTTGTTGTAAGGTTGAAATATACCTTAGCTTTGATTTGTTGCAAGGTTGAAATATACCTTGGCATTGTGTTATTCTTTTAATATGTTACAGAGTCTTCGTGTGCTTCCGTGGAGGATGATTCCGACAACGGAACACCTAGTCTGGCCGTGTTGGATGTCCAGCGTTAGACTAAACAATGGGCTGCCGGGACCATCCGCCGGATGACGTCTGCCTCGACCGGGGATCAGCATTCAAGATCTGACACTCGACTCTCGAGCCTGGCGCATGTAATTTGTTCTGTTAGATAAACAATAAAAAAAGTAGAAATTGCGCGTTCCGTTATATTTCTAACAATATATTTTTTCCAATAAAAATAAGTTTCCAATTCTTGTTCACTATTTACAAGGAAAACATATTTGAAAATCAAAATAAAATAGTACTGTACTATATCCAAGTTACAGAGATTGTGAATCAAAACATTGGCCACCACATGGTCGCGATGTGACCTATTCTCTTATTGGTCTGGCCGTCGTAAAATCTCAAGTGTTTAGGCGGCGAGTGGAATGCAGGGCCGGCTCTTCCGTCAGTCGAGTTTCCTGCATAGGTAGGATCCAGCGCAGACTTGTTGCAGAATCTCATACATTAGTCCGACCCTGGTAATCGATCGCAATGCGGTCATGTGACTTTGTTTATATCTACTGACTCTGTAACTTGGATAGAGTTTTAGTACCTATAATTTAATATCCTAATTTTTATATTTCGAAAACCAAAAAGGAGGGGTTGTTTGCCTTGCAGCTAACCTACTGTGTATCATGAATTTCTAACTTTTGTAAATTTGAGACCTAACGAGGGTGTCGTGAATTATCTTTTTTTGTCGGAACTTCAAATATTTAGCTGTCAGAACATTTTTTTGATTATATTTCAGCTTATTTTTGGCTCGCAATTACTCCAATTAGTTGTAATTTAATTAATATACAGGGAGTATATTCATGAATATAGATAAATAGTAATATTTTTGGATTTTTAATACAAAGTCAATATTGTTAAGATTTTGAGATTTTCCTATTGTAAGTCGTAGACTCACTGACTCTACACCTCGGCCAGAGGCCTCGGCAACTAAATTCCACACGAGTCATAAAAAGTTGAACTTCAGTGCCTTGGTACATAAATAACTATTTTACAGCTTTTTTTACTTTTTTTACAGTTTTTCACTACTTATTGTGTATCAAAATCCCCCTAGATGGCGCCCGAATAAATCAAAGAAAGCGATGGATCCAAATTGTTTTTGTAGATCATTTCTGTTTTACACTGACAATTTATTCATGTCATGAAGTCGCATTCATGAAGAAATTCATACAGTGTGGCCCGTTTGAAATGGAGACACCTCTGTAAAATTTGTATTTTTTATCCGAATTTAGCCGGTTTCTTTTCTAAGGGTAGGTCACAAAAACTCTATTTTGGCGCGAAGTTTCAGGTCTCAATTTTCTAGGCCTTCTACGAATTTTTTTCTAGTAAAAAAAGACGAAAATCATTTAACGATTTTTTTATTTAAAATCTGACACCACAGCGTTAATCAGGACACCCAAAAAACCCCATATACGAAATTTGAATAAAAAATATAGAGAGAGTTCCATTCTACAGGTTGTCAAAGTTGAGCAAAATGAGAATTTCAAAGGCATCTGGCATGTCAATAGTGTGTCATGGAATGCCCTCAAAATAGTTGAATGGAAGGCTCAAAATGTTGGTGTGCAAAGATCCAATACAAAAATAAACAGGGTATTCATATAAAATATAAAATCCATTTACGGGAAAAAATATTTTTTAAAATTATCAGCAGAATTCTTATTACGCCATATTTTTTGATGAAATTTAGTACATCGGTTTTTAGAGATGCCGAATACAATGGTGTACTCGGTTTTAACAGAAAAAAATCTCGAAATTTTGCCTAAAAATATGGTCAAATTAAGTAGGCCTTGATTTTTGTAGTAGAAATTTGTCAACTTGTCACAGAACACAGTCTTTTGAGACCTAAAATCTAAAAAAAAGTTCATCGAAATCGGAGCAAAAAGAACAAGTTTAGAGGTCTCCATTCAAAAAAATTGAATTTTTTGGAAATGGCCCGGGGAAAAATACCCCGTATATTTTTGTATTCGATTTTTGCACACCAACACTTTGAGCCTTCCTGTTGACCATTCAACTCTTTTGAGGGGATTCCATGACACACTATTGGCATGCCAGATGAGTTTGAAAATCCCATTTTGCTCTACCTACTTTGACAACCTGCAGAATGGAACTCTCTTTATATTTTTTATTAAAATTTAGTATATGGGGGTTTTGGGGTGTCCTGATTAAGGCTGTGGTGTTAGATTTTAAATAAAAAAAATCTCAAAATGATTTTCGATTTTTTTTTATTACAAAAAAATTCGTAGTGCCTTGAAATTTTAGATTAAGACCTGAAACTTCGCGCTAAAATAAGAGTTTTTTGTGACCTACCCTACGTTGTTATTAATGCAGGGTGACCTTTTGTTTATTTATTTATTTATACCTAGCCGAAATTTATAATATTAAACAATGTAGGTATATTTTTTCATATTATGTTGGTCATGGTCATACTTAAAAACTGACAATAGTCAAAAATATCCACCAATTTCATGACCAGTGTATAACATGGCTGCGTCTAGTTACCAAGCGGAATTAAGCGCCTGCAAGCCGATTTCCACTTGCTCACCTTAGGCGGTTATGAATTAATTCCAAAAGAAATGTAAAACAGGCTTTAACTTTTAAACCGCAAAATGCTAGGAAGCATCAGAGACTATGCGGATCAGTAAAATCCGTAAAATTAAACAAAATCGTTGAGGAATTACAAGAGAAAGAAACATTATTAATTTTTAATTCATTTAATGCAGATTTTAAAAAAATATCTCGAAAATAAGTGGATATTCCTTTGTCGCTAGCAGACCTCAAAAATCCCTCGAATCAGAGGACATATCGCTCAAAGTGGCAACAGTGGCCTGCGAAAGGTGGGGACCGCGCGAGCGTATTATCGCGCACAAATAAGGAGCGGGGATCACCTGTGGTGTGGTCAGCGTGGAGTGGGAGATTGAAAGCATACTTTTAGGGGTGGAAAACGGTTTATCACGATTTCCGGCAAAACTACAACTCCTATCGAAAAAAGTTGAATAGCAAAGTTGTAGGTAATAAAAATATCTACAACTTTTGTATTTACACTTTTCACATAATCTCAAAATATCGGCGAAAAATCGAAATAACCGATTTATTGGTTTTTAATTTTTATCTCCCAAAAAAATTTTTTTTTCGCAAAATATGGTGAAACTTACCTACTTATGTCCCATACACGCTGTAATTTTATCGAATCAAAATATTTATTTTTATCCTTTATTTTGATTTTAAAGCGAAAAAATGACCTCATTTTCAATCGAAAATACCCGTCAAAAATGCGGCTTTTTAAAAAAGTCGGTGCGCTTTTTGTTCGCTGAAACCTCCACTTTCTGGTAGTGTAAAAAAATAAAAATTCAAAAAACGAAAAAACTCGATTTCGAAAAAAAGTTTTAATCATTGTTTAAAATTTTGCGCTACTTATTGAAATTTACACTTTAATTAGGTACTTGAAAAATGTAAGATTCCATGTTACATTGATAAATCAAGAAATTGCAAATTTATGAAACATAGAGTTTGCAAAAAACAACCGAAAATAGTTCGTTTTCTAAATATTGATGGATGGGTTTAAACGGGATTTAATCAAAAAATGTGACTGCTGCAATTTTTTTCGATAAAAAAGTTGATTTATTAAATTCTAATTACATTTATGGAATAGAAAATCTTATAAAACAAAAATACATTTTTTTGGCATTTCAATTTAAAAAATTTATGCTTAAAATTGTACTATTCAAATAAAATAATTATGAAGTTATTAATTATAATATTTTGATGCATATTTATCACACTATCTGAAATTCTAATTAATTATCCATTAGTTTTTGTTTTCGCCCCTTTGATGGCATTTCTTCATCTTTAGATTGTAACAACTTTAAGCTTAAATTTTTTAAATTGAAATGCCAAAAAATATATTATTGTATTATAAGATTTTCTATTCCCTAAATGTAATTTAATAAATCAACTTTTTCAAAAAAAAAAGAAATTGCAGCAGTGACATTTTTTTGATTAAATAATCCCCTTTAAACCCCATCTTTAATATTTAGAAAACTAACTATTTTCGCATGTTTTTTGCAAACTTCTATGTTTCATGGATTTGCAATTTCTTGGTTTATCAATGTAACATGGAACCTTACATTTTTCAATTAATTAAAGTGTAGGTAAATGCCAATAAATCGCCAAAAATTTGAAACATTTGTGGTGCCCCGTAGATACCAATGTGGTGCCCCGTAGATACCAACCAAAAATCTTATTTTATTTTACCAAATAACTCGTGCCAATATTAAATAAAATCCTTGAAATTCTTCTGCGAGGAATCATCGGGTTATGAGTCGAACCACCGGAAACTAACCGGTGTGAATTTAGCAACGTTGCTAGCAACGTTTCTGGAGAGCGCGTCGAAAATTTTTCATTTTCGCCACTGGTCGATCGAGGTAGACTTGATGTTCATTTTACAAACTTTTACAAAGATATTCGGGAAAATTAAACGTTACAGCCTTACACAAATCCAAAACTTTGTAAGATTGCGCAAAACGGTTGTCGCTTAAGATAAAAAACCGAATTTGGGACCGTTTCCAGCAGATTTCGTAGATTTTACAGAGAACGAAAGATTGTGCCACCTCAATTTTTTTACACGAAACGTGGAAAAGGATGTCACTAAGGAAAAAGCTGTCAAAATTTTCCCAGGATTCTCATGGGCCAAGAAAAAATAAAAAATCCGAATTTTCGATCGTTTCTAGCAGTCTTCTCAGATTTTCCAGAGAACGGAAAATTGTGCCACCTCAAGTTTTTTATATGACACGTGGGAAGGGATGTCATTGATGGAAAAGGTGTCAAAATTGTACCGGGATCCCCATGGGCGTGGAACAAAAATAAAAATGCAGAAATTGCGACCGTTTCTAGAAGTCTTCGTAGATTTTCCAGAGAACGGAAAGTTGTGCCACCTCAATTTTTTTATATGACACGTGGAAATGGATGTCAACAACGGAAAATGTGTAAAAATTTTTCCAGGATTCCCATGGGCGGAGAAGAAAAATAAAAAGTCCGAATTTGCGACCGTTTCTAGTAGCTTTCGTACATTTTCCAGAGAACGGAAAGTTGTGCCACCTCAATTTTTTTACATGACACGTGGAAAGAGATATCACTAACGGAAAATGTGTCAAAATTTTTCCAGGATTCCCATGGGCGGAGAAGAAAAATAAAAAGTCCGAACTTGCGACAGTTTCTAGTAGTTTTCGTACATTTCCCAGAGACGGAAAGTTGTGCCACTTCAATTTTTTTACATGATACGTGGAAAAGGATGTCAATAACGGAAAATGTGTCAAAATTTTTCCAGGATTCCCATGGGCGGAGAAGAAAAATATAAGAGTCCGAATTTGCGACCGTTTCTAGTAGCTTTCGTACATTTTCCAGAGAATGGAAAGTTGTGCCACCTCAATTTTTTTACATGACACGTGGAAAAGGATGTCACTAACGGAAAATGTGTCAAAATTTTTCCAGGATTCCCATGGGCGGAGAAGAAAATAAAAAGTCCGAACTTGCGACAGTTTCTAGTAGTTTTCGTACATTTCCCAGAGACGGAAAGTTGTGCCACCTCAATTTTTTTATATGACACGTGGAAATAAATGTCAATAACGGAAAATGTGTCAAAATTTTTCCAGGATTCCCATGGGCGGAGAAGAAAAATATAAGAGTCCGAATTTGCGACCGTTTCTAGTAGTTTTCGTACATTTTCCAGAGAACGGAAAGTTGTGCCACCTCAATTTTTTTATATGACACGTGGAAAGGGATGTCATTGATGGAAAAGGTGTCAAAATTGTACCGGGATTCCCATGGGCGGAGAACAAAAATAAAAATGCAGAAATTGCGACCGTTTCTAGAAGTCTTCGTAGATTTTCCAGAGAACGGAAAGTTGTGCCACCTCAATTTTTTTATATGACACGTGGAAATGGATGTCAATAACGGAAAATGTGTCAAAAATTTTCCAGGATTTCCATGGGCGGAGAAGAAAAATAAAAAGTCCGAACTTGCGACAGTTTCTAGTAGTTTTCGTACATTTCCCAGAGACGGAAAGTTGTGCCACCTCAATTTTTTTTTGACACGTGGAAAGGGATGTCATTGATGGAAAAGGTGTCAAAATTGTACCGGGATTCCCATGGGCGGAGAACAAAAATAAAAATGCAGAAATTGCGACCGTTTCTAGAAGTCTTCGTAGATTTTCCAGAGAACGGAAAGTTGTGCCACCTCAATTTTTTTATATGACACGTGGAAATGGATGTCAATAACGGAAAATATGTCAAAAATTTTCCAGGATTCCCATGGACGGAGAAGAAAAATAAAAAGTCCGAATTTGCGACAGTTTCCAGTAGTTTTGGTGCATTTCCCAGAGAACGGAAAGCTGTGCCACCTCAATTTTTTTATATGACACGTGGAAATAAATGTCAATAACGGAAAATGTGTCAAAATTTTTCCAGGATTCCCATGGGCGGAGAAGAAAAATATAAGAGTCCGAATTTGCGACCGTTTCTAGTAGTTTTCGTACATTTTCCAGAGAACGGAAAGTTGTGCCACCTCAATTTTTTTATATGACACGTGGAAAGGGATGTCATTGATGGAAAAGGTGTCAAAATTGTACCGGGATTCCCATGGGCGGAGAACAAAAATAAAAATGCAGAAATTGCGACCGTTTCTAGAAGTCTTCGTAGATTTTCCAGAGAACGGAAAGTTGTGCCACCTCAATTTTTTTATATGACACGTGGAAATGGATGTCAATAACGGAAAATGTGTCAAAAATTTTCCAGGATTCCCATGGGCGGAGAAGAAAAATAAAAAGTCCGAACTTGCGACAGTTTCTAGTAGTTTTCGTACATTTCCCAGAGAACGGAAAGTTGTGCCACCTCAATTTTTTTATATGACACGTGGAAAGAGATGTCACTAACGGAAAATGTGTCAAAATTTTTGCAGGATTCCCATGGGCGGAGAAGAAAAATAAAAAGTCCGAACTTGCGACAGTTTCTAGTAGTTTTGGTGCATTTCCCAGAGAACGGAAAGTTGTGCCACCTCAATTTTTTTATATGACACGTGGAAATGGATGTCAATAACGGAAAATGGGTCAAAATTTTTCCAGGATTCCCATGGGCGGAGAAGAAAAATATAAGAGTCCGAATTTGCGACCGTTTCTAGTAGTTTTCGTACATTTTCCAGAGAACGGAAAGTTGTGCCACCTCAATTTTTTTATATGACACGTGGAAAGGGATGTCATTGATGGAAAAGGTGTCAAAATTGTACCGGGATTCCCATGGGCGGAGAACAAAAATAAAAATGCAGAAATTGCGACCGTTTCTAGAAGTCTTCGTAGATTTTCCAGAGAACGGAAAGTTGTGCCACCTCAATTTTTTTATATGACACGTGGAAATGGATGTCAATAACGGAAAATGTGTCAAAATTTTTCCAGGAGAAGAAAAATAAAAAGTCCGAACTTGCGACAGTTTCTAGTAGTTTTCGTACATTTCCCAGAGAACGGAAAGTTGTGCCACCTCAATTTTTTTATATGACACGTGGAAATGGACGTCAATAAAGGAAAATGTGTCAAAATTTTTCCAGGATTCCCATGGGCGGAGAAGAAAAATATAAGAGTCCGAATTTGCGACAGTTTCCAGTAGTTTTGGTGCATTTCCCAGAGAACGGAAAGTTGTGCCACCTCAATTTTTTTATATGACACGTGGAAATGGATGTCAATAACGGAAAATGTGTCAAAATTTTTCCAGGATTCCCATGGGCGGAGAAGAAAAATATAAGAGTCCGAATTTGCGACCGTTTCTAGTAGTTTTTGTACATTTTCCAGAGAACGGAAAGTTGTGCCACCTCAATTTTTTTATATGACACGTGGAAAGAGATGTCACTAACGGAAAATTTGTCAAAATTTTTCCAGGATTCCCATGGGCGGAGAAGAAAAATAAAAAGTCCGAACTTGCGACAGTTTCTAGTAGTTTTCGTACATTTCCCAGAGAACGGAAAGTTGTGCCACCTCAATTTTTTTATATGACACGTGGAAGAGAATGTCACTCACGGAAAATGTGTCAAATTTTTTCCAGGATTCCCATGGGCGGAGATGAAGAATAATAAGTCCGAATTTGCGACCGTTTCTAGTAGTTTTCGTACATTTTTCAGAGAACCGAAAGTTGTGCCACCTCAATTTTTAATAATAGATAGGTTGGATTTGTTGTACATTGATTCTACTCCATATCTGGTTGCTTGTAGACTTTATTAGCGTTTTTTAAAAGTAGCTTTTTTAAATGCAATCTATAGGCTTCAATGTCCACGTAGTCTTTCAAACTTTTATCATTTAATAAATTATTAGCGTAGTACAAAATGTAAACTCCACAACTCCAGGAATCGCGTTGTTTTACATGCTTGATAATTTTTGTTCGCCAACCAGAAATATCAGCTTGTTCGTTCTTTTTGTGATATGTGGTTAGAAAATAGGACATATATTCCTGAATTTTTTCTTCTTCTTGACCCATGGGATCGAGAAAGGAAAATTCCTTTTTATTTACGTCGGCCACCGCTAGGCACCAGTGTCTGTTCTTGATGTTAGATGGCATCAGTACTATTCCATTCAATTCCGGAATGACATTTAACTCGTTGTCGGGTATTACTTCAGCCTCTTCCAATGAATTGCACATCAAACGTAGAATAATACTTGTAGCGTTGCAATTTACTAGTGTTATATTTTGTTTTTTTGATTTCCTAGCGATGCAGCCCAGGCATAAATCAATAATGAAATTATTGAGCCATGTGTTTCTGTTTAGTGTACAAAAATCATCATACCATAAGTCTTTTATCTGACAATGTTTATTTACGGCAGGGTAAAAATCACAAATTTTATAATTTTCATTTGCGTGATTCGGAGTAGGTGGATTATCTGCAACTGATTCCTGGTAAAATGATAAATAATTATCCTTTTCGAAGTTTTCGCACAACTTGCATTGAAAATGTACGTCAGGATTTCTCAACCGATCACACTTGTCATCTTGGGCGGGTAAGCAATGGATATGAATCCAGCGAAAGCAAATTTCGCATTGTACCCACGAGACCTCGGGTAGAATTTGCTCTACAAATCCGCAGTATAAACAAGCTTTATGAACATCAGAAGAAGTTTTTAAAACCAGTGTTTTAACATCATGAACATAGTCCTCATTTATTGGACAATCAGTTACGCTTTTTTGAAAAGATCTAAGAATAAATAAGCCACTGTTAATATTGTCGGGACAGGCAACACATTTTATGTTGTACAAAGAAACGGATTCGCCTATATCTTCTAAAATACAACGAGCTTGGTCTTCCGAGCCATTATACAGTATAACTGTCCATTGCTGAAAGTCGATGACAAGCAGTTTATAATTTTTCAAGATATAAAAGGGCTTATAATTTACAACATTTTTATTGTAATTCTGAAAAAGTGAATCTACGCTGCCCAACTTCATTAATTCATGTGGATATTTGACACCAGCGTTCTTTGAAATTACTTGCATGACGTATTCTAATACGTTCGGAGTCAAGAATGCTATTGGACGATCATTTATAGAATTATAGTCCCTGAAATATAATTCCCTGGATCTAAAAAAACATATGATGTAATCGTCACCTATGTCTTTATAGAAATTTATATCCGTTACCAACCCATTCTTATAACAGTCCAATAAAGGAGCTTTATCGTAGAGACTGTCATTATTCACTTCAATTGTATTCCATAGTGATTTATCCTCGCTGACACTGCTGACCGGGGTGAGACTTTCATTTTTGATTTTTTTTAAATGAAGCATTTTATGATACCCAAATTTCTTTTTAATAGTTGAACTCTTTTTCCATCCCTCTTCCGCTAACAATGAGTCGGGTTCACCCCTTGGGCGAGCCAAATGATTTTTCGGAATATTATGTTTAGATTCCTTTACTATTCCCAAAATGTGTTCCCTACTGCGACGGACTACTAGACTTGCCTTCAAATACGTTTCTTTATTCAGTATATTATTTTTTAATATACCGTTCCAATTTTCTACAGAGGCGTTGCTGTAACGTCTGCCTTCATTAATTAATCCTGACCAGGGCGGTACGTAGGGAACATATTTTGTTAGGACTACGTCCAACAATTCTTCTGAATAATATTCGTTATCGATTGACGGCGAATCATCGTAAATGAACTCTCTTTTTACCTTTTGAAAGATTTCAAAGAAGTCTCGGTAAAACAGACTATTTTTATATTTAGATCGTTCCTGCTGAAAATCGCTCGTTTCGAGAAATGAATCGGAATAAGTCAGATAGTTGTCGTTCCTATTATTGTCTACGCAGATTTTAATAAGATGGGAAAGATCCTTTTGCAATCGTGGCGTACTTTGTCTAGCTAGCAGTACTCTGCACAACTGTTTGAACCAAATTCGAAGCGTATCCAAATCTTTTATGTGCACAGGTGCGGCTAATATTTCTTTTAGGTACTTACGAGCGGAACCTTCATATTTGTTTACATCGTTCGATATGATTCGCATGAAATGAGACCAACAAATTGTTATTATTGTGATGTCGGGTCTCAAAACTATGCCGGATTTCACAAGGTGGTAAATGTCATTGACATAATCAACAAGTGGTTCTTGATTCCAATATAAAGAAACTGCATTCAATAAAGCAAAACTGCAGTCAACAACTATTCTTTCGAATAAAGGCCAACGGAAACTATTCTTAATGGAAAAGGCTTTAAACAACGTCAAAAACACGCCAATGCTTGCCGTATCTTGCTTTATTGAAATTAGTTCTAATATCGGACATATCCTGCCATTTTCAGTTGCGACAACACCGGAATAATATAAGCAAGATCCTTTCAGATGTTTGGGAGCTCTGACAATTGTGCCAGTAGCATCAAAATTGAGAGTTTTCGTTGAAGAACTTAGTAACTTTAGTTGTGCTACGCTGTACAAGTGTATTTGAAAAGGGTCACATACCAATTGGATATAATCCAAATTCTCTCGTTTCATAAGTATCATATCGATTAAATCATCGGTATCTCTGTCGAGGACCGAGCTTCTTTGGGATTTGATTTTTCTTAATACTTCGTCAGATTTTATGTCTTGCAAATTTCCAGATGAAAGAAGAGTTTGGTTTGATTTTTGTAAGGATTTAAGTTTATAACATAGTGATTTTTCTTGCCGTAACTCGTTGCTAACTAGAAGTCGCTTAATTCCCCTAACTTGCGAAGTTAATTTTTGAACGTGATTAAAATCTTTATTCGAACTAAATACGGTAATTTTCCCATAGGAAGTCATATAGATTTTAAATAATTTACAATAAGGATGGACGCACTTGGCGTAAATTACCTCGGACTTCGAGTTACATCTTCTACTCTTTATTATGACATCACAAGTGCTGTTTACAAGTGACCTAATTTTTTTCCTTAAAATAAAGTTAAAGACGAGCGGTTTATTCTCACTTTCTTGAAATTCCTCGATAGAGAACTTGAATACTCCCTCAAACACATTACACGTCCTGTAGGTTTTACCGATAGACATCGATTTATCGGATAAGTTTTTAGACCCCTTAGGTAAGATTCCTGCTGCTTTTGGAGTATTCGCTAAGGTAAAAGCAACATTTGGTACCACCGGATCGTCTGGGGTTACTTTAGGACTAACATCATATTCGTTACTATTCGGTTCGTCCATTGACTTATTATAAGTGATAGACTCCAAACAAGCATCCAATTGCATTCCGTTGTTAATAGTGACCATCGAATCTTCTTTCACATCCATATCCTTATTGTGTACTTCAAAAGATCTCTCACTCGATGTGTCAAATTCCTTCTCGTCCGGTACAATGTTAGACAACTCAAAACTATTTTCGAGGTCATCATAATCTGTTTTGACGGGGGTAGATGACGAAAGCGGTCTCGCCTCTAAATGTCTTCTAATAAATACTTTCAGATATAATCTGTTTTTTCTATTATTTTCCAAACCAAAATGAACACACATTTCACTGAACGTCGATTGGGGTTTTCTAACTCCCTCTAGAAATACGCCGGCGTCGTAGTGCCCTTTTTGCAAAAAATATTTTATTTGTTCTATTTTATCAAGGGTCGATTGATCCTTAAATGTCGGAGGTGCCATTTTGTTGAACGAGTGTTACTAAACGAAACTAGCCTACCCCAAACCTTTACAGACACTAAGTAAGATTTATGATTAAAAAAATAATATCACTTTCAGGTAGCTACTTAAAATCTTAGAAACCAGTTACGTACACTGCAACTCTATAAAACTAGCCGAAGTTAAAATAAACTCCACGATTTACACCTAATAACTTATAGCGATGTTATCTCCCTAAAATGTGGCTTAAAAATTACGAATTATTACCTACTTAAATTTAAGAACAACTAGGCATCTATCTATATAGGTGAGACAAAGACAAACTTGGAATTTATTCGGCGTAGGCCGCAATAAGCTGCCCCGTCGAAGAAAACTTTTTCAGAATCAACGAATTCGGGAAAATGGCATAGAGAAAAGTTGCTCAGCGCGTCGAGATCTACCCGGTAACACGTTTAGCACGACCCGAATCCAGGCGAGAATAGAAACTTATTCGGCGGATTCCGTGCAATAAGCTGCCCCGTCGAAGAAAACTTTTTCAGAATCAACGAATTCGGGAAAATGGCATAGAGAAAAGTTGCTCAGCGCGTCGAGATCTACCCGGTAACACGTTTAGCACGACCCGAATCCAGGCGAGAATAGAAACTTATTCGGCGGATTCCGTGCAATAAGCTGCCCCGTCGAAGAAAACTTTTTCAGAATCAACGAATTCGGGAAAATGGCATAGAGAAAAGTTGCTCAGCGCGTCGAGATCTACCCGGTAACACGTTTAGCACGACCCGAATCCAGGCGAGAATAGAAACTTATTCGGCGGATTCCGTGCAATAAGCTGCCCCGTCGAAGAAAACTTTTTCAGAATCAACGAATTCGGGAAAATGGCATAGAGAAAAGTTGCTCAGCGCGTCGAGATCTACCCGGTAACACGTTTAGCACGACCCGAATCCAGGCGAGAATAGAAACTTATTCGGCGGATTCCGTGCAATAAGCTGCCCCGTCGAAGAAAACTTTTTCAGAATCAACGAATTCGGGAAAATGGCATAGAGAAAAGTTGCTCAGCGCGTCGAGATCTACCCGGTAACACGTTTAGCACGACCCGAATCCAGGCGAGAATAGAAACTTATTCGGCGGATTCCGTGCAATAAGCTGCCCCGTCGAAGAAAACTTTTTCAGAATCAACGAATTCGGGAAAATGGCATAGAGAAAAGTTGCTCAGCGCGTCGAGATCTACCCGGTAACACGTTTAGCACGACCCGAATCCAGGCGAGGATAGAAACTTTTTCGGTGGATGCCGAAGCAAGCTGTCCCGTCGAAGAAAACTTTTTCAGAATCAACGAATTCGGGAAAATGGCATAGAGAAAAGTTGCTCAGCGCGTCGAGATCTACCCGGTAACACGTTTAGCACGACCCGAATCCAGGCGAGAATAGAAACTTATTCGGCGGATTCCGTGCAATAAGCTGCCCCGTCGAAAACTTTTTCAGAATCAACGAATTCGGGAAAATGGCATAGAGAAAAGTTGCCCAGCGCGTCGAGATCTACCCGGTAACACGTTTTGCACGACCCGAATCCAGGCGAGGATAGAAACTTTTTCGGTGGATGCCGAAGCAAGCTGTCCCGTCGAAGAAAACTTTTTCAGAAGCGGTCGCTAGTGCGAAAAGGTCGCAAATTCAAACTTTTTCGCCGAGTAAGGTTCAATTCTCGCCTGGAATCGGGTCGTGCAAAACGTGTTACCGGGTAGATCTCGACGCGCTGAGCAACTTTTCTCTATGCCATTTTCCCGAATTCGTTGATTCTGAAAAAGTTTTCTTCGACGGGGCAGCTTATTGCACGGAATCCGCCGAATAAGTTTCTATTCTCGCCTGGATTCGGGTCGTGCTAAACGTGTTACCGGGTAGATCTCGACGCGCTGAGTAACTTTTCTCTATGCCATTTTCCCGAATTCGTTGATTCTGAAAAAGTTTTCGACGGGGCAGCTTATTGCACGGAATCCGCCGAATAAGTTTCTATTCTCGCCTGGATTCGGGTCGTGCTAAACGTGTTACCGGGTAGATCTCGACGCGCTGAGCAACTTTTCTCTATGCCATTTTCCCGAATTCGTTGATTCTGAAAAAGTTTTCTTCGACGGGACAGCTTGCTTCGGCATCCACCGAAAAAGTTTCTATCCTCGCCTGGATTCGGGTCGTGCTAAACGTGTTACCGGGTAGATCTCGACGCGCTGAGCAACTTTTCTCTATGCCATTTTCCCGAATTCGTTGATTCTGAAAAAGTTTTCTTCGACGGGGCAGCTTATTGCACGGAATCCGCCGAATAAGTTTCTATTCTCGCCTGGATTCGGGTCGTGCTAAACGTGTTACCGGGTAGATCTCGACGCGCTGAGCAACTTTTCTCTATGCCATTTTCCCGAATTCGTTGATTCTGAAAAAGTTTTCTTCGACGGGGCAGCTTATTGCACGGAATCCGCCGAATAAGTTTCTATTCTCGCCTGGATTCGGGTCGTGCTAAACGTGTTACCGGGTAGATCTCGACGCGCTGAGCAACTTTTCTCTATGCCATTTTCCCGAATTCGTTGATTCTGAAAAAGTTTTCGACGGGGCAGCTTATTGCACGGAATCCGCCGAATAAGTTTCTATTCTCGCCTGGATTCGGGTCGTGCTAAACGTGTTACCGGGTAGATCTCGACGCGCTGAGCAACTTTTCTCTATGCCATTTTCCCGAATTCGTTGATTCTGAAAAAGTTTTCTTCGACGGGACAGCTTGCTTCGGCATCCACCGAAAAAGTTTCTATCCTCGCCTGGATTCGGGTCGTGCTAAACGTGTTACCGGGTAGATCTCGACGCGCTGAGCAACTTTTCTCTATGCCATTTTCCCGAATTCGTTGATTCTGAAAAAGTTTTCTTCGACGGGGCAGCTTATTGCACGGAATCCGCCGAATAAGTTTCTATTCTCGCCTGGATTCGGGTCGTGCTAAACGTGTTACCGGGTAGATCTCGACGCGCTGAGCAACTTTTCTCTATGCCATTTTCCCGAATTCGTTGATTCTGAAAAAGTTTTCGACGGGGCAGCTTATTGCACGGAATCCGCCGAATAAGTTTCTATTCTCGCCTGGATTCGGGTCGTGCTAAACGTGTTACCGGGTAGATCTCGACGCGCTGAGCAACTTTTCTCTATGCCATTTTCCCGAATTCGTTGATTCTGAAAAAGTTTTCTTCGACGGGACAGCTTGCTTCGGCATCCACCGAAAAAGTTTCTATCCTCGCCTGGATTCGGGTCGTGCTAAACGTGTTACCGGGTAGATCTCGACGCGCTGAGCAACTTTTCTCTATGCCATTTTCCCGAATTCGTTGATTCTGAAAAAGTTTTCTTCGACGGGGCAGCTTATTGCACGGAATCCGCCGAATAAGTTTCTATTCTCGCCTGGATTCGGGTCGTGCTAAACGTGTTACCGGGTAGATCTCGACGCGCTGAGCAACTTTTCTCTATGCCATTTTCCCGAATTCGTTGATTCTGAAAAAGTTTTCTTCGACGGGGCAGCTTGTTGCACGGAATCCGCTGAATAAGTTTCTATTCTCGCCTGGATTCGGGTCGTGCTAAACGTGTTACCGGGTAGATCTCGACGCGCTGAGCAACTTTTCTCTATGCCATTTTCCCGAATTCGTTGATTCTGAAAAAGTTTTCTTCGACGGGGCAGCTTATTGCGGCCTACGCCGAATAAATTCCAAGTTTGTCTTTGTCTCACCTATATAGATAGATGCCTAGTTGTTCTTAAATTTAAGTAGGTAATAATTCGTAATTTTTAAGCCACATTTTAGGGAGATAACATCGCTATAAGTTATTAGGTGTAAATCGTGGAGTTTATTTTAACTTCGGCTAGTTTTATAGAGTTGCAGTGTACGTAACTGGTTTCTAAGATTTTAAGTAGCTACCTGAAAGTGATATTATTTTTTTAATCATAAATCTTACTTAGTGTCTGTAAAGGTTTGGGGTAGGCTAGTTTCGTTTAGTAACACTCGTTCAACAAAATGGCACCTCCGACATTTAAGGATCAATCGACCCTTGATAAAATAGAACAAATAAAATATTTTTTGCAAAAAGGGCACTACGACGCCGGCGTATTTCTAGAGGGAGTTAGAAAACCCCAATCGACGTTCAGTGAAATGTGTGTTCATTTTGGTTTGGAAAATAATAGAAAAAACAGATTATATCTGAAAGTATTTATTAGAAGACATTTAGAGGCGAGACCGCTTTCGTCATCTACCCCCGTCAAAACAGATTATGATGACCTCGAAAATAGTTTTGAGTTGTCTAACATTGTACCGGACGAGAAGGAATTTGACACATCGAGTGAGAGATCTTTTGAAGTACACAATAAGGATATGGATGTGAAAGAAGATTCGATGGTCACTATTAACAACGGAATGCAATTGGATGCTTGTTTGGAGTCTATCACTTATAATAAGTCAATGGACGAACCGAATAGTAACGAATATGATGTTAGTCCTAAAGTAACCCCAGACGATCCGGTGGTACCAAATGTTGCTTTTACCTTAGCGAATACTCCAAAAGCAGCAGGAATCTTACCTAAGGGGTCTAAAAACTTATCCGATAAATCGATGTCTATCGGTAAAACCTACAGGACGTGTAATGTGTTTGAGGGAGTATTCAAGTTCTCTATCGAGGAATTTCAAGAAAGTGAGAATAAACCGCTCGTCTTTAACTTTATTTTAAGGAAAAAAATTAGGTCACTTGTAAACAGCACTTGTGATGTCATAATAAAGAGTAGAAGATGTAACTCGAAGTCCGAGGTAATTTACGCCAAGTGCGTCCATCCTTATTGTAAATTATTTAAAATCTATATGACTTCCTATGGGAAAATTACCGTATTTAGTTCGAATAAAGATTTTAATCACGTTCAAAAATTAACTTCGCAAGTTAGGGGAATTAAGCGACTTCTAGTTAGCAACGAGTTACGGCAAGAAAAATCACTATGTTATAAACTTAAATCCTTACAAAAATCAAACCAAACTCTTCTTTCATCTGGAAATTTGCAAGACATAAAATCTGACGAAGTATTAAGAAAAATCAAATCCCAAAGAAGCTCGGTCCTCGACAGAGATACCGATGATTTAATCGATATGATACTTATGAAACGAGAGAATTTGGATTATATCCAATTGGTATGTGACCCTTTTCAAATACACTTGTACAGCGTAGCACAACTAAAGTTACTAAGTTCTTCAACGAAAACTCTCAATTTTGATGCTACTGGCACAATTGTCAGAGCTCCCAAACATCTGAAAGGATCTTGCTTATATTATTCCGGTGTTGTCGCAACTGAAAATGGCAGGATATGTCCGATATTAGAACTAATTTCAATAAAGCAAGATACGGCAAGCATTGGCGTGTTTTTGACGTTGTTTAAAGCCTTTTCCATTAAGAATAGTTTCCGTTGGCCTTTATTCGAAAGAATAGTTGTTGACTGCAGTTTTGCTTTATTGAATGCAGTTTCTTTATATTGGAATCAAGAACCACTTGTTGATTATGTCAATGACATTTACCACCTTGTGAAATCCGGCATAGTTTTGAGACCCGACATCACAATAATAACAATTTGTTGGTCTCATTTCATGCGAATCATATCGAACGATGTAAACAAATATGAAGGTTCCGCTCGTAAGTACCTAAAAGAAATATTAGCCGCACCTGTGCACATAAAAGATTTGGATACGCTTCGAATTTGGTTCAAACAGTTGTGCAGAGTACTGCTAGCTAGACAAAGTACGCCACGATTGCAAAAGGATCTTTCCCATCTTATTAAAATCTGCGTAGACAATAATAGGAACGACAACTATCTGACTTATTCCGATTCATTTCTCGAAACGAGCGATTTTCAGCAGGAACGATCTAAATATAAAAATAGTCTGTTTTACCGAGACTTCTTTGAAATCTTTCAAAAGGTAAAAAGAGAGTTCATTTACGATGATTCGCCGTCAATCGATAACGAATATTATTCAGAAGAATTGTTGGACGTAGTCCTAACAAAATATGTTCCCTACGTACCGCCCTGGTCAGGATTAATTAATGAAGGCAGACGTTACAGCAACGCCTCTGTAGAAAATTGGAACGGTATATTAAAAAATAATATACTGAATAAAGAAACGTATTTGAAGGCAAGTCTAGTAGTCCGTCGCAGTAGGGAACACATTTTGGGAATAGTAAAGGAATCTAAACATAATATTCCGAAAAATCATTTGGCTCGCCCAAGGGGTGAACCCGACTCATTGTTAGCGGAAGAGGGATGGAAAAAGAGTTCAACTATTAAAAAGAAATTTGGGTATCATAAAATGCTTCATTTAAAAAAAATCAAAAATGAAAGTCTCACCCCGGTCAGCAGTGTCAGCGAGGATAAATCACTATGGAATACAATTGAAGTGAATAATGACAGTCTCTACGATAAAGCTCCTTTATTGGACTGTTATAAGAATGGGTTGGTAACGGATATAAATTTCTATAAAGACATAGGTGACGATTACATCATATGTTTTTTTAGATCCAGGGAATTATATTTCAGGGACTATAATTCTATAAATGATCGTCCAATAGCATTCTTGACTCCGAACGTATTAGAATACGTCATGCAAGTAATTTCAAAGAACGCTGGTGTCAAATATCCACATGAATTAATGAAGTTGGGCAGCGTAGATTCACTTTTTCAGAATTACAATAAAAATGTTGTAAATTATAAGCCCTTTTATATCTTGAAAAATTATAAACTGCTTGTCATCGACTTTCAGCAATGGACAGTTATACTGTATAATGGCTCGGAAGACCAAGCTCGTTGTATTTTAGAAGATATAGGCGAATCCGTTTCTTTGTACAACATAAAATGTGTTGCCTGTCCCGACAATATTAACAGTGGCTTATTTATTCTTAGATCTTTTCAAAAAAGCGTAACTGATTGTCCAATAAATGAGGACTATGTTCATGATGTTAAAACACTGGTTTTAAAAACTTCTTCTGATGTTCATAAAGCTTGTTTATACTGCGGATTTGTAGAGCAAATTCTACCCGAGGTCTCGTGGGTACAATGCGAAATTTGCTTTCGCTGGATTCATATCCATTGCTTACCCGCCCAAGATGACAAGTGTGATCGGTTGAGAAATCCTGACGTACATTTTCAATGCAAATTGTGCGAAAACTTCGAAAAGGATAATTATTTATCATTTTACCAGGAATCAGTTGCAGATAATCCACCTACTCCGAATCACGCAAATGAAAATTATAAAATTTGTGATTTTTACCCTGCCGTAAATAAACATTGTCAGATAAAAGACTTATGGTATGATGAATTGAATGGAATAGTACTGATGCCATCTAACATCAAGAACAGACACTGGTGCCTAGCGGTGGCGGACGTAAATAAAAAGGAATTTTCCTTTCTCGATCCCATGGGTCAAGAAGAAGAAAAAATTCAGGAATATATGTCCTATTTTCTAACCACATATCACAAAAAGAACGAACAAGCTGATATTTCTGGTTGGCGAACAAAAATTATCAAGCATGTAAAACAACGCGATTCCTGGAGTTGTGGAGTTTACATTTTGTACTACGCTAATAATTTATTAAATGATAAAAGTTTGAAAGACTACGTGGACATTGAAGCCTATAGATTGCATTTAAAAAAGCTACTTTTAAAAAACGCTAATAAAGTCTACAAGCAACCAGATATGGAGTAGAATCAATGTACAACAAATCCAACCTATCTATTATTAAAAATTGAAGTGGCACAACTTTCGGTTCTCTGAAAAATGTACGAAAACTACTAGAAACGGTCGCAAATTCGGACTTATTATTCTTCATCTCCGCCCATGGGAATCCTGGAAAAATTTTGACACATTTTCCGTTAGTGACATTCTCTTCCACGTGTCATATAAAAAAATTGAGGTGGCACAACTTTCCGTTCTCTGGGAAATGTACGAAAACTACTAGAAACTGTCGCAAGTTCGGACTTTTTATTTTTCTTCTCCGCCCATGGGAATCCTGCAAAAATTTTGACAAATTTTCCGTTAGCGACATCTCTTTGCACGTGTCATATAAAAAAATTGAGGTGGCACAACTTTCCGTTCTCTGGAAAATGTACGAAAACTACTAGAAACGGTCGCAAATTCGGACTCTTATATTTTTCTTCTCCGCCCATGGGAATCCTGGAAAAATTTTGACACATTTTCAGTTATTGACATCCATTTCCACGTGTCATATAAAAAAATTGAGGTGGCACAACTTTCCGTTCTCTGGAAAATGTACGAAAACTACTAGAAACGGTCGCAAATTCGGACTCTTATATTTTTCTTCTCCGCCCATGGGAATCCTGGAAAAATTTTGACACATTTTCCTTTATTGACGTCCATTTCCACGTGTCATATAAAAAAATCGAGGTGGCACAACTTTCCGTTCTCTGGGAAATGTACGAAAACTACTAGAAACTGTCGCAAATTCTGACTCTTATATTTTTCTTCTCCGCCCATGGGAATCCTGCAAAAATTTTGACACATTTTCAGTTATTGACATCCATTTCCACGTGTCATATAAAAAAATTTAGGTGGCACAACTTTCCGTTCTCTGGAAAATGTACGAAAACTACTAGAAACGGTCGCAAATTCGGACTCTTATATTTTTCTTCTCCGACCATGGGAATCCTGGAAAAATTTTGACACATTTTCCTTTATTGACGTCAATTTCCACGTGTCATATAAAAAAATTGATGTGGCACAACTTTCCGTTCTCTGGGAAATGTACGAAAACTACTAGAAACTGTCGCAAGTTCGGACTTTTTATTTTTCTTCTCCGCCCATGGGAATCCTGCAAAAATTTTGACACATTTTCCGTTAGTGACATCTCTTTCCACGTGTCATATAAAAAAATTGAGGTGGCACAACTTTCCGTTCTCTGTAAAACCTACGAAAACTGCTAGAAACGGTCTCAAATTTGACCTTTTTATTTTCTTCTCCGCCCATGGGAATCCTGGAAAAATTTTGACACATTTTCCGCTAGTGACATCCCTTTCCACGTGTCATATAAAAAAATTGAGGTGGCACAACTATCCCTTCTCTGGAAAATGTACGAAAACTACTAGAAACGGTCGCAAATTCGGACTCTTATATTTTTCTTCTCCGCCCATGGGAATCCTGGAAAATTTTTGACACATTTTCCTTTATTGACGTCCATTTCCACGTGTCATATAAAAAAATTGAGGTGGCACAACTTTCCGTTCTCTGGGAAATGTACGAAAACTACTAGAAACTGTCGCAAGTTCGGACTTTTTATTTTTCTTCTCCGCCCATGGGAATCCTGGAAAAATTTTGACAAATTTTCCGTTAGTGACATCCTTTTCCACGTGTCATGTAAAAAAATTGAAGTGGCACAACTTTCCGTTCTCTGGAAAATGTACGAAAACTACTAGAAACGGTCGCAAATTGGACTCTTATATTTTTCTTCTCCGCCCATGGGAATCCTGGAAAAATTTTGACACATTTTCCGTTAGTGACTTCCTTTTCCACGTGTCATGTAAAAAAATTGAAGTGGCACAACTTTCCGTTCTCTGGAAAATGTACGAAAACTACTAGAAACGGTCGCAAATTCGGACTCTTATATTTTTCTTCTCCGCCCATGGGAATCCTGGAAAAATTTTGACACATTTTCCTTTATTGACGTCCATTTCCACGTGTCATATAAAAAAATTGAGGTGGCACAACTTTCCGTTCTCTGGGAAATGTACGAAAACTACTAGAAACTGTCGCAAGTTCGGACTTTTTATTTTTCTTCTCCGCCCATGGGAATCCTGCAAAAATTTTGACAAATTTTCCGTTAGTGACATCTCTTTCCACGTGTCATATAAAAAAATTGAGGTGGCACAACTTTCCGTTCTCTGGAAAATGTACGAAAACTACTAGAAACGGTCGCAAATTCGGACTCTTATATTTTTCTTCTCCGCCCATGGGAATCCTGGAAAATTTTTGACATATTTTCCTTTATTGACGTCCATTTCCACGTGTCATATAAAAAAATTGAGGTGGCACAACTTTCCGTTCTCTGGGAAATGTACGAAAACTACTAGAAACTGTCGCAAGTTCGGACTTTTTATTTTTCTTCTCCGCCCATGGGAATCCTGGAAAAATTTTGACAAATTTTCCGTTAGCGACATCTCTTTCCACGTGTCATATAAAAAAATTGAGGTGGCACAACTTTCCGTTCTCTGGAAAATGTACGAAAACTACTAGAAACGGTCGCAAATTCGGACTCTTATATTTTTCTTCTCCGCCCATGGGAATCCTGGAAAAATTTTGACACATTTTCAGTTATTGACATCCATTTCCACGTGTCATATAAAAAAATTGAGGTGGCACAACTTTCCGTTCTCTGGAAAATGTACGAAAACTACTAGAAACGGTCGCAAATTCGGACTCTTATATTTTTCTTCTCCGCCCATGGGAATCCTGGAAAAATTTTGACACATTTTCCTTTATTGACGTCCATTTCCACGTGTCATATAAAAAAATCGAGGTGGCACAACTTTCCGTTCTCTGGGAAATGTACGAAAACTACTAGAAACTGTCGCAAGTTCGGACTTTTTATTTTTCTTCTCCGCCCATGGAAATCCTGGAAAAATTTTGACAAATTTTCCGTTAGTGACATCTCTTTCCACGTGTCATATAAAAAAATTGAGGTGGCACAACTTTCCGTTCTCTGGAAAATGTACGAAAGCTACTAGAAACGGTCGCAAATTCGGACTTTTTATTTTTCTTCTCCGCCCATGGGAATCCTGGAAAAATTTTTACACATTTTCCGTTGTTGACATCCATTTCCACGTATCATATAAAAAAATTGAAGTGGCACAACTTTCCGTCTCTGGGAAATGTACGAAAACTACTAGAAACTGTCGCAAGTTCGGACTTTTTATTTTTCTTCTCCGCCCATGGGAATCCTGGAAAAATTTTGACACATTTTCCGTTAGTGATATCTCTTTCCACGTGTCATGTAAAAAAATTGAGGTGGCACAACTTTCCGTTCTCTGGAAAATGTACGAAAGCTACTAGAAACGGTCGCAAATTCGGACTTTTTATTTTTCTTCTCCGCCCATGGGAATCCTGGAAAAATTTTTACACATTTTCCGTTGTTGACATCCATTTCCACGTGTCATATAAAAAAATTGAGGTGGCACAACTTTCCGTTCTCTGGAAAATCTACGAAGACTTCTAGAAACGGTCGCAATTTCTGCATTTTTATTTTTGTTCCACGCCCATGGGGATCCCGGTACAATTTTGACACCTTTTCCATCAATGACATCCCTTCCCACGTGTCATATAAAAAACTTGAGGTGGCACAATTTTCCGTTCTCTGGAAAATCTGAGAAGACTGCTAGAAACGATCGAAAATTCGGATTTTTTATTTTTTCTTGGCCCATGAGAATCCTGGGAAAATTTTGACAGCTTTTTCCTTAGTGACATCCTTTTCCACGTTTCGTGTAAAAAAATTGAGGTGGCACAATCTTTCGTTCTCTGTAAAATCTACGAAATCTGCTGGAAACGGTCCCAAATTCGGTTTTTTATCTTAAGCGACAACCGTTTTGCGCTATCTTACAAAGTTTTGGATTTGTGTAAGGCTGTAACGTTTAATTTTCCCGAATATCTTTGTAAAAGTTTGTAAAATGAACATCAAGTCTACCTCGATCGACCAGTGGCGAAAATGAAAAATTTTCGACGCGCTCTCCAGAAACGTTGCTAGCAACGTTGCTAAATTCACACCGGTCGGAAACTAGGAACATTAAGTTAAACGAAAAACCATATTGTTTATATATTGTAAGTATCAAAACGCCAGAAAAGTTCGCTACGGTTATTAGTATTCTTGGAAAAACTTTCGCTAAAATCATGTTGTTTATACATTCCATCCGCCCACAAAGAACACGTGCAAATCCTGGAATCGAGGCGAGAACAAAGAACTTGGCTGCTATAAAAAGGGGTTTCTTCCAAATCGAGAGAAGTCTCCGACCAACAATTGTAGGGTGAAGTACTGCCCGAAACAACATCCAGAGTCTGCTGCCTTGCCTGCCACAGAGTCACACCAAGAACCGAACTTAATACAGTATGCTGTCCAAAAGTAAGCTATCTTGTTTTTGTTGATTTTGACGTCCGAGCTGCCCTATTATTGAGTATCTAAATATTTTTATTTTTATTGGAACGTAGTAAATAGTTTAAGCGCCTTGGAGTATTTTGCTATAGCTAGAAACATAACTGTGCTGTGTACGCACCATACTAGTATTTCACGCTAAATTTGGGTATTTTGATTGTGTTTTGTGCCAAGTTCGAATTAGTAATGGTTTTGTGTCTATATTTTCATTTTTGAGCATTTTTCATAATTTGTAGTTATTACCGTTTGTGACATCAGGCTAACTAACTTGTATACCTAAACCTTATAACTTTATGTGAAGTAATTTAAGCTACATTTATTCTCAGCCGAATTCTTTTTGAAATAAGCTATTCTTGTTTGCCACCTAGGTTTGGGGACCAAGGGAAACTAGTAAATACATTTTTGTTCAAACTTTTATTGTCAATTCAGTGTTTAATATTTTTAATAATTCAACTGTACCTTTTTTTTCAACGATTATTTTACCATATTTATGTAACCCATATTTTGTACACCATAGGCGTACTATATTTATTTTTAAATATATGTATTAAAATTCCCCTGTTGTTTCCGTTAAATTCTTAGACCCACACCAAAATAAATTACTTATAGGCCACCTGTGAACATACCGCTCGACCAACTAACATCTAAAACACTGGTGCGCACTATACAGTGATTAATTTTTTTTTTTTTGAAATCGAGATTTTGGTTTTTTGCATTTTCAACGAACAAAAAGCGTACCGACTTTTTAAAAAGCAGCTTTTTTTGATGTGGGTATTTTCGATTCAAAATGAGGTTACTTTTTCGGTTTAAAATTAAAATAAGGGGTAAAAATAAATATTTTGATTAGAAAAAAATTACAGCGTGTTTGGAACATAAGAAGGTAAGTATCCACCAAATTTCGTAGAAAAAACCTTTTTTGCGGGAGATAAAAATTAAAAACCATAAAATCGGTTATTTTGATTTTTCGCAGATATTTTGAGGTTATGTGAAAAAAGTGTAAATACAAAAGTTGTAGATCTTTTTATTGCCTACAACTTTGCCATTTAACCTTTTTCGATACGAGTTAGTTTTGGCGGAAATCGTGATAAACCGTTTTCCACCCCTAAAAGATCACCCCCTTCCACCCCCGTACCTCAAATCGCCCTTAAATTATGTTTCCTGTTATTTTTGCTATATTTTCTTCCTTTTCCAATGAGGGCCATGCTGTTCTAGATTTTTTTGGCCTCAAAAATTATCTACCCTGGCCTAGGTATACCTACACCATTGGAAATAATTAACAGAACTTTTTTGTTTTCTTTTCAAGTGGCATATGCAAGTGTTAAATAATTAGGTATTTACACTAAGGGGAAAACGAGAGAAAAAATTAATTTTATAGCAATATTAAGTACTTGTTTTGGAATGTCGCAAATTACGTAGGTGCCTACAAGTACAGTATTTTTTAAGTAAATATTTTAAAAACTGAATATCCTCATGTTTAGTTTTGAATTCTAAATGCTTATACGATGTTTTCTTTGTCATAGGCACAATAGCCATATTTGGTTTGTGGAAAACCCTCACGCATCTCGCCGGTTTAATTTTCAACACCGGTTTTCGATGAATCTGTGGGCGGGTGTGTACGCAGATCAGCTGATCGGGCGGTGAAATAAGAAGTGCTTTGTTCGTATTTCCGTAAAAAAAGACAACGCAGTGTTATACGTTCGCGGACATCGTTTAAAAACAGTGCATCTAGTTACCTAGTGCTTTTTGTGATTTTCGAGAGGATTTTTGGATAATAAAAACAAGAAAGGAATATGACATTCGCAAGGAAAATCATCGAGGCACCTGAAAGGTAGTTTTTTGCATGATATTCGCTAAAAGAACCATTAAGAATTTGTCCAAAAATTAGTTGAAAATACTGAATTGCTAAAATACTGTTAAAACCCAGATAACACAATCGCATTTTGCATATACTAAGCATGTGCTGTCAACGCGCGGGTAGAGAATATTCCGTAAGGATATTGTTTATTATAAGTTAAGCATATCCGGTAAAGCCAAAATCATGGAGATAAATCGGGACATATACTAAGCACATGTATAGCATATACGTCTGAGTTCTAGATTTGAATAATTCCAATGGCTTATGCTTAGCATATACTGTAGAAGAAACATCGTTTCACTTCACACATGCCATTTATGTTCCACGAAAGTACGTTTTAGAACATTCCGAGGTTTATGTATAGAATATTCTAAGTATGTACCCAAATATCAAAATCATGGAACTATATCGGGACATATTCTAAGAACATGTATAGCATATACGTCTGAGTTCTAGATTTTAATAATTCCAATGGCTTATGCTTAGCATATACTGTAGAAGATACATCGTTTCACTTCACACATGCTGTTTGTGTTCCACGAAAGTACGTTTTAGAACATTCCGAGGTTTATGTATAGAATATTCTAAGTATGTACCCAAATATCAAAATCATGGAACTATATCGGGACATATTCTAAGACCATGTATAGCATATACGTCTGAGTTCTAGATTTGAATAATTCCAATGGCTTATGCTTAGCATATACTGTAGAAGATACATCGTTTCACTTCACACATTCCGTTTGTGTTCCATGAAAAACGTTTTAGAACATTCTGAGGTTTATGTATAGAATATTCTAAGTATGTACCCAAATATCAAAATCATGGAACTATATCGGGACATATTCTAAGAACATGTATAGCATATACGTCTGAGTTCTAGATTTGAATAATTACAATGGCTTATGCTTAGCATATACTGTAGAAGATACATCGTTTCACTTCACACATGCTGTTTGTGTTCCACGAAAGTACGTTTTAGAACATTCCGAGGTTTATATATAGAATATTCTAAGTATGTACCCAAATATCAAAATCATGGAGCTATATCGGGACATATACTAAGAACATATATAGCATATACGTCCGAGTTCTTGGTTGGAATAATTCCAAGGGAGTATGCTTAGCATATTCTGTAGAAGATACATTGTTTCACTTTACACATGCTGTTTGTGTTCCATGAAAGTACGTTTTAGAACATTTCGTGGTTTATGTAGATAATATTCTAAGAATATATCCCAAATATCAAAATCATGGAAGTATATCGGAACATATACTAAGAACATGTACACCATAATATATACGTCTGAGTCCTTGGTAGGCATAATCAGGTGGCTTTTGTGCTTAGTCTTAGCATATACTGTAGAAGATATATACATTGTTTCACTTTACACATGCTGTTATTGTGTTCCACGGAAGTACTGTTTTAGAACATTCCGAGGTTTATGTATATGTATAGAATATTCCAAGAATGTACCTAAATATCAAAATCATTGTAATAAGTATATTGGGATATATATACTTAGAAAATGTACACGATATACGTCTGAGTCCTTGGTAGGAATAATCCGGCAATGACACTTATTTTATTGCGACTTTTTCTAAAAAAAAATTTTTTCCAAACATTTCAACTAATATTTATATTTATTGAAAGTTTTACTTTTTTGACAGATCGCCATCTCTAATGCATTTTTAACATCAATAATTCTGTCAATAATTATCTCAAGCTTGGTGCAAAGTTGATTGAATTTCAAAGGTATGATGAACACAAGCCTATTCTATTTTCACGTCGTTAAATCCTTGTCTAGTTAAATACATTCATCTAAAAGGAGTTATGTAAAGAAAATACAAATAAATGAACACATTTGGTTCATTTTGAAATTATAACTTGGCGGTTTCTGCTGGATGGAAATATATCTCTGATAACAGTTCAAGTAAAAAAGTGAGTATGCTATGGAAACAGTAAATATTGCCTATATTATAACCAACTTCACCTAAAGGTGGCGTTGAATAAAACTCCTTTTAGATGAATGTATTTATAACGACTTGAAAAATAGATTGGGCTTGTGTTCATCAAACCTTTGAAATTAAATCAGCTTTGTACCAAGCTAGACATAATTTTTTAAACCAAATAGAGATTTTCTAAGAAAACAACAACTGGTTAGCATTAGAATTGATGTTAAAAATGTATCAGATATCATTTTTCATCCCGTGACAAGCACAAATCGATGGCGAAGTCAAATTTTCATTTTATCCAAAAATAAAAAAAATCCCTTATGGTGCAGACTTTACTGGCGACACTGTATAAATATGTATCTGTTTAAAAATGGCGCGCAAATGGAAATTGGATGATTTGCCGGGTTTCCCTTTGGTTTGGTAAGGTATTGCCAAATTTCACAACTTAAATGATATAAGCTATTATGTACCGTACTTATTTAATCGCACTCTACAGCAAAAACCAGTAGGGCTAACATATTTTTTGGAAATACTCTTAATCTCCAGATTAGTACTAACTTACTTGCTAATTAATGCGTACAACGTACACAATATTCAATATTAGTTCATGTTAGAAAATAAGTTACTTGTTAGTCCCACATTTCATACGATCCGGCAACGCCGCGCTGGAGGTAATAGTTCGGTGCCGCGTTGGTTGTTGCGCTTTTCGTTTTGCGTCGTTTGTGAGGTTATGTTTTAACCGTTTTGGCGGCGAGTTTCTGTAATGTAATGCGTAATTAGAATTGAGTGAAACAACGTTTTTTATGTAAAGGCCGACCACGCCGTGTCTTTTCTATTTTATTCTGTGCTATTCGAGGTACTATTTTAACTTGAATCTGCGTGTGGCAAGTGTACATATTTATTGTGTTGCTAACACCAGCCAATAATATAATAAAAAGATAAGTATGCCGTCATCAAGGCGAAATAAGTATGGTTCCAGTTCTAAAAGTTATAAAAGAAGATTGTCGTTGAGGCTAAGATCAAAAGTATCTCTATGTATTATTCCAGAAGTTATAAACGAAACTAAAAATGCTAGCTCAACTGAAACTCACCTGACCAACGGGCCCATGTGTGAAACCATCGATTATGAAAATATCTGTTCTCCCATTGCTTCGTTCTCCAATTCATGTGAAATTCCTTCTCTGGTTGCATCCGAACATGCTCGCACCACACTTACTTTAGGAAGTATAGGTGGTGTTGAAGAAAATTCAAACACTTTATTTGAGCAACCTTCTGGCCGTAATTCTCCAAGCAAATCAACTTTTGAATCAAATCTAATATCGTGGGCAGTCGGAGAAAATATATCGCATTCTGCTTTGAGAAAATTACTCCGAATTTTAAAAAAATGCTAGTGAAATTGAATTGAAGTCATTACCAGATGATCCAAGAACATTGCTTAGAACGCCACGTAAAACTGGTATAACTTCTTTGGGCTCAGGAGATTATTATTATTTTGGCATCGAGACATCGGTGGTTAATCTATGCAAGAATTCCAACATTCATTTAGATACCGACAGCATTTTCCAAAGTTTTAATAAATGTAGATGGAGTACCATTATTTAAAAGTACAAACGAATCTTTGTGGCCTATTCTCTGTAATATTGAATCTATTCCCTATTTAAATAATCATGTATTTTGCGTAGGTATTTATACTAAAATTATTTTAAGAAGTCCTTACTGGGACTGTCAATTGGTAATTTCGATATCCTAAGTTGGCATCAATGCAGCAAAAAATGTAACCGGGTCATAAATTCAGGTCAGTAACGAGCCCATTTGCACTAATAACACGAAAAGTAACACAAACAAGAACAACACAGATGACGGTAAAACTCACGAAACGTAGAAAACCCGCGAATATTTTCATTACCGAATGTTTGAACCAGTTTGAACGATCTGGAAAACCTTCACTGTCACTTTGACACACCGAAGCTAAATTTGCCCGAGTCCGCCCCTAGACGCTGCCAAAAGCAGCTGATTATTACAAAATACCAAAACGAAAGTGTTTCCATGGCGTTTGAAATTATTATTAAAATGAGTTGTAGTCATAGTTATTTTTATTTGTAGCGGCATAATCGTGGTTGCAATAGGGTTTTTATTTTATTATGCACTTTTTTTCGTATCACTTGGGTAACTTTTCACATCATAAATCAATGAGTGACGTCATTAACTGGTTGAGACACATATACCAATGTTATACCCATGGTTAACAGAAAATTCCTAGGGATTTTGTGGAGAATGTCATCTGACAAAATCGGGACTTCTTACAGTAATCGGGGTATATAAGGGCAGCAAGAAACCTAATGCTAATGAATTTTTAAGCGATTTAGTAAGGGAACTTGAACAGCTTATTGATAATGGTATTTTGGTTAATTCTCAAAAGTTTCAGTTTAGAGTCAAGTCAATAATTTGCGATGCACCTGCAAAATCTTATATATTAAATATAAAAAGCCACTCGGGCTTTTTTAGTTGCACTAAATGTACAGTGGAAGGCGATTTTCACAATAATGTTGTTTGCTTTTTGGAAATGGATTGCAAAAAACGAACTGATTATTCATTTAGATCTAACACACAACCTGAACACCATATAGGTCGATCCGTTATAGAAAATATACCTTGTTTTGATATAGTTGAAGGTGTACCCATCGATTATATGCACTGCATATTATTAGGTGTAGTGAAACGACTTATTTGTAATAGACGATTTGGTTTAGTGTTTGGTAGACCACCATCCCAGAAAAGGACGAATCAGAAGTGGCACTTGCTTTCGGCGCCTTTGATGTCGCGGTTCCAATTTCCCCTCTCGCGCATAGGAAATGAACTCTCCGCCGTTGACATCTGCGCATTGGCCACGCCCACCGTATTTTGGACAGAGTAGAACTTGCCCATTGCGTTGGCACGATCAGGTCCGGGCTATAGAAAATTTTGTGTTTTATATAGCAAAATTATTTTTTAGAATAGTAAAGTTTTTTTCTGGGATTAGATCTAGTTAAATTTGAATCTCCAGAAGTGATTTTAAGTAGGTATTTTACTGACGAAAAAAATATAAATATTAATATTTTACTAAAGAGAAAAATACATTTTTTTATTGTACATGGAAATTTCACAATATTTCCTCTTTATTATTTTATACTTACCTATATTAATTAGAAACAACTATGATTAGGTTCAAGTGAACTATTCTACTTGGGTGGTTGAAATATTACAATATTTCAATCGACTTGCGTCCAAACTCATAGCTTGGCAATTAATTTGTTTTTTTATATAGCTCCATAACAATTATTATTTGCAAAATTGGTTGACCTTCGTATCACTGGTAGTAAAAAAAGGTTATTTATCAAAAATGTTTATTACTAAAATCTATAAAAAAAATTCAAAAACAATAGCACATATAAAATATAATACCTATAAATACAAAAGATATTATAAACTACTTACGTACATATTATGCACATGCACACTATACATTATCAACTTAGCCTAATTTTTAAAAATAATGACCCCTGGCAGCACTTATAAATGTAAATTTCGAAGTTTATAATTTTTATTAGTTTTATTAGAAACAATATCACGATTTAAAAATTTTAAAGAAGAATAGATTCTAAATCTTACATAAAGGGATAATAAATAGGCATGATTAAAACTAGGGCATGGATGTTGATATGAAATGTTTTGCAGCTTATTTTTTAATTTCACACCAACATTTTCTTCTAAAGCAAACTTTGGAAAGAGGGTACAAAAATTAACTTCGAGAGTTTTAATATAATTTAGGAAATTATCAGGAGGTGAAAATAAATGTCCAAAGGTTTCGTTACCACTTGATTTGTATGCTTTAAAATAAGTAAACAAATCAGTATCCCCTAATGTATGACGTTTACAATATTTAATACAAACTTCACATGAATGTTGTTCCAAGCACTTTCTTAATAAATATCCACAAACATATGATATACTATTTGATTCATGTAGTTCGAAATCAATATAATCTGGTGCCACCGAACTTAAATCAGAAAAAATAGATCTTGCATTTCCCACAACAACTTTGTTGTAAATTTGTGTATGTTCGGTGGTTACGTATGACAATAATGAATCAAAATCCTCAATACAATTAGCCCCATCCGCGTGTTGGAAATAATTTAAACAAAATGATTTTTTGAAAGCCCTTTCGCATTGGATGGGGGTTGGATTCAAGCAATTTCCCCCTTGCTGCCTAATAGTGCCGAAAAAATTTTCGAGACAATCTTGATTTAAGCGTCGAGTGTATAAGGAACTAAACTCTAAACAATGAAATTTTTCCCAAAGACCTAAAAATGAATTTATTGTGATTTGCCACCCTTTCAAAAATTTAACTTTATTGGTAACCTCTATATTTTGTTTTAAAATTTTATTATTCTCAAAATATGTAAACATTTCCTTTAAAAAATCGACTTGGTAATCTGCTCCTTTGAAAGGTCTATTGTACTTATATTACTGCCTGATATTTTTGAGGAATTTAAGATATCAAATAACTTATCAATTTTTTCTACAAATGACACTGTAGCGTTTGCCGAAGGGGGGAATTGTCCGAATTCAATAAAGGAATTAAGTGCCGCAGCTACCATTGCGCTGAAAACTTGGACGGCTAAACTAACCTTCAGTTTTTTAAAAGGATTCGAATTAATGTGTTCATCTGTAAATTTTGGACACAGCCGAAGAGCCAAAGGCTTATGTTTTTGTTTATTATAAATTTGGTCAATACCTATACGTTTTATTTGTACATCCTTCAGAGGTTTCGAATGTGTAATTGAAAAAATTATTTCGTGTTGATTTTAAGAGATGCGGCACATCAAAAATATAAAATATTTTTTCGCTATCGACATAAAAATGTGAAGAGTTTGGAGAGATACCAACTGATTTTGAAAATTGTACGAAATTTGATCCTTGATCAGACACTAACGCACTTACTAGTAATCCTACAGATTTAAGTTTCCTTATTGCTTCAAAAATAATAATTTTTAATTCCTCCCCTGAACAAGTATCAATAAAGAAATAAGCAACTGGTTGCTTCCACTTAGCAAATATTGCTCTAGCCATAATAGCTAAAACATATTTAGCAGGAGCATATCTTTTTTCCTTCAATGTATTATGAAAGCCAACAATGGTATCGGAAGATCTATTGTAAAATAAAAACATTTTTAATGACATTTCGTCAATATAAAGAATGCACTGTTTTGAAGAACCCTCTAAATTTTAGCTTTTGATTTAATAACCTCAAAAATGAAACTGTTAAGACCTGCAGTTATATGCCATTTGCTAGTTATTCTTTGAAGAGTGCTTTTAGATGGCAAATAAAGTGGTTTCATTAAAAATCTATAAGCATTTGGGCTTAGAAAATAAATTGTTAAGGAAAATTGTTTCATATCTGAAGAGTAACGATATCCCTGTGGATCTTTTTTGGGATTTTCTAAATAATGCCTTACAAATAGTAGCATTGAAGCAGACAGTTTTTTCTCACAAATGGCAAGAAATTGTTCGTCATTTATTTCAGTGTCGGCACTGTCGACAGCTTGCTCCAACTTCGGATGCAACTTTCATTGGAGTTTTTTTATTTGTAACTTTAATGAATGCTTTCTCGGACTATGTGCACTCAAACTAAGAGAAGTTTGTTGACTAGCATCTAAAAATAGAATTATTCAATAACAAAATAAGTAATACAAAAAATTACAATATATGTACACACACCCAAACTTATAATATGGAATCACTTAATATTTATTACAATTTATATTGTCGGGTTTTTCACATTTAACTGTTTTTGTTAGTAAACACTTTTGACTTTCCATGACATATAATTTTTTTGACAAAAAAAATTATCGCAAATAATGCGTGATGTCATATAAGTTTGGGTGTGTATACTATAATAACAGTTTGTGAATATATATCATTACCTTTTGATGCAACTGAAAATTCGGTAATGCTGTGGAGATCGCCTATAGGTGACTGTGACAGATGGGGTGTACTTGGTTGATCCAAAGGTTGAGCGATCGAGACTGGTTGATCAAGTTCTCGTTGAGGTTCTAACAAAGTCAAATTGCTGCATACAGACACAGAAGGACTCTGTGAAGAAGCCTCATCGATATAACCTAGTAAAAAAAATTAAATGCAGCAAAATTACAAGTATCAGCAAAAAATACATATTATTATCTAATAATGAAGGAGTAATTATGGGGTCAAAATGTCAAGAAAATCGGGCGGTGCATACACTAATTTCCATAATTACCAATGAAGGTACTTACATGATGAGAACACAGTTGGTATTGCTGTTTTCTTTAGCCCAGACTTCGACTGGTTTGCAAACATACTATTTTCAAAGTGCATTGAACAAACTTTATAATTAATAAAAAGCTGTGTGGGTGTTTTTTCTAACAAATCCTGCCTTCCACACTTTCTCGTCCATACATAACACCTTGAAAAAAAAATTAAAAACCATAGTTAGGTAGGTATTATCAGTAGGAAACCATTTGTGGGTTTTCTGGGGTAGGTAATACTCCAGTAAAAGGGGTAGTACCTACGTAGGACATAAAATTTATAATACCTAAGGATATAATAATGTGGTAACAAGGTAGGGACAAACTACACATAGGTACCTACCTGTTTTCATCAGCAGGTATTTTGAAAAAACTTATCCCAACATTCCTCGTGTTGTTAGAACATCCACGAACACAGCAATAATTGCGGGGCCATTTCGTCACAAAACCTAAGCACAAAGTGGGTTTTCTGGGGCACAATGCACTAGTGTAAATACAGCAATGAAGTATTCGAAGTAACAACACAAGCAGTCAAGTTGAGCTGAATACATATTGTACACCTTATCTGGTCCCTGTTTTGGATACTTTTATCACAGTCATGATAATAATACTGGGCTTTTTTACTTAGAAATTGGTAATCGTTTTTCGTTTTATTGTTTACGTTTTATAAGGAGTTTAACCTCAATTGAACATACTGACGCTGTCTGGCGTCTGGCGTTAGGTGGCGCGTCAGTCGTAGGCCACGAACGACGTTGCCGGACTTCGTCAGCTTTTATGCCTGACAATTTCCTTAAATTCATTTAGCTATTTTTATCGCCTTCAATTTAATATCAACCAAAATACTATCAAGGACTAACATTTTTATAAGTAAATTATCATCGATTTCATTTTATACTAAATTAATTTGCATTATATTTTTGTGGGTTGCCTTGGTTACCGGCTCCCGACTGGACGATCTGGCAGTACCGCAAGAACGGAATCTGTGGCGCCGCGCCGCGCTGTTGTCAAGCATTCCGCTTTCATAATCAAGTCCCAGAAAACAGGGGTCAGGTTGTGGGTTTTCTGGGCTCAGATAAATAGAATAAATGGTTCGTAAAACATTATAATTTTACTACCGGCACACATTAGATAATATTAATTGCTTTCATATTAATTTTATTGGTATACCTACCCAAAATGAATAAATGATAGTGAAAAATATGTTGACATGTTTTAACCTTTCTAAGGATCTGGCGGCCTAGCAATACTCTCCGTCCCCACCACCTCATAAAAATACCCCTTTGCCCTCTTAAATTAGCCATGTGCCACTTCTGATTCGTCCTTTTCTGGGCCACCATATAAATTACAAGCTTCATTGATTATCTCTATTGATCAAAAACTTGCTGAATTGAAAAAAATTATTTGCTGCGAGTTTTCTAGAAAGACGAGATCGATCGTTGAATGCAAAAGATATAAAGCCACTGAATTTAGACTTATTTTGCTCTACACCGGGGTAATAATCTTTAGAGATATATTGCCTAAAAAAATATATAACAACTTTGTTTGTTTGTTAGATAACTTTAGTGCCTTTCGTTTTGAAAATTTTATGCCCCAGTTGACAAAAAGAGTAAGAAAATATTCTCTACCTCTTCAACAAATTGTTCGAAGGACCGTTGAAAGTAATCAAATACAAAATATTACTACTTCAGCAAAAAATACAAAGACATTTCATATTAGGCATAATTCAAAGTCCTTGCATCCTTTATGTGGTGACCCAACATACAAAATATTTGAGACCTGCGACTTTCGTATAAACACCTCAAAGTTCTGCGATCGATTTGTAGAACTAAATAACGGTGCGCTTGTTGAAGTTTTTGATTTTCCAACATATGACGGAGAAATTGTTTTACTTGGATTAGAGTATGATAGATGTGGTCCTCTATTTAAAGTACCAACTGATTCATCATATTTTGGTATTTCCTTTGTATCAAAACCAAGTAGTGTGGAGTTCAAACATGACTATAAGATTTTTTGTTTGGCTAATATTAAAAGAAAGGTGATGATTTTGCCGTGTCAGGGCAAACTTGTATGTTTTCCCTTATTACATTTTTAAATTAAGTATCCGATTGATGTTAACAGTCTAATTTGATATCTTATTATTTGTTGAAGAAGTGGAATTTTTAAATCGAATTTGGTCAATTTGTTTGCTGTGATGACAATTTACTATAATTAAAAGAAATTCTATTTTCGGGAAAGGTAGGAAAACTCTTTATACCTAGTTTTAATTAAAACACTTCTCTGTCTTTTTACATGGTACCTATCCTTGTTTATGGAATCCCTAGTTAGCCAATGTGTCACAGAGTCATGACGATACGAGAGCAATATTGGATATAAGCAACAGGTGGCGCCAAAAATTAAAGTGGCTCAGTTATTGCTGCTACTATTAAAATCTACAAAAAAAAAACAGCTGGGCAACTTTATTTTTTGCAAAATCTGCCCCCTGTATCTACAGTATTTCTGTCATGTCCTTATGTCAGTGTCAGACATTGGCTAACTACAGTATCCATAAACAAGGATGGTACGTAGTTTTACTCGGAATATACAGGGTGTAAATGAATAAGTGCGAAAAAATTCAGGAGGTGATTGCTTTTTTCAAAATAAGGGGGTCTTTCGTATAACATTTTTCGATTTGTTATTTGCTTATATGGGGTGAAGCAAAACAATATTATCGACTTTTTGAAAAACGGTTCACACTAAAAAATCGAAATTTGGTGTGTGGATCTCACTAATCAAATCGCGTTTTTAGGTAAAATGCTTATTTTGGTATGGCATATACAGGGTGTTCAAACAGAAACATAACTTTCCATATTTTACTATAATCTTTTTATCCCTCGACTCATTTTGAAATAAAAAATTGTCTATCATATACCTACCAGACAATTTAGAAACTTTTTTGTCTACACATTTTTTTCTATACAGGGTGATTCAGTTCCGGTGCTCAACATGGGGATCTCGGAAACCGTAACAGATACGAAGTCGGTCAAATGGAGGCAAATTTGCGCCTTTGGGCGCCTAACAATATGCCGTTGAGAAAGTTAAAATATTTTCAGGGGTTGCTGAGATATTTAAGAAAAACCGAATTTTTGAGAATTAGATTTTATTTTTTTCTGGCGCCATTTGCGATAATATTGAAAAATTATACTTTTTCATTGCAACTTTTTCTGAACTACGTCGTGGTATTTTTAGATTTTCGAGGTGACGTTTCGTTTTTAAGATAGAGGGATCATCTTAATTTTTTTTAAATACGGACCTGGATTTTTTATTCCATATTTTGAAATAAATCGTTATCCCGAGTACAAGGATGTATGACACATAAATATTTTTTTTCGTTTTTCTCAAAAACGAAACGTCTCCCCGAAAATCTAAAAACACCATGACGTAGCACAGAAAAAGTTGCAATGAAAAAGTATAATTTATTTTTCAATATTATCGCAAATGGCGCCAGAAAAAAATAAAATCTAAATTTCTAAAATTCGGTTTTTCTTAAATATCTCAGCAACATTTGAAAATATTTTAACTTTCTCAAAGGCATATTGTTAGACGCCCAAAGGCGCAAGTTTGCCTCCATTTGACCGACTTCGTATCTGTTACGGTTTCCGAGATCCCCATGTTGAGCACCGGAACTGAATCAGTATAGAGCAGTTAACAAGAAAAAAATAAAATTCAGTATTAGTAATCCTGTTAGAACTGCACATTCAATTCGTAAAATAAACGCAGTAGGCGCATGTCACATTTTTAATTACAATTTATCTAGTAGGCGTTTCTTTGTTTTATGTTTGTTAGATTGACAGTTATAATTTATTAATGGTATACAGTGTGGATAGAAATTGTGGAATATTGCTTATATTTCTTGGTGAAAATTGAAAATTGATACATTGGAACTTTCTGAATACGATACAATGCAATTTTAATGGGGTCGCGCATAAGAAAAAAATACAAAAAATTAAGTTTTCTATTATGCTATTGACAATGTTTATCAAAATAATTATTAACATCAAGTTAGCCATGCCAAAATCAGAACAATGTGAAACTGTCACTAACTGTGTAACTGTGTATATTGTTCACTAAACGTACTTTTTTACTCAATTTTCTGCGTACTTAAGTACTTAGTATGTTAACCTGTATTCTTTCCGTTTCACTTAATTCAAGCGCCATTATAACTTACTAAGTACTTAAGTACACAGAAAATTGAGTAAAAAGTACGATTACTGTAACAATGCACACAATTACAAGCAACTGACAGCTAGTGACTGTTTCCCATTGTTCTGATTTTGGCATGGCTAACTTGATGTTAATAATTATTTTGATAAACATTGTCAATAGCATAATAGAAAATTTATTTTTTTTGTATTTTTTTCTTATGCGACCCCATTAAAATTGTATTGTAATGTATTCAGAAAGTTCCAATGTATCAATTTTCACCAAAAAACGTATATGGTGCCATTTAAAAAAATCAAGTCGGTTACCATGGCAACCACATTTTTTTGTGCTACGAAAGATTGCTTGATATCGATAAACGGGAAATAATTTCCCCTAACACTTTTATTAAAACAGGTTTTTTATATGAGGAATATTTTAAGAAATACAGGGTGATTTATTCATAACTACATTAATTTTAACAGTGGGTAGGGAAAAATACTCAGAATGCGAAATCGCAATTAAAAAAATTCTAACTTTTTTTTAGAGCCGCAATTATTTTTTTTCGAAACCGCATTTTTACGCATTTGCCCCATTATTTCCGACTGCCACTGGATTTATTCCAGCCCATATGATGCATCAGCCGACGCGTGACTAACCTTACCATCGTGCGCGTTGCCAGATGTACGAAACTTTCATAAAATTAAGGGAATGTTTCAAGTACACTATTATTTGTATTGTAGGAGAATGTTTTCCAAAATGCATGCAATTACGGACAAATGTTAACGCTTACCTCTCTGATGTGCTTGATATGTGAATGATTTTATCTCGGATTTGATAAATGCTGAACTTTTTTTGTTTTTGTTTATTACTTTATTACACTACACTATCACTATCACTAAAGTTGATTGTTGAATTTATTGGGACCTCTTTGTTTCCCTCAGTCACTCCATTGCTTGGTGATGAGGTACTCAGCCCGACGACCACGACCAGGTGGGTCCCATACGCCGGGAAAACTCCAATTTAACGAAGTAACCAAACACAAAAATACGATCACTGCCATGAATTTACAACAGCTGTTCGAATATGCCACCATTATTCTCGATGCACAAGTTCACTCGGTTAATTGCCGACCGACGGATGCGTGGAAATAGCCCGGGCTTGTTGCGGATTTGTTCAGCTGTATTGTCGATTCGGGCACGTAGCTGTTGCAGATCCTCAGGCTCCGTTTCGTATACGATTGCCTTCATGTAGCCCCAGATACAAAAATCCAAGGGATTAAGATCTGGGGACCGAGCTGGCCATCGCACTGGGCCTCCCCTTCCAATCCATCGATTAGGACACTGTGCGTCTAAGAATTCTCGGACAGGCCTGGCAAAATGAGCTGGAGCACCATCATGCATGAACCACATTTCATGCAGGGCCTGAAGTGGCAGATCGTCAAATAATTGATTCAAAAAGTCCAAGTAACTATGCCCATTTAAACGTTCTGGCAGAATGTAAGGCCCGACAAGTCGATCCTGGTAAATTCCTGCCCAAACATTTATCGAAAACCTTCTCTGGAAGTTAAACCGACGAATAGCATGGGGGTTTTCATCTGACCAGATGTGACTGTTGTGGCTGTAAAAAAATGAAAGAAAATTAATTTGGCCTACATTTAAAATTTTATTTTTATTTAGTTAATAAACACTACCATATTAATGTTTGCGAATTTTATACGGATAAAAACCAAAAACAAATTCAATTCCTATACAAGTTTGTAGGAGTAGATATAGTAGAAACTGTTGTCAAAACTATGTTAGTACGAATGTGAATGCGCCGGTAACAGCAATTTCTTTTATTTTAATTTTAAAATTTACATACCTGTTAAAAACGCCAGAACGCGTAAAACAGCATTCGTCAGTCCAAAGAATATTCTTCAAAAAATTAATATTCTGCTCACATTGGTCTCTCAACCAAGTGCAATATTCCATTCTTGCCGGAAAATCATCTGGTTCTAGTGCTTGGACCTTTTAAAAATGGTAGGGGTGCAGACCGTTTTCCTTTGCAATCCTCCATGCCTAGAGAACATTGTATTACTTATTACTGTTTTACAAACAAACTTCATTTATTTACTTTATTCTGGGATATTCCTAATCTCCTGGCAATTGTCCTTGTACTTGTCTGTGGAGATTCTTCCAGAATGTCTAGTACATCCTCAACTGTATCCAGCTGATCTGCATCGTAATTGCCTGCGTTATCCCGTTGAACCTTCAAGATTCCGGTATCCCTAGCCCGTTGGACTATTCTAACAAAAGTCCGTGGATTAGGAATATTCTGCCTATTCGGAAATCTTCGGCGATATTCCGCGGCAGCTTGATTGGCATTCTGCAGGCATTCCCCATAAAGCAGCATAATATCTACTAATTCCACATTTGTGTAGCGAACCATTTTGAAAAAACAAAACAAAAATGTTCCACTAAACAGTACCGAATAAACACAATCGAGAACTGGCCGCTGATCAAATTGGAATTCGCGAATTTGTAGTATGGTTGTGCCATCTGTTGGAAAGGCAAGCTAGTTATCGAGTCTTAAAGCGCGCTGTAAAAGTTCGCTTTTGAACATGAAGTGGCTGCATAGACTTATAAGCAGAAGTCTATGAGTGGCTGAGAGATACAGAGATCTTTATTATACAGGGCGGACCCAGATCGACTATTCGATAGGTGTAAAAGACAAAAAAATTGGAAGTTCAAATTTTATTTATTAGGGATCGCCCCTGCTTGTTTTAAGAACAATTTCTGCCAAATTTTTATTTCTGAAAAATTAAGTAGGCGTTGACAGGAGCATAAATATTATTTTCTATGTAAGTAGACACCATTTTCTGAAAGATATCGAAAAATTTCATTAAAAAAAGTTGTTCAAAATCAAAATTTATCACCGTATGTCAAGTTTGAAATAATAGGCCTACTTTGGGTTTTTACATTTTGTATCTACTACCCCTTGAGTGATACCTAGTTGTTCTGGTTTGTCAGTTTGGCTTTGCAGTGCTTCAAGTTTGTGAACTTTGTGAAAACATGTTAACCCTTGAATAAAGAATCTATTTAGTTAAATGTTATGGTTTAGGTAGTGTAATGAAATTAAAAACCCAAAGCAAAGATCATCTCCAAAGTAGGCCGATTGTTTTCAAACTTCACATACGGGTATAAATCTTGACTCTGAGCAACTTCTTTTAATGAAATTTTTCGATATCTCTTTCAGAAAATGATGTTTACCAACATAGAAAATAGTATTTATGCTCCTGTCAACACCTACTTAATTTTCGGAAAAAAATTGGCAGAAATTGTTCTTAAAACAAGCAGGGGTGATCCCAATAGATGGAATTTAAACTTCCAAATGTTTTGTCTTGTACACCCAGCGAATAATGGATCGATCTGGGTCCACCCTCTAATAACGAAAATTTTGCGACGTTAATAATAATTATTATGAGAGATGGCGCCAGGAGAGAAACCGACGGCAGCGCTTTTAGGCGATAACTTGACAAGTGACAAGTGACACGTTTGACAGTGGTAATTAGTAATAATAGGTAGCCGCGGAAGCGACGCGAGCGTTGTTTAAAAAAAAAAGCCTTATTGAATTTCGGAAACAGTTTCAGTATTCTCCACTACTCCAGTGCTGTTTGTTGACACTAGGTGCGTCGTGCGTGTAATTGTGATGTTAAAAATAGCGGTAATTATTTACTTTCCGGGCACCACACTGATTTTCACAAAAATTCATAAATAACTGATTTCAAGGGCCCTAAACACGAATATGAAAAAGTTTTAAGTAGCAAACGTCTATTCCAAATTTTCGAAAGTGACGCCTAGGAACGTTTACCGCGCTTGTAAGTTTGGTAGCCTACCTTTTCGCGGCTAACTAAGATTTGAAATTTAAACAATAATAATTCAAGGTAAGTGTTTTTGAGGATTATGGTAATTGTTTACTTTCACTACATCTCCCTGATTTTGGAGATTTTTTTTGTATAAAAAATTTAGCGTAATCTTTTAACTAATTTTGGTAAAATGGTACTTTGCAGTCTTTGCACTTCCCAATTTTTTCTTTTAAATTTTTAGTTGCATACGAAAATCTGGTGTATCATCTTTCCTATAGGTTCTCTATCTTCAAGTCGATTCACCCTTCTTTGTACTTTCGGCAGCACCCGTCGCCCCGAGTAGGCTACGACAAGGACTGGTATGTGCACCCCCATCGTTCCTGTCTGCCATTATAAAGGAGTAAGCTTCCTTCTTTTTTCATAAGGTGGAGCCCATAACCAAAAACAAGAAGTGGGTATATGCCTCTTACTGTGCCAGTCTGCAATGCAACGATAGGCGTTGTCGTTTGAAAAAAGAAGGGGGCATACAGCCCTTATGGTGGCACTTAGCAACGGTGAACACTGCCGTATGAAGAAAGAACGAACGAAGAGGGCATACGCCCTTTATTTTGGTAGTCGGGAACAATGGGGCATATTATGCCACTTATCGTGATGACGGGCACTGACTCACAGCAAACGAATGTACAGCCTCAGGTGCACATAGCAGCCCTTGTCGTAGCCTACTCGGGACGGTGGGTTCTGCCGTTCTAACAGAAAAAAAGATACCCCAGATTTTCATATGCAGCCAAAAATTTAAAAGAAAAAAGGGGAGTGCAAGGATTGCAAAGTAAAATTTTATCAAAATTACATAATTACCTAAAAGATCATGCTGAAATTCATAAGGACACAGGTATACAAAAAATCACCAAAAATCAGGAAGAAGTAGTGAAAGTAAACAATTATCATAATCCTCAAAAACACTTAGCTTCAATTATTATTATTTAAATTTCAAAGCTTAGTTAGCCCCGAAAAGGTAGACAACCAAATTTATAGCGAGTTCATTGCCAATCTAATCAAAAGTTACTAAGAAATTGCGAAAATCCCAGCGCGGTAAATTTAAATTTCAAATCTTAGTTAGCCGCGAAAAGGTAGGCAACCAAATTTACAGCGAGTGAATTGCCAACCTAATCAAAAGTTACTAAGAAATACGAAAATCCCAACGCGGTAAACATTCCTGAAGGTAAAGGGCTCTCTTTCGAAAATTTCAAATCAGTATAATTTATAAAATAGATGATTACTACCTAAACTTTTTTCGGATTCGGGTATAGCGCCATCGAAAATAGTTATTTACGATTTTTTGTGAAATCCACGTGGTGCTGGGAAAGTAGGTATTGGTATTAGTTATACCATGGCGCGTGCTTTGAAAACTGTAATGAAAAGGTTATCTTGAGGAATATGTGTCAGTAAGGTGATGAACGCGGAAAGGTATGCTAACACCCTGTTATTGTCCCAGCAACCAGGTAAATTCATAAACTCATTTATTTTTTCGTATAACGCAACGGCAACGTCGCGGCCGGTGCCATGTGCTCCACCATAGGGTCGCAGTTACGTGCGTTCAGGTGCGCCTCGTTACGTGGGATTTGGGATAAATTGCCCCGTTATTTAAACATGCAGTAAAAATTTTTTTTTTGCGTTTTCGGCATATATCTACCTCTCTGATGACGTGGTTAAAATTAATGTATTTATGAATAAATCACCCTGTATAAGCAATATTCCACAATTTTTATCCAGACTGTATAATATTACACTCTTTGTTGAACGTGTTTGTGCAAGTTGAGTTGATTTTGAGATCCATTTCATCAAGATTGAGATGTACTCTAATGTACGGTCTTGCTGCTGGGAAATCCTTAGGAGCGTCCAGAATGTATGCAGAAATGTACCCTCTATACGTGCGGCGTCCCATCATACATTGTATGTGCGTATTCACCAACGATTACGGGAAACTGGAACATTAAAAAAAATGTATGATTGTGGTCGTCAACGTGAAGTTTGAACACCAGAATTGAAGGATACGCACAAACCATGTATGATGGGGCGTCGTAACTAGAGGGTACATTCTGGATGCTCCTATAAGGAATTCCCAACAGCCAGACCATAAACAAAATGCATATCAGTCATTTCTTCGCTAGAGTACATCTCAATCTTGATGAAATGGATCTCAAAATCAACTCAACTTGCACAAACACGTTCAACAGACAAAGAGTGTAATATTATATGCCATTAATAAATTATAACTGTCAATCTATCAAACATAAAACAAAGAAGCGCCTACTAGATAAATTGTAATTAAAAATGTGACATGCGCCTACTGCGTTTTTTTTACGAATTGGATGTGCAGTTCTAACGGGATTACTAATACTGAATTTTATTGTTTTGTTGTTAACTGCTCTATATAGAAAAAAATGTGTAGAGACAAAAAAGTTTCTAAATTGTCTGGTATATGATAGAAAATTCTTTTTTTTATTTCAAAATTAGTCGAGGGATAAAAAGATTATAGTAAAATATTGCAAGTTGTGTTTCTGTTTGAACACCCTGTATATGACATACCCAAATAAGCATTTTACCTAAAAACGCTATTTGATTAGTGAGATCCACATACCAAATTTCGATTTTTTAGTGTGAACCGTTTTTCATATTTTTCATATTGTTATATATTTTTCATATTGTTATTATATTATTATATTATTATTTTTCATAGTGTGAACCGTTTTTCATATTGTTATTTTGATTCACCCCATATAAGCAAATAACTTATTTGCAGCGAAACGACAAATCGAAAAATGTTATACGAAAGACCCCTCTTATTTTTTAAAAAGCAATCACTTTCTGATTTTTTTCACGCTTATTAATTTACACCCTGTATATCTTACATGATTATATGATTATATGAAACTTTTTGCTTAAAAATTCTTTCTCTATCGTGCTTGTTTCAATGAAGGTATTTAAAACGGGAACACCCGGCATATTGACTGAACTATTAGAGCAAATATAATATGTACTATAAAACACTTCAACATACAAGTATTGTCTGAACTTGGAAAATCGTATAGGTTTCAAAAAATCTAAAAATTTATAATTTGTTTCTTAAAAAAAGCAGATGTTTTATTTACCACAGCTGTATACATATATGATTAGGTACCACCACGGAAACTTTTTCGTAGGACCTATACTTAAAACTAGCGAGTTAAGGAGGAGCCAAGAACAGCCCCGGATCTACGATTTTTTCAAACCGGGTAAGAAACTTGATAGTAGCGCCCCCTCTCGCCAGCGTTAATAAAAGTGTACTCTTGAAGCTTCGCTCACAGCTTGCAGATGTCATAGGTAATGTGCAGTATATTCTTAAAGCTATACTAACATTAGGAAATGCATTTGATTTTTCAATAATTTCAGTTACTATCTCTTTGAATACCTACTTAAGTTCCTGGCAAAAATCAACAAAAAAATGTCGAGTTCCAATTTGGCCATTTGCTTCTCTAGAAAATAATTGTCACCATATTTTTAATTTTGAAAAATCAAGTAGGCCTTGGCAGGGACGATTTATTTATTTTCCGAGTATAGATTAAGTGTCTTTTCCCAACAAGATATCGAACAATTGTTAAGAATTGAAAATTATGTCTCTGTCTCAATTTTCAAAATAATTGGCCAACTTTGATTTTAGTCCATTATCCATTCTGATTTTTAATAGATACAGAGTGGTCTAACTATCTTATATTAAATTATATATACAATATATATACACAGCAAAAATGACCTCCTGGTCTGTCATAAAGTTTACTAAAGAAGAAACAGTGGAGGTTGTACCAACTTGTTGGTACATTGAAGCATCGAACGAATGTTTTTGGCCACCAAAGACCATGAAAAAGTTGCAAATTCTGCAACTAATCCAAAATTGTTCAGAGCCTGAGTCAGACTGGATAATTTACCCAGCACTCCTCTTAGGTAAATATGGTAAGTGATTTTACTTATGTTGTGTGGTATAAATACCTAATAATTGCATACTTAATTTCAGATAATTTAAGAACTGCCAAAAAAAAATTAAATAAAGCTAAATACACCAGTGATTTGTCATCTAATTCCGAAAATGTGGAGAAAGGAAGGGGTTTGCGGAAAGCAAGAAAGAACCCTAAATATATGTCGCAGTCATCATCTGATGAAATAGGAGCTGATACTTCATCAGATGAAGAAAATAATTATCCACGGATTCCAAGAAACATCATTGGATGTAAGTAACCAATCAGCTTTGCAATAAGTGGCAGACATTAAAACTAATTAGTATATTATTACAGCATTATCGTCAACAATACCAGTCTGCACTAAAAATGATAGTTCACAAGCAATATCGACATCAGATAATTTGCCATACAAAGAAGCAGTTGAACCTGCAGTTTGCCAAACTCCATTATCTAGTCTCCAAAATTCAGTGCGCAGAGCACATGATAGTACTAACAGTGGTAAGTTTGAATGCAATAGAAATATAACTAAAGGTTAATTAAAGGTATGCCTCAATGTATATCTGCAGCCGGCCAACGAAAAATACCGGCCGTGGCGTGAACTCACGTGACTCTAGTAAAATCGAGCAATCCGTACGTCTGGCGTAAATAAAACATTTAAACATTAAAACTAATTATTATTACAGCATTATCGTCAACAATACCAGTCTGCACTAAAAATGATAGTTCACAAGCAATATCGACATCAGATAATTTGCCATACAAAGAAGCAGTTGAACCTGCAGTTTGCCAAACTCCATTATCTAGTCTCCAAAATTCAGTGCGCAGAGCACATGATAGTACTAACAGTGGTAAGTTTGAATGCAATAGAAATATAACTAAAGGTTAATTAAAGGTATGCCTCAATGTATATCTGCAGCCGGCCAACGAAAAATACCGGCCGTGGCGTGAACTCACGTGACTCTAGTAAAATCGAGCAATCCGTACGTCTGGCGTAAATAAAACATTTAAACATTAAAACTAATTATTATTACAGCATTATCGTCAACAATACCAGTCTGCACTAAAAATGATAGTTCACAAGCAATATCGACATCAGATAATATGCCATACAAAGAAGCAGTTGAACCTGCATTTTGCCAAACTCCATTATCTAGTCTCCAAAATTCAGTGCGCAGAGCACATGATAGTACTAACAGTGGTAAGTTTGAATGCAATAGAAATATAACTAAAGGTTAATTAAAGGTATGCCTCAATGTATATCTGCAGCCGGCCAACGAAAAATACCGGCCGTGGCGTGAACTCACGTGACTCTAGTAAAATCGAGCAATCCGTACGCCTGGCGTAAATAAAACATTTAAACATTAAAACTAATTATTATTACAGCATTATCGTCAACAATACCAGTCTGCACTAAAAATGATAGTTCACAAGCAATATCGACATCAGATAATATGCCATACAAAGAAGCAGTTGAACCTGCATTTTGCCAAACTCCATTATCTAGTCTCCAAAATTCAGTGCGCAGAGCACATGATAGTACTAACAGTGGTAAGTTTGAATGCAATAGAAATATAACTAAAGGTTAATTAAAGGTATGCCTCAATGTATATCTGCAGCCGGCCAACGAAAAATACCGGCCGTGGCGTGAACTCACGTGACTCTAGTAAAATCGAGCAATCCGTACGCCTGGCGTAAATAAAACATTTAAACATTAAAACTAATTATTATTACAGCATTATCGTCAACAATACCAGTCTGCACTAAAAATGATAGTTCACAAGCAATATCGACATCAGATAATATGCCATACAAAGAAGCAGTTGAACCTGCATTTTGCCAAACTCCATTATCTAGTCTCCAAAATTCAGTGCGCAGAGCACATGATAGTACTAACAGTGGTAAGTTTGAATGCAATAGAAATATAACTAAAGGTTAATTAAAGGTATGCCTCAATGTATATCTGCAGCCGGCCAACGAAAAATACCGGCCGTGGCGTGAACTCACGTGACTCTAGTAAAATCGAGCAATCCGTACGCCTGGCGTAAATAAAACATTTAAACATTAAAACTAATTATTATTACAGCATTATCGTCAACAATACCAGTCTGCACTAAAAATGATAGTTCACAAGCAATATCGACATCAGATAATATGCCATACAAAGAAGCAGTTGAACCTGCATTTTGCCAAACTCCATTATCTAGTCTCCAAAATTCAGTGCGCAGAGCACATGATAGTACTAACAGTGGTAAGTTTGAATGCAATAGAAATATAACTAAAGGTTAATTAAAGGTATGCCTCAATGTATATCTGCAGCCGGCCAACGAAAAATACCGGCCGTGGCGTGAACTCACGTGACTCTAGTAAAATCGAGCAATCCGTACGCCTGGCGTAAATAAAACATTTAAACATTAAAACTAATTATTATTACAGCATTATCGTCAACAATACCAGTCTGCACTAAAAATGATAGTTCACAAGCAATATCGACATCAGATAATATGCCATACAAAGAAGCAGTTGAACCTGCATTTTGCCAAACTCCATTATCTAGTCTCCAAAATTCAGTGCGCAGAGCACATGATAGTACTAACAGTGGTAAGTTTGAATGCAATAGAAATATAACTAAAGGTTAATTAAAGGTATGCCTCAATGTATATCTGCAGCCGGCCAACGAAAAATACCGGCCGTGGCGTGAACTCACGTGACTCTAGTAAAATCGAGCAATCCGTACGCCTGGCGTAAATAAAACATTTAAACATTAAAACTAATTATTATTACAGCATTATCGTCAACAATACCAGTCTGCACTAAAAATGATAGTTCACAAGCAATATCGACATCAGATAATATGCCATACAAAGAAGCAGTTGAACCTGCATTTTGCCAAACTCCATTATCTAGTCTCCAAAATTCAGTGCGCAGAGCACATGATAGTACTAACAGTGGTAAGTTTGAATGCAATAGAAATATAACTAAAGGTTAATTAAAGGTATGCCTCAATGTATATCTGCAGCCGGCCAACGACAAATACCGGCCGTGGCGTGAACTCACGTGACTCTAGTAAAATCGAGCAATCCGTACGCCTGGCGTAAATAAAACATTTAAACATTAAAACTAATTATTATTACAGCATTATCGTCAACAATACCAGTCTGCACTAAAAATGATAGTTCACAAGCAATATCGACATCAGATAATATGCCATACAAAGAAGCAGTTGAACCTGCATTTTGCCAAACTCCATTATCTAGTCTCCAAAATTCAGTGCGCAGAGCACATGATAGTACTAACAGTGGTAAGTTTGAATGCAATAGAAATATAACTAAAGGTTAATTAAAGGTATGCCTCAATGTATATCTGCAGCCGGCCAACGAAAAATACCGGCCGTGGCGCGAACTCACGTGACTATAGTAAAATCGAGCAATCCGTACGCCTGGCGTAAATAAAACCATGTGTTCAATGACGATCCGCGATTGGTCGGTAGGCTATAAAATTTCACCCGACTCGGCAACAGGGACGTGCTCGATTGCAAAAGTGTAGATATTCGGTTTTATCTTGTTGTTTTCAGCTATTTAGACACTGTCACAAATAATTTTATCGATGTTTTGAACCATTTTAATTAAGCCAATAATTCTTGTCTGAAATATTTTGATGTACACAGTTGTAAGACTAAAATTAAATAAAGGTCGTATCTCCGTGCGGCTATGGCGGATATTTCAACGCACGTGCTCTTGTTTACGCCAGGCGTAAGAGTTGCTCGATTTTAGTATAAGAGTTCTCATTTAGGTTAGGTATTTTGTTGTTAATATTTTTTAGCCTTAAGTGCCTAAATTTATCCAAATAAAATATTAAAATATTTACAATAATTCCAATGTATTGCATTTTTCCTACAATATTTTACAAGTGAAGCAATGGTAAAAGTATGCAATACTAGAACTCCTAATGTCATGTGAGTTCGTGCCGCGCCACGGCCTATATTTTTCGTTGGCAGCGATCTGCAGCCAGTGCCGTTATCTATTTTCATTATATAAGAACTCAATTACTTCATTGTTAACTAAAGGTATCTAATGTTTTATAGCAACTTTTAAATGAATTGACCAGCGTTTATTTTATTTTTATTTTTGTGAGTTGTACCACCCATTAAATCTGACTAAAACCTGACACACCTTGTATAAATAACACTGCTGTCTCAGTTTTCTTGGATTTATAAAACACTTGAGCGAATGCTGTTCTAGTAATATCCACAAGTTGGCCCCAGCCCCAAATGGCAATAAAGACAATAATAGTAATTACTAATTACCCTTCTCCTTCGCGCAAGCATAATTTATTTCTAGTGAACTTCCTATCACTGTTATTATTGCCTATAAAAATCTACTATAGAAAGAAGTATTTCAACATAATATTAGGTGTATAGATGTATATTATTGTGTTTTAGAATTCCAAAAAGAGGTGTTGAAAGAACCTGAAGCTGGACAGCTTGACAGATAGTGTTCTGTCGTTAACCAAAGTAAAAACATTAATTGGAAATGTCTACATTAAAATTGGATAATGCATGCAAAAATATACGAGAATTTTATGAGTTGATCCCTATTGTAGATGAAAATAACTTGGTGAAACTGGAAAGTTGGTTAAAGAATAAAGACAACTATAAGGCAGTGGTATGTGCAACAATTAATTGTATTTGGCAATAGGCAAAAATTCTAGTAAATTGAACTTAATTAATTTTAATGTTTTATTTCCACGCGTTTTATCAAAATCAATTAGTTAAGCAAATCACATTTTATGCAAAAAGAGTTTCCACTTTTAGGTAATGTAGGTAATTTAATTTTGTTATAGGTTTTAGAACTGGCTCGTGTGGGTGGTTCATCATTACCACATACGCTAAGAAAATTTTGTACAAAGTATTGACAAATGACATAGCAGAAACATATACCTGGGAAGGAACTAAAAAGAAATCCTGTTTCAAAAATCTTGCATTTGCACGCGTAATGTTAGGTAAGTATAATTATTGAATTTTGGCAAATTAAAAAGTGTGTTAGAATTATGACATTTACCTTGATTTTCATTAAAACTTTGAAATAATATATATTTTTTCAGTTATTACCTTTTTAGAGACAAATTGTGTGTGTGTGTGTCTAATTCATAACATTTTTGCTGCTTTACGAGGTGAAAATGTTACTTTATTATTAATAATAATAACAATAATAATAATAATAAGTAGGGCCGCTGCCTGGAGATCGGCAGGGCATGTCAGAAGCCAGCGCTGGACATGACAGCGAGCGGGACATCGGCGACAGGGCGCTGATGAGGCGGGCCCCTGTCGCCAAAACAGCTACAGCCCAACAACACGGGAACTAGGGTTCCACCCACCGAAGGTGCTGCGCGGGAACTTCAGCCAGCGTTCACACAGGCGGGATTACAACGACGACGCATGAAATGGACTGGGTCCATGAATGAATCGATTATGCATATTTTCTACAGAGTGACAAACTTAGGACCAGAGATAATCGCCTACCGACAACAACTGCATGCCGAGTTCTGCAGGGAGTTTTCACACATGCAAGTGTCTGAACAAAGAGTATCAGATCAGTATCGAACTATTCTAAGGAATAACCGAATTCCAGAAACGTGACTTAACGCTATCAAACAGGAAGTCGAGCTAGAGATCCACGGCGAACATATAGACGTTGACGACAACAACAACAATGGGGAACTTCAAGAGCCTGGACAACAACTAGAAGCCGAAATGGTAGAACCAATAACTGAGGGTGAGAGAACAGGTTGACGGTTTTTGGAGAAATCAACTTGCCACACCAGATCAGTGAAGAACGTGAGATGGGCCAGAACTATAGCCGGATGCAACATGGGCAATTCACAACCGGGAAGGTCTCCAATGTCATCAAGAATTCCCACAACTGTACACGCATGAACAACTACCTTAATTAATGAAGTTTTGCTCGATCCTCTGCCAAGTACCGCCCAATAACCTGCTTGCCTACGTTGTACAAGATAATCACATCCTTACGCAGCGAATATATACTCACTGCGAGCGGAACATCATGGCAATGCAGGAGAAGGGCTGCGCGAAGGGTGCAATGGGATGCAAAGAGCAACTCATCATAGGCTCTGTCATTTTCAACCAGGCTCATTCCAAGCAACGAAACCTCCACATGGCTTATGTGGACTACAAAAAAGTGTTGACTGACATATTAATAAGACTTCTCACGGCTATAGCTTCATATTCTGAAAAGTAGATGGCGCCTATGGACAACAATGTATTTTGAAGCGCATGGTGAGCCAGAGAACTGTCAAACATGGCAGCCGTGAGCAGTCTTTATTAATACGCCAGTCAACGAAAAAAGCATTTGATTCCGTACCACACGACTGGCTCACAGGTATTTTAAAACTGTATAAAATAGATCATACAGTCTTCTTTTTAGAACCACAAGCGATAACATCGAGATCGACACAATCAACATTCGAAGAACCCGCTGTCACATCGGTTGAACTCTACGAAAAACGGCTTAAATATCAAGAACTACAACGCAGAAGCGATCAAGTTGAATCACCTTATATATGGATGATTTAAAACTGATGGCCGCAACCAAAAACCAACTAACGCAAATCCTTAAAATTGTAGAGGAGTTCTCCAGGGACATCGGTATGCAGTTTGGACTAGACGAGTGCCGCACCCTTAACATCGTCAGGGGAAAGTTCGAACAAGGCGCACACGAGATTCAGGACGGCCATTAGATCGAAGCAATGAGCATGGGAGATACATACAAGTATCTCTGGATGAAACAATCTCAAAGGATAGACCATCGAACAATGAAGACCGTTTTAACGAATGAAATTCATCAAGAGAGTAAGACAAGTAGTGCGAAATATTCTTAACAGCAGGAATTTGTTTAAGGCCCTAAACACGTATGCGTGCTCTGTACTCAACTATTCGTTCGGAATAGTGAATTGGACCAACACGGACATCAACAACCTGCAACGAAAAGTTAGGACACTACTGACAAAAGCTCATAAACATCATCCTCGTAGCGTCGTAGAAAGAACAAGTCTGCCACGTCAACTAGGAAGAAGAGGATTGGCAGACCTCAGCAAGCAATTAGACCAAGAAATAATTAATCTGCGTAATTATTTCCGCAGGCAGGCCAACAGCTCCACACTACATAAGGCTATATGCGGAGCAGACGTCTCAACACCGCTACGTCTGAGGGAACACGAGCATCAGAATCACCACCAAACCGACAATGATAAACTAGAGATGTGGATAGAGAAGCCGCTGCACGGGAGGCATCCTAATGAGGTTAACCAGGAATATGTCGATACGTTAGCGTCGAACCATTGGCTGACCTTGGGACGAATGTTCCCTGAGACAAAAGGCTTCACACTGGCCATACAAGATCAAGTTATACCAACTTGCAACTATCTAAAATTAATTGTAGGAGATGCATCGGTAGTGGCGACAGATGCAGATACGGGTGCCAAACTTCAGAAACAATCCAGTACATAAGAGGAGGATGTCAGATGTTCACATCAACGGAATATAAGGAACGACACGATTTGGTTGCCAAGATCTTGCACCAGGAACTGGTGGAAAAACTACTGCTTCTGCAGACAGAGAGGGTCCCATATTACAGCTACACACCGGAGCCTGTTCTTGAAAACAACAACTACAAGATGTACTGGGATCGTACAGTTCTGACAGATCAACGAGTTGCCCATAACAGGCCGAACCTTATAATAGTTGATTAAATTTCCAGGAAGACAACTCTGGTTGATGTGGCTATCCCAAACAACAACAACCTGCGTGTGAAGCATTTTGTTAATGCCTATAGATTTAAATGAAATTTTGTATATCCTTACTACTTAGGAAAGGACTTATCTTTTCCCCAAACTCAATATTTAACGAACTCCAGTATCATTTTTTTTTAATTTCTAGGATCCTTACTTCTGAAGCATTCTAAGATTATACTGTCATTTTAAAGTAACAAATGTTGCAAGTGTTACTTTAAAATGACCTAATCTGCCTGCACCTACAATATGTTCCTATACACAGCAAACATATTTTTTGTAATATCTAATTTATTTAAATTAGGTAGTTCTAAATAAATTCTTAAAAACCTACTCATTCAAATAACTTATTACAAACATTAGTGATTTTTTGGAACAAAGTTCCTTTATATGGCTTGCGTAGGAACTGGTTGGTAGAAATCGTCAGATCGTCATATAACGAAAAAGTGACTCCCCTTCCATGCGACATTTTCTCTCAGTTGAGTAGGTATATGTAATAGACACTAAAATATAAAATATAAATATATAGATTACACAGAGAGAGAGGGAAGGAGGCATGGAGAGAGCACAGCGCTTTTTCTTAATGTGACGAAAATATACGAATATAAACAATCCAAATTTACATTCGGAGTTGAAGAAAAAGTGTAAGGAACTTCGTTCCTGACGGGAGTCTCCCGACAGCACAGGTTTTTTTAAATTAATAATACTTGCTATTTTAAAAATAATACTGGCAGAAAAAATTTGATACTCTCAAGCCATATATGTCCTGCCCTACTGGAGTTAGTTATATGAGTTAGACACACAGTTTATAAAAGTATAAACTTATTTTTTCGTAGAGTTCTACATAATACACCTATCTTATAAATATATAAATCAAATAATCATGTCATTTGGAAGTTTTAATTATAATTTCTTTTTATAGAAAGTGTAAAATTGAAGTATAGCGATGCGACAGAACATGAATGTATCAATATTATCAAGGGATGGCTTGTAAAAGCAAAAGAGAGACTGAAGTATGCTGCCACTCCACAAAAAGTAATTACCTAAAAGAACATACTCGTATTACACATAAAAGTAAAGTTGCATGTTATGTAATAGTAGTCTTTGCTTTGCTGTTTGTACTACTGAACATTTTATTAGTAGATATTTTTTTTGTAGGATGTGGATGGAAATAACACCCAATAAAAGAGGATTCGACAAGTGTTATAGGATAGGTATACGCGTTTGTGTATGTACAATGTACATATTATATACCAAATAAAAAAAAACGTTGAAAATCATGTAATGTATTCCGTTTAATCCAAACCTTTTTTTATTTGAAATATGGTATAACACAGAAGAGTGTCCGCGGAGTAGCTAGAGTTGGCACAACCACCTCCTGTCGCCCTTTATTTAAAACTCTTAAAATCCTGACTATCCGGAATCTTGATATATGAATTGTCTGTGTGCATATTTACCCGAAAAGATGATTTTGTCGTAAATGGTGATATGCACCATTATAATACTAGAGTTGGGCCGCAGTTTCCAGTTCCTTTTTTGAGATTGAATATATCTAGATTATCACCAGAAGTCGTCGGCTTAAGAATATTTAATTATTTACCTGACTACATTGCTTCAAAAAATACATTGAAAAGCTTCAAATATGCTAGAGAAGTGTTTCTATAAGGAATATTTTGACTATAAAATGTGGCTCATGTCTGTTATTGATAAACCGTTTGTATATTTTGATGAATTAATTACTTGTGTGAAATTTTATTGTAATGTGACGGATCCTATACAATCTTGTCGGTGGGAATAAAGATGTTTATTATTATTATTACTGCTATGGCCCTACGCAAATCCGCAGCCGCACACCTCTGACATTATTAGGACCACTTCCAGTCTCCCCTTTTCCTCTTGATCGTATACTCCATGAAGGCATACTCTTGTGGAACTAGCAGTATGTTACGCCTTTTATACGAAGGCGTCCTGGGGCCACATACTCTTTTTTTCCTAAAAATTTACACTTTCTGTAAATTTTACAGATTATTTACTTTTTTCTGTAAAATTTACAGATTATTCTGTAAAATTTACACTTTTTTGTAAAATTTACACTTTTTCTGTAAAATTTACAGATTATTCTGTAAAATTTACACTTCTGTCAAATTACAGATTATTCTGTAAAATTTACACTTTTAAATCTGTAAATTTTACCCTTTTTTCTAAAATTTACGCTTTTCTTTAAATTTTAAAGATTATTCTGTAAATTTTACAGAAAAAAGTGTGAAATTTACAGAATAATCTGTAAAATTTACAGAAAGAGTGTACATTTTACAGAATAATCTAAATTTTACAGAAAAAAGTGTAAAATGTGCAGAATAATCTGTAAAATTTAGTGAAAAAAAGTGTAAATTTGTGGGAAAAAAAAAGAATACGTGGCCCCAGGACGCCTTCGTACTTTAGCATATTTTTGCTACTTATTACACAAACAACAAAAATATCTTTACTAAATTTATATATAGTAGGTATACAGTATCTTTCAAAAAGTATGCATCATACAGTGTGGATACAAATTGTGGAATCTTGCTTAGGTATATTAATAAATATTCGTCATATCAAAAACTTGTTTTAATAAAAGTGTTAGGGGAAATTATTTTTATTATTATTATATATATTATATATTAATTATTTCCCCTAACACTTTTATTAAAACATGTTTTTGATGACGAATATTTTAAGAAATATAAGCAATATTCCACAATTTGTATCCACACTGTATATATTAAATATTTTAATAAAATCTATTGAAATTACTTTAAAATCTCTTTCTAACTCGGTAGTTTTATAATGAACTCTTATGATTGGTGTGATTTTTTTTATGAAAAAACTTTTTCATAATTCACATATTTGCTTTTATTTTGACTAGGTATTTTTACTCAGTTTTGGATATTTCTACAATATATCCTTATAATTATTATAATGCACAATTTTTATTAGTTTAAATAAGAAATATCACAAAATATAGCAGAGAAAATAATGTTTTTCTTTGGGACTAAGATTTTGCCTACACACCTAATAAAAAAAAATACAAATGTGCCAAATGTTTGCAGTTTTCGTTCTTTTTAGGGCATGGAAGGGGCTAACACTTAAAATAACTTGTGATATCATATCCAAAAAAAAAAACACATTGATTGGAAGGTACTAAGTATGTTCCAGTGTGTGTGCTAATCCCCAAAAAATGCATATTCACTGGTAGGTAGGTACTAAGTATATTCCAGTATGTGTGCTAAACTCAAGAATCGTATATTCGCTGGAACGTACCAAGCATATTCCAGTGTGTACTATACCCAAGAACCACATATTCTCGGGAATGTACTAAGTATATGCCAGTGTCTGCGCTAAACCTAAGAATCGGATATTCGTTGGAAGATACTAAGTGTATGCCCTTTTCTGCGCTAAACCTAAGAATCGCATATTCCGTGGAAGGTTCTAAGTACATACCAGTGTGTATGCTAAACCTAAGAACCGCATATACCTTAAAAGGTACTAAGCATATTCTAGTGTATGTACTAAACCCAAGAATCACAAAGTCCGTGGAAGGTACTAAGTATATTCCTAGAACTTGCTTAGCATATGTTTAGCATATTCCAGAACATGCACAGTTTGTGCTAAACCTAAGCAATGCATATTTCCAGTATGAGCAAAATATATACTTGGGATATTCCTTAAAAGGTACATATAGGACGAGGTAAGTATGCCCAGGTGTTCTGCAGCACATACTGTGAACATCTTTATCACTTGATTAGGGTGGACACTAACCTAGGCTTAGCATATGCTAGTTTGTTTCTTATCATATAAAAACGCATATTCTTGGAATATGCGGAATCCATAAGGAATATGCCTAGCTTATGCTATTCGTGTGAATGTGCTATCTGGGAAAGAGCTATACGTCTGGCAACGCTGCACAGGCGAATTGCGGGGAAGGGGCCAGGGGCTCGGCTGATCGCCGGCAAGTCCTGGCTGGCTGCCAGTGGCGTCGGAAATAAGGTTTTAATAGCGTTTTTTAAAAAAATATTTCAGGCGTTAATATGCACTTTAGAAAAATTTTAATTCCAGATTCGTAACAAGCGCATTTTCCCTACCTGCCCTTAAAATTAATGTACTGATGATCGATACACCCTGTATATTATTGCAAAAGATTCTTTACCTAATGTTAAAGTCAAAAGATAATTTAGTTGAATGTATTATGAAATTGAATCTAACTGCCATTTCAAAATTGCGAAAAATTCTCGCAAAAATTCGACTTACAACAAGATGTAGTCCCCTCTATTTGCCCAACTTAACATTTATAATTAATTTTTTTTTATTACCGGACCCTCTTCCCTATAAAACACTTTTACAACAGTCAATTATATCCTTCCTTTCTTTTTTTATAATATATGCGTTTGTATCCAAATATTTTAGATGCACCAGTGACTACTGTATGACTTTGTTTGCCGTTTGCCGTCTGCCGTGTTAAAACTAAGCTTGTAATACTATGATAAATAATATATTATGAAAATCAGCTTTGGTAAAATACTTTTGAAATTTTTATTTTTCAAATTTTCAAAAATGTTATTTTATAGTAATAATTAAAAATACTTTAAAATATCCAAACGGCAGCTTTGGTAAAATACTTTTGAAGTTGGTCGGATTTTTATACCTGTCTTATCTGAGTGACGCCATGGCTACCCGCTTTCGGCTTAATAATTACACTCCACCTCATGTATGGTAGGTATAGGAGGGTCACTGAGGGAAATTTCAACTTTGGTAAAATACATACAGTCTGCCTTTCACTGTCTCTTATGACTATTAGAAGCAATGACTAACCGAATGAAGCAAGAACTCAAGGAAGGGGAAGAAATTACTGATATATTTTCTGAAATCTCCGACGGTGATTGGGTTTTGATGAAATTAGCGGGAAAAAATATGAGACTAAACATTACATTGGCCGGGTTTTAGCAAAAGACTATGATACCAGCTATGAGTTGAAAGTTAAGTTTGCTAGAAAGTGCCTTTTTCACTTAAAAATCTGTTTTCACTTTTCCTGTGGTAAATGATGTAGGGCATGTTGTAATCAGTGACATTATAAAATTACTTCCTCGCCCTCACATATCTAGAAGGGGTGAAATTTCATTTGATGCGTCATTTGCAGGTTACACTATGCAATAATAATGTTTGCTTATATGTTATATGTAGTAAGACATTAAAATGTTTAGTTAGGTACTTTAAGAGTTGATTTACATTTGAGTTAATATTTTCGCAATCAATAAAGATATATATTATTTCTGTAAAAAGCGTTTGAAAGATAAAAATCTCCGAGAACAACGCACTTACCCTCAATAAGAGGTATTGTTATCATATAGTGAAATTATATCCGTGCGGCACTTCCCCTCAATATGTGGGTAAGTGAGGCCCCCTGATCAAAAAAATATATGTAAAATTTATATTTTTATAGCATTTTTATAACTTCAAATGTGTAGGTTTTCTTTAGATATACCTTATACCTCACAATAAAAATAAATAAATTCCTGACTCTATAAAGAATTAGCACAACTTAAAATAACTAATAAATTTTCTGTATGCACTTACTCCACTTCACCTTACTTCTCGTGCCGAGACAAGTCAATTTGAACTTTATCGTTCCATCTCTTCTTTTAATCGTAATCATTTAAGTTAACAACCTGTGGACTTTATTACAAACTTTACCTTTCATCGTAAACCATTTCTTATTTTTAATCAGTTACGAGTAATTTAACAACCTTTGTGAATATTTTAACTTGTGTTTAATTCCTATTAATTCCATTTAACCAGTTTCGGTTTGCTGGGCAGAAACAACTGTTGTTATAAGTTGAGCTTCCTTCTTTTTGTAAACAGAACTAGAACCAATCTTACTTGGATTGACCTTAAGTCCCTCCTTTTGGCTCCAATTACTGAGAGTATTAAGGGCATTTTGTATTAGGTTGGAAATGATGCCTTCATGTTGCCTTTTACTGTAATGACTAGGTCATCCGTGTAACCCTGGACATCAAAGTCAGAACTTATCAGTTCCTTTAACAGGTCGTCGACCACCAGTAACCACAACAGAGGCGATAGGACTCCCTCCCTAGGGCCTTTTACCATAGTAGCAGTGACTGAGTCATTCCCGATTTCAATGTGGATTTTATCCAGTTGATTATGCAAGATTTCATACCTCTTCTTGCTCTTTATGGATTCATATGAGGTGTTATCGAAAACTACCTTTATGTATATACCTATATGAATAAAGAGCAATTTCTTTTGCCATTAGTGTCTTTTCAATGTTCATTCTTCGACAATTTAGATGGAATTGCCGGGCTGATAGGCAAACTGGTTCACAGGAAGTTGCTTCTCAGATAAGATTTCAGTTCTGTTGTAAATTAGTTTCGCCATTGTTTTCAGAAGGAAGGATGTGAAGCTAATGGGGCGGTTAGACTTGGTCTCTTCAGGTGGATGCCTTCCGGTCTTAGGAATAAACACCGCTTTAGCCTCTATCCACAGATTTGGAATGTATTCAAACTTAAAACTGGCTTTAAATATAGCTTCCCAAGCGAACACAAGGTCGGTCTCCGAAACTCGATAGAAGTGGGAAGGATCATACATCGTCGTGAACAAGATTAACGATGTCGTTTATCGTATAAGACGTAGCCCAACAGCAAAGATGAAGATAGTAAATATCGTCAGGTTGTCTCCGTACCATGAGAATATAGATGAAGGTCATCCTAACGCTGGTAGCTCATCGATACCTTTTTGAATCAGAGCTGGAAATATTTCGTCCCTGCCTAGTGATCTGTAGGGTTTAAAACTGACTATGTTAGGATTAAAAAAAATTGCTAGGCTCTGTCTTCTGTTTGCGAAATGTACAGGGTGTCCCGTTTTCGATACTTTTGCAGGCTCTACCTTATTTTTAGAGATACAGACTTACGGTTTTCGCGCCATTGTGCTACTTTTTTATGAAATGAAAGATGGTTCAAACAAAATGTTCATAGCCACCTTCGTTTTTTTGAGATACAGGGCGAAATTGAAATTTTGCAGTTTTTGTCTAACCCTGTACCTCAGTTACATTTCACATATAGGAAAAGTAGAAACGCGGTTTTGTATAACTTTTTCTGTAGAATACAGGGGCGTAGTCAGATTTTTGCTAGCTTTATCCATTTCGTAGATATAAAGCAAACCTTTGTTTTTTAAATGGAATACCCTGTATTTGTAATTTGTATAGATATTTGAATTTGGCTTGTTTTCAGCTTACCAGAAATATATAATAGTTTATACTTATTTTAAACAATAAACGGATTAACTACAATTTTCTCTAATTGTATGCGCGACTTTATAGTAGGCCATGAAATAAAGGAACAATATCATCATATTATTACCGGGTGTCTACTAAATTTCAGCATTAAAATTTCCGGCTATTTCCCGATTTTCGCAGCTATTTTTACAAGATTTACAGGTTATAGGTTAAGCTGAAAAGCAACCTGCAGCACCAATCGTCAGCAACAAAAACACCAGCACTTGGCCCACAGTGGTTGATAATTGCAAACTGCGAAATTGCACAACATATAAAAAAGATTACGCGTTAAGCGGCGAATCCATAGAGATCATGTATATAGGTAGAGCGCTGGACGATGTTTTTTATACATAGGATGCGCGGAAAATCTTTGACGAATTTAAAATCATAAAATAGTAAAAAATAGTAATAAATAGGCCCAGTGGACATGCGCATTTGCAATTTGAGATAGTGTTTTGTGAAACGTGACACTCTTTGACAGCCATTTGACAGCGACAAACTAAGTATAACCTACCGTTGTTTGCATCATAGACGCTTTGTGGCATAATCTTTTCGATTTTCAGCCAATTAAGTGATCATCTCGAATATGTTCTGCTCATTTTACACCAGTGTTTAAAAACGAAACGAGTCAAAACGCAGCTAATTGAAAATGCGGTACCACGGCTTCTATTAAAACCACCTAAACCATCATTTAAGTATAAGTATATTAACATGATTGTGGTGTAAGAAACTATTAGTAGCTTATTTGTTTTAGTGTTAAAGTTATAAAGGTAGATGAAAACAAGTCAAGTTCTAGCATCAGTGAAACAAATTCTAGTAGTTTGGACGAAACTAGTTTTACAAGTATAAACGAACCTATTTTAGTTGTAGTTATCGAAGCCTTGACCAGTCCACGTTGAGGTGAGCTTAATTTATTATCAATATACAAGTTTGTAGGGAGATAGTAATTCAGAAAAACAAGCACTGTTTTGAATTGCGCGGTCTGAAGGTCTAATGCGCATGTTCCATAGGCCCATGCGCAAATCCAGAATTTGCCATAAAAAGGAACTTTTTCAGCACTCTACCTATACAGGGTGTATCTTTGATAGGTACAGAAATTTTAACCACGTAATCGGAAACGTTCATAAAACCGAAAAATGAAAAAAATTTTTTTTTTAATCGATGTTTAGAAAATGGGGCAAATCAATCTTTATCCGTGCTCAATGCACGCCGCTGGATCGTCACTAGAAGCGCTTAGAGGGGAGGTCTAACCTCTCCCTAGGAGATGGAGGGGAATAACGTTAGATTAGGAAGGGGAATACCGCGACGTTGCCGCATGTCAGAGTGGAATAAATATGCTTGCAGAATTAGGTACCTAGGTACCTTTGAAAATTACTGCTGGTAGGTATCCACGTTTTTTTATGATGTCGGTTGCTGTGACGAACTGTTTATTGCTTTCTTCACAGGCGCACACAATAATTTAACAAACACGTCAGTTTTTATCACTTTACTGTTATTTTAAGTCCCTAGGCAGCAGAAATGTATCCGAGCGCCGCTCGGAGAAGTCATTGCTAGAAAACTCATTGCTGATTTCACACTCATAATTTTTTGACAAGTCTTTTGTGGAGTAGGTATCTACCTACCTACCTATTTTACAACTGATTTTCAGGCCGCAATTTTTTTATACTAATAATTAGCCATCTCTTGGGACACCTTGGGATAATAAATTTCTGATCGGCAATCAACTGAATAAAGTATTTGTTTTAAAATACAAATTATCTGTAAAAATTGCAAATTTCCACAACCACCCATAGGGTAGAGCGTAGAGCAGCGGCGCGTTACTTTTTTTTAGCGAGTGTTCGCCTGTAGCCCTATCATCTCGAAAAAAGTGGGGGAAGACTGTAATTTGACGTGAATTTAACGCGCGGCTTCGATTTGTTCATAGTTTTTAATATTTTTCAACCCTTGCCCGATAGTGCGCCACCTTTAAACCCCCTCAGGGTTGTGGTCCTATGTATTATTATGTACTTTTAAAAAATTATTCGTTTCCGAAAAAAGTGGGGAAGACTGTCATTTGATGTGAATTTAACGCGCGGCCCCGATTTGTTCATCGTTTTTAATATTTTTCTACCCTTGCCTGATGGTGCGCCACTTTTAAACCCCCTCAGGGTTGTTGTCCTGTCTATTGTCTACTTTTAATAGTATATTACACACCGAGGTGTCTCGAGATAAAGTAAACTTTCCACCCGGGCGGGAGGGCGGGAAGTAAAAGTCAAAAAATTTACACTTTCAAACTTCTAAAAAGTCAGAAATGTCGATATTACATACATGGTTGTAAATAAAAAATTATTCGGTTCCGAAAATAGTTGGGGAAGACTGTCAAATTGGCGTGCTTATCATTTCCGCATTTTTTAACCCTTTGCCGTTTCGGAACTCTCTCAAGTTAATTCCTTACCATTCCTCTTACTTTTCGTAAAAACTTGGTGGCGAAATGTCGCGTAATGTCCCCAAAAACCGAAAAACAGCGACTCCTCCTGGTGAATTTAAGCTTCTGCGTGCCCTTGACTACTGCCCGACATTCCTTCGCCGAGATTCGCCAGGCGCGGGCATATGACGTTGGCGTCGGGCGCTGGCGTCCGACGCCAACTTCAACAAAAACGACGCCGCGCTGAATCGCGCAATAATTACAATTACGAATGAATTCACTGGCACTGATTCACTCGATTTTGCTCCATTTCCACGCCGCCCGGCCCGGCCGACCTACTAAATTACAGCTGGGCGAGGAGCGCAAGCGCGGGGCGCCACTTGACATCGACACTACAGGTGATCCCCACTACTCATAACTAGTGCGCGATATTAGCCAATCGCGGCTCGCGGCCCCTACTTCTCTCGGGGCGGCGCTACTATGTTGCCAAGTGTGCTGAAAATTTACCTGATTTAGTAATTTAATTCCGTATAAATTTAATTGTGTAGTGGATTTTTACATGGATTTACCCGTTTTTGTGCGTAATAATTATACGAGATAGTAAATTAACTTATAACGAATGAAACCCCGTATAAATCCGCGAAAATCAAAAATCGGATTTAAGGGACTTAAAAGTCAGTTTGGGGACATGTCGGCATAAACGGCAACACCGAATAGTGGTATTGAATGGTATGGGGGAAAGCTTGTGCGCACGTACGCCGTCTCCGTCACCGTACCGCCGCGCCGTAGCCGACGCGCTAGTCGAAGATCGTCCGTCCGATTTTGGGATTTAACAGCTGATTGATATCGATCCGCGTCCGCCTGTAATTTTTGGGAGCGCCAGCTTCAACAAGCAATTTATTATTATACAGAATGCCTTACGTGTGGCTATTCTGTGGTATAACAATTCTGTTTCCAAAACGTGGACGCGTATGCAAACGTCGCGTCTCGCTAACCGATATTGTTCCGTTACTTTGCTTTGTTTTACGAACTGTCGTCGGAACTGAACCTGCTTCTGTACATTTTTCCAAATCCGTTCGCCATTTTTTTGGACCAGCAGTGATGTCCAAACCTGTTGCAATTGCCGCTACGAATTTGCAGTGAAATAACAAGTGATTTTTTCATATTTCCGTTAAGAAATGCAGTGTTAAACGTTCGCGGCCTTCGTATGAAAACAGTGCTAGATAGGTTCCTACTAGGTACCTCAATTACGCGCGAGGATAAAAGAAGCAGCTTCAAGGGTTCGCGAAAATTCGGGTTTTATTAGACGCATACGGTATGGATCTAATTGTACAATCCACCTAGTCGAGTCCCCGTTGGAATAAATCAGCTGAGGGAAACCGAGACGTCCCTAATATTTGGCATCGCGCCGCTTTAAGTGTGCAGTGAAAAAAAAAACAAGTGTTTTGTTCGTATTTCCGTAAAAAGAGACTATGAAGTGTTATACCTTCGCGACCATCGTATAAAAACAGTGCCACTAGTTAGGTAGGTACTTAGTGCTTTATGTGATTTTGTGAAGATTTTTGGATAGTATCTAAACACAAGAAAATAGTAAAAATAATCGATGCATCTCAAAGGTAGGCTTTTTCATGCTATTCGTCGAGCTATTCGCTAAAAGAACCTTTAAGGAGTTGTCCAAAAATTATTTATTTATTTATTTAATCTCCACATACACCAAATGATACATGGTTGCGTCAATATTCTTCAAATACTGCGAAAAAGCCTCGGAAAAAGCGATTCGACTGGCAACCAGTTACCTAGTGCTTCTTGTGATTTTCGAGAGGATTTTTGGATAACGTAAGAAAGGAGTACGACACCCGCAAGGAAAATCATCCAGGCATCCGAAAGGTAGTTTTTTTGCATGCTATTCGCTAAAAGAACCATTAGAGATTTGTTCAAAAACTAGTTGAAAGACTATTCCTGAAATACTGTGAAAGAGCTATACGTCTGGCAACGCTGCACGGCGGAATTGGGGGGATCCGCCGGAACCGGCCTCAGTTCCAGCTGGTCCCGGCAAGGTCAAGGACCCATGGCCGTAGCGTCGGAAAAAGGGGTTTTAATAGCGTTTTAAAAAAAATTATTTCTGACGTTAATATGCACTTTAGAAAAATTTTAATTGCATAGGCGTAACAAGTGCATTTTTCCCGACCTGCCCTTAAAATTTCTGTACTTATCAAAGTTACACCCTGTATAAATGATCACTGTGAGCGAATCCGTCACACAAGATACCAAGGTTAGGCCACAGAGTATTAAACTAACCATAGTTAGGTGGGCCACAAAACATCAACCCGCTCCGCTTCCACGAGAGGCTAAAACCCACTTTGCATTCCACGTTTTCATTGGTCGATTCAAGGTTACATGAATATTAAACCTCTCGTATTGTATTCAATAGCCCGTTGTGACATAAATTATGCAAATGAATTAAGAAATCCGGATGAAATTTTACTGTATGCAGCTCAAACTGATCACCACCCTATTTGCACCTTTTGCAACATCGAAATTCGGCGCGCGAAAACAGCGACCGCCGGGCCGGACGTAAACCAAGCCATACGTCTGCGACGAGAGCTAACGCGCCCGAGCTGCGTGAAGATATAAACGTAGGTTACGCATATGTTCGGCATTTAACTATCAGGGTGGGCGAGCCCAGCCGACCCAGCGGCGAGCGGCCGGAAACAGCGACCGAACGAGGCCGTCTGCGTCTGTTTTTTAATTTACATAGGTTAAATTAAGTCGCGAAAATTCAGAAAAAATGTTTATGTGAGTGTGTAACTATTAGTAACTAACAGTCAGTTATTTTGTTTTGGTAAGGTATGTAAAGTATCGCGCCTAATCGGTCCAATTTTAAAGAAATTAGAATGAAAGTAAAGGGAAACCCGATTTAGATTTACATTCGAATAGCAAAAACGTGATACTTATAACTTATACTTTATATTTATTTATCCTTATCACTTATGTTATCAATAAAATCGGAAAGTAAAAGTAGTAACGTAGGTTCCTTTGTTTTTTTTCTTCAAATCTCAAATCTTAATACTTAGGACTACATTACAAAACAAACAGAATTTCCAATTTTCGGATCAGCGCCCTGAATTGAATAGCATTTCTTATTCTTATTTATTTCTCAGTCTCCGGCCGGGACCGGCGACGCGGCGAGGGCCAGGCGGGGCTAGCCCGGGCCCGTCCATTGATGAACGCTAGGGGGAGGAAGGTCTGACTTCAAAAGTAAACTAGAGTGACATGTCCAACGATATAAAGGAATAGATGACTCACTCTAATACAAATAAATCGGTTTTATTTTGCTTCTATAATTAGCGGGTCGGGGGGGACGAAGACGAGGTAATTTGTTTACATTGGCATTTCTTAAATTCAGTCTTTCCTATTTTGTATTGCATAATAAATAGTTTTTTGATAGACTTGTATGTCGTGCTTTGAGATACTTATATTTACAAAATAACCTAAGTCGTATAAAAAACTGGCAAAATTTGAATGTAATGCAACAATATCTTTTCAATAGCATGAAACAAAACAAGTTGCCTTTGTTAATGTATCTATACCTATATATCGTTGGACATATCCCTATTTCCTTATTTCCGGGGGGGATGTCACCTGTTATTTAGGCTTTACCTCTTCTTCACCTGGCCCACCCGCTGCCAAAACCCACGGGCCGCCACTGAAAACAGTGGTTGTTTTTCTGAATTACTATCTTTCTACAAACTTGTATATTGATAATAAATTAAGCTCACCTCAACGTGGACTGGTCAAGGCTTCGATAACTACAACTAAAATAGGTTCGTTTATACTTGTAAAACTAGTTTAGAATTTGCTTCACTGATGCTAGAACTTGACTTTTTTCATCTACCTTTATAACTTTAACACTAAAACAAATAAGCTACTAATAGTAGGTATCTTACACCACAATCATGTTAATATACTTACTTAAATGATGGTTTAGGTAGTTTTAATAGAAGAGTTGGTACCGCATTTTCAATTAGCTGCGTTTTGACTCCTTTCGTTTTAAACACTCTGGTGTAAAATGAGCAGAACATATTCGAGATGATCACTTAATTAGATACAACACTCAAACTACAACGCGAAGAAACTATTAATAATTAGCTGAAAATCGAAAGAATTATGCCACAAAGCGTCTATGACGCAAGGAACGGTAGGTTATACTTAGTTTGTCGCTGTCAGAGTGTCAAGTTTCACAAAACACTACCTCCAATTGCAAATGCGCATGTCCTGGCCCTATTTATTACTATTTTATGATTTTAAATTCGTCAAAGATTTTCCGCGCATCCTATGTATAAAAACATCGTCCAGCACTCTACCTATATATATGATCTCTATGTTGTCGACCCACGCCCTGATACGGTTCCTATTCGGCCTTTCACGCTGCCGATTAACTGGGACCTCTTCAATATTTACGGTATACTGAGGTGAGTTTTCATTTGTATTTCGTAAAAAATAACCTAAATACCAAATATTGGCTCTGTTTATATTATATTTATACATATTACAAAAGCCAGGAAGAAAATGTCACCATAACCACATTTGCTTTGCCTCGGGATGAAAATTTGCGCCAAAAATGGATTCGTCAAATTCCAACTGAGATTTAATTTTTAAAAAACCCTTAAGTATGTGTGGCTAACACATTTTCAAGAAAGTGAAACCATTAAAGTGGACAAATGTGTTGTGGGAGAAAAATACCTATAGAGAATATCACCTAAGCTAAAGGAAGGTGCTGTCCCAACAATTTTTGAGAATGTGGCAAAATATTTGAGTGCAGTGCCGTTTAACTCTCAGCCCAAAACAGCTGAGGCAGGTTGAAAATTTTTAAAAAACAATTAGAGAAAGCCTGGATGCACAAAACCAATAATGTATTAGATGAAAGAAAACTCGCCAAATTGTTACGAAATATGCTTTTATACTTATCTCAAAAAATGCCTTTTATTATATAGCACTAAGTTGGTCACGTGACGCGATTATGCGTTAGCGCCATGGCCTGTCTTTATCGTTGTCCTCGGTATTTGTGCTATGTAAATCGATCGAATTCTTGATCGCATGTAAATCAGGCTTTCCTGGTCAGAGGTCAAGTTAGCTACAAATCGACAATCGCGGCGGACCTTACTTTTTTCATTTTATGGAATGAGGAAATCCTAACCTAGCTTTCTTTTGTCTATTTTTTTTAGTAGGTCGATTTTTTATTATAATGGTTTTATGTTTACAACGTTTATGAGCGATTTGTTTGCAAACTTTCTGTGTGTTTTGTGAGCTATTGCAATAATGATAATAGTAACAACAGCAACAAGATTTTTGTTCGATTAAGTACCTACCACCTGGACCCGAGAGAAGAAAATTATGGTTTGATGTTTGATGCAGGTCGCTGTCATGAACCTTCTTCCAAAGGCATATATTAGGTATTGTTGGGAAGATCATTTTGATGCAAGACATATTAGTTTTTTTATAGAAATGTTGTCATCCTTTGCATAAATATTTGTTTTGCAGATTGAACCTATACTTACATAGTTACAAAAAAATAAAGAAAGTTATTATGGAGTCTTCATCACCAGGTTCGTCACCCAGCAAACGAAAAAAAGCCATTCTAATGAATTTGTTAAATAGAGTTACAGTTCACAGGCAATAAAAGGTTATTTTGTAGGCAAATTCAACAGCACCAGGTACGATTTTGGCTAGGGTTGACGCAATCCTATCCATTTGTCATTTAATTTGAAAAGTAATAAAAACCTTCACTTAGATTAATGTTGTGATAATTTCAAATTTTACTTACCTACATCCACTTTATAATAATAATAATAATAAGCGTTTATTGCCCAACAGTGTAAACCATTTACAGGACAACTTATACAATACAAAAATAATAAGAAAGAAGAAGAAAATGATGAAGCAAAAGGGTATATAATACAAGTACGCCTTATATCATAAATAAATACTTATTTACATAAAACTTAAACACAACTCAATAATTTTGTCTAGGTGATCAAAATTGATATCACAGTGGCTAAACAGCGAATTGTAATTTGTAAATAAGAGAAACAAAAGAGGACCAAGATTAGAACCCTGCGGTACACCAGAAGGTGAAAGGTATTCATATGATTGCTGACCATTGTAAGTGACAAATTGTTTTCTCCGAGACAAATAGCTCCGAAGAAATTCTATCGCTGAAGAATGAAAACCAAATCTGGATAATTTTTGCAGTAGGATATCGTGATCAAGCTTATCAAATGCTTTGGAGAAGTCAGTATAAACAACATCTACTTGCAGGGCCGGACTGCGCAGGCGGGGTACCGGGGAATTCCCCGCGGGGCCCTGGCACTGGCGCCTGTAGGGGCCCTGGCGCCTCGGGCGCCCCTTCGTACGAAGGCCGCGCTCCATGCTGCGCAACGAAGACTAAAAACTAGGGCTCTATACCCTCTGTTGATATTTCGGGTTTTCACGTGCCGACTTAAACAGATCTCCCTTACTTAGATAGTGCGGTACCTCCCTACCTAGGGGCTATTTACGCATAGCTCTCGGCCCGAAAGTAACAAAGAAAATCTCGTTTCCCACGCCCCCACTCCTTTCTCAGAGTTCAGATCTAAGAGACAACCTAAAAAAGAAATTGCCCCGAGAAATGTCAGAGCATTCTGCCTTTGCTAATTTACACAAAAAGTTTGAAATAGAAACATACAAAAGTATTATAAATCAAAGCATTTCAAACAGATTTTACAAGAATGAAAAACATTATAAAGATTTTCAGTTCTCCTCTGACCCAAAATATTTTCCTCGCAAAAGAGAGGATCTCTTAACCCGCAAAAAAGCTTTTGTAACTATTTGTAATATACTAGATATTATAGATATAGATAAAAATGAACTAATTTCAGAATTAAGTTCTGTTTCAGTAATATTTTCCGATTCTGTGAAAGATTTAAATATAAATTGTCAAAATAAAGTAGAAGCTTCTTCAAGTTCTTCATGTTCAGGTTGTCTGGTGTGTTGAAATGTTCTTCGGCTTTTGTAAATTTGTATTTGTTTTTTCAAAATTAAAGTTAATAAAATCTCGAATTCGTTCCATAATTTCACAGGACATTCTTGGAGCTTTAATTTTAATTAATGTTGAAAGCGACATAACGGACAATCTGGACAATGGCCAAATTATTAATATTTTAAAAAACAATCATAATGTATAAAAATATGCTGTGATTTATTTGTGATGTTAGGTTTTCTTTTGTTTAAGTTACCATAAAAAAGAAAATAGCAATAATTAAAATTTATCAAATTTTAATTATTGCTATTTTCTTTTTTATCCGTGTTTATTAGCAGCCGACAAGTACAGAATTCAACGCGTACAAAATTCGTGTTGTCGATTTATTTTCGGTTTAAAAAGGATAGATCATGTTTCTGAGAAAATTAAGCATTTGGGGTGGCTTAATATGCACGATCGTTGGAAGCTTCAACTAGCTAGTTTTTTTACATAAAATCTTTAACTCTACAGATGGTCCCATAAATTTAAAATATCATTTTACCCTGCGATCCGCTCACTGTTCATTTAACTTTCGATTCCACGGCGTGCTCTCAATTCCACGTCATCATACTGCTATATATACAAGATCTTTTGTTTATAATTCGGTAAAATTGTATAATAGTTTACCTGCATATTTAACACGATTGTCTTGGCAAATATTTAAGGCCGAATACAAAAAAAAATATTTTAAACGGTTGAATATTGATTTTTTTTTGTATACATAGGTGCCTGCAAGGAAGTTCTCGTTAGTAGTGAGTATGAGTTGTTTTCTTTTTTTGTTTCAAGTGTGTACATACGATGTATTTAGATAGTATCTAATATGGTTATTAATTATTATTATTATTATTATTATTGATTGTTTTTGTTTGTTGTTTTTGGTGTTCCATTTGCTTATCGCTTTTTTTGCTCTTAGCTTGCCGACGAGAGGTTGCTAGACTTCGCCTCTCTTTGGCCAGCTGATGAGTTTTCTTTGAGTTGTATTTCTATAGAAATTCAATAAAGTCCGTTTATTATTATTATTATTATTATTAAAGAGACCTTTTTTTATTTTATTTTCGTGATATTATAAGAGAGATTTTTATTTTTATATAGTGTTTTTGAAGAAAAGTTATTCTTGATAAAAAGTCTGCTTGTTCTTAAAATAAAATTGGTATGGGGAAAGTTAACATTACTTATACTGGGTGACCGGAAAATTGAAGAAACGTTAATTCGCATAAGAGTAAACTGCTTCTATTTGTAGAGATGTTGAACAAAGTTATAAAGAAATTTTTTTCAGCGTGATAAGTTACTTATAATAGGTGTACAAAATTTTAAAGCGTTAATGGGCTACTTCGATTTTTTGATTTTTTTCTTGTTTTTCTTCGATTAAATAATTTTCTGTAGGTAGTACGACAAAACTGTATAAATGAAAGTTACTCAGAGTAGGAAACTGTGTTTGATGACAAATTTTTTGATAATCCTAGGCATACTTTGAATTTCCTCCAATATTTTCCAAAATACAAAGTATAGGCCTAGAATCGTCAAATTTTGTCATCATGCGCAGTTTTCCATTCTGAGTAAATTTTCTTAATATAGTTTTGTCGTACTATTTAGAGAAAACCATTCATTTGAAAAAGAAAGAATAAAATAAAAAATCAAATTGATATTTCATTCGCACTCTATCGCAATCAGGTTCGAAATTTGTTTTTCCTTGTTTTTTAATAAATAGGTATGCATTAAAAGTTTTTTGAGAGCTTATGTTGTCCCTTTTAATATTTATATACGCACAGGCGCACACCTACTCCTACTATAATAATTACCCCCCTATTGATTTATTTCTGCGGTATTCTCAGGTACTGCGAGGGTGAGGTGAGAATTATTATTATTTATTCGCGTGTTATTATCATTAACATTTTTATTATCAATACTATTATCATAACACACATATCTATGTCCCAGTTTTGCAAAACTTAATAATTTAAAAAAGAGAGCGTGGGGCCCTAATAAATGAAAAAACGACATCCTCCACGAATAGATTTGTCGTGGTCGAACGTTTTAACAGAAACCCGTGCTGGTATGGAGAAATTAAACCATGGACCACCGAATAAATCGTGTTATACAGTATAACCTCAAAAATCTTGGCGAAGTTCGACAATATGGATATTGGTCTGTAGTTCCTAACATCCGATGAATCCCCTGACTTAAAACCTGGTATCACCTTAGAAAATTTCCACATATCGGGAAAACAATTAGTGGTTACCGCCAAGTTATATATTTTTAAAAGAGGATCAACAAATACATTAATGCAGTCCTTGATAATAAAAGATGGAACAGAATCAAAGCCACATGTATACTTGTCCTTTAATTTCTTAGCTGCAACAATAATTTCAGGCGCAGATATGTCACGAAAGCTAACATCAAGCTGACTGCTGACATCCAGCAGAGGATAAACATCAGTAGACGGTGAAATAAATACGCTGCTAAAAAAGTCGACAAACCATTTAAAATATCTGAAGGAACATGTAATGCTTTGTTATTAAACGTCATTTTTCCAGGAACTCTAGTTGTTTTGTTTTTAGACTGGACAAAAGCCCAAAATTGCTTTGGGTCCCGACAGAGGTTTGAACTTGGTGCAAATAAATATGGTATGCAACTGAGATTTGACGCTTAACAGCAGCCCTCAGCCTGCGAAACTCGGTCAAGTGAACATACTGTTTAAATCTTCTAAACATTCTAAAATATTTAGCTTTAAGTTTGATATTACGTATGATTTCAGCTGTGAACCACGGCGGATATCTGTGACCATAACACTTACGCTTAGGAACATAAACATCAAAAATATAATCTTATAGAATATTTTATAATCTTTACATTTTTCTTGAAAATGAACAATGTTTACCATTTTCAGAAAAAATTAAACTAAAAATTTAAAATCTCCCCAAACTTCAAAACATAATCGATAAATATTGTTCTCCCTAAACCACAAAACATAATCGATCACCAACTGAATGATTATTGTAGATCAGGATTATTGAACACTTTTCACTTTGCTTTCGGTAATATTCGGCTCTACATAATGACGTATTTTTACATTCGGCTCTCATTCGGAAATTCAAATTTTATTTTCAAATTATTGGCTTTGTAAAGAATTAATAGAACAACAACCCTTATATGTAGACATATTTATTAGTCAAGGTCCTTTCTAACACGGCTGTTTGGAAAATTTGGTAGGAGGAAACAACCCTATTCCCTGAGCTTTTAGCTACTGAATAGTTGTCTTATCTTAGCCTTAAGTCTGCTAAGTTCTCTGTTCCACCATGGTACATCTCCTCTACAAATAGTTTTTTGTGTCACAAGGCAGTTAGCCTCAAATAAAGGTATTATTAGGCAATTTCAGTTAACGACGGCTCTTTCCAATTCCTCTACGCTAACGATGGAGTAGATAGTTCCCTAGACTTCCCACCTTATGTGTTCCTTGTACAGAACCCAGTCAGTCTTGGATTTCTACTTTCTGCAATGCAAGGGGCCGCAGCCTCTATGTCAAATCGTATGTGCATATAATACGACATTGAGGCTTCTAACAATGTATTAATGTAAAAATTCATCAGCCGTTATTATGTCAAGAATTTTTTCACCTATGTTGAGGTCTTGAACTGCAAATTTGCTTTTCTTTTGTACTTGCGCTAGTGTGTGTTTTTGTGAAGAACCTGTATGGACTTGTTATCTAATAAAATTACCACAATTGCTGCTATTGTTCTTTTTGACAACACCAGTACCATTTGCGAATCCGTACTGCATTGCAAAGACAAAACAATATCGTCATTATAGTGATCACAAAAGTGGTCACGAAAGTAGACGTACACCTAAAATTTGTAAGGAACGTCATGACAGGATTGGCTTAAGTTTGCAAATATGCTCCGAGGAATGGAGCCGTTCCATCCTTGGCATTTGGCATCTCTAATAAAATTAACCCTGGGCACAAATGAAGGAACAAGCAAATAAAGAAACTTTTATTGAACAATTTGCACACAACCACATTACTTACTTTGCATATCCATCTAAATTTACTTTGCTATCCGTAAACTGCATATGATTGTCAATTATCTGAAAGAGCTCTGCTGGTTGCGGTATTCTGCCACTTTCCAATTTAGACCAAATAGGTACATCATTTAGGGTAATTTCAAAGGCCCCTGATTGAATTAACTGGCCTTCTAGTAGGTTACTCAAGAAAAATAGCATCATGCACGCATACATTTTGTTCTCTAGGCACCACTGCCACCACGAAGGCCTTGGTTGATTGATATATTCGAAGATATTAATACCACCTAGTATGCACATAATTACCACCATTTTTAGCAACCCCTAAAAATGTATATTTATTTATATGGTTTTTTATTGCAAATTACAGAAAACGTCAAAGTAGATTTTAATAAAAATGAAAATGAGCACACAAACCAAATATTAAATATAAGTAGGTCAATATATATATATATATATATATATATATATATATATATATATATATATATATATATATATATATATATTAATAGAAATGACCTATTAAATATTTGGTTTTAGTTTAATTTTGGCAACACCTCTGTATATAATATTCAACAAGTCACAATCTGCTGGGTGTTGTCGAACCCTCTAGAAAATAAGTTACGTAACACCACACCACTAGTCAAGAGGCAGGGACCAAGTGATCACTTATTGACCTAAGTGTCTTAAATGTCATTCCTAAACTCGTTGAGGATATTGAATGTAATTATATGACTGTGATTGGTTTCAGGGCTGTTCTACTATGATTTCTTGTATAGTGCCTTAGAGGAGTGTCAGGTTCACAGTCTCAATACTGACTTCTTCAAGGCATTCGATAGGCTAAATCACCATGTATTGTTACAAGCTTTCTTTGATGGTCATGCATGCTCTGCTCAACTGAGTCGGCAGTTATACGGCCCACACACTATGTAACTTGTTGTACGACAAGTTGTACAACCCATGTAGATTTAACCGTCGAAGCGATAATTGCATAGTTGGTCTTGTCGTTCAACAATTCATACAACCTAGTTGGATCATAATATGATCATAATATGATCCAACTTAGCCAAACTTTCATATTAGCCAACAATCTGTTGTAAAACTGCGTTTGATGTTGAGACAATTTCAAAGGCAACCGTAGATCGTGTCACTGCTGTGCGGTTATTAAATATAATAAAATTTTGATAGAATTTGTCAAACTTTATCGTGTGTAGACATGTTTGTGGGACGTAAATTATAATGACTATTTAAATAAACATAAACGAAATGTAAGCTATGATATTCTGCTACAAAAATTAAAAGAAATAAATGTAATTTAAAATACTATTGCATAATGGATTATTAAAAGTGATGTGGAAGTAGTGATTCCATTGGCAGCAACTTAAGTAAAACTGTGTCTCATTCAGCTCGTTAGAAGAGTAATATCACAGTACAATATACCAATAGCACAACTGTGGTCGCCAATCTTTCGTTTTCAACCAAGCACAATATCTATTTCTTGTTGCAGTCTTACTCAAAGTTTTATATAGGCCCCCACAGAACCGTTTTTTTAATAATTTGATGCTTGGAAAAACTCTAGAGATATTATAACACTTTTTATTGTTCAACACCCCCTGCAAATCTAAAAAACTGCGCACAATTAAGTCAGTTGTTTAAGTAGCCTTTGGTCGCACAACGTTCCGTGACACTCATGTTGAAACTATACATTATACTATACTACTAAAATGGACGGATAAGGCTCTTCCCGGAAAGACCTCATGTGGGAAAACAATCGGTTTAAAAGATTCAACGGGACTTCCCTCCTCGTAGCGTCATCTACAGGATGGCTTACTATAAATTGACACCCCCCTTACCTTGTTAGTTTTTGAGGTTAGATAAAAAGCTTTTACAAAATTTTAGATACTAATACAAAGTTGTTTGTGACGCTATTGGACCATATACAGTGTGTTTTAGAAAGCCGTGGCAGACATTTCTTATGTTTTTTTAAATGGAATATCGTGTATATATTTGGATCCAACTCCTGTACCTCTACTGGATACGAGAAAGGAAACTTCAACATAGCTTACTGAAATGACGAAGAACGAATTTAGATTGTTGAAATCTGAGAGGACATGCGTTTAACACAGGACCACCGAGATAAAACCAGCATGTATAATTTTCCGAATGCTGCCATCCTCCCCAATCTAATTTGTAATTGTATAATTTTCCCTACATTTTCCAAATCCGCACTCCAACTTCCAACTAGTTGGAACAAACACGTGACAGTAGTGAAGCAAAGGGCTTTCTGGGACAAAACGGCCGCCGTATCCAAGGTCGACGGTTGAAGGTTTCGAAGTCGCGGTGGGGGTTCAAGGTTAAATCGCTTTCAAGGTTTCTGGGAATTGGCCGTCAAGGTCAAGTGGGTGGAGCCTAAAGAGTTCCACACTTGGTAATCAAAAAATAGAAGTTGGCTGATTTGTTTGAAAAGTGACAATCGCACACATGTTTTAATTATAAACTTTTCTAAGTAAAAGTTTTTGATATTTTTAAAAATAAAGGTAGTTTATTCTAGATGGTATTTCATGTTTTTGTATTTTTTTGGGCACCCTGTATAAAAAAATCCAAAATTCTCTCCGTAGACCCTATTTTTTCGAGAAGCAGAAACTTTGATCAAGAATGACTTTTTGTCGAAAAACGAAATTTTTGGTCCATTTGTCCTCTTGGGGACTCCATCCGCGGACACACTGTATTTATACAGGGTGAGTCAGATTGTATAGTAAATACTTTAAAGGGGTGTTCGGCAAGTGGTTTTAAGGGCGGGGGTCTTTTATATAAAATTTTTCGATTTGGGCTTTCCTTGCCAAGTTATTCGGGTTTATAGGGTGACCCAAAAAAAAATATTTTTATTTTTATCTCAATATCGGCGCTACTTAAAAATTTGAAATTTGGTATGTTTTATCTACTTACTGGAAGACGCATTAGGGTAGTTTATTCATTTACACGGTGCCCTAAAAAAGGGTAAGAACTAACAAACCGCTTTCAAACGTTACACATCGACTGTACCATTTAAACTGAAAAAAAAACCTATGAACAATGTACCAAAACTTATTAGCTTTCAAAATGGAAAGGATTGAATTTAACAAAATTTGAACACCTTATTTCAAGAAAACCAATGCTGTTTTGACCAATGTCCAATTGATATTTTTTCCCTTATTTTGAATGTACAGTCGATCTGTAACGTTTGAAAGCGGCAGGTAAAAATTTTGTTTCGAATATTGAAGTTAACAAGTGTTTTTGGGCACGTTTTGTCAATTTCAAAGCAAACGGTTGATTTTATCGCTATGAAACAAGGGTACCCTTTTGTTGCAAAATGAAAACATACACTGAAATGATGGACCTGCAAGACCAAAATGATAACCTTAAAAAAGTTTGAGCAAAAAAATTAATAGGGTTTGTTAGTTTTTACCCTTTTTTAGGACACTGTGTAAATGAATAAACTACCTTAAGACGTCTTCCAGTAAGTAGATAACACATACCAAATTTCAAATTTTTAAGTAGCGCCGTTATTGAGATATAAATAAAAAAATACTTTTGGGTCACCCTGTAGACCAGAATAACTTGGTAAGAAAAGCCCAAATCGAAAAATTTTATATGAAAGACCCCCCCTGAAAACCACCTGCCGAACACCCCTTTAAAGTATTTACTATACATTCTGACTCACCCTGTATAATCCGACCGCTTGACTGCCGCACGCCATTCGCCGCGGAGATGTACTCAAGTTCAGCCAGTCCCAAATTGACATCGCCGCGTGCCCGGCATTCAATATATAATAACTGGATATAATATAATAACTGGCGTCAGTAGTAGTAGTAAGTAAGACACTTCAGTACACTTTGACCTTTGACCTACTTTCCGTGACCTTTATCTAGGTCAAGATCATTGAGATCTAGGTCAAGGTCATTGACCTAGGTCAAGGTCATTGACCCCGCCCCCTTGACCTAGGAACCTTGACCTATAGTTGACCTAGGTCATGAACCCCGCCCCCTTGAGGTCATGAACCTTGACCTAGGGACCTTGACCTAGGGCCTTGACTTAGGTCATGAACTTGGCCTAGGTCATGGTCTAGGGAACTTGACCTAGGTCATGAACTTGCCCCCCTTAGCCCCTAGGCCCCCTTGGTTCCGCCCCCGGCCCCAGAAAATTACTATTAAAAAAGCCCCCCGCCCAGGGTTCCGCCCCCGGCCCCAGAAAATTACTATTAAAAAAGCCCCCCCCCGCCCAGGGTTCCGCCCCCCGCCCCAGAAAATTGCTATTAATAAAATTACCAGGATTCGGACCTAACATTCCAAAGCCAACATGTAAAATTCAATGCAGTGGGGCAATACGACCTGTTGCTGGCCCGCAGGCCCCGTAACGTGTCTTAGGTCCAGAGGCTGAAGTTCATTGCCGGTGACGTCATTCTAGAAACTTACACAACATTTTTCTTGGAAATTTCTAGAAACTTCTACTGATTTAATACTTTTAAACAGGTACAAGAAATTGGTAAATTTAAGAGGCTACGATACTTATGAAATCCGCCTGAAGTGCCCGACTCAATTCAGGACAAACGTCGCTCGATTAGATATGCCTATCCTTTTCCTTCCTCTAGTCCCCACCACTCCCCACTCCAGCCTGCCCCTTCATAGTGCTACGATTGAGGGGCAGCCGGCCGTAGTTACTACACTGAGAAAAATCTGTCACTTTGTTAAAAAACCGTGTTTAATTCAATATGAGATATTATTCCTCAAACTCAAGCAGAAGCTTTTTTGTAACTAACAATAATCAATTCAATGACAATTGGTATTGAATTCTAATGAATAATTTAAATGTAATATTTTATTTCAATAAAAAGCATGTTGTGGAATTGATTCTATAATACTTTTTTTCTAAGCACATTCTTTTGTTAGAAAAACATAACATAACGTTTCATGATGTTGAATTGAATAGGGGTACATTTAACTGTTCATTATACTGAAATTACAACTACTGTCACTGAATTTTTGCTGGATTTGTAATAATTGTGGATACTAATATCAATTATAATTATTAGTGATATATCATATTATTGCCTAAATAATAAGCAAATGATGTGTAAAATGCAAATCAAGTTGCTAGTGTAGCAACTTATAATTGACAAAACAGAAATGTTGCAGATGAGATCAATAAATTAATAACATTTAATTTTAGTGGATACAAGTTCTAGTAACCCCCAGTTTGTTAATAGCCATTCACTTGCACAGTGTTCATTATGACTACGAACGATATAAAATGTATGGTTGATTCAAAACCTTTGCGATCATTAATTTGCGATAATTGATTTTGGTAAATTACTCAGTCAAGGTCACAGCTTTTTTTACTAACGTGTTTGTAATAGGATATTAGTTCAGTCGAGTAAAAAGTACTTGATTCAATCTAACTTGTATTTGACATGAATTCTAATACGAAAATTCTAAGAATTTCTTGAATACCATAAAAATTGAAAAACATGATTTACTGATTATATTGATGAATACCTATAAAAGTTGCAATTAAGTTGTTTTGTTCATCCAATGAATGGACTAATACACCACTTTTTTTTTATTTGCTCATCGGATAGTATTGGGTGAGATATACTTGCTGTATTTTTTTTTAATTTTTTTTTCGCCCCCGTTTTATCGCAATTAATTTTTAAAGTTCAATATACGTAACTACCTGTTGGATTTTATTTTTCCCTAAATTTACCGCCATGGCACCAGGTTTGGCAACGCCGCACCTCAATGCCAAAATGCCAAGCTGTCAGCCTGCGAAAACATAAACATAACCTATTTTGTGGCGTCACAAATCGGAATATCGGATCTCGGATCCCGCGGCCCCGCGTGTTTTACAAGCTTTTATTTTTTATGATTTGAACTATTTTCACCATTCATTCTAATAATCCATGACGGAAATGAACCATTCTATTTTGCTGAGGAAAATGCTGGGAACACTAGGTATTGGTATTGATGATTCGGACGTTATGCTGGTTGGTTTACAAAACTTTTTTTTTATTGGAAACAAGTCGATTTTATCTATAAAACGACACAATTCGTAAGTACCTAACTGAACTTGCATAAATTAGATATCTAGACTTGCTGATATATTAAAGACAATAAAGAACCAACTAGGTGTAACATTTTAGCTGACGATTTTAGATTAGTGGCTCTGCCAAACGATTTTTTACTTGTTATCAAGTATATTCCACCGACTGCTAGTTGTTTGAAGAAACTGATGATATTTTAGCCTCAATACCTAGTGTCACAGAATAAATAGCTTCACCTATTTATTCTGTGCTAGTGTTAATCAACAGCATTGATTGGTTATAAACTAAACTGAGAAAAGTTAATCCTATACCTGGTCCGAATATAAAAAATTTATTACTTTAATTTCATGAGCCCTTACTTACAAGAAGTAGTTAGACCTGCATCGGTTCAAAAATGTAACGCTAGAATATTGGAGAAGGTGCCAGTTCTTGGTGATGTTAGAAATATAACATGTAAAACGCAATAAAGCCAAGTTTTCAGTCGAAAAACTTTATTGTCATAGCTTGAACTATTTTAGACCCATTTAGGTAAATTATATTGTGATTGCCGAAGCATCCTCATAAAAAATGACATAATTCTTTAGAATTTTTTCACTATACATATTATACCTATATTCATTCTGGAAAATAAATTTTCATAAGCATATTTTGTGATTTTGGTTAATAGAAGTTAAAAATAAAAAAATATAATGCAGCAGCCAGCAAAAAATTAAGATTTCTTTAATTTGCAAGAAAAAAAAACATTATTTTGCATTCTATGGCAAAACCTCAAATAAGTTATCTATTAAATTTAGTGAAAATGTTCCAAAATCAAATAATACAGTTTTCATGTCGCATGCACAGGGTGTAACAAACTGGATTTTTTTTGGGGGGTTTCTTCTATTCTGCGAAGAGATGGACAAAGAGTAGGTAGGTGTACTGTGCTCGATTTTTGAGGGCAATGGAAAGCAGTTGAATCTCAAAATCTCGATTCGTTTCGGAGATACAGGGCATTTTTCGTTTTTTAACATGTCAGACAATCCCTCCTTGTAATACGTTTTGATTTTTGCCAAAAATCTTCCTTCATACTACTCCAACGTATAATAATTATTGAGGTATGTCGGTATGTCTTTGTCAACTATCCTGTAAGGTAGACTTTCATATTTTTTTATTGCACTTGTGTTGACTTTTTCCAATATAACAATCTACTGATGTTGTCCATGATTCTTCGCTATTTCCAGGAAGTCAGCAAAGAAAAGCAATACCTTGCTTACATTCATCTAAAATAAGTTTTCCATTAATATGTACCTACCTGCAAAAATTTTACAAGCGTACTTAGTTCTATTATTAGTTGACAAAGTTAATGTCACTAGTGCAGAAAAGTAAAACTTTCCGCATCAAAATGCATGCGACAAAGTGTACTACTACGGACTTAATTACTTAAATACTTCATTAGATCATACAAGAAAAAAATACCCGCAAAACTAGTCATTGACGGTCAAGCACTTGATATCTAATGAAACTCTGCTGTCGAACTTGCACTAGATTATTTAAATTAGTTCTTAATCATGGTTCCCACATGTAGATATCAACGATCGTTTTTACAAACGCATGATTTCTTGTTTTGATAATCGATTTCAACATTGGGGTGTGCGACACCCCCATGCCCCCTCCCCCCATATCTTAACTATAGGTATATACACAATAAGTATTTCTTTACTGTACTAGCAACTAAACTAGAAGCACAAAAAACTGTATCTACATATGTGCCACGATGTATGATCCTCGTACATCGTGGTATGTGCATAATTTAGGACTAATCTGCTTATGTTGGGTAATTACAACATAATATACCTACTTCCACAACTATTCAGTTGAATTTCTTCATTTTTAACCACAGTGTCATTAACATTTTTCTTATTAATTTTGTGCTCGGGGGTAATTTTTGCCTTAACCGGGCATTATGCATTCATTGCTATGTTCTTTCCTCTGCGTGTCTCCAATAACATTGTTACCATAATATTTAATCTCTAGCAAAGATCATGATATTGAATATTATGATCTTTGTCTCTAGTCTACCTAAAACCAGAATTTAAGCTATATCATCATCATTAAGCAATATTAAAACAATATACAAATCAAATAACAAACATACCTCTTCATTTCTCCATGTTTTGCTCGCCGTTTTTATTGATAAAATTGACACACCATATCAAAATCTATGCAAGGCAAGTTATCAGGACAAGCTTTAACAAATCTTGTCTTCATTATAAACCGAAAAAATAAAGTATTCACAGCAAGATTCTTTTAAAACTGAGAATAGAATTTATTTAGTTTTCACTAAGGTTATTAACCTTGGTTTCCGCGTTCCGCCGGCGAAAGTGAGGTTATATGCAAAGTGCGGCGTTGCCGACGATTTTCTTTAAAGCATTGAGTAATATGTCATCTGTCATATTTTATAGGGGGCATCTAATAAGTTCAGAATGGGATCAGTAAAATCCAAATATTTCATTGAAATGCTACGAAATTTGATTATTTCTCATCAGGCGCATACAAACTGAATCTAATAATTTGCCTGGGAATGCTTGGTTATATAAAAAAAGACGAAATAAGTACTAAGAAAATAGCAGGTAATTATTGAAATTAGGGATCGTGACGTCACATTCCCTACTTTTGCGACCATTTTTTTCAATTTTTGAGCAAACTAATGGGAAAAAAAATCTGTTGGTTGGGTTTCGTGATTATCTAGACATGTTTTACAAATTCCAAGGCAAAAAATTATTTTTCATTCCTAAGTATACTTGTCCATTATAATGTTTTTTCAGTTGCTTCTGGGGTACTCTTAGATAGTTTGGAGTAGTCTGAGGGTGTGAACTGTTATTATTTAAATAAAATAAATTTAATTGTTTAAATAAAACATGAGACATTTTAAAACCGAGGTTATGCTTTCATTGTAGTATGCCAATTTTAGTATCGAAGTGACAATACGTCTTCTTAACGGAAATTTAAACTATTTTAAACTTATTGGTTCATCTGCAATTAAGTCAAAAGTATAGATTAGATTAGAAAAGTGACTATATACACGAACTCACTAAAATCACAACAGTCTTTTTTTCCTGTGTAGATAATATGAAATAATAAGTCAGGTGCCGGCCGCCGCCGACGGGTCACACGAGTCTCGCCGATGCCGACGAAGAAGCGCGAATATTTAAAAAACGGCGGTGGCCTGTTTGCTTTATTGCAAAAATGATATTTTTTGGGAGTTATAGAGGGCGTTCACTTTTCGTTGGCAACACACTGCATAGCTTTTTGGCGTCGAAGCAATTTTACTATTATTTTTCATATCAGCAAAGGTGCATAGGTAGGTACTATGAAGAGTTCGTGTATAAAAAACTTCTGTAATTGCTCAATTATAAAATCTAAATTAACGATTCGATTACCGAATTCTTCTTGAACCACGTTAGGGTCAGTTGAACATCTATCAATGTTTGATTGGATAATTATTGTTCTGCATAATAGTGTTGTTACGACCAAAAAATTGCGTTTAAATTCTACTTCTATAAAATGTTTTATATACCTAGTATTCCATATTAATATTTGTGTAATAATAAATAAATCTAACTGAAAACTTTCTACACTGTAAGAGCAGCGTCCAGAGATATACTTTCTAGACTTTGGTAAGAGTTCACCTTAGAGGGATTAGAGTGAATAGGCCATAGGTATAATATTATATCACAACTATGATTTGTTTATTTAAGAACAGTAAGCGGTTTCGTTAATCTATAAAATTACATCATCAAGGACTACAATATAAGATTTAAAAAGTAAATAAATAAAGGATAATCACCTATAGTCCAAGAGCTTGCAGGAAATTTGAAGGAGATACTTGAAAAAAGATTATAATTATGTAAATGTTTTTAATTGTTTCAACTTTGACTTGTGGCTGAATGTATATATTTCAAATATATAATGGCTAGGTAAGTAAAGGTTCTTTATTTATTTATACATATACATACTAGGTACCTGCCCTGAGGATGTAGGTAAATTTATAGAGTTGCGAAACCGGTCTCCGTTTTCAAATTAAGTAAGTTTTGAGATAATAGGAGCTATTAATTTCTAATCCCTTGTAAATGTTTCATTCAAAGCCCTGTTTTTCCCAGAAAGTTTGTCTCTCAAACTCTATGCACCTGCACTTATACCTAAATCCGAATAATAAGTGTGCAAAATGCAAAATATGTGTTAGTACCCTAGTACCCCTCTCTCAAATTCTGGGAACCATATTAGGTACAGGAATAAAAAGCACACAAGCCCACAAATTACTCCTATTGGTTTCACTGTGACTGTTGCGACATCATTATCAAACATTATAGGTAGGTATTCTTGCCCTGACTGCCGTTCAGTTTCAGAACCTTCTGACAAATCTGAATTATCGAACATCCTAGAAAATGTATTAAAATGTTATAAATTCGACAGACTGGAACAATAAAATGTACCCTCTATTTTTATTTTGCCCGATTTTCAACTCAAATGACTTTCGAACAATCTTCTAACGAAGAAGTTTCTAAAACTGACTGGATATCAGAATTATTATCGTTTCCTCTGGAAAGTATATAAATTAGCTTTTATCATGCAGCAGTTTGACACAATAATCGTATTACATAGGATATTATTTGTTTTCAAAAAATGCTTCACATGACCCATTTATTTGACAAAAATATTACTTGTACCTATCACATTTTTAAAGTAAGAATCAAGCGCACAATTTGGTCTAGAATTTAAATTTACTCTTTTTGCACGACCAGGCCATTTTCTGCCCTAGGGATTAAACCATTTTACACAAAAGCAAAAAGTACTTTGTGAATTATAATTATTTATTTATTACTCCTGGAGGAATAATAATAAAGAGTATTATTATATATGTCAGTCGACATACATAATGTAATATTCTAACATTCAAAACAAGCGAAACACAAATAAGGGAGACTGAGACTACTAATAAAATGAAAAATGAAACATCTGATATCGATTGAAAGTTCCCCTGACGTGGTGCCCGAGCCCGGTGAGGTAGGTCGAAGTAGGGGGAGTAGGGGAACCACAAGTTCCAGCTAACGCCCGCCCGCCCGTCTATCTCCGTACGTCTAATTCCTGCTCGGATGGCCAATTCACGGATCATTTTATTGCCGGGCAATGGGTTCGTAGTTTTCAAATCATAGCCAAACGAACAAACGTATCGACTTGAAAGTAGTCTTAAAATAATGTTATCGAATGCCTCAATCGTCGTTGTTTTTCGAATTATTTTTGAGCGGCGGAAATACTCGAAATTCTTAACCTAATATAGTCGAATTTCGGGTATGTTTGGCATTTTTTTAACAGTGTCGCATTAGTCCTGCACAGTTCGTGATACACAACGACGATTTTTCATAGTTTTATCTAAGCCACAAAAAAAAAATCAAGTGAAAATATTAAGAAATGCAAGTAGGAGATGTAAACTACGAAACCCTTGAAAATGGGGGGTATCGTAGCGCCTTAATGTAAACAAATTGGAGTAATTTTCTAGAAATTTCTACAATTTAATATATTTTAACAGGTACAAGAAAAGTGTTGGCAAATTTAATGTAAACAAATTGATGTGAGGCGGGTGCCGAAGAGGCCGGTAACCTCATCGTTGAACAAGAAAATGCACAAATTTATTCATTTTCTTTATTAATAAACTTTACAATAAATTATACAATATTTTGTTTATCAATCCAAGAGTTGTGTTGATCACTAAAACCTAACCATTTAACATAAGCTTGATTTCCTTTTGTCCTCAAAACTTTTTCTACTAAACGTTACAAAACTTTTTGCAGTTCTTGCTCGTAAAAACCTCCTCGAATCCATTCGTTGTTGTAGTCTTTTAACAAATAAGTGACGGGAAATAATGTTTTCTGCACTTTGGCTACTGTAAATATTTCGTTGGACCAATTAGGTCTATAGCCTTTAACGAAGGCGCTCCTGTGCTTGCTAATTCTAACTTTGTCACCTAGTTTGAACTTGGGTATTTGAATTGGATGTTGGTAATTATAAACTGTGTCTAGAAGTTCCTTTTCGTTTTCTTTGTTCACTTCAGATGGCTTCATTCCAATAGTTCTGTGCTTCGAATTATTGTACTTATACACTATAGAGTTGAGGGAGGGCAGCCATTTATAGGAACCTTGTAAGCTAAACTTACTCCAAATTTTATTCTTTAGGGTTCTAATTACTCTCTCGACTACAGAACTTTTTTTAGTACTGAATGTCGAATAATGATTAATATTATAGGTTTGCATCAGTTTTTTAAAGTGGCTATTGTAAAATTCTTTACCCATATCGCTTTGCAGGTTTTTTGGAATTCGGTTGCTTATTTCAAAAATTGTATTCATAGCCTTAGTCACGACCTCACCTGATTTATCTTTTACAGGCTCCACCCACACATACTTAGAAAAAACATCGATTACAACAAGAATATATGTATGCCCTCTATTTTCTTTTGCATAGGGAATTACCTCCATAAGGTCAACCTGAAAGAGGTCATCGATTCCACGGGTGATTACTCTCCTACGCTTAAAATTTATTCGGGCTTGTCTGTGCAGTTCTTTTACTACATCCTTTTTCGTACTCATTATTCTATAATATTAGCTTCACGCAGTTCCTCGATTAAAGAAACAATTTCGTTGTGGTGGCTGTGATTTCCGCTTTGGTATGATGCTAACAATAACCTTAAACGATCAACCAGCTCATTAGGGTCATCCCAGAATATATAGTCTTTGGGATGGTTGTTAACTTCCAGCGCCATATTTTTCTGACAGCCACCAAATTTCTTCAGCATTGGACCAATCAAATGTTTATATTTCCATGATTTAGTACTGCGTGAGATAGGACCATCTTCTTTGTAATCTCGTCTATATGCATGTGTTTTAGTTAGAATCGTAAACCATTGTCTTTTATCTTCAGGTGAAAAATCTTTTGGACGCTTTTTAAATAGCAATTCACACAGTCCACGTGTGGATGTGTAGGAATCTTCTCCAATTTTAAACGCATCCTTGTCACTTTTAATTATAGAGTCGCCTATGTAGAACTCGTTCTCTTCAAGATTGTACCGAACACCACATTTATGATCAAAATTATTGTCAGTATCGTGAATCAAATTGGTTATGTAGTTTTGAGGCAAGTAATTACTGTCCTCGAGTTCTTTAATTTTATCATTGCTATCCTCATCCAAAAAACTGTTTTCTTCTTTGCTTATGGGCTGTTCAGATTTTTCTGGCTTAATTTTTTCAGCGTGTTCAGCAATGACACGTACAGGTTTTGTTAGTGGAGCGAACCTAATTTCATTGGCTATTTCACTGCGTTTCAAAGCTTCTAGCTTCCTCTTCACCGCTTTGGGAGCATTTGCAATTTTCTTAGTTAGCACAGGATCCATTGTAGGTGTGTGTAATTTTTACTGCATCGGGTATATATACTTATCGAACCCCAGGCGATATCGACCTTGTTCAATATCTCTGTCCTTGTCTATCACCAAGAAACCATACTTGTCCCTCCAACACAGACCACACATTTCTTTGAATTTTTCAAATGACATATCCGTATTGACATGATCTGAGTATACGTGTTTGAGATTCATTTCATCTTGTTTGAATAGAATCAACATGTTCGCATTGTCTCTGATTAGATGCTTCGGAATTCTCGCAAAAGTCTGACAGAGATAGAAACAATCAACCGCTCTGTGACGACCCATAGAAAAATATTCTCGGATGACGTCCTGCTTTTCACAGGCGACATCATCAAATATTATCACCGAATTGGGTTTGGCTTCGGTTGGTAGAACAACGTTTTCGCTGTCTATATAAAAAGAGACCAACTCCTTTTAATGGCAAGAGCACTTTCTGCAAAAGCTCATATTTAGGCTGATAGAGAGACTTTGAGTATAGATACACATTTTGGAATCTCAAACCATTTGGATGCATTAACAGCTCTATTATGAGGTTAGTCTTTCCACACTTGGATGGTCCGCACACAATACAACGGATGGTTGATGGTAATAAAAGTCCATGCCTCTGCGGATTGATCTTAGATATGACGTCATAGTTTTCAATGCGTAGACTACCACCTTGAGCATCGACGAGCTTCATTGTTGAAAGTTCTAGCAAGGGACCACCTATTTATATATAAGTCGCGGTCCCTTGCTAGAAATCGTCACAATGTCGCACAAGCAAGGTAGAGGTGTGTTCAACAACCTAATCAGTAACCTCCCATTCGAGCTTCACATTCCGGGCTACAGGTTCTGCGGGCCAGGGACACGGCTCCAGGAGCGACTAGCTCGCGGTGAGCGAGGCATCAACGGTCTGGATGACTACTGTCGAGAGCACGACATATCCTACTCTAAAACCAGAGATCTAAATGAACGTCACAAAGCCGACCAACTGCTCGCCGACAAAGCTATAAAAAGGGTGTTGGCCAAAGATGCGGGCATTGGTGAAAAACTAGCAGCATACGGCGTAGCTAATGCAATGAAAGCTAAAGTAAAATTGGGTCTTGGTTGCAAAAAGGGACTTCACAAAGTGGCTATGAAAGTAAAAAAGGACTACAGAGGGAAGGGTTTGACATTTCGCCAAGTAACCGATCAAGTGCGTGGTGTTTTAAAGAATGGTAACCCTGCTTCTGTGCAGGATGCAATTAAAATGGCTATGACCACCGTTAAGAAAGTAAATCGACGCAAGAACTATACCTATACCAAAGAGAGGAGGTGTGCTGCCTCTGATTCCTATTTTTGCAGGCCTTAGTGCACTAGGAGCGCTCTCTGGTGGCGCAGCAGGTATAGCAAAAGCTATTTCAAGTGCTAAGGATGCGGCAAAAGAGCTAGAGGAAAGCAAGAGACATAATCGCTCTATGGAAGCTATCGCTCTGGGTAAAGGCCTGTACTTGAAACAAAGAAAAAATGGTCTCGGGCTTTTTCTTAAGAATCCGCAAAAAAAAACTTCCAATAGATTTACCCAAAAGAGCATTAACCAATGGAGATATTGAAAAATATGCTCGAAAATTAAAACTTAATAATTTCCGTGGAGTCTTCATGCGTGACACATTACCAAAGGATGGAGTGCACAGAATTGAGTGTGGTGTAATTAATATGGATGATAACGCTGGCCCGGGAACGCACTGGACGGCATATAAGAAATATGGGAACCATGCCGAATATTTTGATAGCTTTGGCAACCTCCGGCCGCCTAAGGAGGTAGTGAAATATCTGTATTCAAGAGGCAAATGTCAAGTTATGTACAATCATCAGAAATTCCAGTCTTATGACACCGTAAACTGCGGTCACTTGTGCCTCGCGTGGTTGTATGGAAGTATATAAGCGCACACCGCTTAGAACAAACTCAGTTGCAAAAAAAATGTCTTACACTTTCACGTTAACAGGCAACACGTCAATATTGTCAGCAAGTTTATACCCACCTATAGACTTGGAAAATGGAGAGTACGTCTTGGGACTCATCAACTTTGAGAGCTACAATTCGATCCCAAACGTTGACCGTTCCAATAATAAGCTCCATTTCGATATCGACCGCTATATCGAAATCCCAGAGGGCTCCTATGAAATTAAGGACATTAACAACTATCTGCAGAAACAGTTGAAAGCAAATAAATTTACTGATGATCCAATAGTTACTTCCAATGAAGTATACACTGTCAGTGAAAATGATATATTGCTTTCTATTACCGCCAATAACAACACTCTTAAATGTGAGATTAAGTGTAATAAGGATATAGACTTTACTCTAAAAGACTCTTTGGGGAGTCTGCTGGGTTTCGAACCACGCAAACTCGCTGCATTCAAGCATCACGTCTCAGATCATCCAATTAAAATTCAGAAAATTAACGCTATCATCGTGGAATGCAATTTGATATCAGACTCTTATAGCAACAACACAGCAGTTGCATACTTTCTTTCCTACTGTCGCGCCAGGGTATAAAATAGTTGAAAATCCCTCGAATGTAATTTATTTACCCGTGAGACATCACCGCATAAGTGACATTGCTGTCAAAGTAGTGGACCAATCAGGACAGCTTATAAATTTTCGTGGAGAAGAAATAACCGTCAGATTGCATTTGAAGAAACTTCACAATGGGTCTTAGATTTAATGAGAGTATATAAACAAGCCAACAGCACCGCAACCTCACAAGTATCTCCTAACAGTTGAGAACGAACAGTTCCTACAGTGGTTGGGCTTTCGTGTGAAATCTTGCTTGCAAAAAAAAATTGTAATTTTATTCAAAAATGGATGTATTAAATGTTAGAGAAAAAGCCTCTTTTGCAAGAAACTCAACGTCAATCATGGAACGTCAAATCTGCTTCGGCAATAGAAACACCACGCTTTATAATTTTCGGATTCCAGACGGATCGCAAAAACAACCAAGAAAAAGACATGAGCAAATTTGATCACTGCAATTCAACCAACTTTAGAGTTTACTTAAATTCAGAATTGTATCCATATGACAGTCTAAACTTGAACTTTGACATGAGTCATTGGGCGACACTATATGAAATGTATGCGCGTTTTCAACAATCCTACTATCTGCGCAGACCCGAACCTCTCTTCTCGGCATATAAATTCAAGGACACCGCTCCACTCGTAATCATTGACTGTTCTTGTCAGAACGAAATACTCAAATCTGGAGCTGTAGACATTCGCATCGAGTTTGAAACCAACAAGAATATCCCCCAGAATACTTCCGCGTACTGCATTATTGTGCATGATAGAGTGGTGCGCTACAATCCGCTAACAAACGCCGTGAAAATTCTATAAACATGTTCATAATTGATCTTCAAGGATTCCAGTACAAAAATTTTGGATTCGTGTGCAAAGAAATAGCCATTTTAAACTTAAACACCAAACAACGCTGGCATGAAATAATTGCCGCTCCAATTGCATTGGATTATTTGGATGCTTGTCTACGAAAGAAAATCCAGTGGCAAACATCTCAGCTACATGGGTTGGAATGGGACAAGCCAGGTTTAGAATTCTGTAATTTAGGTTATTTTTTAAGAACTTGTATTGGAACACACTGTCCCAATTTTTTTGTAAAAGGCAGTCAAAAAGAAACGTGGTTAAAATCTGTTTTTCCTAATTGCACTGTAATAAATTTAGATACATTTAATTTTCCCAATTAAGAAAAACTTGGTCATATGTTTCATAAAAATCAACACTGTAATAATCATGATTTTAGCTATAGGTGTGCTAATGAAAATGTAGATTTATTGTATGGTTACTGGTGTAATTTCTCAATAAATACATAATTTTGCAGACAATTGTTTTATTTAAATGAAACCATAGCATGACATTTTTGCAAACTAAAAAAAAATACATTTTTTCAATTACACACTTTGTTCAACAGTCAAACTTTCCATAACTCTAAGTATATTTTCATAGTCTAACAGTTTATTTGAAGGCCATTCTGCGCTATCTGGTCCGCACTGCCATCCAACCGGATGCTGGTTTCTTCCTCGCTCGATATTTTCATGCAGCCATTTCAAGACCTCGGCATGCTTCATGTTCTTAGTAGGATCAAAGCCCCATTTGATTTGATAGTGGTGAAGAGCGGCAGCTAAATTTCTTGCGTATATAGGACGAGCCAAATAGGCAGCTCTCAGAAAGACTTTCTCTATCACATCTGGTGTACGTACGTGATGCTTCGCTATGTTATGTGACTCGAAATATTCAGTGGTGTGGGAGCTAGAGTTGGTTAGGAGTGTGGAAACGTAGAACCAATAGTACTTGCTGACTTTCGGGAAATGAGCATCCAATACAGAAAACAGCTCAGGAATCGATATTAGGGAAAATAATTTTTGTTTTAAAATACTTGTCAACTCTTCTATAAAATTGTCACACTGTAAATGTTTTTCTACAAATAATCTTAAAACTTTGATGTTATGCACGTTACGATCCACGGTAAATTCGAGCATTGTCTCTGGAAGCACAATAATTTTCAGAATGTAATCAACTGTTTTCAAATCACGCTCAGTAACTGATCGTTTCAAATAGTGTTCATAAACATATTTCGAACGAGTGAATAACTCGAACTGCAGCTCTTGTAGTAACATGATCGTTCACAAAGGAATGATTCAAGTTGGACACATCAATTTATACCCCCACGGAAGGGTAACCGTACTATCTCCTATGAGCATGCGCATTTCCAGATAGAGCTAGTTTGGATTGTTTAATGGTTCTAACCTCATGTTTACGTGATTGAAAGAGCGACTGTGTACAAATATACGTGTTTTTAGCAGAGAGTTCACAAAATCAACAATATTTTGCGTACTGCCGCTTTGGTAACACCTTTAATTTTTTTTCGGTGACTTTCCCCTGCACCTTTGTAGCATACATTTTTCAAACAAATTCATAATTTGACCGTTGCTCTCATGTTTCATAAGACATAGGACTTTTTTGTTAACTTGAGGGATGTCATATACGTTTTCTTGCGGGTAGTCTGATGTGTCGAACCTATGAATATTAATAATCTACTTAATTAATTGATATATTTTTGCCGATAAATCTGACCTGCTTCAATTTCTTTTTGTATATGTTGTAAAAATTCTTCCGTAAAAATAATATCAAATCTTGCAGGTAGGGTCACCTTGTTCTCCTCTAATTCAACAATGATTCTTGAGTCGAAATTAGTATTTTTGTCTCCAGATATTCTCCACTTTAAATAGATCTTTTGTTGGCAAATAAACACTCCTTGCAAAAGGTTTTACCTTGTAACATTTGTTTAAATATTCAACAGGTTCCATCTTCTTGCTTGCTGTCAGTCACAATAAAAAAATTCTGAGATCTGTGACATTTACATAGAAATTTACACATACGTCATTTTTTCTGAAAGAAAATTCAAGCGGTTGAATATTGCAATGTCAGCACTTTCATTTGTAGGAAATCAAGAATTTTTGTTCTCTCACAAACATGTTCCGACAAGCAAAAAAATGTCCTTGTTATTACTATGTATTTCGAAAATTCTAGAACATTTAGAAATGTTGTAACTGATATTAATAGTCGCACCGAAAAGATCTCAAATTTTAACTCTTTGTATTATTGATCCCGATCACGTACGTGTTCTGTTGCCTCGGATGCTTTGATGCCAGCCCGCTGAAAGAAAGCACTTTTATTTGTAAATATTATTGAACAAGAAACGTTTCTATTTATTAATTCTCTTTAGAGTAGCTGATGGTAGTAAAAATTATACGAATGTAGGTAGCATTTCAGTGGAAACTTGTATACAATTTGAACACGTTTTTTGGTGATCGACATATCAGTATGGATATAAAACAGTGGCTTATAGATGAAATTGTATATTTTATTCTCCTGAGATCAGCAAAAAAACGTTTTTAAATATGAAAACTTCACCGTTGACCAGACAGTCCAGTGCTAACTCTCATTCTTACATCAAGACAAAAATGGCTTTTTTTGAAATAATGCGTTTGGAAATTCTTGAAATTGCAAACAAAATAGTGCGAGACCGTTTGCCGCCACCACAATGTGTAAGTACAAAGAGTGAAAACTCATACAATATTTATTATTTAATTTATTGTTACAGTGTTGGCCGACAATGATAATATTCCCTCTTGATAATTCACAAGCACCAGATGATTTTTCATTAATATATCAGGGGAACATCTTAGGACGTCAGTTTACCCTAAAAGTGAAAATTAATCTTTATTGGTTCTGCATGTTTATTGAACACAATGGTAAGTTTTTTAAAAAATATTTTATAACCTAAATTGTTAAATTCTTGTTTTTTTTCATTCTTCTTATTATCATAGAAGTGATAGCTAAATAGGTAGTTATACATTTTTTCATGTTTGCTACAGGAAAATAATATTTAAAACATTTATGACATTTTTGATATTTTCTTATTCATAGAAGTGCTAGTTAGACAAATAGATGCATAGATAAACAAATGGGAAATAGAGGGATATATAATTATTATTTTTTCTTGTTACAGATGTGTTTGAGGAAGATGAAGGAATTGTTACAGATCCAGAACATGAAGTTATTGCTATAGATTCAGAAGAATTGATTGTTGTAGATTCAGATGAAAATGAACCGTAGATGAGGAGATATTATCTATTATTATATATTAAAGGAAATTATTACTACTTATATAAATATTAATAAATTGTAAAAAAAATTGTTTTTCTATTATTCCTACCCAAAACATTAAAAATTAGAGTGAAAAAATGATCTCTCGAAAAAGTCTTTACTAAGCTATTTTTAATTAGAGGTTCCCTTTAAGATTTATAAAAAGCTTATTCCACGGTTAATACAAGAATATTTCTTTTTACTTTCTAGAAAATTATAGGAAATATGAATGTAAAAACTGCTGACTAAGGAGATATGACATCTATTCTGCTATTTTGTAATATTCTCAGAATTAAGAAACGGTTGCGAATATGAAAAAATACTAAGAGATACTTTTTGTTAACCATTGAAGTTACCACTCAAAACAAATGTAAAAAATGGGATTATACGGGTTATTCATTTTTCGGAACTAATTAATTTTAATAACAACCAGTATCTCCGCAACTGGGGGCCTCAGAAGCTTCATATCAACCTTAAGTTTGACGGCTCATCCGAACGTGTGCCACGCCAAGTTTGAAGAAAATATCTCGTATACTTCTAGAGATACTAAGAAATATGAGTATTTTTCTCTAAACTTCCACGTTCTGTATAAAAAAGTTATGGACCGTATGAGAAAAATATGTGAAGTGTTATTTTGACTCCAAGAATACATGGTTTCATTTTTGACCAACCGTTTAGTTACACCCTGTATAACACAAACAACAAAAAATAGACTGGAAAATTTGGTATAATTATTTTGGACTGCATGTTTTTCTGTCGTCGATCTTGGTTCGATGGTGAAGCACATGTGTATTTATGTCTTTATAGAAAAGCACCGCTTATGATCAAGAGCGCTGGACAAAATGTAGATTCATTGCTCTTTAGTAGCTTTATCTGTGTGATTTACTAATTGTCCTACACTCACTGCAATTACTATGGTTTTCTAAGGTTTTCCATATTACTTGAGCGAATGCGATCCTAGCTCCATCGGTAAAAGTCGGCCCTAGCCTCAACTAGCAACGAAGACAAAATAATAGTAATTGCCACCCCTCCCCGGCACAAGCATTTGGTTGCTTCTGGGGTACTCTTAGTTTAGAGTATTGTGAGTGTGAGGATTATTATTATTTTTACAAAAACTTTTAACGACTGCTTGCGGCTACTCTTATAAAAAAAAACAGTTTCATAAACCTATATGCCAAAACCTTCTACCCACATACTCATTATGCTAAACTTTCCCATAGAGGTCATGTTCAAATATGTATACAAATTTTCTGCTGAAATCCGAAATGCTACCTCCATTCAGAAGAACTTTTAACAGCCATCGGCTAAGGAAAAATAATAAATACATGTTTCGTGTTCATTCCAATAATATTTACAAAATAAAAAATACTTTCTGCAGGTGGATATCAAAGCAGAGAGCAAGAAAAATAACTCGTATGACTTTGGCGTGAATACGCATCGAAATCAGATTCAATTATAAAATAATTATAACAAAGTGATGTCAAACACTCCAATAATATTTACAGCTGAACTTTCCCGTCGGGAAGGATGTTCAAATATGTAAACACATTTTCTGCTGAAACCCGAAATGCTACCTACATTCAGAAAAACTTTTGACCGCGGCTAAAGGCAATTAATAAATGCATGCTTTTCTCATTCATTCCAATAATATTTACACTAAAATAAAAGTACTTTCTGCGGGCATCAAAGCCGAGAGCAAAAATAACACATGACTTTTGAATACGATCGACGACTTCGAGTTAAATAATTACAAATAATTAGAATTGCGATCTTTTTTCAGTGAGAACATGATTGCAACACTTTTTTAGAATTTTCGGTGTAAATGACCGGATGTTAAATCATCAGGGTTTTTTCCCGGAACGTGCTTTTGAAAATTATACCGTATTTCTCAGGAAAATGCTGACCCTGCCGGAACGTGATTTTGAAAATTATACCGTATTTCCCAGAAATGAAAATGCTGACATCAGCCACATATTTCCCAGGAAAATGCTGACATTACAATATTCAACCGCTTGAATTTTCTAGAAAAATCTGTCAGCAAAAATGACGTAGGAGCAAAGTCATATAAATTGAGACGAAAATCTAAAAATTTAATTGTTACTGACATCACCTAGCAACAAGATGGAATCTGTTGAATATTTAAACAAGTGTTCTAAGATAAAAACCTTTGCAAGGTGTGTTGATTTGCCGCTAAATCAACCTCTTAAAGTGATAAATATCTGGAGGCAAGGTACCAAGTTCGGTTCAAGAATACTCATTGAGCTGGAGAACAAGGTAACTTTACCTGCAAGGTTTGATATTCTTTTCACCGACGGGTTTTTGCAACATATACAGCAGGGCGTTGAAGCCGGTCAGATTTATATAAAGGTGACGGAGCATTTTGGAGAAACAGTGAAAGTGGAGTTTATTTATGAGAATGAAACCATCTAGTGCAGTTGAATGTTATAAAGAAAAATTAAACAATTACTTGTGCGAGTTACAACGTTTAAAGGAACAAATAAATTTGTATGAATTAAGACTTCAGCTGCAGACCCTCAGTTTGGAAAAGGAAAATAACAAAAAAATGAAACGTGTGCGCTTCGCAGAAACTGTAGTCGAGAAATTTCACAATGGGATAGGAAAGGACCATGGATGCAACATGCGCTTGATCGTCATAGATTTCAAAAACGCATTCAAGAATGTTCAACATATCTAAATATTGTTCTTGCAAATACAAAGAATATTTAAATATGTGTAAAAATAATAATAAATAAACCTATGCAAAACAATAAATTTGTTTTCTTTCTTACATCAATTTGTTTACATTAAATTTGCCAACACTTTTCTTGTACCTGTTAAAATATATTAAATTGTAGAAATTTCTAGAAAATTACTCCAATTTGTTTACATTAAATTTACCAATTTCTTGTACCTGTTTAAAAGTATTAAATCAGTAGAAGTTTCTAGAAATTTCCAAGAAAAATGTTGTGTAAGTTTCTAGAATGGCGTCACCGGCAATGAACTTCAGCCTCTGGACCTAAGACACGTTACGGGGCCTGCGGGCCAGCAACAGATCGTATAGCCCCACTGCATTGAATTTTACATGTTGGCTTTGGAATGTTAGCTCCGAATCCTGGTAATTTTTTTAATATCAATTTTCTGGGGCGGGGGGCGGAACCCTGGGCGGGGGGCTTTTTTAATAGTAATTTTTTGGGGCCGGAGGCGGAACCCTGGGCGGGGGGCATTTTTAATAGTAATTTTCTGGGGCCGGGGGCGGAACCAAGGGGGCCTAGGGGCTGGGGGGCCAAGTTCATGACCTAGGTCAAGTTCCCTAGACCATGACCTAGGCCAAGTTCATGACCTAAGTCAAGGCCCTAGGTCAAGGTCCCTAGGTCAAGGTTCATGACCTCAAGAGGGCGAGGTTCATGACCTAGGTCAACTATAGGTCAAGGTTCCTAGGTCAAGGGGGCGGGGTCAATGACCTTGACCTAGGTCAACGACCTTGCCCTAGATCTCAATGACCTTGACCTAGATCTCAATGACCTTGACCTAGATAAAGGTCACGGAAAGTAGGTCAAAGTTCAAAGTGTACTGAAGTGTCTTACTTACTACTGGCGTCAAAGCGATGCAAGTCCCGCTTTATGATTTCATCGTACACGTCCTTTCCGAAGCTATCCGCATCCGTATAAAGAAGTTGATCTGTCTGAGAATGATTCATAAACACGTACATTTAGGTAGCTTATACTTTCCGTAGCATTACGTAATTCGATAGCGATGAATTAAAGCAACGTACTAATTTCTGTTTAAATGTGGTATGAATAACATATCAGTGAGAGAGCTCCATTCAATCGCGGTACTTTTTTGAATCACACATCCAGTGACCGCAGCGAACGTTTTAAGTTCAGTGTAAATTTAAATTATGCTAGCCTAAATAAACTCCTGGACAAAATTAACGCAACATCATAAATTTGCCACTTATTTGATGCTATTTTTTTTTCTGAATTTATGATCCGATTTGAATGATTTTTTTTTGCATTGTAGGTTGGTTCCTTGACAATGTCATAGTTTTCGCCGTTTATGATAAAAAGTTCATTTTCGTTTTATACCGAGTGTAATAAAAATGTTGTTTTTTTCCGAAAATTCGTATCAATCTCTGGAGTATACTAGCAACCGAAACATATAGCAGTTGACATTAGACGGTAGGTCCATCTTTCTTCAACATTTTCTTTTTTAGTTTACTTCATTATCTCTGTTATTAAAGGAGATACACTGTTTTATAGCGTAACATGTTTTTATATACTTTATTATTCAACACAGTCATTGTTGAATGTTTTCAAGTAGGCTATGGAACTTTTCTGACATTTCAAGCGATGTGTCAACAGATGTTGTGTTTTAAAGTTACAAAGGTCAAATAAAATTCGCCATACCGATAAAAACTGTTCGGAAACTGCTTATTAAACGTTCGTTTCATATGCCCAGTTGCCCGACGAGTATTTTAAAATTGAAAAATGAATCGACCAAAAAATTTATCGGCAGGAGCAGTAAGAGCTTTAACTTTGGTGGATGAAGGCTATTCGATGTGTCATGTTGCTAATGTGATAGGAAGACCTCGTTCGACTATAAGTCGTATGGTTGAACGATTTAACGAGACAGGATCTTACTCTCGAAGGTCGGGCCAAGGGCGAAACCGATGTACCGATCCAAGGGATGAGCGTTTTATTAGGCAAACTGCTCTAAGAAACAGGAATATCACTAGTACTAGGCTAAAAAGTTAGCTTAGAACTGCTCGCCATCATACAATATCGTCTCGAACAATCAGAAGACGTTTAAATGAGGCTGGTTTAAACGACAGAATAGTCGGGCAACTGGGCATATGAAACGAACGTTTAATAAGCAGTTTCTGAACAGTTTTTATCGGTATGGCGAATTTTATTTGACCTTTGTAACTTTAAAACCCAACATCTGTTGACACATAGCTTGAAATGTCAGAAAAGTTCCATAGCCTACTTGAAAACATTCAACAATGACTGTGTGGAATAATTAAATCTATAAAAATATGTTACGATATACAACAGTGTATCTATTTAATAACAGAGATAATGAAGTAAACCAAAAAAGAAAATGTTGAAGAAAGATGGACCTACCGTCTAATGTCAACTGCTATATGTTTCGGTTGCTAGTATACTCCACAGGGTGATACGAATTTTCGGAAAAAAACATAACATTTTTGTTACACCCGGTATAAATCGAAAATGAACTTTTTATCATAAACTGCGAAAACTATGACATTGTCAAGGAACCAACCTACAATGCAAAAAAAATCATTCAAATCGGATCATAAATTCAGAAAAAAATAGCATCAAATAAGTGGCACATTTATGATGTTGCGTTAATTTTGTCCAGGAGTTTATTTACGTCCTATGTGCTAAAGGAAAGCGTTTTAAACTTTATTTAAATTAAAACTCCTATTAGAGTTGTTAAGGTTTGAATGTCGACATGGAGCAAGTTTATATAGTATCCAATGTTTATATAGTATCCAAACCCCGAGCAATTAACATTAAAATTAATTAAGGTTTACTTGAGTTAGCCGGACCTCGGCGTCCCGACCACTGTCAAATGTAAACTTCCTATACGCTCGCATTCATCTGGCCGCCTTAGCTATACAAACAAATTTAGTCAAGAGGAAATATGATACATTTGAAAGCTATAGAAGTCAGAATAAATTCAGGCGTATGCTTAATATCCCGACGTGGTCACCATAATTTGAACTTTAGTTAAGAGAGCGATCTCAGATCATGAAACATGTCAGATTTGATGAAAGTAGAAATCAAGTAAGCATTATGGTTGCATAGACCTTCGCCTATCAAGAGGCTAGAAAATTAAATTATCATCACAAAATTTTGGATGAAATACGATTCAAAGATAGAGTAAAATTAATGGATCAAACTTTACATATTGTATTAAGTAGCGCCTACAGACAGGAGATATACACAGCGCCCACAGACAGGAAATATACACATCTCGTTTAAGTAACCAAGTTTAATAAAACAAATGCAGTAGGTTAAAAGTACTTTTACTTTAAACAAAAGTATTATCTGCAAGGCAATTAATAACGAAATTGTCTCTTTGTAGTCGTCCACTTCCGCAGATGGCCAATTTCCACAGCAGGGTCCAAATTCCCATCCTAAAAGTGATTCTGAATCGTTTCCATATTTGTTTATAATTTCTTGCAACCATTTTAGAAGGTGCATATGTCGTTTGTTTTCGTTAGATTGAAATTTATAGGTTAACTTCATGTCATTTAGTGTCTTTGTAAAATCTCTCAAGTTTTTATATCTTGCAAGATATACAGCCTCACATATAAAATCGTCAATAGATTTCATTACATTCTTATAATTTAAAGTTAAGTCCTTGGTAGGATAGGACTGCTCTAAAAGGTAATATTCATCGGTTAATATGATGAGAATATACCTCTTATAATGGAGGCCATATTCCAAATTATGTTTCTTCAGAAGTTTATCGAGCGTAAAATAATTTATTTCATCAATTTTTTCTTCGTCATATACAGGATGATTTTTTTAGGTCTACCACCGCCATTTTCTCGCTTATTTTACGCCTTACAAAAAAAGCGTGAGAAACAAAAATGTTGCAATTTTTGACAGCTAAGTGGTGCTGCAAAAGAAATCGGCATCCATGGCCAACTTGTCGCGCAATATTAAAAAAACCTCAAATTGAGCAAAACTATTACTAGCCGTGGAATGTTTATTTTAAGAGACAGAGGAAAACTTTTATATTGAAAATTGATGGCACTGAGAAGCTTTATCCATCCACGTAGTCAGTTAGTTTCAGCAAATTACACAAGGTCTTCGGCTCTCTTGAGGCTATGAAATTTTTTTTATTTATTTCTTATTAAGCCATTTTCTGGCTTATTTTAGGACGCACAGAAAATATGTAAGAAAACAAAATATGGCAATTTTGGTCAGCGAGGCGACTTTAAAAAAGGAATGGGCCTCCATGCCCAACTTTTCGAGGTATACTAAAAAAATTTTAAATCGACAAAAATTTTCATGGTCTCAAGAGAGCCGAAGACCCTGTGTAATTTGCTGAAACTATCTGACTACGTGGATGGTTAAAGCTTCTCAGTGTCATCAATTTTCAATATAAAAGTTTTTCTCTGTCTCTTAAAATAAACATTCCACGGCTATTAATAGTTTTGCTCAATTTGAGTTTTTTTTTAATATTGCGCGACAAGTTGGTCATGGATGCCGATTTCTTTTGCACCACCACTTAGCTGTCCAAAATTGCAACATTTTTGTTTCTAACGGTTTTTTTGTAGGGCGCAAAATAAGCGAGAAAATCGCGGTGGTAGACCTAAAAAAAAACATCCTGTATATTAATGATTTGTGTTACATAATAATCAATTAACTGTTTTTTCTCCAACATTAAACGATATTCACAAACTTCACGGAGTTCTTGCTTGGCAACTTTTTCGAAGCACTCGTTTAGAATAATAAAATCTGGGTTTTGAAGAATATGAGTCAAATTGTCACCACGACTATACTGAAAGTACACTCTGTGTGAGGCAAGATATGCCTCCCAATCAATATTCGCAAACTCACTCATATTTACGAATATGCATACCCACAATGAATTTTAATTTTTATAGTCAGTTTCCCTCAATTTTTCTGATTTTTTTTACACAGTACTGTAACTTTTAAAGTATAACATCAAATGTCTTAATAATTTTAAAAGAGTCCGAAATGCAAATTAAGCAACAACAAAGAGCCCCCCCTATTCAAAATTTGGATGTTGCAGATACGGGAATTAGACAAACATCTAGACATGGTGAACTATTTCCAGAATCCATAAGAGCTGCTTTTATAGGACCTAGCAACTGTCACAAAACAAATGCCCTTTTAGGTTTAATATTTAACAAGAATGGTCTTATATTTTAAAATATTTATGTGTAAAATCGGATATTTTCCATTCAAAGCTAATGATGATGTTATAGACCCATCTGAGGCTTTGGAAAATTCAGTTTTTATTTTCGATGATATGAGCTGTGACAAGCAAGGTAAAATACGGGAGTTTTATTCGATAGGACGATATAAAGGCGTTGACGTTGCATACCTTTGTCAGACTTACTCGAAAATATCTAAGCAACTCATTCGAAATAACTGTAACATTATTGTTCCTTTCCGACAGTATGACATGAATCTGCGCCATGTTTTTGATGAACGTATGTCCCCCGATTTAACTTACGATCAATTAAAGTTATGTGTAGCGAATGCTGGAATAATACTTACGGCACTTTAGTAATCGTAAAAGACTTTGAGTTAAATAATGGGCGTTACAGAAATGGATTTAGTTTAGAGCCTAGGTAATTACCTATATATTGTCGAAAATCAGGCAGAGATATTATTTTGAATTTTAAAAGGTTTCGTCAATTTTACATAGTAAATAATACTATCATCTGGAAGAAGTGTCTGAGACATATAAAGTAGTGCAGTTTTGTTGGAACCCCCTAATTTGGACGAGATATTTGAAATTTTAAAAATCATTGAAGTTTGTCATAAAAAAATTGTCAAAACACCTGTAAATAAGTATGCCCACTCCCAAAAATCTAAAGTAAAGAAGAAAGAAGCTGAAAATGATGAAGATGTTGAATGTGTAAAGAAGATTGAGAACTTATACAATGAAATTATCAAACAGAAAAATGAAGAGATTGATGAGAATAATATTATAAAAAAATTAGAAAAACAGTTTGAGATAATAAATGTAATATGTAATAACAGTAAGTAAAGTAAACCACATAGCTGCATTAGTTGAATTATTAAATATGAATATGAATCAGCTAAAAGCAGAATTAAAAAATAAGTCTGAACCTGAAAAAAATATTTTGAAATATAGTGAAGTAGCAAAAATACAGCAAAATGAAGTAAATAAAGAAGTACCAAAAGCAAGACCAAATTTAAACAACACAATTTTTATAAACCCCATTAATAAGAGTCAGGAAAATAAACAAACAAAAAATGATATACGAAATTATGTAAAGCCAGAAGAATTAAAAGTAGCGTTCGAAAAAATATCTAGTTTAGATGAAGGTGTAATTAAAGTACAATGCAAAACAAAAGGAGATATTGCAATAGTGAAGAAGAAAGCCGAAGAAACTCTGGAAAACAAGTATAATGTAGAAATACCAAAAGTCAAGCGACCAAGACTGAAAATAGTGGGTATTGAAGATCCTTTAGCCGACGAAGAATTAAAGAGTGCTTTGGTGAAAGAAAATTATTTTATAGATGAAAATGCCCAAATCGATGTAGTTGCGATAAAAAAAAATATGAAAAGGAACTATATGGCAATTGTAGAATGTGATGGGGTAAATTTTAAGAAAATAATGGAGCATGGATCGGTAATGGTCAACTTTTCTGTTTGTACAGTTTTCGAACATGTCAACATTTTAAGGTGCTTTAATTGTTCTGGTTATAACCACACTGGCAAAACTTGCACTAAAAAGTCAGTATGTATGAAATGTGGTTCCTCAAATCATCAAGCTGAAAGCTGTGAAACTGGCAGAAAAAATGTTATTTGTCCAAATTGTTGAGGCTAATGAAAAATTTAATTTGCATTTGGAAATAAATCACTCGGCTTATGATCAAAATTGTGAACTGCTAAAGAAAAATATTGAATCAGAAAAGAAGAGACTAAATTATGGGGAGTAGCAACTACAGCCCAAGGATTTATCAATCAAGGAAGATTATATAATTGCTCATATCAACAGATGGATTTTTGAAGAAAAAACATGAAATTCAAAATTTTTTAGTAAATAAGAAGCCCATTGCCCTATGCTTGACTGAAACTCATGTCACTGAACTGGTAACAGATTTTGAGTTGGAAATACAAAATTATATTTGTGTAAAATGCGCATCAAATTCTTCTCATACAGGTGGTGTTCTTGTTTATATTGATGAAAAAAGAGCTGTTATAGAAGATTATCAAAATTATTCAGTAGAATATGAATTCTGGTTTGTTCATGTGCAAATCCGAATCAAAAACATATTTTTCTATATATGAACCATTTATCGATCTCCAAATGGAAGTGCAAAATTATTTTTAAAATCCTTTGAAGAAAAATGTGAAGAAGTTATGGATTCTGGTAACATCGTTATTATTCTTGGTGATTTCAACTTTGATTGGAACAAAATGTCGAGTGATATTAATTGTTTTAAACAAATTGCGCAAGTTAATGGTATAAAACAAATTGTCAGTGAGCAAACCAGAATAACAAATAGAAGCGAGTCTCTCATTGATTTGGACAAATGAACATGAACTATGTGCTAAAATTTCAAGTGTTCCTAAAATTAGTGATCATAGTTGGATTATCATTAGTCTGGGAATAAATTCTTCTGAAGATAAATTCAATAACAAATTTAGAACATTAAATTATATCAATTATAAAAAATTATCGACTGAATTAATTGGTTGTATATGGAATTACAATTTTGAAAGCACAATGTATGAAGAGTTAAAAAATAATATGATAAATTGTGTTAATAGAATTAAGGAAGAGAAAGTGATAAAACTTCATAGCAAACCAACCCCATGGTTTGGCAGAATAATTATTCAAGCAAAAAAAGACAGAGACAAGATGTACACGAAATTTTTAGTAACACTGAGTGAAGAAGACTGGAAGGAATATAAAAAATGATAAATATTTGTTTCTATACAGTGAGGCGAGAAAAAAGAAAATTCTTTAGTGACAAAATTGATAAAAATAAAGGAAATACCAAAAAAATTTGGAAAACATTGAAAGAATTGGTGAATCCTAGACATAAACACAAAATTTTAGAAATAGATTTTGAAGATGGGAAAGTATCAAATTCAAAAGTGATCGCAAGTAAGTTAAATAATTATTACGTTGAGAGTATAATTGAAATTGTAAATAAAATCCCGAGTGGATATGAAAAATCATGTCCCCAACTGCGACGAAACGAAGATGTTTGACAATTTTAATGAAATATCTTTAAGTCAATTGAGAAAGAAGATAAATATGCTAAACTCTAACAACAATCCATGTGAACATTTTAGCAAAAAGGTCATGAAAGAAACTTTGGGGTCATTGGATATCAAATACTAAATTTAATAAATTTTATATTGAAAAAGTCAAAAATTCCAGAAGAATTTAAAATCTCTTACATTATGCCGGTACCGAAAGTGAAGAATACCAAAAAATACAATGAATATCGACCAATTAATGTTCTCTTGGACATTGAAAAATTAATGGAGTCTATTGTGTATGAACAACTTAAAAAAGGTGTAAAATTTTGGTAGATTGTCAAGCAGGTTTTCGTGAAAAGTACTCAACGGAGGTGGCGATACAAACGGTGGTTGAAAAATGGAGAAGGAATTGAGAGAATGAAGAAGTAGTAATTTCAGTATTTCTTGACCTTAAACGCGCTTTTGAGACAGTTAACAGGCAAAAATTAGTAACTAAATTGTATCAGTATGGAATAAGAAGTAAAGTATTATTGTGGTTTCAAAATTATTTAGAAAACAGATTTCAAATTACAAAAGTTAACAAAGATTTTTCGGAAAAAATCATAAATACAGTAGGAGTACCGCAAGGAAGTATTTTGGGGCCTATTCTTTTTATATTATATATAAACGAAATTCCTAATGTGGTTAAAAAACGTTTTGTTCAATTGTTTGCAGACGATACTTTGATATTTACTAAAAATAAATGCATTCATGCAGCTGTTCATGATATTAATTCTGATTTATCTCTGTTATCCAATTGGTTGAAGGTGAATAAATTAAAATTGAATTTAGATAAAACAAAAGTTATGATTTTTGGGAAGAGAGGGTGTATTGATGACTTCAACTTAAGTATTAACGTAGATGGTGAACAATTAGAAATTATTAATTCATTTAAATATTTGGGTATATATTTGGACGATAAATTGAAATTTGATTTACATTTTGAAAAAATTATATCCAAAATTGCATCTAAAATATCGTATTTTAAACGAATGAGTTCAGATTTGTCATTTTATTCTAAAAAAAATTGTTTATAAGAATATAATTCTTCCTCATTTTTTATATTGTCCAACCTTATTATATGATGTTGATGATTATGTGTTCAGTAAGCTACAAATTCTGCAAAATAAAGCGAATAATATTAAATTTAGATCGTTATACACCTATAAATTATATGTTAAAGTTGAAGTGGTTAAATGTTAAAAATTTAATTAGCTATCTAACGTTCATTTTTATATTTAAAATTAAAACAAAATTTTTGCCTAATTGTTTGAATGCATATATATCATATAATTGGAATCATCATAGCTATCCGACTCGATCTTGTAAAGATTTTCATCTGCAAAATTGTAGTAAAAGTATATCTTATAAGTCAATATTTTAAAAAGGAATAATTAATTACAATAGATTAAATGTAACTATAAAAAATGAACGCAGCCTTACAAAATTTAAAGCTAAACTTAAAAAACATTTTTAAAATTTACAAGATGATAGTTACTAATTTTTGGTGTTAAGCTATACAGGGTTAACTATGACTTAGTACAAAAATTTTTACCACGTGCGCAGGGTGGCTTAAGAAAACATAGAAAAATATTTTTAGATTTTTTTTACGATCTTTAAAAAAACGGGTAAAGACCCCTATTTTCCCTGTAAATCGCCGCCTTTAATGACGTCATCCAATTTGGCTTCTGAAGGTACTGACAGCTGAAGTGATTTTCCGCGGTGTTGCCGTTGATTTAGGAACGGTGAAAATACCTTTTTACTCAAACAAATTTAAAAAATACATAAATAACAATCGATTTGAATCTGTACAGATGCAGCGCTATTAGATTCCCCTTACCTTAGCTCGTATCCGGACCGGTTCCTACTCTCGCGGAAAGCTCATTACCGCGACACCACAAGCCGTCTCCCTTAATACCCCCGGAGCTCCTCTGATGAATTCTTGTCCACCATCTAACCTCTTCTGAAGCATAGATAAAGGATTTATTGTTCTGAAGCCTCGGCGGTATGAATTAAGCGACGTATCGGCCCGGTCGAGTCTATGAAACGTTTTTTCGACTGCTCCGCGTTGCCCCGTTCGTCATTTCATAACTTCCTAGCTAGGCAACTAACTGTACATACAAGGTTTGTTCCAACAGGGCCAATAACCGTGCTCAAGCACGTTCAGCGCATGCGCACTACCCCACTGGCTGTTCCAACTGAATTATGTACCTACCGACACGGGACGATACACGCACTGTTCCAGCCGATTTATGGATCATTTGTGTATCGTCCTTGTACGATAAAAACGGTGCCTGGTCTAAAGCAATAACCGCGTGTACTGACATGCGCAGTGTATGGTCGTGTGACAGAGATAAACATTAACATCATATTTTTGTTTTTACGTAGATAGGTTTAAATCGATGGCTGGGATCGTGTTTTTTATTTCTTGTTGGTTTTTGGCTTGTTGGGTAGGGCGGGGAATCGTTGAACAATTTTTCCGTTCCATCTGAAATTTTCTTTGGGATCATTTGTTCCAACTCGAATTTACGTACCGTCACAGAACTGCACATGAACTAGATGATAACCCTTAAAGAACGCATGCGCTAGTTTTGCACCGTTCATGTGCGATCCCAAAGAAAATTTCAGATGGAACGGATTGTGAATCAAATCGACCAAATCACGTTTTGCGACCGCACCTAACCTGCGTGTTTAATATGTGGCTAACCGAATGTTCGGTGGGCTAACCTCACTCTTCACTCTAAAAAATTATTGTTCAACGATTCCCCGCCCTACCCAACAAGCCAAAAACCAACAAGAAATAAAAAACACGATCCCAGCCATCGATTTAAAACCATCTACGTAAAAACAAAAATATGAGGTTATTGTTTATCTCTGTCACACGACCATACACTGCGCATGTCAGTACACGCGGTTATTGCTTTAGACCAGGCACCGTTTTTATCGTACAAGGACGATACACAAATGATCCATAAATCGGCTGGAACAGTGCGTGTATCGTCCCGTGTCGGTAGGTACATAATTCAGTTGGAACAGCCAGTGGGGTAGTGAGCATGCGCTGAACGTGCTTCAGCACGGTTATTGGTCCTGTTGGAACAAACCTTTTCAAGTTTGGCTAGTAGCCGACGGAGGGCATTTGCGAATGTAACATGGCGTTATTTCCCAGTTTGGTCTTGATTTTCGCGGCAAATCGTTCAGCGTCTTTGTGAAAATGCCGGAGTATTCGAACGCCGAGTTAACGGACATGGTTATAATGTACGGGAGATGCGATGAAAGTGCACATCGAGCTGCAGCAGAATACCGTATTCGTTTTCCTAACAGGGCAAATATGCCTAACCCACGTACTTTCGTGAACATTGTACAACGTATGCGAAACACTGGTGTTTTGCAAGCTCGAAGGGGTGGGCCTGGAGGGCAAATGAACATGGACGATGTTGAGTCAGTGCTTGATTTGGTGGAAGAGCAACCTTCCATAAGCACTACAGCTATTGCAAGGAGATTGGGAATATCTCAGAACAAGGCAAGTAAAATAAAACCAATAAAACTGACTTCTACCAAAGACTATCCCATGTGATGGGATTGTCTTTGCTTGCACCTAATACCTACATAAAATTTAAAATGTAACAATACAATTATTTACAGGCATGGAGGATTCTAAGGGAAAACGGCCTTCACCCTTATCACATACAAAAGGTCCAAGCATTAGAAGCAAATGATTTTCCGGTGAGAATGACCTACTGCACTTGGCTACGTGATCGAATCGCCCAAGACCCAAACTTTGTTTTCAACATTCTTTGGACAGACGAATGCTGCTTCACACGTGCTGGGGTTTTAAACACGTATGTAAATTTTTACTTACTTATAGCTTTCTCTCCTCCATATTATCTTTTTTATTTATTATAAAATTGGCTATGTCAATCCTAACGCCTTCGCCAAAATTGTGAATATTTCTAATTTTTGTTTTTTTTTTTAGACACAACAGCCATATTTGGTCCGATGAGAACCCACATGCTGTTCGGCGGTTTAATTTCCAACGTCGGTTTTCCATCAATGTTTGGGCTGGAGTTTATGGAGATCGATTAATTGGACCATACATTCTACCGGAAAATTTAAACGCTGAACGATACTTGTATTTTCTGACAAATGTTTTGTTTGATAATTTGCCACTACAAGTACTGCATGACATGTGGTTTATGCACGATGGTGCACCAGCCCATTTTGCGAGACCTGTTCGTGCACTTTTAGACGACCAATGCCCCAACCGTTGGATCGGAAGAGGAGGGCCCATTGCATGGCCGCCGCGATCACCAGACTTGAATCCAATGGATTTTTGTATTTGGGGATTCATGAAGGCGATTGTGTACGAGCAGGAAATCGACAACGAGCAGCAGTTACGTGAACGAATTGAAGGTGCAGCTGTCCAAATCCGGAATAATCATGGACTTTTTGCACGTATCCGGACTTCTTTAGTTAACCGAGTGAATTTGTGCATCGAAGTTAACGGCGGCCTCTTTGAACAGCTACTGTAGTGCTTTGCATGTGCATTTGTGCAATGTGTGCTAGTGCAGTTGTGATTTTTCGGTTACCCTTCGGGGTTTTCCTGGCGGAGGGGATCTACCTCGTCGTGGTCGTCAGGCTGAGTACCTCGCTTCAAACAAAAGGAATAGCAGAGGGAAACCAAGAGATCCCCAACAGATTTAAAAAATGTGAATGTTGTGTTGTGTGACTTTTAATGTAAAAAAGCAAGAAAACAGAAAATGGTGCAAACAATCCTGGAAATGTCAGTAAGGTAGGTGTTTCATAGGCATTCTACATGTTCCTCAGAAAGTAATCGTTTTTAAAAGGAAATCGAAATTTTGTGGTGAATCCTCGGATAAATTGATAGACGTGGCAACGCCGCGCTATTGACATATGCGAAATTTTTAGACATGTCGCGCGGGCGTCCATAGGCGGCGTTTTTTGAGGGGTTTAATACAATTTGAAAAAAAATTTTTTTAGGCTTAAGACAAATGTTAGAAAATTTTTGAAAATTTATTTTAGCAAGTCTAATTTTTCTTTATCTGCCATAAAAATTTTTGTACTAAGTGATAGTTAACCCTGTATAGTTATTATTGTACAAAAAGGAAGTTTTATTGTCTATTATACTGAAGTATTATGTGTCAAATAAACTTGTTACTACTACTAAGTATATAAAGCTGTAACTTGGAATCATGCCGTTAACAACGCAAGATCAAATATTTAAAATGCAGCGTGCAAAGAAAGTCAGAGAACACCCTCGCGCTGTTAGAAAAAAGTATGTGGCACTCAAATTAGGTGAAATTGAAGATGAATCAACTAAAAAGATGTTCACACCAGTTACGCAATCTCTTAACAAAATCAAACTACATATCTTCACAAAAATAAAATATAAAAAAAGAAGAGCCGGATAGCCCACAGTTAAAAAAGGAGGTTGATTTTTTTATTCCGGTGCACAAAATAGTTAGGTTGAAGATTTTTCCTATCCCAATATAGCACGACAACATATACAAGACTATTATGATAATTCAAAGAAAATTGATAAAGTATATGGCCCCGTGACGCGTCTCAATCAAAATTTTTGCTAGCAGGTAAAAATATTGACTTTGATGATAGTGGAGATATAAATGTGAATGGAAAGAATTTTGAGGAAACCCCAGGACTATACGATTTGATTTTTTATAATGATCCAAAATACACAGACGAAGACTTTGCAAAATATACAGAGATTTTAAAATTAACTGGGGCACATCTTGATACCAGAGGCAAATTAAAAAGCGCGAAAAAAGTAAAGTATTTTAACATTATTAGACCCATTTTCAAACCAGGAAAATCTCCATCTAAACCGAAAACACGTTCTGGTACGGGTGAACACTTAATTTGCAATAAAAAAAGAGGAGTATATTTATTGGGACGATGTGAATGAATTAGTGCTTCCAACTGCTTCTTACTGCTTCCAAAAATGCCGGAAACACCTCTCACGATAATGAAATAACGGCTAGTGACTGAGTTAAAAGAAACTAACACCATTTTGTAATGTAAATACAAGTACATTACATGATTATCACCATATTCAACATGAGCGTCAATAAGTTGGACAGTATTCAAGAATTTATTCACGGCCAAGTGTTCACACAGGCGGTTTAACTTTTACTCCTGAAGGTCATATAGATGCCAGAAATTTAAAAATCAGCAATCTTAAGGCTCCGAAAGCATTCGGTGATGCAACTAACAAAAAATACGTTGACGATTTACTTTCTGAAATAAAAAAAGGTTACAATCACATATTGAAAATAAAAAAACAGCGGCGTACAATTTTTATGTAGAATAAGAGTTCTCGAATACCTCTGGATGACCTCTGGCAGGTTGACCTCGCTCAGTTAGATCAGTATACAGCTCACAATACCAAATTTAAGTTTATTCTGATAGTAATTGACTGTTTTTCCAAGTATGTTTGGTGTGAAGCCCTTAAATCTAAGACTGGTGAAGAAGTAACCAAGGCCTTTGATAAAATACTGAAAAACTCTCAACGTCACCCACGAAACTTGCAAAGTGATCATAGAAAAGAATTATACAACTCTCGTTTCCAAAATCTAATGAAAACGTTTAAAATTAATCATTATAGGATAATGGAAAGGGTTATACGCACGTTATAAGAACAATTGTTTAAATACTTTAGCCTAAATGGCACATATAAGTGGATTCATATATTATCTGCAATTGTTGATAAATACAATAGCAGAATAACAGAAGACATATAACTACTGGAATGAAGCCAAAAGATGTAAATAGAAGTAACGAGACTGCTTTACTTAAAACCTTCAGCTTTCCTACACTTTTTAAAATATTAAAGTTCAAAAAGGGGGATATGGTTCGCATCAGCAAAGTCAAGCATATATATTTGACAAGGGCTACACCCCTAATTGGAGCACATAATTATTTAAAATAGTTAAAATTCAGGGGAACCCGATAAAGGGTGGCTTTTACAGCGAGGAATTGCAAAAAGCGGCAAATCCAAATGTTAACAGTTTGTTCAGCGAATGTTCGGCCCTACGTCACAACTCCCGTCCTTGTCTGACTCGTGAATATACGACCGATATCCATCGTATATTAATGAGTAAGACAAGGACGGGAGTTGTGACGTAGGGCCGAACATTCGCTGAACAAACTGTACCTTGTGGAGAAGGTTTTAAGAAGGAGAGGGGAAAAAGTGCTGATTTGCTGGTTAGGTTTCGATAAAAAAAACATGACTCCTGGATAAGAGCCACAGATGTAGTTTGACACCATGAGTGATTCGGGGTATAGCACTAGCAGCGAACATAACAAAGTTAATCGTGTTTTGAATGGTTACGATGAAGCGGTTCACAATGAAAAGCAACTGTTGCTAAGTACACAATTTGTGCTCAGCCGAAAAAGCTGTATGTGATAAACTGCGGACTCAGTCCCCTACGATTCTTCAAACCACTTGGATCCATCAAATCATATATCCATGGACCGTTTTGAATGGTTCGAGTTTACAATGGAATTAAACAAAATCCTTGAAAGATTGGGTGAAGATGTTGCAATACCAAAAAAATCAGCTCCAATTTGAAATTGAGCGTGCATCCAGGTGTAAACTATGTGATGATTGTGCTTTCTAAACGGGATATTCATTTTTATTTCACTGCTAATGATGTAATGGAATTGCTTTCAATTGATTGTAAAATAACTTCAAAAATTAATTTAATATTAAAATATAACTTATTGGACTTTTATATGTTAGATGATGTAAATGATTTGTTATTAAAATATAACTATAATATAAATTCTACAGAATATTATAAAATCACTATGTATGTACTCAATCAGATAATATTGATGCATACAGTATTTTTGAGCTTCTCTCATTCAATGAGCAGTTTGATTTAGCTGATTTGTATAGGTTTTATTAAATACAAAAACACACAAAGTTAATAAATCTTTTATTTATTACCCTAATACAATTATTTAGGACTAAAATAATGTGATAGAATTTGTTTTGTTACATCTTTAAATACATTTTTGGTACTACATGGAATACATGAAGTGTTTGGTGTATCTGTTGCTCCACCATGTTATACATTTATATTTTACAGACACAGGCATGCATGGTGATTCGGTGTTGTATTTAGTTGGAACTTTGTGGGTGTCAATAAGGTCATGAAATATTGAAGCTTCTTTTTATTTTCACGCATCAACATATTTACTCTGGCCTAATACGAGGCGAATTCCTGATTCTTCTTTATTAATTCGTTCAAAATACTCTTACCAGTCGACATCTGGAACATGATTTAACTGACTCCGACATTTCAACAAGTGCATCCGTAGACGTAACTTCTTGATTTTATGACTGTTGACGTATGGGCAGGAAACCAATCCCTGTTGGTTTGCAAGCTGTTGGTTGAACATATCGACTTTTGTTCGTAAAGACTGTCAGGTTTCTCTGCTATACAGGGTGTAACTTTGATAAGTACAGAAATTTGAGGGGCAGGTCGGGAAAAATGGGCTTCTTACGACTATGCAATTAAAATTTTTCTAAAGTGCATATTAACGTCAGAAATATTTTTTAAAAAAACGCTATTAAAACCCCTTTTTCCGACGCCACAGCCAGGGGTCCTGGACCTTGTCGGAACCAGCTAGAACTGATCCCCCCCAATTCCCTCGTGCAGCGTTGTCAGACGTATAGCTCTTTCACAGTATTTCAGGAATAGTCTTTGAACTAATTTTGAACAAATCTTTAGTGGTTCTTTTAACGAATAGCATGCAAAAAAACTACCTTGCGGGTGTTGTACTCCTTTCTTATGTTATCCAAAAATCCCCTCTAAAATCACAAGAAGCACTAGGTAACTAGTTGCCAGTCGAATCGCTTTTTCCGAGGCTTTTTCGCAGTATTTGAATACTATTGACGCAACCATGTATCATTTGGTGTATGTGGAGATTAAATAAATAAATAATTTTTGGACAACTCCTTAATGGTTCTTTTAGCGAATAGCTCGACGAATAGCATGGAAAAGCTTACCTTTGAGATGCATTGATTATTTTTACTATTTTCTTGTGTTTAGATACTATCCAAAAATCTTCACACGGAGACGGCGTGCGCACAAGCTTTCCTCCATACCGTCCACGGCCACTATTCGGTGTTGCCGTTTATGCCGACATGTCCTCAAACTGACTCAAAGTCCCTTAAATCCGATTTTTGATTTTCGCGGATTTATATGGGGTTTCATTCGTTATAAGTTTATCTACCATCTCGTATAATCATGACACAAAAACGGGTAAATCCATGTAAAAATCCACTGCACAATTGAATTTATACGCAATTAAATTACTAAATCTGGTACATTTTCATCACACTTGGCAACATAGTAGCGCCACCCCGAGTTAAGTAGGGGCCGCGAGCCGCGATTGGCTAATATCGCGCACAAGTTATGAGTAGTGGGGATCATCTGTAGCGTCGATGTTTCAAGTGGGTGGCCGGCGCCCCGCGCCCGCGCCCCTCGCCCCGCTGTAATTTAGTAGGTCGGCCGCGCGGCGTGGAATTGGAGCAAAATCGAGAGAATCAGTGAATTCATTCGTAATTATTGCGCGATTCGGCGTGGTGTGCAAAAAGCGACGCAAAAAGTGTTTTAAGTTTTTAGTCTTGTGGTAGGTGATAATAGTGATAAAAGATGGCATGAGAGCATATTTTTTGTCAGGAGAGGTAGCAATGACCGCGCAAAGAATGTATCGTGAAGAATTTCCGCAAAGGAATACTCCGAATGCGCGAACTTGTTAGAATTGTCCAAAGGTTAAGAGATTTTGGAAACTTTGGACACCAAAGGAAAGATATTGGTCGTGAGCAAACCTCTCGAGTAAGACCGTTAGAACCTCAAATTTTAGATGCAATTGAAGGAACTCCTGGAACGAGTACAAGAAGACTGGCCGCTAGATTCGACATTTCGCACATAACTGTTTTTCGCACATTGAAAGTTCAAGGTTTACATCCTTATCACGTACAAAAAGTTCAAGCTTTCAAGGAGGAAGATTTGCCAAGAAGAGTAGCGTTTTGTGAACGGTATAGGCAACAGTGCACTGAAAATGATAATTTTGGGAAACATGTCTTATGGACAGATGAGGCATCATTTACCGAAGAGGGGATTTTTAATGTGCACAATACTCATGTCTGGGCAGATGAAAATCCGCATGAAGTACGGGAAAGTCATTTTCAAGAAAGATTTTCTTTAAATGTATGGGCAGGAATTGCCAATGACAATCTTGTTGGACCACATATTTTTGAAGGGCGGCTAAACGGAGCTATGTACACTCGCGGCCTCATAAATCGTTCCACTAGGCATGAGAAATAAGCAAGAAATCAAGAATTTCGTGTAAGTGCGACAACGTTGCGCCAATTCCACGGCTTCAAAAATCAACAACTTCCCCTACATTCCCTCGTACCGACCCGCTCCTCCCCGTAGAAAATAAAAATTGGGATACGTCAGTCAACGAAAATAGGTTAACAAATGGCTGCATTATCATTATAATAAAGTGGATTTAAAGTTTTACACAGTTTCTTGGGGTTTTGAGATTCACGTAACACGTAACGTGAAATTACGCGGATTTATTTGATTGTCAAAGTGGTATTAGTTAAATAAGGTATAATATCTAAGTATAATTGTGTTATTATAGAAGAATCTCGTATAGTGGTTTTTAACATTGGTTTATTACACTTCTTTATCTTAACCGCGAACCAAATCTTTGGTTTATTTCAATTTTTAAAGCTTCCCTGGAGTCCTCGGGTGAGGTTCTGATGCTTCCCGGCCCCCCGAAAAATCGAGAAATGAGAAAAAACAAGCAATTTCCAATAGTGGTTTCAGAGGATTTTCCGTCGGTTTCGTTGATTCTACAGCCGTCCCGTTTCTCGAAAGTGGTTAATCGTGAATCGTGAATTTCTCTTAGATATCGGATTTTCGAGGTTCTTTTTGGTAGAACCGGAGGAAAGTACGACATCCAATTAAGAGATTTACCACCTTCTTCGAGTTTTAGAACGGCTCTATATTCGAGGTTGTCGAAAGACTTTTGCGAAAAAAGCCACCAATGTCCGTGGGCAGGGTTATAAGATTTTCCACTATTATTCAGGCAATCTAAGGCCAACCTAACAGCGCCGAATTTACTGTTTTTTTCACTGTAACTGGCAATGTCACGTAATAAGATGTTAGATTTGCCGTCACTTACGCTTTTAATAAAGTCATCGCTGGCTTTCAAACCGCGAGAAAGGGGAGGGGTAATTGCAACGTTGTCAGTTGAACGCCTTTGCCTCCGCACGTATTGGAACGATTTCAAGGGCCGCGCGTGTACTTGAACTTTCTGAGGAATAATTCGGAAAATTTTTTGGACGTTTGCCATTAGATTTGATCAGAAATTTGTGGATGCAGCACGATGGTGCTCCGCTCTACCGGGCAAGAATAGTACGAGAGTGGCTAGATGATAATTTTCACGATCAATGGATCGGACAAGGAGGTCCTGTTGCCTGGCCACCGAGGTCACCGGACTTAAATCCATGTGATTTTTTTCTTGTAGAGTCACATGAAACAAATCGTTTACTCGACTCCTGCAAACACATTAGAAGAGCTACGAGCTCATGTAGAAGCCGCTGCGAATGAAATAAAAAATAGCCACGATACATTAGACAAAATTAAAGATTCTATGCAGCGAAGAGTTGAGGCTTGTATTAGGAATGGAGGACGCCATTTCGAACAACTTCTATGAAAAGACATTCATTAAATTCAATGGAAAAAACTCGGGAAAAAGTTAGGTAGGTACCTACGTCGTGAGTGAGAAGTGGTGAGCTGTGTAGTGAAAGTATTATTGTGAAAAGTGAAACAAGTTTTAGATAAGTGGTAAATATGATTATTACTAAGTTACCTACGATAAGTGCTTCTATGCTAGGTGAGTTTGATATTATTTTCGGTAATTATTTAGCATAATGCAACCCCGATTTTCTTGAAATTTGGCTACCCCCAGTTTTCGAGGTCCTTGAACGCGAATCTGGCCTTTTGGTCCTAGGGCGTAGTTTCCTAGAAAATGAATTTGAATTTTCAACTTTGTGAAAATGTGAAAATTCATTTTCTCGGAAACTACGCCCGAGCACCAAAAGCTAAGGTCAGATTCGTGGTCAGGGAGCTCCGAAATAGGGGGTAGCCAAAATTTCAAGAATATCGGCGGGTGCATACACTACGCTAAATAATTACCAATTTTTCTTTATGCGGGATGATAGGGCTACAGGCGAACACCCGCTAAAAAAAGTAACGCGCCGCTGCTCTACCCCATGGGTGGTGTGGAAATTTGCAATTTTTTATAGATAATTTGTATTTTAAAACGATACTTTATTCAGTTGATTGCCGATCAGAAATTTATTATCCCAAAGGCGCGTATTCACTTGCAACAAATTGCTCCAAACGCGCAGAACACGCCTCGCGCGCTGCGCAGAATGCAACAATCATTTTAAGGCGCGTATTCACTTGCAACAAATTCCTCCGAACGCGCAGAACGTGCCGCGCGCGCTGCGCGAAATTCGCTAGTGAGTACGCCGCGACAAACGCGCACGTACGTTCAAAACATTTTCCGAGGCTTGTCGGTAAACCGGATTTGCACAAAGGGAATTAGTTGTTCGCTGATGCTCAGTGGGTACGGGTGTTTGCAGCGTTTGCTCTGTTCGCAGCGTTTGCCCTGTTCGCAGCGCTTATTGTTTCAAAACATACAACTAAACACATCAACTTCTCACAATCTTCTGCAGCCATCCTCGTAAAATTCTGCAAGTGTAGATGACATCCACACCCCGGAGCAGTGCCATATTTTTATTTTTTTTTAAAATACGTCTCCCCGTCTCTCCGACACTGGTGGAAGTAGATGGGCTGAATTATTTTTAATTTATAGTATTTAATGAGTGTCTAAACCGTACCAAATATGTTTGCCTTAGCTGTCTTCCTTTAGGAGAAATAAAAGAACATTAAAAAAAAGAACTTTAACGTAATGTATATCGAAAACCGTTAGGATTTCGATAAAAAATCTCCTTTCTTTGAAAATATAAAACAAATAAAGTTTTAAAACAAAAATTTGTTTTTATTTTCTGGTCAGTCACCTATACAGGGTGTAAATGAATAAGTGCGAAAAAATTCAAGGGGTGAATCTTTGAGTGATTCTAAGACCAAAAGTCTATATAAATATAGGTCCGCTAATGCTTCGTTTTCAAAATACACAGTGTCAAACATTTTTTAATAATTATTATAATAAAACAAAAAATTTTTATAGCTAGCATTACCGTTTATAGCAATTTTTAAGACTAGAATAAACTTTTAATATGGAAAAATATCGGGTATACCCTAGTTTTTGTTAATTGGTAGTTTTAATTTTTTATTATGTTGTCCCGGAGACATGCAAGTGATTTTTATTTTTTTTTTCTCAAAAACGAAGCGATATACGAGAATAATCCAAGAGACAAACAAGTTGTATTTTTAGTTGCTGAATGCGAAAAAAAAAAAAGTTAAAAAAAAGTCAGTGGCGCACATTTTTTTACGAAATTATTGGTTAAGGTGCCCTCTGGACGCCACTGTACTTAATAATTTTAATCTAGTAGGGGCTATATTAGCCTCTTTCTACCATAAATAACACTGCCAAATTTGAACAAAATCGGCTAAAGGATTATTAAGATATTTACGAAAAAGCGATTTTTTAAGAAGAGTTTGACACCCTGTATCTTGAAAAGGAGCATTACCGGACCTATGTTTATATAAACTTTTCTCTTAGAATCACTCAAAGATTCACCACTTGAATTGTTTCGCACTTATTCATTTACACCCTGTATATTAAGAAGTCTCACGAAGAATTTCTCAGTTGACAAGATGCAAGTTTAGCAACAGCAAGTTTGTCTCCCTATCGAAAATCTAGATGTCATACAAGGGGGTACGGTAAAATCAAAACACGGTACCAGACTCGTTTAGGGCAATCTTGGGTGGACCTAGCGGGTGTGGTAAAACGAACGCACTCCTTAGTTTGATTTTCAACGAAAACGGTCTGAAATTCGAAAATATCTACTTATATACCAAATCGTTGTACCAACCGAAATATCAATTATTGCAGTATACGATAAACGAGGACGTCATCGAACCGTCGGAAGCTCTAGAAAATTCGATATTCATATTTGATGATGTAGCCTGCGATAAACAAAATAAAATCAGAGAATTTTATTCGATGGAGCGCCACAAAGCGGTGGACGTCGCTTATCTACAGTGTGACCCATTTGTTTTGGGGTCAGTCTGTAAAAAGTGTATCAATCGTGCGATTTGGCTGATTTTTTTTTTAAATTGTAGAGCTCGATGAACTGCACATTTTGAACAAAAATTGCCTGGTTCGCATAAAATCCAAAGCCTACTATGACCGTTTTTATGAGCAAAATTTTAAGAAACCATATTAGCGTTTTTTTTTGAAAAAATCTGTGTGCGCCAATGGATTGAGCACCCCTCGAAATGGGTATGTACAAAATTTCATCAAAATATTTCAAGTAATAACGATTTTGTAGAAAAATTAAAAATGCAGCCAAGGTACGTCTTTATTTTCAAAAATTCAAAGTTGGCCATGGAAAATAATTGAATTGTTTACTTTTATTAAGTGTCAAACTGTCTAAATTGAGTTCAGAAATTGTTTGTGCTCAATACAATTAATTATCATAATTATGGAATATTTAAGCATAAGAGACAAAATAGAAATTGTTCGACTCGTGGGCGACAACGAGCGCTCGGCAGCAGAAGCTGCGGCCGAATTTAACAATAGACACCCAGGTAGATCAGTGAGTCGAAGTACTGTACAACGTATAAACAATATTTTGTATGATGAAATTTTGTACATACCCATTTCGAGGGGTGCTCAATCCATTGGCGCACACAGATTTTTTCAAAAAAAAACGCTAATATGGTTTCTTAAAATTTTGCTCATAAAAACGGTCATAGTAGGCTTTGGATTTTATGCGAACCAGGCAATTTTTGTTCAAAATGTGCAGTTCATCGAGCTCTACAATTTAAAAAAAAAATCAGCCAAATCGCACGATTGATACACTTTTTACAGACTGACCCCAAAACAAATGGGTCACACTGTATGTCAAACGTATTCGAAAAATTCCGAAGCAGCTCGTACGCGATAATTGTAACGTGATCGTGTTATTTAAACAAGACGACGTAAATCTGAAACACGTTTACGAGGAACACGTGTCGCCAGACGTCACGTATGAAGATTTCAAAAATATGTGCTGTCAATGTTGGAACGACAGCTATGGCACTCTGGTCATCGTTAAGGATTTTAGCCTGAGAAACGGGCGGTATAGGAAAGGTTTCGATAAGTATATAAGAGGGACGGGGGGGGGGGGCACTCACGGGACCACTGGTAGGGGTGTTTCGAGCATCTGTGGCCAGGGGGCACGTTCCCAGGCGATGGATGCAGATTAGGGTGATTTTTATCCCCAAGCCAGGGCGCAGTGACTATACTGAAGCCAAGGCCTACAGACCTATCAGCCTCATCAGCTTCTTGATGAAGACGCTGGAGAGACTGGTGGATAGATATTTTAGGGAGCAGCTTGCTCTCAATGCCCCTCTGTGCCCCACCCAGCATGCATACCAGATGGGCAGGTCTGTGGATTCGGCCCTGCACCATCTTACTGCAAGGCTGGATGAGGGACTGGAGGGGGGATCACTCTCGGTGGGGGTCTTTCTAGATATAGAGGAGGCCTTCGACAACACAGCAGTGGACTCGATCTGCAGGGCCGTGGAGGGCGTGGGGGTCGGGGAGGCCTTGGTAAAATGGACCCGATCCATGCTCACTGGCAGTGCGGTCGAGGCCGAGCTGTGCGGGGAACGAGTGACCATCAATGCATCAAGGGGTTGTCCTCAGGGGGGGGGGTTTGTCCCCCCTCCTCTGGTGCATGGTGGTTGATGGGCTGCTGCGAATCCTGGAGGAGCAGGGGGTCTACGTACAAGCGTACGCAGACGACATAGTGATCCTAGTTCAGGGTACCGATGTAGGGCTTCTAGAAGAGCTCCCTAATGGAGCTCTGGAGAGGTTCTTGCGCTGGTGCGAAATGAACGGATTAAGTGTCAACCCACATAAGATTGAATTGGTGTTATTTACCAAGAAGAGAAGGGTGGACCCGGCCCCTCGGATAGAGCTGCGCGGGGTTCACCTTGAGGATAGAAAGAGGGTTAAATATCTGGGGGTCCGGCTGGACTCCAGACTGACCTTCGAGGAGCATATCCTCATGAGGACCAAGAAGGCTTGCAACGCACTGTGGGCGTGTCGCAGAGCCGTTGGAACCTCGTGGGGATTGAATCCTAGGATCATGCACTGGATTTACAGAGCAATGATTGTTCCCATGATTTCTCATGGGGCCGTCGCGTGGTGGCCCGGCACTCGCAGGACCAGACCACGGACGGCGTTGGACAAAATACAGCGCCTTGCCTGCCTGTGCATCACGGGCGCCCTGGGGACCACGCTCACCCGGGCCTTAGAAACCCTGGTGGGGCTGCCTCCATTGGGCGCAGTAGTGGAGTACGAGGCGGCCAAGGCGGCCCTCAGATTAGAGGGTCTCAACCTTTGGGTCGCCGGTGGCTCGGTCCACGGGCACCGGCAGCTGTGGTCAGAGCTGAGAGAGGAGGTGCCCATCCTGGAAATGAGAAGGGATGTGCAGACTCCTTCCATCGGCTTCCACGGCCAACTTCACTTTGTCTTTCCACACAGGGAGGGGTGAGCCGAAGGGAATAGCGGTACCCAGGGTGGGCTCGTCTGGTATACAGACGGATCCAAAATGGGGAATGGTACGGGGGCAGGGGCCTTTTGTCAGGGACTGGCTAGGAGGCTGACCACCCCCCTCGGGGAGCACACCACCGTGTTCGCCATTATGATGGGAGCAGAGGAATCGCTCAGGCTCAGAATCAGGGGCCGTAGGCTGACCTTCTGCTCTGATAGCAAAGCGGCGTTACAGGCGCTGAGAGCTAACCGTACTTGGTCCCCACTGGTGGAGGACTGTAGAACGAGTTTGCTCAAGTTGGTAGCCGAAGGGAATAGGGTCGTTCTATCGTGGGTGCCCGGTCACGCGGGCATAGCGGGGAATGAGACTGCGGACCTACTGGCTAGAGAGGGATCCATGAGAAGACCGGTGGGGCCTGAACCAATATTGGGGATTGCACCACGGGTAGCAATTGGAGCCCTGGACGAATGGCTGCATGGCAGGTTCGTCGAGGAGTGGCGCAGGGCTCCGGGGATGAGGCAGACCAGGCTCATGATTCGTGGGCCGTCGCCCGTCCTGTCTAGGGAGCTGCTGCGTCTGCCTAGGACAGAGTTGAGGGGAGTGGTGAGGGTCCTCACTCGGCACTGCTGCCTGGCTCGCCACCTGCACCTTATAGGGGTGGGAGGGGAGTCGGAGTGCAGATGGTGTCTGGAGGATGAGGAGACACCGCACCACTTGGTTACTGAATGCCCTGCACTCGACAGGGTAAGATTCGAGTCCTTCGGCTCAGCCAAGCTGGGCGCGGAGGATGTGTATGGTGTCGGGGTGGGTGAGCTGCGGGCCTTCATTAAGAGGGCCGGAAGGAGGAAGTATATAAGGCTGTGAGTACTTCTCTGACGTTAGTGGTCAGCATGCCGCTGACGTCAGAGGAGCAGATTCGAAAAGCGCACCGCGCAAAGAAAATCAGTGAATTTGCACGAGCGATTAGAAAAAAACATATGGCTTTGAAGTTGGAAAAATTCAAGGAAGACGAGGCGCTGGAAAAAATGCAATATATCAAAATGTTACAAATAAAAAATACATTCTAGAGATCGAACCGAAGAAAGAAAAAATAAGACGGAATATAAAAAAGAAGTTGGGGAAAGCAGCGGTACAAGAATACAGAAAAAGTAGGAACATTAAAGCAACAGATTGAAAAGTTAAAAGGAGATTTTACCCCGATACATCCACCACACGTCGAAAAGGCAACAGCAGATTTTAGTCCGACACTGCCACCAGTCGAAGAAAAGAATGAAGAGGACGAGGAGATTTTTGAAGATGTACCGCAGTATCCTCATACCGTTATAAAGATCTACCTAGAAGCATATCCGGAAATAGCTCGACCGTATATTTAATAATATAAGGCAGTCACCCCAAATCGATTTTGTATACGGACCCAAGTATAGCGCAAGCGATTCAAAATGGACCTTGGGAAAAGAAGCTTTAGATTTCAATAGAAAAACGTCGGAGATAATCGTGGGTAGGAAGAGGTATAAAGGTACCAAAGGCCTTTTTCAATTGATTTTTTTATAACGATCCTCGAGCCAATTTGGTGGAGATGAAAAATTATAGTAAAATTCTAATTTAAACGTCGGTACATCTTAATAGCGCGGGTAAATTTGAAGGTTCATCTCGATATAGGTAAACGAATATTATTAAACCGTTACTAAAACGCGAAGATGACGAGGGGGCAAGCGGTAAAGGTATGCATCTCACTTATAACGAAAAACCAGTAGAGTATATGTTTTGGGACGACGTCAACGAATTAGTTGACAAATTGCGATTACTGGTGGCATCCAAAAACGCCGGCAACACGTCCCGAAATCGTAGCCATTATAAACGAACTGAAGGAAGCTAAAGTTATCAGATAACTTAGTCGCACCGAAGAAAGCAGGCCACAAATTTCGGTATGAACTCTAAGTATACCAAGGAAAAAATTCAACTGATTAGGGAATTGCTTAAACCGATTTTGGATGATCTTTGGCAAGCCGACCTAGGGCAGCTGGATCAGTACGCCAGCCGCAATATCGACTGCTTTTCCAAATTTGTCTGCTGTAAACCGTTAAAATCCAAGTTGGGAGAAGTCACGAAGGCTTTGCCTGGTATTCTCAAAAATTCCGCGGGGCGTCGACCTCGAAATCTTCAGACCGATCAAGGCAAGGAATTTTACAACTGTCTTTTTAAGAATTATTGAATACTTTTACCGTCAACCACTATAGCACATTTAGCGACACGAAAGCGGCGATAGTAGAGAGTGATCCGCACCTTGAAAGAACAACTGTTTAAGTATTTCAGTTTAAGTGGCACGTACAAGTGGATCGATATTTTACCGACGCTAGTTGGCGAATATAATGATAGGAGACATAGAACCATACGCATGAAACCCAAAGATGTGAACAAAACAAACGAACGGAACGTCCTTAATGTCTTTTTTAACCACGTAAAGACTTTTGATAATCAAAAGTATAAACTAGGCGACATAGTTAGGATCAGCAAAGTCAAGCACGTCTTTCAGAAGGGATACACGCCCAACTGGACGACTGAATTGTTTAAAATCTCAAAGGTTCAAATTACGAACCCTCACATATATCTCCTAGAAGACTTGAACGGAAGACCTATCCAGGGGGGCTTCTACACCGAGGAATTGCAAAAAACAGCCGATCCAGACGTCTTCTTGGTAGAAAAGGTGTTGCGTAGAAAATGAAAAAAGATTTTGGTCCGTTGGCTGGGGTTCGATAAGACCCACGACTCCTGGATAAACGCAACAGACGTCTTACGTCTTGTAGTAGTGGCGGAGCATGGGTGACAGTAGTGGCTACGAATCTGACGCAGCCGGCGATGTCGACGACGTTTCACAGCAAACGATTCATTTGGCACCTGGTCACGTATATAGCAAACATTGTGAGTTTAGTCCATTACGATTTTTTACACCTGCTGTAAATATCGTCTGCGGACAAGGTACCCGAGAAGAATGCGTTATGACCATGGACCACGTGGAGTGGAAAGAACTTATCTTGCACCTGTATAAGTTTTTCGAACACGGTGATGGTCTGCCTGTGAAATTTGGTTGCGACATGGAAATGGACACGATTAATTCGAACGGACTAGAAATCGTGTCGTTCAGCAGAAACGGCGTATACTTTTACTTCAGCGAGGCATGTTGCATCGAACTGCTACGCATACATAAGGATGTTTCTTTTAAAATTGTTTTATTGCGTAGTTTTAAGTTAGTTGATTTCTATTTTAATTTTTTAGATACGGTAAATGAGATGTTGATAAAAAGTAATTTTAGAATAAGTATTAGAAATCTGAAGTTACGAAATACTATAGGTACTACAAAATAGTTTCTATAATAATTATAGAATACTCAAATATCAAATTATTTAAATTACACGCTTGGTGCGCGTATCCGTGAAAACAAGATGTCATATGACCATGATCACGTACTATTATATCGTTAGAATTAAACAGCTTTTCGCATGTGACACGTAGCCGTTGCATTTTCTATACTTATACGAGCCCCGTCCCATATTAGTTGGCCCAGCTCGCTAAAAACTATAATTCGGTATTTTAATCCTAAACCAGGATTCTTAAATTTGCTAAAACATTATTTACTACTTACATTTGGCGAGTTTTATATTATTTTACACATTTTCTAAATAATTCCATTGTAAGCAAAGAAACATTATTTAGAATGTATTTTAGAGTACATGCAGAGCCAATGTATTAAAAATTTAATATCAATATGGCTTTGAAATAAACAAACTCATTTTGACAACTAATTTCATTTAACATTTGTAAGTCATTCAGTAGTCTCATACACCCAGTGTCAAGTTAATATTATTCTTAAAAAATTATTAAAATGACGCAAGGAAAGGCGGTTAGTGAGGATGTACGGAAGATAATCATTTCTTTGTCACAATCGGGAAAATCGGCATCAGAAATTGGTAATATTGTCAATTTATCTCGATATACCGTTCGAAAGATCATACAGTTATATAAAATAACAACCTCTATCGCCCAAAAGCAAAAAACTGGAAGAAAGCGTAGAGTTGCTGATATCAATAAAAGAGCTTTAAGAAGAATACTTGTTAAAAACCACCGATCCAATTATGGAGAAATAAGTATATTATGGAATAGTGCAACTGGGAAGAAATTTTCTAGAACAACATGCCACAGGGTTACTATGGAATTGGGTTTTAAAGTTTACAAGGGAGGTTTAAAGTTTATTTGTATCTGCAGTTTTAAATCATTTTTATGAGTACTCTTTTAGGCAAAAGAAAAACCATTACTCACTGGCGCACAGAAAAAAAAACTAGGTTGTTATTGGTAAAACAATACAGACACTGGTCTCAGGAACAATGGGATTCAGTTCACTGGAGTGACGAATCCAGATTTGAAGTGTGTGTAGGTGATAGCCGGAGTAGAGTAATAAGAAAGAAAGAGGAGGCGTATCATTCAGGCTGTGTGAAAAGAAAAATAAAATTTCCTGCATTCAGTAATGGTTTGGGGATCCATGTCTGCTAAAGGAGTATGCAGCCTGCACTTTGTAGAAGGTATCGTGAATGCCGAAAGATACATTTATATTCTGGAAACATACCTAAAACCTACTTTAGAGGAATGCCGAAGAACTGGACTTGAATTTATTTTTCAACAAGATGGCGCTGCGTGCCATACAGCAAAACGGGTTAGAAACTGGCTGTTTGAAAACAATATTCTGCTTTTACCATGGGTATCCAGTAGCCCAGATTTGTCCCCAATTGAAACTTTATGGCATATCATGAAGAAGAAATTACGATTATCACCTGCGAGGACCATACCAGAATTAAGAGCGAGACTACAAAATATATGGGATAGTTTTGCCCCAAATGTTTGCCAGGAGTTAGCCAATACCATGTCTAGACGTGTTCAAGCTGTTATAAGTAGAAAAGGTGACGTAACTCAGTGGTAGCATTACTTAAGTAGTAGAGTGCCTTATTATCTAGGGCCAAAACTTTGCATTGGATACTACTATTCTTATTTTTTGTTACTTTATCTAGTAAAATAATACTGTTTTGTATATTTCGAAGTTTATTTGTTACCGATTTGACTAAAAGAAACCATTATTTCCTTATATTTTATTTTTATTCAAGTATATTCAAGAATTGCCACATTTAGATTGACTGGGCCAACTAATATGGGACGGGGCTCGTATATTCACTCATTGGCTCATTATTTTTTAACTTTGAAGCAACAGAGTGCTATATTTTCCATTTCATTTGCAAACCATGACATACTGCCACGGTAACTCTTATAAAAAGATAATGTATAGTCATAATCACATTTAAAATAGTAGCCCGCGCTAAAGGTTTCATGTTTTTGATACCTAGTAGTATTTAAACACTGATTATTCACCATAAGGTTTTAGGATTGATTCGAAATCAGCAAAAATAATAAATGGTACTTTTTCCTTATGGATATAATTTTTAAATTCGATATACTTATTTTTTGGAAATGATACTTTGCAGTTGTTTATATCTCTACAATATTCAATGTGTTCGTTTAACTTTTCTTGGGATGAGTAATAATTTAAGCATCTGTCACAAACATCTTACATTTATGCTCATTAATTTTTGACCCAACAGTAATGGTAATTGATTTCAGATGTTGATTCATCGATAGAGATAGAGCTTCATGTTCACCGACTTTTGGAAATTGTATGTCTTAAACTAAAAGAAAATTAGCATGTTTTTCCATTTTGTTTTTAGTTAGACGAGATGGAGAAATTATAAATGTGCTTGATTTGTCTTCATTTGACACTACACTAGGACATACACCATTTACCGATATATTATTAAGTTTTTCGAATTTTGCTATTTGGCTTAGAGTTAGAGGCCATCTAGATTTAAAACTGCCGAAGAGTGAGGAGGATATGAGAATGTACGGTTCGGTCTTCCAACGGGTGAATGTAGAGCTGACCAATAGCCCAAGCAAAACAAAGATTATCATCATTTTGAACGTTAATACAAGCTTTTTTAGATTGTATTGATTCTGGGAGGTTTATGTAAGATCTACAAGCGTTTCCCATTTCTACCTTGTTTATATTAACTTCTAAACTTAAAATTCTTTATATTAACTTCTAAACTTAAAATTCTGCGAAGCGTCCAACCGGACTCTTGATGTTCGAAAGACTCAATGGTAGCTAATTTTTTTCCATAATGTTGCTTACAAACCATTGTTTTAACTGTGTTCCTTTATCGATTATTTCATTGTTTGTTTTAAAGTACCTATTCTCAACTACCTCCTGATCTTCAGGTGTTTTAATAAATTCTCCACAAGACAGCAATTACTTTAATTGCATTGAATGATCTTAAGATCCTATTAATGCTAGTCTTAAAACATAAAAACGCGTCTTTAAAAAACTGTAGAATATCTATGTGCTTTAAATTAATAACACCCGTGCGTATACGATTATTAAAAAATGATTTTATATCCTCCCACTTTACCATCGCTTCGACTTTCCCGCTTACGCTGACCTGTTCCAACGTGTTGTAATTTTTTTAAGTACACTTTAAATAGTTTCAAATGACTCAAATTAGTTTGCAATTTAATCCGGGTGCCATGATTACAGGCCTTTTTTAATGCTTTATGAACTAACCGGTTGTTTACATTTATAATTTTTTCCAATGCTCTAAAGTACCATCATCATAGTTATTAATAAGCGTAAACACTTTTTCAAGCGTTTAAATAATGTCATCACTTACCATCCCGATTTCTGGTGACATTTTAATATGTGAGTATGAAAAAGCAATGAGACAAAACCGAACAGGTCATAACTTAAATAGTTGACTGAGACTCCCCACTCCTTTCTTCAAGTTGAAATACATTAACGAGCTCATTTATTTCTCCAGTGAGTGTGTTTTAAAATGGAGACGTTCTTAATCAATTAAATCAGAAATCGTTGATTAAACCATTCGTGAGGGCTCGACGTATCGAAATTGGACGATAGCTTCAAGTATAGTCGTTTAGAAGAATTTGCACACAGTATGCAGAAAAAGTTTCTGTGGAAGTTTTTACATTTTACACTGTGCTACTGCAAAGATTTACAAATCACTACTCAACGAATTATAGACATAACAAGGAAAATTGAGCGTGGACAGGTGTTTTTAATAAGCCTTGGACCAACAGAAGGTAGAACCACGAATTTTGAATTGAATTTTAACTTTAAAGTTTATTTAGATTTAGTGTTCGCTTCCATTATAAGATAGTCCTGTAGTAGCTGCAACGTTGGGGGTTGACTTGCTCACTGGTGTTTTCATTTTGATGAATCACAACACTGTTGAAGGTAGATTTCACTGTTCAGTTTCAGACTTTCAGATAGAATAATGTCAAACTTTGCAGTTAGGAAAATATAGTGTAAAAAATTACTGAGCTTGAGGGGGTATCCAAGAACCAATGGGTGTGTCGAAAACCCTATCACACCAATCCACATAGTGCATTCGCTTTCTTCGTCTAAACGCGCAGGCGTGTTTCCCACAAAGGGGCTGGTCTTATCTCCTTGAAGGCTTGCTGCGCATGTGCAAGTGGGTGGAGCTACCTACAATTACCACTTCTCGGGCATGCAAAATCGTTGACTTTTGTTTTGAATTAGTACGATTTCAATGTTTACAAACTGCAGATGGCTACGTCGGCTCGCTTTTATCAGTTGGATGTTTAGTCTGACAGAATTTCGGTGTTTACAAAACACAGATAGTCAACCCTGAGAATGTTAATGTGATCTCACACGTCGACTCGCTTTTATCAGTTGGATGTTTAGTCTGATAATATTTTTCACGAATAATCTTGTGTTAAACCACTTATTCAGATGCGTTTGTCGCAGGTCTTTGCATATTTCAAAACAAGCCGCCAGAATGCCGGGAAAAACAGCTGACAAAAATAAAACTACTTTTATTTTCATAACTTTATTAAGTGTTAAGGCTACACAAATACTATAGCTGCACAACTGCCAACTTATGGATTAACTTAATCATCCATTTTAAAATCAAGGAAGAGGAACACATAGCAATAACAAACCACGCTTTCTAGGGATTGGCCTGCTGTAACTTGCTGCAATTCTCTGAGCTCATTTAACGTTTTAGAAATTGGTGTCACCTATTCTGTGTCAGCGACTGTACCATTTTCAAATATAATTCGAAGTTTATACTGTTTGATATTACTTAGTATCTTTATCATTACAACTTCATCAGTGGTAGTTGTAGGAGTTAATATGCAATTTAATGAATCATCCATACAAATAGCGACATCGTTTACGTCATACGGTTTATAGACGTATATTATGCTATTGATAATCAGAGAATGAACTAACAGGATTTTCGAAAGTGTGACCCACTTAAGTTTTCTCTCTCTTTTATAGGTTCGAATCAAACAAGAAAATGCAAATGAAAGCCTTTATTTAAATAAAAACTTACAACTTTTAGTAATCAATTAAGTACTTCCCTAACCAAGAATATAATTTTTCACAATTCCTAAAGCTACACATGCATTTTTTATTTTCATTGTAGTAGATACTTCGGAATGTCTTTTTCAAATAACGGCACATCGATCCAATTGTTTTGCAAATTTTCCACATCGACCACTTTATTGTTGATTATTCCACATAGAAAACGTTCTTTTTGATGCCCCTTCACATAAACTATTGTGGACGTCCAGTAGAGCAGTTTGCACTATTTCAACCAATTTGTTGTACTCGACATGTCCGCTTGAACATTTTATTCCCAGAAAATTTTCTTCCACCACATGTCGCACGTCCCATAGAAGTTTTTGGGGGAGCTATAGCCATATGCATCACTTGTCCATTAATTTTAATTATCAATTCCTTGGGATAAAATCCATTCTCCACCGAGAAACCTTGCATGTCGACTACAGCAATCTTCATCTTAACTTAGTTCTCGAATTAAACTGTTGGTATGGTACTGATGTCCCTGCATTTACATCCAGGATCTGTTTACATCATATAGATTCTTACAGTTTCGCTCAACGGTAAATATTCCAAAACTCTGCCTTGAAAAATAATGATGCAATATGCGTGGGTTTTGTCTGAAAATCCTTGAGCTCTCAATATCCAATTTAACATCAACAGTGCTCATTTTAATTGTTTCATTGCAACGTGAGTAATCCCTCTTAAAATCTTGCCGCAAGCGTTCAAAGAGAAAGTATTCGCCGTTTATTATAAGGCTTACGTCAGAAATATTTACGTGATCAAAGTATGTCGGATCGACTTTTGAATTTTCTTTGCGGTCGGTCTGAAAGCCGACAATAACAAACCTTGGGCTTCCACTGTGGCAGGTTTTAACGGACCATATTTCTTTGGTTGCATTTACGGTGAGACTAGATAATTTGTGTAACTCCCATTTGCAAAACGGTATCAAGATGAGTTTTGTTACTCTTGAGGGCTTGCAATAAGTTATACTTAATTTTATCGTTTGGTATTACATGTTTTACTTTCAGCTCGATGCTACTAACGATTACTTCAACCGTTAAATCTGGAGTCGTACCGGGTGTTTGTCCCAGCAATATAGAATGTTTGTCATTTCGAGCTCTAGTTAACCGCATTGTTTGTTTACCAGAAATTGCATGTTGGTAATCATTAAAGATGCCAAACAGGTGTTTAAGTGGAACTCTAACACTAAACGTTGAGTCTCTATTCAAAATGGTTTTTTCCCCGGGTATAACTTGAGGTGCATTTTTCATCGGTGGGGTTGTAGCAAAGATACGCTCTGATACTGCTTAAAATGTCTCCCTCACAGAATCTACTTCTTGTCCGTTAAGTTCATAAGATATAGAGTCGAAGAAGAAAGCCGAGGCATTATTAACTAATTCGCAAGTGCCTTCTCTTTGGGTAGGTTTTATTTCTCCTTTAATAAAAATTGCGGCATCGTACATTAACAACCAAGCATCTCCCTGGTTAATTGTTATTTCAATGATGTCATTATTCATAAAAGACTTACCGAAAGGATAGTAAGTACGGCTTTCTATGCATTGGATTAACTCATCATACTTTGGGCTTTGATACACGTCGAATACATTTGGTCAAACGACATTATATCTGAGCGACTTTAAAATATTTCTGCTTTTAGACGTAAGCGTCAGGTTGCGAGGTTGACGCTCGTGAGGTTCAGGCGAGTGTGTTTATAAAGTGGCTATTAACCAAACAGTCTCCTGCTAATGATAACATTAGACTGAATGCAAGTCTTTACACGAAGATATATTTATAAGTTTCAAAACTGCAACACAAAATCTCAATCATTAGTAATTTATTTTTCCCAAACTCGCTTATTCTCTAATTTAAGTGTTAATTCTTTAAATGTTCACCGTATCAAAAATATTTATATAATATCCGACGACCGAGCACGTTAATTTACATTAAGATTTTAAAGTTTACTTAAAGTTAGACAGACCTCAACGTTTGAAAGCCTTTTTATATAAATGCTGTTTGTATAAAGTTTAATTTCATATAATGAATGGTTTATTGAAGACCCACATGGTAAAGTTGCTTTAATTCACCACCAATTATGTAAACACTGGATCGTCGATTCCAGCGTGGGATAACTTTTAATTTTTAATTTAAGTTTAAAACGCTTTCGTTTAGTGTTCCTTTAGCATAAATATTTAAGTTAGTATCATTTCAATTTAGACTGAGCCTTGCAACTGCTGTGTGACTCATAAAGATACTGCCATTTATGAATGGGTTATTATTCCACATTTTAAACAGTACTTGGCATGTTGCTGTTTTTCATTGCTAGAATTATGGATCGCTTGATCCAGCCACTTTGTAAGTCATGCCGGCATTGTTTAACTATTCTCAGCAAATAAAGTTTGTAAATTCAAATGTTTTATTTACAACAGTTTCGATCCTACATTACTCATAGTAAAATATTGCGTGATGTTTAAACCTTTATTAAAAATAATTACGAGATATTTTATAACATTTAAAACACAGGCTACCATGATATTAGTTTTTCTTTCCTTTATTAAGACAGTACGTTTTATGACTAAAACATTCAAATTTACCATGTTAGTTCCCCCCAGGTTAATTTTCTATATCCTCATGGGGACATGACAATTTTCTACTATTTCAAACTGATTCCACTTGTCCTTTGTAAACCAGCGAGTATTTTCCACTGGAAAAATGTTAGAGCCACGGTTTGAACGCCTCCGCCACTCTGTTCGGCAGGAAAACGACACCATGCTCCAACTCCAGCAAAATGGTCTCCCCGAACGTTGTTTTGACCACCTTCCCAGAGATAATTTTCATCGGCACACCTTCACCCAATTCAGCCAACTTTACCTTCGGCCTGAGACAAGCAACTAAATGTGTTGATGATTTTCAAATCCATTTCTTAGCTGTAAGCCATCTTAGCTCACCTCTACTACTGAACTCCACACAACAGCAAACTATGTATTTTATCAAAGCTAGAGGGGCCTTGAAGCAGTTCCCCGAATCCTAGATGGGTTCACCTTCAAAGCAATTCTCAGAAATTAACGCGATTCTCGGAAACCACGCCCCTTGACCTTGAACCACAATTCCCAGAAATCAACGTGACTCTAAAACCCCGGCCCCGTCCACTTGACCTTGTATGCCAATTCCCAGAAACCTTGAAAGCGATTTAACCTTGAACCCCCCACCGCATCTTCGTAACCTTTAACCGTCGACCTTGGAAACGGCGGCCATTTTGTCCCAGAAACCCCTTTGCTTCACTACTCGTGACATATTAATATCTTTGTAATCAGGAAGATGCGTATTATTATACTAAAAACACTCCTAACGCCTGTAACTTTTTTATTTCGTGTTCAATAGTTTTTCTGAGTGCAGATTTGGGAAATATAAAAAACTCTTGGATGAATCACCCTGTACAGGATTACTACTTGTTGTTATACTTACAAGACTCCTCGCAATAAACATGTTAAAGCCTGGAGGATCATAATTTCCTCCATCTATAAGAATAAATGGATATTTCTGATTTATTATTGTAACATACTGGTCAAACATTTTTCTATATCCACAGGAATAACTGAAACAAAAAGATTTAAATTACCATAAACATATTTCAGAAAAAGAAAAGTTGAAGTTTTCTTTGAATAATATACTCTAGGTAAAATACGGGATTGGTATTTTGAAATTTACAATTTGAAGTAAATTTCAAAGCAATTTACTTTATAGAATACCCGAAACTTTCACACCAACCTAAACTTCCCGAAACGCCCTACTCTTCCTACTCAAAGTTTATCTAACTAGTTAGGAAATACTGGTTATTTCACCGATTAGGAAAATAGGCAACAGAGCTGGCAATATTTGTATTTATAAATACTTACTCTTCAGTTTTAAATACTTCCAAGTATTTATATACCAAATTTACTTAAATATTAATATTACCTATATGACATGCGGTTCTTGTGTAGCCCGACAGAGTTGCCACGTTTATTACAAGCATTTTATTAGCCAATGCCAGTAGAATAGAGTAATAATCGGGGGAATTTACGCGCGATCGCATTTGAACTATCAACAAATAATTTAAATTATTTGTACTTTTATATTTTATTTTGATTTGTCTTGTTGATTTAATATGCAGAAAACAATGCTCTGAACTACAGTCAGGCATTTTCTAGCTGTTTGAAAACCTTGAGTACTGGCAGATTCATACAAAAAATACGTTTCATTTTAATTACGATTCATCTGGGATACTTAACCTGTTCTTCTTATTGGGTAGGTTAAATAAACATCCAGATAAACATTGTATAATTTTATTCAGAGTTGCTTATTTATAGGAGCACATATTATAAAGAGCATCTTATTCTATTTCTTTCCGTTACTTTTTACACTACTAACTTTGGTTGATTTCCCTCTGGTTCTCAACGTTTCATGATTCGAAATTCTGGATTGGAGAATTTCCTGATTTATTATATTTAGACTCGCTTATTTGTCCTCAATGCGCCGAACATACACGATTGATTGCAGAAAATTCTGTTCACTTACCAGAGGGGAGGCAAAACTGGAAGGCGGTCAAGTTTGACGGAAATGAGCTGCTTGGTAGCGACCTTGATCCTCAAATCCTCAACAAAGTACGATTCACCTTGCCAACAGTTGGTATCGCCCGCGCTTTCAACCCGAAGGCTACCAGCTTGTCCGAGCGACCCTACAGGGACATGAAAGTAAAGATGCTCTCTTGGCTATTCTGCGTAGGTCTTATAATGGGCCCTCCCACCCTTGCAGCGCGGGTAAAAGGATCCGCAGCTCAGAGTGAAATTGTGTTAGAGGCCTTAATATATATGAAACCTCTTCTGCTCTCTCGCAAGAACGCTTCGCATCAGCTTGCCTTGGAAGCCTCGGAGGACGAGAACATGGATACACCACCTGCCAGTTTGGCTCCAAACATGAGAGTCGATTGGACCGGTTGGAACGGAATCATGCGGAATTAAAATCTATGATAACCAACTTTATGGAAAAATTTGAGCGATCGGCTGCCGACGTCGAGTCAGAGTTGGAATATTCAGATGAATGTGATTATGAGGAGCAGGAGGAACCCCTTCCTGTTGCTAGTATGGAACCTAGGGCGGAAACAGCTGATTCTTGGGTACCACCCGGATTCCCACCAGATGAAGAGGTCGAGCTAGATTTCCTACCTGCTACTAAGGAGCAGGAGCCCTCAGTTGCGGCCTCCAAGCCTCACATTGCAGAGCAGGGTATGCAGTGTCAGCGATTGGGGCAGAAATCCTTTGCCAAAATTAGATATGCAGACGTTCAGAGAAAGCTTCAGGCCGCACCAGTTTTCAGTGCACTGCGTACAAATCAGCAGTTGTTACACCTGTCTCCTTCCAGGAATACTCGTGACCAATTGATAAAGATGGACGCGACGCTCAGTACCATCTTGCATGGTCTTCTTCTACAACGAGAGGCATTCACTAAAGCAGTAAAGGATTTCGCTGCAAAACATCCGGAGCTGTGCTCGAGCATACAGGGACAGTTTTTGGGTCCAGACTCAGATTTTAAAGCTTTCTCCAATACACGTGTGGACGGAGATCAGAGGCGATTGAACAAAGAAGGAGGGTCTTCAGTCCCTGCAATGAGTACGTGTCTTCTCTGTTGGAAAATATTCCGCCTTCAGCGTCTCATCTTTTTTCGGAGGAGTCTCTTGCTGAACTGCTCAAACATGTTTTTTTTTTCGGACCTTCTCGGCTACCAGGATTGGACATCGAGAACTGCTCCTAAGCGCAAAAATACAGAAACTGGAGGCAAAGGGAGACCTCGTAAGAGAGCTTTCTCCGGCGGTAGGGCCAGAAATTATTGACATGTCGCCGACCTTCAGAGGTGGCTGGCTGGTAGATTACTTACCGGTCTGGGAGAAGTTCCGAGGTCCTAGATGTGTCCTAAACATAGTAAAAGGATACTCCATCCCGTTTATAAGGAAGCCGCCCTTAGTATCCCTCTCTGCGAATGGCGGCAAGCGTTTTTCCACGCCCGGAATGAAGGAGATTCAGCGAATGATCGAGCAGGGGATTCTGGAAAGATCTGACGAAGCCAGGCTTTCTCTCCAAAACCAATATCTGCACCCTCGAAATATCCGTTTAATAAATCATTCCAAGGTGCCAGGATTCTTACAAAGAGGGGATTTTATGGTAAAACTGGATATCACGCAAGCGTACTTCCATGTCCCGATAAAACCCCAGCACCGAAGGTTTCTGTCTCTTGTCAGCGAAGGAAGCGTGTTACAAATGACTTGTCTTCCCTTTGGTCTCTCAAGCGCGCCTCTTACTTTTGCAAGGTTATCAAATTGGGTGGCAAGTCAGCTCCGGAACAGAGGTTTGAGAATTATAGTGTACCTCGACGACTTTCTACTGGCAGACCAGGATCCGGTGTCACTCCGACACCACGTATCTGAAGCCATATCTTTTATGGAGAGTTTGGGCTGGGTAATCAATCGAGACAAATCCATGGAGATTCCGTCCTCTCGAATAGAATATCTGGGCATTATATGGGACGAGAGAAGTGTAGTATACAACAAAGAACATCAGCCAGAACTGGAAAGAAGAGTTACAAGTGAAAATCATAAAAAAAAGAAATATGTAGACACTACGCGAAGCTAGATTACATCAATTGTGAGCTTAAGAGGGTTTACAACGACATGCTGACGTCTGTTGGCCATAACTTCCTTTCAAATGTCTTAAACGAGATTTCAGAGGATCTGGAGTGACAATAAAGTCATTAGTGTCATTATTCGCCGATTTTGGGCATTATAGAGATAGCTATAGCTTACTTTCTATCTTTTGCCTCTGCAAAAATGTTAGGTTCAAAGAAAAATGATGGGAACTCATGGGCGGAGTGTTTTTTTTTCATATACCTACCTATCTGGTTTTTTTTAAATAGGAAACTGAAACAATGTATGTCTGGTTGCCCTAGATAATAACTTATTAGGCGTAAATATGAATAACATTTGCCACGTTCCTTTTGCCACTTTTCTTAAGAATTCTTACTTTATCTCAGTTGGTGGCAGTTCCTTTTACAAATGAGAATGTGATCTAAAGTGAGATTTTTTACCTCCCCCTTCACCCTTCAAGCACATCCTCGCGAGGACACTCACTATCGAGCATATTGGCTCAGTTTGGTGGTGAGGAAAATGACTCTTTCACAAGATGAGCCTTTGACAGGAAAAAACAAACTGAGTGGATCGGCTAACAACTGAGCTAAAGTTCTCAGTGTAGGGGCAAAAGGAACGCGGCTATAATCGAATAGTTTAAGTTTTAAGTTGACAAAAATATCAGCAAGAAAATATGACACCAAAAGAATGTCATTTCAACCTAAAAATAATTCAAAAGAAAATAATCTTGTTTAGCGCGCATGCTAACAAGAAGTGTAAAGGCTCTGGGAATTATTTAAAATGACTCCAGTATCACAAAATGTTCTGCAGAATTATTATTAGGTACAGAAAACAGGAAAAAGAGGAGCAAAGAAGATGCTCTATAGAATAAATGGATAATTTTAATGATAATTAAGTATCTGCATAATATAATAAGATGTATTTTATCTCGTATGCTAGATTAAAAATTAACTCCAAATCCTAGAGCACAACCACAACCACCAATAAACTATGTATTTTAGATTGTATGTATCCAAAAAGTAGTAGTAATTTATACAGACCATCCTATCTCACTAGCTGATAAAATTATTGGCACTGAACAGAAAATAGCATTAGAAGACTATTCGGATGTGGTCTACATTATATTATATATAAATTTAATACATTAATTTTAACAAATTTGCATTTTAATCTTCAATTTTATTACCAAGTCGTACCTACTTGTTATGAAAACTGGAGTTGGAGAGACGAGTTAAGTTCGATAAGGTCAATTCTAAGCTTAAAAATCTTTTAAAGAACAGGGTAGATAGGTCTAGGGACAAAGTAAGGAATCCCAAAAAATTCTCAGGTTTCAGTTTTCATGATCGAATCAAAAACTTGTCAAATATCACATTCGACGGCGATGAAATGGTCGTTCTGAGACTTGGTCTCGGTTATTGCATTAAACATACCATATCTGAAAGTGATCTCTTGTCCTTTGCTGTCGAGGTAGATGTAGCAATTGAGCAGATCTCCTCTGATTTCAATTTAAAAAAATCTATTCGTAACGATGTCTTCAACATCTTATACAAATTCAAAAAAAAATAATAAAAAAAGAAAAATATCATGTCATCAAATTCCAAGGTTTCAGAAAAGTTTTTTTAAAATACTCAAGAACATCAAAACAAAAATAATTAACCAAAATTTGATTTTTTCCAAAGCCGACAAAGGAAATTGTCTTGTGATTATGCATAGGACGGATTATGTTCAAAAAGTGGAGTCTTTCCTAGTTGTTAATAATTTCAAAACTTTAACTAGCAATCCTTTCAACTCATTCATTAGGAAAACAACTAAGCTTACTAAACATTTTAAAAATTTCTTTTTAGAATTTGAGGCCCCTCACAACCTTGTTTCTAGCAATCCAACCGTGCCTAGATTATATGGACTCCCAAAAATCCACAAAGATGGAATACCAATTAGAGTTTTACCAACACCCTGGTATATATTATATCTGATTTCATTTGCAAACTTATTAAAAACCTTACCAACTTTAAACCAAAGCATGGGGTAATTAATTCATTGGCACTAATTAAGGAGATCCAAACCTTACAACTGCCTTCTAAATATTTATTGGTCTCATTTGACATAAGCAATCTTTTCACTACCGTCCCCAAGAACGAAACAGTGTCTTTAGTGGGTGAACTTCTATCAAAAAGCAAGGTCAGAGATTCAGTGATCATTGATATTCTATCTCTATTAAATCATTGCCTTTCCCAGAATTTCTTCATTTTCAACAACAAATACTACCAACAACCTGATGGACTGGCAATGGGAAGTAGCTTATCACCTCTTTTAGCTGAAATTTTCATGGACTACCTTGAAAATTCCTTAATATTAACAAGTAATAATGCCGAGATTTTACATTGGTTTAGATACAGTGTGACCCATTTGTTTTGGGGTCAGTCTGTAAAAAGTGTATCAATCGTGCGATTTGGCTGATTTTTTTTTTAAATTGTAGAGCTGGATGAACTGCACATTTTGAACAAAAATTGCCTGGTTCGCATAAAATCCAAAGCCTACTATGACCGTTTTTATGAGCAAAATTTTAAGAAACCATATTAGCGTTTTTTTTTGAAAAAATCTGTGTGCGCCAATGGATTGAGCACCCCTCGAAATGGGTATGTACAAAATTTCATCAAAATATTTCAAGTAATAACGATTTTGTAGAAAAATTAAAAATGCATCCAAGGTACGTCTTTATTTTCAAAAATTCAAAGTTGGCCATGGAAAATAATTAAATTGTAATAATACAACCTTATGCTTATAAACACAAAACATAAAAACAATTAAAATTATAAAATTTTTGTAACTTCTACCAAGCCTCCATTTTCTACAATGCATTTGTCGTTCCTCTTGCGTACATTCAAAATTACATTTCGTATTTGCTGTGGAGTAATTTCCTCACAACTACGGTTTATCCTAGCTTGCAGTTCTTGTAAATTATGGGGTCTTGACTTATAAACATTTTGCTTAAGTGTACCCCAAAGAAAAAAATCTAAAGGAGTTAAGTCCGGAGATCTCGGTGGCCACTCACAGAAAGGACTATTTCGCCCTATCCAACAGTTTTCAAAATTATTATCTAGCCAGTTTCTGATTAAACGAGCATTATGAATAGGACTGCCATCTAACTGTAACTTTAAATTTAAACGGTATCTTAATGGTAACTCATCTAAAGCATTTCTAAATTCAATTTCTAGAAAATTCAAGAAGCCAGCCGCATTCAAATTCCCTTCAAAGAAAAATGGGCCAATTATTCTGTCGCGTAGTATTCCACACCAAACGTTAATTTTTTGTGAATATTGTCTCCTTGCATTTATTATAAACTCTGGATTTTCAGCTGACCAGTGACGGCAGTTTTGACTTGATACTACACCATTTGTAGTAAACGTGGCTTCGTCGGTGAATAAAATTTCATTTAAAAAGTTGCCATTATGGAGATATTCACCTTGCAGCCAATAGCAAAATTCTAATCTTCTCTCCTCATCTCCTGGTTCCAGGGTGTGCAAAAATTTTGGCTTAAACGGTTTTATTTTGTTTTGTCTCAAACATCTCCTTATACTCTCTCTGGGTATATGAAGGTCTAAACTAGCCGTTCGAACACTATTTCGAGGATTGTCACTAAAGTATTGCAGCATTTGATTGTTATTTTCAACAAGTCCACGGCGTCCATTTTGCCTAGTTTTTAATAAATTTTTAGAAATCGATCCAGTTTCATCAAAAATATTGTTTATACGTTGTACAGTACTTCGACTCACTGATCTACCTGGGTGTCTATTGTTAAATTCGGCCGCAGCTTCTGCTGCCGAGCGCTCGTTGTCGCCCACGAGTCGAACAATTTCTATTTTGTCTCTTATGCTTAAATATTCCATAATTATGATAATTAATTGTATTGAGCACAAACAATTTCTGAACTCAATTTAGACAGTTTGACACTTAATAAAAGTAAACAATTCAATTATTTTCCATGGCCAACTTTGAATTTTTGAAAATAAAGACGTACCTTGGCTGCATTTTTAATTTTTCTACAAAATCGTTATTACTTGAAATATTTTGATGAAATTTTGTACATACCCATTTCGAGGGGTGCTCAATCCATTGGCGCACACAGATTTTTTCAAAAAAAAAACGCTAATATGGTTTCTTAAAATTTTGCTCATAAAAACGGTCATAGTAGGCTTTGGATTTTATGCGAACCAGGCAATTTTTGTTCAAAATGTGCAGTTCATCGAGCTCTACAATTTAAAAAAAAAATCAGCCAAATCGCACGATTGATACACTTTTTACAGACTGACCCCAAAACAAATGGGTCACACTGTATGTGGATGATTGCCTATGTTTTCTAAATGGGGATAATAATGTTGCTAACAACTTACTTAACAAAATCAATAATTTGCACCCTGGCATAAAATTCACACTTGAAGTCGAAGTTGATAATAAAATAAACTTTTTAGATATCACCATCCAAAAAAACTTTGAAAATTCAACAAAAATTTTGACCTTCTCAATATACCGAAAACCTACACAAACTGATCACACCATACCATTTACATCGAATCATCCACACCAACAGAAAATGTCTGCATTTTATTGTTACGTACATAGATTGCTTATCGTTCCTTTAAACAAAGATAATTTTGTTTTAGAAGTCAGTTTACTGAAACAAATTGCTTTTAATAATTATTATGACCCTAACATTATCCAACATATCATCGACAAAGTTAAATTCAGTAAGTTAAAAAACGAAGTTTGTGCACCATTTACTACTAAACCTAACAAATATGTCTCTATTCCTTTTATACATGATAGTTTAGCAAACAAAGTATCTCAGATTTTCCATCGCAATTCAAATTTCAAAGTGAAGGTCTCTTTCAAATCAAAAAACAGCCTTGGTCAGGCCCTTATAAACAGCAAAGACAAGATAGACAAACTTTCCAAGAGCGGTATATACAAACTCTCTTGCAATGAATGTGATAATACATACATCGGCAGAACTTGCAGACCTCTTAAAGTTCGGGTCTCTGAACATCTACATAAACCTCAGAATTCAGCCTTTGGACATCATATAGAGTTTTCTCGACACAACTTCAGCCCTAATAAAAATGCAACTATTATACACAATATCTCCTCAAAAAATTTCAACAGATTAGATTTCACGGAGGACCTAGAAATAAGAAAGGAATTGTCGCTCAATACCTCTTGCTTGAATTCACAAGTTAAGTTAAATAGATCATTTATCCCTTTACACAGACGTCTTTTAGATTAGTCTCCACGCCTCCTTAATACTAGCTCTTATCTTTCCATGTGTAAGCTTTAAAGTTATACTACCTTAAATTCTTTAATCCATATTTGTGAACATGATTTAATTCATAATTACCTCAATTTCTAATTATAACATAGTAATCAACCCACACCTTTGTCGGTTTTCAAAAAAAAATTAAAAAATAAATTTTTTCTTTCATAAAAAATAAGAAAAATTATCAACTTGATCCATTTAATTTAATACAAAAGTTCTTTCAGCTTTGGTTGAATCAACGTTGAAATTAACTTAATGTTCAGTACTTGCTTGGTTTCTTGAATATCTACTCTGACTCCCCTCGTATACTTTGTTGCTAACTGTCTAACTTCACTCCGGTTTTCCATACACTCGGTTGTCGGACGGGATGTCTATTCTCATTTATTTAAATTTAAATAAAGCATGACGTTATAAGCACGCCGTTCAACCTTCCCAAAAGATGGAATTGTTTAAATAATTCTGATTTTAAATGTAAAAATGTTGTTTTAACAATGTCCTGTGATTACAAAAATTTTTTTTAATATGTAGACAAAGATCCACCAATATCTAGATGTACTATTTTATAGCGAGATATTCTTGTGCTCAACCTGACGAGTAAGTAGTGTTAATTTATATTTTATCCAAGTCGCATCAAATTTGTTTAAAAATCTTTCAACTCGTTCATATTTATATACTGGATGGCGTAAGCCGAAAGCGCATTGCGTCGAAAAATTCTTAACTAAATATACACTTAATACACATAAAACACTTCTCTCATTTTATATAGTGTATACATGGCTACCTTCAATGATATTATATGGGACACCCGGAACGACAACATCTGCCTCCCTATGAAGAAAAGTGTCCCAGATGCTACATGCTGGGTCAATACAACGAGGTGGCAGGCAGACTGTCCAGGGGCAAAGTTCTAGCAGATTGGCACCTTACGGAGGGCCTAACACGCCGGATTTTTCTAAAATGGGGCACCCCTCAGATAGACCTATTTGCGACTCACCGCTCCAGGGTCTCGAGGAATGCACGGGATCCTCTAGCCTGTTTCCACCTCCATCTCTAGTGCCCAGGGTCCTCAACCACCTCAATTCAGCGACGGGAACATACATTCTAATAGTACCGAGATGGGAAAGGGTGTTCTGGAGAGCGGACATCAGGTCACGGGCATTAGCGCCTCCCTTTTAGCTGCGCAATCTTCATCATCATTTAGAGGATGCGCAAACAGGTGTTCCACTACGTCACGCCCGAGTACTTCATTTGGAGGCTTGGAAGGTACAGGGTGGTCCAGGTGTACGGCTGATTGGTCCCCAGAGGAAGTAGAACTCTTGGAGAGTTCTTAGCGAAAGTCCTCGCTTAAAACCTATGCGGCCCCTTGGAGGAACTGGCTTGCTTGGGAAAAAGAAAGAGATGTGAGTGTAGCACGTTATCTAGGACACCTTCACCGAGTCAAGAAGTTGGCCCCTAGTACTATCAAATTGCATAAGTCAGCGATTGCCACCCTAGCTAGCCTGATCAAAAGGGTTAATATCACGAGTCATGTGTTGATTAAACAAATGTTAAAGGCGATTGAAATCAGTAAGCCAATCTCAAATAAAAAGATGATATGGGATGTGAACAGTCTGGTTAGATGGATGAAAGAAGAAGTGATCGATCACAGAAGTATTTTCCAAGTTTCGAGGAGGCTAGCCCTCATCCTGTTATTAGCGACGGGACGCAGGCTACATGACTTGACCCTCCTGAGAATAAATAATAATATGCAGGTGAACGCAGATTACGTGGCCGGCCTTCGGCTCTAAAACGGATAAAAGCTCATACAGGCAATCTGGATGGAAGCTTTTGCGTTGCTCGGACCAGGCTTTGTGTCCGGTATATTGGATAAATCTCTTAGTTAAACTCACAGCCGCAAGAAGAGAGGCTAGAATTGATCTACATAACCTGTTTATAACTTCAAGAGGAAAGGTAGCCCCTGCCTTTAGGGCAGTTATAGCGGAATGGGTAAAATCAGCTTTAGTTTCCTCTGGAATTGTGGCATCCCCTGGAAGCATACGATCAGCTGTGGCATCCTCACGTTGGGAGAGTGATCTTCCTCTTGACACGATACTAAGAAATGGAAATTGGAGTGGAAAAAGAAATTTCTTCAAGTTTTATTATAAGGAAGTGAGAAGGAACTCTCCTCCGTATACCTCAGGCAGAGTTAACGGAGCATGTTTTTTCTCCGTTATAATTTGTAGTTCGATTCATTTTGAATTATGTTTGAAGGTTGCTAAATACATAATGTTCTGGTCCTTCCGTTGTCGTACTTTACCTACCCCTGAGGAATATTTTCACAGTACGCATTCCCGTGTCGTCAGAAACCAAACACTTCTCATATTAGGGGTCAAGCCGACGGCACAGACATGAAATATTCAACGTTTTTCCCCCGAAGGGTAAAAAACGATTATTTCAGGTCTTGCCTAGGCTTGACCCCGGTAAGTGAGTCATTAGTATGGGAAAGCTCAAGTGCTCTTATACTGTTCAACATATCGAAATGCAACAAGTTCCATTAAATTTGGTACCCTAATGAGTATCTTTTAAAATTATTTTAGACTATATAGTTCGTCTCATTTTTGCAGGACCGTACTCAACTTGATTTTTTTAAATGGCACCCTATAAAAAATTTTACATATTTAAATTCGCCATTTTATAGGCTTTATAACGCCACTTTGTTTTTGATATTTTAGTCTAGCCAATCAAAAGTTATGTAACTTTTTATGGAAAAAATGAGTTTGCAGGTGGCTATTGAAACTGTCGCTGAAGACTTATTTTTTGTTTAATTGTACTGAGATTTGGTGCGTTTGTAGAGAACACTTTTCCGTATCTTGTGCTACTAAAAAGTCTCTGAAAATGATCTGAACACGATAAAGTGATAGAAAATAGAGCAATGCATTTGAAAAAAAAGTTATGGCGGTTAGAAATTCGAAAACTTTGAATCGCCACTAAAAAATAACGAAATGAAATAAAGAGTCTTCAAAGTGATTTGTAGTTGTTAATAAATTGGCACACTTCTTGTCTGCGACAAGCACCAATGATCAATGCAACCTGCAACGAACATTTCTGAAACTATGAAAAACATTTAAACAAAATAAAAGGTTCAAAATAAAAAAAGTTCATTCCCAGATGGATTTGAACCTGAGGCCTCGGCCATATGAAGTGGAAGTGGTACATTATTTCCCGATGAGATAAACAAAAAGTAAGTAAGATGTCTAGGGCTTGACTTTCGAGAAAAGTTGAATCCCGCAGACCGCATCTCGATATCTTAATTTCCGTAAAAACATTCTTAAAACACTTTCTACTGAAGTAGACGGTAAGTTTCCAAATGTTTCCGTTTTTGAGTTATAACAAACAATATATTATTTTAAATGGGAAACCTTAATTAAAATAATATAACACAAAACGGTAAACTTCAGAAAACCGGCCGCCTTATCTTACGCAAAAATTGCACTAATAACAATATTTTTATATAAATGAAAAATATTCACAAATAAAAAAGTTACAAGACGTTTGTGGGTTGTCAATATATCGTCGTTATGGGCCATTTCTTCTATACCTCTAGTTTCATAACTATTTGTGAATGTTTTTCATTTTTATAAAAACATTTTTGTGCACTTTTTTGCGTAGAAACCGAGGGAAATTCATTTGAAAATTCATTTTCTCGGAAACTACGTCCGAAATCAAAACACTGAGGTCGGACTGAGGGGGGTAGCCAAAATCTCAAGAAAAGCGGGCGGTGCATACCTTACATTCCATAATTACCCCTATATATTATAGTGGTAGGTGATTTTTTTCTTTTGCTAGCACTAGCATTTCGTTAAACGGCTATTTTATGACAGTAAAGCTAGGTAGTGCCCAAAATGTCGAGATATAAAAATAAAGTAACCTCAAAGCCTCAAAAAAGTAAGGCAGTGGCTATTTATATGTCCGACGTATATAAAAGTCGGTATACGTCTTGCGCTCTCATTGGCGAATTGAGTCACGTGACTTCTTTGTATGTCCTCCTTTTTGGGGGACAGGAGCTGCCGTATGAAAAAAGAAGGGGGCATTCGCACCATAATGTGGCAGTCGGCAGCGATGCGCACAGCCGTATGAAAAAAGAAGTGGTAATAATTTACACCCACCCCCAATTTTCTTGAAATTTTGGCTACCCCCGACATTCGGCAAGAAAATCGGGGGTGGGTTACACCATTGGAAATAATTAACACATTTTTCATACGGCAGCGGCGCTGCGGCAGCGCCCATCGCCGAAAAAGGAGGGCATACACAAAATAGGTCTGAATAATCTCGGACATCATCCAATTGACTTAGTAAACAAGCCAATTCATCATCCATCGGACGGTAGAAATAAGGTTGTCACGTGACTCAATCCACCAATGAGAGCGCAAGACGTATACCGACTTTTATATACATCGGACGTATAAATGGCCACTTCCAAAAAGTAAATCACAAAATCGAAATTTTACAATGGCTTTGACCACACCAAAATAACATAAATAAAGCCAATAAAGGGAACTGACAGAACAAAGTAAGGTTAGAATGAACCGCTTATAGCAATCGCGAGCGACCAAGCGTAAAAATTATACTCTCGCTAATTTTGCAATCCGCTGAAATCTAGCGAAACCGTTCAAAGTGCGCAAGCATCAATCCGCTTGCAAGCAAATGCAATCGCTTAGTCGTCTTAAACGCACCCTTTGTGATACTAGGTATAAAGTGACGTAAGGACAAGTCTTGCTTATTGCATTTCAACATTTCAACTGACGATGCTGGCTTGAAAAGTGGCCCGCATCACATGCAAAGCGGCCTGCAAATATTTACATTGATCTCATGTTAGAATTTATTAAATTATAATTTTATTGTCAGAAAGAAAATATCAAATGTCTATGGGACATGGGACATCTGTAGAATTTGCCTGTTCTTGGAATAAAATACCGGGATTGTTGCGTTTTCCCAATGTGTTTATTACTATTTATACACTAGGTACTTTTATTACTTACCAGTACATAAATTTTAATGTGGGAGCTCCAACATTTTGACTAAGTTTGGAAAGCGGCACATCATCTTCGGCTTGTGATTTATAAAATAAAGCACATAGCCCTAATGCCAATATCATCAATGAGGTACTGCAAATTTTAAAAATTGTAAACATTTGTATTATTTTAAATATAAAATAATACAAAATTGAAATCCCAAATATCCACAGAAAGCAAAAAGTACTTAATAATAATCACAATCACAAATCACAATTATTGTTCTCGTGCACCGTGCAAGGTTAGTTACTAACCATTGAGGTAGTATGGGGGGGAGATGCTGTCACGTGACCCAAAACGGGTTCACCACGTGATAGATTTCCAGAACAACGTCAATTTGTTGACTCGGTGCTAAAAGTGCATTAAAAGTGGCAAAAAGTGCAGTTTTCCTTGTTATTGCGAGCTATTGACCTCTGGAAATAAATATGTCATGTGCTGTACGTTGTTGCAGTAGCAATTCTAAAGTGGACAAAAATAAATTCACAGGAATTACATTTCACAGGTTATGTATGCAATAGACAGAGCCGTATCAATATAATTTATAATACGTAATTACGGTTAGTGATCCAATAATTTATCATGTAGATGTACTGGTTGGGTAGGGATCAAAAATTACGAAGGAAACTAGTTTATTCTTTTGCCGACGTTTCGGTTATATTTTTAACCATCTTCAAGGCTCTACAATATTAAAACATCGGTAAGTACAATAAGTCAGTTTACGCTTTTATTGGTAAAACTTTCCTTTGGTGTATGTCTGCCCCGATTTTTTTGAAAATTTGGCTACCCCCCTGTTTTCGAGGTCCCTGAACACGAATCTGACCTCAGTTTTCGGCGCTCGGACGTAGTTTCCGAGATAATGAATTTTCAAATTTCCTTTGACACCTCACCTTTCACGGCGATATTTTATTTTATTTAATACGAAAATGCAAATAAATTAAAATTAAAAAAAAGTACCGAAAAATACAACTTTCTTTTAAATGCTTTGAGACAATATTATATACAGGGTGAGTTTTTTCGATGCCCACTATGGGGATCTCGAAAACTAGCAGAGTTATTAGAACAAAAGTTAAAGGATGAATGAATTGCAGTTTTGAATGCTCAATCTGATGCCCCTTTTGGATTTTTAAAAAAGTTCATGGCTCACTATACCTTTTAAATTTCAAACTGGGAATAATCAATTTCAAATTGGGAATAAACAACTTCAAATCGAGAACAGTCAACTTCAAATTGGGAATAATCAATTTCAAATTGGGAATAGGCAACTTCAAATTGGGACTATAGTCAATATCAAATTGAGAATAAACAATTTTAAATTGGGAATATTCAATATTAAATTGAAAATCAACAACTTCATATAAGTAATACATATTTTAATTACTTATATCTAAGTAAATACACAATAATACCTACTTATTGAATTTAAAATATCATATTTTTACAAATCTGGTGCAACTCGCTACAGTTAATTTATTATTTATTTATTTTGCACTAATTATACTTTCTATATAGATATTTTGAAAAGAGTGATTTTGTGCTATTTCATCAGATCTCTGTAGCTCCGTTATTTCTGATTATACAGAAAAACTGTAGAGACAAAAATTGTAGATAATTTTGGGCTTAATAAGATAATCTTATAAAATATTTTATGCTGTTTGTGATTTTTGAGATATGACAAACTTGTATTTTTTTAAATGTAAATCATAGTTGGCTGAGGCCTTGTAAAATCGGCCATTTTTTGAGCTTTCCAATTTTCACATAGTCAGCCATGGAATATTTTCATAATGGACAAGTATACTTAGGAATGAAAAATAATTTTTTGCCTTGGAATTTGTAAAACATGTCTAGATAATCACGAAACCCAACCAACAGATTTTTTTTCCCATTAGTTTGCTCAAAAATTGAAAAAAACGGTCGCAAAAGTAGGGAATGTGACGTCACGATCCCTAATTTCAATAAGTACCTGCTATTTTCTTAGTACTTATTTCGTCTTTTTTTATATAACCAAGCATTCCCAGGCAAATTATTAGATTCAGTTTGTATGCGCCTGATGAGAAATAATCAAATTTCGTAGCATTTCAATGAAATATTTGGATTTTACTGATCCCATTCTGAACTTATTAGATGCCCCCTATAAAATATGACAGATGACATATTACTCAATGCTTTAAAGAAAATCGTCGGCAACGCCGCACTTTGCATATAACCTCACTTTCGCCGGCGGAACGCGGAAACCAAGGTTAATAACCTTAGTGAAAACTAAATAAATTCTATTCTCAGTTTTAAAAGAATCTTGCTGTGAATACTTTATTTTTTCGGTTTATAATGAAAACAAGATTTGTTAAAGCTTGTCCTGATAACTTGCCTTGCATAGATTTTGATATGGTGTGTCAATTTTATCAATAAAAACGGGGAGCAAAATATGGAGAAATGAAGAGGTATGTTTGTTACCTATTTGATTTGTATATTGTTTTAATATTGCTTAATGATGATGATATAGCTTAAATTCTGGTTTTAGGTAGACTAGAGAATAAATATTATGGTAACAATGTTGTTGGAGACACGCAGAGGAAAGAACATAGCAATGAATGCATAATGCCCGGTTAAGGCAAAAATTACCCCCGAGCACAAAATTAATAAGAAAAATGTTAATGACACTGTGGTTAAAAATGAAGAAATTCAACTGAATAGTTGTGGAAGTAGGTATATTATGTTGTAATTACCCAACATAAGCAGATTAGTCCTAAATTATGCACATACCACGATGTACGAGGATCATACATCGTGGCACATACGTAGATACAGCTTTTTGTGCTTCTAGTTTAGTTGCTAGTACCTACAGTAAAGAAATACTTATTGTGTATATACCTATAGTTAAGATATGGGGGAGGGGGCATGGGGGTGTCGCACACCCCAATGTTGAAATCGATTATCAAAACAAGAAATCATGCGTTTGTAAAAACGATCGTTGATATCTACATGTGAGAACCATGATTAAGAACTAATTTAAATAATCTAGTGCAAGTTCGACAGCAGAGTTTCATTCGATATCAAGTGCTTGACCGTCAATGACTAGTTTTTGCGGGTATTTTTTTCTTGTATGATCTAATGAAGTATTTAAGTAATTAAGTCCGTAGTAGTACACTTTGTCGCATCCATTTTGATGCGGAAAGTTGTACTTTTCTGCACTAGTGACATTAACTTTGTCAACTAATAATAGAACTAAGTACGCTTGTAAAATTTTTGCAGGTAGGTACATATTAATGGAAAACTTATTTTAGATGAATGTAGAATGAAGAATCATGGACAACATCAGTAGATTGTTATATTGGAAAAAGTCAACACAAGTGCAATAAAAAAATATGAAAGTCTACCTTACAGGATAGTTGACAAAGACATACCGACATACCTCAATAATTATTATACGTTGGAGTAGTATGAAGGAAGATTTTTGGCAAAAATCAAAACGTATTACAAGGAGGGATTGTCTGACATGTTAAAAAACGAAAAATGCCCTGTATCTCCGAAATGAATCGAGATTTTGAGATTTAACTGCTTTCCATTGCCCTCAAAAATCGAGCACAGTACACCTACCTACTCTTTGTCCCTCTCTTCGCAGAATAGAAGAAACCCCCCCAAAAAAAATCCAGTTTGTTACACTCTGTGCATGCGACATGAAAACTGTATTATTTGATTTTGGAATATTTTCACTAAATTTAATAGATAACTTATTTGAGGTTTTGCCATAGAATGCAAAATAATGTTTTTTTTTTCTTGCAAATTAAAGAAATCTTAATTTTTTGCTGGCTGCTGCATTATATTTTTTTATTTTTAACTTCTATTAACCACAATCACAAAATATGCTTATGAAAATTTATTTTCCAGAATGAATATAGGTATAATATGTATAGTGAAAAAATTCTAAAGAATTATGTCATTTTTTATGAGGATGCTTCGGCAATCACAATATAATTTACCTAAATGGGTCTAAAATAGTTCAAGCTATGACAATAAAGTTTTTCGACTGAAAACTTGGCTTTATTGCGTTTTACATGTTATATTTCTAACATCACCAAGAACTGGCACCTTCTCCAATATTCTAGCGTTACATTTTTGAACCGATGCAGGTCTAACTACTTCTTGTAAGTAAGGGCTCATGAAATTAAAGTAATACATTTTTTATATTCGGACCAGGTAAGTGCTTGACGTCTATAGGATTAACTTTTCTCAGTTTAGTTTATAACCAATCAATGCTGTTGATTAACACTAGCACAGAATAAATAGGTGAAGCTATTTATTCTGTGACACTAGGTATTGAGGCTAAAATATCATCAGTTTCTTCAAACAACTAGCAGTCGGTGGAATATACTTGATAACAAGTAAAAAATCGTTTGGCAGAGCCACTAATCTAAAATCGTCAGCTAAAATGTTACTCCTGGTTGGTTCTTTATTGTCTTTAATATATCAGCAAGTCTAGATATCTAATTTATGCAAGTTCAGTTAGGTACTTACGAATTGTGTCGTTTTATAGATAAAATCGACTTGTTTCCAATAAAAAAAAGTTTTGTAAACCAACCAGCATAACGTCCGAATCATCAATACCAATACTTAGTGTTCCCAGCATTTTCCTCAGCAAAATAGAATGGTTCATTTCCATCATGGATTATTAGAATGAATGGTGAAAATAGTTCAAATCATAAAAAATAAAAGCTTGTAAAAAGCGGGGCCGCGGGATCCGAGATCCGATATTCCGATTTGTGACGCCACAAAATAGGTTATGTTTATGTTTTCGCAGGCTGACAGCTTGTCATTGAGGTGCGGCGTTGCCAAACCTGGTGCCATGGCGGTAAATTTAGGGAAAAATAAAATCCAACAGGTAGTTACGTATATTGAACTTTAAAAATTAATTGCGGCAAAACAGGGGCGAAAAAAAAATTTAAAAAAATACAGCAAGTATATCTCACCCAATACTATCCGATGAGCAAATAAAAAAAAGTGGTGTATTAGTCCATTACGTTCTATTTTATAATTAGACATACTTCAAACTTTTAATATTTTGTTTATAGCTGGTAACAAAATGTAACAAAATAAAACAAAAATTAAAAAACTCAAATTCAAATTATTATTAATTTAACAGGTCACCTTTTAAAATAAAAAAGGTGTTCATACAATCCACCATCATTATTTATGCAAATATTGCATCTTTTTTTTTAAACTGAATTTATCGCCTTTCTTAGAGAGCGCCTGTCAATACTGGCAATTGTTTATAAAACAGCTGCTCTTAATTCAACAATTGTCTCATACTTTATTTTGTACTGTTCCCACAAAAAGAAATCCAAAACAGACAAATCGGGGGATTGGGGCTGCCAGGAAATAGGTCCATTTCTCCCTATCCAAATATTTGGATAGAGCAAGCTGATCTAGGTAATTTCTTACAGGCAAATAATTATGTGGTAGAGCTCCATCATGATAATTTTTGTTTTATTTTCTGACATTTTGTTACCAGCTAAAAATAAAATATTTGAAAGTTTGAAGTATGTCTTATTATAAAATAGAACGTAATTATGAAAATATTCCATGGCTGACTGTGAAAATTTAAAAAAATCAGAAAATTAGCCATAGCTCTTTTATTTTTTATAATAACTATGCCGAGTATTATATCTTTGGAAAGCTCAAAAAATGGCCGATTTGATAAGGCCACAGCCAACTATGATTTAGGTATATTTAAAAAAAAACAAAAGTTTATGTCATATCTTAAAAATTACAAACAACATAAAATATTGGATAAGATTATCTTATTAAGCCCAAAATTGTCTACAATTTTTGTCTCTACAGTTTTTCTGTATAATCAATAATAACTGAGCCACAGAGATCTGATGAAATAGCAAAAAATCACTCTTTTCAAAATAACTAGTGAGCCATGAACTTTTTTAAAAATCCAAAAGGGGCATTAGATTGAGCATTCAAAACTGCAATTCTTCCCTTATTTAACCTTTGTTCTAGCTCTGCCAGTTTACGAGATCCCCCTAGTGGGCATCGAAAAAACTCACCCTGTATATAATATTGTCGCAATCGGGATGAATCGTAGATTTGAAAAAAGCAATAAGCATTTTAAAAAAAGTTGTATTTTTCGGTACTTTCTGCTAAATATTTGGATTTTTTTTATCACTACCAGAAGATAATACAGAAAATAGTCTACAACATTTATCTTTACATTTTTCGAATCTGCAAAAATAAAGGCGTAGTGACTAAAAAATGTGAATATAAAAAATCACCCTGTACATAATATATGTATATAAAACCTACATGCTTGCTTTATTTTTTATTATTTTTAAAATTCTCGCAAATTGGACATATCCAAATTTCCTCGTGTAAAGAAACATATATTTCCTTTCTTTAAGCATTCGGTCATGTCATGTCATGACAATCTTCGCACTCGACCCAAACTGATATCACATCGAGTTGTAAGTCACCGCAAATGACATACCTATATCAGTTGTATCATCAGATTTCTCTAATACAATTTTTTTAAACAAATATCTTTGATGTTTGGGATCATTGGCCAAAAATAAATTAAATTTTCGCAATGAATTATATGCTGTGCACATCTCAACACATATACACCACAATTAGAAGCATATTTTTGTAAAGAATGTGCAAAAACTGTGGGTCGCGGAAAATTCTTCGAAAACAATTCTTCGAAGGACAATTCTTCGAAAAAACAATTCTTCGAAAAATCAATTCTTCGAAAAAACAATTCTTCGAAAAACAATTCTTCGAAAAACAATTCTTCGAAAAACGATTCTTCGAAAAATAATTCTACGAAAACCTAGTTTCTCTTGGTTGGCGGAAAAAAAATCGAAAATCAAAATGTCGAGTCACAAAAGGTCGAATCAAAAAAGATGTAAAGGCAAAAGGTCGACACTACAAAAGGTCGAAACACAAAAGGCCGAATTACAAAAAGTCGAATCGCAAAAGGTCGAATCACAAAAGGTCGAATTGATAAAAACAATAATTATAATTTTTAGCGAGTAATTGAAAATTATGAGTCGCGGCAACACCAATATTGTGGATTGGCGGAAAGAAGGTCAAACACGAGAGGTCGAATCACAAAATATAAAAACTGCAAAAGACCGAATCACAAAAGGTGTCGAATCATACAAAGTCGATTTGACAAAAAATAATTCTAATTTTTATCCAACAATTTGAAAATAATGATTGGCGGAAAAAAGTCGAAAATCCAAAGGTCGAAACACAAAAGCAGGAAAAGCGTATTTTGTATAAAGGAAAATTATTGTCAGTAGCTACCCATTTCTGACTTCAGCTTAGGCCAGAAGTTGAGCGTCACAGTTTTTTGAGACACCCTGTATATTTTACGTCTAAAAGTGCCCTCTGTCACCCCACAAAACAGTTTCCCGATCGGAGTTCATTTACTAATTTTTTTAATTTCCCGCGCCGCCACTGACTTTTGTCACCCCGATGTGTTTGTCTTTTCTTACGTCTAAAAGTGCCCTCTGTCACCCCACAAAACAGTTTCCCGATCGGAGTTCATTTATCTACTATTTTTTTAAATTTCCCGCGCCGCCACTGACGTTTGTCACCCCGATGAGTTAGGCCGATCGGAGTTCATTTACTTTTTTTTAAATAAACCCCATTGGTTTAGGGGAGGCTCCCCCCGTTCCATCCTGATTATTTTAGCCTACTTTATTTTCCTGGATTTCTGCCGTCCTTCCAAAATATTTTTGCGTTTTTCGGTCGCTCTAGTTCGAGCCTTTCTAGTTATAACATTTTTGTTGCTGGCAGGAGGAGCTAACTTCACGGCATGCGCTATTTATTTGGTCAACTGTAAAAATTTGGTTGCTGGCAAACAGGGTTGGGAATGTAGCGAAAATTTTATATTAATTACATGAACTACATTAACTACGTAGTTAATTCGAAATGTAGTTAACTCTGTGTAGTTAATGTAGTAAATAATCTGATTGGTCGATTGAAGGTCATTCCTGTCGATAGTCGACGTCACATTAACAAACACGCGTTCTCTAACCTCACTTTATAATCTCAATCTGTGCATACAAAATATAATAATTATGGCTGGATGAAAATACTTATTAATAAATATTTATTTTTTATCACACTGGTAAATCAGTAATCCTTCACCGTGTATATTATACACCTAGGTTGAGAAGTGAACCATTATTTACCGAGCATTTTTATATCCTGAGGCGCGTAGCGCCGAAGGATATAATATGCGAGGTAAATAATGGCCTTCTCAACCGAAGTGTATATAGAATTTTTTTTACTACTAAAAAAACATTGAAATATTGCCATATTTTAGTCATTTCTCGCTTTTTTCAAATACTTCAAAATATCAAGTAGCCTGGGAGTTCAGTTGTCAACCTGATAAAATGACACTAATTTTTAAATGTGACAAAGAAAATTTTTCATTATTTACCTAGGTATTTTTTTATTATCATTATTTACCTAGGTAGAGAAATATTACTTCTCATTGGAGGAATGAGGTAAATAATGGTAATTTCTCAGGTTAGTAGTAAAAAAAAGTTTAATATGCAATATGCTGTCATTATTGCTGTCTATAGTGTCTATTTAGGACTAGATATAATAATAATTTAATAATACTTGGGTACCTTGACCAATTTTATTTAGTCAAATAGGGCATTTTAAATGTTTAAATTTTGCGTAGTTAACGTAGTTAAAGTTATGTAGTTAATGTAGTTAATTGTACAAAAACATGACGTAGTTAATTACATTAACTACGGTAGTTAATTGCGTAATTAATGCCATATTACCTACGTGCCCAACCCTGCTGGCAAATGATAGGAGCCAATTGAGGTAGTACCAGAGCAAGAACGTTAAACCAGACAGGATAGCTCAATCACGGGAATCTGTCCGCCGAGCCGCCTGACGTGATGACGTCACAGTTAGACGTACTGCGTAAACTCGCACCTCGCACCACGAAACATCCAATCGCGCGCCTTCAGAAAGCGACTTGTGCTTTTTTTAAAAAGTTCATAAAAACAAAAAGTGAGCTTTAGATGCCTTTGCTTTCGGAATTATTTTTTAAGGATTGTAAACCAATGGAAGTCAATAATAAAGTTCACTCTTGTTTTTTGAACACGAATTTTTTATGTCAACTTCTCCAACCAATACGAGAAAAAAGCGCATTATTGCAGCAAATGTGTTTTCAGAAGGTGCGAAATTTGCCTTAAATAGTTTTTATTATGGGATTATGGCACACAGATTATAATATATACAGAATTATTCTGTTAATAATTGTGGGCCTCCTTTGATTAGTTTGATTTTGAAGAGCATTTTTGGATGATATTCATATTATAATATGTGAATGGTGAATCAATAATAAAAAAATAGAACACTGATATAATAAAATGCTCCAAGACAAATTAAAACACAGTTGAAAACATAGGTAGTCATTTATTTATTCATAATTCATAAATAATAAATATCCTAATTTATAATTTTGTTTAATTTCCGCTTTTTTTCGAAGAGGATCCACAGAACTATTTCTTTGTGAAGTATTATTATGTCGTGCTTTTAAATTTCGAAAATTGATTCTAATAATAGTTCTTAATTTACAAAAATCTTTTATAACTACAAAAGGCATGTTAACTTCTTTTTTAAAACTTCATCTGATTCCTGAATAATTGCTTGTCGGGGAATTCCAATTTCAGTAAGTGTCGCTAGGGAAGAATACTGCCTTCTAAATTTGCAGTTTCTCCACCTTCTATTGCAGACAAATCAACAAGTAATTTTTCTTTTCTTTCGGTAAGTCTATCAGAACGTTATGTATTAGTTTTTTTAAAATGCTTTCTTGAAGGTAAGCCTTAAATTAAAAAATATATATAAATATTTATATTCTAGCACTTTTTAGATGGCTAGCTAGCAAAGAAAATTTTACTTACCTAATAATTCATTTCGAAGATCTCTTTCGTAGTCATTGTCTACAAAATGTTGTGAACATATATGGCTAGTGTTAGGGTTGAATTTGTCTTTTCTTTTGCACCCTGATATCCACTCACTTTATATAGTTTTAGAGAAAAGGTCCTTTGGTTTTGGAAAAGCATGAAATATGATATTCTGCCCAGTTTGGGCTTTTGTAGCATAAGTGTTATTACACCCATACACGGCAAACCTTGTTCCCCCTGGCCTAATCCCAGGCATATTTTCGTGAATAGGACTATTCTGTAATTTACAATTTACAATAATAAAGTAAAACCGAAAGAAATTCGATAGAAAACTAGAAAAACAAAGGTAAACAACGGGCGTATGATGTAACCTTCACCTAACGACGTCTAACGGTGACGTCACGCCCTCGGTGGGCGCCGCGAACATTACACCATTCAGACTGAGCTATCCTGTCTGGTTTAACGTTCTTGGTACCAGAGCATATAAAACAACCAGCAGAATCATGTCCATGGCGGGAAAATTCTGCGCACCTGTTCGCGCAGCCGCCATGTGGGAAGAGATTCTGTCAAATTGATGCAGTGTCGGGGCGATTGGGTAGTTCTTTTTTGGCTGTATGAGCTGGACCAACACTATATTAAAGACCCGAGCATGCCGTCATATTTCATTGTTGTTCACGGATTGGGGTGGCGCTAAACGCCGAAAAAAAATATAGGTTATAGGAGGGCATTCTATGGCTATTGGTATGTCAGTGTCTGACGTTTAAAAAATTCAAAATTTTAAATATCTAACTTTATTACGATTTACCTTCTTTTTACGGTAACGAATTGTCTTTGCATCCAGTATTTGGCAGTTTTATCCTATCAATACGGCTTTTCGAGGTAGATTTGTTTGGGATAACATGAAATTTTTGCGCACATGAAGAAAATGGTATGCACAGACCATTAGGTGAATTGCAGAAGAACAAACACTACTTTGGAATTATGGTATGATCTGATCAACCAGCTGAAGAAGCAAAAATTAAAGATATTATTTTGGAAGAGTATTTTTTAACGTATGCAGGAAAGAAAATAGAAAATTTTGTTTATAGCTTCAAAGCGAATCAACAGTCCTCCATATAAAGAAGAAACTGAGGTAAAATCTAATGCGTTTTATGCTTTCACATACTACAACTAGCCATGGACTGTGTTTCAAACCAAAAGGTACCAAATACTCTTGCTTGCTTTTTAGACTCTCTTTTCTTAGAAAATGTATGGAAATATGCCATGTGAACTTGTCAAATTAGAGGGACATAACAAACAAATATTTTATTTTATTTTGAATATTAACTTCGTTGTAACAGACATATTTGCATGTTTTTATTTTATAAAAGATTCTGCAACAATGGTGTTTTAACTAAAACCACCGTGTAAATTTGTTTCGTAGTGTGGCGCCAGTGGCGATCGCTTGAAACAGCGCTATGCACAGGTCTTTAATATAGTGTTGGTCCAGGTATGAGAGATATTACAGTGCCGTGGAGTGTGCTTTTTTGTAAATTGTGCTTTTTGCTAGTATCTTTAAATAAAGAATCCCAGGAAGGAGTAAAAGCTGCTTGTGCTTACCACACACTCTATACTTTACTAATACTACTCTGTATTTCTGAATTGATTTTCCCGACTACACCTCTGACTTCTATTCCACCAATATGGCTCAAGGTCATTGAATTTGCGGATGATTTCTCAAGAGAAAGATATACTGGCGGTTGTTTTATATGCTCTGGTAGTACCACAAAATATATAGGTTAGGTAGTACCTCAATGTAGGAGCTCGACAGCTCGACATTTGCCCTAACCCCTAACCTGTTCTGTTGTTTACGCTGTTTAACACATTTATTAAAAATAGTTTCATAATTAAATATAATAATAATCATTCATATATATTTTGTGAATCATTCTATAAATGCACAAGATGGCTAGTCGCGTAGGATCGTCAAGACGTGCTCAAGAGAATGAACCTACAATTGCCTATGTGCAAGCAGATGGTTTGGTAAGTAAACCAGTGTATTATTAAAAATTACATTGGAGTACCTTATCATCCCTGCCTAATCTGTCTTATGTTACTTGCCTAGAAACGTTAAAACCCATTGTTCGAGTGCTCCAAGCTTCAACCCGAACTTCCCCTTGTATAATGGGTGTGATTCATGATACTGGCAAGTGAGATACCTATGTTTCTTGAATGATGGAAGTATGTTCCTTAAAAGTAGGGATGCATCAAAAGAAGTCCGGCCTATTTTACTGCCGGGTCCGGGTAAAGTCAAATTATTTTAAGAAATCCTTACTGGGACTGTCAATTGGTAATATCGCCATTGTAAGTTGGCATCAATGCAGCAAAAAATGCAACCGGGTCATAAGTCATAAGTGAGCAATGAACTTTTTATTATTTAGTTAAGCTTAATTATAAAATATAATATAAAATAATTTGCAAATATTTTTTACATTCAGGTGCGAATATCTTCAGAACTATACAAAATACGAGCACAGGAGTAAGAACCAATTGTGTAGAGAATTGAATTTCCAATAAAAAAGTTTTTTGATATCTTAGTGTATCTCGTTTAGTTTCTGAGATATTGTAAAAAAAAAGAATTTTCTTTATGAATAGAATGTTTGAAAATGACATTTAGCAGAAAAAAATATCTGTGAAATGCTGGGCAGGTTCACCACCACCTATAGTGCGCCACGCAGCGGGGAGATTTAACATTTTTTGTAACTGTTTTCATGGCAATCGGTTTTCCACTTATTATAATACCTACTACAATTAAAATATTATACATCATATTTGGGGTGCTCAATCGACACTAATCATATTGTTCTGAAATTAGTGTCCTTATAAAAAGCAGATACCACAGCAGTGCCACAAAAAAATTGATATTCGGGCTTGAATGTAAAAAATATTTGCAAATTATTTTTTTATCTTCACTATATCTCAGAAAGTAAGCTAAATTAGAAAAAATGTCAAGAGATCTATTATGTAGAGAATTAAATTTCCTATAAAAAACATTCAGACCACTTTTTTGTACCCCTTATAATTGCAAAGTTATTTTGCGACTGATGGTACGCAATGAAGGCGGGCGTACGGAACATTCGAATCGTTCTGCCAGAGTGTTAATACCGCCATTTTGTTCTGCAAATTGGCATTTACACTTGAAATAGTTGTCATAACAACATATTAAAAAATTAAGCTCAACTAAATAATAAAAAGTTCATTGCTCACACGACATCTTGGGGGTGATCTGCCACCCCCTTATGACTGGCCAATCGTTCTGCAAATATTATATCAATAATTGCGGGCCATCAGAGGTGCACTGGAAAACATTTCAGCCTTAACTAAATAATAAAAAGATGCATTTCTTTTTACCAGTAAGTGGCGTTCTGCCACCCCCTTATGACTGGAGTCAGGGTTAATCCTTACGGATGACACTTGCTTATGCCCCCCCCCCCCAACATCTTTGCAAAAAATAGGCCTTAACTAAATCATCACTGGAACATGTACGCTGGCTCTCCGACTATATGGTCATTTTCTAGTTTAACCACTTTTGGGTTAGAGAAAAACTAAAATTACCTTTGTGTTGTACATAATCCCAGAAACACGGAAACCACTTTCATATCTTGCGCTAATGACCGGAAGTGTCCCGAAAAAATTATTGAAATCGGAGACAATACGTACAAAACCAGCGCCATGATGTTTTTCAGCGGTTATTGCGGGTGCGCTGACTTGGTATATTTTCCGAGATATTTTTCTTGCCCTGAGTGTAGCGATTTCCTTATTTAATTACAAAAGTCTAGAGAATAGGTATTTTCGAAACAAAATTGACATCATATTGAATATTTTCCTTGCCCGCAAAAGAAACTTGTTTAACTCCCACAGGACAGTTAATATCCATTTGCACAAGGTTTTTTGTTGGTTACAAATGACTTAAAAACATGTATTTTCAATGTTTTCCCAAAAAAATCCCAAAAAATCCAAAAGTGGATAAAGTAGAAAATTACCATAGTTATTTTTATTTGTAGGGTTATAGTCGTGATTGCAATAGGGTTTTTATTTTATTATGTTTCTTTTTTCGTATCACTTGGGTAACTTTTCACATCATAAATCAATGAGTGACGTCATTAACTGGTTGACACTAGCGTTGGGTCATACGACTCTTTTTGATGAGCACGCTCATTTCATTCAGCTCACTGAAGTGAGTCGTTCAGACTGAGTCGTTCATTTGAACGGTGTAGGACGAGAACGAATGGCGCGGCGTGAACTGCTGAACTTAATCAGAGCATATGCTCTACTTCAATTGCGGGTTGTGCCGTACGAACTCGAACGAGAGCGCCCGCGTCGACTCTTCAGTTCACCGGTGAGCGCCAAATCACAGATTCGTTCCTCCGTGTTTTACCTCAGCGGCGCTCACCAGTTCACCAGTAAATAATAATAATGGAGTCGTTCGTTCAGCGCTCACTTACCTGAGTCGTTCACTTTGAACGACTCGTTCACTAGTTGACACACATAACATATACCAATGTTTCCATTGAATTTTAATTGGGTTTTTCGCCACCAAACTGGTTAAAAGACAACTTTTTCAAGTTGCCCGGAAAATTAATAAATTCTTAACAGTAAATGAACTAAACTTTGAACTTGTAACTCAAAAAATATCTTCAACAAATTCGTTTCCTGAGCTTCCGTATAATAAATCTTCCTCCTTTCTCAAAGATCATGTCAGGTCAAAGTGGAATGACAAATTGAATTTGAATTTGGGTCCAGGCAACTTGAAAAGTTGTCTTTTAACCAGTTTGGTGGCGAAAAACCCAATTAAAATTCAATGGATCTGTTTATGCCACAAATAAATTTTAGAAAATATATACCAATGTTATACCCATGGTTAACAGAAAATTCCTAGGGATTTTGTGGAGAATGTCGTCTGACAAAATCGGGACTTCTTACAGTAATCGGGGTATACCTGCATGGTCAGACGGTTGACTGAAATACTTAAAAGGACTTCCAGGTTCTAAGAGAAAAATGGGCCTTCCAAATTCTCTGAGAATCCTGTAGAATACGTGTAGCCCTCTATCTTTTGCAGAATGAAACACTGTGTGTGCTGGCGACCGGTTGTGCGTAGAAATCTTCCGTCGTCTGTGGGTCTAAGCAGCTAGCAGCGCTCGAGGCGGCGGCTTTTACCCAAGGCTATATTGTCAGATCGTGCAGAAAATCTTTGAAATTCCGAGATCGAAAGAATTTTTAGAGCTTTATTCAATAATTTAGAAATTAATATAAAAATACTAATTGTAAACGATGCCATTTTGGCCGAGGGTGTATTTAATAAAAAAAATTACAAAACTTACCTACAAGTTGGGCATTTTTTCTTTCTTATAATAAGTATTTTTGTACGACATTCGGTGCGTGCTGAATGTCGGATGAAAATAGGGGGTAGCCAAAATTTCACGAAAATCGGGGGTGAGTTACACCCGAGGTTACACCATTGGAAATAATTACCCCTTCTTTTTTCATACCGCAGCGCCCATCGCTGAAAAAGGAGAGCTTATGCTTCTTATTGCAAAGATGCTTGAGAAACATGCACTTATGACTATCTAAATCAGTTTACTTCGGACTTGCATGAGTTAAATAAATCTACGTCCAAAGAAGTCATGTGACTCACCTCGCCAATGGGAGCGCAAGACGTATACCGACTTTCATATACGTATATATAGCCACTTTATTTTTTAATTTTAGAGTAATATTCTCTATTTTTTTTATGATTGGTCACAGAATAACCAAAATTATCTGGTTAGGTTGAATAAGATGAACCATAGCAACAATAAATACTCAAAACGCGACAATTTCCAATTAAATTTTCGTAATTTTTGGACATTCAAATAATAATAAGTCAGGCATTTATTAATAATGTAAGTGATGTGGGGAAGTAGGTATGTTGTTACAAGAGACAGCATTTTCAGGTTTATTCCATCACTTCCCAGAGCATTTGATGTCAACCTATGCAGTGTTTTAGATACACCAGACTCATCCATCGGGTTGAAAGAACATGTATTATTATAATTATTATTATTATTATATCTTTTATCGAAATAGATATCAGAAATATTTAAGTAAATTTTCCACATTGTTAGCAATAAATTGACGTAACAACATTGTAGAAATTGATTATTGTATAAATTTTGCAAAAAAGGCGGCACAAACATACAATAACCCGCCTTGTAAAAAAATTCAACATAAATTGTTGAAACCTCAAATTTGTAACCCCCTGTGGATTCTAAATGACATCCTTGTTATATTTCTCGATATTGTCAAAAACAGCGGTCCTTTACTCTTGGTAACTAACAAAATTTTTCTAATTTTTTCGAAATACTGAACACCCTGTATAAAAAATAAAAAATATTTTTACAGTTTTGGGCGTTTTGGAACAAGCAGGAGTTTTTATAAAGCGTTACTTTTTGTCGTATACCCACGAATAAAAAACTTTTCCCTCTTCCGGACATCAGAGCGGGACACGCTGTATAACAGCTAATATCAAATAAAGATAAGACTATGCAAAAAAGAAAATATAGTAAAAAAGAGTACCAGCAGTTAGTGAACGCGATCGGATATGGTCCACCGCGCCGACAAAAGCGCCGTCATACACCTTTCTTATAGTTCACCTTGTGAGGAGACCAACACTTTCCTACCGCTAACTGCATCCCATCGATAGATTTTAGAGTTGGACGACCAGACCTTGTTAATTACATACTTTTTCTTCGTAGCTGCTAAAAGCTCGTATTTTTCACGCGTCAGATCCTCGTGAATAGTTATATTTGTATTTCTTAGTTTACTTTTGGCGCCAAAAATTTCGTTTTTCTTGATCTTAATATATCTTGCTAAAGGGAGAAGCAAATAACAACATGTTCTATATGTTGCAATCAGAAAAATTAGGTCTTTCAAAATATCCACAAATATAGGGAGTTTATTATTAAAAACAAAAATATATTATATAAATATAAGGCATTCATAAATATTCAAAATGGACATTGTCAATAGAAAAGGCAGTTTTTGGAATGTCTTCTGGATTCATTTCAATTTGGTGAAACCCAGAAGAAGGTCAGAAGCCAAATCTAAAGTAGTAAAGTAATGGGAATTACCCAACTGATCCAATATATCGGAAATATTAGGCAGTGGATATCTGTCATTGATATTTATCTCGTTTAATTTTCTATAATCCATTACAATTTTCCATTTTTGTTTGCCTGAAGCGTCTAATTTTGTTTGTACGACCCATGGGCCACAGTGACGATGTTTGGAGCATTGCTAACCATTTAGATTGCATGTTTTTCTGTACAAAGGTACATAGGTTTATTTCGTAAACTCTTCATAAAAAAAATAACAAGAAAATCAGAAAAATTTCAATAATTCCTTAGTTACTAATTAACAGTTGATTTTATCGTGTATATGACAAAATTTGTAGTACACACATAGAGCTTTGGTATAAAAAAATTAAATCAAATGAATAGTTCCAGAGATATAGTTGGTTTTTTAAAACTCAACATCTTGGATTGGCCGCCATTTCTATTAGCTACCACTTTGAGATGGCAAGCATCTAATATAATAAATATGTCTAACTGCAGTGGAAAGGAAAATTAGTACTCCCAAATTATACTGACATGTTGGCTGGCCCATGTACTATAAGTTCTATGGGGCAGAAAATGTTGAAGATGATTGATAATGTGTCTCAAAATCCCCTTAAATTTTTGTCTTGGTAAGACAAAAATGAGATATGATGTAGCTCGTTATGTTCGCCGTTGTTCGGTTTGTCGGAAGTACGAGCCTGACCTTGGACCTTCAAGGGATACGATGGTCACTCCTCCTAAACTGTCTAGACCATGGGAGGTAGTATCCACTGGTTTGATGGGTCCCTTGCGTAAATCCCATAAAGGTATGACGTACATTCTTGTGGTAATGGATTATTTGAGCAAATTTCCGTTGATCTTTTCTCTCAGAAATATTGACTGTAATTAAGAAGATAAAAGAAGATGTGTTCCTTTTCTTTGGTGTGCACAGTTTGGAGGTCATGATTTTAAGAAGTTTCTGGATAGATATCAGTGTAAGCCAAAATTTAATGCATTACCATCCTCGTGCTAATCCCACAGAAAGGCAGAATGCTACTCTGAAAACAATGATTGCTATGATTGTCCACGAAAATCACCGGACTTGGGAATTGTCGAAGCTTGCGTGTGCCCTGAGTACAGCTAAACAGGAAACTACCCTTATTTCATTAACTTCGGTCAAAATATGTGTCTGTCTTACATGAGATTTTGTTTTGTCGGATGCAGCCAAATTTTGTAACAAGAAATTAGCTCCATGTTCACAAAAGAATATCTCCGTGGACATATGTTCTTCGCAACCGTCATGCCTGGGTAGTGGCATATAAACTCGCATATAAAAGACCTGAAGAGTCATCCTCCAGACAAGGATGCATAAGATTTGGATTGCTAGTGAAAATTGACCAAATATGGTCAATTTTCTTGAAGGTTGGGGGGGGGGGGGGGGGGAGAATGGAAATTGAAAGTTAAAATAAACAGTTTGGTGACCCATTTCCAGAGGGATCTGGTGTAGGTCAAAAATAGAACCGCCTAAAAGTCCAAATTTAACAAGCCGTTCATTAACTGAATGGTGAGGCCACGGGTCTAGTAATTCGTAGGTCCCAGGTTCAATCCCACAAGAAGTTATTTTTTATTATCACTGCATTCTACCTCTTATATTTAATACTGATTATCATTTTTAGTAATAATTGGACAATGGTTATTATTATTACAATTTACTCCATAGTGTACCTATTTAAATTCGAAATACTTACCTACCTAATAATGAAATTGTTGGTAGTAGGAAAAATGTAATACATTGCTCAATGCGTAAGCTCTTTTTGGCCTCAGAGAGAGTTTTAAGACCCGAGGCAACACGGGCGTTAAACAACCTCCTCGGCCAAAAAAAGTGCGCTTACCTATGTATCTCGCAATGTAAATAACTATTTAATACAGCACACTCTTCAAACAGTATCAAGACTATAATAAGAGGGATAAACAAGGCTAGGACGTTCTAGTTGCTCATTCTAAAAAAAGGGTGTGTGGTGCTGTAGTTTTTATACATGTGCCCCCCATTAGTTTATACATGGTGCTGCCGCCCACCAGAGGCGCCACCACCAACGAGCTAATTGACGTAATAACCAAGGGGGACACGTTTCACGAATGATTTGAACTATGCAGTTTTTAATTGCTTACATTTATTACATAAAAATAAAAAACTAGTTTTTTTGTGAACTGTGGTTCATTTAATGGCAATAAATTACATTAGAAAGTAATATTTTTCAAACTTTCTGCGTAAAATATTCAATGATTTGAATATTTTTCAAATTTAATTTTTGTGCAAGTTCCCCATTGGCACAGGCCTACGAAGCTATATAGGTCTGTGCCAATAGTCTCCAAATAACATGCGCGATGCCACTGGTTATGTAGCCGGGCCGCTGCTCCTGTGTCCGTGTTCGAGAGAGTTCTGGACAGGTCCTTTGGTGAACTCTATGTCACCCTGCATAGTGCCGGCAATAACTCGTTAGTGGTGTAAATACCGACTCAAACCTTCATGTGGCAACAAAACTTATGTTACGGAATTAGATTGTAAACACTTCTGGGCTTTGTCGGGGTGCACGTACAAAAAAAGCGTGCGATTCACGTTCACTTGTTGCTTGTTTCATGGACGTGAAGCTACTATGCATGACTGTACTTTAATGTGTCTTGCGCATTGTGGCTTCCTTCTACAGGGCGAGCAACATAAAATACATGATGCGTGATTTACTGGTAGAAAGGGTATTTTAATATAGGTATTGGTAAACTTCCCAGTAGAGATAAAGACTGCTAAGCAATAAAAAACCTTACTTTTATCTCGGAAAAAGGGGCATACTTTGGAAATGTCAAAATTAAAAACTGAGAATAGTTATTTATGTACCAAGGCACTGAAGTTAAACTTTTTATGACTCATGTGGAATTTAGTTGCCGAGGCCTCTGGCTGAGGCAAATAAACCACATGAGTCATAAAAAGAACTTCAGTGCCGAGGTACATATTATATTTTTTTTGAAATCGGAAAAAAAAAGTTTTATTAGGCAAGAAAATAATCATAAGGGTTCACCCGTTCATGAACCAACTGCGCGCGGCGTTGCTTGACTTTGACGATCGCTCTACCTAGGCCAACTAAGATAAGCCTTTGAACAGACAAACCAAATTGCTGCCTGTTGTGCAGCCTCCACAGCAAATCTCTTGATATTCAAACCTACTAAAATATTTATACTGAAAGATTGCGCTGGTATAGGTAACAATTTCGCAATGTGTATGAAAAGTTAAATGGGCCTTTTGTGGCTGGCTTTTGAATATTTGGTCACTTTTGACGCGCGATGGATCCGCGTCTAACGTTTGATGTTTACATCTCGCCAATGCCTACTTATTGAAAAAAATCATACAATAATGGGCTACTTTAATGCCGATTTCTGAGCTTTTAATGACGATTTTGGGACACTTTACTGCCGATTTCAAGAAAATTATTTTTATTTGTAGGTGTCGATTTAATAAGTACCTTTTTGTATTTTGGTACCAATGTAGGTATTTATTTTATTATTTTTAAGCTTAAATAATATTCACCGTTCATTTTTTTAAATGTTATATAAAGATAAAATAATGTATTTGTTTTTTTCTTAAGTGAATATACTTAGAAGTTAAAGATAAAAAACTGTATTTTCATCATTTGAAATGGAAGCACCCAGTAATTTTTTTATTTTTCATCTGATTTTAGCCATTTTTTTTCTGAAGATAGGTCACAAAAAACTGGTGCTAAATTTTCAGATTTTAATCTCAATTTTCAAGTCCTGTTACGACACAGCGATAATCAAGACACTGCAAAACTCCAACATACCAAATTTGAACAAAAAATATGCAGGGAGTTCTATTGTACAGGGTCCCAAATATGAGCAAAATGGGAATTTTAATGGCATCTGGCATGTCGTGGAATTAGGCCAGGAAACGAATACCGAAAAATCCCCCAATTCGGAAATAAATAGTGCTCAACGAATTATTATTTTAAGTTGTAGGGTTGACGCATTGGAGTAACATACCAAGTCCCCAGCTGTGGACCTTATGCGTTAGGAGTTAGGGGGGTGGAAAGGGCCGTTTTTAAGGTTTTGCGCTATTATCTCGAAAACTAAGCGTCCTCGCGAAAAGGTCATTCCATAAGAAATGAAAGTAAATTGAATTTTCTACAAAAAAGGTCTTAGTCATTTTTTCGCTAGGAGCCGTAGTTAAGGGTGTATCATACTTTGAAAATGGGAAAAGTATGAAAAACCATGGTTTTGCCGTTCAAAGTTCAGTCAGTAGATCAATCACCTAATTTCAACGGAAAATGAATGTACGTATTGCTAGTGACATCTTATGCGGCGAAAAAGCTGACTAGACTCATTGTCAGATAATACAGATTGCTAAGCATGAAGTTGTAGCTTTACTCAAGAGCAAGGAAGGTGTGGTGAAAGTATTTTGTATTGAAGGCAGAGGAGCAGGTCAGAGACATTGACAAAGTCTTCTGTGATCCCTTAGCAACACAGGATATGATAGCTGATGCAGGAGAGCGCCTTTTGTTCGCAATGTACCAGGCCCCAGAAGGAGTAGACCTGAACTGGATACGACACCAGGCCTTTGTTAAATCTTCAACAAAGCCAAAGCCTGATTTTGAGGCACTTCCACCTACCAGAGGGACTACTCGTCCCTTAGAGTTCATTTGCAGGTTTGTATCATAAAATAATAATAATAATAATTCTCACCCTCACAATACTCCAAACTAAGAGAACCCCAGAAGCAACCACATGCTTGTGCGGAGGAGGGGGGCAATTACTATTGTTTTTGTCTTCGTTGCCATTTGCGGCTAGGGCCGACTTTTTTCCCGATACAACTAGGATAGCATTCGCTCAAGTACTACCAAAAACCCTAGAAAACTGTAGTAATCCCAGTGAGTGTAGGACAATTAGTAAATCACACGGATAAAGCTATTTAGGAGCAGTACCGTTAACCCACATTTGTCCAGCGCTCTTGACCATAGCGGTGTTTTTTTTTCTTTGAAGACATATGCATGCACCTGCCTCGAACCAAGGTCGATCGAAGGCAGAAAAACATGCAGTCTAAAAAGTCAGCGCCGGTACGAGCGACGCCACCGCGGCCGATCGCTTGTTTACATTAGCTTATATTTTGTATTGAGTGCTTAGACAAGAATGTGTCACATCTTTTTAAACTACAAAGGATGAATTATTGTTTGCAGGTTCAGCAATGGCTATATGGAGATAAACAGCAGGAGCCAACTGCTTGGGGATGGATGAGGGGATTGGATGGATTCCTCACTCATGTCACCAGCACGGGCCCAGTTGCGCCAGAATCCGTCCTAAATAACATATTTTGCGGGTGCAAAACTAATTGCGGGGACTGTTGCGGGTGCCGCAAAGCAGGCATACTCTGATGCTAGCTCGTGTGCAGCACTTGCCGCACTTGTGTACCAATCATCAGCCTTAATGACAACGATGACGACGATGATATTGACGATGAATTCGACCAATTACTTGATATTGCCTTGTAAATAATAATATAGTAACATTTTCTACTCGTTAAGCATTACTTCCCATAATACACACTTTTTTCCAGCTCTTCGCATTTTCAAACTAGTCTACATCCTTAACTACAGCTCTTAACAAAAAAATGAATATAATCTTTTTTTACAGAAAATTTAATTTTCGCTAAGACGCTTAGTTTTCGAGATAATAGCAAAAAACCTTATGACCGGCCCTTTCCACCCACCTCTCGCTTAACGCATAAGGTCCACGGCTGGGGACTTTTGTTATGTTACTCCTAAGGCTCAACCCTACAACTTAAAACAATAATCCATTGAGCACTATTTATTTCCTAAATCCCCTCAAAACAGTTGAATGATCAACAGGACTACTCAAAGTGTTGGTGTGCAAAGATTTAATACAAAAATATACAGGGTATTTTTCTCTGGGCCATCTCAAAATAATTGAATTTTTATGAAACTTTATACTTGCCAAGAGTACTCTGGAATTATTGAATAAACATTAATAAACACAAAAGTAATTTATTTCACAAAATGCCAACCAACAAATAAAAAACAATTTAAATTATTGGACTTTCTCAATAAAGTCACTGTCTAAAATGATACATTTTCTGTGCATTTTCTGTTGTGGCACACCAGCCACCTTAACTGATATGGACTTAGTGACTCTCAGGTTTCTGACTTAGTTTGTTTATAGTGTCTGAAATGGTGTTGATTTTCTCGATTTTTGACCCCAAAAAATTCAGTATTTTGAGAAAAGAACCCTGTATATTTTCTATTAAATCTTTACACACCAACACTTTGAGTGGTCCTGTTGATCATTCAACTGTTTTAAGAAGATTCCATAGCACACTTGACTTGCCAGATGTGTTTAAAATTTATATTTTGCTCAACTTTGACAACCCGCAGAAAGGAACTCTGTTGTTACTTGTGTACAGTTCCATTAATTTATTAACTAATTTTAACACTTATTGCCAAAAACATGTGAACCACTTCCTTGATAATATATCGATTAATAGTACACCACTGTAAATATTTCAGTCAACGACTACGGTTATTAAAAAAATATTTTGATTCCTTCGTCAAGATTCGAGATTTCACAGAAATATCATGTACTAAGTCATAGTGGGTAATCCCAGCTGATTTAAGTTCTGGCATAACTAAAATTTAAGTTGATATCATTTCTTGGCATCTGGTACAGGTTTGAGGTGTTTTTTTTGCCGTTGCATCATTTTGTCACTGAATGTAACAGCTGTTCGGAACTGCAGGGGACTTGGTAATCAGGTTTAATGTTGATGGTTCTGATTTGTGACTTTGTGTTTTGACCATTGAAACATCACCACGTTTGTAATTTTTCAAAATGTTCTAATTTCCTCTCGTTAATCACAAAATTTTTGTGTATTTTTCTAGTAGCACTGGTAAGCTAAAACGAGGTATCATAGTTAATATTATCAACCATGTGCAATTTTCTTGATTAACTTACAGTTGATTTTCTAAAGAAAATTCATTGTAAACAATTTTTAAAAAAATGTTGGAGGAATGTCCTTGTCAGATTCGGACTTTTGGCCTTTCGGCATTGACTGACGTATTTATAAAGACTTCTCACGGCTATAGCTTTATGTTCTGGAAAACAGATGGCTCTGATGGCTAACAATGTATTCTGCATTGTATTTTATCTCCGGAAAGCGCATGGTGAGCCAACAATGTGTCAGACGTGACAGCCGTGAGCAGTCTTTAATAATATATCAGTCAACGCTTTCAGATTTCGGCTGTATTAGAGTAATGTAACCTAGAGTAGAATAATGGCGGCGAATTTCATCTCTTTTCGTTCCCTGCGCCTTGCCGTGCGCAATAGGGCCAAAAGCGGTATATGTTAATATACAGGTATGCGGTTCCTATTCACCAAATTCTCAGGTGACAGGAGAGTTAAAAATTCTTTTTTTAAAACTCAATATTATGGAAGTAATTAGGCGTCAACATGTTCAACCTTTTGCATGAAAAAAAATTGAAATTTTGGCAAACTGACCCTATTCATCTTATTTCACGGCAGCTAATATCTATCAGACATCTAACGCATCAGGTCAAGTCGTCTCATTTTGCATTATTTTTAAGTCAAAATTTGTGGTACTGGAACATGTTAAAAATATTAAAACTATTTTCTTTTAATTTAATAGAACTACTTGTTTCTAAATCAATAATTATCCCCTTTAGCTAAAACACTTTTATTCACTTTATTCACAAATAAAAATAATTCTTTTATTATGGATCACGCTCTTCACGGCTCACGAAGCTAAAACACAAGATAGCGACAATTGATAAATATACAGTTTGCATTTATTTCCAAATTACAAACCTATCAAGTCCCCCTAAGGAACTAGTTTCTTCTTAACCTCGTGCATTGTGTTTTTCTTGTATGATTTTTGAAATACTTGTTTGCAGATTATCGAATATTTATTGCCGTTCTACTCACTGATATTGCTGGTGTTCCATACATTCCATGGTTTTGTCCAGTTGTGTTATGAAACACAACCTGTTATTGCTGTGTCATGTGTTTAGTTTTGTGCCATCCACCTGTTGAACAAGTTCCACAAGTTTATCACTCTGCTTGTCTCAGCGCCATCTATTGGTTGAGGGACAATACAAGCTTGGTTTCGTTTGTCTTTCTGTTCTGTTATATTGTAGGGCCATCTGTAAGTAGCAGGAAGTTGCACCTAAGTTTGTAGTATTTGGAGAAACTCTACAGAGCTTGTGCAGGCAGAATGTAGATGTCCTTTACACATTGAATTCGAGCAATATGTTTTTATGGCTCAAGAACTCCTGGTATTCTGTTGAACAGCATGGCGTTTTCTTGGTGTCCGGGTTGATTGGTGATTTCGAGTGTAGTTTTAGCTCATCTTGTGTAACAAAGATTAATTCGACTCTTGGACGTGAATTTGGAGGCCTAAAACCGTTTGTTGATTTGGTTGGTTGATGGTTTTTTGACTTCTATCCAGCAGATGCCACAGAAGGGGCTAAAGCTCGTAAGTCCTAAATTGAAACCTCTAGTTCGTTCTGATAATGATCTACCATTTGGGTTAGCAATATTCGGTACATTTTTTACATTACTTTTGTGGGATTAAACTGCTGTGTTAGACAATTGGATCCCGGAACCTGCTAAGAAAGAAACCCCATTCCATCCTGGGAGTAATCATATTGCTGGTTAGGTTAGATATGTTCATAAAGTTCTGACTTGAATTCAAGATTATTTTGAAGGAACCAGAAAAACCCTTCTTTCCGAGGTAGTTTGTAATTTGTTCTTTTTTTGTTGGAACTAAATTTAGCCCAAAGTCGCTTATCTGATTAATCTATTTGTTCCAAGTTTTTTTTTAAGTTTTGTAGTTCAATTATAGTCTAGGAGTTCTTCTCTTTTTGGTGTACTAGTTTTTGGACTCCGACATGGACCTTGTTTTGGATATGAGTTTTGGAGCGTGACTTTGACAGTTACTAACAGTGAAGACCTGGTGTTACTTTCTACATTGTCCTTGGCGTTCTGAACCTTGGAGTGCATCTGCTACAGGAGGATCTTCGCCCAAGGACATCAATATTTTGAAAACCAATTGTCAGCTAAGTCTGGCATGCTTATTTTTTACATTTATCGTGCCTAACTAGTAGAACTAAGCTTAGCTACTTGTATAATTGAGAACGTACGCTATTGCAGCTTAACTTTTTTGTATGTTGTGTTTACTATTGCATATGTTGTGTTCATATATGCGGATGTTGTGTTTAACTATTGCGGACGCCGTGCTATATCAGAAAATTTAATTTTCGCTAAGACGCTTAGTTTTCGAGATAATAGCAAAAAACCTTATGACCGGCCCTTTCCACCCACCTCTCGCTTAACGCATAAGGTCCACGGCTGGGGACTTTTGTTATGTTACTCCTAAGGCTCAACCCTACAACTTAAAACAATAATCCATTGAGCACTATTTATTTCCGAATTCATGTTTTCGTTTCCTGGCCTAAATCCCCTCAAAACAGTTGAATGATCAACAGGACTACTCAAAGTGTTGGTGTGCAAAGATTTAATACAAAAATATACAGGGTATTTTTCTCTGGGCCATCTCAAAATAATTGAATTTTTATGAAACTTTATACTTGCCAAGAGTACTCTGGAATTATTGAATAAACATTAATAAACACAAAAGTAATTTATTTCACAAAATGCCAACCAACAAATAAAAAACAATTTAAATTATTGGACTTTCTCAATAAAGTCACTGTCTAAAATGATACATTTTCTGTGCATTTTCTGTTGTGGCACACCAGCCACCTTAACTGATATGGACTTAGTGACTCTCAGGTTTCTGACTTAGTTTGTTTATAGTGTCTGAAATGGTGTTGATTTTCTCGATTTTTGACCCCAAAAAATTCAGTATTTTGAGAAAAGAACCCTGTATATTTTCTATTAAATCTTTACACACCAACACTTTGAGTGGTCCTGTTGATCATTCAACTGTTTTAAGAAGATTCCATAGCACACTTGACTTGCCAGATGTGTTTAAAATTTATATTTTGCTCAACTTTGACAACCCGCAGAAAGGAACTCTGTTGTTACTTGTGTACAGTTCCATTAATTTATTAACTAATTTTAACACTTATTGCCAAAAACATGTGAACCACTTCCTTGATAATATATCGATTAATAGTACACCACTGTAAATATTTCAGTCAACGACTACGGTTATTAAAAAAATATTTTGATTCCTTCGTCAAGATTCGAGATTTCACAGAAATATCATGTACTAAGTCATAGTGGGTAATCCCAGCTGATTTAAGTTCTGGCATAACTAAAATTTAAGTTGATATCATTTCTTGGCATCTGGTACAGGTTTGAGGTGTTTTTTTTGCCGTTGCATCATTTTGTCACTGAATGTAACAGCTGTTCGGAACTGCAGGGGACTTGGTAATCAGGTTTAATGTTGATGGTTCTGATTTGGGACTTTGTGTTTTGACCATTGAAACATCACCACGTTTGTAATTTTTCAAAATGTTCTAATTTCCTCTCGTTAATCACAAAATTTTTGTGTATTTTTCTAGTAGCACTGGTAAGCTAAAACGAGGTATCATAGTTAATATTATCAACCATGTGCAATTTTCTTGATTAACTTACAGTTGATTTTCTAAAGAAAATTCATTGTAAACAATTTTTAAAAAAATGTTGGAGGAATGTCCTTGTCAGATTCGGACTTTTGGCCTTTCGGCATTGACTGACGTATTTATAAAGACTTCTCACGGCTATAGCTTTATGTTCTGGAAAACAGATGGCTCTGATGGCTAACAATGTATTCTGCATTGTATTTTATCTCCGGAAAGCGCATGGTGAGCCAACAATGTGTCAGACGTGACAGCCGTGAGCAGTCTTTAATAATATATCAGTCAACGCTTTCAGATTTCGGCTGTATTAGAGTAATGTAACCTAGAGTAGAATAATGGCGGCGAATTTCATCTCTTTTCGTTCCCTGCGCCTTGCCGTGCGCAATAGGGCCAAAAGCGGTATATGTTAATATACAGGTATGCGGTTCCTATTCACCAAATTCTCAGGTGACAGGAGAGTTAAAAATTCTTTTTTTAAAACTCAATATTATGGAAGTAATTAGGCGTCAACATGTTCAACCTTTTGCATGAAAAAAAATTGAAATTTTGGCAAACTGACCCTATTCATCTTATTTCACGGCAGCTAATATCTATCAGACATCTAACGCATCAGGTCAAGTCGTCTCATTTTGCATTATTTTTAAGTCAAAATTTGTGGTACTGGAACATGTTAAAAATATTAAAACTATTTTCTTTTAATTTAATAGAACTACTTGTTTCTAAATCAATAATTATCCCCTTTAGCTAAAACACTTTTATTCACTTTATTCACAAATAAAAATAATTCTTTTATTATGGATCACGCTCTTCACGGCTCACGAAGCTAAAACACAAGATAGCGACAATTGATAAATATACAGTTTGCATTTATTTCCAAATTACAAACCTATCAAGTCCCCCTAAGGAACTAGTTTCTTCTTAACCTCGTGCATTGTGTTTTTCTTGTATGATTTTTGAAATACTTGTTTGCAGATTATCGAATATTTATTGCCGTTCTACTCACTGATATTGCTGGTGTTCCATACATTCCATGGTTTTGTCCAGTTGTGTTATGAAACACAACCTGTTATTGCTGTGTCATGTGTTTAGTTTTGTGCCATCCACCTGTTGAACAAGTTCCACAAGTTTATCACTCTGCTTGTCTCAGCGCCATCTATTGGTTGAGGGACAATACAAGCTTGGTTTCGTTTGTCTTTCTGTTCTGTTATATTGTAGGGCCATCTGTAAGTAGCAGGAAGTTGCACCTAAGTTTGTAGTATTTGGAGAAACTCTACAGAGCTTGTGCAGGCAGAATGTAGATGTCCTTTACACATTGAATTCGAGCAATATGTTTTTATGGCTCAAGAACTCCTGGTATTCTGTTGAACAGCATGGCGTTTTCTTGGTGTCCGGGTTGATTGGTGATTTCGAGTGTAGTTTTAGCTCATCTTGTGTAACAAAGATTAATTCGACTCTTGGACGTGAATTTGGAGGCCTAAAACCGTTTGTTGATTTGGTTGGTTGATGGTTTTTTGACTTCTATCCAGCAGATGCCACAGAAGGGGCTAAAGCTCCTAAGTCCTAAATTGAAACCTCTAGTTCGTTCTGATAATGATCTACCATTTGGGTTAGCAATATTCGGTACATTTTTTACATTACTTTTGTGGGATTAAACTGCTGTGTTAGACAATTGGATCCCGGAACCTGCTAAGAAAGAAACCCCATTCCATCCTGGGAGTAATCATATTGCTGGTTAGGTTAGATATGTTCATAAAGTTCTGACTTGAATTCAAGATTATTTTGAAGGAACCAGAAAAACCCTTCTTTCCGAGGTAGTTTGTAATTTGTTCTTTTTTTGTTGGAACTAAATTTAGCCCAAAGTCGCTTATCTGATTAATCTATTTGTTCCAAGTTTTTTTTTAAGTTTTGTAGTTCAATTATAGTCTAGGAGTTCTTCTCTTTTTGGTGTACTAGTTTTTGGACTCCGACATGGACCTTGTTTTGGATATGAGTTTTGGAGCGTGACTTTGACAGTTACTAACAGTGAAGACCTGGTGTTACTTTCTACATTGTCCTTGGCGTTCTGAACCTTGGAGTGCATCTGCTACAGGAGGATCTTCGCCCAAGGACATCAATATTTTGAAAACCAATTGTCAGCTAAGTCTGGCATGCTTATTTTTTACATTTATCGTGCCTAACTAGTAGAACTAAGCTTAGCTACTTGTATAATTGAGAACGTACGCTATTGCAGCTTAACTTTTTTGTATGTTGTGTTTACTATTGCATATGTTGTGTTCATATATGCGGATGTTGTGTTTAACTATTGCGGACGCCGTGCTATATTGGTTTTAGGTGAACTGCGTGTCTACACACTCAGGGGTTTAAACTGACCTGAAAGGTCCCATATGCTTTTGTTTTACTATACAGCACTTAGGATTATTAATATTGCTAGTGAATATGAAGGTCATAGCTTAAAAAATTATATATTTGACAGCACCATTTTGAGTAAACCTTGTTAATATTTTTGAATTCTTTTGAATTGTAAGAGCCTATAAATAAGTCCTTTTTTTCTTAAGCACAGAAAGGTGAATTAAAGCATTTAAATTTTTAAGAAATTATATAGTAAATATTACATAACTTCTCAATTAATGTTTTAGAAAGACCCTCAGGAAATATGTTCCCCTTGTAGTATGAAAGAATCACAAAGTTACTTGCTATTAAGTGAAACATTCTTCTTAGGTACCACTTTTTATTTTGTACTTATCCTATATTCTTAAGGATGAGGCAATGTTGTTTGTGGTCAAATCATCCAGTTTTGCTTTTTCTTTAAAGTATTCAATCTTATTTGGGTGGTCGATAAACTCTTTGGTACGCGAGGAAGTTTGTAATCGTTGCCGGATTCATTTAAAATTGATTATTTTTTCAAGCAGTAACTTTCCTTGTCCTTTGGTTAATTGCAGTTTTTGAATGGCTAAGTATAAAATGTAAAATTTGGAGGATACAATAATCTTTGATTTCATAACCCTGAAACCTTGAAACTAACTGACTGACAATCTTATCCTTTGAATAAAGAATCCCAGGAAGGAGTCAAAGCTCTATAGGCATTTTAAAATACGTGAGACGGAAATTGCCTGGTGTAGGAGCCAAGTTTTGACACAATATTTTGATATCTGACACGGAGGTGAGAGGTGCCAGTATGTGGTAATTGGAAACTTGTTTGAGTTATTGTGCTTAGCTGGGCGACTTGTAGTTCTTCCCAGGCCGCCAGAACTAAATGTTTGAGGATAATAATCCATCAGTAAGTAATTTTGTAATTTAAATTAACTTTTGATGGCATGCACCAAAGTGGCATAGGCGTTTGTGAAAGTACCTACTTCTTCATAACTGGAAATTTAAAATTAGAATTGCTATATTACGATGGATTCCTAAACTTAGACATAAACGTGCCTTATAATTTTTTGCCTGTGTTGTAGATACTGATTTCACGAAAAATCGATTAGTTTGTCAAAAAAACTCGAAGGAGTGTGCCGCTGTAAAAACAGAAACGGCATCCCGCCATATGCAGAAACAATCCTGGTCACATGTAATCCCAAACATGCTATTTCCTGGGATTCTTTGATAAAATTTAAAAAAAAATTAATACTTTGTTCACAGCAATGTGAAACTTATCCTGGCCACTCTTTTTGCACTCAAAATTGGTATAAAACTGAGTAAGTATGGAACATTTCACATATGGCCATATCATATCGATTTGTTTGGAATGATTAGCCCCCCTATAATGGCACCCAATACACAATAGCGTTCAAATGAAAGATTCTCCTTGAGTTAATGATAGAAATTATTATTTGAAGTATTTACCATAAAATTTAAATCTATATTTTGGTATACAAAAAAAAAACAACGTTCAGGTACAAAAAAACTGCAAATTGCACTAGAAAGGAATTAAAAACTTATTCTTTGGTTACATACCAGGTACAGGGTGTCCCATTTTGGGTGCTTTTCTCAAAAATCTCGGTTATTATTAAAGCTAGAGGGTTGCGGTTTTCACGTCACTGTACTACTTTTTTGAGAGGAATTTGGTGGACCAATCAGATTTTAGATAAGTTTTATAGTTTCCGCGCATTGGCGCAGGACTGAAATTTTCGATTTTTTGGAAACCTCTCTCCTGGCTACAACTTAAACTTATATGGAATCACTTGCCATTTTCGCTGAAGAATTTTTTAGTAAAAAATTAGTTGCTGGGAATGAAAACACAGTTTCTTTAGTCCATTTATATTAGAATAATAATTGAAAAACCATGAACCTAATTTTATTACAGTAAGAATTAAATAAATTAAATAATGCGTGACTCCATATAAGTTTGGGTTAGTGTATATATATATCGACAAATTTAATAAACTATTTTTATAGATTAGTATATAGTAGCATTAATAGTTTTTGAGATATGAACTATGGTTTCCATTTTAAAAAAAATATAACTTTGGTTCATATCTCAAAAACTATTAACGCTACCAAAAAACTAATTATTCCATTCGATTCTACACCAAAACATCTATAAAAATAGTTGATTAAATTTGTCGATATATATAAGTTGTAGCCAGGAGAGAGGTTTCCAAAAAATCGAAAATTTCAGTCCTGCGCCAATGCGCAGAAACTATAAAACTTATCTAAAATATGATTGGTCAAGTGGGTCAATCAAAAAACATTACTTTGACCAAGCGAGGGTGCTTCGTAACTTAGCCGTTAAGTTTGCCTGGTCGATTCCACAAAGTACGTAATCCTAAGGTACTTCTTTTTTCATCAATATCCCCAGTGGAAAAATGTTGGTCGCACGCCTAAAAACATGTTTCACTATTTCAAATAGGTACCTACTTTCAAAACTAAATTAATTTTAGCCCTTCTAACCTGTAATGTTGGGGTCCTAGTGCACTAGTAAAAAGCCTGGCGTTCAATTAATTGCAAAATAGCTTTAAAACACACCAAAGTACATCGGCCCACGATACACAAACAATGTATCGTGTATGGGCCGAACTATGATGATTCACGCATTCGCGTTACTTTGCCTTGTCGTGCAGGTTGCAGGCAACCAGACCAGCAACTAGTCTGAGGTGTAGAGATGCAAGAGATGCGACGTCGAAGAAAACTATGCGTCTATTCGATACACATCGACATTCTTTGCAATGCAAAGCGTTCAGTTCAATAAAGCCGGCATTAAGAAATCACAGCATTCTTTTTATTTCGTTTATCATCAATAAGTTTTTTTTTTTTTACACGCAATCAACTAATCTAACATTGACATCGATATCGATAATTATTTTACGTCTGTCAGTCCGTCATCTCTACGAAATTTTTCGCGAGGCGACAGATGTGTATGTAGTTTTGTAATTCCTTGGTGCTGCTATGTGAAAATGCAAAAATCCAGGCGAACCTCAGAGGTATCTAAATCTAGCAGCACCGCGGCTGTACAGATTCAAATCGATTGTTATTTATGTATTTTTTAAATTTGTTTGAGTAAAAAGGTATTTTTCACCCTTACTAAATCAACGGCAACACCGCGGAAAATCACTTACAGCTGTCAGTACGTTCCGAAGCCATATTGGATGACGTCATTAGAGGCGGAGATTTACAGGGAAAATAGGGGTTTTTACCCTTTTTTTAAAGATCGTAAAAAAATGTAAAAATGTTTTTCTATGTTTTCTTAAGCCACCCTGCGCACGTGATAAAATTTTTTGTACTAAGTCCTAGTTAACCCTGTATAAACATGTGTCATAAAATTCTTAGTTTTCAATATACGCATGCTAAAATTTTCTAAAAAATCGCCGTTTCCCATAACCCAGGAAAATCTACTGAAAGCAATGATTACCCTTATTACTGTGCCATGCCCTTTCGAGACAGCTTGTTGAATTAGGTAAGTACAGGATGGTCCAACCAAGCGGAAAAAGTGCGTTATGTGGAGACAGGTTAACATAAAATCGTCATTCAAAAACTAGATATTCAGGAATACTGCTTAAAGGTTCTCTAATGGTTGAGTAGGTAAAAAAATTAGATTTTAATCTTTACCAAAAAAAGGATTTTTTGAGATAAATTTTTTATAGACCCCGAATACAAAATCTGAGCACACCTTCAAATTCCCCTTAATTTTTGCTACGAATTATTTTTTTGAATCACGATTTTATGATAACCTGTCTCCACGTAACCGTTGAGTGAGGAATAATAAGAGGCGCAGCGCCCATATAAAATTGCGTGACTGGTTTTCGTGTGCTTACCCTGAAGTCCCCCGTTGCCCCCACTCGCTATAGTTGCCTAGCAACCACGGATTTTTACAACTTGTTTAGGTTTTCGAGTACACGGATCCCTCTACAATCAGCTAACCGTACAATTTATATATTTTATATATTACTGGAAGGATATGTATTTTTTTGTCTCGGACGCTTTTTATCTCGGTCGCTTTTCGGGCCGCGTTTTCGGCTACGCTGCGTCCCGTAAGGTTGCGCCTCTTATTATTCCTCACTCAACAACGTAACCCACTTTCTCCGCTAAGATGGGCCAACCTGTAATTTCGAAAATTCCTGTTGATAGGTAACCACGTTTTTTTATTATCTCATTTGCTGTCCCACACAGTGGGTATTGATGTCTTTATACACACCCACAAATAATTTAAATAAACATATCGCTTTTTATCACTTTACTGATGTAAAAAGAACTTTCTGATAAACAATCAACAAAATAAAGAGTAACCTGTAAAGCATTGTTTTATTCGGGCAGCCATGCCTGATAGATTATTGGTAAATAATAATTGCAGGCTTTCTTCATATGCTTACGCTTCATAAGAATTACACCTTCGAAACAAACGTACACTCCTATCTAAACATTTAATTATTTGAATATTTTGGCTTCGGTAAATTATTAGAAAAATTATTACAATCTTGCCATTTGTTCAAACGTCCATACAAAACGTTTATTAATAAAAACTGGTGAAAACAGCCACTGCCTTCAAAATAAGGAATTTTTATCCCATTAGGAACAAAACAACACTTTAAGTCTCAAAACAAATATCATATGTTGAAGTACTGCGACAATTAAATACAAATTAAATAGAAAACACATTGTCCGCCCATCACCAGAGACGGGGAGAATGCTGATCTGCTGACCAAACACGCCATAAAACACCAAACATGGTAAAAATAGCGACGCCCTGCCAAAGGTACAGGGTTTTCACGTGAAAACTCCGATTATTTTTCTAATTGCAGATAGAAAAAAGTTTTATCTACAAGTTGCAAGTATTGGGCTTTAGAAAGGTAGGCTTGCGTATTATACTTGTAAAAGTGGGAGAAAATACGTTTTCACTTCTAATAATAATAATGAACATCCGTATATTTTTGGATATCTTAAAAATCATTCAAAAGATCACGTTGGCCGTGAAATTAAGGCAGATTTTTGATAGTTATGCTAGATTATCTCTTATTACTTTAGTCAATCAAAATAATAACAAAATGTCTTCCTACCAGTTTTTTTTAAGTATACATCCTGGATCGACGAAAAATGTAAAATTATGGATGGATGGGATGAACGGAAATGCAAATATCAACATGTTATATATCATTGCAATGAGAAAAATTAGCTAGATCCAAAAATATACAGTATGTTTACTATTAAAAAAGTATTTTTTGCCCGATTTTTATATACATATATATATATATATATATATATATATATATATATATATATATATATATATATATATATATATATATTTATATTTATATAAAACCTTTTCTCTCTGCAAAAATTATGGAAATAATAGGGGGATCGGAATTTTCGCGTGAAGGCCCTCTACGGGTAGAGGTAGAGGACTGCGGGGAGGGGGAGGGGGGCATGGGTGCAAAGCGCACAGAATAGTTTTTTTTATACAGTGTGTCCCAGGATTGGCGAATTTATAGGTGTAAATGACAAAAAAAATCGAGTTAAAAATTGAGCTTCTGGGGTTCTGCCCTGCTTAGTTTGAAACTAATTTTTGACATAATTTTACTTGCGAAAAATCAAGTGTGCCTTGGAAACTTTGAAAATACTGATTTTGTACACTAGTAAAGTGCCGTTACGTTACGTTACGAGACAATGTTATTAAAGAAAGTTGTTCAGAATGAAAAACTGAGTATCTGTGCAAAATTTCAAAATCCTGGGCCTCCTTTGATTTTTGTCCCTTTTTTATTGGAGAAGTGGGGAAAAGTGACGTTTTGGTAAATGATATTAAAAAATATTATTAAAGAAAGTTGTTCAGAATTAAGAATTGTGTACCTATGCATTAAAATAACTTTGACAGTGACTCTACCTACACAGACAATAGAAAAACCAAGCACACCTAATGATAGTCAAAAAATTAATGTAGCCGATTATTACTAAATTTAGCATACGTAGCATACAATTTTCAATTCTAAACAACTTTCTTTAACAATATTTTGTAATATCGTTTACCAAAAGGTCACTTTTTCCCACTTTTCCAATAAAAAAAGGGACAAAAATCAAGGGAGGCCTAAGATTTTGAAATTTTGCACAAACACTCAGTTTTTTATTCTAAACAACTTTCTTTTATAACATTTAGTCGTAATAGCTACAGAGGGGGCACTTTACTAGTGTACAAAATCAGTATTTTCAAAATTTCCAAGGCGTACTTGATTTTTCGAAACTAAAATCATGTCAAAAATTAGTTTCAAACTAAGCAGGGCGGAGCCACAGAAGCTCAATTTTCAACTCGGATTTTTTTTGTCATTTACACCTATAAATTCGCTAATCCTGGGACACACTGTAGATTTTATAGATTTTGTGCACGTGCGTGAAGCCTCCAAGGCATGGGGCCTGTAGCTTTTACTAGCTCTTGCTACATGGCTAATCCTGCACTGGCTGATAATTTTACTATAATGAACCAGCTATCTATGCCATTTATTCTCCTTCATGATTGTTTGTTCTTACTGAAAATCCTCAAAACATAATAATTGATCAAGCATTTTGCATTTTTACCCTTAATTATCTCTTGCATAATAACTTAATTGTATTGTTGCATAAAGTTCGTATAATGTTTCCATTTTTATTACCCTTAACACAGGTGACAGTAGCTCTATTTATTTTGTCTGGTAATTGGAAACTTTTCTGTTAGGCAGTGGTGATAAGTAAATAAAATAAGAAAACGAAAATGCATTTCCTTTTTGATTTCTTTAAATTTGGAGTTTCTCAAAATCTAAGTGAATTGACTAACATAGTATTTCAACATTTCAGGCCGTTATGAAAATTGTGAAGCACTGCCATGAAGAATCAACTACTAATATGGATATAGCACAAGGTGCTTTGTTGGGACTAGTAGTTGATAACCGTCTAGAAATTACTAACTGCTTTTCCTTTCCAAAACAAACAGATGAAAACATGGATGAAGATGAATATCAGCTTGCAATGATGCGCAGATTGCGAAGAGTCAATGTGGATCATTTTCATGTTGGCTGGTATCAAAGTGCAGATGTTGGAAATTTTCTGAGTCTTCCCTTGCTCGAATCCCAATACCATTATCAAACATCCATTGAAGAATCTGTGGTTGTTATATATGATACTCAAAAATCCTCTCGAGGGTTTTTGACCTTGAAAGCGTATCGTTTAACCCCACAGGCAATCGAAATGTACAAAGAAGGCGAATTTACTCCTGATGCTTTACTGAAACTGAAAGTGGGTTTTGAGAATCTCTTTACAGAAGTCCCATTTGTAATTCGAAATTCTCCATTGACAAATATAATGATGTCTGAAGTTGTAGAAAAGGTACCCGAAGAAGAAGGTTCAAAATTTTTGGATTTAGGTACAGCCTCTGTACTAGAAGGACAGCTTCGTTGTTTAATGGACCGTGTGGATGAATTAAATCAAGAAGCAATTAAATTTAACAGGTACGCAGAATTTTATGCATGGAAAATAGTATTTTTACTTGAATAAAAAAATACACCCAATGAATCTCATATTCCACTAGTAATTTACCAGGGACCTTGTACCCCCCTATTATTTTCTATAATTTTTGCTGATAGGGAAAGTTTTGAGAAACTGCATCGTAAAAGTGCATCAACATACAGGGGGTCTACTGTTCTTAACTATATAATTTCATAAAATCTTTATTTTTAGAGACTCAAAAACTGCTTCCTACCATTGTCAAAATGGAAATCCATGGCCGATTTTTTATGGTCCGATTTTCACTAACAATTTAGCAATTATTTTTTATTTAAAATCTAACCCCAGCATTAATCGGGACACCTCAAAACCCCCATATACCAAATTTTAACAAAAAATATACAGGCAGGGAAGATCTGATCAAATACAGGGTGTTCCAGAAAAAAAGAACCTACAAAGTTGTTTTAAGCACAAACAATTAAAAGACCTGTGCTTTTTGGCTTGAAGCTTGGAATTGAGTGGCCCAAGGGCACTAAATTTAGTTCGGCCATAACTTTTGAAAGGATTGGCCAATTTCATTCAGCCTTGGCAAGGATTGTTAAAAAATTATCATGAATGGCCTGACAATGGTGTGATGGTGGTGGTGGTGGTAATAATAATAATACAAATAATAAATGACTTATTGAAATAGTGGACAGTTAAACAAGGCGACAAGGCTATTTTTACATGTAACCTTAGTGTAAAATATATTATAAATTATTTCATTTGTACAGTGTAGGCCATAAACTCTTCAATCTTATTTATTTCAACTTGAATCTAAACACTCCCAAATCCCTATCGAATGCCCCTTCCAGGGCCGTGTTAAGGTAAAAATTTGCCCGGGGCAAAGTTATTTTTTGCCCCCCCCCCAAATTAAAATTATATTAATTAAATTAAATGAAATATGTATACTAAACCAGAAATTACTTTTCTTAATTTGGCATAATTGTTTTGGGCGCCTCCAGGTGCGTATTTAGCATGTCTGGCAGAAATGTCATTTCTTGTTAAAGAGGCCTAACCTTAACCTTGATATTATATGGTTCTAACCTAACTTAGAAAACAGAAACTATTACTATAGCCTTTTTATGTACTTCAAAGAACAGAGTTTAATGTTAATTTCTATCTACTCAAATTTAGAATTCGTGTGCGTCAAACGTAAATTCTGTTCATTGCGGTACTTTCCTCTGTTAGGTACCTATCAATAATATCAATATGGCTGCCGCTTACAGAATTCTAGGGACATTAAATATTTACCTCTGTCACAATCTAGTGTACAGTTAAAGAACGATTTTAGTTTAGTTAGATATTTTTCATTTATACTTCACAAGAGCAAATAACTTTTAATTTTTACATTTTATTTTGCACCAGAAAGCAGAACCTCATATACCAGAAAGAACATTTTTACAATTAGCAAGATAGAAAATTTGCCACAATACAAACCACCAGGTTGCTACGTTATTCTAAACACAGTGTGTGATTGTTTAGTACGTTTCCATTTGCCATATCAAGAATTGAGCGATAATATTAACATTCAAGTTTAACAAAACCAAGTCTTCATTAAAACAGGGTTTCCTTAGATCCTACAGATTCAGGATTCAGCTAATATGAATATACAATTACTTATTGTACTTGCCAACTAATTTACGATTAGTATCCAGATCCAAAAATCTATGTCGATATCGATACCTCTATTTAACTAACACGTTGCTCGTTTGCGAAAGTTGGGTTCTTTGTTTACAGAACAATCCTTTTTACAACGATTAGCGTCAACGTCAAATCGTCAAGCGCCGGCCGCTACCGCGTCCTCTCGGGGAGAATAGCGAAATCAGTTAAATATTCCACAATGACATAGACATCGGTAGACGTAGAAAAGTTCCAAATTCACAATTTACAAAGATTTCAGTAGTTGTATGCGAAATCATCGTCCTAGAAAAATAAAAATCGGTAGGTAACTGAAAAATTAAAAAATGTTTAAATGTTTTTTGAAGCAGTAAATTATTAGTACTTACTAGCGCCTTTGTTGATTTTGGCACCCCCTTGAATAGCGCCCAGGGCGAACACCCCCTTCGCCCCCCCTTTAACATGGCCCTGGCCCCTTCCCGTGACTACCCCAATATGTGAATTAACCAAACCTACTCGATAAACCTTATAAACCATCTTCATCTTTCTGTTAAAAGTTGGAATTGGGAGATTTTTGTGCGTGCCACTGTCACCATTATATGTATAATTTAACAGATATATAGTATATATATATCGTTGATATTATCGTCATTGATCATGAAAAATCTCCTATGTGTCGTTCAGGTCCGTTTTTTCTTTATATGTGCATATAATTATTCTCAATTATTTCATCGATCTATAAAACCTCCTATGTACTAACTATAATATTATTAACAAAAAGGAGCATTTAAAACCTCTTATGTAACCAAAGCATTAGATTCGCTTTCAAAAAATCTTCTTTGTTATAATATCCCATATAGGAGATATTTCAGCTTGGCAACCCCCTATTCACCAAGCCCACATAATGAAATTAAATGAATATTATAAGCCACATAGGATATTTTCGGAATGATTACTACTCTTTAGTATGATCTGAAGATCAGTTCATGCTCGCACTTTATAGCTTTAATTAATTGTTTATAAACATTATTCTGTGTATTCTGCAGTGTGTTATTGAGTGATCAGTTGAACATATATATTTTGGTAAGTAATAATTCTATATTATTTTGCTTAATTTTATCACTGATAGATCCTAACCTAAAGTTGTTCTATTTTGAACTGAAAAAGTGCTATAAATTTATTGAAAAAACTGCTGGCAATAATTACACGTATACATATTGCGTTATTTAAGTTGTGAATCAGGAGCCTTTGGCACTTAGAAAATACTTCTTTTGCTTAACTCCACACACCAAAACGTTGCTTTTTGCACTCCAAGAATATGGTACAGATATTTAGATGATATTTTTGCTGTTTTTGAAACGAAACTTGCTAATATTGATGATTTTCTTAAAAAGTTGAACAGTCTTTTCCTTACTATTAAGTTCACTTACGAATTGGAAAACAACGGACAATTACCATTTTTAGACACCTTAATGATAAGAAGGAATATTATGCTAGAATTCGATATTTATAGAAAAGACACAACCACAGACTACTATATTCCTTACGATTCTTTTCACTGCAACCAACATAAACTAGCAAACTTTCAATTTATAACACACACATTAGTAAATTACCCTCTTAATTCAGAAAAATATAATTTAGAAAAGACTAGGATAAAGAACATAGCCCAGGTTAATGGTTATGACACAAACATGGTAAAAAAGTTAATTAATAAACACAAATATAAGAAAAACTTCAAGATTCCACTAAATTTAGGAAAAAAAAACAGATAATACTAAATATGTTTCCATTCCTTACAACCCGCGGTTCACGAAAAGTCTAGAAAAAGTGTTTAATCATGCTGGACTAAAATTAGTATATAAATCTTTACATAATATTAAAAACCTACTAGGTAACCCCAAGAACAAAATTAATCTTTTAGAAAAAAGTGGAATATATGAAGTTAGCTGTTCAGATTGTAATCAAAAGTATGTTGGACAAACTTGATGTTCCATAAAAACTAGATTTAACGAACATATGGGACAATAGGTTGATTGGAAAAATCTAGCATTGCCAAACATGCTTTTGAAAATAATCAGGAGATTATTAGATCCTTATGAAAGTCTGGAAATTGTTTAAATAAAGATAAGGGAGCAATCTCCTAGAGTCCCTTATACATGTTAATAAACTGGCAGGTATAAACTTAAGAATAATATAGTAGGTAGTTCACAGTATAGAGTAGTTTGGTTATAAGTAGATTAGACTGAATCATTTCCTGATGATGCTTACATGGTTAGCGAAACGCGCGTCGAGTGAAAAAAAAAACAAAGTTTTGGTGTGTGGAGCTAAGCAAAAGAAGTATATTGTGCTAATAAAAACATTAAGCCATGCATCAAGTAATTTTATGGTAAGCCAGCATGTGACCAGGTTATTTTAATTTTGAAATAAAACATTCATGTATAAATTTAAGTGTCTTTAGCCCATATCATCCATTACCCCTGCTGTGCAATTTAGTTTTAAAAATAATTCATCGATGTATCGTCGAGGAATTATAGTTTGCTAAAATTTTCATGTTTTATGTAACTTTGAAATGCCTACCTTTTATTTTTGTTTATAGAACTATAGGTGCTCACGGAAAAAGGCTAGTTGAGTTGGCAAGAAAGCAAGAAGAGAACATTTTTGAGACTGAACAGTAAGTGAAATGAATCTTATCGCTTGAATTATTACCATGAAGTGGTGTGAATATTGTTTCGTGATTATTATATTAGGTCTCATTTTTTTGTGTTACTTTTAGAGCTATGGATAGCTGTGGTAAAAAAATTGAAGAAAGACAAAGCGGCACAAAGACGATAGAGCAAGAAAACTTGTCATTAGATTTGGAGTTTGACACTAGTATCAGTATCAGTGTACAACACTAGTATCAGTATCGGCTTTCCTGAAGTTATTGAGCATCGAAAGATCCCTATCGCGTGACGTATTCTTAGCATACCCAACACCTGAGGAAACTAACATTTATGAGCACTACTGCCACGTAATTGACAATCCACATCAAGGACTATAGACAGAAAAACAAAGATCAATAGCCAAAATTATTAATCCCGTAGCCATAGCACACTCAGGATGAACATTCAAGTTATGACTCGCCTGTAAAGAGGAAATATTCAACCAGAAATAGAATAGCTATTTTAATAATATAAAATAAGAAAAATGAACTAGTAATAGATAAGGTTCAATTCTGAGTCACATTATTGCAAGTATTGTCAAAAAAATTAACCTATCCAGGGTAACAGACCAAAATCCAAATTGAGTATTTTTCACAAACAAACAAACAATAAAATTGATTCAGAAATATTGAAAAATACACAGGATAATATGGAAAAAATATTAATTATGTACACAATTTGTTTTCAGTAAGATATGACATTGTGAACAAGAAAAATTTAACCTATGCCGATCACCCTCAGGTAAATGTGCTCTATAGTCATCTCCCAGATATACAAAGATCAATCAAGAAACCCTTATAAATAGCTTCGAAATAAAACATAAAAACTAAAAATTAAATGGGATGGGATGGAGATCTAGAGCCAACAATATTACCAGGAAGAAAAAACAACGAAAACTAACTTGACTAAGCTTCAAGATATCAACCTTAGTGAAATATAAATAAATTAAAAGTAAAAAAATATGTTTAAAAAAAGCTTTTATTTAAATGCGCTAAAAAGAATAAAATAATCTTTTCTTTTAAAACTTTTACTATCAACTTATAACGTCATTCCACAATTTATATGATATAAAAGCTTGTCGCGAGATTTAAGTAGTGGTATTTACTTAGTTTGAAAACTTAAATCTCGCGACAAGCTTTTATATCATATAAATTGTGGAATGACGTTATAAGTTGATAGTAAAAGTTTTAAAAGAAAAGATTATTTTATTCTTTTTAGCGCATTTAAATAAAAGCTTTTTTTTTAAATATTTTTTTACTTTTAATTTATTTTGTAATTTTTAGTTTGGCCAGGTGTCTGAGTCTATTCATCTCAGTTAACGCATCATTGTTGCAAGGTCGTTTGCCGGTTAGTTTAGAACAGTCTAGCTCTTCAATGAGGAGACCTTCTAATGACCATCTTGGGTGTTCCGCCATGTTGGATTTAGAATGACGTCACACATATAATCATGCATTGTCATCCAAATTAAACGTGTGTACAAAATTTCAGCTCGATCGGTTGAAATTTAACTAGTCCGCCATCTTGAGTGTTCCGCCATGTTGGATTTAGAATGACGTCACACATATAATCATGCATTGTCATCCAAATTAAACGTGTGTACAAAATTTCAGCTCGATCGGTTGAAATTTAACTAGTCCGCCATCTTGGGTGATCCGCCATGTTGGATTTAGAATGACGTCACACATATAATCATGCATTGTCATCCAAATTAAACGTGTGTACAAAATTTCAGCTCGATCGGTTGAAGATATCTGCTTCAAAATTGAGTTGCAAGATTCCACCCGAACAAATTACATACATACATACATACATACATACATACATACATGGCAAGTTAAATAAAAGCTTTTAAAATATAAAAGACCAGAAAGTACTGAGGTTTTCCAAAATTATTAAATTTGTTGACTGAAAATTTAAATTTAGAGAAAATATCTGACTGTCTGACTAAGGCAAGAATATTTAAGGTATTTTCAAACATACAAAATTTTAATAGATATGTAGTCAAAGTTATTCTATGGAGATCATAATCTCAATAAGAACAATAATACATTTGTCAATAATAGTCACATAACGACACAAAATAGAAATAACCTATTAATTTTAATACAAACCATACAAAACATAAAAAAAATAAATAAGGAAAAATAGGTTAAAATAACCAGTTAGTATTATTACGACATTACCAGTATACAGTCTCACTTAAGAGTGAAACAGCCTTATAACTTCTTTAATTTTTAACCGACCAGAATGCAATTTGTGCCAAAGGTAGATGGCATTGTTGCCTACTTATTTCCAAAAAATTAGTTGTCTACATAAAAGCCAAAGCCACCTGTGATGCCACAATAGAAGCTAAAAAAGTTACTAAAACAATTTGTTCAGAATCGATCCGGGACCCCAAATACAAAGTTTTGTTAAAATCGAAAAATATTAATTTAAGAATTTTCTGCGTTTAGAAAAGTGTTCCATGGAAGTTTTTAATGCTAGTTGTTTTCAAAAAGTAATCATTTCAAAATAAAATTAAAAGCTACAAAACAAATTTTATTTTTTTTTATTTTTACTTAGTTTTTTAAGTTTTGTTAAAATCAAAAAATATTAAATAAAAAAAAATAAAGTCCAAAAATAGCAATTTAAGAATTTTCTGCGTTTAGAAAAGTGTGCCATGGAAGTTCTCAAGGCTAGTTGTTTTCAAAAAGTAATCATTTCAAAATAAAATTAAAAGCTACAAAACAAATTTTAATATTTTTTTATTTTGACAAAATTTTGGATTTAGTGTTTTGGATAAATTCTGAACAACTTTTTTAGTACATATTTTGAAAAAAATGTTTAATATGACTTTCGGAGGTAGCTTTGGCTTTGATGTAGACAACTAATTTTTTTGGAAATAAGTAGGCAACAATGCCATCCACCTTTGGTAAAAATTTTGTTCTAGTCGTTTTAAAAATAAAGAAGTTATAAGATTGTTTCACTCTTAAGTGAGACACTCGGTATATGTCAAGCTTAATAATTGTACTAGTGACGTTTTTCCTAGAAGTCCAAAAATGTCATAATGCACAAAAAAATAATCTGGTAAAGTTTTCCCCAGGTAAACATTAAACGGGATAATAACTGGTGAGCTACCAATGTCCCAATAATCAAAATAAGGCAAGACTAGTAAAGTTTCACAAAACCTGCAAATCAAAATACAAAAGGCACAAGTAGTAAAGTTCTACATGACAAAAATCACAACAACCGCAAAGCGCAAGACAAAAATTGGCAAGAGGATATTCTGGAAATAGGGTGTAAAAGAAAATAATACTAAAGGTGAGAGATAATTTCAAATGGAGGCAGAAATAATATGAAATAAACAACAGAATAAATAGCTAAAAAACAGGCTTTTGTCAAAGCTATTGCGGTTTGGTTAGGCTTGATGTTCTGCCAACCTTAGTTACTTATTCTATAGAAAATTAGATAATAAGTGCTTTTGCTAATTACTATAGGGATATTGTAAAGTAATCTTGAATACTAGTTCAAGTAGATATACAGGGTGTGGCACGAAGACCGTGCATTGAAAGTATCTGGTGAACCAAACAGAATAAAAAACTGAAAATTTGCATACTTGAGTTATCAAACCCAGCCACTTGAACTAAAATATTTTCAACTTCCGGTTATATACCGGAAGATGACGCCAACTTCCTTATTTCAAATAGAACACCCTGTATATTATTACATATTCGGATTCCTTGCTAAATTCTAATGTCAGCTTGTCTAATAAACGGCATACTTAAACTTCATAGTTTCTGAGATATTCAACCTTTTTTGAAATTTTTGACATTTGCGGGAGTTGTTAAAATTCTCCCTAACTTCAAAACAGTTGCAAAACTTCATATTTTATCCACGCTTTATTATGGTTGGAAGGTTGGTTGCTACTAAAAAGGCAGTCATTTTCATATTTATTATACAGGATGATCGAAGATTAGTCTCCAATTCTCTTATGAAAATATATCAAAAACTTTTTTTTTCAAATGGAACGCCCTATAAATAGTATTAAAATTGAACTCCCTACTAAATTTTATGTCAACTTTATCTAAACAACTACATACCTAAACTCAATAGTTTTACCCCTATTTGCAATTTTTCCAATTATTCTGAAGCATACCATCCGGAGTGCATTGGAAATTAAATAACGAATATTTTGGTAAACGCATTTTTATTTACACTTATGAAGAAAATATCTCCACTAACCCATAGTAACTTATGCTAGAATGATGTTCATCTAGGAGATGCTTTTCCAAATAAAACAACCTGATTAAACGTATTTTCCTGGCTAGAAACACGCCACTGAAAATTGTTGTAACCAATATTCTACAACTACATCTGTTCTTACCTGTGGAAAGATAAATGGGGTGCTTATAATTCAGCTTTCTGTAAAATCAGTGCTGACTTAATTACCATACTTACTACCTACTTAAATTCGTGGAAATAATTGCTGGAAATCAATCTCAACTATAAAATAAATTTGTTTCATTTGGCAGTTGCCATATTCTGCACTTGTCGTGTGGGTAGCGGGTTAGAATACTATCGTGGCTCCGCGTGTCGTAAAACGTGACCGAGGGCCGTCACTCCCACGTTACAGGAGAAACCCATGGAATGGAGAATAATAGGATAATTGTCATAGGGCGGGCTGCCTGGGGATCGCCAGGGCATGTCTGGAGCTGGCGCTGGGCATGACAGCAAGCGGGACGTCGGTAACAGGGCGCTGATGAGGTTGGCCCCTGTCGCACAAACAGCTAAAGCCCAACAACACGAACATCTACAACTGGTTAGCCAAACGAGAACTAGGGTTCCACCCACCGAAGGTGCTGTGCGGGAACTTCAGCCAGCGTTCACTCAGGCGGGATTACAACGACGACTCTTCTCTATCTATCTTGTACCTATCTTGTAGAGGGGGTGGCCGCCTTAGATCGGCCCGGCACGTAGGCCACAGTGGGCCCGTTGTGCCCCCACAGGCCAGCGTCACACGGCAGCCAGCATGCCGGCCCTCTTGATGAAGGCCCGCAGCTCACCCACCCCGACACCATACACATCCTCCGCGCTCAGCTTGGCTGAGCCGAAGGACTCAAATCTGACCCTGTCAAGTGCAGGGCACTCAGTGACCAAGTGGTACGGGGGCAACGACGACTCATGAAATGGACTGGTTCCATGAATAAATCGATTAGGTATGCGTATTTTTTACAGGGTGACAAACGTAGGAGCCGATCAACCGATCAACTGACAACAACTGCATGCTGAGTTCTGCAGGGAGTTTCCACACATGCAAGTGTCTGAACAAAGAGTGTCAGACCAGTATCGAACTATTCTAAGAAATATCGGAATCCCAGAAACGCAACTTAACGCTATCACGGGAAGTTGAGCTAGAGATCCGTGGCGAACACACAGACATAGACAACAACAACGAGGAAATTCAAAAGCCTGGACCACAACAAGAAGCCGAAACGGCAGAACAAACTACCGAGAATCGGGAATCGGTTAACGAAGAACACTTGGAAAGCTCCTTCTTAGAACACATTATGACAACCTGGCGCAAAAAGATACAACTCAGAACTATAACTGAAAGAGAAAGTTGGAAATTGTTAAGTGTATATAGCTGCTTTTTCGTTCTTATTTAGGTGGGTTCGGATCCTTTAGTGACCTGAATTCGTTGCCCCGATAAACTATTCTCCCCTCCTAAATCAAACACACCTCGTAAAAAATCAACATACAATATTTATTACCTTTAAGGTGTACAATCGATTAAAATGTGACAAGTTTATGACAACTTAGAACTTACTTTAGTTGTTAAAAATTAAAGTTAAAAGTTAAGTTTTGTAACGCCAAAAGAAGTTAATTTTTAATGACTTTTTAAACAGATAAAATTGAAAACATCCTGTGATTTTGAAAGTCTCTTGGAACTATTAGCACTTGAGGTTTGAATGTAAGTTTATACTTGCGATTGAGACACTTGACCGGAGAATATTCTGATTATTCGATGTGACGACTTTCCTGCGAACTGGCCTTAACGGGCGGCTTGCAGGAGGCGCTTGTGGTGACTAGCACAGAGCAGAGCCAATCTCGGGTTTTTGTGCAGATGTTGCCGTACCGTTTCAGTGCCTAGCTCAGCAGCGTACTGGTCGACTGTAGGTGTCCTTTGCTGTCACAGTGTCCACGTCTCCGTGTCAATGGTGTACATATATAACAAACACAACAAGAGCAGCAGTTAGTCCAAGAATGCTAATATTTGTGATATAAAATGCATAGGGTACACAATGATTTATAAAGTAGGTATACAAAATTCAACTTAAACTATAACTACTTAGTTTATGACTTAATTATTAGAAATATAAAATTCAGCTGAATTTAAACCTGCAATAAATTGCTAATCGTTTAACTTTAGTTAAACTATGAAATTTGATTCGAAATTATTTATTGAAACTTGGAAATTATTAATAAAATTATGCCTTCAATATTAATATTTTTGTTAAGTGGAGCTCTCTAAAATTAATGCGAATTTATTAAGAATATATTGAGAATGTATTGACGATTTATTTGCGAATTTATTCTCGGATTTGATCGGGTAATATTTTGCTAGGGGTAAAAATGACATTCAAAAAAAATAGTAAAAAGGAAATCCACTGGTCAGGAGAACGAAAGTCTTAGGTAGCTGTCTTTTTTTTTATAGGTACCAAAAAGGTATAACTGTTAAGTTATGAAAAAACAGCCACCTCAAGAGAAAATGGCCGCAGGTGAGGTGGTACTGAATCAAAAAAATTACAATTTACGAAAATATGAAATATATGTTAGAAAAAAACACACTCCTCTAGTAGGCTTCGCTCTTATTCCTGGCCACCAGAACTCAGATCCTAGATCCTAGTCAGATTGTGGCTACGTCAGTTTGCAATGGCGGCGTCCACTCTGCCGTGAAACAGAAAGGAAAACCAATTTAGTCACCCCAACCAGGCACTACAAGAAAAATACTTCACCAAAAACAATTAACCCGTATTACCGATCAAATTCGCGAATATTCTAGACCAAAATGCTAAAAGCAAACGAGAAAAATTCAGAAACGGCGACTGTCACTGGACAATACCGATCAATTCGAGAGTGAAATTAGAAAAAGGGCAGATGCTCGCTACGTCATTCGATTCATTCTATACAACCGGGGTACATAAACAAGTGCAGCCAATAAGAATCGAGCTGCCCGAGTCAATTGACAGTCTATTTCAAATGATTCTCTTTACTTGTATATTAAATAATAACAAAACAAATGCTATTATATTTAAATTTAACATACTTACTTCCACCTTAATCTGTTCGTAAATACCTACACAATAAATTCCATTGCCTGTTTTAACAAATAACGCAAACAAATCAATAGTTTTTGCGGGTTGCGCTACCTACCACAGGAGGTCGCTAGCGGTACGCTCACGAAATTAATTCATTTATAAATTGAAATATCAACAATTTAACAAGAAAATGTAAGCTGTACCATCCTATAATAGGTGTGCATTCTTAGTTTATGCCTATCTGGATTGAAATAAAAATGTTGTAATGGGTTTCTTCGAATCTACAAAAAATCCGTTACAGAACCACAAGCAGAACATCGAGACCGGCACAATCAACATCCGAAGAGGGATTTTCCAAGGAGATTCATTCAGTCCTCTGTGGTTCTGCATGGCGATGAACCCCCTATCACATCGGTTGAACTCTACGAAATATGGCTTCGCTACCCAAAGAAACAATGTAGAAGCGATCAAGTTGAATAACCTATTATATATGGATGACTTAAAACTGATGGCCGCAACCAAAAACCAACTAACGCAAATGCTTAAAATTGTAGAGGAGTTCTCCAGGGACATTGCAATGCAGTTTGGACTGGACAAGTGCCGCACCCTTAACATCGTCGGGGGAAAGCTCGAACAAGACGCACACGAGATACAGGAGATACATACAAGTATCTCGGGATGAAACAAGCTCAAAGGATAGACCATCGAACAATGAAGATCGATTTAAGGAATGAATTCATCAAGAGAGTAAGACAAGTAAAACTGATCTTAACAGCAGGAATTTGTTTAAGGCCCTAAACACGTATGCGTGCTCTGTACTCAGCTATTCGTTGGGAATAGTGAATTGTACCAACACGGACATCAACAACCTGCAGCGAAAAGTTAGAACACTACTAATAAAAGCTCATAAACATCATCCCCGTAGTGCCGTAGAAAGAACAATTCTGCCACGTCAACTAGGAGGAAGAGGATTGGCAGACCTCAGCAAGCAATTGGACCAACAAATATTAAATCTGTGTAATTATTTCCACAGGCAGGCCATCAACTCCACGCTACATAAGGCTATATGCGGAACAGACGTCTCAACACCGCTACAACTGAGGGAACACGAGTATCAAAATCACCACCAAACCAATAATGATAAACTACAGATGTGGATGGAGAAGCCGCTGCACGGGAGACATGCTAATGAGGTTAACCAGGAACATGTCGACAAGTTAGCGTCGAACTATTGGCTGACCTCGGGACGAATGTTCCCCGAGACGGAAGGCTTCTTACTTCAGAAACAATCCAGCACATAACAGGATGATGTAAGATGTTCGCATCAACGGAATATAAGGAACGACACGATTCGGTTGCCAAGATCTTGCACCAGGAACTTGCGGAAAAACTGCTGCTTGGGCAGGCAGAGCGGGTTCCATATTACAGCTACACGCCGGAGCCTGTTCTTGAAAATGGCAACTATAAGATGTACTGGGATTGCACAGTTCTGACATATCAACGAGTTGCCCATAACAGGTCGGACCTTATAATAGTTGATAAAATTTCTAGGAAGACAACTCTGATTGATGTGGCTATGCCAAACAACAACAACCTGCGTGTGAGGCAGGCCGAGAAGATCGCGAAGTACAGAGACTTAGAAGAACAAATTAAAAGACAATTGGAAATGGAGAAAGTTCAGAAGGTTCCAATCATCGTGTCAACAAGTGGTGTACCAAAAAGTTTGCTGAGAAACATCAAAGAGCTGCAAATAGCTGGGTCTAACTGATAATCTTTACAGGTCCATGCAGAAAGCGGTACTACTTGCGACAGCCCGAACCGTCAGGAAATTCATGGGGAATTCAGGAAAGTCCAACAACATCAATGTCACCTAAGGTCACATGGCAAGGGTCTCGTCCGAGCCAGATCCTTATGCTATCCGGGATACCGGGGATCTGAGTGAATGTTCCTCGTAGAGGGAGTGTGAATTTTGGCTAAGTCGATATAATAATAGTAGTAATAATTCTCACCCTCACAATACTCCAAACTAGGAGTACCCCAGAAGCAACCACAGACTTGTGCAGGGGAGGGGGGCAATTACTATTATTTTCTCTTCGTTGCCATTTGCGGCTAGCTAGGTCCCCTTACTTTAAAGAGTGCCTGGTCCAGACAGTTTAATAGTCCAAGAGCCGGCCGCATGACAATTAGATGTTATGTAAAATGTAGAGAGTTATTTACTTGAAGCGAGTAGGTTGCCTCTCAGATAGTATGGGCCCGATCATTGTTATTTAAAGAGGTTGTGGTTAATTTTTAATTTTTTAATAGGTACAACCCGTTCCACGAACATATTTACTACTTTTTCGCAAAAGTCTTTTGATAAATTCTAAAAGTGCCATTCTAAAAATCGAAGGGGGTGGTAAATTTCTTAATTGGGTCTTGTTCCCCCACTACCGAAAGAAACCTCGAAAATCCGATATTTAACCAAATTTCCCGACTCTCGATTTTCAAGTTTCGAGAAATGGGACTGCTGTAGAATTAGTGAAAATGACGGGAAATCCTAAGGAACCGCTCTTAGAAATTGCGTGATTTTTCTCATTTTTTTGATTTTTCGGGGCATCGGAAGCATCTACACCTGACCTGAAGACTTGAGGGAAGCTTTAAAAATTCTGACCCCAGAGCCCCGAGCTGAAATAACTTAGCTGTAGCTCGGCGAAAAAGGGCAATTTCTGATAGTTTTTGGACTTTGGCTTTTAGGTGACGGGAAATGCTGACCAATCAAGTAAAAAAGATGCGTCCCACCTGCATTGGTAGTTTTTTCGCCGAAAATCCTTAATAACTCGAAAACGGGAAATAATTCACCTGAAAAGGTTTCGTTAAATACGTTGACCGTTTCTCCGGCCATCTCGCTGTACCGTCACATCTCCCGAAAAAGCGTTAGAAATAGAATATTTCTGGGCATCAAACGGTATATGGCACTGGCTGTAGAGCGGGACTTCGCACACAACTCGCGTCCCCGAGGTCCAGACTTGCCCCCGTCTTTCACGCCGTATTTAACAGCAGAGGATTTTCGGGGCCCCAAAAATACGCCTATCAGATTTCCAAAGGACCAAGGGACCCTTTTTTATTGTTGCTCCATGGGCCTTCTTTCCTATTTTGTTCTATAATCATGAGAGTAAAGATTAACCACAACTTCTTTAAATAACAATGATCGGGCCCATATTTAGGCAACCTACTCGCTGCAAGTAAAGAAATATACTGTCTACATTTTACATAACAACCTATTCTATAAACTTATGAGAGTTGAAATCATGTGGCCGGCTCTCATACTAAAGTTCTTAATAAAAATATTCGCAAAATCAGATCTGCTATGGAAATTAAAAAAGAATTCAATAAATATTAAATAAACTTGACAGTTCTGCTAATCCTAATTTTTGGGTGACTTGTATACACAATGTAAGCGTTAACTTTGAGTGAAAAAAATTGAAATTATCAGATTAACGCGTGAAAATGTGCCTTACCGTGAAGTTGCCAGGATATTTAATGCGCGTCATGAATGGAATATCCACTATTCTCCTATAGCAAAAATAAACAGAACATTTCATCTATCGGGTAAGTGAAGTTGAAAAGTTTGAAAATTTATAAAATGAAATGCAATGTTACCTATTGTTTTGTAGGAAATGTGTCTAAAAAATAAGAGCAGCTAATGGCAGCAACGGAAGATATGAACAAATTTTATAATATTTTCGGAATAATCCTAATAATTCTTTAAGTGATGCAGTTAGGGATTTGCAGCTGATTAAAATCTACATTTTGGAAATGTTTAAACAAATAAATGAAAGGCATTTAAAGCAAAATTTCTGCACACGTTCAAAGTAGGAAACACGGAATAGACTCGAATATTGCTTGTGGGCGTAAGGGGAATACCTGAATGATGCTAACTTTCTAAAATATATTATTTACGTATGAAGCAATTTTCACAACAAATGGGGTTGTTTCATCCCAGAATATGTAATGACATCGGAACCAATGGGAAGAAAATCCTCATTATGTTGTCCACTGTAAAAGTCAGTTCTAGCAAAAAATAAATTTCTTTTGTGGGATAACTGGGTGATAGGACCTTTCTTTTTCCGCCAACCTATAAATGGGGCGCTCTTTCTGGAATTTTTGAGAGGGGATTTCAAAACGCCCTTGACGATTTACCATTGCGAGAGAGAAGGGATTCTATGATGCAGTTAGATGGAGTGCCTATCCATGGAACTGCTATCGTTGAGTGGCTACTTTTGACAACAGGTATTGTTACACTTACATGATTTTATATTCCTGTACTAATAAATTTTACCACTTGTAAATGGATTGGATGAAATAGTCCATTAATTAGATGGCCTCCTCGATTGCCAGATTTGTCCTTGATGGACTTTTATTTTTGGGTTGCAGTAAAGAATAGAGTTTATGAAAATCTCCCTAGGGACATAAACGAGCTACAACAAAAAATAATAAAAGCTTACCAATCAGTAACAGCAAATGAATTAAAACATGTTGTTTGCAATACTAAGAAGTGTATTGCTAAATGACAGTAGCATGACAGTACGATACCAATGATTTTTGTTTACGTTTAACTAGCATCTTAAAAACACTTAATAACTGAAAGTTCTGCAAAGTTTGTCGTTTTTTTTTTTGTATCCAGGTAAAATACTCCTACAATTTCAAACAGAACATAGCATCTAATCTGTGGAACATAACAATATTTTAATAGAGCAACAATTTAAGAGTTATTTAATAAATGAGAATTCAACTATAAAAATTATACAGCGTGATGAATAAAAAATGCGAAAAGTGTGAATTTTTTTCTTTTGAGTAGGTGGCTGTGAGTTCATATTTGACATTGTCTTGAGATTCCAAACAACTTTTCTTAGTGCCACTCTGATGTAGTTCTAAAAATAGGGGTACTTTACTCTTGAGAAATTTTCATATTTTTCAACTTACCCTGTATACGAATCGAAATTTCAAAATTTTTGCGGGTGGATTTTGAGTTTAAGCACAAGCACCAACTTTTATCAAGAATTTTTTTTTTTGAGAAACTTCAAATAAAGAAAATTCCCCTTTGTATCCAACTTTCTGGCAGACACTGTATTTAATAACATTGTTTCAAAAATACAAGGCAAACATGACCAGCATAAAATTCGAAAAGTCAAAAATTTCAGACGCTATAGAGAAAAACATCCTGCAATTTCGTCCATCAACACATTGGATGGTCCTGTTAATTCTTCAACTGTTTTGAAATAATTCCATGGCACCCTTGACTCGCCAGGTGCCTTTAAAGTCCCTATTTTGCCCAACTTTGACTCTGTAGAATGGAACTCCGTGTATATTTTTGGTTAAATTTGGTATATGGTGGTTTCTAGGTGCCCTGATTAACACTATGATGTCGGATTTTAAATAAAAAACTGCTAAATGGTTTTCCTAAAAATAGGGGGTATAAAAAAAGTAGCCCTTCTTGGATTTTCATTTTGACAAAAGTAATAATGTCAAAAGGGGCTTTTTTTGAGAAATTTCAAATAAAAAAAGGGTTTCAAAAATATCTCGCAATATAATTTATTATGGATTTGTATACATTGAAAAATAAACACACTGTATGTTAAATGTTTATTTTATTAGAGTTTATGTTATTTAGTTTATAGGATATTGGTAATTATTATTAGTTTAGTTTGTTTAGTAAGCCTTACACCATTGCGTCTGAACAAACTAGTCTGGCCTTGGCCAAAGGCAAGTCATAAAGGGGTATAAAGGTGTTTTTGAACTCATATTGAAACTCTTGACAAGTGTTCATCATTTCTCTTTTGCTATCATACCAGTAGTGCGTGCAAGTAGTTGCAATTCTTTGAAAATCCATCAAAATAGTTTTTGAAAAATCTAGCACAATATTAGTGGTGTTCTATTTGGCTACAGTTTTTGAAGGCGCTAAATTAACTCTTTCCGTCAAAAATCAAAAGTGCTTAGAATCACTAATTTCTACATTGAACGCAAATGAACTGTTGACATTTGACTCATTAGACGCCATATTCTAAACAAAAATTCATTAGTCTGAGGATTGAAAATTTAAACTAAAACAATGGGCCATATTTTAATGGCAGATTTTACGTCTTAAATCAACAAAAAAGTTCATATAACATGTGTCCAAAAATGCTTTATTTTCGAGATACAGGGTGTTAAAAGGTACTGAAAAAATATGGTATAATACATATTATATTATAATACATAATTATTTATTATAATATTCAGTGTGTCCGTGGATGGAGTCAAATGGACAAATTGACCAAAAATTTCATTTTTTGACAAAAAGTCATTCTTGATAAAAGTTTCTGCTTCTCGAAAAAATATGGTCTACTTAGGGAATTTTTGATTTTTTATACAGGGTGCCCAAAAAAATACAAAAATATGAAATACCATCAAGAATAAACTATCTTTATTTTTAAAAATATCAAAAACTTTTACTTAGAAAAGTTTTTAGAATTAAAAGATGTATGCGATTGTCACTTTTCATACAAATCAGCCAACTTCGATTTTTTTTATTGCCAAGTGTGGAACTCCTTTGTTTTTAAAAATATCAAAAACATTTATTTAGAAAAGTTTTTTAGAATTAAAAGACATGTCCGATTGTAACTTTTCAAGCAAATCGGCAGACTTTGATGTAAATGGGTGAAAAAAAAAACAAAACAATCAGTCATCCGAATTGCTTGAACATTTACAATCTGACACGTCTTTTAATTCTAAACAACTTTTCTAAGTAAAAGTTTTTGATATTTTTAAAAATAAATGTAGTTTATTCTTGATGGTATTTCATGTTTTTGTATTTTTTGGGCACCCTGTATAAAAAAATCCGAAATTCTCTCCTTAGACTATATTTTTTCGAGAAGCAGAAACTTTTATCAAGAATGACTTTTTGTCAAAAAATTAAATTTTTGGTCCATTTGTCCTGTTGGGGACTCCATCCCCGGACACACTGTATAATAATTTATAATATAATATATATAGGACATGCGTCAAGGGTAGCCATGCAAATAGTAATAGTAATATTTTTTGTAGGAAACGTGTTTGTTTACATTATTATTAGCAGTATCTAGTGGTTTGCGATACATGGTATCACGTTTTGCCATTTATCTTAAAAACGGGGAATCCTAACAACATGAAGAAAAATACTTTTTTTTTGTATCGCTTTGGGTGCTCTTGAGATGTCTTCCTTTACAAAAAAAAAATAAAATAAAACTTGAGAAAAAAATTGAATGGATTTTGACACGTTTATATGAAAAAATCTATTTTGAAGTTTTCTATATATTCTTAAAGTTTTGCCCATAAAAATTGGACCGCCCAGTGAATCAAATTTTAACAAAATATCTTAAGCCCTTTACTGCAATTTAAAATAATCCATATTTTATCATTACCTTTTAACACTTTGTATCTCGACAACAAAGCGTTTTCAGACATGTGTTGTGACACAGAATCTACAGCCAGCCAAGCACTTTAGTTATACCCTGTATTATGTCTGCTTATTAAAAATCTAACACTAATAAAAAACTCTTTTAGATTTGTGGCTACATTGAACTCGGCCATTATAATTATACAGGTTTGGTGTCGTGCTTGCCGGCTTTCATTAAGCATTTGCATCATAAGTTTATTTTGTTGCATCATTCACTGCTTGTGAAGGTCCAGATTACCATAGAATTCAGACTATAGAAGATGTGGATTATCAAGTCACTACTGTATACAGGGTGACTTTTAATTCTATATACAGGTGTTTTTCACATCAAATTGGGAGGATTTTTTTAATAAAATTTTTGGCTCCGAGGGCTCTCAGGGCCCCTTAAAGAGGTCTACCCAATAATGGCTTGTACTTGAGAACTTTTTATTTTGTTATTGATTTTAATAATTGTGTCAATCAATTTTTGAATAGACCCTTTGGGGGCCCTGGAGTAGAACACTTTTGTACTATATAACCTAAATTTTTTTCAACTTGTACTTTTCCATAAAAGCACTTGAGACTGTTTTTCTCCATGTTGCCACATGTAGTTCCCATGAACTAATTAATTCACCCTGTTTTATGTACTACTTTTTTCAGATACCAACAACTAGTTGCTCGTCAACAGCAAGATAAACATCGTTATCTTCAAAAAAGAGCACAAGAAAATGCTGCGAGAGTAGCTAAAGATGAACCTGCATTGCCAGAAGAAGACATTAACAAACTTTTCAGACCACACCCAGTGCCTCCAAGACTGAACCCAATGATAATTGCTGGACAGATAAACACTTACAGTCAAGCTATTTCACAGTTTTGTTCCCAAAGCTTAGCAAAACTATACATAACTCAAGCTCTTCAGAATGCTAAGGAATCAAGTAATCAATGATATGTTTATGGGCAAACAAAAATAAAATTTTGGTTAAAATGAATATATTGGCTTTAATTAACTTAACGCTCAAAATATACTACTAAAAGTACGAAAATCCTCCGCTTGGACTTTCAGAACAAAATGTGCTATAGTTACTGGAGGGTTGGCAGACAATTGAAAAGCTGCGAGCAGACGAGTGGGACCCAGTGGAGACTCCACCTATAGAGAGGAAGCTGGTAGTGGGAGAGGGGATTCCTCCATATGGAAGACTCCAGGGAAGTTACAGTAATAAATACTGATTTTGGGGGGTAGTTGCGAGGACTCCTCTTGAAGGAGTTCCTTGGGTGGGGACAATGCTGTACGATAGGTGTCTCCTACCCCCTCAGCTGAAGAAGGCTCATCACCTTCTCGGACGGTGATATTCTCTAAATTAAAGTCTTCTACATGTTTGCCTGCAAAATTTATATTGAAAGATTCTGGCTGTGGTAATATCCCTAGACAAGATCTTGTGTTAATTTTGTCGAGAGAGATTGCCTAAGAGCAACAATCTTGAAAAAAAAATTGGCTGGTAAAAAAACAGGCCCGAGAGATTGATTCAGACTATTTCTCAAATAGCTACTAAATTTTAATTTTTTGATTACACTAACAAAATTAATTACCTATTTATATCTTAAAAGGTTAAATACAAATAATGTCTTTCCACAGAGTACAGGGGTATTATTTAAAGATTGCTCACCCCTTAACTTTTTAAAATATGAATATAAAAGGTGCAAGAAATTTCCCTTCTATCTTAATGCGCTGAAGAGAAAAATACTTGAAAGACTTATTTTTCAGAATTATTGGATACATGAAATTATGTAAAATTGCGAGTTCGGGCAGAATGAAGTCAACAAATGTTTTTTTTTTATTTAGCACTGAAATAAAGAAGTGACTATGGGCACAGAATAGCCTACAATACATGAACTAGATGGCGCTGGCAGGCTCTTATCCCATTAATTTAAATTCACCGTAATTTGCCCCATTTGCCCAGCACTAATTTTTAATTAATTCGTTGTATTGATATGACTTGACATTTGGTTCGTTTTTATACGAATCTAAGTTTTGGGATTGAGGAAATAAATTTCACAATATTTCAAAGAAATCTGGTGATCGGGAACGACACTATAAGAAATTAAATATGGACTACTAAAATTGTGACAATGTTCTTGGAATGAGGCAAATTCATTTTGAAAATATTTTTTACTACCTTATCGGTATCGAAAATGTGACTTTTTAAAGGGTGCGTACCAATAACTACAATCAGTACAAATGAAACATATTTGTACAGGGTGTGCCATTTCTTTTATTTTAGTTTCATTCATTATCTCCTAAGAGAGGAGATGCCACTTGTATCCAGTGAATTATGCGTATACGCAGGTATGATACGATATTGTCTTTGGGACATGATGGGGGTGGGTCGAAAGAGGCCGAAAAGTTTTGTTTTGCGTTTTTTTTATACGAGTAACTATAGGTAGTGAACTATTAAAAATATTATCATTCTTAAAATGCATACCTTTAACTTTTTTTATCTTTACAGTTGTTAATAAAGGGGTTTTCAATAAGGACGGGTCGATGTTGAAATGGAATAAAACAAGCTGTGGGTAAAGTATTAACGGAATTCTTTTTTATTTGAAAGGCCCATGTGTGCCATTATGTATGGAATATAACAACGTTCAAATGTCCGCCGCGGCTTCTCAAGGGGGCACGGATCCGAGTGGTCAAATTTTTAATGACTGCCGCATAGATCCGGCTGAATTTGATGGATGGCATTGGTTATGTTGGCTTTAAGGGCATCGGTCGATTGAGGCTTATTGGCATAGACCTGCGACTTCAGGTACCCCACAAGAAAAAGTCTAGCGGGGTCAAATCGCACGATCTTGGTGGCCAATTCACTTGTGGCACGTAGCCCCGTCCTGCTGGAACTCATGTCGCCTACCTCCATATCATTCAATTTGGGTCAAAAGAAATCTGTTCGCATCATTCTGTAGTGCTCGCCATTAATGGTGATGGCCACACTAACGTCATTTTCAAGAAAGTACGGATCAATGACACCGCCGGCCCAAAATCCGCACCAAACAGTAACTTTTTGTGGATGCATTGCCACATGGTGAACCTCGTGTGGGTTAGCGTCGTCCCATATACGGCAATTTTACTTGTTAACAAAGCCATTCATCCAAAAATGCGCCTCGTCGCTAACGATGATTTTTCGGTCAAAATTAGGGTCCTCTTCCAAACGCTCCGAAGCCCAGTCAGCGAACAAACGGCGTTGTCTATGGTGATTAACTTTGAGCTCTTGGGTCAGTTGGATCTTGTACGGGTGTAGGCCCAAGTCCCGACGCAAAATTCTCCAAGTTGAAGTCTTGAAAAGGCCTAGTTCCTGTGCACGGCGAGGAATTCACTGCCTCGGGTTCTTCTGTACACTTTCACGAACTGCGGCAATGTTCTCGGCCAATCTGGCGTTCCTTTGACGTACGGGTGTTGGCTGCTTGTTTACCGAACCGGTTGTCTTGAATTTGGCCACCAAACATTGAAGTCGACTTTGAAGGGTCACTGCGTCTGCCGTAAAATGGGCGCAACGCGCGCAACGTTTGCACTAACGAACACTCATTTTGATAATAAAGTTTTATCATTTGGACGTGCTGCTCAATGGTGTAACTTGCCATGGTGATTTGGCATCAGTGACTGAATAATAAACACCAGATTAGACAGACGCCACAAAAACAACATGGCTGCCACATGGATGCCAACATCAAGCTGTCCCAATTGAAAAACCCTTTACAACGGAATCGAAAAAAAAATCACTGGAATGGGCAAATTGATGAAACGGAAGGTAGGATTCCCAAAATTTCAACGGCTCTAAATGGGGTTTGTTAATATATAAATATATTTTTTGTTATAGCTTATATAAGAAGGAATCCTTACCTACCAAACTTGGATGTGCCATAAATTCCGCCAATTTAGAAGTACCAAAGAATATATTTTTATAAGAGAGTGTACTCTTTATTCCTAAAAAAGTAAAATTTCATTTATAAAGTATTATTAACAGATGAAAAAATATGTGTTGACTAAAGCAATTACGCATTAACTGAACAACTACAACCAACACGATATGCTCAGGTTGTTATTTTTCATCTAATTTTAGTTGCAAGTCATCTATAAAGAGTATACCTACCTTTCTGTTTTAATTTTAAGACTCAATGTACAGCACGTATGTGGTGATTCAACACTTTGACCCATAAAATGGCTTTTTTTCGATCTGTAGCGAGTAACACGCATAATTTAAAACTTTTGGTCAATACAGATTTTAATCTAAGTAATTACTCACATTTTGAGACAAAAATTATTTAAAAATATTTATTACAATGGCCGTCATTAGGCTTTTTGCGCAAATGCATTTTGTGCATTTTTGAAAAATTTTCAATTTTTTATGCAATACCAGCTCTCAATGCTAATTTAGAGAGAATTTTTAGTCTTATGAGAGCACAATGGACTGATGAGAGAAATATACTTTTACATAGTTTCAAATATGCTACAATTCAATTTCAAGGAAATGGAATGTGTTCAATTTAAAAATATTGTAAAAATGAAAAAGGCATTTTGTCTAAAATATGGAGCAATAAAAAATATGAGAATTGAATTAACCAAAGTATAAATTTTAATAATAGATATTTCAGATATTATTTATACTTTTAATTTTTATTTATTTTGTCGTAGTATTGAGTTTGTTATAGTATCGAGATTTTCTCCTAGTGATCGGTATACACATACTACTACAAAACTATTATCACAATTTAATTGAATTTTTATGCAACTATACTCAAAATCTTTGTTTTTACATCACTTCTGACATATATGGCAGTTCCACCTCCTGTATATTGACTACTACAATAATAATTGGCCAGTGAATAATAGACCGGGAGATAGTGACAGATTTTTGGACGTGATTTTACTCAGTATGCCTTTCAAAGGGCATTATGTGGCACATATTCTCACAATAATAAGGTATGAATCAGAGAGTCATCCTGGGTTCTTCATGTGAAAAACCGAGTTTTCAATTATTCGAAAAATATGCGTTTTGATATGATTTTATACAGGCTGCCATGTGTTTTATAATGAACTTCAAAATAAAAAATTCCTCGGAAAAAATAGGCATACCGTTAGGGTGGGTCCAAAGGGCTATTATTGCCACGTGATCTTGTATTTTAATAATTAATTTTTCCACATTTCTGAACAGGCTGCCAATGAGAAGTATGCAAGTTATTCAATGTAAAGTGTACTTGGACATGCGTAAACGGTGTGCCATCTTTTTTTCAGCATTTTCATAATAAGAACTTGCATACTTCTCATTGGCAGCCTGTTCAGAAACGTGGAAAAATTAATTATTAAAATACAAGATCACGTGGCAATAATAGCCCTTTGGACCCACCCTAACGTTATGCCTATTTTTTCCGAGGAATTTTTTATTTTGAAGTTCATTATAAAACACATGGCAGCCTGTATAAAATCATATCAAAACGCATATTTTTCGAATAATTGAAAACTCAGTTTTTTACATGAAGAACCCAGGATGACTCTCTGATTCATACCTTATTATTGTGAGAATATGTGCCACATAATGCCCTATGAAAGGCATACTGAGTAAAATCACATCAAGGTCCCTTAGCAAAATGTCTGTGATGAAGAATTTATTCCCAATGCTGCCCAGATTTAAATGCAGCAGATGAATTGTAGCCGCTTTCCGTATCCTTGTATTTTCAATAGGATAATTCAAATTTTCTGGGAGTAATTGCTATATCAATTTGGTCTTTAGAGCTTCAATATTTACTAATCTTTTGTAGCATTCACACTATGAATTTGATTTATTTTTAGAGACTTTTTAAATTTTTCATTTGCCTGAGAGCAGTTGATACACTTAAAAGAATCAGAAGTACAGACACTTGTCCCATGGGCTCCAGCACATTTAAAACAGGTCTCATTATTTTCACATTATATGCAAGGTACCTATATGACCATACCTTGCACACCTAAAACATCTGATAACTGAGAAAAATTCATACACAGCACATCTTCTCCAGCCAATGTTTATTCTTTCCTCCCTGCACATTTTCTCTTTTAAAGCCACATTCTTGACACTAAGTATCAAGTTTCGTTTTCTTCTGCTTCTTACTTGTTTATATTTTCTTAATACCAATAAATCATTTGAATCTAAATCATTTTGTCTTTTGATATTATCCAAGATATGCTCATCACTTCCAGTGATAAATTCAACCTCTACTTCTCTTATTATATTTTGGGGTCTTTTGGAACCCTTCTTCTATTCTGTAATTCTATATCTCATTTGTAACTTTTTCTTTCAGCTTTTCCTTTGTTTCCTTGTCATTGCAATTGATGATAATAGCCCCCTCTTTGCACTCTTTAATATTTTCAACAGAAATAGCCAATTCCTTTGGATCATTTTTGGTCTTGCTACTGTCCTGCTCCAGTTTTGGTTTAACTAGTAGCACTTTATTTTTATTTGACTTTGATTGGGCTCTTTGAAGTACGTTTGAGTAGGTATTTGTTTCGGTTTGCTTTATTGTTAATACTTGCATTTCCCTACTTATCTGTTGAACAATTTCCTTTTATTGCCTTTCAAGGTTTGTCCCCATCTCGCTTCTTATGTTTTTCAATTCATCAGAACAGCTTTCATTCTTCTCCTTATCACTGACCTTCATTAATAATTGTATGTCATCCATCACTTGTTTCGTAATTTTCTTATGATATTTCTCGATAATTTTCTCCATGTCTCCACTTATCTTCTTTAATTCCATACAAAATATTCTAGTTACGTCTATTTCAAATTTGATAAAATTTTTCTTATTTTCTTCTAGTATTTTCCTTGCGCTCCCTTCTCTGCACTGCTGACAGTTGTAGAGTTCTTTTCTGTATTGCCATACACCTGATTTCACAATTGTATCTTTTACAGACATCACATGGAAAAACTGGATTTTTAGTGTCTTTTATAGTAGATTTAATTTTACAATTTATGCATTCAATTTGTGTCATTTTATATTTTCCGAGTTTAAGCCGGTCTAACTACACCACTGGCATTCAAAAAACAAACAATGTTTTGCCTCAACCAAAAAAAGGAGGGAAAAAGGAAAAGAAACAACCTGCCTTTGACCCCTCAATGCCTGATAAATCTCTAACTTATCCAATTCTTAGTGTAGGTAACATGTTATTCATTCACTTCATTCATCACAGATGAGGCAGGTCCTTATACACATGCCGGTATAAATTTCAAGATTACGTATACTACATTTGAATTTGATATCTCAGCCCCCCTCCAAAAATTATCTACGGAACACACACAAACTCCAAAATTATACAGGAAAATCTATCTTGAAACATTACTTTTACTTTTTTAATCATTAGGAAATAATGCATTCCAATGCTTAACAAATTCTAAAATAATAATGCTTAATGTAGAACCTAATCACACCATGTTTTTTTACTTTATTCCTCTCTCAAATATTCACTTTCTCCTAAAGATTGTTAAAATTTCCTGGCCCCAAAAAGATATAAAATGACGTGACACTTTCTATTTTGAAATTCACCCCATTGCACCCTATCAAACAGAGTACCCTCTTTTAAAATTTTGTTGGCTAAAAAACCTGAATTAAAAAATTAAATAATATACCCTCCCATTTTCATCAATTGCATTTCAATTGTAAGAATATAACGTGTACCAAATTTAAAGTCAATGTCGCACACACACTCATGTAATGATGTGGAAGTATTTAAAGATGCTTTATAATAATTTTTAATCTATTATATTTTTCCGGGAAAAGTTGTCTATATAGTCAGTCTAGCCACAAATGGCATATTATTACGTGTTATTAGTCATTGACAAAAACTGCATGCCTCTGTTTTTGGAAATTAGGTATCTACTCAACAATAATCATTGTCGTGTGATAAATGTGGGTACACCTTTGACTAATAATATAATAATCATTCACAAAAACTGCATGCCATTACCATAGTTTTCAATCCACTTCAATCGACAATCTGCTGTTTCTTGAAACCTATACAACTTTACATTGTATTTTCTGGGAGTTGCCCCAAAATTAAAAATTGGCATTTGATTCCTTCCATGGTAACTTGTAAAAGCCTCTGAGAAACAACAAATCACTCCACAAAGGAGAAATTAATTTACTGTCTTGCTGGTTTCTTTTACGCAATGTCATACAGTGAGACACCACAAATTACTACCAAATTTGGCTACTACTCCATAGGTATATACATGAATATGTTTTATTAAATGAGGATGATACATTTAAATACGATTGTGTCACTATTTCATTTTGCATCACAAATTTATTGCCCGAGGTTCCCATTAATTAATATAAAATCCTGGCATTAGTCATGAAGCAGTAAGTTTGGCAGCCCTCCATATCCTCACACCCTTGTTAACAAGCGCTTATACCATCCCTGCTGGACCATAGGCCTTGTTATGGCCCCCGCTCCTGTGTAGTAATACGTGTACTTATGCTCTCATCTACAGGATGCAATTTTCGATATTTCGAGCCCAAAAAGCACCTCGCGATTTGGCGAGGTGCCCAGGATTGTACTGTATACATCGTAGCTGAGGCCACACCTGAAATTTGTAAACATCGATTGACATTTGCGAGTTTGTTTTGGTATGGAGGATTTTCAAATTTCGTAGCGATTTGAGACTTTGGGGGCTCAGAGGCCCATCTGTTATTCCGTGGTGGGCTTTTTCAGGTACAAGCACGCTGTATTTTTATGTAAAATCTCGTAGAATATTTTATAAAACCCCACAGGACACCAACTATGCCTTATAGGGCTGTATCTTTTGAATCGTAATAGGTAGACACTTGAAATTTTCATAGAGTGTGTATGGCCGCTATAACAAGAAATAATAAAAGTAAAATAAACTTAATATAATAGTTTCGATTTTTGTTAACAACAAAGACAATCCCATCGACACGGCCAACTAACTAGTATCGAACACTTCTCAAACAGCGAAGTAGCACATTGGAAGCGTGCTGGGCTCATAACCCAGAGGTCCGGTGTTCAAAACCACGCTCTGGGGCAAACTTTTTTATTTCCTTTTTTTTTTATTTTTTACTAAAGTATTTTTTTAAAATATGTAGTGTTAATATTGTACGGTGGTACGGAACCCTTTGTGTGCGAGTTCAACCCGCACTTGGCCGATTTTTGACTTTATACCTACTTGTGTATTGTTATAGATAGTTACAGTATTTGGCATTGCAGGATCATGCTGCAGAGACAAGTTACAGAAATTACCATTAAATGATATTAACGACATGGATTCTATTATAACTGTGAAAATTCCGGATAGCAAGACAAACAAACCTCGATCATTAATTGTAATAAGCCGAAAAAATTAGAAGTTTTAATTTTGTTGAAATGTATCGCAAAAATGCATCCCTTCATCCCCAGTCTACCAGTCACACTAGATTCTTTATAAAATATATCAGAAAATGCTCCGTTCAAACTGTTGGTATAAATACTTTTAGTAAAATTTCAATTTCTAAAAAAAAACTGAAATAGCTGCTCAAATTCTGGAAGATGAACCAAGTAGGTACCAGTACCAGAAACTTCACAACAATTCGAAAAAGAGTTTTAAGTGAAGAACCTAAGACCTTCACAGGCAATCAAGAAAACAAAATTCAAAAAAATACTGGAAATGTAGTTTGTCCATCAGTTACCTCGACTGTGTCTCGAGCTGAAAACTTCAGGCCAATTATAAATTATGTATTATGTAGACTAATTTTTATAAAGTATAACATGTGTTATTCATATGCCATGAAGGAATACTTCTTGTGGAATATACTTGACTTGTCCCAGAAAGTTCAAGCTATTGACATACCTACCTGTAAATACATGACACGTACCCTACTAAAACATTCTAATTAGTAAGTTTTATATCACAAACCATGTACAGAGTGATCATTTTTAGATGCCCAGCCTCTGTTGGTGGAAAACGGTCAAAGATATGGAGATATTATATATGGGAGGTTATATAGGGGGGTGTATAAAGGAATAAATTGGCCCACTTAGTGACTGTTTGCAAATACGACCCTAGGCGTCGCGACGCCAAGAAATATTTTTCCCACCAACATACCTCCTTTGTTACACCGTTCTAAAGCCCTAATTTTTCTGAACATTTTTTAATAATGCCATTTTTCTTTATTCTCTTCCCTTAAAGTACAGGCGATGGGGTGCTGCGCCCTCCCGGGTGCAGGTAGCAGACAGTAGCGATCGGCTGACGCCTCGTCCGCGGAGCCGGTGTGAATGTGGCTGGGGGCGGACGGCACCATGTGCTCGCCGCTGGGGAAGGCAGCACGTGCCGTGGACTCAGCGATGAAGGTGTCGACATGGGGCTCCTTGGTGGGTCGAAGCTACGGCGCGAAGTCGCCAAGGCTATGGCCTAGCTGTAAGTTGTCATAACAATCAATTTAAATAACTTCTATATCCTGGTCACGGCACCAGTGTAACGACCAGGATATAGAATCCACCAGTGTAACAACCGATCCCCCCGGCCCCTTATGGTGCCGAAGAAAAGAAGCTTTAATTGTCAAATGATCGTCTAGTTTAATTGGTTAGGGCCTTGTCTTACTTTGTGATTTGTTTATTTGAAACCTTGGTAATTTTTAAAGTATTGATTGCATATTTGTTGATCAAACTGTAGGGTACAGCCATAAACACTTGTTTATTTGTTCTTTTGTGGTACTTTAGGTAGGTGAGGCTACCGAAATAAAATTCGTTTTGACCTAGTTTGCATAGTCAGCTGTTTCGGCAGTTAGGAAAAGTAGTAAATAGTTGGTTGCATAATTAATTGGTGTATTTTATTAATTATATTGCAGTTAGGACTTCGTATTACATTGTGTTGGTAGGGCATGAGCTCGGGACACGGCAAGGAAAACCTAATAAAACCCTGCCAGACTCGCAACGAAAACCTAATCGAGGCAGTGTGTGCACAACTTATATTCCTTCGTCCTGGGAAGATTAAGTGTTTGATTGATTGATCACAATGTGCAGGTGGGTAAGCGCACACCGCTGATTGGTTCAGGCAGTGCCTGAAGGTATAAATAAATATAGACAACTATAGAATCGCGACCGACGTTACAAGGTCGCGGGGGACCTTTTCGGCTATCTCTCGGGGTCACGATAGCCAGCTGTTATGACAGGGGTTCTCCTCTCTTGCGGTAATGACTTAGGCGGGGATTCAGGTGTGTGTGTGTGTAAGTATAGGAAGAATCGCGGCCGATGTTTCCAGGCCGCGGGGACCTTTTCGGCCCTCTCTCGGGGCAAGGATAGCCAGCTGTCGTGACGAGTTCACCTCTCTTCCAGGAACACCTTATGGCGGGGATTCATGTGTGTGAAGGTAGAGGAAATGAAACTCGTCCAATCGAGGACTGGGTTTGACATCCTTTGGTCGGGGAGTCTCCCTCGGACCATAACTGGTCGGGTTATGTTCGGTAACAAAGATGCTAACCAATTGGGCAGTGCACTCCCCAACATAGTATCTCGCTTGGTCGAGCGTTTTACCGCGCGGCTGGTTTACTGAATTAATTCTCACAAGAATAAATTGTGCAGTACTGGAACATATTTAGGAATACTTTATAGCTCAGGTTCAAAACCAACTTCGTAATGTAGGTGGGTATTCTCCCGGCGAGAGTAACACTTACACTGAAGAACAGCTAAATTTAGGTTGCCTGCATTTGAATATATAGTACACATCCATATACAAGAGCATCTGAAAATGAATAGTTATATTGTTTAGTCTATAGCCTGTAGTTACATTAACACTGGTATGGTACATGCGGACAGGGTACCTCTGAATTTGGCAAGGCGGGTGCGTGCGCAGTGCTAAACATGTAAATCACATTTGAGTGGGTGATGGCGGAATCCAGATCTCGTCAGTATTGAATTAAAAATAAGAGTAAGCTTGCCTTGACAATATTCTGCCTTTTAATCGACAGTTAGCTACTTGGCGACGTGTTTTTAGTATCATGTTATCTTGGAAAAAGTAATGTTTTTGGTGAGAACAAACAAGACAAACATAGACGTATGCCGACAACTGTTACGGGGATTGGTGGAATAGTTAGAGGTAATTTGTAATCTTGTATGTATCAGATTAATAATATAATATTATAAAATGGATTACATGACAGATGTGTTTTCAGTGGCGCATGGCGGCCATAGAACAAATGCAGATAGGTCGGCGAACTCGGACATCTTCGGCAGGGTTCAGAGTCGGTGCGATTGGCTGGGGGGCGTGGTTTGGGAGTGGAGGGGGAAAGTTTGGTCAAAAAAATGCAGGATTTAGCCCCCGTAAATACATAAAAATACATGAGGAAAGTGGGCAAATACATAAAAATACATGAGGAAAGTGGGCTCGTACCGGCATAGCTATACTACTTTTCCCAGTTAACGCAAGGAGGGGTTTGGCCGGTGACAGAGGCAGATCCTCGGGAGTAACGATCCCGCGTTATCCTAGTTGACCCGTATGGGTAGCGGGTTAGAATACTCCTATCGCGGCTCCGCGAGTCGTAAAAGGCGACCGAGGGCCGTCACTCCCACGTTACGGGAGAAAACTATAGAATGGAGAATAATAGGATAATTGTCATAGGGCCGCTGCCTGGGGATCGCCAGGGCATGTCTGGAGCCGGCGCTGGGCATGACAGTGAGCGGGACGTCGGTGACAGGGCGCTGATGAGGCGGGCCCCTGTTGCACAAACAGCTACAGCCCAGCAACACGAACATCTACAACATGGGAACCAAACGAGAACTAGGGTTCCACCCACCGAAGGTGCTACGCGGGAACTTCAGCCAGCGTTCACTCAGGCGGGATTACAACGACGACGCATGAAATGGACTGGGTCCATGAATGAATCGATAATGCGTATTTTTTACAGGGTGACAAACTTAGGACAAGAGATGATCGGCTACCGACAACAACTGCATGCCGAGTTCTGCAGGGAGTTTCCACACATGCAAGTGTCTGAACAAAGAGTGTCAGATCAGTATCGACTTATACTCCTGCAATAGATAAAATAATAATAAAATATATTTCCCTCAAAAACCCTTTTTATAAGAGGCTACTCGACCATGTCATATAGGTATACAGTAAAAACTACGCGAATAAATTAAAGAAGCCGTGAAAATACAAGAGGAGCCGCAGAAATCAAAGACACCATGAATGAATTAAAGATGCCGTGACCCAAGGTTAGTTTATAGGAAAGTTAGGACATTCGACGACTTGGAAGGGAAGGGAGGGGGGTGAGAGAGGCAAAGGAGGGAAAGGCCGCAATTTAAGTTGGTAGCATTTACACGTGAATTGGCGATTTAGTAATTCCCTAAATAGATAACGCTTCCAGCCATAGGCGCAGAGACGTTTTTGGCATGTACTTTGTTTATGGTGTATATTTTGTTTTGGCTGTTTTCGGTTATTTCTTCATTTTAATGTTTGTGCAATGAAATAACGGAACTTTGTGGAGTATGTTGGTGCATCACATTTTTGTTTTATGTTTGGGTTTTTACTTTGTTTTCGGTTTTCAATACCCGCGTTGTCCCTTTTGATACGCCATTGGCATCAAGCTGAAGGCCACCTGGTGAGAGCGGCACCGTTGCGCGATGTTGCCGGTGCAAAGGGACTGCCTTTGGTTTTGTTTAAGGGTGGGGGAATCTCCTAACCTTTCTATAAACTAACCTTGTTGTGACCAGAGAAGATAGGAGAACAAAAGAAAATGAAAATTCATGATTTATACTTACTCAGCTCACGGCCCATGGTCTCCAGGGGTAACTCGCGACTACACGTATGAACTTGCGTAGATTTAAATGAATGCATTTATAACTTTCGAGAAGGAACTATGCAAATTCACACCCGAACGGAATAAGGCCAGGGGAAGGAACTCACAGCAGTGCAACGACTTTTCACTCAAGGCGAACGTCCTAGCTCACACGTCAGTTAAAGACCAGAGGCGACTGATCTCGAACTCAAACTGTCTATGCCTTTTATCCGTTAAGAAACAAAGAAGAGAAAATGGCACACCTATGGCCTGCCTGCCTATGGGAGTTCTCAGAAGTCGGGAAAAGGTTCATCCCGATCCAGATGTTGGCGTTGGCCGACAAAAAACAGACTGCATTTCGCTTTTCCAAAAAGCGGCGAATTTTGAGGGCCGCCTTGACAATGACATACAGTTGAAAACAAAGAAGTGCTGGTGAGTCAGTTTCCAGATGTGGCAGAGGGCCTGAACACAGGCTGACCTGTCCGGTTCTTAGGCGGTTGTCGCAAATTCTTGTTCAGCGCGGGAGTAGACTTAAAAGAAACATATAGAATTTAAAGGGACAACATCGTAAATATAAACTAAGAATAAGCAGATATTACAAGAAAATATCTACGAACCAGCGACCCTAGGGTCAGGATATTTCAGTATTTTTAGTGTTTTCAAGTGTTTTTTTGTTAATTTATAACTAGGTATTTATTAGTATTTAGGATATAGTGACTGATTCTGTATACAATGGGACGCAGAAAGTGTGTGATGTGTGGCTAAATTGATATTTCTCAGGACATAACCTATCCTACCTATTTACTTTGGTAAATTTCCGTTAGATATCGGTTGAAAGTGTGCATTTTGAGGCTTTTGCTCCCCCTATACGCCATTGAATATAAGAAATACGTCCCTTATAGGCTCAATAGTCTATGGGCCATGCCAACAATGAACAAGAACAAAGAACAACGCAGTGTAGACCCGGTGGCTAGCACCGTTCACATGGTGACGATGGCCCATATATTAGTTCGCATAGTCCCGTCAGAGTGTTGGCATCATAGACAAACCCAAAGAGAAGACATCCGGAATCCCTAGTGTGACGTTGGCACACTAGGCGCCGGTGGCGCCGCCGCTAGCATCTGGGTGAACTATTTCTAGGGAGGCGGGAATTTTAAATATATTTTGAGAGACTGGTTGATTTATGAGCCTTTATTTTAAAGTTTTACCTTCTTTAAAAATTTAAAACAAAAACAAATGGGTTGTTCACCACAAAACAGTATTAATAGTTTTATGAATAAACGACACATTAGTTTTTCTTTAAAAACCTTTAAAAGTTAAGGCAAAACTTTAAAATAAAAGATAACTAGGTACTTAAACTAAAGAGGAAAACAAAATTGTAGCTTCTGAACACTTTAATACATTCAATAAAATAAACAAAAAAAATGAACTCTTGTAAAAATTAGCTCTTGTAAACAAAATCTCTTAAAAATAAAAAAAGGGGCTGGTTCAAAAGAAACCGAAGATTGTTGTATTTCTATAATTGTCTCTACGACAGTGTCATTATTTATGTTTGAATCCTGAGAACTTAAGTTAGATTTAGAATGAATTATTTCTGCATAAGAATGTTCATTATGAGAGGATGCCGATGCTAGTAAATTCAAAAAATGGTTTTGCAAATCTAACAAGTCTCACCTGGAGTCTTACTTTATCAGAGCTGGTAAAACTTTCCATATGGAAATGTTCTTCACAGACATAAATTTTTTTATCAGAATAGTTTAAATGCATGATATCACGCCACAGCCTCCTCCTATCTGTATTAGCCGGAAAAGTGAAAAATCTTTTATTTCTGTAAGATATGTTTGCCACTGGCCAATAGTAAATGTTTTTACAATGTAAAGCTGCACATCTGTACTTATATGCCCCTGGGGAAGACATATTGGGCCACACATTTACAGCGTTTTATAAAATCTTAGGTACATGACTAGGGGTGCAAATCTATTAGGTATCTACTTGCATCACTAGGTCGATATCACAGTAGGGTTGAGGTGAGCACAGGTAACAGTTCTCCTATTGGCATTCGCCCTATGGTACAATATTATAATGTTAATGATCCAAAAAAATCCATAAAAATCTAGGGGTGCAAATCTACTAGGTATCTACTTGCATCACTAGGTCGATATCACAGTAGGGTTGAGGTGAGCACAGGTAACAGTTCTCCTATCGGCATTCGCCCTATGGTACAATATTATATTGTTAATGATCCAAAAAAATACCTAAAAATATAAAATCTAGGGGTGCAAATCTACTAGGTATCTACTTGCATCACTAGGTCGATATCACAGTAGGGTTGAGGTGAGCACAGGTAACAGTTCTCCTATCGGCATTCGCCCTATGGTACAATATTATATTGTTAATGATCCAAAAAAATACCTAAAAATATAAAATCTTAGGTACATGACTAGGGGTGCAAATCTAATAGGTATATACTTGCATCACTAGGTCGATATCAGTTGGATTTAGGTGAGCACAGGTAACAGTTCTCCTATAGGTATTCGCCCTATGGTACAATATTGTTAATGATCCAAAAAAATACCTAAAAATATAAAATCTTAGGTACAAGACTAGGGGTGCAAATCTATTAGGTATCTACTTGCATCACTAGGTCGATATCACAGTAGGGTTGAGGTGAGCACAGTTAACAGTTCTCCTATCGGCATTCGCCCTATGGTGCAATATTATATTGTTAATGATCCACACAAATACCTAAAAATATAAAATCTTAGGTACAAGACTAGGGGTTCAAATCTATTAGGTATCTACTTGCATCACTATGTCGATATCACAGTTGGGTTGAGGTGAGCACAGGTAACAGTTCTCCTATCGGCATTCGCCCTATGGTACAATATTATATTGTTAATGATCGAAAAAAATACCTAAAAATATAAAATCTTAGGTACATGACTAGGGGTGCAAATCTAATAGGTATATACTTGCATCACTAGGTCGATATCACAGTTGGGTTTAGGTGAGCACAGGTAACAGTTCTCCTATAGGTATTCGCCCTATGGTACAATATTGTTAATGATCCACAAAAATACCTAAAAATATAAAATCTTAGGTACAAGACTAGGGGTGCAAATCTATTAGGTATCTACTTGCATCACTATGTCGATATCACAGTTGGGTTGAGGTGAGCACAGGTAACAGTTCTCCTATAGGCATTTGCCGTATGGTACAATATTGTTAATGATCCAAAAAAATACCTAAAAATATAAAATCTTAGGTACATGACTAGGGGTGCAAATCTATTAGGTATCTACTTGCATCACTAGGTCGATATCTCAGTAGGGTTGAGGTGAGCACAGGTAACAGTTCTCCTATCAGCATTCGCCCTATGGTACAATATTGTTAATGATCCAAAAAATACCTAAAAATGTACACAATAATGCACATAATGAATTGCTTAAAACTTGCAACAACCATTGCTTACAGGGGCTTTCGAGTTGATACCTGAAAGGCTCGGTAAGATAGGAAAACAATAACTTCCTATAAAAACGATTTGACTTGAATGCTTTGTTGAAGGTTTATTGCAGAGATAGGTACTCATCATATACAAATGATACTAATATTATTTAGCAGTGACAGCTGCATCTTGCTATGCATCTATTGCAATCTCTGGATTAAGTGGAACCTCGAATTATTAACCTCGTCTTGAGTTAACCTGGTATTTGGGACATCGAGTTGCCCATCACATATAAGCTAAAAAAAGTTATAAAGTATTAAGTATTAAACTATGCAAGTAATTCCTGGGCTTTCAGCAAGTGCAAGTACAAGAGCAGGCACAATCAATGTTATTAAGTTAGTATTTTACATTAATATACTTACCTATTATCTGTTGCAAAATCCTTATTAATTTCAGTTTTCAGTCTCTCTCTGTGTGTTTTAATGCGGGTTTCACGTCGGGAACACCATTCTGTTTCACTCACAGATCAAACATGGTTTCACCCTTGCACATCAAACACATGTTGTTATTTTAAAACACAGAATGCAGAGATTAAAATTAGAATTATTTGGAGCCTACGACAAGTAAACAGAAATTAACTTCTATTTCTGTGCAAGGAAAAGTCAGATGACATCGTTGACATCTATTTCTGTGCAAGGAAAAGTCAGATGACATCGTTGACATTAACAAGAATGACAATATTTATCTGGGTTGCGCACTAACATGCTTCCCTAATTACAGGGCCTTTCGGAGCGTCTTTTATTTGGGTTTGTCTATGGTTGGCATCTTAAATTCAGTCGCGTATCCTTGATTATGTCTCTGAGCGCTGACCGGGTTGCGCAATTTGAGGCAAGAAGTGGCTGTTTTTTGCTTTAAAAAAGTACCTATAGATTTGATGGGAAAGTACAAGCTGTATATTATATCCGTCAGCAAGCTAGGAAAATTAGGATTAATCACCCCTATAGGTAAGTTGATTAATCAGTTAATTTTTAATGTATTCTCTCAATTTTGAAAAAAATAACTAAATTCAAACCTCTCTTTTTAGAAGGGTATAACGTAGTAGAATATGGTTTTAGGATATTTACAGGCAGTGGCGTAGCCAGCAGTTAGGGGGCGGTGGGGGGCGAAATTTTCCGAAACATTTTCTTTGTAAAATATTGCCGTCTACTGTGTTTAGTTGGATTGAAATAGGTAAACAAAAATTAGAAAATCCACGGAAAATACAATGCTATTCATAAACTTTGCTCTAGCAACCAGTGGCGCACCCAGAAAATATGATTGGGGGGGGCCAACTCAGAGCCGTCAGACAGAAACTTTAGGCAGGGCAAATGACTTTCCAGTCAGGGCAGTCAGTACACATTTGAGAAGTGAGGGAGAGGTACCTAGAGGACGGTACTTTGTCGGTGGGGAAAGGGGGGGGGGGTAAAAAAAAGGAATTTAACCTTCGATATTAGATACAAATCGCGCCGCAGGCGAAAATTTGTGAAATTTTCAAGATCAAATATAATATGAACATGAAAATTTTTTTGCTAATTATGCGGGCCCATAATCGTTTGTGCAGTAAGCAAGAATACTTTTTAAATCACAAAAATCTAGTAATTATCAATAATAACACTGAACACCCTTTTGTGATTATCATATTGTTTCAAAGGGCCACATTATGTCTATAATTTTCTGGCCAGTGTAGTTAGGTATAGCGAAATTGAACTTTGTTTGAAAACCGGACAATAAAGATTATTGTTTTTTTAAGCGGGCAATAAAAAGTGTACTTAGAGGTGTCTGTATACTAAAATGCGCCGAAGGCAATTTTTTTATTAAATTTAAGGGCAAATTCAGTTTCAATGAAGTATAATAAATAAAAAAATCAACACGATGTCTTTTTTACTCTTTTTTTTTCTCAATGGTGCAGCGCCCTATCTACGGCTCTGGTGAGGTGAACTTGTGGCTCAGGCAGGACAAACATTCTGCCAGGCAGCTCCCCCCTGACTACGGCCCTGGGTCAACTTAAAAAGCTTGACGTAGTACATAAAAAATATTTTATGATTCAAAGAAATTTCCAAAATATGAAAAAATATTAGATATTAGCCAGTCAGTGCGCAATAATTGCCGAGGGTCGCACAGCGGACAGTACATCTACGATACCACCCTCGAGAGTTTTTAAAATATGGAAGGTCTGGGGGGGGGCCGAGGCCCCCGGGCCCCCCCTCCCCTGAGTGCGCCACTGCTAGCAACCAGTAAACAAGTGTCTTAAGTTATTTTGCGGGAAAAAATATCATGTACCAATTTGAAGAGATATAATGAAAAAAAAAAAATCCTGATATCTTTCTCAAGATTGGCATGTAACACATTTTTTCCGCCAAACGCAATCCCAATTTTTCCCAATTTTTAGATTTTAAATGTCAACTTTGACCGTGTGACGGAATATAGATATTGGGTTTTGGGAAAATAATATATGTTTATACACTCTTTTCTTTGTAGTTATGTATTGCTAAAAATTAATACAGGTTTCTTATTTTACCAACAATGTATTGGGAGTAGTTCGATATCTCCGCGTGTGGATGGCGCCACTTCCGTGAAAACCTTAGTTGAGCTATTAAAAGTACAGATGTCGCCTCTGGTACTAATAATGATCTCACGATCCATCCACGTGTGCCTACTCCTAATAAAGACCCCTGGGCAAGAAGTTATGGAATTTATTTGGTAGCCTGAACCCACATATCTGTTACAACCGGCTGGGCTGTGACGTCATGACTCTTTAGGCACAATATGCTTCAACATATCCCGAAATCATGTTTACAAAAAAATCGAATAATACAAATTGTTCCCATTTGATGCTAACTTTATTAATAGCACTGTATATTAATTATTAAAAAATTATACCTATACAAAAAATAATGTTATTCTTTGGTTTAATGTTTAAAATAAAAGTAACACCTGTCACAAATAAAAAATCAACCCGTTAAAAAAAAAGAACTAAAAACCGTGGGGCGCATGCAATATAAAATAATAATTATCGATACATGCACTTCAGTCACTAATAGAGGTTTAAAATTTCCGGAAAAATTGATCGTCGGAAAAAAAACCAGTTTTTTTCCAGGAAAATTTGGAAAAAATGGAAAAAAACAATTTTTTTAATAATACATAATAAAAAAGAAATAAAATAAATATTTTTAAATTAAATAATTATTATAATATATAATAACAAGTTAAAAAGAATTTATGTTTTTTGTTTTTTATTGTTGATCAAAAGTGTTTTGTTTATTTAATTTGTTTTAAATAAAACATTACTATCAAAATATGTTATTTTTATACTCCTTGAGGATTTTTCGAGCAAAATACGTAGGTATACAAAAAATATAATTTGAGTGTTTCTTCAACTTTCTTTGTTTATTTTGTTTATTCGAATTTTATCTGAAATTTTCGATTGTTTCCAATTTTTCCATTTTTTGGGCTTCGGAAAAAAACGGAAAAAAAAACATATTTCCTGTTTCTTTCCGTGACGTTAAACCTCTAGTCACTAACAATAATTATTGTACCTATTGCACTGCAAATACTGTTTTCCACTGGCAGCTACTTTTCTACACTCCTACACTCTATTGCACGCGCCCCATCTTTATGTGGCAAGGATAAATTATTTTATACATTTAAGTTCGTTATAAAAAAAATTCTCGCGGGGACTACGGGGCAGCGGGCAATGGGCCAGATCGGCAGGGTGTGGGGTGCTGAGGCTAAGAGGCTATCGCCCTCACCTAGCCACGCCACTGAAAAATTCCTCTAATTTTTATCCAAGGATTAACCTCCTGCATTTTCTCCAAATACGTAGAAAACACCCACTATACCTTGACAAATCGATGCCTTCTCTCGTAATCTGTGGTATTCAACTTAAAAGTTAGTTTATGTTAATATCAAGAAAATGATTATATTACAAAATAAATTTTCTACAGCATCGTTTTATAGTATTTTAATTAAACTGCCGCAAGTGTCGCCATAAAATGAACACATTATCTTTCAAACATTTTCATGTCTGCATATTGCATACAAATTAAACACCTATACAAAAATCACTGGCTTAATATTTGCCCATCTGAATAGGCTCAAAGGCAATCCCAACCCACAGATCGTGACAAGGAGAATACAGCATTCCTATCTAATACGTTGTGATTGTCTTTGAGGAGTTCTAACAGTTAACAGTTAAATTATTATTACTAAAGCATGTTATATCACGTTTCAATTGAGTTAGGATTTTGGTGATGAGGTCTCCTCCTTCTGCCCTGTCTCAGCCTTTGTCGTCGTCTAGTGTACTCATCGGAGAGGCTACGATACTTGAGATTTGATGGATATGGAAATGAAGAATATTCAGGATTTTGAGGCCCATTAAATTCAGTTGGATACCTTTGTGCTTGTGGAACTCCAATCGCACTTGATGATGCATACCTGAAAATGAGTTAATTTCGTTAAAAGTTCAAACTTGCACATCCAATAAAGTTGAACAGGAAAAAAAGACTGATAAAATAAAAAAAATACCCTTTCAAATAAATGAACCATTGAAATCCACTAGCTTTTCCAGCTAGTTGTAAATAAAATTCTATTGATACACGCAACCGAACATACATTTGATGACGTTTTATTTTCTACCTTAAAGTATTGATATACAGGTGACTATGACTATGTTTATCTCGATGCGGTCGATCCGATTGAGAGAGGTTTGAATTCACTGGAGTGGATTTAAATAGGCGGCGTAAACCGTACAGATTGAAATTCAATCCGATATAAAATTTTAAGTCAATAAGCCGTTATTTCCAAACAGAAGTTGGCCAGAATGTGCACCAAAGTACCGTTGAATAAGTATAATAAGTTAATGTCCCTAGAGAGGATTGAAAACCGTAGGATTCAATACTGATGATGTAAACGTAGAATTATAAAGATTTGACATAACTCAATCGGATCCATTTTAATACGATCGAGTGGTCACAAGATAAACATAGTCTATAACTCGTGCATATTGGTTTTAACACAAAAGATTGTAAATAGAAACCGATCATTGAACAAATTTTGAAATATATTAGAAGTAGCTTATAAGGATAGTTATGTATTGTCAATACATAATATATAATACAGATTTATACAGAGTGAGTCATTAATAATGGCACATAGTGCAACCGCATATATTTTGGACCAAAGTATTACGATTGAGGCTAATATGCCTTATAGAAATATTGTTTAAGAGATAGATAGATAGATGTCTGTGTCGATGAATTTAGCGTGCACCGAGTCATGTGAAAACCTATGTAGCCAGCTTTCGGGCCCTAGTCCATGATTTTCCTTGTCATAGTGACTTCTATAACTCGTCCTTATTCCACGTTTTCGACCTCTGATATCTCCACCAAGTATAGGTATAAAAATAGGTATAAAGGCAACCCTCCATGCCGGTCTTTCTATTGTACTTATTAGTACAGTCATAACGATTTCCATCTAATAAAAAAATCCTAGTGAGCGGGAATTTTGCATATATCTTTACTTTTATATTACTAATAATGTGTCAAAAGTTCCCACCGATCTCTCTTTCGTTTCAAGTTATTAGAGGTTAAATGTCACAGAAATCGTTTTTTCGCAAATATTTTGCTTCCTGTATGTCCTATGACTTTTTTAGTTATTATAGAAAATAAAGAGTAAATACTGGTCTTCAAAACATGTTATATACATATTATACGTAAATTCAACCCTCTTCATACTGTATGCCAGGAAGACACCGGGCAGTAGCGGCGCATCTGTTTCCACACCACCTCAGGCTTCAGAGGTAGTAGACTAAGAGCGGGCTGCGGTAGGTTTTCACATGACACGGTGCATGAGAAATTTTTACTCAGTAATGTCTCGATTTGGCCGACAAACTGAAAGTCTGGCTGCCAGTACGCGGTTTGGAAGCAGAGTATTTCTCGCTCGAATTGAGTTAACAAAAACAGAAACTTATCTTTGATTTTGTGAAAAAAAAAATAGTTTTCGTAAAAACTTTTGCTTGCAAAAAGTAATGTTGGCATACTTATAGTTTATTCTCAGATATACAGGCTGGCCAGAAAATGCAAATATCTGAAAATGGATAGAACTACGATTTGTAATTTTAGAGAGAAATACTTAATTAATAAGTTGTTTAGAATTAAATAAGGAATTTAAATCTAAAATTTCATTGAAATACTCATATAGTTTATATTTACTAATTACAAAGGGCGCATTTGCATTTTCTGGCTACCTTGTAGATCTGAGAAGAAATTATATACCAATCTTATTGATTTTAGAAGCAAAAGTAAACTCCTGGATAAAATTAACGCAACATCTAAAATTTGCCACTTACTTGATGCTATTTTTTTTCTGAATTTATGATCCGATTTGAATGATTTTTTTTTTGCATTGTAGGTTGGTTCCTTGACAATGTCATAGTTTTCGCCGTTTATGATAAAAAGTTCATTTTCGTTTTATACCGAGTGTAATAAAAATGTTATGTTTTTTTCCGAAAATTCGTATCAATCTCTGGAGTATACTAGCAACCGAAACATATAGCAGTTGACATTAGACGGTAGGTCCATCTTTCTTCAACATTTTCTTTTTTGGTTTACTTCATTATCTCTGTTATTAAAGGAGATACACTGTTTTATAGCGTAACATGTTTTTATAGACTTTATTATTCAACACATTCATTGTTAAATGTTTTCATGTAGGCTATGGAACATTTCAAGCGATGTGTCAATAGATGTTGTGTTTTAAAGTTACAAAGGTCAAATAAAATTCGCCGTACCGATAAAAACTGTTCGGAAACTGCTTATTAAACGTTCGTTTCATACGCCCAGTTGCCCGACGAGTATTTTAAACTTGAAAAATGAATCAACCAAAAAATTTATCGGCAGAAGAAGGAGTAAGAGCTTTAACTTTGGTGAATGAAGGATATTCGATGTGTCGTGTTGCTAATGTGATAGGAAGACATGGTTCGACTATAAGTCGTATGGTTGAACGATTTAACGAGACAGGATCTTACTCTAGAAGGTCAGGCCAAGGGCGAAAACGATGTACCGATCCAAGGGATGAGCGATTTATTAGGCAAACTGCTCTAAGATACAGGAATATCACTAGTATTAGGCTAAAAAGTGAGCTTAGAACTGCTCGCCATCATACAATATCGTCTCGAACAATCAGAAGACGTTTAAATGAGGCTGGTTTAAACAACATAATAGTCGGGCAACGGGGCATATGAAACAAACGTTTAATAAGCAGTTTTCGAACAGTTTTTATCAGTATGGCGAATTTTATTTGACCTTTGTAACTTTAAAACACAACATCTGTTGACACATCCCTTGAAATGTCAGAATTTTCGGAAAAAACATAACATTTTTATTACACCCGGTATAAATCAAAAATGAACATTTTATCATAAACAGCGAAAACTATGACATTGTCAAGGAACCAACCTACATTGCACAAAAAAATCATTCAAATCGGATCATAAATTCAGAAGAAAAATAACATCAAATAAGTGGCAAATTTATTATGTTGCGTTAATTTTGTCCAGGAGTTTATTTATAAAGAATTTTTTTTTCAAAAAGTTAAAAATAAAAAGTTGCTCTCCTTTGTTAAGACAGTCCGACGGCCAGGCTTTCAGTTTATCGACAAGAATCGAGACATTACTGGGTAACCAAAATTTAGCGTGCACAGTCATGTGAAAATCTATGTAGCCAGCTTTCGGGCCCTAATCCATGATTTTCCCTGTCATAGTGACTTCTACAACTCATCATCATTCCACGTTTTCGACCTCTGACATCTTCACTAAGTTCTCGTCTTTTGTCCCCCCTCCAGGTTCTCATCATCTCAAATACGCCATCATCGGCATTGGCGCCGCAAACATCGTCGGCGTCTGGTCCACGTTTTTTCGTATTCAATCCAGAAATCAGTTGCAAGAAATAGTGTTCAAGTGTCCAGGATGTATTATTAAGCTATAATATGTACCTGTGATCCATATGAGTGCTTGAAACTTGTTTGTTTGCTGAGATCAGCAAACTAAGCGCGAGTAAACAAAGTGTCTTTGAGGTTGGAGTGGGGGTTTCCAGTACGCGGCGTTGCTGGACCGGGCGGAATTTCCTTGGACATCGCTAAAAGTTTATTGAATTGCCTCTGAACAGAATGCCTAAAAAGAAACCGGGTCCATATCTTTGTCCCGTGTGCAGTTTGGCCTAACGAAATCTCTGTACAGCTTGCAATGTGGTGGTGCTTGTAAGCCATAAGCGCTGTACTGGTTTAAATGATGCTTATGAAAAGAGAAAAACTGAAAATAAATGGTTATGCAACAGTTGCTCAGAGACGCATCAGATTGTTCGGGGGATGAATCTGCAGATTGTCCCACTGATCGTGATATTCTGCGTATCCTGAATGGAACATTTTCAACCCTCGAGTCAGCTATCAAGTATAATGGCGGTTTGATGGAGGACTTACAAAAAACTGTCAAACTGGTGATGGATGAGAATAAACTACTAAAGAGTGAACAACTTCAGATGAAGGAAAACATATCGCTACTGGAAAGGGATATTATGGTACTCAAGAAAACTACACTTAGAGGAGAAGTAGACGAGAGAAAAAAGAACGTTATTCTCACCGGATTAAATGCAAACAAGGATGTCACAACTAATCTTAAAAAGGTGCTAACCGCCTTAACTGTTCAAGACGATGACTGTAAGGTCTCTGTGCTGCCCACCACTGGTGGGGGTAGGGCTGTGGTTCTGGTGCAATTTTCTACGGTGGATGTTCGTAATAAAGTTTTGGAAAAGAGACATAATCTTCGTTTGAATACCCAAATCTGCGGAATAAACGAGTCAACAACAGCAATCTACATTAATGAGGATCTACCGCGTTCAGTTAGAGAGATTTTCAAGAAGACGAGGGAACTAAGGAAGATAGGATATCGATATGTCTGGTGCAAGAATGGTCAGGTGTACGCGAGGAAGAAAGAGGGAGACAATGCAATGAAAATTAACCTAACTAGTGAAGTGGATGCTCTTCTAGCTTTAAACTAAACCAGTCTAACAGTCAGCAACGGACTGAAATCTGCGTGGCATATCAGAATGCTGGGGGTATGAATAGTAAAATATCTGAGCTCTTTGCATCTTCTGCGGGTGCCGACCATTCCATTATGACAATTACGGAGACCTGGATCCAGGAAGGTGTCAGTAATGATGAACTGTTTAATATTGACTACTCAGTTTTCCGTTGTGATAGAAGACTGGACATGGTCGCAGCTACCCGTGGAGGGGGTGTTGTGTTGGCGGTATCGAGTGTTTTCAAAGCTATTCAGTTAGATCTCCATCACCTTCTTATGCAAACTCCAGCAATTGATATAGTTGGTTGTAAGCTTTATTTAAGAGTCTCATTACTTTATGTATTTGTGGTTTACGTACCTCCAAATACGTCTGTGGCTGATTATGAGGCATTAGTTAATTGTTTTGAATTATTTCTAGTTAATAAGAATGATAAGGTCCTCATATTGGGTGATTTCAATTTGCCAAATTTCAGTAAACTTGTTAGTGATGGAGACCTGACTGATGCAAAGGTTGAGTTGTTTAATAGATTCTTGCATTTTGTTGATCTCTCTCAGTATAATTTAGTGTTTAATGAAAATGGCAGGTTATTGGATCTTGTTATTTCAATCTTTCAATATGAAGTGAAAACGGACTTGGTACCTCTCCTGCCGGTTGTGCCACACCACCCTCCGCTTATCATTACATTTTCCTGTAGTCATAAAAATCAATCCAACCTTCCGGTTAACGCCTCTCAGAGGAAATTCAACTTTAGGAAGGCAAACTTTGATTTGCTCTATCGATCGCTACTTGACACCGATTTTTCCACACTTGACAGGTGTACCTCTGTTGATGAAGCAGTTAAGTTGTTTTATAATATTGTTTTTTCTTTGTTTGAAGAGTCTGACCCCTTGGCAAAATACCATAAACGTGAATTTCCCATATGGTTTACGGTTGGTATTATTAAAAATATTAAATGCAAGCACCGTGTTCACCAGAAATTGAGAATCACCAATGCACCTTATCTTCAAAATAAGGTTCAGAGCCTGCGCAGGATAATTAAACAACAAGGTCACCTCAAGAATTCCTGGCATTGTAACATACAAACAAGAGACCTTGTGCGAACCAAATAGTATTGTTAGAGCCTTTGCTGATTTCTTTAGTGGTGTTTATACGTTACCCTCCGACGCAAATGCTTCAGGTTTGGGCCCTTTAAACAATATGAATATTTCAATTAACCTACTCTCTGAGGATGATGTAACCAGTGCTCTCAAAAAATTAAAGCCTAAGTTGACTAGTGGACCAGACGGTATCCCCAGTTTTCTGTTAAGGGATTGTGCTGGAGTGCTGGCGATGCACCTATTAAGGATTTTTAACCTGTCGTTACAGACCCGTGTGTTTCCGAATTCATGGAAGGAATCAAGGGTTTGCCCAGTATTTAAAAAAGGTGACAAAGGGAATATTGAAAACTACAGGCCTATCTGTTTGAGCTCCTGCTTATCTAAGGTGTTTGAAATGGTTCTTTGCGATAAAATCTTTCCCCAGGTCAAACACTTCATATCTCCAGCCCAAAACGGTTTCTATGAAGCTAGAAGTACCACCACAAATCTTATTAGTTTCACTCAACTCACCAGTCTAGCTTTAGACAAGCGCTCACAGATCGATGCTGTCTACACTGATTTCTCAAAGGCATTTGATCGTATGGACCACACCCTTCTCTTGGAAAAGCTTTGCTCAATGGATTTTCATAACAATCTTTTGAATCTGATATCATCATACTTGAGTAATAGGTCTCTGTTTGTCGAATGCAATGGATTTAGATCTCCTAGCTTTTGTGCTACCAGTGGTGCACCCCAGGGCAGTAATTTGGCACCATTATTGTTCGAGTGTTGTTTGCTGATGAAAAAAAATATTTCGTGAAATCAGGTCTAACACTGACTGTATGGAGCTTCAAGCTGATCTAAATAAATTATGTGAATGGTGTAACAGAAATACTGCCTCTAAATTCTGATAAATGCAAAGTCATGTCATTCACGACAAATAAATCTTACACTGCATCGGTATACAACATTAATGGTGTTTACCTTCAGCGGGTTTTCTCATTTAGGGATCTTGGTGTTGACTTTGACCCCAAGTTGTCTTTTAATAGTCACATAGCAATTGTTACAACATCTGCAATGAACACAGTAGGCTTCATAGTTAGAATTGGTTCAGACCTTAACAATGTAAATGCCTTAAAGTCTCTCTATTTTGGTTTTGTCCGCTCTAAACTTGAGTATTGTTCAATAGTTTGGTGTCGATATTATAATGAATACATTAAGGGGGGCCTCGCCATTGTATGTTTGGTTGCCTGTATCAATGTATTTTTATTTCCAACTAGCTGGAAAAAGTAGCAAATTTCAAAGGATTACAAAAAACACGGGTATTTTTAAAATATCCATAGATACTAATGACACTAGTTTAAAAGTTATGGGCGAGATTTTTTTTTTTGAATTTCAAACTTTATGCGGGCATAAATTCGTCTATTTTGTCTCTTGAGCCGGAATTTTACCTTCGTTAAGATGGGCAGAGGTTTCCGAATATGCTAGGAACGAAAACCCGGTAATAAACATTGTAATTATCCAATCTTGTTGTAAATAAAAAACATAGGCAAAATACCCTTAAATTATGCAGCGGGAATACCAAAAGTGTAGCTATTGTTTATCAGATGGCGCGAAAAACAGACGATCGATGAACGGTTGACGCTGTTGTTACAGGTCCAGTTTAATAATTACATATATTATGTTCATATGATCAATTTTACGTTTTGGCGATATAATATTTAAGCAACTAAGCTGTCTGATTACTTTTTTATGTTTTTGTATTACTTCCATATTATTATATACTATGAATTGCGAATTTTTAATATTAAAATAATATAAAACTTCAAAAGGTATATTCGGGAGACCCCCGTAGCTCAAAGACTCCGATTTGTGATTTTAACCCCTCTCTTTTTGGTTTGGTTCATTGATTTTTAGCTTGAAAGGTACATGCCGGCACTAAAAACTGCTTTAGTTGACTTTGCATTATTTATACGTATGTCGCCGTTATGTATTTTTCGTGAGGAAAACACAATAGTTAGCATATAAACTGACATTAGGGGAGGATTCATATGTCTATGTCTCTATATGTATAGGTATGTCGAAAATTATCTATACCGGGTGTTCCATTTTAATAAATGCAGCTATTATAAATATATCAAAAACGAAAATCACAAAAAATCACATAAAAGTTGAAGCATATGAGGTGCAATGTAAGACGCACGTTTTCACTTGTAGGCAGACGACGTTTTCAAGGTCACTTGAATGTCAACTGTGTTTTTTACTGTTAAAGGCATATCTTTAGTTAAAGAATGTTATTCGGCACGTTTTCTGTAGGTATAGTATTGCTGGCTTAAAAGTTCTACAAAATTATGTTTAGTTTTTTCAATGAAATGAAACATGGTCTTTTATGTGTACATAAGGTGTTTCTTCGTTTGCATTAACACTACATTCAAACACACATTTTAAGTAACGCAATAATTAAGATAAATACATATCTCGAAAATAAAAAATGAAAAAAGAAAACGATATATTGATGCGAAAGAACATCTTTTGTACCTATATGTTAAACATCTACAGTGTGACCTCCGTTAAGGAGTTATCACCCTGGTAAAATATTTTTATTTGTTTACCGATTTTGATAAACTTTTTTTTGTTAGGTTCAAAAAGCACATTAAACAATGTGTGTAACTTTACTTTTGGGCTGTAATCACGGCCACCTGTCAACACATGGGCTCAATTTCAAAAAGTACTATTATTTGTTCAATAAAATTTTTATTAGGTACAGGGTGTCCGCCTGAAGGTGATAGGAACATTCACTTTAACCATTCCATATTTTTTGAGACAAATTAATGATTTAAAAACCAGTTTGTTGCAGTTTTTTCCAAACAATGTAATGTCGTTTGGAAAAAAACAATCGAATGTCAAACAAAAGTTATAACCAAAAAACCTTTTTGGAAAAAATGAAGATGGTGCAAAATGTATCTTTTTATGAATTTAAACATATTTTTTTTATTAACGGATAATAATAGAACACATATGCAGTTAACTTTGGGGTTACCTTTCGATTAAAAACGAGGAAAAATAACCGACTCAAACGTGGTCACGTGACTTTTGCTATCTGTCAAAAATTATATTTAAAAAATAAAATCCCTAAAAATTGGCTTATTTGTTACAATTTCAAAACGTTTAACTTGAAAAAGTCGTTTCTATTTTAATGTTACATAAGCGCCTATTTCCTATTTATAAAATTTCTTAAAATTTTAAAAAGTCATTACTTCGTAAAAACTATTTTATATCACTAGCTATACAACATAATATATGAGTATCATTCTATAATTTTATTAATTTTTTATTATTACTAAAAAATATCGATAAGAATATGTCTTTTTCAAAAGAAAATTATATTAACGCTTTAAAATTCTGTTTGACACAAAGTTGATGTACCGGCAAGCATTTAGGTAGTACCATAGAAGAATCTACTACGTAAATTCTTCTATGGTAGTACCTATAAATTTATTTACATTACATTTTCCATTACTCTAAATGTATGCCAAAATAATACATATATTAAGATATCAGCAAATAGTAGGTATTTCACGTATCTAACAAAATTCACAACTTTACGTCAACTTTGGATCAAATACAACAGAATTTTAATTTCTTTCGGTTTATCAATATTAAGTACTTAATGAAAAGTTAATAGAATGATAAAAGATAAAACTATAGTGACATAAATTCTAAATGTCAGATCATTCATGCGGTTTTGAGGGAGAATTATTATGTCATGACAGTAGGTTTGACAGCCGGTAGGTAGTCCTCTTACTTAATATTTTACTCAACAATATTCTTAATAACTATGAAAAAATATAGAAAAATAAAGGAGCGTAAATATTCGTATAATTATTTTGTATTTAACAATTCACAGTTTCAATCCCAAAATACGCCAGGATGGAAGCGATGTGCTGTTATTTGTATAAAAAATGGGGTCGGTCCACCTGCCTCCCCCTAGACCCCTGGTTCCGACCAACGACCTTGCCGGGCAACAAAACAACTTATAAGGAACGGAAACTTATTTTAGCAAGGCGAAACATTACTTTTTATTCTCGCTCTGTACCAATGGCCGCTCTCCAACTCCAGCGCCATCTTACAGACACTTGCGCAATTTTTGCACTCCAGTACCCAATTTCTGTTTTAGCAACATTTATCCTAGTTAGGAACACGGTCAAATGAAGGTCGTCGCGAGGTGATGACGTTTTATTTCCATCCTTAATCAACTTGAGAGTGTCCAACGTAAATTTCTTAAGTTTATCTCTTTAAGATTGGATGGTGTGTATCCACCGAGACGTACTCCTCAGGCTGAATTATTGAAGAGATTTGAGGTCCCTGCTCTAATTGACAGACGTAAGGTTCTAGCGCTCCAGTTTCTGTTTAAGGTGGTGTTGGGCCTAACCGATAGTGCCGAGCTACTATCGTTCCTCAATTTTCATGTTCCATCTAATACAAGATCCAGTCACATGTTTTACCTGCCTAAAGCAAACACTAATTTATTGTTAAGGTCTCCTATCTACAATATGTGTAGGCTCGCGAACGAGTTCTCTGAACTTGATTTTTTACACCATGGCTTTTCAACTTTCAAGAGGATACTTAGACAGCTCATTTTTGCCTGAATTTTGATTGTGGTTTACCTGTTTACTTTTTCACCTATCTCATGTTTTTCATGTTGTATATGTTTCTACATTCATAAGTTATTCAAACTAATGTAATGTATACCTGAGTTTTTTTGCACATTGTCTTATTAATGGAAACCTTTCTGTTAGACAATAAAGCTTATTATTATTATTAAATACCTCTTATTCCTTCTCTTCTATCTCGTGGTTACTTTCTTCCACAACATGTTATTTTCTTTCTATTCTATTTTGTGTCAAGAGGTCAATGGGATCAAACTTATTATATTCTTCATCTTGAATGTTTTCTCCGGTAGCACTATCAATATTTACATTGAGACATGATCGACCGTGACAATGGCCACAAAGCATTGAATGAGGCTGTCCAACTTTTCGACACCCGCAATTTGTGTTACATCCTTTAGTGCAGTTGCAAAAAATAGTAGTAGTAAAAGTACTCCCGGTGCAGGTGGCAATAAAGTCTTAATGGGCTCAAAAACATTATGATTTATGGTCCATCCTCATTATTAAGAATTTAAATCATTACCGAGCCAAGTCTGTACTTGATAATACACTTGACTTAGATATTGGCGAGCGGCTGCGGCAGTAGGTGAAAGTGACGACGATTGTTTTGTTGACTTCGCAAATGTCATGTATCGTATTATTTAATGGTTGCACGAAAAAGACCTATATAACCATTTTGTGTAGAACTTCCTAACGCAAAAAGTCATATGACTCACGAAAAATGAGATATTTGAGAAAATAAGAGTTTTATGACCCTTGATCTTAAATAGATAAAATCGCAAGTGCGATATTGATGGGGACTTTTTAGACATTGCTTCCAAAGTTAAAATAAAGGTGTAAGCAAAATTTAGGCTCACTTGGATTTTTTTAGCAGATGCTGCTTTTTCCGGCCTAATATAACTGGACTATTATTTGATTTATTATTGCTATATTCTTAACTATCTCTCTTATACTTATCTAATTTCTTATTACGGCGCTAGGTATTCTTACTCATTGTATACCAGACAACATTTTTGCCAGCCCAGAATAATAATATATAACTATCTATTTCATTCGAGGATTGGATCAATGTGATAATAAATATAGCCGTGGAGACATACACTGACCAAACTTACCTTTTTCGCATGCATACGGAACACCTGCTAATTCTTGACGTTAACGATCCTGCCTTAAGTGTTTGAGGAACAGGCTTATGAAACATTGCATATTCTTCCACAGTCGCTAGCCAGAATGATAAAGCTGTGGTATAGTAATTGCAGCGCCCATGGCCTTGACATTCAATAAACGGTTTTGGTCTAAATTCTTCTAAACAAGACCCAGGAGAAACAAGGGATTGGCCGGCTCCTTCGCCCCCTGCATCTGTGTGCTATAAGAAAGATTAGCCATTATTTATATTTGTTTTCGAATTACATATTTAAAAAATGCATTTACTTTTTTTTGTTAGAGTTGTGAGTTTGTGAGAGTTGAGCATTTCCAAATAAGATCATTGTTGTTTGTTGTTTGTATTCAGAGAGAAAAACACCTATTTTCCAAATTTTCAAAATATATTGCTAGTAGAAAAATTGAAAATGGTGATTCAGATGCATAAAAATTTAAATTTACTTATTTTTGCTTTAAAGATAAATATTTAGCTTTAGTTGTGGCACTAATGCCAGATGATATTATATGCAGGGTGTTTCTTAATTCTAGACAAGATGGGAAATAAAAAAAAATCGAAATTTAATCAATCCAAATAGCTCGATGCTCATGGCTGGTTGGTAAGCGTGCTGTTGTCATCACGCTGAAAACTTTTCGCGAGTTTTCGCACACACATTTCTCATAATTTTGAAAGAAATGGCTCGTGGCATATGGGACAAAATGCTTTGGTAATTGGCAACACCAGACTAGTTTCCAATATCTAATGGAAATTATGTATGGGTCTTTCGGAGGTGTGCAGACCACGCCAGGTACCTGTTTCGGGCTTGTTGGCCCTCATCAGGCAGACGTGGCACACCTCACCGAAAAACCCACATTATGTTGGCTAAGTGGAATAGGAAATAGTATAATGCGGTGAGCATTTACCATCCAACGCCATCTAGCTGATACTGCCAAAACCAAAGCAATATGAGTGTGTATATATCGAACGGTCGATCGACTATAAAAAGAACTCGACAAAGCAGCGTGGCGCGGTGGAAAAACCAGAAGAAGCATACATACGGAGAGCCAAGAAACTCGTTTGATTCATCACCGAGTATCTTCTAATATATAGAAATCAACAAGGATCGAATCGTGAGTTTCAATCCTCGTGTGCTTACGTCTATAGCCAAACGATGATTAAACAAAATGAATATTTAGTGTCCCCATTATAATTTTGAAAGAAGTTTAGTGTTACCAATTACCAAAGCATTTTGTCCCATATGCCACGAGCCATTTCTTTCAAAATTATAATGGGGACACTAAATATTCATTTTGATTTCTCATAATTTTTAAATTACACGATAAAATTGCTACTGGTAACATTACAATTTTATAGAAATATCTCGTCATGGATTCGCACCTTATTTATACACCAGCGAGCTTATTTTAGATTTATTACGCTAGGGGAGCTAAGTTCTGACTGCACCACCTGGGCACCTGGTATTATAGATTGGTCTGATTGGTGGATGCATTTGCGAACAGCTCCTCTAAACAGTGTTAGGCATTGCGTATTGCTGCATGTTTGTGTACGTTTTGTATTTTGTTTGCTACTCGGTACCTTGCAACTAACAACTTGGGTCAGCTGACGGAAACCAAGAGGTCCCTATGCATCCCACTAATTACTGTTCCACCCATTTTTTGATATTAACATTTATATTAACAAAAGAAGAAATGGATTGACGTTGGAAAACCAAAAAGGTAATAAATTAACTTTAGACCATGATGTATTTCTCATCACAGCAGGAAACTCTTTCCCTAAGAATGAAAGAACTCCACAAAAAACTGTCGAACTTTTAGGTTTTTATGAATATTTCAACATTTTTTAAAATTTCTAGTAAAAAATAAAAAATCGCCTCGACGTGATGTCTACCACACGCTCGGGGTTTTAATACCTTTGAAAAAATTTTTTTTTGATTTTGGACTTTATTAAATTTCAATTCGTATTTACCACTTGCCGTTAAAAATATTATATCATAACTGTAACATCTTGTATACATGACTCTATCAGATGTTGTTCGTGTCCAATTATGGGTATTTCCTTAATAAAAGTTTTATTTCCCCCTGTCTAGATTGGACCCCTTAAAGAGGGTTACACAACTGTTATCTTTAACAATTTTTGTGTCAGTTTAATTCTGTGTGAGGCCCTTTAGTGTGATTAATTTCTAAATAGCGCCTTTATAGTTGAAATTTTAAAATTTCGTCTTATGCCTTGGAATTTTAAAATTTCGACTAGTAAATCGAAACTTTAAAATTTCGACTTATACCTAATTGGGAATTTTAAATTAACTTGGAATTGCGGACTTGAGGCATGTCGTCATGTTGTTTTATTTTTCGTTAAACTGAGGGTGGGATAAGTCGCAAATTTTTACAGGGGACGTATAACACCATATAGGACTTAGGTCAAGAGAAAAATCGACGATAACTACCTTACAAGGTTCGCAAAATGAGGGTGAAGCTCCGCGCGCAAATGAAGCCAAAGAGAAAATAATGAAAAAAATCATTTCAGTTTATCGACCATGTATCATTCTACATTTAGAGTGTTTTCAAGTCAAAAATACACTAACCAAATAAGAGACAAGTTGTACAGCACAATTGAAGACCTCGGTGCAAAAACCGGACAAGTCCATAGTTTACAAGTTTTGGGAAAATGAAAAATGAACTTCCGGACTTGTCTGGTTCTTGCACCCATGAATGCGAGCGGCCAAGTCCTAAAGCTATATATCAACGTTATTCTGCTTTGGATTTGGCTGATTCTTACACTAATCGATCGGCGATATTTTAATACATAAATGTAGTGGAAAAAGTCAATTTACCCATATTTATAAGTTTTGAGAAAATGAAAAAAAACTCCCGGACTTGTCTGGTTCTTGCACCCAAGAATGCGAGCGGCCAAATCCTTAAGCTATATATCAACGTTATCATGCTTTGGACTTGGCTGATTCTTGCACCAATCGATCGGCGATATTTTAATACATAAATGTAGTGGAAAAAGTCAATTTTACCCAGAAGTGGACTTGTCCGGTTTTTGCACCGAGGTCTTCAATTATCATCCAAAACGACTATCCATACATTTCTGGGGAAAGAAATTTGATAAATTTTATTCTGGGTGTGGGTGTTATGGTCTCGAGAAAAGTGTGAGCCACGTTCAAGTATTACAAAAGCGTGAGTGAGTGTCTTATTGAAGCAAATCATTACTTACCATAAAGAAACTATACCCCACCCAGAGCTCATCCCAGTCATTAGGACATTGCGGGATTGTTGTTGATTGGCTGTGTATGGCAATAGCTCTAGTAGGTGCTTCGCAAACAGAACATCTACAATTTTTTTGATTCTCAATATACTTGTATAGGTATGTTAAGATCTACTTATTGTGAAGTGATTACCTTGAAATGTATTTCTGTACATCATTTCCATATGCCGGTGTCATAGTCATCGGCATAGATTCTGTAGTAGATAACCAATAACTGTAGTCATTGTTTTGGGCATAGTCACAAACATCATTCAAATTGCAAAATAGGAATGGCATTGCATTAAATTTTCGCAAGCAGCTTCCAGGACTACCTAAATCCTGCCCATGAGATTTTTCATTTCCCATTACGTATAAAAATGAATATCCATCCCACATTTGGATAGTATTTTTGGGACATATGGGAACTGTGTCAGACTGAGAATGTCTTGTAAAGTAGAATCCTCGACTTTTGGGGCCCGTTGGGTTGAAGGCAGGTTCTCCTATCATTCCTGGTAGACCTCTCGCTCCTTTGTTGCCACTGGTACCTCGGTTTCCCGGTGGCCCACTCATACCTAAAAAAAGTGTAAATTGTTGTAGCTTAAGTGTTTTTTTCCTTTTGTTGTAGGTGATACAGAGGCTTTGCAAAATTTAATAATATAGGTTTGTGTTGTTGCAATCATATTATATACTTGTGTTGTTGCAATCATTTCTGTGAGTTTATTTTCAATTAGAGCCCCTGTATGATACATAAATTGACAGTTTTTCCTTTTAACCGACATAAAATAATTTCTACATGGTTAAGGATATGTAGGTATATGCTATTTGAATCTAGATGTCTCTAGGCTCGCCGGTTATTTACAAAAAACTGAAAATATCCTTATTCTTATAATGAAATAATAACTTTGACGGTATTTGTATAACACCCCTTGTAAGAACTAGATTCATAGATTTATCCAAACTGTAGTTCGGGGTACGTGTATTTAAAAAATTAGAAAACTTTTAATCTAACATTCTACGTGAATACTAACGGTCTGTTTCGAGAACGCTATGAAACTGTGACCGCTTATGAAGATACCTCGGTTCCGGCTAATTCAGAAAAGGTTATCAAGGCCACCTATGATGGACTGAATGGCGAAACAATTATTGTGGAACCCGAAGAATAATGCGGACTATATAAAAGAAGTATATTCCCTGGAAAGACGCTGACCACAAAAAGAGAGCGAATAATATTTGTGCGGATTGCTAACCTGAAGAACTATGATCAAAATTTGAGCAAAGGCGAAAAGATTGGGTTGCACCACAGCAAGTTTCACAGCCCCTACCAGAGAATCTGAAGAAGATGGTCGAAGAAGCCGCTGCTTACATAACAATGGAGCAGCAGTACCAACTGCGAAAACCGATTGAAGAAAATCGTGATGTGTTTGCTACGTCTGAATGCGATTTTGGAAGGACATGTTTAGTACAGTACAGGATAAATACTGGTAATAGCCCTCTGATCAAACAGGCTCCTCGAAGGATACCCCTTGCTAAGCAAGAAGAGGTCTCAGCTATGATGAAGGAAATGGAACAACAGCGAATCATTGAACCGTCACAGAGCCCATGGACTTCTCCAGTTGTCCTAGTGAAGAAGGATGGTTCTATGAGGTTCTGCGTAGACTATCGACGGTTAAATGACATCACCAAGAAGGACAGCTACCCTCTACCCAGAATAGATGACATTCTAGACACTCTATCTGGTTCTAAATGGTTTTCTATATTGGACTTGAGGAGTGGGTACTGGCAAGTCGAAATGCACACCCAAGGTAAAGAGAAAACTGCATTTTCTACTGGTACAGGTTTATGGCAATTTAACGTTATGCCATTTGGCCTTCGTAACGCACCAGCAACCTTTGAGAGGCTCATGAAGTCTGTGCTAGGAGGAATGATATGGAAAACCTGTCTAGTATATCGGATGATGTCATTATTTTGGGAAGAACATTTGAAGATCACTTGAAGAATGTCCGAGAGTTATTCCAGGTGTTATGAGAAGCTAACCTAAAACTAAACTCGAAGAAATGCTGTTTCTTCAAGAAGGAAGTTAGATATTTGGAGCATGTAATTTCAGAGCAAGGAATTAAAACAGACCCAGAAAAGATAGAGTTAATTGAAAAATGGCCGCGACCAAAAGATAAACATGAACTAAGGAGCTTTGCACACATAGCCAGTCCGCTGCATAACCTCACAGAGGATGGGATCGATCATATGTGGACCTCAGATTGTGAGAAAGCATTTCAGACCTTGAAAAAACCTTTATGTTCTTCTCCGATTTTGACGTTTCCCATTCCTGGAGAGACATTCATCGTGGATACAGATGCTAGCAACTTTGGAGTTGGAGCAGTACTGTCCCAGGAGCAAGAAAGGTAAGAAAAAGTTATTGCCTACTTCAGTAAAACTCTGTCAAAGCCAGAGAGGAACTACTGTGTGACAAGAAGGGAGCTGCTAGCAATGGTCAAGGCCGTTGAACATTTCCACAAGAATTTATATGGCCAACCTTTCATATTAAGAACAGATCACGCGTCACTAAAATGGCTATTCCAGTTCAAGAATCCAGAAGGACAAGTGGCAAGATGGCTTCAAAGGCTGCAGGAATATGACTTCAAAGTGGAACACCGCAAAGGGGACAACCATAAAAATGCCGATGCATTGTCAAGAAGACTATCATCACTGAGTCGACAGGAATTAAGAGAAAACCAGGACCTAATTTTATGTAAACGAACTACTGTCCGTGGACCTGAAAATTGGTATTCGGAAGTCATCGCCAGAGAGCAAAGCGAAGGTCCCATATTCGGTATAATATTTGACCTAAAAGTAAGACATATACCCAAACCTGAATGGAAAGATGTTTCGGACAAATCACCAGAGTTAAAGGCGTACTGGGCGCAATGGGACTCGTTAGTAATTAAAGATGGTGTACTAAAGAGAGTCCAGATGGAAAAGAAAAGCTATTTCATACAGTACTTCCCAAAAAGAGAGTGTCGGAGGTCCTGAAAGCCGTGCACGAAGGCGTTGGAGGTGGACACTTTGGCATTAGTAAGACCTCGAATAAAGTTAGACAGAGTTTTGGTGCTGCCGATGTGAAGAATGCGCTTCAGCGAAAGGACCACAAACTAGGAACAGGGGTAAAATGATGCAATATCTGGTCGAAGCTTCTTTTGAAAGGATCACCATCGACGTAGCAGGACCGTTCCCAATCAGCGAATCTGGCAACCGTTATGTGTTAGTTGTCATGGACTACTTCAGCAGATGGCCAGAAGTTTATCCGATCCCCAACCAAGAGGCCACCACAGTCGCAGAAATCCTGAGAACTACACTCTGATCAGGGCCGCAATTTTGAGTCGGAGATTTTTAAAAATGTCTGCCGCCTGCTAGGGATTTCCAAGACAAGAACAACACCCCTGCACCCCCAGTCTGATGGTATGGTGGAATGCTTCAATAAGACTTTAGAAACGTACCTGAAGCTGGTAGTGAATCAGAAACAAAGTAATTGGGTCACATGCATACCACATTTTCTATTGTCCTACCATTCCGCTGTGCATGAAGCCACGGGAAAGTCTCCAGCCAAGATTATTTTCGGAGACGAATTAAGGCTCCCTATCGACATCATAACCAGCTGACCAGAAAATCCAGAATCTACTGATGACTACATACACCTGAGAGAGCGTCTCCAGTTGGTTCATGAAGACGTTCGCCAGAAGTTGCATCTAGAAAGTGACAGGATGAAGATCCGCTATGATCTGAAAGCAACCAGTGTTGAATTTAATTGGGTGACAAAGTGCCGTTATACAATCCCAAGCGAACAAAAGGTCGGTCTCCGAAACTCGATAGAAGAATACATCGTCGTGAACAAGATGTCGTTTATCGTATAAGACATAGCCTAACAGCAAAGAAGAAGATAGTAAATATCGTCAGGTTGTCTCCATACCATTATAAGTTTTGGTATTCTACTTACAGTTTTACAATTTTTATGATTAGTTTAGAAGCATTTTCCGTCATTTTAGTGCGATTTGGAGCTGAGAGAATATTCTTGGACAGTGGCAGTAATCTGACAAGTTTATTTGTGATTTTTGAAGGCCAAACAATAAAGGTGGTAACCAAAGCAACGAGTTTGGACTGTGATTGTTGAAATTCAGTACAGTATAAAATCGTTGACTGACGTATTAATAAGACTTCTCACGGCTATAGTTTCATGTCCTGGAAAGTAGATGGCGCCTATGGTCAACAATGTATTTTCCATTGTATTTTATCTCCGGAAAGCGCATGGTGAGCCAGAGAACTGTCAAACATGACAGCCGTGAGCAGTCTTTATTAATACGTCAGTCAACGATAAAACGTAATTTACTCAGTTTTTATACCTTTGGGTCCTTGGAATCCAGGCAATCCATATTCGCCAGTGTCGCCCCTCGGTCCTTTTAATCCTTTTAAACCAGGTGATCCGGGAATTCCAGGTCTTGCTGGTTCCCCTATGTCTCCATCAAACCCGGGCAAACCAATATCACCAACTTCACCGCGGGTTCCATCTAGTGGCCATTGGCCAGGCTCTCCTTTCATTCCCCTAAATCCGGGAAGTCCAAAAGTGCCAGGGCGACCGATATCTCCTGGAAACCCTTTCTCCCCACGAGGTCCTGCTGGGCCAGGACGTCCATTATATCCTGAATCCCCCCTTTCGCCCTTTGTACCATTGTAACCAGGTAAACCTAAAATAAATTAAGAGGCATATTGCATAAATGTACACAACAAATAGAAAACTTTCCACTAGATTTTTTTTTTCAAAAGATTTTTCACATGTATACCAGTAGAGGTTAAATTATTTCCGAAAATGTTTTCAGGGCCATTAATATTTTCTTAAAAAGTGTCCAGGGTCCTACCCTAGCGCAAAAAATTCCGAAAAATACTTGGGTTGCCATGTTGCCATATGGTAACCGTTTAAAATAAAGGCTTCCGATTGGTAAGTGCAAAATTTTCACTAGTAATTGGCCTAGTGCTTGAATTATTGCCGGAAATTTTTCGAGTACATGTATTTTTTGAAAATTATCACAAGTCACGTAGCAACCAGGAATAATTTTCTTAAAAAACTCGTGTTAGAGAAAATTTTCCGGATATTAATTCAAGAACGTGGGGGATTTGGTAAGAAAATTCCATACCTACACGTAAATTAAACGAAATTATTATCAAAATTTTTGTTGATCTGCCAAAAAAATTCTGCTGTAATCACCTCCTGCTGCCTAGAGCAAGTGAGAATATTTTCGGAAATTTTTTGAGTTGCCATGACAACAAAGCAAAAAACCAGCTTCTGATTGGTCAAAAAAGGTAGGTATGGAATTTTCGTATGTAATATCACAAGTGCCGGAAATTTTATCGAGTATAAATTGGTGGTGGCTTCGCTCTCGGGATTTTATCTCCGAAAATAAAAGCCCAATTTGTACGAGTGGTTTTGCTAATGAGCAAAATAGCGCTTGCAAATAAAATTATTTAGAAAAATTTACGGCACGAGTGGTATTTGTCGAGATTATTTCATGAATATGATTTAATAATTTATGTATTAATTTTTTCTATGTTTACATTTCCAAAACGACTCATTTTGAACGAGTTTATTGGCAGCTTCGACTGTAGCATTCGAGTAAACAAACATGAAGCTTAGATATCCAAGGCAAATGCGATTATACCTACACCATGTCAAGAGTTGGTTTATTTTCTGAATGTGTGTCATACATTTAAACGGAGACTGAGGTCTAATAAGAACAATTTAGCAGTGTAAAAGTTATATAAATTCATTGATACAATGCTTAATAATACCGCAACAAAATTTATAAGCTGCATAATTTAGAACAGTGTAAGACACCAATTTTAAGAAGTACGTGTTTGTATCGAACAGATTCGCGGTTGCTAAGCAACGAAGTGGTAATTGCACTAGTGGTATTACCGCGATAATTTGCACTAGTGCAATTATCGCTAGCAGAGGCATATGATTGGTTGGATTTTTATGGAAGGAGCTACTTTATTGGATGCAGGCAGTATGAGGGAAATAATCATTATAATCTGAGCTGACGTCGAGATTTTTCCAATCCGTTGTCATATATAATTTTTTAACAAGAACTGACCCTTGTGCAATATCACGAATGTTTATGGGCAAAAGGCACCTTCGATAAACATTTCCCGTAACAACAGATATCCGCGTTATATTATATATAAAATATAAATAAAACAATTTTCAAAATGATGACGGATTTATCTAAAAGAAAAAGACCGTTTTCATGAGACGAAGCAATGCATGATTGTCTTGAATTTATCTGGAGCTGTCAAATTGACCCAAAATTGCTGGTTTTGATTGAGGTACAGAAAAGTTCATTCAAACGATTGCCAAGATATGGACTATATTTAAGCCTCCGACATGCCTCTAGACACAATTTCAAAGTTCAAACATACAAGGTTGCTGACCCACGGCCAAAGTCTTGGACCGATATTAAAATTAAGATATGAGGCAATTTTCAGCCAAAACTATTTGGAGATGGCAGAAACGCGAGGTCTTCCACAGCTTTTATGTCAAAAGTTCAACACCACGTGGGATGCGGGAGAGCTATTTCATTCAGTTTTAAGGCATAGCAACATTATTTAGAACCAATTACTTTGCATAGCTATATTTCAACAAATGGCCGTGGATCACCAGACAAAGGCTCGGCTTAAGGAGTTGGAAACCGCGGGATCGACAGTGCAGCTTTTTGATTTTTAAAGATTTTTTATTTTTAATCACAAAAGAAGGTGGTAAGTGTAAACTGTGATTGCTTTACGTACCTGCCGCTTCTTAAAATTTTTCGACAAAAATAATGACCAAAAAACGAAGTTTTTCATTTGCAGGTTTATACAGGGTGTAACTTAAGTATGTTAAAAGATTTCAGGGAGATGGTCCTCAGCCAATTCTAAGAAAAAAGTTCATATAAACATATGTCCAAAAATTCTTCGAATTTGATATAAGGGGTGTTAAAATTCTCTAAAAAAATCGACTTTTCCCCCATAACTTCTTTATTTGTAAAGCTTTTTTAACCAAATTTGGTACACATCATATTTGGCTAAGACCTTTTTAAATGTGTTATTTTCAACCTCTAGATTGAATCAGTGGCAGAGATATGGGTAAATCGTAAGACAAATTCAAGAAGAAAGTTAATACGGCCCTGTACGAAATTAAAGTAGGTAGCAGTTTTGGATGGAGCATTTGTTTCTGAACAAAAAGTTTTTCTTGACTTATTTTTGTATCTATCGCCGTTTCGTGGCAAATTAGATTTTTTTTAAATTTATTTAAATAATTAAATAACTATTTAAAAAGCTTAAGGAAAAGATCAGGATCTTGTTCTCAATTAAAACAAAACTTTGGAGGTTTCAAGGTAACACAACTAATTTTAACACGAAATAAGAATAAAAAAGTTTTGAGAAAAGACGTTTTTTTAGAATATTTTAACACTCCGTATATCGGAAGCGAAGAATTTTTGTACACATGTGTATATGAACTTTTGTTGTTAAAATTGGCTGAGGATCACGACCCTGAAATATTTTAACGTACTTAAGTTACACCCTGTATAACGCAAATAGAATAATTCTTTTTCCATGGCCACCAAGAACAATTCGGAGAAAAATAAATGTGTTTTATTATTAAAGATAAAGGCTTGTTACCTTTGAATCCTGTATCGCCAGTCTGTCCTTTAAAATTTTCAGATGCAAAACCATAGTCGCCTTGAATTCCTTTGCGACCGTGGGCTCCTTGTGGGCCTTCCAAACCTGGTAGACCTGGATTGCCTTGTCTACCAGGGGTACCAGGCAGACCATTATCACCATTTTCTCCCTTCTGTCCTGGCATACCTAATCCTGGGATCCCAGGGCTTCCTTCAGGCCCATCGAGCCCAGTTTCTCCAGGAAAGCCTTTTTGTCCATGGCGACCTGGACGTCCTGGAAGTCCCGGTATCCCAGGTTCACCATCTTCACCAGGCAGTGGATTTTGACCGGGTAAACCTGGTGCACCTGGATATCCTAGGTCGCCTCCAATTCCCTTTAATCCCGGATAGCCAGCTTCACCATCTAATCCCGGAAAGCCAATCTCTCCCCTTATTCCTTGAAGACCTTGTTGACCGGGGTAACCATTATCTCCCCTTGCACCTCTTAGTCCTGAAACAATACATTTCATATTGCACAAATTAGACACATATATTACACTTATAAATACCTGATAGGCCGTGCATTCCACTGATTCCAGTATCACCTTTGTCGGCATATCCATACTGTGAAATTCCTGGAAGGCCACGATCTCCCTTGTGGCCTTTTGCTCCAGTTTTGCCACTTAACCCAGGTAAGCCAATGTTGCCAGGCATTCCTGGTCTTCCTAAGAGGCCTGGCTCGCCATCCATTCCACGTTCACCTTGAGCACCCGTAGTTCCTTTAAGACCTATGTTGCCCCGTGAGCCTTTTGGTCCAGGTAAACCATTCAATCCAGGTTTACCCGGCCGACCCGGGAATCCTTTGTCACCTATTAGTCCAGTATAGCCTTCAAAACCTTGATCTCCTCTTTCACCTTTCAAGCCAGGTTCTCCATTAAGACCATTTCGTCCTACATTTCCTTCTTCTCCCTTTCTTCCTTCAGGACCATAAACTGTCAGTCCATTTTCTCCTGGAGATCCTCTTTTTCCACCAAGGCCGGGTCTACCATCAAATCCAAGAGGTCCTGGTAGTCCAGGCTCACCTTGTTCTCCCTGTGCACCACTAAATGCAGAATCTCCTTTGGGTCCTTGATTCCCAGGGTATCCCATTTCTCCTCTACGGCCTTCTAAACCAGGCTCTCCCTAAAATTATTGTGGAGAATACAAGTTTTGCAACTGAAAGCTGTGCGGTGGTCCTAGGCTATGGTGATGCCATGTGAGAGGATGCAATGTCCCTCGTAAGCATACTAACCAGGTTAGTAGTTCAAAAAGTGAAAATATGCAAAGTTTATATTTTAATTCCCACATGTCGTCCCTCACAGTTAAACTTGGAATAACAATAATACCCCATATATTTAAATGTTTCGTGTATGAAAGTTATAGATTAAATGAAAAATGGAATGTTACAAAGACTTTGTATTTAGTAGAGAAGCTTCTGTTTCCACTATTCTTAAGAGTCACCACTAACGGACTTCTGTTTGTTAGTTGATATACTTGTCATGTTTTTGAGCTGAAATTCAGTATTTTAAATTTATTTACAATGAGTGACAAACCACTGTCTAATATAGGATCATAATCGATCATAACAAGGTTAGTTTATAGGAAGTTTAGGACATTCGACGACTTGGAAGAGAAGTGGGGGTCAGAGAGGCAAGGGGACGAAAGGGTGAATTTAAGTTGGTAGCATTTACACGTGAATTGGCGATATAGTAACTACTTAAACATTTAACGCTTTCAGCCATAGGCCCACACAGTGGCACCGTCGCAATAAGCCCCCCGGCAGCTGAAAGCGATGAGTCATCCAAGGGAGGTGGGCTCAAGGCGCCAATTTCAAAGTTCAAGATGTAAACTAGGTAAATTTGTTAAAAAAACACTTTAAAATGATTGTTTACATCTAGAGCTCATGGTTTTACAACATGGATAATAATGTACGAGAATGAAAGTCATATCTACCGGTAAAATTTTCGTATATGCCAATTATTTCTTATTTGCGTGCCTAGATACAACTAAATTCGAATGAATAAAACCATAAACTTCCTGATTTTAAGGTGGTTAAGTTTAATCATGTAAAATTGTTAGGTCTCCAAATAGTCCAAACCAAAACCACTTTTACCCTGGAAGACTGTGTAGGAACAAAATCTCTTTTGATGGCCTTAACCCACTTTTCCTTTAAAATGGGGTCTTTATGGAGGAAAAAGCGGACACTTTAGGACCGCCTTTAGTTTCTCTTGCAGTTGGGAAGAGAACACGTCCACGGCATGATTTAAATAAATCCGAAACTATCAACACAACCTAAATCCTATAAACTAAAATTGAATTTTAATCATTTTATTATTAATCACTGCTGTTTTACTACCTTATTAATAAAACTCCACATCCTATATTACTAAAAAACACAGTCCCACCATACAATGAACACAACAAATGTTCTTTAAAACAGAAAAATCGCCAGAGAAGTAATCGTAAACCACTACAAAAAAATATCTCCCTGTGATGACATAGTGACACTTCGCGTCGCCAGCTGACGAGTTATTATTATTGCGACGGTGCTGCACACAGACATTTTTGGCATATTCATTTGATGCTTACAGTCAAAGACATGGATCTTGTTTACTTTTGTTTACGCGTAAATTTCTTATATTGCTATTGCTATTTTTCTTCTTAAAATGTTTCGGTATTTTTTGTTTTTTACTTTTTTTAACTGCGTAACCCCTTCTGATACGCCACTGGCATCAAGCTGCGAGAAGTAGAACAGTTGGTGGAAGCGGCACCATCGTACGATGTTGCCGCTGGTGGGAGGCTACCTTTGGTTTTGTTTAAGAGTGGGGGAATGCCCTAACCATCGTATAAACTGAGCTTGGATCATACTAATTATTGTGATCGTGGCTCGCCGGACAGGGGCAATGACTGCAATTTGCAATAGATCGATATTAGGTTTTGGTCACTATTGCCACTCGACGAGTTCGAGTAGAAGCCGCTACGAATGAAATAAAAAATTGCCAGGATACATTAGCTTAAATAAAAGAATCTATGCAGCGAAGAGTTGAAGCTGTATTAGGAATGGAGGACAACAACATTTCGAACAACTTCTGTGAAAATGTTAAGTCATTAAGAAGTGGTGTCGTGGAAGTATTATGATGAAAAGTGAAAACAAATTAGTGAAGTGGTAAATGTGATTATTACTAAGTTATAGCGAATGCTTCTATTGCTAGGTGAGCCTTCATAATAATTTTCTTTATGCAGGATTATAGAGCTACAAGCGAACACCCGTTTAAAAAAAGTAGGTAATGCGCCACTGCCGTACCCTATGGGAGGTGTCGAAGTTTGCAAAGTTTTATAGATATTTTTTCAAAGAATTATCTGACGGTATGGCAACGCTGTAGCAAGAAGCCATAGCTTCAGTAATGAAGGGGCCTTGCAACCAGTGGCTCTCAAGCTGTCTCTAACATTCGGGAAAATGTTTGAAAGGCCATACATTTTTATTTTCTGCACAGTAAAAAATATACTATTATGGGACGTGCTTTTGGGGTCGGCACCTGCCGCCAGTTAAACTGTATGTATTAATCAAAGTTACACCCTATATTAGTCAGTCGGACCGAAAAAAATCCGGCAGAGCCGATTTTTGATGTTGTTACTGCTGGTTAGAAAGGTGAAAACCGAAATTGGCGTATCCCCACCTCTCCCCGTTTCGCCGCTATCTTAAAAAAGTGTTTGGAATCCTATTGGTCGGAGGAAAAGGACATTTTAGAGCATGGAATTTGCAACATTTTTTGTTCCGGGCCGAACTTTCTGTAGTTTATTCCCAAAAAGATGAGGGCGCCCAAATATCTAAAGAACAGTTTTAACACATTATGACCTAGAAAAATTAATTTAGACCAAAAAACTTGTTAACAAAAGTTAAAGACGTTGAAAAAATCTATAAAAAAACATCAGTATTGTTTATTAATTGTTTCAAATCGCCTAAGTAAAGGCCGGTCCACACGCAACGATGGATTGTACGATTTGCATGCGCAAGTAAATCGTTACAAATAAATCGTTGCGTGTGGACAGCAGATTTGAACAAAATTCAGAACTGTGCAAAGTTTAAAGTCGGAGTTGAAAGTTTGAACCGAAAAGCATAGATTTGGGAGATTTGCGCATGCAAGTCGTAACGTGTGTACGCTTGTCTGAGATTTGTACAGTTTTTAGGTGTGAAGGTAGCTGACTCCTACCTATTTTTAGTCCGGAAATTATTAAATTAGTTGAAACTAAAACAATAACTGATTTATTTTAAATTAGTTAAAAAATATGTCGACGATTTCGCATAATTTTATAATAGAATTCAATGGGAAAATACAATTCGTTTCAATAACCATGCTTTAGACCATCTAGTTCTATTTAAACGTTTCCTGATTTCTTTTTTCTGTAACGATTTACTTGCGCATGCAAATCGTACAATACATCATTGCGTGTGGACCGGCCTTAACAGCCAGTCGCATGTTCGTTACGCATTAAGATTTAGTGGAATTTCCACATTTTCACAGAATTTTTGATGTTTTTTCGATAAATTTTTGAGTGTTATTCATAAATTGTTAAAAATGTGTTATGTTTCTGAGGATTAACGAAAAGTTAATAAATAGTTTACACAATTATAAAACAAAAATTGAAGAAGTAGAATTTTATATAGAAATAATGTCAAATATTTTAATCATGTTTGTACGGTTTGATTATTTCAGATGTCTTTTCTTCGGAAGCGTTTCTTTTTATTTATGTCTTTCTCAATAACACTATTTTGTTTTGTTCCGGGCCGAACTTTCTGTAGCTCATGAATATTATGCATTTAAAATCAGTCAAAATAGGCACAAATATGGGTTTATTTCCAATCAAAAACCTGTAGTACAGCGGTAATCTTGAAAAATAAAGTGACCTGTGCGGTCTATATTATGGGCCCTATAGGCCTTTAAAACGGGCCCTAAAATTTAGTTTTTTCGCTATATATCTTCTAGATGGCTAGATCGATTTCGATGATATTTGACTCCTGCCAATAAGTAAAATTATTGTCTCTCACATTTCTATTATAGTGCAATGTCCGCAACTGCTAGAGAGTTTAAATCCACACACCAATACCGTTGTTTTTGCACTCGAAGCGCGTTTCGCTAACTAAGTTAGCATCATCAGGAGATGATTAAAACTAACCGCTTATTACTAACTTACTCTATTTATACTAAAACTACCTACTGTATTAATTATGTACCTGTCAGTTTATTAGCATAAATAATGGACTGTAGGGGATGGGGCCCTTATCCTTATTTAAACTAAATTTACATCTGGAAATTTCCAGGCTTTCATAGGCATCTAATAATCTCCTGTCAGGTAGATATTTAATTAATTTTAAATAGTCTATTGTTATCCTATGATTATTTTCAAAAGCATGTTCGGCAATGCTAGATTTTTCTAGATGACCGTATTTTAAATGTCTCATGTGCTCATTGAATCTGGTTTTTATGGAACGTCTAGTTTGCCCAACATATTTTTTATTACAATCAGTACAACTAACTTCATATATTCCACTTCTTTCTAGGACATCAATCTTGTCCTTGGGGTTTCCTAATAGATTTTTAATATTATCGGAAGATTTATATACCAATTTAAGTCCTACATGATTATATATTTTTTCCAAACCTCTCATAAGCCGCGGATTGTATGGAATGGAAATATACTTAGTACTCTGAGGCCCAGGTCATTTTATTTGACGGAAGATGAGGAGGGGAGAAGGCGACGTTGCCAGCTCTTAAATTGATGGTAACTACATCACAGCCATTCATTACTTATTCAACTCAATTTTCCAATTAAACTAGCCCGAAAAAAAATTTTTCTTAGCGTTTCCAGACATTTAAAGGCGATATCTATCAATTGCAACAATTAAAAAATGTGGTACTTATAGCCCATTCAGACAATCAGCCACTTAGAACTTTTTTCTCAATAGTCTCATTAAAATCGGTTAATAAATAAAAAAATAAGGTACTACATAACAGCATAACAATTTTCCGATTTTCCTCATAGTGGTCTTAAAATGCAGAGGAAGGTCCGTTTTATTTATTTATTTTTGTATTGGTTGCAGAAAAAGAGTTAAATTTAAAAATCTCTGCCATGTTGGATTTTAAAAAATCTGCAATTTTATATGTTTCTGACAATACTTTGTTCTTTTCTGCAAGCAATGATGCCAAGATTCCTAAAATCGGTTAATAACCGAAGAACAAATAAAACAAAACAAAAAAGTGTAATTTTTCCCCCGGGTCCGGGTGTTGAGGTTGTATCACCTTGCACATTACAAACTGACAAGCGTATTTTTTTATTTTCACCAACAGCTTTGGTGACAAAAAAAGGCCACTAAAGAGAGCTATGTATGGCACCCACCACAAATTTTTTCTAATCAAAATTGAATTGAAAATTAACGAAATAGTCACCTTGTATAAACATGTGAACTGATATAATATTTTATGTATATCATAATATTGTTTTGTTGCTTTTTAATGTACCTGTAATCCAACTGGTCCAGTTATTCCAGTATCTCCTGGAATGCCCTTCTTTCCAGAAAGACCCATTAGACCTTTAGGTCCGTATGACCCTTGCAAACCACTGTAACCCAAATCGCCTCTCTCTCCCTGCAGAGCTGATAATCCCGGCTTTCCACGTGCTCCGGGATGTCCTCTAAATCCGTAGGGGCCTTCATCGCCAATTACTCCCCTGGGGCCTTCAAAGCCAGGCTCGCCTTTCGCGCCTGTTAGCCCAGTTATTCCTGGAATACCGTCTTCGCCTCTCGGTCCTAAGTCCCCAGACATTCCTTGTAAGCCAGGATAGCCAGGGTTACCTGGACGGCCTGGTAGACTAGGCAGTATATTTCCCTGCTGTCCTTTTGTTCCTGCAAGGCCTGGTGATCCAGTAAGCCCTGGTGCTCCTTTCATGCCTTTCGTTCCCTTAATTCCTGGCTGCCCATTTATGCCAGGATATCCATCAGGACCATAATCGCCAGGTTGACCTTTGGGACCAATCAGTCCCCTGAATCCAATTTCTCCATTAAGAATTGCCAACCCAGGATCCCCAATATCTCCTTTTATACCAGGTGTCCCTGGTATACCGTTTGTTCCTGCTGTACCAGGGGTACCAGCTTGGCCTCTAGGGCCTTCTTCGCCAGGTTTGCCAGGATAACCTTTGATACCTTCCGGCCCAGGCAAACTTATACCAGGAGCTCCTGGTAATCCAGGCTCACCAGTCCACCCCATTTCTCCTTTGTATCCTTTAGGGCCTGGTACACCACTAAGCCCTGAAAGTCGAAGAAATTAAAACTGAACCACTTTTTTTCGAAAGTATTGGTGTAGAATTATGTTTAAAAAAGGGGCTAGCTAGACCCTTGTAGGTACGACACTAGTGAATCTAAATCGGTTCTTCTTCAGCATACTTGTCAGTATTGGAGACCTATTACTACAGACCGAGTTTGAATTAGATCTCTTCAATTGCATACATAAAGAAACTAGATATGAAAACAATAATTGCTTTCTTAAACGTTCTGTATGCCAAAAAAAAAAACGGTTTATAGACTCATGTAGGCAGAGTGATTTATTCATAACTACATTAATTTTAACAGTGGGTAGGGAAAAATACCAGGAACGAGAAATAAAAATTTAAAAAATTCCAATTTTTTTAAAGCCACATTTTTACCTGTTTATCGCCCTATTTTCGAGTGCTACTTCTTGCTTACAAGGCATCGGACGACGCTTGCCATCATACGCGTTAGCTTTGTTGCCAGATGTTCAAAACTTATTGTATTGTATTGTAGGCGAATGTTCTGCAAAATGCATGTGGAAATTATGGGCAACTCGACACTACTGAGAACGATATTTTTCTTGATAGAAGTTCATTCACTTTCACTTGGCGTACTTATTTTTCCCCCTCATTAGTTACCGTACATCCCGCTTAGGTCATATCCGACACTAACGACTCACTTTTCTCATTCCTTTCTTTCTCGTTATGTTTGATTGTTATAGTTAGGGACCGACACTTATTTGCAATAGAACCGTCGCTGTGGGGGTGGCCCTCCCCTGTGGCACCAGTTTAGCTGTAAGTTTTGAATCTTTCGAATCTTTTCCTTTAGATCTTTCTAGCTTTCTATACTTTTCTTCTTGTCTTTAGGTATTTTACCGCGTTATAGCCTGTGTAACCTACAGAGTTTTAGTATTATTAGTGGGTGAGTTAGAGATGATGGGCTGCCGAGTCCCCTAACTTTCTTGTCTATGGCTTGTCGCAACCCATGTGGAGATGGCTTGGCTTTGGGCATGCATTCGCGTTGTGTATTGCACGTATTAGGTACGCTCCTTGTACCTACCTAGTATCGTAAATGTGCTGGGTTTTCTTGGGTTTTGCGGAATGTTCACTTCCCATATACCGTTTCGTTATTTTTGAGGTTATTATCTATGATGGATAGGTTATGGGATTTCTCTACTTCCTTCTGTCATCAGAGAGCGTCCGCATCTGACTGTCGCGGCGCTCTATGATTTGGCTATTTGTTCATAGATGGCGCTGTGGGCATCAGCTGTCTGCCACGGCTTCTATCATATTTCAAACTGTGATAAAAAAAAAACATTTAAAACTGAGAACCATTTTGTGAACCATTTTTTTGTAAACAAGTGTAACGACATTCTCTAGGAATATGTGTCAGTTAGGTGCTGAACGTGGATAGTTTAAGGTGTGCTAACACCTTTGTAAATTCATAAATTCATAAAATTTTCGTATATAAATTACGAAAACGAAACGGCTACGTCGCGGCCAGCCTCATGTGCTTCACCTGAACACTTCATTCCCGTGTGGTCAGGTGCGCCTCCTTACGTGGGATTAGGGATAAATTGCCACATTATTTAAACATGTAATTTTTTTGTGTTTTCGACATATATGCACCTGCCTAATGACGTGGTTAAAATTATTGTATTTATGAATAAATTACCCTGTATATGAACTTTTTGTTTCAAAATTAATTTTTCTACAAATCGTCAGTTTGTCTACAAAAACCAGGGACACCCTGTATTTATTAATTTGTTCAATGAATTAAGGCTGTGTTGGTCCACATTAAAGTGAATGGATTGTTTTTCTACATCTTGGGATGTAGTTGAGGTGTACAAAATTTCAAAGCGTTAGGCTTACTTTGATGTTTTTGATTTTGTTGTCTTTTTTCAAATAAATGGTTTTCTGTAAATAGTACGACAAATCTGTATTAACGATTCTAGGCCTACTTTGTATAAATATTGGAGAAACCTGAAAGCAGGCCCAGGATTGTTAAAAAAAATTTAATCATACAGAGTTACCTACTCTGAGTAACTTTTATTCATACAGTTTTGTCGTACTACCACAGATTACCAGCCAGATGCGAAAGTAAGGGGCAAACAGCAATACAATATTGATTTAGCAGACGTAGATTGCCCGCACCAATGCATTTATAAATTCGGACTGTTTTATGGAAAAGATTGGGCGCACCAATAGATTTTATGATTTAATATTTAATGTACCTATTTAATTATGGATTATTAATGATTAATACAAAACAGTCGAAGCTTAAAATATTATAGTATTATTTTTAAGTGGTTTACAACAACAAAAGAGAATATTGGCTACACAATTATTGCTAAACTACATACTTTTGCACTGAATTAAGTATTATGAATGTTGAAACAATTAAAACAATACATCAGGAATTCAAAACGAAAACGAAGTATTCAAGAAAAGTTATAGGTATCAGCGGATCATACAAGTGGCTTAATATATTTATTTTTCGATTAGTTTTTTCAGTTTTCGTTGAACTTTTTAGATTGCGATTTGCATATTTTAAGGTATAAAATATCCTTTATCTAACAAATAAATTAATTACATATATCGTACTTTAGGAAAGTGTGCACATGTATGAATGAAAATATTTTGCTCATTTCGTTAAAAAAAAAATCGAAATTCCTTTGCTACCCGAAACATCATCAAAAAACGACAAAAATATATTTCATATATATAATACTTTTCGAGTATTTAAATACGGACTTATATCATAATAATATAATAATACTACACCTAACTACCTATAGTAATTTCTCAACTTTTTACCTAGGTACTTAAAACTCTTGAAAGGTGCAATACAAAAATCTGGTCTCTCTCTGTTATCTATACGTATCATTCTGAATTGCCGACGTTTTCATCATTATTATCTTGTCATCTTCAGGGCATAAAAAATAATAGCTAGCATCCCAGAATAACAATTCAACAAAGTAAAATATGTCATATTTTATATTAGACGCGAGTAGGTTAGGTTAGGGTGTGCGGTTAGGAACGGACAGACACTAAAATCTAAAGGCGATTTCGATTTGACTGCACTTTTGCACTAATATGATATGACAGTGACAAAGTGACAAAAGTGCACTCAGTGAAAAAGTGCAGGCAAATTAAAATCGCCATAAATGTAAGTCCTCACGTCAATACATAACATATTATTTTATTTCGTTGAATTGTGAATCTGGGATGCTAGCTGGTATTTATTGTAGTACCCTGAAGATGATAAACTAAATTGTCGAAACTCCTGCGATTTGGAAAAGTATCTACCTAGCTTTACTTCACGACACAACCGAAAACTGACTCTCAATGCGTAAAGTCATATGGAGTAGATTGTGAGTAATAATGATCTTCAAAATAACTTTTGTTCAATTACTAAAAATCAAAATCAGTAATAAATATAAGGAGTAGAATATGCAGCGATAATAAAAAAAATTAAAAAATTGGGTTTTGCGTGGGACTTGAACCCGTGACCTAGGGTTTACTATCCGGACGCTTCTAACCCAGCGCTAAGTTCACTGCTGCTTGACTTTCCTATTTAGCCACATTATTTGACACTGAAAAATATAATATCCTTATTCTTAATTTTTCTTTGGTATAATTGGTAATTACAAGTCGTTACTGAATCCCTTATACGCGCTGCCGCTATTACTTGGATTGACATGATACATATTTTTATTCTATCATCTATCATGTTATATACCCGTCCGTACGATAGACGATAGTCTACCGCTCCGCTCTCCGCTTTATACCCAGCGTGCACCAGACTACTAGAGCCGCTTTATACCGAACAGGCACCAGACTGTCGGTGTGGGCTCCGTCTCAGGAAAAGGCGCTTTAAATCGGCGCGGCCGCTTGCTTTCGCATCTGTCCTGTAATCTGTGGTACTACCTACAGAAAATCCTTTAATCGAGGAAAAACAAGAAAAAAATAAAAAAATTAAAGTAGGCCAAACGCTTTAAAATTTTGTATACCTAAGTAACTTACCACACTGAACACTTTTTCTTTATATATTTTTTTCGATATCTCTACAAATAGAAGCAGTTTACTCTTATGCGAATTAACGTTTCTTCAATTTTCTGGTCACCCAATATAAGTAATCTTAACTTTTTCCATGCCAATCTTATTTTAAGAACAAGCAGACTTTTTTTTATGAAGAATGACTTTTTTCGAAAAATACAAAATAAAAATCTTTACAAGTTAAGTCCATATACAGTATATCCACAGAAAAGGTTTTGAATAGGGAAAACTTTCTTATTTTTCATTTTATCGAAAAAAGTTACTCTTTATGAAAAATTTTGCTTGTTCTTAAAGGACGATAGGGATAGAAAAATTTAACATTTCTTGTTCGGGGTCTTCAAAAAATTGAAAAAACCTAAAATGGTACAAGAGTAATCTTCCTTTATTTGTGAAGATATGCAAAAAGTTATTAGGAAAAGTTGTTCGAAATGAAAAGATAGTTCATAGTACCAATTTTAGAAAGACTAGGCCTACTTTGATATGAAAGGACAAGGTTCGAGAGGCCGTTTCTTCAATATCTTTGAATGAGATTAGAAGAAGGTTTATCTGAATTACTTTGTCGTTTGAACACGTGCTGAATATGGCGGCAGTATGTTTGAGTAAACAATATATTTAAAACTTGTGGATTTTTAATTTGGAATAATTTAATTTGTATTAAGTAATTTTAGTGATGGGTAAATGTCCGGTCACGATGTTTTCGTGACTGACCGGACAATCGTGACCGGTCATTTTGGACAAATTCAAAAGTTGCAAAAAAGTGTGCCATTCGATTGGTCATAATTTTCTCATCAAAATGGCCTATAATACTTATATAAATATAGTTACAGGAAAGTATTTCTCTTATAAATTGTAAATAATTGAAGATTCAATCTGTAACTTTCGAACTTTCATACATACGGTTTAACTCGTTTTAGTATACTATTTTTGATTTTGATTTCTAGATCCGTAAACTGTAAATCTTACCCAGTACAATGCTAGGCAGTATGTTAATGTTGTGTGATGGTTGTTTTGTTGAAAAAGTCCCAAATTATACTTTCTTGTTGGATTTTGGCATTCTTATTCCTTATTAGGTATTTGTTTTACTATTGTTTATTGTTATTATTCTATTATTTCTTTATTATATTTACATTTACTAATCGTATCATAATCACGCTGCTTTTACTTTCCATTTCCAACAAGACGAATAAACTGAGTAAACTAAGTCAATCATAAGGTATGAAATCTGAAAGTTCCTAAAAAATTGGCGGGAAATTTAAAATTTGGTCAAACAGGTCAACTTGACCGGTCAAGTTGACTATAATGTCCTTGACCACCTAGACAAGTTGCTTAATGACCTGACCGCCGAATGTTGTCTGACCAGTAAATGACCGGTTTGTCCAGTCAAGATGACCGTGACTAGTTGACTGCCAACAATAGGAAATTTTAATGATTACAAATAAATCAAAGTGAGCAATTTTTTTTTTGAAAATTAGTATTAGAGACTGCCTTTTACTTTTGAACTACTTTTCCTAGTAACTTATTTCCACATCTTCACAAATAAGTGCACTTTACTCTTGTACCATTTTACCTTTTTTCAATTATTTGAACACCCGTATAAGAAATGTAAAATTTTTCTATCCCAGTCTTACTTTAAGAACCAGTAAAATTTTTTATCAAGAGTAACTTTTTTCATTAAAATGAGAAATAAGAAAGTTTTTCCTATTCAACACCTTTTCTGTGGACATACTGTATATATATTGTTACTCAGCCCTTGTAGGGTCGCATCCACATTTTCTGTGTTTTTTGTATCTTTGAAATCTATCTATTCCATAATAAATTATACTGTTTAATTTATTCCTTATTTGTTGAAATATTTTAAAAAGAAATTTGTGTTTGTTTTAGGAAATAAATGCAAGTAGGTATATAACCTGTAGGGCCTAGTTCCCCTCCGTCTCCAATTTCTCCCGGGTTGCTAGAATTAACAACTTCGCCAACTACTAGTCCACGATCTCCACGGCTGCCAGGAAATCCTTGCTCTCCAAGATCGCCACTGAAAATGAAAAATTATCTTGGACTGTGTTCTCCAATAATGTCGAAAATAAGAATACTAGGTAATCAATAAAAAACGTTAAAATGACAACTGTGCGAATGAATAGAATAAAAATGTAAAATGATAGCTATATTAACTGATGCGGGGCTATGAGATTGAATTGAATTTTTTTACATTATTTATTTAGATTCTCAGTACCAAGTCTATATTTCTTTTGAGTAATAAGAAAATGGTAGAGTATAACTAGGTTATCAGACTTACATGTCCGTGAATAATCATTGAGTAAAGGAATAATAAGAGGCGTCACCTCTACCTCCAAGTATCACAGCAAGTCCAGAATCTTAACGGAGATATAGATCCCGGTCATTTGCTTTAGAACAACCTCAAGCAGTTTCTCGTCAATTGGGTCGTCCCAAAGCAATTGACCAAGACCGAAATATGTACATCTCAACGCAGAAATCTCCACATCAGATGCGCCTCTTATTATTACTTCCCTCAGCGGTATTAAAAAAAACTGTGTTTAGGTCAATATAAATCTCTTTAAGTGAATATGATAATTAACATCGGTCTCAGAGACCAATTAAAAAAATCATCTTATATGGACATATATTGTCCATATGGTACTGTATTTTTTTATGATTAAAAAATGGCATCCCTTTAAAAAATTACCGCAGAAGGTCAGGTTTAGTGGCAATGCCAAACCAAAACCTCCCAGACCTTCCATGACCTTTCAAAGGCTATAAAAAAATTGATACGTTTAATTCCCTCAGGCTACTTACATTTTTAGGGGTGTTTACACAAAAAACCCAACACACTGTATGTACTGACAAAACAAAATTAGCTAGTAAAATATAACGTGTCTTTTGTCTCATTGGTAGAAGAAAAGGAACATAATAATCTTGTTACCGATAGTTACAGATTCAATTGTTCTTAATCCACATGAAACTTGATTTAAGCGAGTGGGCAGGTAAGCAGGTATGTTGTTAAACTATTGCAATTTTCATTGATTTCTAACATTTTTATCGGTCAATATTTTTTAACAAAATTTAATACAAACTCTTATTAAGGGATGCTCAATTTAGTGGCATAATCAGAATTTTTATAAAAATGTCCCTAATATGAATTCTCCTATTTTGAGACCAAAAATATGTTGTAGTAAGCCTTGGTATTTTAAAATAAAATGTACAGTTTTTGATGACCTATCAAAATCGGATGATAAATACCAATGACGTCAGAACCTATAGACAGGTTTGTTTTGATAAACGCTTGATGCCCAGAACTAATCACAATCTAAGCGCTCCATTAAATTATTCCGAAAATGTCGCGAGATTGTCAGAAATTGCCCCCTTTTGTCGAGCCGTAGCGAACTTATTTCGACTCTGGTCTCGGAGGCTGGCATCGTTAGACCATCCCCCGAGTCTTCAGGTGAGGTTCCGATGCTTCCGGCGCCCCCCAACAAGAAAAAACATGCGATATCTAAGTGTGATTCTGGAGGAACTATAACCGGGAATCACCGGGTGTATAGTTGGTTGATGGTTGACTTTCTGTCTTTGTTTGTAGCATGTTTTTAGAGTAGTATGGATATATTTAATCTTGGAGTCAAAATAAAGGGCATTTTAACAATGGGGCACCACGTCTATATAGATTTTGACGTCATTGATAAATACAAATTGTATGGGATGTTTCGGTTTAAAGTGTGTCACATTGTATGTACATGACCAAAAAATAGTACCACAACAATCTCAGTACTTAGTAGGGGTGAAATTTTACTCTATACCAAGGTTAGTTTATAGTAAGGTTAGGACATTCCCCTACTCTTAAACAAAACCAAAGGTAGCCCTCCACCACCGGCAACGTCGCGCTATGGTGCCGCCTTCACCACCTGTCATTTTTCTTCTCACATCTTGATGCCAGTGGCGTATCAAAAGGGTTAACGCAGTTACCAAAAGTCGAAAACAAAAAAATACCGAGACATTTCAAGAGGAAAAATAGCCATATCAATATAAGAAATTTACGCGTAAACCAAAGTAGACAAGAAATATGCCTTTGACTGTAAGCGTCAAATGAATAGGTATGCCAAAAACGTCTGTGTGGGCCGATGGCTGGAAGCGTTAAATCTTTAGGGAGTTACTAAATCGCCAATTCATGTGTAACTGCTACCAACTTAAATTACTTTTATGATTTTACCGGTGCCTTCAACAAGTATAATGCAATTTCATTCATACAGTATAAAAAAGTTTAAACAAGGAATAAAGTAGCCACCATTCAAACTGCCAACACAGAGTTAAAAATGGTGGCGAATTTCATCCCCTTTCGTTCCCTGCGCCTAGTCGTGCGCAATAGGGCCAAAAGCGGTATATGTTAATATACAAGTATGTGCTAAAATGCCATATTAATTCAACAAAACAATAATGTCATTCATGGCCGAACTATTATTGTGCTATAACTTTTTATCCGCAGCTGCCTCGTTTTCAAGATACAGGACGTTTAAATTCTCAAAAATTTTAACGTATTATTTTTTATTTTCCCAGCCATTAAAGATATTCAAACAAAATTTGGTACACACCGTGCATTGATCAAGTGTCACAAAATGTGATAGTACCAAGCTCCCAATACAGTCAGTATACCCATATCTCCTGGATTACAAGTATTTTATCAATAAAAATGCTAATATGACCCTCCACAGAATTTTATTTCACGCAGTTGGATAGAATTTTTTATTCTGAGCAAAAACTATCTCTTAATATTTTTTCGTATCTGCCACAGTTTTACGGCAAGTTTGATTTTTAGGACATAACTCCTTTTTGAAATGCAAAAAAAAATAATTTGAAAAAATGACACCTTCTGCTTTCTATTTGGCCAGAGGATATTAAACAAAGTGATATAGTTGAGAAAATCAAAACTTACCTGTCAAAAACCACTTTAAATATGTAATTTTATCGACAATTTCATGACGTATTTGACATTACAACGGTTTTCTTTCATCGTCTATTTAGCTATAAACTAAATGTAGACTTAAAAAATTAAGAAAGGTAATTTTTGCTTCAATATATAGTTGTCAGCTGTTTTACACATTAAGATAAAATAATAAAAATATGAAATACTAACACTGTGGTTAGAATAATTAATTATTATCAGCACAATCAAAGTTAAATTTTCCCTGAATTTTGTTTCTTTACTGTGCAGTAGGGCGGAGCGTAAACAATCAAAACATTTTTTTTTCGGAAATTAAATTCGCACTAGTGAAAAAAAGTTGCGTTTAGTGATAAGTTACTTATATGTGTATTACTTTTTGAAACCAAAAAATATCTTCAGAGTCCGCCCAGCCCTTAAGGAATCGTAAAAGACAATAATAATTTTGGTATTTTTTAATAATTAAATTTACTACAAAAAAAACAGAATTTTACTTGCCAATACCTACTATTGGTAAGTTCTAGAATATGAAAAACGCTGGTTAAAATCCCAGACTAAAGGAAAAATATCTAGAGGATCCGCCACATTACATTTGGTTCTTCGCTTATGTTGATATATGAATCAAAACAACCCAGAGCTCATCACGAGGAGGTGACTGCTAATAGAGCTCCACCCTACACCAACCCTATACCTCCCCACCAATATTGGTGTCATTTTAGACCTTGTATTGTCTCTTTGTTTAAAATTTTGGTGTTATTTTCTGACTCAATTTTGGCACGAATGAATCCACCCCTCGTGTCTGACCACACACCGACAACGAAACTTCCGTCACAAGCTTAATGTTCCTTTCCACTGATTGAGTGTGGCAAGGAAACCTCGGAATTTGTGGATATGTCATCTAGTCAGTAAGAAATTGCTGTTCCAATTTAGGAACTTTCTTGATTTTACTACAAGAAGACTCTCCGAAGTCTTTACATTTACAATATGACATATCAAATAGTGTTTCCTTTCCTTGGCTCAAAAATTGGTCTGCTTTGGATTTGAATAAGCTTATTTGGTGAGAATTTTTTTATTCCCATATTCCCATATGCTACTTCTTATGATATAGTCTTTTAAAATTTTTACAATCTGCGGTTTATTAAGGGTTGGGATAGAAGCTCTATCCCACTGATCCTGGGTTTTTTGTGAATAACTTTTTGAGAATTGTCAAAAATGAAGGTTCTTTCGAACCATAGATTCACAGGCTTAAGACTGTCACGAACATATACAGTGCTATTCATAAAGTTTGCACCAAATGGGAAAAATTTGTATTATTCTATTTTTTTTAATCTGATTTTGGGATATGTTGTGCACGTTTTGTTTACACTATTGCACCTAGAGAGGGTCGTGACGTCACAGCCCATGCCTGTCAAATTTGACATTTGAAATAAAAAATTGGGAAAAATCAGGTTTGCCTTGAAAATATCGGAAAAATTTATTAAGAAAATGTGTTTGTATTGCATTATTTTACCCCTATACAAATTTTCAGAAGGATATCAGAATATTCGTGTTTCTTACTTCATATGCCTGGAATAGGGTACTTGACGAAATTTTACAAACTTGATAAAACAATTCCTGGACACTTGCCTAAGACCCTACGATTATTTAAAAAATATATATTTACGTACTTATCAAGTTTTTAGACTTTCTTCGAAATTTGGCGGGAAAGCACTTATGACGTCACAAGTGTTTTAAAAAGACAATTTGGCAACATAGCAATACCACTAAAGTGTTCTAAGACATAACCTTATTCGGCAGTGAAAGTTGCAAGGAAAGTTGAAATTTCAGAATTCTAACCTCAAACTCCCAGACTTATGATACCCCGTGAAACCACATTTAGTCAAGAAGTGTTTTTTTTTTTTCGTAAATACCTATTCAATCGTTTTTCTGCAAATTTTTTGGTTAGGTTGGGCCGGAATTCGGGCTCAGTATTAAGCACTATGGCGCCTTTATAAACGCGCCTTCAAGATGGTCCCTAGGCCGAGGTTCTCTCTTTATTAATAACTCATAATACAACTGTACTATTACTACAACGTAGGTAGGTACAAACCTTTGCAGTTTTATCCCATGAATTTCGGCAGACGCCAACATCGGATTATTAGAAAAAACTTGTGCTACTTAAAAAGCATCCCAATTTCGGCAAATTACGGATTTTCCTTTTAGGGTCCATGATATCTTACCTTACACATCTAACAACACGATAACTAGGTCCGCAAATAATATATATAATAGTAAATATTAATAACAAACTATAATAAATCGCACAGATATTAATATCTACTAATGTTTTGACTTAGCGATATACGGAATCGGAATGACAGTTGGCATCACGGGATGTCATCTGCCGATCAAAAAACCATACGTGTTAGATGACATGTGGATATATGCATATGATTAGATGCCTAGGCGGGCAGGTAACGTTGCCACATAGGCGAATATTTCCCCCATTATTGATACCTGAATATTTATAGTACGTTCCGTATACAGATATTTTAACTAAACTGTTACGTGGCAGAGATGAAGGATATAGTTTCCAGCGTGTGCAGCATAAACAGACACCATTTTGCTATAGAGGAGTCAATATGCGGAATAAAAAAGTCTTTATGTGACAAAATTTGTGTGTGCAATTGCGTTAGTTAAAGCTCAAAAGTTGCAATACATTAAGTAACAGATATTCATAGGCAAGCTGGAGATATTTGAATAGAAAACTGCAATTTGTCCTTGTTCCACGAAATATTGCAAAAGGGCACCGGCAACGTTACAGTTCCGTTCCTCCTGAGAGGCACAGAGTCCCACACTTGTCGCATTCTGGACAATAGAACGACGAAACTGTAGATTTCAGCCTGAACAAAATTGTGCAACTTCGTCTTTAATTATCATAAATAAATAAGTGTTAAAAGCCGTTGTTTCATTTATTACGTGCTATGTTGGTGCATCTACTGTAAACAGAGTACAATTTTAGAGCAATTAAAAATATTGTCAAGTACCCTATTGAAACTGAACCCATAAAATTCTATATAAAACTGTAGCTTATAATTTTGTTTCACTGAATTTCAAAATATGGATGTATTGTAAGTAAAAATATTACAACACTGACCCAGGGAATAAACTTATCTGAAAATGAAAGAGTCTGCACCAAGATTGCGTTCTTACACAATAGCCATTTTTAAAAATCTCATATTTCTCCTTAACTTAGCACTGAATATTATTTGTATTGTTATAATTTAGTAAGAGAGCAACCACTAAATAAGTTTCTTCGGTTATTTGCGGGAAAAAAATATCGAGTACCGAATTGAAGATAAATAATTAAGAAAAAACGAACATCGTGATATCCTCCTGAAAATTTGCATAGGGGCACAATAATGTAATACAAACACATTTTCTTAATAACTTTTTCCAATATTTTCAAGGCAAACCTGATTTTTCCCATTTTTTATTTTAAATGTCAAATTTGACAGGCATGGGCTGTGACGTCACGACCCTGTTTAGGCGCAATAGTGTAAACCAAACATGCACCTACATATCCCAAAATCAGATTTTCAAAAAATACAATAATACAAATTTTTCCCATTTGGTGCAAACTTTAGGAATAGCACTGTATATATTATTTTATTACATCATAGTAGGTTGATAAAACTTTTAGGTCCAAGTCCATTCCTTATCCAAAGATGAAAAAAGCACTCGTTTTCCTAGTTTCTATATTACTTGCACTCCCACTTGCCATTTTCAAAGACGCTACGGTGCGAAAATTATTGTGACCTCCCGCGAGTTATTTTTTAGACCAGGCAGCGGCGGCGTCGTGTATAAAAAATTAATCCTAAAATGACAAACCATGTCGGCACGTTGCAGATCTTTTTCAGAACTTTTGATTACTAATGCGAACGTGATTTAGAAAAAAAAATTTTTCGCTCCACCCTAACTGTGCAGCCTGTATTAATAATACCCATAGAAAGCTGAAGAAATTTCTCTCCCCCGATGTTGCAATTTTTACAGGTTTGCTTTAATTTTGCCAGCATTCTGTATAAGATACCACAAGGAAATTTGCATTTTATAAACCACGAGAAACTTCTTCTGGTCGTTCAGTTTCAACCGGCCACTACTGTCCATATTATGAAATAGACGAAATTTACATGGCTATACTACGGCCCATGAAGGTAGATACCTTGCAGCAGGTGGAGCGTAAAAAATATTCTCTCTACATGCCAACGGCAACACTTTGAAATGTGAGATTTTTCTAAGTATGAGATTGATTTTTTGCGGGAAGATTCCGTAGGAACCGTATGCTGGGAGTCGAGCGCAAATTCCTAGAACCAAATACTGTCCACCAAGCAAATTTGTATACAACCTGTTGATAGTGTTGATTCAGTAAATAAATGACACTGAACTTTAAACACTCCAAAGTTCATGCATATTTTAAGGCTGAATACTCATCATCCTTTATGACATTCTATATAAAAGAAGGTAAAAGACGATAAAAGCTTGCTTTGGCTTCTACAACTTTTATCTGAAACTTTTTTCCTAACCTCAAAAATATAGAAAATAAGGAGGGGGTGTAAAAATATATGTGATCACATAGTACAAGCCTTACGGAGCCCTTAAATACAACTACTCGGACGAGATACGTATCCCGGTCCATTTCCAAGATTTAATTCTCTACATCGACGATAGCTATATACACAGTGTCTGCCATAATTATTGCCACAAATGGAATTTTTTTTTTTTGAAACCCAAAATTCTTTTATAAAAATTTAAAAATCTACTTTTCTGTACGAGGGGGGTAAAAAATATAAAACATGCTCAAGAGTATTTTTCAAGATAGGGGCACAATTTGTTTAAGAAAGTTGTTTAGAATTAAAATGTTATTTTAAATCTACCAAGGCAAAGTCGCCTACCATGATTTTTTTTTAATTTTGGTTTTTTAAGAGCTGCCTCTATACAGGGTGATTTAGTCACGATTTAAAAATTTTAACTGCAGGTGGATAAAAATTGGCGTAATATGAATCCGAAATTAAAAAACTTCTAAAATAAACAAAAATTTTTTTTCAGAAGTGCTTTTAAACTAAACCCCTAATTAATGGCGCTGAGCTAATAAACATCGCACGGAGGCCTGCAACTACCGGCACGTTGTTGCCAATTGCATCAACAGATCCTAAATTTATTTATTTTTACTTATTCCCAGAAATCTCAAAAAATGTCGCAATATTGAGAAAAACCTAAAAGTTCGATAATTTTTCCGGTGTTTTTAAATTTTTGGGAAATAACATGATTAAGGTAAGTTAATTTAAAACCTTCTTGATTTTCCAAGGTCAATCTTTTTTTCCTTTTTTAATATCCAAAAATACGTTGAACAGTAATTAGTGTGTTGCGTAGGGAGCTCTTGGTTTCCCTCAGCTTTAGACAAGGAACTCTCTTGCCTTGTCTAAGCCCTCGGCCGACACAAGTTATTTGTGGCGAGGTATTCCTTCCGACGACCACGACCAGGTGGATCCTGGATCCCTCCCGCTGACTGCAGTAGCAAACAAAACACAAAACCAAGGACAAAATATGAAATACACTTCAAAATGCACTAGAGAAGCAGTTCAAAAATACAACCATTAACTTGAACACACAGGTTAATTCTGTTCGTAAGCGATCCACAAATACAAGCAAATAATCATCTGGTTCTAAGGCTTGCATTTTTGATGGTAAGTAAGAATGCAGGTTGTTTTCTTTAAGAATTCGCCATACCTTGCTCTGCAATATTCTTAGCCGTCTAGCAATGGTTTGAGTACTAATGTCAGGTTCCTCTTTGATCATGTTTAAAACATGAGTTGTCTCGACTTCCTCCACGATCTGGACGAACTGCAAAAGATCCCGTGTCCCGAAGGGGCTGAGCAATCCTGACAAAATTTGCTGAACTTGACATATTTTGCCTGTTCGGAAACTGCTTTCGATATTTCGCCGAAGATAAATGTGCACTTTTCATACATTCGCCATACATTAGTACCTACCATGTCTATCAGTTCGGCATTTGAGAAGACCATGTTGCACGCACACAAATATTACGAACAAAAAAATTCAAGAAATACTTTTTACTTAAAATACATTTTTTGAAAGCAATGCGCGCTTAGTGCCATGCCCTCTTCGGTTGGTGTCGTCGCCATCTAGGGTCCCGGTGTAATAAGAATTTATCCCCTCTATCTTATAAAAACCTCTCATGTACATGCTAGTGATTGTGGTGTGATTAAAACATTTTCTCAACGTGTTTCAAGTGTTATATCGCTTGCCATTTTTGAAGAATCAAGCCTGACAATCCCGATACTGTCGATAAAAGATGAGTATTTCTCATTTCTTCAGATTAACTTTCATTAATAAGGTTGATCACTGACAATGAAAGGCGGCAACATTGCTCACCTCAGATGTTTCCTCGGAATCAGGTGAGTCGAGTTACGCGGGTGCGAAGGTTGATTTGCCCCACGTTTTAAATTTCGCAAAAAAAATTTCACATTTTGCTTTTTAGTGGGCCTCCTCACTATGTGGTTAAAATCTTTTACTCGTGACTGAATCACCCTGTGCACGAAACTTTATTATTTCTTCTATTTTTTACCTAAAATGCTCTATTTGAACTGTTGCTGGCGCACAAGAAAATAAGATTTTTGACAATAATTCCTATTGGAGATCTTCCATTAGTGAGTGAACTTAATTCAACTTTGAAAGTAAATTATTACGGTCTCCAATCTTAAGTTGCCTCTGCATATTAAGTTTTTTGTAACGTACAAATTATTCAGGAAAACCCCAAAAAAATTTAAAAAAATCACGGTTGGCGGCTGTGACTTGGTTTAAAACAACATTTTAATTCTAAACAAATAGCTTACATAACTTTTGGAAAATGAGGGCACTTTACTCTTTAGTAAGTTTTATATTTGTGGACGTCCCTAGTATACCGAAGCAGATTTTCAAATTTCTTTAAGAACATTTTAAGTTTTAGAAGAAGTAGAAACTTTACTATTTTTTTCTCAGAAATTGAAAATACATTTTTTCCATTTATGGCAATATTTATGGCGAAGGGAAATTTCACACCCAAGGACCCTACAAAGAAATGCTACCTTTCCAACGATGCCTTCACATTCTTCAATGAACAGCGACCGGTCTCTGTTGTAAGAAAACCCGGTATAACAGCAACCCCCAAAAATATGGTGTCCTACAATAAAGCTTTTAATCACGCTGCCAGCTGCATGTCAGTGGAGCCTATCAGAACAATACAACATTGTCTTGGACCCTGTCAGTGACACGTTTAGTGGAAAACTATCCCTTGATGGGTTTCGCTGAAGAGTATTCCAAGGGAATTTTGAACGCGAAGCAAGAGCGAATTTAGATTATCACTCGTACATTCAACAAATATGTTACATTGGTGAAGTCGAGGCCACTCTGGAAATCACGAAACTCGAATGGGAAATCTGCCACATTGTGCCAGAAGATAAACAAAAACTTAATCTATTGTCTCGTTTAAACAAGGACTGAGATAGCTCCGTAGTGAAAGTGGCATATGTTTTTTCGAATAATTGTTTTTTCGAGGAACCGGCTCGTTAAAGCCTTCCACCTCCAGCGGAAGACACTTTTTGTTTTAAATTTATTTCACTGATTAACCAAAGTAAAACCCTTTAAGAAAAGCTAACTCATGTCTTAACTGACAGTGACATCTCATCTGAAAACATCGTACTCAGACCAGACTTGATATTGTTTTTATTATTTTCATTTTCCTATGTTAGCAATGGGGAAAATGATATTTACAAAAGATTTTATTAATTACGGGAAAATAACAAGAATACAAATAAAACGCTAGAGGGTAATTTTGTTTCAAATAAAAAGTGGATCGTAAAAAGACTATTAAAAAATGTTTTTACCATTGGCGGACCACAATTTTCCTCGGAAAACCTTACGGTACTATCCGTACGCACGCCACTGAGTAACTTACGAAGTCAATCTTTTCCCTGTTACTAGGGCATTATGAAATGAAGCTACAGCTAAAATTTCTTTTCATTACCTTCTAATGTTCGAAAGTTATTAGAGAACAACTTTTTTTTTAACGACCTGTAGCTTGGAAACAAAAATCCGTAGAGCATAAGTCCATATGAAAAAAAATCCACCGTTCAATTTATTCCCAATCTTTATGTTGCACCTTGTATATCCCATGCATCTTTAACTGAACTGCAGCAAGCACCACGGTGCCTCATCAACGCCTTCTCGTACCTACGATGACGGCGACGTCGCCACCTGCGCACCCCACCCACCCAGGCCTCCATTCAAATTTGCATCGACAGCGGGAGCGGTCAGCCGTCTTTAGGTCTTCACAGCATCGATGCCTACATGCCCACATACAACTCGAGGGTCAACCGTCGACTATCCCTAGCCTTAGACTCTTAATAAGAAGCGGGACATTGAATCGCTTTATTACCGCAGTCGTGCGAGCCGGCAGCCGGTTGAGGCCGAATCTCCGGTCGATTCTATTCATATTATTAGATATAATAATACCGGTGCTGGGCACCGCGATGGTGTTTATGTTAAAGTTTATCTTGTTCTTGTTCCACTAAACGTACTTTTAATGTATGACGACACTTAAGAAACCCATTTGAGGTTATAACATGCGTTTATCGCAAATTGTATTTGACAAATAAGTCTAAATTCAATATAGTTTAATCTTTACCTTAAGGGTAGGTACATCAATTATAGGTGACACTGAACATGCTTGTTAGCAGAAATAAAGATTTTCCATTAATACTGAAAGTGTATTTAAACAAATTACTTACGGCGAACCCGGTACTCCTCTGTCTCCTCTTAGAAGCTCTTTGGGAATTTGTGCAGCATCTCCTTTGATGCCTGGTGTTCCAGCAATTCCTGGAACTCCATCTCTTCCAGGCCACCCTTGCACACCAGTGTTGCCTTGTCCACCTTTGAGGCCGGAAAGCCCATCATTACCAGGGCTACCCACTGGCCCAGGAGGGCCAGGGATTCCACTAGGGCCTGGGAAACCTTGGTCACCTACGTCTCCCTGGTCAGGTTTGCCTTGCGACGGAGGAAAAATAAGCATCCCATCCCTACCATCTGGGCCTGGTATTCCTGGAAGACCAGGGTTTCCTTGGGCTCCTTCAAGACCTGCTCTTCCCATTAGACCAGGTTTGCCTGCAGGTCCTTGGAGGCCTCTTGGGCCAGGAAGGCCCTCATATCCAATAGTGCCGGGACGACCATTCCGCCCAGGTTCCCCTCTTTCTCCTTTAAAGCCTGGCTGTCCTATATAAACAAATCCAAAATCACTGTGTATATTCGTCGGTAATAGGGCATCTTTCAAAACAATATTGGTTTTTCGCTCAACAGCAGGGTTTCAAATTATCATGTTATTCAACGTGAGTAAAAATTATGAAAAGTTGCTAATACAAATTTTATATTATGGCCAGGTTTTCCAACTCGGAAGAGAGCTAAGGAAAAGTACATACACAAGGAAAATATTTCCACGACTTCAAATTAGTTAAAAAAACAAGCTAATTTCTAGTCGAAACTTGTTTGTCTTTTACAAGAGTCATCCCACTTAACCGAGAATTTGTGTACAAATCCGTAAACTATTTTTTTTTTCAGATAATCATCGGAAATTTTGTTTAAGAGGTCTTCGAGAACCTCTTCTTCTGGCCTCCTTATCGCTTTCAAGACGCAAATCCAGGCCAATAGCTACGACATTTACTTTATACGCTTATAGTAGCACTTTTTTATTTAAATCTGACACCATAGCGTCAATCAGGATTCCTCAAAACGCCCATATAACAAATTTGATCAAAAATATGCAAAGCAGTTGTACAGTCAACAGAACCACTCAAAGTCTGCAAAGATCCAATAAAAAATATACAGAGTGTTTTTCTCTGTGTCATCTTAAAATATTTAAAACTTTGTCAGAAAAAGGTAAAATAATTCAGATATCGATATGTAAACAAACTAGTCTATGAAATAGGGGAAAACTGGTATAAAACAAGACTTACCTTCCTAGACACGAACTTAACTTAGTATGTGGTTGGAGAAAACGATAACCCAAAAGGAGGCTTCGATCCAGTAAATCTAAAGGGGAGCAAGAAATGTGGTAAACAGGTTGAAAATGAAAGTAATAAGGAGAGAAGCCGTGTAAACCAAAGTCGATTGTTGAAAAATAAGAAAGTCAAAAACCTTGTATCGTGATTTTTTTTGGGGTTCCTAAGAACCAATATTTCACCGTTAATAAAAATTTTATTTCAAATCTCAAGTTACTATGGCTCTTTTAAAGTTGAAATACGTCTGCGCTCCTCTTACCTTTTCTGGCTTCGGTTTTTACTCGAATAAAAGATCATCCTTTGTTTTCCAACATTATTTTTTACTTCAGATATGTAGATGACATTTTGATTCTCTTCTCTGGTTTATAGACGGAATTGACCTATTTTTCCGATCATTTTAATAATATCCATCCCCCTATAAATTTTACTACGGAGTTAGAGGTAGATAACTCAATTAATTTTCTTGACTTAACTATATCACCAAGTCCCAGGATGTTTTGAAGTTTAGGATTTTCAGAAAACCTACTACTACTGATAATATTATCCCTTTTTGACTCATATCACCCTTATTACCAAAAGGTGGCCTCTTTTGATTGAATTTACTTGATAAAAACAAAAAGAGCACAACATTTTTGCTATACCTTTCCTGGATACAATTTCTTCACACATAAAAGAGACTTCTAATAAGTATAAATACTTTGATTTCAATTTTTATAGATCTTTAAAATTTTTGCATTCCGATTGATATAATAACTCTCCCATTTAAATTCCTGGTGAATGCCATGGTTTGACTGTTTCCTATATCCACATTTCAAATTTTATACTTTCCGCGCAACTTTTATTTTCATGATGACACTAGGTTTTTTGTTATTTCCGCATTGTGGACGGGCCCAGATGTATTTAAACTTTAAAACTATGGTAACATTTAAAATCAAATTTTTACTAACGATGATATTTTGGTTCTTAGGAACTCCCAAAAAATTAGGATACAAAGCGGTTTTTGAATTTTATGATTTTTTCGACATTCTACTTTGGTTACTCGGCTTCTCTCCTGGTCCTGGGTAAGAGTTGTTATTGCTTCCATTTTCTACCTATATTTACCACATTCCTTTCTCCCTTTTAGATGCCCCCATACAAAATATTTTGTTTTATTTTATTGACCTGTTAAAAGCCTCCTTTTGGGTTACCGTTTTCTACAACCACACACTAAGTAAAGACTATGTCTAGGAAGGTAAGTGTGTTTTTATAGTGGAAAGTAACCTAAGACGAGACGGCACCTAAGATGGGACGCCATCTAGATTATATTCCGTAAACTACTCTCGCTCGTAGAGACTTGCATTAGGTATCCGCTTTATCCGCCCAACCTATTAAGAACAGTTAAAATCTACAGTTTTTCTCTACCTTTTTACACATATTTTACCCAATTCCTAGTGTGATTTTCTCCTTAAAAGGTATGCATGTTCTATGGCATATATGGAAGATAATTACTAGGTATACAGGGTGGAACTGAATCATGGTACACCCCACTTTTTTCCCTTGTTTTTTGAGATACAATTTTGAAATTTGGCATGTTGATGTTACTTTATAAATGTCACTTTTTGACATGTAAATTCATTTATTTCCGCTTCCGGTTTTACCGGAAGTGACATTCACTTTTGTTTTTTAAATGGAACACCCTGTATATTATTTAAGTTTCGGATTCTCCTCCATGTACTGAAACCAACGATGCGTCACAAGTGACATTTTGGCTGACAGAAAGTGGTTTTTCTTTAACTTATTTGGATTTGCAATAATAAACTAAAGGTGGCTATGAAACAAATGAACTTCAACAAACTGAACATCTTTAATGAACTGTCAAACCGTCTGTCTATAGAAAAGTACTTCTCTTATAAACTATGGTATCAATGTGTTGTCGACTAAAACAATTGCAAAAATAGTGCTTGCAAAATGTCTCAAAGTTAATATTAATAATTATTTCTTGCAGGGCATTGTCTTTCAGGATAAGGATATCGTTTGGCGTACAAGTTTTTAGCAACAACGGCATTTTTTGGCACTCTCGGTGCTGTTTTATCACAAGGACCAATTGGTAAAGATCTTCCAATAGCATACGCATCAAGGACACTAAATACAGCTGAATCAAAATATAGCCTAATATTCCGATCTTTTCTAACTTTGAGACATTTTGCAAGCACTATTTTTGCAATTGTTTTAGTCAACAACACATTGATACCATAGTTTATAAGAGAAGTACTTTTCTGTAGACAGACGGTTTGACAGTTCATTAAAGATGTTCAGTTTGTCGAAGTTCATTTGTTTCATAGCCACCTTTAGTTTATTATTACAAATCGAAATAAGTTAAAGAAAAACCACTTTCTGTCAGCCAAAATGTCACTTGTGAGGCATCGTTGGTTTCAGTACATCGAGGAGAATCCGAAACTTAAATAATATACAGGGTGTTCAATTTAAAAAACAAAAGTGAATGTCACTTCCGGTAAAACCGGAAGCGGAAATAAATGAATTTACACGTCAAAAAGTGACATTTATAAAGTAACATCGACATGCCAAATTTCAAAATTGTATCTCAAAAAACAAGGGAAAAAAAGTGGGGTGTACCAGGATTCAGTTCCACCATGTATACTATATAATTGATTTTGCCCTGAAATATAGTTTGATTTATTTAAATTACCATAAATGGCAAAATCTGATGAGTTTACCACGCTTGTGGTATGTCACGTGGCCATTGCAGAATTTTTACTGCCGTGAGGCCGGCGTCGCTGGCGTCATATTGTGGTCGTGTGTTGCCGTGTGTGCTTGCACGCCGAATTCATTCGGTCCATAATACATCAAAATGTGGTCAAAATATAAGCCGTCCTATATCTGCATGTTGTGAGGAAGCGACTTTAGATGTGGATTATGGATTAGTGCATTGTGTAGTGGTAAATAGGTGCAAGATAAGAAAATTTAATATATGAACCTGCGGGCTATGCATACCTGATACCTGCAGGTTAAATCGAAGTTATGAGTCTCACACTGATCCCAACGTAATTTTATTCTTAATCAAACATCCAAAATATTTGCCATTTTTAAAGATAATACGTACGTAATAAATAATGATAATGTAGATATCTACCTAAGTCTTTACATGATTGTAGCAATGCTAAATTTTTATTCTTGTTTTTAATTTTTATAGTGATTTTTTTAAGTTTTTTTTTAGAATTTTGCATTTTGTTTTTAATACAGGGTGAGCCAGAATGTATATGTTTAACGTTTGAAAGTGATAGGTAGAAATTTTATGTTTCGAATGTTGAAGTTAACAGGTGTTTTGAAGCACATTTTGCCAATTTGATGGACCTGCAAGACCAAAAAGATAACTTCAAAAAAGATTGAGCAATAAAATTAATAGGGGTTTTTCGTTTCTATCCTTTTTTTAGGGCACTGTGTAAATGAATAAACTACCCTAAGGCGTCTTCCAGTAAGTAGATATCACATACCAAATTTCAAATTTTTAAGTAGCGCCGTTATTGAGATATAAATAAAAAACAATACTTTTGGGATAAAAGCCGAGGGTGGAAGCATCTAAAATCATTCTCTTCGAACTTTGAATCCGACATTGTATATTTTACCTAGTAATGTACTAGTCTCATAAAATTATAGCCAATATGTTGTCACAGAAAATCAGAAACCGTTTAATGGATCTATCCGAAAGAGAAGAAATTTATTGGAGATATATATTAGCCACACAGGGGGGTGAGGAAGTACCAAACGTCGGAAATTACGGTCAAGATGGACCCATAAACAAAGATTGCGATGAGGGAATAGATGTTATTAACACAAGCGCATATTGTACCACCCGCCATATTACACCCGTTCAAGTTTCACGTGGTTGTTTGGAGTTTGTTGAAGAGGCTACATACTGTTTCACAATTGTCTATGTAAATATTATAACATTAGGACAATGCAATAGATTATGTGTGAGTTGCTATTCCACATGTGAGGGAACATACAGATGCCGACAATACCAATGGGTTGTGGGCAAACAAAATTCATAACCATGTTGATGCTCACATGATAAATCGACAGAAGCCTACATGGTTGCGCTGCATGGCCTGTACGGAGACCCTATATCAGATGCATCGAAGTGAAGGCTGTGTTTACCATCTCGGTGCCTCATCCCCATCTGATTCTCATGTAGGTACTAATTTAAATATACATTTTTTGATATTGCAATTTTTTTTGTCCACTTTTCTACCCACAAAAAATTTCTGGTAATAATATATTTAACTCACAGGGAAAAAATTAAAAAAAAAACAACATATATTTTAATTAAGATTTATTTCAAACAGATACCACAAGTCTAATACATGTCATACATAATTTATTTATGAGATTACATCATTCTTACCGTCATCCGGGGTTATATTGAACGGTCAAGGTTTTCATTGAAAAAAGTTGTGTCAACAGCATGTGTTTAATATAGAATAATGAGACCACCTTTATTAAACGATATTTGTCAAAAAAAATTTTTTTCCTGTCAAAAACTCTTATAATAAAATAATACAAGGTTTAATGAAATAAAGTTTATTATTCTGAAATAACATAAAAATAAAAATATTTTTATGATGTAAAAACATAATAATAAAAATACTTACCTAACACTTCAATATTTGGTACCTACAACAGATAAAAGTTAAAAACTGGCACATGGACATGCTTTCGGGGCATTTTCTTCTCTCGTTCAATACCTATAACCCGGTAAAATCACATTTTTTAAAAAAAATTCCATTTATTGCCAAAAATAAATTTTAATCTAAAATACTTTGGTGCCAATTTGAAGGTTAGGAGATGTGCTACTAAATATTTCATTGAACCGACTGCGTATGTGAAACAGGAAAAGAGGGAGAGGATGGTTTTTGCAGACATTTTGGAATTTTAATAATTTAAGTTCAAATTTATGATTTTTTTAAAAGAAAACTGACTTTTATCTGCAAGCGATCAATCGGGCAAACTTGCCCCACATGTTTTATGAAACTGTCAATTTTCCCAGCTGTCCATTTTTACCGACTGTTGGGCAGTGGCGCGAAATTTAAATTTAACGCCTATAGTTCAATATAACCCCGGGTGTTCAATATAACCTTGGATGACGGTATTTATCCAGCTATTGTGTTCTGTCGAGAATCCCAACCATTTCACATACACTTTGTTTTCACGCCTTCTTAATATCTTCTCAACCAAATACATGTCATTATTTTGCAATTCATATTCATAAAAACAACCTTTTATGGGTTGACCGTCCATATCTTCCAAGAGGTGTGTGGTAGATTTGGACAATTTTAATTTAATTATTTTAAAAAGCTCGGTGGACGAATTAGGTGTGTACCCCTTCTCAAATACACCTTTAAATTTACTTATGCGAACAATATCACCGACTTTGAATTTTGGTTTTCTGCGTGAGAACGGCTCGCTGTGTGTATGAGTAGGTAGTTTCGTTGTTGGGGTTACCGAAGACGGTGCCAAACTGGTCACCCTATGTACTCTATTATATTTTTGAATAATGCTGGGTAGAATTTCAAGCCACTTGTAGGACCCCCTCATCGAAAATTCCTTGTACAGCAAATTTTTTAAAGTTCAGCTAACTCGCTCGGCTAAAGCCGCTTTCATGGTGCTGAATGTGGAGTAGTGATTTATATTGTGCTTTTCCATCAACTTTGTGAAATGTTTATTATAAAATTCTGTCCCATGATCACTCTGTATATGCTTCGGTGTATAGACGGATTCTCTCAAAACGGTTTCCATAGCATACGAGACTTCAACACCAGTTTTATTTTTTAGAGGATTCGCCCACACAAATCCGGAGTAACAGTCAATTACTATCAAAATGTATCTATTGTCTTTATTTATAGTGGAGTCAACGTAGACGAAAAATGGTGTTAATTAGGAATTAATTAGGGAAGTCATTGATTTCAATAAAACTTTTTGAAACACCTTCAAATATACTTTTATTTAAAAGTCCGCAGGTTAAAAAGGTGCGCTTTTTATTTTAAAAATCAAAAAATTGATCTTTCACCGAAATTTCTCAAAAATCGTCTACAATTAATTGTAGAATCATTATTTCTCAATGAAAATGTATATTTTTATGTTTTTTGAGATGCTGATTATGAATATGAAGTAAAAAAAAAAGAAAAATAAAATGACGCCTAGTAAAAATGAAGTTGAATGCAAGAATAATCGAATTTTAAATTGTTAATTTTTTTTCCGAGATAATTCCATATCAAAACGACAGGTAATGTAAGTAAATTAGAAATACGTTTAAGGGAATAAAAAGTGAAAATCTAGCTATTTACGAAAAGCTCAAGCAGATTTTTATTTATTTCATGGCATGCTTGACCACGAAAATCTTTGAAAACAAATACCTACCTTCTTTCAAATAACATTTTAATAATTATTCTTTTGGCAATAACTCCGAAACTAATGAAGATATCAAAATACCAAAGTATTTTTTGTTGTAAATATAATTTACTTTTCGATTATAACAGAATAAATGTCATTAAATTTAAAATTCCTGGGAAATTTTAATAAAAGGGAAATTTTTCGAATTGCGTCCTCTAGCGGTGTCCACGAAATTCGAAATGCTCGTACTGGACATTTGATAGAAGAAGGAAATCTCTCTTCAACAAGCCCAAATTCAACCAATTCGGTTAAACCAAACCGGAGTTAGCAGCATTTTTTCAAGTCAAGGTTTATTCACCTGTCTCACCTCTATTTGAAGAGCAAGAGCAAAAAATCCTTAACGAAAATTGTTCAGAATTTGCTGAAGAGTGCAATAAAATTATTATTGGTATTTATTAGTTATTTTTTTTTAGAAAACTCATTTTTCAAATGTACTGTTGCGAATACGCCCCTAGCGGCCGACCTACAAACTTAACAATAATTTTCAGCGATTTTTCGTGACCATATTACTTAAGAAGATTTTTCCCAAAGCTCCAGGACTATTAATTACTGAGATATGTTACCTCTTCACCCTTAGTGAAACACCCTGTATATAGCTTGGATTTTCGGGGGATATAATATTTAGGCTGTGATATTCGTCCCCACGTCAATACAAGCTGTGCTCCAAGGGAACAGAATGACATCTGCCGACTACCTGTCGACTAATACGCCGCACAAACACACACACATACATACACACATACAAACCCATGTTTTCAGTGGATAGAAAATGGGGACTATAGTAGTATACAAACATGTATGAAGTATTTACGAGAAAGAAAGCCGAAATTATTATATTTATTAGAGAATTCGTATTACTGTATGAAAGCTGAGAACACACGAAGAGAGTTTTTTTCCAAAAGCTGATAATCACGAGCGGAAATTATGTAGAAAAAATCTTTTGACTAGGAAATCGGAAGTTTAAAAACTGTACTTTCACTTAGGATTGGTCTCATCCCAATAAGAAACCTCCTTCAGCTTGATTCTTGGATTTAAAAATAAGAAAAATTGAGTTCTGCGTTTCGGGAAATTAATTATAACGCCGTTTACTGCAAAAATAAACGAGAAAAAAGAGAAATACATTAAAATAACTTATGCTATCAAAAAGCACACATTTTAAGCTTCAAAAAAGTCACCTATTGAGTTTCAATATTTAATTTTATGCGGATATTATGAGCGTTTGAAATAAATATTAAATATACGATAGCAAGAATTTATGAAAAATCTCTATGTTCAAAGTGAAAAAAAAACAAACGAGGTTTGCTATCGTAATTTTATATTGCTCATTCAAAACTACATACATTTAGTAGAAACATTCTGTAATATTGCTCAAAAATATTACAAATTGGCCATGTAACGTCAATTATTGTGAAAATGCATGAAATTTTGATCAAGGTCAACTTTACAATATGACAGGCGAATCCCTTCATGGAAATTAATGCTACAAGATTTTTTTAATTGCTTTACGGTGTCACTTTCCAATAAACTTTGTTGCATACGAATGAGTTGTGTGTATAAAAAGTTATTGCTGTTTAACTGTCTGGCGCTCCACGCACCGCTCTCAATTTCGGCTGCCTCTTAAATACGAGGTAGCATGAAAACGTATGATCTTAAAAAAATTCTCATTCATTACTTAATCATTTTACAAAAAATATGTAAATACATTTTTTTTTGAGAAATTGCCTGCTCTTTCGAATGGTCTTACTTAAATTCTATAAAAACGCTTATTAAATAAGTTATTAACAAAAAAACCTATATTTTTGACAGTTATTGTCAAATAAAAAAAATCGCACACTATTTTGCGCCGCGGACATCAAAACGAACACATTCCAACAAAATCTAAAACTCCCGGAATTTCTTCGAAGTTATTTTCTTAGTTGACTCCACTATTATGGGGGCATATGGTTGCATCTCCGCCAAATCTATTTGCCATAAATCACCATATCCCTTACTCAACGTCCTTCGTCGTTGAAAATTCCTACGGACCATCTTGTGTAATTCATCAACAATAACTTGCTTGCTACTGTTCATATTCCCACAGTAAAATAATCGAGTATCTGCGACCTTTCCAATATGTCAACGTTTAATATCTGATTGCGTGGGAACTATTTCGGTGTCACTTCAGTACCACTCCAGCCGATGTTTTAGAAGTTATGCGTTTTGTTAATTGGGGATGTACCTTTAAAACAGATGTTTCTAAGGTATCAAACCTTCCTATAAGTGCATGAAGAGATCTTGTATTTTGATTATGATCTTGATTGATTTCTCTAACTACATCGTCAATACGTTCAAGTATTTGTTTGTTTTTTTACTTCGCTAGCACATTTATTAATACGTGCTTCAACATATTGCTCTGTTTTGTTCAATATAAGTTTTGCGGTTTCTTGCACTGCAATTTCAGTACCCTTAACCTGTCTATTAATATAATTAAGTGTTACGACATCAGCATCAGATATAGGTTCTGCAACATTACACAAACGTTTTCCATAAATATCGAAATGTTCATCTTTCGTGAGTTTAAATCCAACAGCAGCGGGTCCACGTGGTACATTTCCAACGTAAAGTCGCCTTCCCTTGCAACCGAATTTATCAATGTGGAATAATTATTGTCACTCATACTGTCCAACACATACTGATTTATTTAGTGCTGTGTATGATATTTATAAAAACCTTGGGTGAATAGGTTAATATATAATTCCCTCCTCCCTTAGCTCGTCGGTTATTGATATTATTTCATTATCCACTCCGGTATTTCCAGCCATTTTAGAGCTCCATAATAAACGTAATCGATCAATTAGTTCCTTTGGTTTGTTCCAGTAGAGGTAGCTGATTGGATCATTATTTAATGTTTTTCTATAAGGTAGTGTAAGCAAACCACCCTCCTTTGTTTCAGAACCCCCCATCGAATTAACATAAGCCCTCATTAGTGGTTCTATGATATCCTTAAATTTTCTTCTGTTTTTTACGTTTAAGAGGGGGTTGCCGACAGCGAAAGTGACGTTAGATTTCGTATTTTTTTAAGTTGTATAGCATAATTCTAATAACATTTTACCTGGCAAAAATTTAGTACAAACATCTATGTCTTCATTTTAATCATAAGATCTCAAAAGCAGCGTTTTGTTTTATAGGTTATGAAAACCTTGGGAAAAATAATAATTCCAGTGCATACGCTTTTAAGATCTTATGATTAAAATGAAGACAGAGATGTTTGTACTAAATTTTTTCCAGGTGAAATGTTATTAGATTTTATGCTATACAACTTAAAAAATTCGAAATCTAACGTCACTTTCGCTGTCGGCAACCCCCTCTTAAGCCCCGACTGGGGTCGTAGTATTTGTAGGGTGCCCCTGTAAATCTTAAAATCTCAGTATTGTAACAAAATTTTGTTGTTCGGGTTCTGGAGTGGTAAATAACAGGCGTAAGTCTGCTAGGTACACTTTAATGGATTGCTTTTACCTTGGTTCCAACAGTCTAAAATTTATAAACAATGTAAACCAATGATGCAACGATAGCAATAGTCACACAGAGCAAAAAAAACTCACCTAAACAGGTATATGCCCAAAATTTGTAGGTACTATGAATACTATTTTGGCAACGCACCACAGGTTCAGACTGTTAAACTCCACGGTTCAGCTCGGAATGAAAATGAATAAATCGCAAAATGTTGAGGCCGGCTAGCATAAAAAAGAACCCGCGGAAAAAATACCATATAGGTATGGTCAAACCAACAAACCAAAAATAGGAAATAAAGCAAAAGGAGAAAATGGTCTAGGGCATTTTTTCTTTACAGTATAAGCCATTTTGGTTTCATTACTAAGTCCATTCCTAAGGATGTTTTTGGGCAACTTCAAGAAAATCACATCAAAAACCTCATCGTTACCATCAAAACTAGCAACGTTATTGTCATCCACAATTGAAATATTTTTTTGTGCGAAAATTTAACTTCTGCATCGCCCATAAAAAATTTATTTGTTGTATTATCAAAACGTATTCCATAATCATAATCGTATTCTGCACCCTCCAGGTGTTCGAACAACATCTCCCGTCTAGTTTTTTCAGTGTTGGAAATATTTTGATCTAAGAGTGATGATCTGCCTTTGCTTTCTACATTCTCACTTGTACTGCTATAATTACTATCATCATTACTATTGTTTATACCAAAAAATTCATCTTTTTCCCTTTTTATTTTAGGATATACTTTTTCCACTTTAGCAGGTTCTACAGCTTTTTTCGATATTATATTCAATGCTTTTGTAATAGGTTCATACATTTTCTCGAGTACTCTTTTATCCTCAAAGTTTCTGCTTTGAACGGATTTAAATTTCTTACGTACTGCTTCCGTGGCTTCAACTAATTTTCGTTTAAGCTCTATTTCATCCTGAATGTTTTTATCCATTGTTGTTCTTCCCACGCTAGATGGTTCACGAATGATTAAATTAAAAAGGTTTATATGTATATGTAACTATTAAAACACTTTCGATATCTCCCATTAATTTTTTCACTGTCTTTGTTAATAACCAAAAATCCATAACGGTCTTTCCAACATTCCCCACAGATTTTAAGAAATTCTGCAAAAGTTAAATCGGGGTTTATATGGTCACTAAAAATATGACGTAAATTTGTTTCGTCTTGTTTGAACACAGCAAGTAAATTTGCGTTGTCACGAACTAGTTGTTTTGGTATTTTCGAATAAGTTTGTGCTAAGAAAAAGGAATCTACATTTTATGGCGCCCCATACTGAAATAGGCTCGGATTTCATCTTGTTTCTCACATATTATGACGTCATCAAGTATAAATATTGAATCGGATTCGGCTTTCGACGGTTCCATAATAGACTGTGTATCGCTAAATGTGTATAGACCCATTCCCACTATGGGTGTTACAACATTTTTCAAGTACTGATACTTTGGTTGGTATAATGATTTGGAAAAATATAGATATTTGAAAAATGTAGCCCTTGCGGATGGGTTAGCAGTGAAATCATTACATTTGTCTTTCCACAGTTAGATGGACCTAGGGTTCCTTTATTAGGAGGAACCCTAATTGCAACAACTCTCCTAATAAAGGAACCCTAGATGGACCGAGAATCAAGCTGCGTATGCTATTGGGTAAAAGCGATCGATGCCGTCGACAATTATCTGTCTCGTTTGTAACTCTATCATCTAGGTTATCAACACGCATATTAAAATAGTATATAAACAAATTACATTTATTTTCCGCATTCACTCAAATGTTATCTGTTGAGCAGAGTAGTACACATAGTGGATGCTCCCGCAAAGGCCGACGATTAAAAACTGGTCGGGGTGTTATTAATACATTTATTAATAAACTCCCGTTTGAGCTTCATTTACCAGGATATCAATTTTGTGGGCCCGGGACCCACCTCCAAAAAAGGTTACGTAGGGGAGAGACTGGAATTAATCAATTAGATTCCGCTTGCAAGGAGCACGATATGTCATACAATCGTAGCAGTGATTTAAAAGAACGTCATAAAGCATCTTGAATCTTGAAATTTTATATTAATTACATTAACTACATTAGCTACATTAACTACGTAATTAATTCGAAATGTAGTTAACTCCGTGTAGTTAATGTAATAAATGATTTGATTGGTTGATTCAAGGTCATTTTTGTAGATAGTCGACGTCAACACACGCTCTCTAACCTCACTTTACATTTACAATAATTTTTACAAAAGAGAATCATGGCTAGACGAAAATACCACAACAAATATGAAGAACTGAAATTTCTCAGCACAAAATTAGGTACCTATTGTCCAAGACTGAATTTAAGTTGACAAATTTTTATTTTAATTTGATATTTTATAAATAAAAATAATTATTTTTCTTTTAACTTAGTTATTTTATAAATTTTTACACCTAATCAATAAACATAAACCATAATGAATATGTAAATTTTTAATAAATGAACAGTGAACAATGTAAAATGTAAGCATGTAGGCACCTAAACATAAAATCTTTTTAGTCTTATGCATTGTCAAAGTCATCATTCATCGACTCTCATCAATCATCACTATATCCTCAATATCATCACCGTAATCACCGTGTAAAAATTTAAGAGAGTTTATTAGATTAGGACTAGATATAATAATAATTTAATAATACTTAGGTATTTACCTAACAATTTGAGAATAAAAGAATAAAACAAATTATTAAAAAATTGTATTTAGTCAATTAAGGCATTTTACATGTTTAAATTTTGCGTAGTTGACACGTAGTTAAAGTTATGTAGTTAATGTAGTTAATTGTGCAAAAATATGACGTAGTCAATTACATTAACTACGGTAATTAATTGCGTAATTAATGTCATATTAACTACGTTCCCAACCCTGGTTGTCACTAATACCTATATGAATGAAAAATGAAAAGGCTTAAAAAAAGTTACTTTTGGTAGAGGCCTTTTGGTACACGTGTGTAAAACTCTCAAAAAAGTGGGAGGCAAACATGCAATTCGGAGTGATCTACATTCAACCGCACAGGTGGCTTTGAAAGCGGTTCGCAAATACTTAAAAAAAGATAGTGGAAAAGGAAAGTTACAAACACCCTGTATAATCCCAATTCCCAAATTTGGTGGCATATTACCGCTGTTGCCGATATTCGCCGGACTATCTGCGCTAGGCGCGTTGGCCGGTGGTACAGCAGGTATTGTAAAAGCTGTTAATCATACAAAGGATGCGCGAAATCAATTAATAGAGGCTACCCGCCACAACAAAACTATGGAGGCCATCGCTTTGGGAAAAGGAATGTATTTTAAACCATACCTCTCAGGCTATGGATTATATTTAAATAATCAAAAAAACTTTTAAAGTCCCAACCCCTCAGGGCCCTCTCCAACATCGATATTGAGTTTTTTGCGAAAAAGTTAAAAATTGCATATTTTAGGGGTGTGTTCATGCGGGACACTCTACGTAAAGGAGGACCATTACTTAACAAATCCATCATTGTGAACTTGGATAGAAAAGAGGGAAAGGGGACGCATTGGACCGCATTTAAAAAAATCGGACCTATAGTCAGCTATTACGACAGTTTTGGAGATTTACCACCACCTTCAGAAATAGTGCACTACTTATTATATACGGGTGTGAAAAATGCAAGTAAAATATATTACAACTATGAAAGACAACAAGAATTTGATACAGTCTGGTGTGGACATTTGTGCTTGCAGTTTCTCACAGACCCCACTTAACCATAAAAATGGATCGTGAAACAATAAAAAGGATGGCACATTCCCTGCTGGCGTTTTCTCGTTTACGCAGTTTAACTAAAATGAGTGAAAAACAATTAGCAGATATGCCCAAAGAAGTAATAATTGCTTGTGCATCAGAAGAGATACCATTGTTTTGGCATAAATTGACCGAACATATACAGAACGATGTTGATATTCTAAAATATCTGTACTGCACCAAACATGATATTTCTGAAGATGGTTGCGATAGTGAAGATTCCAACCCTGAAAGATTGGTTTGCTGTTTGTGTAATATGAGACATGTTGGAATCGCATCAGATAATTCCGCTAGGGTTACTATGTCTAATAAATCACCGCAAATGACAGAAAGAGCTCATATATTTAGTTGCTGTAAAAAATAATAAAAACATTGTAATAACTCAAGTTTTATCAGTCATGTCTCGAACGTTTACTCTATCTGGACATACAAGTGTAATTAGTGCAGATGATTATCCACCGATAGAGTTGGATTTAAACTGCGACTATGGTCTTGGCCTAAACGTGGATGAAACAAACAACTGTTTTGCATACAAACCCCCCGATTTGAAAACTTCGACAATCGTCCACATTCCACCGGGTACATATGAAATTAGTGAAATTTATATGGCGATACTACGGGCTATGAAGGTAGAGGACATGCAGGAGACTGAACGCAAAAAAAAACCCTCTCTACATGCCAATAACACTCTCAAATGTGAAATTTTTTCAATGTATTATGAGATTGATTTTACACGTAACAATTCTATAGGAACATTGTTAGGTTTCGAACGAACGTTTCTAAAACCACATGTTGTTCACCAGTCGACATTACCTGTGGATATAATGAGAGTGAGGATAATCTGTATTGATTGTAATATAATTGGTGGTGCATATCAAAATTCTGCTGAGTCTCACACGCTCTTCCAATTTGATATTAATATAGAACCAGGATATAAACTAACAAAGGAGCCTCAGAATATTATATACATGCCAATAAATCCTAGAGGGCGTCAGTACATCGAAAACATTACACTACGTATCTTGGATGATAGTGGTAACTTGATCAATTTTCGCGGTGAAAAAATCTTTGTAAAACTGGAGCTAAAAAAAATAATCTAATATGGGATTTGTTTTTAAGAAACAGACATATAAAATATATGACAACAAACAATAAGTATTCGATAATAAAAGTAAAAATATCAGTTCATGTATAGTATCTGGAGCATCAAGACGTCTTTCACGGGAAGATCGAAAGTTTTTCCAATATATTGGCCTACGTCTACGTAAATAACTCATGGTTGTCTCCAGTGAAAAATTGGGTGTTCGAAGAACCTGTATTTGATCAATCACTCATTAGTCTACACGAACCATACACGAACACACTTACAAAGCGTATGGGTCACCACAATACAACAACTCTGATGAAATACGAATCCCAGTAAATTTTCAGGACCTTATTCTTGATATTGCCGATAGTTACATTTATATTGAAGGTAAATTTACATCTAATGATGTGGCAAGAAGTGTCACCTTGCCAATAACGCATTTGGATTTCTTTTCAGGGGTAATATAACAAGTGGTGTGCCTGTTATCGATAATACCTTTCGTTAATTTTACGAATTATAATCCCAAAGCTGAAAATGCCACGACTGCGCAGCAGGAGTGGTATTTTCTTAGCATTGGGATTATAATGAGGGAAAGGTATTATCTATTATTAGGCATACCACGAGTTGTATTTAAAAAGAGAATTTAACAACTGCAAATAGTTTGTTTGACAGCTGCTGTCATTTAGATTAAACTTTCGGTTCTGAATATGTTATTGGTTTAGCGTAACTAGGACGTAACTAAGAGAGTAGGATTTCAGCGAAAATACCACTAGTGGTATTATCGCTGAAATCATCTCCTGATTGGTTAATATTTCAAAAATCATATCATTTCATAGGTTCATATTGGCAGGCATTGAATTCTCGATGAAATACGTTATGAAATGGGCGGAGATCAAGTCTGCGTGGTTAGAAAACCCGGTTTAACAACAGCCCTAAAAACTATGGTATCATTCAGTAAGACACAATCTAATTTCCTTACTACTTGTGGGTGGGGTTTGTCTGAAGAAAATAATGCCGTCCTAGATTCTCCTAGCCACACATTTCATGGAAAACTCCCACTTAAATTTTTGATGGATTTTGCTGAAGATTATTCCAAAGGAATTTTGAACGTAAAACAGGAGTTAATATTGATTATTTCCCGATCCTTTAAAAACTATTTTATCGGAGAGGTTGATGCTGCATTAGAAATCACAAAGATCGAGTGGAAAATTCGTCACATTGTACCTGAGGATAAACAAAAACTTAGACTACTCTCACGAATAAATAAAGGTGGGAAAAATGCAGTAGTTAAGGTGCCATATCGTACATGGGATCTCTATGAATTACCAGCGCTTCGTAATACTTCATCCGATGTTTGGGCAATAAGAACGAGCACGAGTTTGGAAAGACCTCGCTATATTATTATTGGATTTCAATCTACAGATCAAGCCGATAATTACACAAAAGATGTCACTCAGTTTACTAACGCCGACATTGGCAATGTTCGTCTTTATCTAAATTCTGATGTTTACCCATACGAACGATGGAATTTGGATTTCTCAAAAAAACTTATTGCTCCGGCCTATTATGCATACCAAAATTGGCGCTCCTTGCGCCAAAACCCACCGAAGAGCGAAGAGCTCGTCGCCATTATCTCGACTTTAAACGTCCGAAAGGCCCCAGGATACGACAACATAACCAACAAGGCAATCCAACTCCTCCCACAAAAACAAATTACCAAACTTCTTAACTTAATAAATCAATGTCTTCGTCACTATTATTTCCATACTTGTTGGAAACACGCCATCGTGATTATTATTCCTAAAAAAGTGTCGTTATCCTACCCGCAAGATTATCGCCCCATTAGCCTGCTGCCAGTAGCAGGCAAAATTCTCGAACGCATAATCCAATCCCGTCTACGAGATGAGCTCAGTCGAGTAGACGCTCTCCCCCCCCCCCCCCGAGCAATTCGGCTTTCGAGGTGCACAACTTCCAAAATCATTCAGACACAGCAGCCATTTTTCTAGACGTCTGACCGAGTATGGCATCCAGGTCTAATCTACAAACTCGTCTTGTTAGATATCTCCTTGGCTATAGTTAAGATAATATCCTCCTTCTTAAAATATCGGACCTTCCAGATGGTCTCCTCTCTTCCCGCAGAGCGGTAGAGGCAGGGGTCCCACAGGGTTCAGTGTTGGGTCCCACTTTATACAACGTCTTCACCCACGATATTCCCAGATTTGCCGGCACCTCGTTGTACCTATACGCTGACGAACTGACGATACTGCGATAACCGCTTCAGGTCGTCGCAGTGAGGATGCGTCCAGAGTGATTCAGGTTGCCTTGGACTCTCTTTCTGAGTGGTTTGATAAGTGGAAGATCAAAGTTAATCCTGGCAAAACCCAAGCAGTCGTCTTCTCTAAGGGGCGCCAGGCCCCGCCTCCCAGGGTCGTTCTAAATGACTCTGAGGTTGATTACTCCACTTTCGCGCTGTACCTAGGCGTTCACCTAGACAGCTGGCTCACTTTCAAAAAACACACTGAACACATCAGACAAAAAGCCTTAAAAATATACAAAGCAGTGCATCCGATGATCCACAAAGGATCCAAACTCCCAATAAAGTCAAAATTCGCTCTCTACAAAACCATTGTTCGCCCCGTGATGACCTATGCCTGTGCTGGCTGGCAGCACATGGCAAAAACTCATCACAAAAGACTCCAAGCAGTTCAAAGTCGTTGTCTTAGGACTATCACGGGTGCCGATTGGTACGTCGCCAATCGCCACATCCACCGTGACATGAATATATCTCCTTTAAATGATTATATTAAGGAACTCTCCTTAAAGACCTACACAAAGACGGAGACTCATCCAAACGCTCTTCTCCGAGCTGCTACAAATTACGACCCAAATCCCAATCTGCCACACAAAAGACCCCGACATACTCTCATCTGAGGTATGCTCTAGTCCTTTTTCTTAAAAGGCAACAAACTGCCACTCGTCTGGCGAAAATCCACTCGTAGCTCTAAACACAAACCGCCATGGCTTCTTCTAGTAGCCACACAAACATCCCTACGGCCACCTCTCCTACAAAATAGGACTGGAATCCATCCACTGTACCCTGAAATAGGCGACGTTTTTAGTGGGTATGCCCCGTTTCGGGGAGACCCCCACACTAGTTTAAGCAACTAGACCCCAGATATGTTAGCTAATGTTGACGTTCTTATTTCAGAGGAAGCGAAACACCCACAGACGATATTTTTGCCATCACAAGCACGAGACGCTCACAGTTTCAACAAACAGTGATTGGAAAATACTGAAACTGTTTCAAAAATTTCGATTCTATTGCAAAAAGGACTGAGTAGTGTGCTATAGCGGATTCTGGCTAGTCCCCCCCACTCCTTTTTCGTACATTACCCCCCACTCCTACGCCCCTGGTAGGCCCCGCTCACTTTTCCCCCGCGCATGCGCACCCAGCGCATGACCTCTCCCCCGCACCCCGTGTGGTGCTTGTTTGAATCGACAGGTATTATAATTATTGTTTAATATTATCATTGTTGATAAAATAAGATATTCCTTGAAAACGTGTTGCTAGGGATATATATATATATATATATATATATATATATATATATATATATATAATTAGAAGAAAAGGTGATAATGGGCAAACACTCAAAGTTAACAAAAAGAAAAAACTAGTAACCGCATACACGTGTTTCATGCTATTTGGCAATCATCAGTACGGTGTAACATTAACCAAATCAAAAGATAGGCATGATTTGGGAAGCAACAAATGAAGTCCAAGCAGGAGCCAACAGCACATTTGCAGCTTCAGTCAGCACATCCCCTATTTTGGGGCTTGTACTAACATCGCCACGGAGGCTGCTAAAGCGACCTGCGTGGAAATCTTCATAACCCAAGATACAATGACAATAAGGATGTAAGATTAGCGAGTGTAAATGTAATAATTAGAAGAAAAGGTGATAATGGGCAAACACTCAAAGTTAACAAAAAGAAAAAACTAGTAACCGCATACACGTGTTTCATGCTATTTGGCAATCATCAGTACGGTGTAACATTAACCAAATCAAAAGATAGGCATGATTTGGGAAGCAACAAATGAAGTCCAAGCAGGAGCCAACAGCACATTTGCAGCTTCAGTCAGCACATCCCCTATTTTGGGGCTTGTACTAACATCGCCACGGAGGCTGCTAAAGCGACCTGCGTGGAAATCTTCATAACCCAAGATACAATGACAATAAGGATGTAAGATTAGCGAGTGTAAATGTAATAATTAGAAGAAAAGGTGATAATGGGCAAACACTCAAAGTTAACAAAAAGAAAAAACTAGTAACCGCATACACGTGTTTCATGCTATTTGGCAATCATCAGTACGGTGTAACATTAACCAAATCAAAAGATAGGCATGATTTGGGAAGCAACAAATGAAGTCCAAGCAGGAGCCAACAGCACATTTGCAGCTTCAGTCAGCACATCCCCTATTTTGGGGCTTGTACTAACATCGCCACGGAGGCTGCGAAGTCCAAGCAGGAGCCAACAGCACATTTGCAGCTTCAGTCAGCACATCCCCTATTTTGGGGCTTGTACTAACATATATAAAATAAAAAAAGAACCACAACAGATTAAAGAGTATTACTACTTATTATTTTTGGAGTCAGAAATCAAGAACAATAATTACTAAATTCTAAGTTAACATTCTTCAAATAAGTGGCACACACCATAATACGCCATAATTGGTGACCCCGACGTGATCTTGAAGCAAGAAACATCGAAGAAGAAATTATCGTCGATCCAAAGGAAACAACACAGCCCCAACGGTTCCAGAGGAAGAAACCAGGAAGCAACACAGCCCCTACGTTTCCAGATAGGCCGAAACGAGAAAGCAACATAGCCCCTACGTTTCCAGAGGTGCAGATACGAGGAAGCAACGCAGTCCGAGTCCATTGTTGATAAAATAAGATATTCCTTGAAAACGTGTTGCTAGGGATATATATATATATATATATATAAAATAAAAAAAGAACCACAACAGATTAAAGAGTATTACTACTTAGTATTTTTGGAGTCAGAAATCAAGAACAATAATTACTAAATTCTAAGTTAACATTCTTCAAATAAGTGGCACACACCCATAATACGCCATAATTGGTGACCCCGACGTGATCTTGAAGCAAGAAATATCGAAGAAGAAATTATCGTCGATCCAAAGGAAACAACACAGCCCCAACGGTTCCAGAGGAAGAAACCAGGAAGCAACACAGCCCCTACGTTTCCAGATAGGCCGAAACGAGAAAGCAACATAGCCCCTACGTTTCCAGAGGTGCAGATACGAGGAAGCAACGCAGTCCGAGCCGCAGAAGACCAACAAGTTTGAGAAGAAAATTTCAAATCAAACCTTTTAAATCAGAAGAAAATTCTAATCCAGTACTTATTAATTGTAAGTCAAACTTCACCACAAAATATTTTCTCTTTTAAAAGAATCTAATTTTTCATTTTAAAAATGCCAAATCAAAATTTAATTGCAGGTGATTGTTCTGTTGAAAATGACAATGTCAAAAATATTGAAAATATTTCTTCCATCAGATTTCCACCGTTTTGGATTTCGAAACCAGAAATTTGGTTTACTCAAATTGAAGCTCAATTTATAATTTCTCGAATTACATCTGATAAAACTAAATACCATCTCGTTATAGCAAATTTACCTCTCGATATTGTGACAAATATTTATGATGTTGTTTCAAATCCTCCAGAAGATAATATGTATAAAACCATTAAAGAAATTTTAATTCGCAGATTAACTGCAAGTGAAGAAAAACGTTTAGATGACCTCCTTACTGGAACCGAAATTGGTGATCGAAAACCTTCAGATTTTTACCGAAGCATGCTCAACACTGTTGGTGGTTCACAAATGGTCAGTCAAGATTTGTTGGTCAAACTATGGAAAAGACGTTTACCAAAAACGATTATTGTAGCTTTGACAGCATCAGGTAAGGAAAATGTCAACGATTTACTAGAACTTGCTGATAAAATTTGGGAAACTTATAAACCATTATCAAATTTTAATAATATTTCAGAAATTAATCAACAAAAGGTTCATCCTCAATCAAATTTTCAAAATAATAATAATAGTAGTTCATCTGATTCAACAAAAGAACTAATCAAAGCTTTTTCTGAATTTTCAGTTAGCAGTCAAAATATTCTTTTATCTATTTCTCAAAAACAAAATTCAATAGAATCTCAAATTAATTCTATTCAAACAAATTTGACCTCTCAAAATAATACAATTACTAGATCAAATAATCAATATCAATGCACTACATGCAGAGACCGCTCTAGAAGTAGATCACGTTCTTCTTCTTCTGTAAGAAATTCTATCTGCTATTATCATGAAAAATACAAAAAGAAAGCTGTTAAATGTGCAGGTCCTTGGTGTTTACTTTACGAAACTTTACAAACTAACATAAATTCAAAAAACGAGTAAATGTTTCGACAACAAATAAAGGGTCTAGAGCAAATAAGAATACCAGTCGTCGTCTTTTTATAGTTGATGAATTTAATAAATTACAATTTTTAATAGATACTGGTGCAGATGTTCCTGTTATTCCACGTGATGTTTTCAACGATCACAAGAAAGATAAATATATTTTTCTTACAGCTGTAAATGGTTCCTCTATTACCACATATGGCAAGAAACTTCTAAAAGTAAATCTTAACCTGAGACATGATTTTCCATTTGTTTTCTTTATTGCTGACATATCTCGTCCAATTATTGGTGCTGATTTTCTTGCTCATTATGGTTTATTAGTTGATCTTAAAAATAAACGATTAATTGATAGAGAAACTATATTACACACTACTGGTTCTTTAATTCATTCTAATGCTCCAACACCCAAGTTATTTGCTGACGAAACCAAATATCCTGAACTTCTTAAAAAATATCCTAATGTTATTTCTTCGCCAAATTTTATACTTCCTATTAAACACTCTATAAAGCATCAAATTATTACAGAAGGACATCTTCCTTTTTGTCGACCCCGTAGACTAGACAATAAAAAATACAAAATAGCAAAAGTTGAATTTGAACAAATGGTACAACTAGGTATTTGTAGACTATCTTCATCTTCAGTAGCATCTCCTTTGCATATGGTACCCAAAAAAGATTCTTCTGATTGGCGACCATGCGGTAATTTTCGTCAATTAAATTCTGTTACTATACCTGACAGGTATCCATTACCTCATATTCAAGATTTTAATTTGTTTACTTTTGACTGTAACATTTTTTCAAAAATAGATCTTGTTAGAGCATATCATCAATTACCTGTAGCAGAAGAAGATATTTTTAAAACAGCTATTACTACACCTTTCGGTCTTTTTGAATTCACAAGAATGCCATTTGGTTTACGCAATGCAGCTCAGACATTTCAAAGATTTATTAATGAAGTTACAAAAGGTTTAGATTTTATTTTGGTGTATTTAGATGACATTTTGGTTGCAAGTAAAAATGAAAAACAACATTTAATTCATTTGAATACTTTGTTTGAACGCTTAAACTCTTTTGGTATTAATATCAAATTACCAAAATGTGAATTTGGTGTGACTAAATTAAATTTTTTGGGATATACTATTTCCTCTAAAGGTATATTACCTTCAGAAGAACGTACTGAAGTCATTAAAAATTTTCCCGAACCAAAAACTCTTAAACAATTACAACGCTTTATAGGTATGGTCAATTACTATCACAGATTCATCCCAGACTTTGCTAAAGTTCTTAGCCCATTAAATAAACTTTCAAGTAAATTACAAAATTATAAAAATAAACAAAATTTTGATTGGACAAAAGAATGTAAAAATAGTTTTGAAAACGCAAAAAATTTACTTATCAATGCTACAATTTTAGCTCATCCCTGTAATAATGCTAAACTTACTTTAACAACAGACGCATCTAACATTTCTATTGGTGCAGTTCTAGAACAAACTATCAATAATATTACTCAACCTATTGCTTATTTTTCAAAAAAACTTAGCCCTTCTCAAACAAAATATTCTACGTTTGATCGTGAATTATTAGCTATCTATTCAGCAATAAAACACTTTCGTCATTTTTTAGAAGGATATGGTTTTACAGTATTTACTGATCATAAACCTTTGACTACAGTGCTTACGTCAAAGACAGAAAAAAGTCCTAGGCAATTTCGCTAGAATATATAAATCAATTTACTTCAAACATTCAATATATAAAAGGAGAATCTAACATTGTAGCTGACACCCTATCACGCGTTGACAGTGAGATTTCTTCTTTTGATTTAATTAAAATAGACATCGAAACTATTAAAAAATCACAAGATTCTGATGAAGAACTACAATTTTTACTAAAAAATCAAAAACTCAACTCTAATTCTTTCTTACAACAAGAAGAAGTTACATTTGCAAAAATCAAACTTTGGTGCGAAGTCTCTTCTTCCAAACAACGTATCTACATTCCTAAAGATTTACGTTTTACTATATTTAATAATTTATATAATATTTCACACCCGGGAGTTAAAGCAACAAAACAAATGATTGGTAAATGTTATTTTTGGCCCAAAATGAATACAGACAAAGACAAATGGACCAAATGTTGTTTAAATTGTCAAACTTCAAAAATCACAGACATACAAAATCTCCTTTAAGTAAATTTGAAATTCCTAAAGGTCGTTTTGAACATATACATCTAGATTTAGTAGGCCCTCTTACTCCTTCAAGTGGTTGTACATACATACTTACTGTTATCGAAAGATTCACTCGTTGGACAGAAGCTTATCCGATATGCAATATTACACCACAGACTGTAGCTAAAACTCTTTTAACTCACTATTTTTCACGTTTTGGTTTACCTCATACAATAACGCACGATCAAGGTTCACAATTTGAATCAGCTTTATTCTCAGAATTTAGTAAATTTCTCGGTATTCATAAAATACACACATCTACTTATCATCCGCAAAGCAATGGCATGTTATAGAGAGATTTCATAGAACATTAAAAGCCGCTCTTACTGCCAGAGGAAATATAAATCGTTGGAAAGATGAACTACCTTTAATATTATTAGGTCTCAGAACCTCAGTAAAGGAAGACCTTCAGTGTTCCTCTGCTGAATTGGTTTATGGACAACCTTTGAGACTACCTGGAGAATTTTTTATTAAATCACAAGAAAACGTTGACACTTTCCCTATTTTAGTTAATTTACAAGAAATGTTTTGTAATTTAAAACCAACAACAGTGAGTAGCCATAATCGAGAAAAACCCTTTGTTTCACCAGCTTTAAAAGATACAAATTATGTTTTTGTTAAAGTTGAAGGTAAAAAAACATCTCTTTCACCAGCTTTCGAAGGTCCTTACAAGGTGATTAAAAAATTTTGAAAAACATTTGTTATTTTAAAAAGAAACGAAGAAATGGTAATTAGTATTGACCGTGTTAAACCCGCATTTATTCTTTCAGAAAATTTTAATGATTTTAACGAAAATAAAATTAAAAAAAGAGTTACTTTTGTTTTAAATTAGATTGACATTTAATTCTTCTTAAAGAGGGGAGTATTTGTGGTGCTTGTTTGAATCGACAGGTATTATAATTATTGTTTAATATTATCATTGTTGATAAAATAAGATATTCCTTGAAAACTTGTTGCTAGGGATATATATATATATATATATATATATATATATATATATATAAAATAAAAAAAGAACCACAACAGATTAAAGAGTATTACTACTTATTATTTTTGGAGTCAGAAATCAAGAACAATAATTACTAAAGTCTAAGTTAACATTCTTATATATATATATATATATATATATATATATATATATATATATATATATATATATATATATATATATATATATATATATATATATATATATATATATATATATATATATATATATATATATATATATATAATACAAGCCCCAAAATAGGGGATGTGCTGACTGAAGCTGCAAATGTGCTGTTGGCTCCTGCCTGGACTTCATTTGTTGCTTCCCAAATCATGCCTATCTTTTGATTTGGTTAATGTTACACCGTACTGATGATTGCCAAATAGCATGAAACACGTGTATGCGGTTACTAGTTTTTTCTTTTTGTTAACTTTGAGTGTTTGCCCATTATCACCTTTTCTTGTAATTGTTACATTTACACTCGCTAATCTTACATCCTTATTGTCATTGTATCTTGGGTTATGAAGATTTCCACGCAGGTCGCTTTAGCAGCCTCCGTGGCGATGTTAGTACAAGCCCCAAAATAGGGGATGTGCTGACTGAAGCTGCAAATGTGCTGTTGGCTCCTGCCTGGACTTCATTTGTTGCTTCCCAAATCATGCCTATCTTTTGATTTGGTTAATGTTACACCGTACTGATGATTGCCAAATAGCATGAAACACGTGTATGCGGTTACTAGTTTTTTCTTTTTGTTAACTTTGAGTGTTTGCCCATTATCACCTTTTCTTGTAATTGTTACATTTACACTCGCTAATCTTACATCCTTATTATATATATATATATATATATATAAAAAATAAAAAAAGAACCACAACAGATTAAAGAGTATTACTACTTATTATTTTTGGAGTCAGAAATCAAGAACAATAATTACTAAAGTCTAAGTTAACATTCTTCAAATAAGTGGCACACACCATAATACGCCATACCCCGCACCCATCATACCGTGTAATTGCGGCGTAATGAGTAATAACAATGCCGCGGGTCCATATTTCCGCAAAATTCGCACAATAAATGTGGTTAAGTACCGTGTATATACGTGAAGAAATATTTAAAATAGATACAATCACTCTCATTTCCCGCGCTTTTTTTGTATAATTACTCCACTTATCCCCCTTCCAATGAAAAAACATTACATGGACTGTCAATGTCAATTTATTGTTTACCTACCGTTTATACCTACATAACTATTTAAAAAAATAGGATCTTACATTCTTTTCCCACGTTTTTTTGACTAATTAAACTATTTACCTCTTTGCAATGAAAAAAAAACATTACATGTACTGCTCTGTATACTGTATTATAATCTATTTAGGCATAATTAACTTCTATTTACCCCCAGATCTAATAAAAAAAAGGTGCAAGTACTTTTATTTCCCAGGCTTTTTTTTGTCTAATTAGCAATATTTATCCCCTTTGCAATGAAAAAAATATAGTGTACTGCACTGTATGACGTATTAGACTCTATTTACGCATAATTAACTTCTATTTACCTCACTCAGCTCTAATAAAAATAAGCTCTTACTGTAATTTCCTACATTTTCAACTAATTAACGCTATTTTATCCCCTATGCAATAAAAAAATACAGTATACTGCACTGTATAGCGTATATTATGAACTATTTTCATGTAATAAACAAAAATTAACTTCTGTTTTGTCCTACATCTACATAATTTGTCTAGCCCCCTTCACGTATCTAATTGGCTTGTAAAATCATAAGCCAACGCCCTAAAAATTCCCAAACAAAGAAAAAATAATAGGTGCACTTACTTTAAACTGAATAGGTACTCCTAAGAAGTGTAATGTAAGGATATCAGAAAGCACTCAATCAAAGAAAACAATTAAAAACAGCTTCAAAGCATGAGTGCCCTCGAACATTCCTTACATACAACAGCATTCGTCCGGCCAGATGCACTTTCCCAAAAACAGCCACCGAACCGCAGGCACGTAACTGGGGGTGGACCCAGGGGGGGGGCAAAAATGTGTCCAGAAATTTAGTAGGTATAAACCAATCAATTTATCACTGGTCACTGGACCAAACAGAAATTACTGGAGGTTAAGAATATTACAATTATTGGCAACACCGAAACAGATGACGCCGACTTTTTAAAATGCGTGGGGGCACAATAATAGTAATAATAATTAATTTTCATCCTTACAGTACTAGAGGGTACCCAGAAGCCAATTAATGCTTCTGCGGGGGAGGGAGGCAATTACTATTATTTTTGTCTTCATTGCCATTTATGGCTGGGAAATTACGGTAAAAAATAACGAAACCTAGACAAAATTCATAACCGCATTTTTATAATGCCATCACAAAATATTGGTAATAAATGAACGCCAGAATTGTTTTTTATACAAAATAAACATACCTACGAGTGTGGGCGTTTTTTTAGAAAAATACATTTTCTTGTTGTACGAAAGACGGCATAAATATTAACTGCGAATTTTAAGCTGCATTTATTAGTAAGTAAGGTATATAAAGTTTAGATTGATAAATTAAACAGATTACGTTTGCGCAAGTATCCGAATGATGTAAAAATGACATTTTGCATAATATTTTTTTGGGCAAAAATATTAACTGCGTTTTTATTATTTATAATTACCTTAAAAATCAAGTATTAACAGTTTGTTCTGAAATCGTCGGAAATCGCATTTTAAAGAAATTTGAAGCTTTCTTTGAGAGGAAAATTATTAACTTGCTGATTTTTGTTAAACTTTGTAAGTGGATACTAAGTTTTGTTAATTTTTTTGAAATTAAACAAAAATTGGTAACGGAGTATTTTGAAATGACAAATGACAGTTGACCTACATGCGCCTTAAATAAATGTTTAATTTCGCTATATGTGATTTAATATAGTATAACTAGCAGGCCTACGGCCGGCGGCGGCTTCGCCGCCGCAACCTTATTTACTACAACTCACGCGGGGACTTCGAACGTCTGGTCAGTGCGGCGGCTTCGCCGCCGCCTAAGTTCGGCCGCTTCGCGGCCTCACATCCCCCTCGCGATGGATGCCCCTCAGCTTATTGCCTCGCTTCGCTCGTCGCGACAGGCTTCTTTTGGGTAACTCGCGCGTGGGCTCTGCCGGCCATTGCTCCTCGCTTCGATCGTCGCGACAGCCTTTTTTTGGGTAATTCGCGCGTGGACTCTGCCGGCCATTGCTCCTCGCTTCGCTCGTCGCGACAGGCTTCTTTTAGGTAACTCGCGCGTGGGCTCTGCCGGCCATTGCTCCTCGCTTCGCTCGTCGCGACAGGCTTCTTTTGGGTAACTCGCGCGTGGGCTCTGCCGGCCATTGCTCCTCGCTTCGCTCGTCGCGACGGGCTTCTTTCGGGTAATTCGCGCGTGGACTCTGCCGGCCATTGCTCCTCGCTTCGCTCGTCGCGAGAGGCTTCTTTTGGGTAACTCGCGCGTGGGCTCTGCCGAACATTGCTCCTCGCTTCGCTCGTCGCGACAGGCTTCTTTTTGGTACCTCGCGCGTATGCTCTGCCGGCCATTGCTCCTCGCTTCGCTCGTCGCGACAGGCTTGTTTTAGGTAACTCGCGCGTGGGCTCTGCCGGCCATTGCTCCTCGCTTCGCTCGTCGCGGCAGGCTTCTTTTAGGTAATTCGCGAGTGCGCTCTGCCGGCCATTGCTCCTCGCTTCGCTCGTCGCGACAGGCTTCTTTTGGGTAACTCGCGCGTGGGCTCTGCCGGCCATTGCTCCTCGCTTCGCTCGTCGCCACAGGCTTCTTTTGGGTAACTCGCGCGTGGGCTCTGCCGGCCATTGCTCCTCGCTTCGCTCGTCGCCACAGGCTTCTTTTGGGTAACTCGCGCGTGGGCTCTGCCGGCCATTGCTCCTCGCTTAGCTCGTCGCGACAGGCTTCTTTTGGGTAATTCGCGCGTGGGCTTTGCCGAACATTGCTCCTCGCTTCGCTCGTCGCAAGAGGCTTCTTTTGGGTAACTCGCGCATGGACTCTGCCGGCCATTGCTCCTCGCTTCGCTCGTCGCGACAGGCTTCTTTTGGGTAACTCGCGCGTGGGCTTTGCCGAACATTGCTCCTCGCTTCGCTCGTCGCGACAGGCTTCTTTTTGGTGACTCGCGCGTGGGCTCTGCCGGCCATTGCTCCTCGCTTCGCTCGTCGCGACAGGCTTGTTTTAGGTAACTCGCGCGTGGGCTCTGCCGAACATTGCTCCTCGCTTCGCTCGTCGCGACAGGCTTGTTTTAGGTAACTCGCGCGTGGGCTCTGCCGGCCATTGCTCCTCGCTTCGCTCGTCGCGACAGGCTTCTTTTGGGTAACTCGCGCGTGGGCTCTGCCGGCCATTGCTCCTCGCTTCGCTCGTCGCGACGGGCTTCTTTTGGGTAACTCGCGCGTGGGCTCTGCCGGCCATTGCTCCTCGCTTCGCTCGTCGCGAGAGGCTCCTTTTAGTTCCCTCGAGCGTGGGCTCTGCCGGCCATTGCTCCTCGCTTCGCTCGTCGCGAGAGGCTTCTTTTAGTTAACTCGCGCGTGGGCTCTGCCGGCCATTGCTCCTCGCTTCGCTCGTCGCGACAGGCTTCTTTTGGGTAACTCGCGCGTGGGCTCTGCCGGCCATTGCATGAAGTAGGCGGGGAAATTTTCTTTACCGTCGTTTTTCTTCCGTCCCCCCACCTATTCGATCGCCGCTGAAACGAAATTTTTATCTCGCCAAACAAAAAAGTGGTATCTGTTCTGGGAAAACCGAGTGTGCCATGGAAAACTTTTTTTTCTATAATTTTCCCCTCGTCATATGGGGCCGATCAAAAAAAATCCGCAAGTCTCTATCTCTATTAATAAGAAAGTTATTCACCTAAGAAAAATCCAAGTAGGCCATGGAAAAAGTTTTTTTCGGCGCAACGTCATTTTACATCCCCTGCCTAACGCACTTTGTCCCGTCTTTCTATCTCGTCGCATAGAAAAGTTGTGTTTTCCGGCGAAACCGAGTAGGCCATGGAATTTTTTTTTCACATTTCTCAATCATTTCGCCCCGGCATTCCAACAAAGGAAACCCGGATCTCCTATCTCTAAAGATAGCAAGGTTGCACTTGTTCTGTCAAAATCGAGGTGGCCATGAAAAATTTTCGTCGTCCATTTTTTTCCTCTCCCCATCTGCTTACAATCAAAACAAACGGCAACCCCGTATCTCTAGCGGCATGGGAGTTACGGCCGCTTAAAGAATTTCAAGGTTATGTTGTATTGTAAATTTCCAACTAATTTCGCAGCCTGAAAGTCGCCCATAACCTAAGGGACGTTGTTTTGGCGGCAAAAATCAAAATTCCAACCCTCCGCGTCGACCGCTTCGAAAAAGGGCAATTATTCAACAGGTGTGAGTTCTTCGGCCGGCGAAAAAAATCCGCACGTCGACACCGCGTATATGATGCACCCTCAAGTGGCGGTTTGACTTCCCGCCATAACCTCGAAGGCGCGACGACGGCGAATCTAACCTCCGAAATGTATCGTAAAATTCCGCGTTGTTTCGCCCTTCACATTTTCCAGAAACAGACACCCGGTACGCATTCGCAGTTTGAAATGTCTGTAACCTCAAAGGCCCTTTTGCTTGGCAGCAACGTGAAGGTGAATTCTAACCCCCCATCGTCCAGTTTCAAAGTGCAAAAATTCTCATACCGACACTCAAGTCGCATATTGACGTCTAATCCTAACCTCTAGATCATTTCCTTTGCTTTACACCCCTGTCATGGGAATCTAACCTGAATGTAGGTTAGCCATCATTTTGAAAGTATAAAAGTCTTGTATACCTGAGGGTTCCGAAAAAAAAATCTTCTCAAAAAACGGCTAAGTCCCGGGAATCTGTTTTAACGTTTTTCTTGAAAATCAGGTAGGCCAGAAAAAATTGTTTCAAGTAACTTATATTTTCTTTCGCGTGCCCTTTACATCCCCGAAGGAACCAAGTTTCTACCTTTGAAAACGAAAAAGTTGCACGCGTTTCCTCGAAAATGCGGCAGGCGGACGAAACATTTTTTTCGGGTAAAATATACAGGGTGTTGCGAGAAAGGGAGCGTGCACTTTTCCGTTTTTCCCTATCTTCGAAAATCAAAAAGTTGCGCGTATTTTCTCGAAAACCAAGTAGGCGGGGGAAAATTTTTTCACGTCGGTTTCCTTTCTTTCCCGTACACATTACATAGCAGCAGAAGCGAAATTTTTATCTCGCTTAACAAAAGAGTTGTGTCTGTTCTGGGAAATCTAGCGTGCGGTGGAAAAATTTTTCTTTTCGATAATTTTCTCGTTGGCATTTGGGGCCGGTCAAAAAAAACCGCAAGTCTCCATCTCTAATAATAAGCAAGTTATTGACTTAAGAAAAATCCAAGTAGGCCATGCAAAAAAAAAGTCATTTTACATCCTCTACCTAACGCACTTTGTCCCGTCTTTATATCTCGTCGCATAAAAAAGTTGCGTTTTCCAGCGAAATCGAGCAGGCCATGGAATTTTCTTCACCGCATTTCCCAATCATTTTACCCGGGCAAACGAACAAAAGAAACCCGAATCTTCTATCTCTAAAGGTAAAAAATTAGCGGTTGTCGTGAGAGAATCGAGGTGGCCACGGACAAATTTCTTCGTTCATTTTTCTCCTCTTCCAATGTGCTTGTAATCAAAACAAACGGCAACGCTCTATCTATAACGAATAAGTTTCGTACATTTCCCGGTCGTCTCGCGCGACACATTTTCGAGAAAGAGACGCCCGGTACGCCCACCGGGTCTGGGGCCCTCCGCAACCTAGCTCTTCGTCTTTGGCGGCGGCGAAGAAGACGCCAATATCCACCCGGTATCCCCTTCGAAAGTGCAGATATTCAACAGGCGTGCGTATGCGAAAATCGCCACCCCCATATCCGTCCGTTTCGAAATCGCAGATATTCAACAGGTGCTTAGTTCTTCGGCCGGCGAAAAAATCCACATGTGGATATCTGGTATGCACCCTCAAGTCGCGGTTTGGCTTCCCGCCATAACCTCGAAGGCGCGACTGACGGAGAATCTAACCCCTCGCGCGACACGGCCTTGCAGGAAAAACTGGCGCCGTTAGGTTGCCGGACTTTTAGTGGCTAATCTTACAATCAGTCCCACGAACATGGGCCATCTTCTTGACAAAGGAATTTCTATAACCTCGGACAGGGCCGTTTTAAAAATCGGAGGAGGTGGTAGATCTCTTAATTGGCTCTCGTTCTTTCCTCCGGTACCGAAAGATACCTGGAAGATCCGATATCTGAGAAAATTTCGGCAGTCTCCATTTTCTTCTACCGAGAAATGGGACGGCTGTAGAAACAGCGAAATCGACGGAAATCCTCCGAAACCGCTCTTGGAAGTCGCGTGTTTTTTCTCATTTCTCGATTTTTCGGGGGCGCCGGAGGCATCCGAACATGAGCTGAAGACATGGAGGAAGCTTTAAAAATTGCGACCTCGCGGCCCCGGGCCGAAACAACGACGCTACGGACCGACGAAAACGGGCCATTTCTGATAATTTCGCGACTTTTTTTGACTAATTTTTTGGCGCAGCACGACACATAAAAACGATCCGATTTCTCTCGGGAAAAAAACTTAATAACTCTCGCATTTGCCTCTTTAAAAATCCGAAAAAGTGTTAAATCTCTTCGTCGGACCTTCCTCTTGCTTCCAGTTGCGATTTCCCTCACCCTACCACCCCATTTAAGAATCTTCTCCGTCCCGATCTCGGCCGAGACAGTTTTCACGGAAAACTGCTGCGCCCAAAATTATATCTACCTCTTTACCGCACACTTCGAACCGCCGAAACCTACCGTCCTCTTTCGCGTCGTATTTAAGCGAAGAGACGCGTTCGGGCTTCGAGAGTACGGGCGTTAGATGAACCGAGGACGGGCGGACGCGTACGTACCGGCGGTCGGCCGCTTCGCGGCCTCCCCGCTACAAGACGAATACAGCAAGTCGACCCTTTTTCGCGCCAATTTTAAACTGCGACAGGTTCAAGGAATATTCATATAGTATATAATATTGTAAAAAGTTAAACAAAAAAAAACAGTTAATATTTTTGCTTTCCTAAAGAAATTGACAAGTGACAGTTGTCCTAAATGCGCCGTAAATAAATGTTTAATTTCGCTATATATGATTCAATATAGTTATATTGTAAAAGTTAAACAAAAAGAAACAGTTAATATTTTTGCCTAGTCTATACCAATAAGAAGTGACAGCTGACGTACATGCGGCTCAGATAAATGTTTAATTTTGTATAAGTTACATTCTATTTGTAAAAGTGAATGATCATTTGCAATAAAAACGTAGTTAATATTTTTGCCTTTTGCCGAAATAGAAAATTATCCGATTTTTATCCCTCTTTGTCGATCTAAGTTACTTCCGTACTCTTAAAATGTTTAATTTCTTAATATATGTTAGCAAGGGAAGTTTTTTTACCTAAAGAGTCTAAAAAAATCCAGTTAACATTTTTGCTCGAAATTTCTAACGAAAAATAGGTGTGTTTTGAGGTAACTCAAGGTTCCGTTTTTTCAAAATGTTTAATTTTTGGTTTCTATCAACGTATTTACTTATAACTTTGATATAGTAAAACAAAATTGCAGTTAACATTTTTTTCTAGGTCAAATTCTATTTTCCCTGGCCTACCTGGGCTGGGACCGACTTGAAGACGGAACAGACTTCGAAAACTGGAATATAAGTGAAATGTGCGGCAATCGGTAGATCGTACAACGCATTAGTACTTCATTCATATGATTTTTAAAAGGAAGGGTGATGACACAGTTAATAAGTTTTCTCAGATCACTACACAACTTGGTAAATTTTACTATAAATAATAAAAACAAAAAAATAACAGATGTGTAAATAAAAAGCGATTCATTGATAAAAATAATGTAAGGTTTTATCGGTCTTAGTGTGCCTATTCATCAAACTTAATTAATGAGTGAGTGTGATCTTATTTAAAGTTTATTTCCTGTTTAGTTTAATCGTGTGTCGTGTGCCAAAAAAACTGAACACTCCTTCATAGGTCACAGAAAATTGTTAAATTAAATTATAAGAAATGTATGTTATATCCGACCTCAAGCATCACCTTGATCATAACCTTGTTTTTACCCTTGATTCTGTTTACTGTTGGATATTATGTTCTCATTCTCTATTGTTCAAGATGCTTACTACAAAGATATCATTTTCCATTGTATATTGTTCTAGAATGATTACTAGAACATATCATATTCCTTTTGAGTATTGTTAAAACTTGCTTACTGCAAGAATTGCAGAATTTGATCTTCCCTTTGTCTTTATATTCTTTTCCCATGAGAACCACAACACCTCAGCATAACAGATCTGTATAAATAGGACCTAGTAAAGTAAGAGTGTTAATTCTAGTCTTGTCTGTAGTCTAAGCCGAAACTCTGTAACTCGCGTTACTCAAATAAAAGTTTTTTAAAAAAGTCTTCGTCTTCACGTCGCCCGTAACAATTTGGTGTCAGAAGTGGGATCCTCGATAAAAGGGTCTTCAACGAGGGAGATCCGGAGGCACTTAGAAGGACAGTCTCCTCGGGGGTCACCACACCACTACGATTGGAGCCAGCTGAAAAGGGTCTTCGACAGGAAGATCCGGAGGCACTAAGAAGGACAGTCTCCTGAGGCCAGCATCCAGCAACAACAGCAGCATCAACGACATCCAGCGAGCATGAAGTTACTTCTATTGTAAGTGAAAACTTGAAGTGAATTTTATTTGTGATTTTTTTTTAACTTTCTACGTTGCTATTATTGAACTTTCTACGTTATAACGATATTACCTTTTCATTTCAACATGCCTAATAACGAAGCTATAAACTCTAATGTAAACAATGAAGCAAACGCTTCAAATAACGACGAAGTACCATTTAAATTAAGCGAAATATTTTCTATCATCCCTGAATACGATGGGGATCAAATCAATTTAAATACTTTTATCATTGCATGTGATAGGGCCATGCAAATGACTGTTGGCGACCAAGCCATTTTACTTGTTATAAAAATTAAAAATCAATTAAAGGGACGTGCAGCCCAACTCATTAATTCAAGAGACTTGAGTACCTGGAGGGAAATCAAACAATTACTTAACGTTCATTTCGGAGATCCTCGCGATCTAACATCATTAATTCAAGATTTACAAAGAATGTGTCAATCCCAAAATGAAAATGCTTTGACTTTTGTAGGCAGAGTTCAAACTCACTGCTCGAAAATGTATGCCGCAATAGGAAAACAAAGCCTTCTCACTAGGGAACAAAAAGAATCGCAAGCTACATTAATCGATAGCATTTGTTTAAATACAGTTTTGACAGGTTTAGAACCAAGAATAGGGCAACTAATTCGTGCTAGCAATCCACCAAACATGATGGATGCTATAGCTTTAATTAAGAGAGAATTGCAACTTTCTTATTTTGAAAATCAAAAATTTCAGAGGCAAAATCGTGTACCAGTCTTCAATAATAATGTTAAGAGAACTAATAATAGTTTTCCAAAAGTTTGTAATTATTGCAAAAGAAATGGACATACTATCAATGAATGTCGAACAAAAAATCAAAATAATTATTACAGAAATGGTCCAAATCCTTCTAGCTTCTCTAACAATTTCCAAAATAACTCCCAAAGAAATAATTTCTCCCAAAATAGGTTCCATCAAAGACCATCTTTTCCTCAGCAAAATAATTTTCAAACTCCTTCTTTCCAACCTAGGAACCACCCTCAAAACTTCCAACCAAGAAATCAACCTCCTAGAAATTTTTCTAATAATATTCCTAGAAACAATTTCCCAAGAACTTTTAATAATAATTCAGGTTTCCAGCCTTCTAATCAAAATTTTACTCCTAGATTCCCAAATTCAAATCCAAATAACCAAAATAGAACTCCCCAACAACATTATCTGGGCCAAAGCGAAAATTTTCAATTAACAGCCTCGGACCAGAATCCTATTCCCAACTTCAAGAATCTTGGTATGACCAATACGGACCAAACGTTTGCATAAATACCGTTGACAATAGCAATCTATATTATATCAAAGATAATACCGATAAGTACAAAATTTTAATTGACACAGGAGCTGGTATTTCAATTTTCAAACCAGAGACGGTTCAGCAATTTTTAAATCGATGTCCAGAAAATTTTCAAATTAAAGGTATTTCTGGCCAATCAATTCCTATTACTGAAGCGGTATTTGTTTCTTTTACGGGTCCTCTTTCTCCCCATAAAGTTTATATTTGCGATCTAGATATAGGATTCGACGGAATTTTAGGCGCTGACTTTTTAGAAAGGTACGGTGCAGTAGTAGATTTTAGGAATAAACAATTAATTACGTACTATAAGGTACACGAATTACTCAAAGACGGAGATGAATTAAACGAGTTAACGAATAATAATGATAATAATAATCGAGTCGTTTATAAAAGACAAGTTAATGTTGACGAAAGGTACGATAGCCTTCATATAAACGCTTATGAACGAAATAATAATAATAATAACGATTACGAAATACGAGTTATAATATAAATCAGGTTACGATAGAACCGCGTTGCGAAAAAATATGCAAGTTTCATACGAATAAATATACGAATAAAGAAATGATTTTATGCGCACAACGAGTAGAAAAGGTATACGTGCCAACTGCTATAGTAAAAATAAACGAAGACGGTAATTTTTATACGACAATATTAAACGCTAATGCCATAACAAAGGATATTTGTTTCGAAGAATTTGAATTTGAGCCTTACATGAAAGAAACGAACGCTAGTACTAATATTATTTGTAATTTTAATAAAACGAAAAGCAGAGTAGAAGAAATAAAAGAATCATGAACGCTAGAACATTTAAACGAAGAAGAAAAAGAATTAATTACTAATTTATGTTTGAATTTTGAAGATATATTTTACTTTGACGGAGATTTCCTAAGTTTCACTAATGAAATAAAACATACTATCGATACAGGCGACGCTAAGCCAATTTTTACTAAATCTTATCGATATCCACAAGTTCACAAGGAAGAAGTAAAAACACAAATTAATAAAATGCTTTCTCAAGGAATAATTAGACCTTCTGTTTCACCATGGTCGTCCCCAGTATGGGTCGTTCCAAAAAAATTAGACGCTTCAGGCAAACAAAAATGGAGAATCGTAATTGATTATCGGAAATTAGATGAATTAACAGTTAATGACAGGTATCCACTGCCTAATATTTCAGATATATTAGATCAGTTGGGTAATTGCCATTATTTTACTACTTTAGATTTGGCTTCTGGTTTTCAACAAATTGAAATGAATCCAGAAGACATTTCGAAAACTGCTTTTTCCGTTGAAAATGGACATTTCGAATATTTACGTATGCCCTTTGGCCTTCGTAATGCGCCCTCAACCTTTCAGAGGGTTATGGATAATATACTAATGGGAATACAAAACGAAAAGTGCTTAGTTTACATGGACGACATTATTATTTATTCTTCCACAATTAATGAACATATCTCTCGTATTACTGAAGTTTTTCAAAGATTAAGAAATTCAAATCTAAAAATACAGCCAGATAAGTGTGAATTCTTACGAAAAGAAGTAATTTATTTAGGACATGTTATTACACCTGAAGGGGTCAAACCAAATCCACAAAAAGTACAAGCTGTTATCGATTTTCCTCAACCTGCCAATACTAAACAAATTAAACAATTTTTGGGTCTTACTGGTTACTACAGGAAGTTTATTCCAAACTTCGCAAAAATGACAAAGCCTTTAACTCGACTTTTAAGAAAAGACGTACCATTTATTTTTGATAAAGATTGTCGTGAATCTTTCGAACAACTTAAAAATGCATTAATAACTTCACCAATTCTAATATATCCTAATTTTGAAAAGGAATTTGTTTTAACTACAGATGCAAGCGCTTTTGCTGTAGGCGCGGTACTTTCGCAAGGACCTGTTGGAAATGATCTTCCCATAGCATACTTTTCAAGAACCTTAAGTCCAGCAGAAATGAAATATAGCGTTATAGAGAAAGAACTTTTGGCAATAATTGCTGCCGTAAAAAACTATAGACCTTATCTTTTCGGACGAAAATTCTTATTGGTTACAGATCATAGACCTTTAACCTGGCTTTTCTCAATAAAAGATCCCGGTAGTCGTTTAGCACGTTGGCGACTTAAATTAGAAGAATATAATTATCAAATAATTTATAAACCTGGAAAAATTAATCGAAATGCCGACGCTTTATCTCGAATCAAAATCAGTCATATAAAAGAAGCTGTTTCCTTTCATACTTCCCTAGACGAACCATCTACTTCCCATGATAATCCTCAAGACATTGACCCGCCTATTGACAATAATGAGACTGACGAAATTGCTATAATCTGTAATGAATTTGACAGATTTTTTGATCTATACAAGACGACTTCAATGATCGACTATTCTAAAATCCAATATACAAATAATCAACTTTTAGACAAAACACACAAGGACATTGTACTAATTTTTCAACAAGACAAATTAACAGACCTTCACGAAAAAGTTATTGATGATTTACTTGAGCTAAATCCTGATTTTAACTATAATAAAGCAAATGTTCTTTCCAGTCAAACCGTAGCTAAAAGAAAATATTATATAATTCCTGTTCCTTTTAATTTTGAAACCGCAATACAAGTACTCTTCATATCTCTTTATTACAGTAAAGATATATTCGAAGAAAATAAAACTTATTACATTGAAAACAATCCAGATTTTCCAATTTTAGAAATGTTTAATTTTTTGTTCTCAGATAAAAATTTCCAACTAACAATTTGTCAGAACATTGTGACTATACCAGACGAAGACCAAATACCTATAATAATAGATCAATTTCATTCAGGCAAGACAAACTTACATCGAGGAATAAACGAAACAATTAGACGCATCAAACAAAAATATAATTGGACAGGACTAACTAAAGACGTCGAAACATTTATTCGGCAGTGCGAAATCTGCCAAAAGACAAAAAATTGTAGACAAAACTTGGACAGTCCCTTAGTTATTACCGAAACTCCTAAAACTCCTTTCGAAAGAATAAATATCGATATCCTAGAAATCCCAGTAAAAAATAATATCCTTACCATAAGAGACGAACTAACAAAATTTACCCAAGCTTATGCACTTCCTAATAAAACAGCGAGATCTGTAGTAGACGCTCTGTTACTCTATTTTCAACATTTTGGAACTCCCTTAAGAATCCATTGCGATGTAGGTAAAGAATTTAATAATCAATTAATGAAAGATCTTTGTAAATTATACAATATAAAATTAACTTTCTCTAGTGTTAGTCATCCGCAATCAAATGGCTCCTTAGAAAGATTTCATGCCACCCTAACTGAAATGATACGCGCATGTAGTACAGAAAATCCTAACGAACACCCATTTCAAATGCTTCCTTACGCTTGTATAGCATATAACAATTCTATAAATAAAACACACGGCTTTACTCCTTACGAATTGCTATTCGGTCACACCTCGTCTCGACCTCCAGAAGTTTTGTATAATCAGCAAGAATTAATCTCTAAGTACGTTCGCGATTTAAACAATAAAATAAAGCATTATTATGAAGTGGCAAGAAAGCGTACGGATATGCGCAAATAAAAGGCGAAACAGCGATTTGATACACACGTTTCGGAGCAGCGACAATTTCGCGTAGGAGAAAAGGTTTATGTCAAGGAGTCCCAAATAAAAAATAAACTAGCTAACAAATTTAATGGACCCTATAAAATTAAAGAAATTTATACGAATTCAGCTTTGCTACATAACCCAATTACTAACCAAACTACAAAAATGAATTTTGATATGCTAAAGAAATGTCACGAATTACAAGAAGAAGAACTAACGGTTAAAGAATTCTTTTATACTCTAGATCGAAAAATCCCTATTGAAAATAATAACGTTTCCATTGAACTGGGCAATTTATTTGATGCCCCTGAAAATATTTCATTAGCTCACTGTGTATCTAAAGATTTAGAAATGAATGCAGGAATTGCAAAAGAATTTAAGAATAAAATTGGACACGTAGATGAACTAAAAAATCAAAATAAGTCAATTGGTGAAATAGCAGTACTTCAACTTCCGACAAGAAATATTTATTATTTAATAACTAAAGAATTTTTCTATTATAAACCAACTTATGCTAATTTATTTAATTGCTTAAAGGAATTACGAACAATTTGTCTCGAGAGCACTGATGAAAAAGATAAAATTATAGCTATACCCAAGTTAGCTTGTGGATTAGACAAATTAGATTGGGACACAGTTCTCCCTATGATCAAATATATTTTCAAAAATACTGATATTAAAATAATTTGTTATATCGAACCAAGTTCCTAATTCTGAAACTTCGTTACAGATTTTCTTTGTTCGCTACCGCTATGGCACAATATACACTGCGACCAATTAATAACACCATAGGCGTGTTCTATCAAGAGCAATCCGGACTCAAAATTTCTAATGACAAGTGGAGTTTATTGGTATATAAAGACATTTCATCTCTAAAAACAACATTCGAAAATAATAATAAAATTTTAGAAAATATGCAATTTATAATTCAACCAAAAGACGTACGAATGGCCGCCTTTCTAAGCGAAGTTAAGTCACATCTCACTTTACTAAATCAACTTTCCGAAAACATTGCGCTCAAATTTGAAGAATTAGCTATTGATGTAAGAAGATATAAAAGAGGTTTAATTAATGGCTTAGGGTCAGTTTGGAAATTTATTACCGGAAATTTAGACGCTTCAGACGGACAGTATTATAACGATTGTATCGACAAAATTAACAGAGACGAACACGAATTAGAAAAATTAATGAAAAAACAAATTTTAGTAACTACTTCAGTTATCAAAAACTTTAACGACTCTATCAACAAATTACAAATTGATGAAATTACTTTTAATAATGACATAAAACAAATCGAAGATTACATTTATAACATTTCTGATAATTTTAATTATTACACTGCAAAATTACAAGTTTTAGAGATGGCCGAAAGACTCCTAGAATCCTATACCTTTATCGAAAGCAATTTAAATGACATTCTAAACTCTATTACTTTTGCAAAACTACATATCATTCACACGTCAGTTATAACTCCTGAAGACCTAGTTCATCATTTGCAAATAATCGCTCAAACTTTAAACAAAAATAATTTGCCCTTAACTCCTCAACTTCTAAATGTTGCAACTTATCTTGATTTTATAGAACTAAAGGTTTTTCAAACAGAAAATAGACTTGTTTTTATATTAGACATTCCTTTAGTAGAACCTCAATGGTATACTCTTTATAGAATTTATCCTATTCCAATTTTCGACAATAAAACTGGATTTTATCACATGGTATCCACTGATACTAAATTTGTAGCAAAAAGCGATGACCCAACTCTCTATGTAATTCTCCATGATATAAAAAATTGTAAAGAACTAGCATTTGATTTAATAATGTGCAAAGATTTATATCCTACTCCTATTGACTCACATTCAAGATGTGAAGCTCAATTATTAGAGGTAAAAACCCATTTACCTAATACTTGTGACATAGTCACAATTTCAATTGAAAGTTACAATGTACAATTGATTCAAGAGAATCAATGGTTAATAATTTTAAGTGAAATATTTCCTATAACTATTAAGTGCAAAAATCAAAATCCTTTGACTATAATGCTAGACAAAACTTCAATTTTAACGTTAAAATCTGAATGCATTGCTTATATTGGAAGTACTAAAATTCAAACGAAAAATTTTAATAAATCTAATCAAACCTATAAATTTCACCCAATTAATATACCATTTGAATGTTGCAAAGAAACTCCAAATAAACTAAAATATCCTGACTTGAAACCTTTACAACTAAATAAATTTAATTATGACGATTTAAATGTCGCAAAGCATAAATTAGACGAATATGCAAAGGATCTTGATAATATTATTAACGAACCAACTGTAAATAAGTATACGCCAATATTGACATATCTATCCATTGCTTTAATCATACTTTTAATTATTGTGTACTTTTATTTTAAATGTAAAAAGTCTAGGAACATTAAAATAGGCATTATTACTACTAATAACGGAGACGATCCTCCACAACCTCCTAGAACACGAAATCGCGTTTTTCAAAATTTAAGAAAATTTGTTACTGTCAAAAGAAGACCTTCGTATAGATTGGACGAACCTCGCGAAGAAGAAGAAATTGAACTAAATTCTAATACTAAAACATATGCCTAATTTAATGTCAAAATTTGTTAACACAAATTTTTAATATAAGGGGGAAGGTGTTATATCCGACCTCAAGCATCACCTTGATCATAACCTTGTTTTTACCCTTGATTCTGTTTACTGTTGGATATTATGTTCTCATTCTCTATTGTTCAAGATGCTTACTACAAAGATATCATTTTCCATTGTATATTGTTCTAGAATGATTACTAGAACATATCATATTCCTTTTGAGTATTGTTAAAACTTGCTTACTGCAAGAATTGCAGAATTTGATCTTCCCTTTGTCTTTATATTCTTTTCCCATGAGAACCACAACACCTCAGCATAACAGATCTGTATAAATAGGACCTAGTAAAGTAAGAGTGTTAATTCTAGTCTTGTCTGTAGTCTAAGCCGAAACTCTGTAACTCGCGTTACTCAAATAAAAGTTTTTTAAAAAAGTCTTCGTCTTCACGTCGCCCGTAACATGTATAATGTATATATGCCCCCCTTAATTATGAGGTGCCCACTCTGTGCCCTCCCAAAAATGTAGGCCTAGTTACGTGCCTGCTGAACCGAGAACAGTCTATAGCATACACGCGATTTATCTAAGCGGGCACTATCACATTAAACGCGACATTATGAAATAAATTAAAAGCGGATACATTGCAGTGCTTTGATATTATTTCAGAATATACGTATAGGTACACGTACTAGTGGGATTAAAGATAGCTGGTAAGGTAATTTACGAAAAACCAACGATGTAATTCACATATTATAATCTATGTGAATACATACACACACACCCAAATATTTTAGCAACTATTATTTAACTCAAGCTCTGTTGTAATACTGTATATTTTTTGAGAAGTGGGGGTATACGCGAGTTACGTCTACGAAACTCGCTGTCTCAACAGCAACCAGAAGCCGTCGCCGCATCAGCTCCTAAAAGTTATAAATCTTGTAAGAACATCATTTTCTGTGTGATTATTCTCCGTAACTTTGCCAAATAAAGTTGTTCTCTTGTCAAACAAAAAAAAATACATTTTTTAAAAATTCGTTAACGTCGCGATCGTCGTGCCGTCGTTTTGTCGTGCGTTACGTGGGTTTCAACCCTTTGCCAACGAGAAGAACCAGGCTCGAGGACAACTCCAGGGAGATACGAAAAGCCAAGGGTGAGAGCCATTCCTTTTTCTTTTTCCTAGCTTTTCCTCCAGGGCGATACAAGAATTTTCACCCAGGGAAATTCAATGTACATGATTTTTCCTTGTCACGTCGATGAATACGACAACAATTTGAATCTGTGAATAGGATTGTGTTTTTTGCATTATTAGAGCATATAATAATCAAAAACATATTTAAGTTAGAATTAGTACAATTTGAAAAGAAAATCAAATTCCAATTTTCAAAGAAAATTAATTTTAATCTAATTTTTAAATCTCACTAGTTTTCATGTTATTTTAGATTTTTAAACTCTTAATTTTAAGAATTGTTGTTCCCCTTTTATGTAACATAATTTTCCAAAATTGATCTTGAACACATAACTACCATTTTAAGTAATTTAGATCTTAGTAATAACAGTAAAGTTGAAATGCCAAATCAACAACAACCGACGGAACGCCAAATTAATTATAGTCTTTTAAGGTTATATATCGATACTATTCCCAATTATAGTGGCGACTCTAGTACGTTGGAAATTTTTATCGAGCACTGCCAAATTTTAATTAATACATATCAGAATGTAAATAACCTAAATGATCCAATCAATCGTTTCTTAATCAGGGCTATAATCGGTAAATTAACAGGCGAAGCTTTGGTTAGAGTAGGTAACCGACCAGACATAAGAACTTGGATAGAATTAATTCACTTGCTTAGACTTAGTTTTGGCGATCAGAGAAATCTTGACTGCCTAGTACAAGAAATGATAGTAACAAAACCTTATAAAAACGAGTCATACATAAATTTTAGCTAGAGATTACAAAAATCCCGCAGTTCAATTGTTTCAAAATTAATATCGATGAATATGACTAACGAAGAACGAGTATTTCAGATAAAAAATTATGACGAACTTGCACAAAAACTTTTATTCGAGGATTATCTGGAAGAATCCATGATCAGAATTCGCAACCCCAACTCTCTCGAACTTGCAATTCTTTAGTAATAGAAGAAGAAAATTTTATTTTAAACCAAAAACAAATGGGTATTTTTCCAAAATGTTCCTCAAAATAAATTTCCCCAAAATCATCCAAAACCCAATAACCAAAATTTTTTAAGACCTCAAAATTATGCATCACAAACCTATCCCGATTTTTCATTTCCACGATATTCGCAACCTCAGCAATTCCAAAATTATTCACCTAGACCCCAATTCCCTTCTCAACCTATTAACATACAACCACGTCAAAATATGCCTCCTCCTAGATTCCCTACTAATAGAGAAGTTTTCGGACAATCTAATACTACCAGAAACGTCTTCAAACCAACCGGCACTATTCCAAAAAATAATCCTACATCAATGTCCACTACGTCTAGACTTACCGAACAACCCCGTAGAAATCCTAACTTTTTCCAAAATACAGGGCCTCGAAATTTTCATTCCCAAGAACTACATAATATCGAAACCACGGAAATATCCCCCAGAACAATACCGTCCCACATTCGAACCTACTCAAAATCAAATCTATCAACCCGAATATGCTACCACCGATGACGAATATTCCACCGGATATTTTACGGAAAATTCTTACCAAATATCTGAATTTGACGAACCACACTTTGACGGTTCCCAATCTGATGTAAATTTCCCCAAATACCCATGTCCAGACAACAATATATAACGATTGACCTTAACCACCTACATCAACAAAACGAACTAGCAAACATCTATATCCCCGAAATTAATGCGAAATTCCTAATTGACACTGGCAGTTCACGTAGTCTTATGAACCCAAAATTGGCTTATAAATTTTACTAAAATTGCATTTTTAGTGAAAATTTTAATATTCAAACGTCACATAGAATTTCATTTCATGACAAAATAGCTATTATACCAATTTTTAAGATATTTAACACAGACCTAGTTTATAAATTCTACCTTTTTGATTTTTCAAATAAATACGATGGAATTATTGGCATGGACTTTCTCAAAAGACTTGACTCTGACATAAGCCTACGAAGTGACCAATTAATTACCCCAAACGCTCAAATTCCCATGATATTTAACAAAACTTATTCCCAAAATTCTAAAAACTTCAAAAAATGTTTTCACTCTATAATAATTCCTCCTAGATCCCGAAAAGTGGTAAAACTCCCGGTGTGTTTCAAAAGCGGTTTAGGCATCCTAGAGTACATTAATTTCGAAAATAATTTAGAATCCCCAAAAGCTCTAGTAAACATTCAAATTTTTTATGCATATACCACAATATTAAATCCCAACGAGAAATCTTTCAAAATAACAATAACGGAACCTTTTGATGTAGAACCTTTAAATCCAAACGAACTAAACATTTTCGATAAAATTGAACAAACAAGATAACTTAAACAAAATTATTTATTTTATTTAACTATAGAGATATATTTTATTGTGAAGACATACCTTTAAGATTTTCGAGCGAAATAACACACAAAATCAATCTTTCCAATGACACCCCAGTTTATACCAAATCCTATCTTTTCCCCGAAGTCCACCGTGAGGAATTAAATCAAGTTAACAAAATGCTACAACAAAAAATAATAGAACCTTCAACCTCTCCATGGTCCAGTCCCATATGGATCGTGCCCAAAAAACTCGATTCCTTAGGCAAGCGTAAATGGCGGATAGTTATCGACTACAGACGTTTAAACGAACAAACTATAGACGACAAGTACCCACTTGGGCTAAAAAACGCCCCCAGTAGTTTTCAAACGGTGATGGACAATGTGTTAAGAGGATTAGCCAACGAAATTTGTCTAGTTTATCTCGACGACATCATCATTTTTAGCACTTCCCTGCAAGAACACATTTTTAGACTAAAATCAGTTTTTGACAGACTAAGACAAGCAAACCTAAAAGTTCAGTTAGATAAGTCGGAATTTCTCAAAAAATCTGTCGCTTATCTAGGCCATAATATAATAACCCCAGAAGGTGTAAAACCAAACCCGGATAAAATTTATTAAATTCAAAATTTTCCCGTACCAAAAACACACAAAGACATTAAATCATTCCTCGGACTCTTAGGTTATTACCGCCGATTCATTAAAGATTTTGCCAAAATTGCAAAACCGCTTACACTCTGTCTCAAAAAGAACGACAAAATAATACATGACGAAAATTTTCTAAAAGCTTTCAATACTTGTAAGAAAATCCTATGTAACGACCCTATCCTACAATTCCCCGACTTTAAACAAGAATTTATACTAACAACGGACGCTTCTAACTTCGCCTTAAGCGCAATTTTATCGCAAGGCATTATCGGACAAGACAGACCCGTCGCGTATGCATCTAGAACACTGAATGAAACCGAACAGAAATACAGTACAATCGAGACAGAAATGTTAGCAATCATCTGGGCTTGTAAATATTTTCGCCCATACCTATTTGGCAGACGTTTTACAATAGTAACTGATCACCGTCCATTGACATGGCTTTTTAACTTAAAGGAACCAAATTCAAAACTTGTTCGCTGGCGTTTAAAACTTCAAGAATTTGATTATAAAATCGTTTATAAAAAAGGTACATTAAACTCAAATGCCGATGCTCTCTCACGTATCAGACTTAATATGCACGAAACCCAATCCGTAATAAACAATCCCGGTGACATCAACGTAGAATCATATGAGTTTCTTAGAAACTACGCGGAGAACCCGGACAATTTTATTATCCCTGACATAAACGAAGACAACACCCAGAACATGACTTCTACACAGACACCGACTAACGTTACACGTCCCTGGAACCCGAAACCGAAGATGTTCAAATAAAACCGACCGATAAACGAAAACCTCAGTCACCTATCGAAATCAATAGTAGTGATGACGAAACAGCACATTCCCTGTCTAAAGAAATTAGTAATGACGGATTACCCATATTAGACGAAATTATAAATAATAAAACCAATCAGATACTAGTATTCAAAACAAATTCCGATAAAATTTCTGTAGAACAAGAAACTTACCTCCACCAAAAAGTATTTACACTCAAAATACCTCTCAACTGTTGTGATCAAGATATTTTAAATTTTCTAAAAGAATATTTAAAACCAAATACGACTTACCACGTCTTCTTTAAAAATCCAGAATTCAGCTTAAAATTCTCTAATTTTATATTCCTAACATTTTAATCATTTAGGACCAAAATTAATTAAATGTACGAAATTAATCAACACTATCAAAGATCGCGAATAACAGTTAATGTTAATAAAAAAACCATCATTTAGGTAAGACAAACCACCGCGGTATTCAAGAAACCTTGCAATATCTCGAAAGAAATTATTTCTGGATTAACATGAAAACCGATATCACCAAATTTATAAACGAGTGCGAAATTTGCAATAAAACAAAATATGATAGAAATCATCCTTACGTACCCCTTGTCCTAACAGAGACACCGTCACGACCTTTCCAAATTATTCACGTCGATGTATTTTATTATGATTCCAAAAACTATTTAACTCTGGTAGACGCTTTTTCAAAATTTGGGCAAGCAATACAAATTCCAGGAAAATCAGCTATCAATATATGCGATGCATTAGTGACATACTTTACATGTTTCGGCACCCCTAAACATTTTATATTAGACAACGGTAAAGAATTCAACAATGAAACTGTCAAAGAACTTTTGAAAATGCACAAAATTAGTATCCATTTTCCGACACCTGGTCCATTCAACTATAATAGAACACTTACGCATTTTAAAAGAGTCTCACCCAATGAAAACGATTTAATGAACTACGCCGTTTTAGGATATAATTCGTCTATTCACAGTACTACAAATTTCACCCCTTTCGAATTAATTTACGGTCACACCGATACTCGAAATCCTGAAATATTCAACACAAAAGAATTTTACACCGATTATGTCGAAAACCACAACAACAAGCTAAAACATGTCTATTCTGAGGTCAAAGAAAAGGTCGATTATAAGAAAACAAAAATAATATCTAGATTAAATAAAAATGGCAACGAGAACCCAAATTTTAAAATTAACCGAAAAGTTTACAAGAAGAATCCCTTAAACCGAAACAAGAAAAATAATAAATTTTTAGGTCCTTATACTATTATAGAGATTTTAGAACACAATAAGGTTAAAATTCAAAGTAACAAAACTAATAAAACTGAAATTGTGCACATCAAAGAATTAAAATCACCCCCTTCATTGTTACAGAGAGAAGATGTTCAACATTCTGCTGACATCATCGATATTAACCAGCCTAGTACTAGCTCAGCAAGTCAAAATTTCCAAAATAACAAATAATCCCGGTATTCTACCATTCAAATTAGGCGAAGCCACAATAATTAATAACAAACACATTTTCCTTTACAACATAGATCTCCAAGCAATAAAAAGTCAGATATATGGAATTAATAAACTTTTTCAAAAATTAAACTCCTCCATCAAAGTAGAGAAAATCAAAGCAAAATATTCTTCTATTCAAAATGCTCAAAATGACTATGAAAACTTAATACCAATCATATCAGAAATAAGTCAAAAATTTGAAAATATAAATTTTTATAATTCAAAAAAATCTAAAACGAAACGCGGCCTAATTAGCCTAGGTGGAACCATTCACAAATGGCTTTTCGGCACGTTAGATGCCAACGATGGATTAAAATATGACAATGCCATCAAAATTTTAAAATCGAATCAACAAAAAATCGTCAATGACCTAAATTCTCAATTATCCTATCGAAACAATTGATTGAAAAGTATTCAAAAACAATAGAAGATATCGATAAAAATCAAAAGAAAATTTCCAACTACATATTAGAAATGAAAAATATCATAAACAATATAACTGGTGAATTTTATGAATACATAACTTTCAAATCAATAATTGATCAAATTTTCATGAATGCAAACGTTATTGTTACTTTATTAGAAGATATTGAAAACGCAATCACATTTTCAAAATTACACGTAGCTCATCCGGACATACTGACAAAGGAAAATCTAAAAGAAATTTTAAACGAACTTCTTGCTTATTATGACATTTCAGAAATATTAAAAATTGACATAGATACATGGTATTCTTTAATTCAGAGAAACTGTCACTTTTCAAATGATGATATTGTATTTGCTTTGGAAATACCAATCGTTTATCCCGAAACATTTGAATATTTTCACCTTTTTCCGATCCCATGCAACGAAAATAAAATAATTATCCCACACAAAACCCTACATGGCTCTAGAAGACAAAAGACATCAGTACATGGACAAAGCCTGCGTAAAAACAGAACAAATCTACCTATGCACCCACGAAGAAATCAACAATAACGACGATTGTGTATCGACGATCATCAGAGGCGAGCCACAACATTGCGAACAGATTCCCGTTCTACCACCAAACTTCCTAATTAACAAAATCAATCAAGAATATATCATCGTCATCAGCAAAGAAGAAATCAAGATTAAAACAAAATGTACGGATGAACAAATCAGTTTAATACAAGGAACTAATATAATACAGATACCACGAAATTGTAACATGGAGTATAAAAACTACAAATTTACAAATGAAGAAAATTATCTCAAAGGAAGATCAGTCATATTGCCCAAAATTTAAGACCAGTCATTAATCAAGAAAAACTCAAAAAGAAACCCGCTTCAATTGGAAAATATACGGCTAGATTTGCACGCTTTGGAAAAACAAATACAAGCATCGAACCCACTTTCTATTGAAGATTTTCAAAATTCAAATCAAACTAACTGGATACTTTGGATCATCGTAGGAGTCATTTTAGTAATCATTATCACATATGGAATCTACAAATTCAAAACAAAGAAAATTAATATAAAATTAGAGGAAAAAGAAAAAGCCACCACTCCTAAAAGTTATAAATCTTGTAAGAACATCATTTTCTGTGTGATTATTCTCTGTAACTTTGCCAAATAAAGTTGTTCTCTTGTCAAACAAAAAAAATACATTTTTTTTAAAATTCGTTAACTAGCTCCCGTAAGTTAACTCGCGACTGAATTTAAGATGCCAACGCCCCGACGGGCACTATGCGAACTAACTATATGGGCCATTGTCACCTCTAGCTTTGGGCACACTTTGGGTTTACACTGCGTTGTTCTTTGTTCTTGTTCATTGTTCTTGTCGTCTTCTATATAATTTTGTGGCCGTTTTCATAAAGTTATTTGGTTATTAGGTAAAAGTTCCCCCCGACAATCGGCGCGCGCCGATTGTGGGGCGAAAACAGCGGCCGGGCCGGACGTAAACACGGCACAAATCTTTCCAAATTTTGGATTTTCCGCGGGTTTCCGCGAAGTTTCGATATTGCAAAAGGTGCAAAATAGTGTGGTGATCAGTTGAGCTGCATGTAGTAAAAATTCATCCGAATTATAACCACAAATATCGCCATGAAAAGTGAGGTGTCAAAGGAAATTTGAAAATTCATTTTCTCGGAAACTACGCCCGAGCACCAAAAACTAAGGTCAGATTCGTGTTCAGGGATCCCGAAAATAGGGGGGTAGCCAAAATTTCAAAAAAATCGGGGCAGACATACACCACGGGAAACTGTACTTACCGGTTATTATAAAGTTTAAACATTATTGTTTATGATTTATGTAATTGCAAAGGCAACAGGCAACTAAAAATGAACTAAAAGCCGAATTCGAAATAGAGAACTTTGTTGGTTAAATTAAATTGATTCGAAACTTGTTCTATCTCGAAAATGTTTTCAGGAACAAAAAATGTTTAGGTTAGGATCTCGGCGATCGAATCAAGACGGTTTTTCGTCCGAATCTCGCACTAAAACTTCGTAATTACACTGCATAACACTTATGTTCAAATTCCACTTCTGATAACTGTGGGAGGCCTTTTGGGCGTGGTAATCATAATAAAAATCACATTTTACTTGCTTTATTTCATTTTCTAACAACTCTTCTTTAACTCTTCTCTCTTTTTTGGCACAAGCGTGGCGGGAATATTTAAACATTTGAATTCAACTGTTGTTATTTACCACATTATTATAATAGTCAACTTTAGAAAATAAAGCTTTTTGAACAAAACGGAAAACATAATATACGGAACAATAAAATGGCATGGCCCATAGACTTAGTTTAGCATTGAGCCTATAGGAGGCGTACTTCTTATATTCAATGGCGTATAGGGTGCAGATAAAAGCCGAGGGTGGAAGCATCTAAAATCATTCTCTTCGAACTTTGAATCCGACATTGTATATTTTACCTAGTAATTTGCTAGTCTCGTAAAAAATTATAGCCAATATGTGGGCACCATATTCAAGCCAGAATTGGTGTGATGCCGTAGATCTCGAGACGGGTATCGAAATAATTAGAGCAGAATTACACAACCTAGAATTTGATAGGTCCTACGCCTCAAATTATGATTCACGGTTGTGTACTGACTTGGAGGCTCTTCAGGAAACTTTAAACCAAGAGAGAAGATTCAGTGAAGGAGTGACAATATGTGATAAGTACTTAATTTTGCTCTAATATGGCGGATATTAACTTGAAACGATTTTTATTTAATGTTTCGGATTTTTTACCAGAACACATAATAGAAAAGTATGGGCTCGCAGAATTAAAAGAAGACGGATGCTACTCATTCGACGAGGAAGATGACTAGACTGATTTGTTTGTAATAAATATGTTATAAAATAATATAGTTTTTGTACTCAATAAAAAAATAAAAACTGTGGTATATTTACATGTGTTTTTTCTTTCGTTTTGGGTTATGTAACAACTGAAAATAATACACACCAAACATATTATAATTCTTTATTGATCAATTATGAAAAAATACAAGTACATAAAATACAAATAGGTACATAAAATATAAGTACATAAAATAAATTCAGTACTGAATACCAGTGTTTACAGTACCATCATAAATATTATAGCTCAAATATGAATCATGTACAATTAAAGCATAAGCTCTGGTGCCTGTTGGGAACCCATTTTTACGTGTCTCAAACTCCAACTTGATGTCCACTGTTGAAGTTTTTAACGAATCTGATTGGTAGGAGCAGTCGATAACAAAAACAGGATTTTTTAAGTATTCTTCTAAATCCATCATTGGTTCTGTAAAATCTTTACCATAATAAGCACTTTGGAAATTTTGGTATGCATAATAGGCTGGAGCAATAAGTTTTTTTGAGAAATCCAAATTCCATCGTTCGTATGAGTAAACATCTTGTTGAATTTGCAAAAATTTTATCTCAACAGCTCTAGCCAAAATTCTACCCTTATTCCAGAAAAGTTTATTCAAACTGGTATTGGTAATATTGAGGACATCTTTGGGTTTTGTCAATATAGAACTCGGAATAGAGTAATGTTCAGAAAAATCGTATGTTCTTGTCTTAACCAATAAACGTTTTTCTGTATTCGTACTAACAGGTACAATAGCGGTAGAACGAGGTTCTATAACAACATCTTTCTCCAACACTACAGGGTAAAATTGCTTATTTTCAATTTTATCTAATATAACACTGTCTCCCTGGACAGTCATTATATTATTTTTATGATTAATAATTGGTTGTCCTATAACGACCTCAATATCACCTATAGAAGCATTTACAAAATGTAATTGGGATTTCATGGAAAAATTTTTAAATTTAAAATTTACAGTACTCATTCCCTTGGGGAAAATTATTTGCTGTCCAAAACCGTTCACTACAACACTGGAGGGTTGTAGTTTTATTTTTAATTTATTTATTATGGAATAGTCAGCCACATTTATCTGACTCCCTGTATCTATGTAACCTTTGCATGAAATCCCGTTAAGGCTAACATGAATAATGCAATGGCTGCAGTCCTCCACCTTAGGCCGCACCCCGGAAAATGAGGCGGCTGGTAGGTGCAGTGTTTGCTTGCTATCCGGTTGCGTGGAGGTTCCAGGCCGGAAGAAGCAATTTCTGGACAAATGGCCAGTTTTCTTGCAAATGTGACACTTAAAATTATTGGTTTTATCAATTTTGTCCTTTTGAGTTGCTGCTGGTTCTGCTGACTTTAGTGGAGTCACTTATCTTACACAGGAATCCTTGGAAAAGTTCATCAGGTGTTTTAAAATTTCCGGATTTTGCCATACCCTGATATTCGCCTGCTAGGCCATCAATAATACAAGACGCGCGTTGTAGTCTGAAATTTCGCATTTTCTCACTAGCATACACTTTGAATAATAATAGTGTAACATGCTTTCAGTTGTTAATTTTTTTCTGTCCATCATTTTCTGTAGTGTGTCTACGAAATTTTCGTGCGATGGAAAAGCACGTAAGAGAGCTGACTTCCATTCATCCCAAGTTTTATTGTAGTCCATCACACCATTATACCACATCTCAGCAATGCCAGAGAGCTTGGATTGTAGAAAGTATGCTTTTGTTGTATCATTCCACCTATATATTAGTCCTAGTTGGTCGATTTTATTGATCCAGTTTAGCGAATTTATATCAGACATTTCAGTTTGATTTTGTAACTGTCCACTATTTCCCGTCTGTGATTGAAATTTTCCAAAGTTTCACATACTTTGCATGTAATTAACTCTTCAATTCGTCGCTTCTTCGCGATTTTATGCATAGTGCCATCGTCTCTGTCCTCCTCTGATTCCTCAGAGTCACTTGCCGAGCGAGTTTTACGGGTTTCCGGATTGTTTCCCAAAATATGTTTGGATCGCCGATTTTTAGCCACTACTACGTCACTTTCTTCACCGGAAAAATCACTCTCACTTGGTGCACTCATTGTAGCACGTTAGGTAAACAGTAAAAACAAAAAAAATTATCCCACACTTCTGAATTGTAACGGCAGAGTGAAATAAAATACAAGTGTTGCTCGTTGAACGGCTGGATTTATTCTAACTTCTCATTCTTTAGTCACAAAAAATTAGTCCCACAAAAATAAATGTTATGTCTATACCCAATCGGGTTACATAGGAGGCATATTGTACTGCTGTATGAACTGCCTCTCTTGTATAAAGTGCTTTCATAACAAAACTATTCTTTTAAAACAAAACAAAATCAGAACAGATTAACTATCAAGTAAATTCCCACAAATATTCAACCCAACTATATTTTTATTAACCTTAAAGATAAGTACATGTAAGTATAAGTAGAAGTTTCCGTTACAGTTGTTTTCACCACCTTCCCCGAGAAAATTTCCATCGGCATACCTTCACCCAATTCCACCAGCTTAACCACCGGTTTGAGACAAGCAACTAAATTTGTTGATGGTTTTCAAATCCATTTCTTTGCTGCAAGCCATCACGTCTTAGCTTAGCTCGGCTACTGAACTCCACACAACAGCAAATTATGTCTTTTATCAAAGCTAGAGGGGTCATGGGACCTCCAAAACGATTCCCCAGAAATCAAAATAGATTCTCAGAAACCTTGAAACCGGGTCCCTTGACCTTGAACCACAATTCCCAGAAATCAACTTGAACTGATTCTCGGAATCCCCGACCCCGCCTCTTGATCTTGAACCACAATTCCCAGAAACCCCTAGGCTCCACCCACTTGACCTTGGCGGCCATTTCGGGCTCGTACCCGCTTTGACTCACTACTTAAAGGTATGTCTTGTTCTGAAGTGCCCAAAAACAGGGAATAACGACACTAAATTCTTGCACTATTCGACTCTTGTAGATGACCGAGGCTCTTAGTCAAAGAGGCAGGAATCTTTTTGACCTTATTATGTGATTGATTCCAACACACATAGTGTGAAGTTGGGAGTTAACAGGTATTTTGGGGCACATTTTGACAATTTAAACGCAAACGGTTGATTTTACATCTACCCCTTTTGTTGTAGAATGAAAGGTAGACTAAGGTGAAAAGGTGCACTAAAACGATGAAAGGGGTAAAAGCACCATCCAAAAACAGTGCATGTGGAGCCCTTTGTGAGATACGTATAAATTTACATATATGTACAGGGTGAGTCACATCTAAAGGCAGAGCCGAAAACACAAGGTAGAACTCGCTAAAATAAGCGCATATTATGCTTAATAAACATTAGCTAAAAAATGCTTGGTTCTCCATATACAGCGTGTTGAAATTTTTCCAAAAATAACATATTTTTTAAATTTCTTTCGAGCCAATTTAGGAATTCCAACCAAATTTGGTACACATTAAGCATTGGAGGGTTGCCATTTTGTGCAATAATTTGACAAATAGTTACTGTAAATAATTGTAAAAAAATTAGTACGATTCTGTGAAAAAAAAAACAAAATTTTGGATAGCCTATTCAATTTGGAACAAAAAGCCCCTCTTGGTATTTTTTATATCTGGTACAGTTTTTTTGTAATTACGGATTTTTTAAACTAGTGCCAAGGCGATTATGCTGGCATTTAAAATAAAATTATTTGTATCTACGCCGCTGGTCATCTGAACAGGGCCAAATTATTGCAAAAAATGACAACCCATAATATGTACCAAATTTGGTTGGAATTCCTAAACGGGCTCGAAAGAAATTAAAAAATATATACCTATGTTATTTTTGGAAAAGTTTCAACACGCTGTATATGGAGAACCAAGCATTTTTGAGCTAATGTTTATTAAGCATATGTGCTTATTTTAGCGAATTCTACCTTGTTTTTTCGGCTCTGCCTTTAGATGTGACTCACCCTGTATATTCACTTATTCTCTATCCCCATAAAGACGCAGCGAAATTCAATTCAGCAGTTTGACTATTTTGGGCGATATTGCCATAATTCAATTAAAAAAGAACTTCAACACCATGTATTTCAGTTCACAAGAGTCTAATAGAAAAATACTTATACGATAAAGTCACATTTTTTTAGCACGAGGTACCCGCACACCGATTTTTCAAAAGACGAAAATCAAATAATTTTTTTATCAATTGTGATACCAGCTGACGTACAGCGTTGCCTCCGTGACGCAGCTCACTAAATTTTGTAACTATTTGACAAGTTTCTCCAGCTGATGATCGGTTCAGTGGTTTTCTATATGGCATCGTACTATGTGTGTTGACATCACATAATAATAAAGGTGAAAATAGCCCCCTGCCTCTTTGACTATCTAGGATGGAGGTTACACATTCCTTTGTTCTGTTTGTCAAATCTGATATCTTCTATCGTACCGTTATGTCATATGAGTGTCCGGTAACTACCTATGGGGCAATCTCGCGGGCTCAGGTAGGGGACGTCAAAATATTTCGATTTAGCGCTTAACAACAACTATGCGTCAAACCTCAATAGTTACTGATGAGTGGTGAGCTACAGGGCATTATAGTTCTTTTTTAATTTGATAATAATAATAATAATAATATAATAAAGCTGCTGAACTGTAATCTGGTACTGCTGTATTATTGGGGATGGAGAATATGCTGAATGTGTCAATTTCTACGTATCTCATAGAGGGTGCCGCTTGCGCTATTTTTGGATCGTGGTTTCACTCGTTACTTTTTTAGGGTTATATTTTTGGTTTTGCAGGTCCATCATTTTAGTGAATCTTTTCATTTGGTAGCAAAAGTGTACTCTTGTTTCATAACGATAACATCAACGGTTTGTATTGAAATTGGCAAAACGGGATCCAAAACACATGTTAACTGTCAGCATTTGAAACATAAAATTTTCACCTACCGCTTTCAAAAGAAACAGATTTAAAAAATAAAAATGGACATTGGTCAAAATACCATTGATTTTCATGAAATAGGGTGTGGTATTTTTTATATCTGGTACAGTTTCTTTGTAATTACGGATTTTTTAAACTAGTGCCAAGGCGATTATGCTGGCATTTAAAATAAAATTATTTGTATCTACGCCGCTGGTCATCTGAACAGGGCCAAATTATTGCAAAAAATGACAACCCATAATATGTACCAAATTTGGTTGGAATTCCTAAACGGGCTCGAAAGAAATTAAAAAATATATACCTATGTTATTTTTGGAAAAGTTTCAACACGCTGTATATGGAGAACCAAGCATTTTTGAGCTAATGTTTATTAAGCATATGTGCTTATTTTAGCGAATTCTACCTTGTTTTTTCGGCTCTGCCTTTAGATGTGACTCACCCTGTATATTCACTTATTCTCTATCCCCATAAAGACGCAGCGAAATTCAATTCAGCAGTTTGACTATTTTGGGCGATATTGCCATAATTCAATTAAAAAAGAACTTCAACACCATGTATTTCAGTTCACAAGAGTCTAATAGAAAAATACTTATACGATAAAGTCACATTTTTTTAGCACGAGGTACCCGCACACCGATTTTTCAAAAGACGAAAATCAAATAATTTTTTTATCAATTGTGATACCAGCTGACGTACAGCGTTGCCTCCGTGACGCAGCTCACTAAATTTTGTAACTATTTGACAAGTTTCTCCAGCTGATGATCGGTTCAGTGGTTTTCTATATGGCATCGTACTATGTGTGTTGACATCACATAATAATAAAGGTGAAAATAGCCCCCTGCCTCTTTGACTATCTAGGATGGAGGTTACACATTCCTTTGTTCTGTTTGTCAAATCTGATATCTTCTATCGTACCGTTATGTCATATGAGTGTCCGGTAACTACCTATGGGGCAATCTCGCGGGCTCAGGTAGGGGACGTCAAAATATTTCGATTTAGCGCTTAACAACAACTATGCGTCAAACCTCAATAGTTACTGATGAGTGGTGAGCTACAGGGCATTATAGTTCTTTTTTAATTTGATAATAATAATAATAATAATAATATAATAAAGCTGCTGAACTGTAATCTGGTACTGCTGTATTATTGGGGATGGAGAATATGCTGAATGTGTCAATTTCTACGTATCTCATAGAGGGTGCCGCTTGCGCTATTTTTGGATCGTGGTTTCACTCGTTACTTTTTTAGGGTTATATTTTTGGTTTTGCAGGTCCATCATTTTAGTGAATCTTTTCATTTGGTAGCAAAAGTGTACTCTTGTTTCATAACGATAACATCAACGGTTTGTATTGAAATTGGCAAAACGGGATCCAAAACACATGTTAACTGTCAGCATTTGAAACATAAAATTTTCACCTACCGCTTTCAAAAGAAACAGATTTAAAAAATAAAAATGGACATTGGTCAAAATACCATTGATTTTCATGAAATAGGGTGTGGTATTTTTTATATCTGGTACAGTTTCTTTGTAATTACGGATTTTTTAAACTAGTGCCAAGGCGATTATGCTGGCATTTAAAATAAAATTATTTGTATCTACGCCGCTGGTCATCTGAACAGGGCCAAATTATTGCAAAAAATGACAACCCATAATATGTACCAAATTTGGTTGGAATTCCTAAACGGGCTCGAAAGAAATTAAAAAATATATACCTATGTTATTTTTGGAAAAGTTTCAACACGCTGTATATGGAGAACCAAGCATTTTTGAGCTAATGTTTATTAAGCATATGTGCTTATTTTAGCGAATTCTACCTTGTTTTTTCGGCTCTGCCTTTAGATGTGACTCACCCTGTATATTCACTTATTCTCTATCCCCATAAAGACGCAGCGAAATTCAATTCAGCAGTTTGACTATTTTGGGCGATATTGCCATAATTCAATTAAAAAAGAACTTCAACACCATGTATTTCAGTTCACAAGAGTCTAATAGAAAAATACTTATACGATAAAGTCACATTTTTTTAGCACGAGGTACCCGCACACCGATTTTTCAAAAGACGAAAATCAAATAATTTTTTTATCAATTGTGATACCAGCTGACGTACAGCGTTGCCTCCGTGACGCAGCTCACTAAATTTTGTAACTATTTGACAAGTTTCTCCAGCTGATGATCGGTTCAGTGGTTTTCTATATGGCATCGTACTATGTGTGTTGACATCACATAATAATAAAGGTGAAAATAGCCCCCTGCCTCTTTGACTATCTAGGATGGAGGTTACACATTCCTTTGTTCTGTTTGTCAAATCTGATATCTTCTATCGTACCGTTATGTCATATGAGTGTCCGGTAACTACCTATGGGGCAATCTCGCGGGCTCAGGTAGGGGACGTCAAAATATTTCGATTTAGCGCTTAACAACAACTATGCGTCAAACCTCAATAGTTACTGATGAGTGGTGAGCTACAGGGCATTATAGTTCTTTTTTAATTTGATAATAATAATAATAATAATAATATAATAAAGCTGCTGAACTGTAATCTGGTACTGCTGTATTATTGGGGATGGAGAATATGCTGAATGTGTCAATTTCTACGTATCTCATAGAGGGTGCCGCTTGCGCTATTTTTGGATCGTGGTTTCACTCGTTACTTTTTTAGGGTTATATTTTTGGTTTTGCAGGTCCATCATTTTAGTGAATCTTTTCATTTGGTAGCAAAAGTGTACTCTTGTTTCATAACGATAACATCAACGGTTTGTATTGAAATTGGCAAAACGGGATCCAAAACACATGTTAACTGTCAGCATTTGAAACATAAAATTTTCACCTACCGCTTTCAAAAGAAACAGATTTAAAAAATAAAAATGGACATTGGTCAAAATACCATTGATTTTCATGAAATAGGGTGTTCATATTTTTTCAAATTCGATACTTGAATAATTTTTGATGCATTGTTCATAGGGCTTTTTCTTACTTTAAATTGTAGAGTTGATCTTTATCATTTTAAAAGGGTAGTTGGAGTTAACAGGTGTTTTCGAACACGTTTTTCCAATTTAAACGCAAACTGTGATGTTATCGTTATTAAACAAGAGTACACATTTGCTGCCAAATGAAAAGTTTAACTGAAATTAGGTACTTCAAGATCAAAAATATGACCTCAAAAAAGTTACGAGTAAAAGCACGATTCAAAACTAGCGCAAGTGGTGACCTCTGTGAGAGACGTAGAAACTGACACTTTCAGCTTATTCTCCATCCCTAAAAACACATTACCATAATTCACTTTCCAAAAAATAACTACAGAGCGTATTGCATCTTAGTAACTATTGAGATCTGACCCATAGTTGTTAAACCTGGACCGACATTAATATAGTGTTGGTCCAGGTTAAACTCAATCGAAATATTTTGACGCCCCCTACCTGATCCCGCGAGATTGCCCCATACTTACCGGACACCCTGTATGTGTACTAAAAATAGTTATTCCAATGAACTAGGTACGTGTTTTTTAAAGGTGAATAACTTTGTATGTTTTAAATTTTATCCTTGCTTAAATGCTAAAGAGATAACTCAATGTAGTACTATTTAAACATATGTACAGTGTGTTTTTCGGGACACAAATTTCAAGGAACATGTATTTAACTTTTATGAACTGACATAGGTGTAAATAAAAATTCAGTAAAAAACGACTACAAAACTATGTCCGCTTTTTTCAACAGGTCGATATTTTCTCGTTATTATTTCTGTATGTTGCAAAAAACATATAAGAACATTGTTAGTATCTACAGTGTGTCCCACTTAAGGACTGACCACCCCTGTAAAATTTTTATTTATAGCTGGATTTTCATAAAAAAATTTTGTTGGATAGAGCTTCAAAAATGGCATCAAACACATAATTCAGAGGTGCCTCGTGCGTTAAAGTCATGGCCCACTAAGACGGTGTTTTAGTGCTGAAATTTCGAGAACTACTATTAGGGATTTTTTTTAGAGGAAAATTAATGCCAGACTCTTATTCAGCATTGTTCGAAACCCAAACGTACCAATTTGCATTGCCGTAGGTCTACAGAGAGTTTCAAAATTTTTATTGGCACACTTAAGGGCTGACTACCCCCGTAAAATTTTTATTTATAGCTTCAATTTGTGTTATACTCCTATTATATAGCCTACAAGCTGTGATATGTATAGGTGATTTAAGTTTTTTAACATGTGACAAAGCTTTTATATCGTCCTCTATGGTTTTATACAATATATGGCTTCTCGAAAAAATTTTTGTACGTACACCTCTTGACAAGTGAGCATAACACAAATTGAAAAGAATTTCAGTTTTCACGACGTTATCATACGTTTTTCATCTTCTAAATTGTGTCATGTTCTCTTCCAGGTGATACTGATGATGGCGTAAGCCGAAAGCGCTCTACCATGCCAATTTAAAGAATATATATTTTTGCACGAAAATACTCCTGCCTTTTCATATAATATTTAATCACGTGCACACAGCCGACACTTTTCATTTTAATTTCTTAGTTGCCCAACTGGGAGAATCTATATCCTAAATTATTTTTTTCTGTAAGATTTAAATATAAGTCTACGAGTTATCGAATAAATAACTTAATAATAACTAAATAACTTAATAACTTAAAATTATCCACTCTATCTACTTGCCTGGTGGACAGAAACCGCAATCGTCTCCTTTCTTTCCTTTAAAGCCATAGAGTCCATCAAATCCAGGTGTTCCAGGTTCTCCAGGAATACCGGGAGGTCCATGAGTCCCCGGATCACCTGGAGGTCCTTTAATTGGGACGCCTTCACCGGCAAATCCTTTTCTTCCCTTTTCTCCCAGTTCTCCCCTATCTCCTGGGGGGCCATCAAAACCATCTAATCCAGGAATTCCCGAAGGTCCATTGACACCAACAATTGTTTCGCCCGCAAGTCCTTTCTCGCCGGTAAGGCCAGGCAATCCTTCTACACCAGGTATTCCTGTTTTTCCTGGAATGCCTTGGAAGCCATCATTACCTCTTTCACCCTTTGTGGATGTTCCTTAATAAAAAAAACATGATAATTAAAGAAATAATAATTAGACATTGTACCACCTTTCAATCCTTGTAATCCTGCTCTACCAGGTGGTCCTGGAAAGCCAGGTGTCCCTATGGGTCCAGCATTCCCACGTTGACCAGGTACACCTGCTAGACCCCTTTCACCTATGGGCCCAAGAGGTCCCTGAGAACCAACATTTCCAGGCTTTGCAGGTTCATCTAGGAAGGGGTCATATACGCCAGGGGGTCCTTCCTTGCCTTGAATTCCAGGAGTACCCTGCCTGCCCAGTTCGCCCATTTCACCTTTAATCGTAATATATTACTTGTAGTTTATAAATAGAATTACAAATTAAAGTCACCTTTTGCTCCATTAGTGCCTGGTACTCCATCATACCCTGGAGCTCCCTTATCGCCCTTTTCACCTGATTGCCCCGGTGGACCTTCCCTTCCTTCTTTTCCTGAAGGTCCATCAGTCCCTTGCTCTCCTTTAAATCCAGTACCTCCTTTCCGTCCAGGTATGCCCTAAAATATAAACCTATTTACAACCTATAATATATTTTAGTTTAAGAACTAATAAACACCATTGTTAATTAGGTATTATTTCTATAGTGAATTGTAGAGTGGAAAAAAGTGTCCATATACAGGGTTCTCCTATTATTTTAGGGAATTAGAGTAAACACAGAATCTACATGGCCCATTTTGAAATGGCCCAGAGCAAAATACCCATAATATTTTTGTATTGCACACTAACACTTTGGGTGGTCCTGTTGATCAACTGTTTGAAGGATTCTATGACATACTTGACTCGCCAGATGCCTTTAAATTTTCTATTTTGCTCATCTTTGGAACCCTGTAGAATCGAACTCCGTGTACCTTTTTTTCTTTAAATTTAATATATTATAGTTTTCGGTAGGGTTCCTGGATAGGGAGAGTTGGGACAATACATTCAGTAGTGTCATTATTCGTCGATTCTACGCATTATAGAGATAGATAAATTATTTTCTATCTTTTGTCCTCGTAAAAATTTTAGATATAGGTGCATACATAGTTCCTGTATGTCAAATTAGAGGTACCATAAATTTGCTAAAGCTATAGTTTTACAAAAGTTGATTTTTTTATATTGCGTGACGAGTTGGCTCTGCATGAAGATTTTCTTCTCAGTCAGGGTTACCTAGCTATCCAAAATTGCCACGTTTTTGTTTCTTACGTTCTTGGGGCCCAAATAAGCGCGGTGGTAGAGCTAAAAAATCATCCTTTATAGATATATCATACCTTGATATCAATGTACGTTCATAACAATATGCATCTCTTTATTAGTCTGCATAATAATAATTATAATACTCAATTTAAGATACCTAGTACAAATTAACTATAATAGGGCGATGATTTTACTCTGTTAAAGTTTCTTGAGTGTGAGTGCCCTGCTTTGTTTTAAAATGTTTTTAATAACCTTTGCAATTTTTAGTAATTATTAATGTAATATTTTATATAATATATCTACTGCCGATTTTATATATGTTTATACATGTAGCAGGAATAAATCTATTCTACTCTAAGCTTTAAAATATGTACTTACTGGAAATCCTTGATCTCCTCGATATCCCTTACGACCATATGCACCTACTTCTCCCTTGCTACCTTTGTCTCCAGCAATTCCTTTTAGTGCTTCAGTCTCTTCGTTTTGTGTCGCAGTTGCAGTACTCTCTCCTACCATTCCTGGGGGACCTTGTTCACCATTCTCACCTTTGACACCTTTGTCACCATATCTTTCATCTCCTGGTTCTCCTCTGGCCCCAGGGTATCCAGCCTCTCCTGGTAGGCCCTAATAATATAAACTCCGTTAAGTAGGTATACTCTCAATAGGAGCATATAACTACTAATATAAACTTAAAATTTGGCGTAAATACATAATGTAAATTTTGATTGGCTTATTAGAAACTTTTGTAGTGTGAAATAATTGCCTTTTGGGGAGTCGATTTCAATGGAGAATTAAACAAATTAGCTTTGGAAGGCAAGGTAATTATTTCACATGACTGTAAAATTTTTAAACAACGAACTGACACTTGTGCATATCACGAATGTTTATTTCATTTTTTCTCGGCCTACTAGAATTTGGTAAAACTTTAGTGTATTTTTAAAATTGCTCCTGAGGTAAAAATTTTACGAATAATTTGTTGCCAGTTTTTCGAAAATAAAAAATTAGTATTATTTTTCCAAATTTGGTTATTACAATGATAATGATAATCGTCGCATACCGCTTCACTATACACCAAAAATAAATCAAACACTTGATTACCTCAAAAATAAAATTTTTAATGCAGTGTTCACACCTTTTACAAGACAAGAGCTGCCTTTTCTTCACTTTTCCACTAGTAAGCAGCAGGAATTATCCGAGAATGAATAATTGATTCCGAGCAGAGCTGGGCAAGTATTTATCATTACAAATACTTTTTGGTATTTAAATACTTTTCGGTATTTAAATACTAAGTATTTAAATACTATTGCAAATTGAGTATTTGTATTAGATATTCCAAATACTCAACCAACGTATTTAGTATTTAAATACTCTTTTTGGTATTTAAATACTTACAAAGTATTTAAAATACTCTGAAAGTATTAAAATATTTTTGCAATATTTAAATATTGCAAAAGTATTTTAAATTCTGAAGAGTATTTAAATACTTCTGTATTTAAGTACAGCTTGTAAGTATATAACAAAGATTTGTTTAAATATCTCCACAGTTTCAGCGTAATTTTTTTATGGGAAATCTGGCATCGTAGCTTTATACAGCGCCCCCCAAAACTCTAAAAGTCGTTCCAAGTTTTTTATTTTACTTCACAACTGCATAAGAACACAATTGTACAGGGTGTTTCGGATCATATCTGAACACTCTGTATATGTTTGTAAAAAACGACAAAGGTGTACCTAACTGTGATAAAACCTTCACTGGTAGAGGAAATCTATGCAGTTTCATCTGTGACAGTTGGCATTGAGTTTGCGCGATGATGCGGTTCAAAACTAATTTCTCCACATTTCTAACCGGCGATAATGTGACAAAATAACTGCAATAAGCTCAGAGCGTTGACTGACGTATTAATAAAGACTGCTCACGGCTGTCATGTTTGACAGTTCTTTGGCTCACCATGCGTTTCCCGGAGACAAAATACAATGCAAAATACATTGTTGACCATAGGCGCCACCTACTTTTCAGAATATGAAGCTATAGGCTATAGCCGTGAGAAGTCTTATTAATATGTCAGCCAACACGCTTAGAGTGTTGTTTTTATTTTGGACAGTTATGACGTCACATTTTTTAGAAATTGAACTCCCGTTTTTTAGATTGACTTTAGATTAATAATTAATAATTATTGTTCTAATTTAGCAGTAGGTATAACGACAAAAAATATTTATGGGTCCTAAATAAAGCGACAAATATACTGGAATTTCAGAATAAATAGAAGACTGCCCTTGACCTTTGGTAAGTAGGTACCTCTTGAGCCTCTGAACAGACTCCCCACCAACAAATATTGTCCTATACCTACTTTTTCCTTTCATAAAACAATATAGAATAAAATACTTTGAAGTATTTAAATACTAAATTCGGTATTTAAATACTAGAAATGAGTATTTAAAATCAAAATGTATTTAAATTGAGTGAAATTCTAAATAGTATTTAATATTTAAATACTTTTAATTTCAAAATATTATTTAAATACTTTTTCTAATAATCAAGTATTTAGTATTTACTATTTAAATACTTTTCAAAGTTATTTTGCCCAGCTCTGATTCCCAGCAATATTGTTGCCGCCTAAGGCAAACGCTTGAAACAAACATTACAGACATGTAGGTATTGACACAGGGTGTCCCGTTAATAATGGCAGGTACAAGGTGGCTCATTATAAATTGATATCCCCTTTAACTTGCTAGTTTTTGAGGTTAGAAAAGAAGTTTTTTACATAAGTTTTAGGTACTAATACAAAGTTTTTTTTACGCTATTGGACCTTATACATTGTGTTCGAGAAAGCCATGGCAGACATAACTTACGTTTTTTTTAAAGGAACGCCTTGTATATTTTTGTATTATTGCATTCTACGCATTTTTCGGATTCCAACGAAGTATATACTTATGTTATATGTTCGCTCCAACCGTTCGTTCAGAACTGAGCCTTTTTTGTGAGGGATTACTCCTTGGGTCATAGGTTGCCATGGAAGACAAATGCCAAATTATAGTAAAAATTATTGACAGTTTGCAAGTATATTCACGCTTTCTAAAACAAAATGGGTTATTTTAAGATTTCAGAGAAAAATGAAGAAGGGAAATTGAGAGAAATGAGAAATTTTAAATAGTAACTTAGTTTATAAACTTCGTCAGATTTATTGTTTGAAATGAATTTTTTATTGAAAACGACAATAACATTTAGAAAAAGGATATATGTATTACAAATGCTCCACATGGCCTCCATCTTGCTCAATGCATTTATTCATATTTGCTACTAACTTTCTGTTTATTGAGTCAACGATAGAATTGTTGTGTTCAGTGTTTAATATGTGGATTTCTTCCCGAATTCTAACTTCCAGTGTTTCTACTTTTCATAATAAATTTTGTTTTTCAAAATAACTCCACAAAAAATATATATGTACAGTGTGTTTCACTTTAAAACGGACAATTCCGTATTTTTCGAAATATTGGTCGATCTTCAAAATTATTTTTTTAACATATTGTATTCAAAGAGCTCTATCCTTTGGGCTACAGTTTTTGATATACGATCATTCCATGGCCTACTGCAATCAAACGAAGGCCCCAAAAATCACGAAATCGTGTTAGGCATTTTTTGTTTGAAAAAATAATCAGTGCCATCGAATTCAGCTTAGCTCAGATCCCTATTTCCGCAGTTTCAATATTCTAGCACTTACAGGGTGTTGAGAAAATAGGGCCAAATTTCGAAAAAATGGCACATTTAGGAGTGCCCTGTATAAAACACGGGCCTTATTTTGTGAATGTTTTCACAAATCGAAAAGGTCTTTCCCAAAGTACTATTACAAATGATTTGGTATGTCTATCTTATACAGGGTGTTCGGAAAGAGAAAGTGAATTTGCCTAATTTTTTTTAATTTCTTGTCGTAAATTCAAAACTTTGTAGCTTTTACCAATCCTCGTTATAACTCGTCCAACATTTTTTTTGCAATTAGCAGTAACCCTCTGCAGCTTGCTGTTCTTCCCCTTAAAAATTGATTGGAATGTGTGTCGTTCGATTTCAGAAGAACAGCTGCAGAGGGTTACTGCTAATTTCAAAAAATGTTGAAGAAATGTATACAGGTTGGAAAGCGCATTAGTAGAAGTTACCAAAATTTAAAAAAAAAGTTATGAATTTACGACAAGAATTTAAAAAAAAATTGGGCAAATTGGCTTTTTCTTTCCGAACACCCTGTATGAGGTACACATACGAAATCATTTGTAATAGTACCTTGGGTAAGACCTTTTAGATTTGTGAAAAAACATTCACAAAATAAGGCCCGTGTTTTATACAGGCCACTCCTAAAAGTGAAATTTTTTCGAAATTTGGCCCTATTTTCTGAAAACCCTATAAGTGCTAGAATATTGAAACTGCGGAAATAGGGATCTGAGCTAAGCTGAATTCGATGGAACTAATTACTTTTTTCAAACAAAAAATGCCTAACACGACTTGAGTACAATATGTTAAAAAAAATAATTTTTAAAATCGACCAAAATTTTGAAAAATACGGAGTTATCCGTTTTAAAGTGAAACACACTGTATATATATATATACAGGGTGACCGTATTTCGAGTCTATACATGGGGATCTTGGTTATCTTAAGAGATACGAGGTCGGTTAAATTGGGGCAAAGTTGCGGAATTTCATGCCGAGTAACATGGTAAAAAGAAATATTGGCTGGCCCTTTTCGTTTTGAAAATAATTCGAAAAAATTTAAAATTGTCGTTTTCGTTTTTATTTTTTAAACGAAAAGGAATGGCGCTGGACATTTCTAAGTTAAACATTATTAAGGCACTTTTTTACAAGGAATCTAAATATGACCTCGCTTTTTTTTCTCGCCTTCCTGGACAAAGATATGACGATCAACTTTTATTTGTCTTATGGGCGCCATATTGGATTTTTCAATTTTTGAAAAGAGGTTTTTTTCTGGTTAAAATGATATGTCACACATTATGCTTTACTTTGTTTTTATTGCCGTAATATGAAGTACCCGGGCACATATGTTTCTGTGAACTGTTTGAGGCGTACCATAGACAGGTTCAACCGATCTGGGTCTGTTATGTTTACAAAAAAGAAACGTCAAGAACACGAAGATGAAGATGAAGAAGCTTCTACTTTGCTACTTAACCATTCCTTAGAAACTAACCCCAGGCTGTCGCTACGAAAAAGAGCGCTGGAAACAAACATAAGTAAAAGTGAGATACAAAGGACTTTCAAACGATTACAAGTAAGTCCTTATAAACCCATTTTTGTGCATAAACTTGAAGAAGGAGATCCGGCACGTCGTTTAGAGTTTTGCTTATTAATTGGTGAACAAGTGATGCAAAGAAGATATTTTTACAAGAACATTTTTTTTTCTGATGAGTCAACATTTACTACTAACGGTGTAGTATCTACTCAGAATTGTCGTTACTGGGCAAAAGAAAATCCACATTTTACGCTAGTAACGAACAGCCAACGATACAAAAAAGTAAATGTATATGGTGTGGAATAATGTACGATAAAATAGTGGGCCCCTACTTTTTTGGTACCAAACTTAAATCAAACTTCTTATTTGGACTTATTGGAAAATTTTCTTTTACCTGTGCTCGACGATGCAAGTTGTATTTCCAGCAGGACGGATGTCCAGCTCATAATGAAATTCGGGTGAGGCAATGGCTAAACACAACATTCCCATAACAATGGATTGGATCGTTTGGCCCTATAAAATGGCCTGCGCGATCACCGGACTTGACGCCATTAGATTTCTTTTTATGGGGATATTTAAAACAAAAAGTTTATTCCAATGACCTGGAAGACGATTTAGATATCCTTAAGGAAAAGATCCAGGAAGCCGTAAATAGTGTCACAGCTGAAATGATTCGTGCTACTTATGAAGAATTTAGATGGAGGATAGAAAAATGCGTTGAAGTCGGTGGGGAACATGTAGAGCACACACCTTAAAAAATATGTTATTAAATTAGGTACCTACCTATTTTTTTTTGTTTAAGACTTGTCTCCTGTGATAAACCTTAATAACTCATTATTACTTTTATTTTCTTGAACTACATTTTAAAAAATCGACTATTTCGTGAAGTTTATTAGAATCTATTAATACCTGAGATTTGGGTTCTTTGTTGTATTTTGTATTAGAAACGACTTTCTCAAATAACATTTTCCGCTAGCTTTGAAAAAAAAAGAGCACTTTACTCTTGACACGATTCTAGTATTTTGAACTTTTCAGGCGCCCTGTATAACTTTTCGAAAATCTGGTATTGGATTTCCCAGTTTCAAAACAAGCAAAACTTTTTATAAAGAATGACATTTTGCCGAAAAATGAAAAATAAAAAAGTTTACAAGTATAGTAAAAACTGCAGATTGTAACTGGTACTAACGCTTTTTTGATATGCAGCTTTTTAAATAAATACAAGTTTGATTCTCGAGTAATTTGCGTGTATGTAATAAGTAAAAAGTTGCAAATTTTCTGTTTATACTGGATTTTTGAAAAAACCGCTAAAGATAGAGGTACTGTATTAGGTATCAAATTAAAGCTGAATGAATGCTCTATCCAATAGAAATGTTAGATATAGGGTGTTCCATTTAAAAAAAAAAAAGTAAATTAAGTTTGAAAATGTCGGAGTTTTGGCGGAAAAAAAGTGAAACATCCTGTACAAAAATTTTCAACTTGGTTCTTAGTCATTAATAAAATGGTTAAGTGTAAATCCACAACCAAAGTTTCAAGAGAAAAAATCAAGCCGAAAGAAAAATATAGCAATATTAATGAAGGGTTGATATTTAGCAAAAAATACATTAAAAAAATTATAACTTGGCAACGCCGCAGATGGAAGCGGAAATAATTTATGGTTGTATACTGTACTTTGATATGCTTCATTTGCGATAAAAAAAATCGGGTCATTCCATTTAAAAAAATTTATTTTTTTGTAGCCACACTTTTTTGGAACACCCTGTATATACCAAACTAATTTTAAAATGTGCTCCATCTTCCCTTATTTGGATCCCCCGAACCGATTTTTTTTATCCTTAAAAGTATAGCCACAATCGAAGAAGGGAATACTAAATGGACACGCTGTATATATTATTTTTTATTTACTTATTTACTACATTTTTTTACAATTTTACATTTTCTTTTCCACCAACAGTCAGAAACACAATGGACATGAATGCCTGTGTGTGGTCCTACTGTCTAATGGCAACCCGTTTCTACAACTACTACTAGATTAAAATCTATGAATACTTCCAAAACCCTACCCTTTTTTTTAAATTAACAATGTAATGAATTTTCCCAACCAATAATTATATGTAATTATTTTTCTTAATCCAGTCGATAATGGCTCTCTTTATGTTATGGTATGGTTTTGATTTGAGATCTACAGGCAAAGCATTAAATATACTATTCATTTCAGGACTTCCCACCCTAATTTTCTTGAAATGTGCTACCAACTTCAAAATCTTAAATGGGAAGGGGTATCGAGTAGTACCTCATTTTAAAGGTTTTTTAATCTCTACACGTCGGTGTTTCTTTTTTTTTTTTTAATGGATCGATCCGTTGTCGAGATATTACGGAAAATTTTTTTGCTGCTTCGTACCATTGAAATAAAAACTGTAACTGTTTTTTTCTTTTTCCTTCCAATTATTTTGTAAAAAAATGATGGCTTGAAATGTAATGCTCAAAAAATTTACTTTTTTTAAGAAATTTAAAACCTGATATCTATCATTGAATTTATTAGTTTCCAGTTGTGTGATAAAGCAATTTATTAAAAATGGTTTGCACTTTAGTTGAAAAAGTCGAAATAGTGTTTATTTACGGCGCCGAAAATCAATGTGCTCGACGAACTGCTGCAATATTTAACGAAAGGCACCCAGATAAGAACACCTCTCATAGGTATGTCCTAAATCTGATCGCCAAATTTACTCAGACTGGATCTGTTGCAAATTTAAAACATAACCAGCCAAGAGTTTTGAATGAAGCCACTCAAATTGAAGTGTTAGGTCATTTTGGTGCGAATCCTAATACTTCGTTGCGTACCATTTCTGCTGCAACTGGAGTTTCCTTAGGCTCTGTTCACAAAATTACAAAAATTAATAAATTCCATCCCTATAAAATGAAAAATATGTCAAGAGTTGAGTGAAGAGACGATTTTGACAGAAGAATTGAGTTTTGTGAACAAATGACTACAACTATTAATTACAATATCCAATTTTTAAAAAATATCTGCTTCACTGATGAGTGTTCTTTCTATTTGAATGGATTTGTTAATAAACATAATTGCAGATATTGGAACAATGAAAATGATCATGTATTTGTCGAAGGGCATACCCAGTATCCCCAAAAACTTAATGTATGGGCCGGTATACTAGGAAATCAAGTAATTGGTCCATTGTTTATCGATGGAAATCTAAATGGTGAGGTATACTTGAATATGCTAGAAGATACGATCAATCCGCTAATTACCGATGCAGTTGAAAATCAACTAGATAGAGATGGAAACCCCTTTCTTGACGAAAATGAGTTACATTTTCAACAAGATGGAGCTCCTCCCCCTTATGTGCTTCCGGTCCGTCAATGGTTAGACAATGTATTTCCCGGTAAATGGATAGGTCGAAGAGGACCTATAGAGTGGCCAGCCAGGTCCCCGGATTTAGCACCATGTGATTTCTTTTTATGGGGACATTTAAAATCAATTGTTGTTTACACACCCCCGCCGCAAAATTTACAAGAGCTTCGACAAAGGATTGTTGCAGAATGTCGAGCACTTCGAGCAGAAGTGTTTGAAAATATGAGCCAAGGATTTGAACAACGGTTATACCATTGTTTGGGCAAAAATGGACAACATTTTGAGCAATTATTAAATTGACAGTAATTACTAAAATGTTGTAATTTAGTTTTGAAGTAAAAGGAATGAAAAAAACAGTTACAGTTTTTATTTCAATGATACGAAGCGGCAAACAGATTTTCCTTAATATCTCGACAACGGATCGATCCATTAAAAAAAAAAGAAACACCGACGTGTAGAGATTAAAAAGATCTTTAAAATGAGGTACTACTCGATACCCTTTCCCATTTAAGATTTTGAAGTTGGTAGCGCCCCCTCGCAGGGGATAAAAGGGGGCGCGTTCATTTTCCGATGAAAACTTGTCCCTTTCCATAAGTTCGTTGACGTGTCTCGGGATTTTTTAAAAAAGTACACACATTTCGAGAAAATTAGGGTGGGAAGTCCTCAAATGAATACCCTGTATATATACAATGTATGTTACTATTTAAAATTTCTCATTTCTCTCATTTCCCTTCCTCATTTTTCTCTGAAATCTTGAATTAGCCTATTTTGTTTTTCAAAGCGTGAATATACTTGCAAACTGTCAATAATTTTTACTATAATTTGACATTTGTCTTCCATGGCAACCTATGACCCAAGGAGTAATCCCTCACAAAAAAGGCTCAGTTCTGAACGAACGGTTGGAGCGAACATATAACATAAGTATACACTGTGTCCCGGATAAGAATGAACAGCATGGGGATATTGCAAACGGTGAGAGATAGAGCAACGGTTAAATGGGGAAAAAGTTGCGCAATTTCGAGGTCAATAAAATGGCACAAACAGATTTCTAATATCTTTTTTCGTTTTCGATTTTATTTTTTTCTGAAGTTGTTATCACAGATAGAAAAAAAAGAAGAACACTTTCTTATGGCACTTTTTAACGGGCTTTAAGATGGCGTTTTTAGATTTGTTCTACAACGTTTCGTTTTTGAGAAACCACCTTCAACTTTATTTTTTTAAATACGGACCTGGACTTTTTTTCGGATTTTGAAAGCACTTTTCATTGAAAATACCATGATGTATGACACAAAATATTTTTAAAATGTTTTGAGACAATTATACTAAAAATTCATTTTTTTCCATTCATTTTTTTCTAATGCGGCCCTGTATTTAATAATAAGAAGTCTAAATATTATTATTATCGAAAAATTCAGTCAACTGGATTAGTTCAGAATATAAAGCAAAAACTGAAATCGCCAGCTGGCTAAAGAACACTTTTGGATTGACTTATTTAAACCCAAATGAAGTAGAAGACTGTTTTATTTTCGACTTGATGTCATACAAACCACAAAATGAACTTCTTGATAAATATTGCGATTATTTGCTAGAGACATATATAGGAGAACATGCTTTATTCCCACCTTCTGTCTGGGCAGAGGGAACTGCTTCGATTACAAGAACGACCAATTCTTGTGAGTCATTCCATGCAAAATTCAATTCTTCATTTTACTCCACCCATCCATATATTTATGTATTTCTTGATAAATTAAAAGAATGCCAAATTGACACATATGTTAAAATACATAGTTTACATATACCCATGAAATTTAAAGACAAAACTGTTAAAGCTAAATTCGAATCACTTAAAAAGTTTGAAAATATATATAAATTAGGAGAAATAAGTAGAATAGATTATATAAAATGCACTTCGTATTTGTCTATAGTATAGTTCATACCTAAAAATTAAATAAATATGTTATCAAAAATCATTTAGTTATTTTTTCCACGGTGTGCTTCGCGCCCAGTTTACCTATAGGTTTTAAGTTGCCCCAAATTCTCTGCGCCCAGTTTACCTATTGAATAAATTTCTATTTATGACTTTGCGCCCAGTTTACCTCCGTCCCATTTTGCCCATTTCAAGGAAAACGGTTGATTTTATCGTTATGAAACAAGAGTACACTTTTGTTGCAAAAATGTCAAGATCCATTAAAACGATAGACCTGTAAGAACAAAAAGATAACCTCAAAAATTTACGAGTAAAAACACGAAATGGCGCCCTCTGTGAGATACGTAGAAATTGAAATCTTCAGCTTATTTTCCACCCCCAAAAACATAACAGTGCAAATTTCAGTTCAGCAGCTTTATTAATTTGGGAGATGCAGCCATAATTCAATTTCACAAAATGAACTTCAACGCTCTGTTTCTCGGTAACCATCGAGGTTTGACCGGTAGTTCAATCGTAATAGTTTGGCACAAAATATATGAAGTTGCTCTATGTTCCATTATTAAGGAGACACCCTTTATAGTTGAAATTGTGGAAACTAGCAGATTTCAAATATTATCCCAAAAAATATACAGGGTGTTACATCCCAAAAAACATAAGTTTGGTTTGACACCGCTTACCGCTTTTCCGAACACCTCGTATAAAACTACACGCCTAAATGATGACAAATGCTTGCTTTCTCTTCTACAACTTTTATCTGAAACTTTTTTCTAATCTCAAAATTAAATAAATAAAGGGGGTGTAAAAATATACTTGAACGTGAACATAATGGTACATATTTATTATGTACAGTGTGTTTTACTTCAAGTCGTGACAATTCATTATTTTTTTACGGGTTGACCGTTTTTCAAAATCTTTTTTTTTTAATATAGTGCTCCGAAAGATCTACATTTTGACAATAATTTTTTCAGATTCGTCTGTTTCATGACCTACTACGATCAAAATTATACCCCCAAAAACTGCAAAAGTACATTAGGCATTTCTTTAGGAAAAAAAATCAATAGCACAGTCATATTGGCCATACCCGCAAACCACACATACCATATTTCACGGTTAGCTTATAGCTATAGCTTATACAAGACGTTCAGAAAATAGCTTCAAACATGGCAAAAATACGGTTTTTCGAAGTACCCAAATACAAATACCGAGAGATATTTTAAAATTATTTCATTGCAGTTTGATTAGAGCTCACATAAGCCATCAATTCCCACGATTTCATGGCCCTACCTTACAAAAATAGAAGAAAATCGTTTTTTCTCTTGGTGTTTTTTTACATTTTTTTTACAATTTTAACTTATGCCTATTAAAAAACAAAAACAATATTAAATTTTAGAAAATATTTTCAATAAAGAGCACCCTGGATACGTGGATACCAATCAATTTTTAAATTTTTTCAAATAAAAAAAGCGTGCTTTTTATTGAAAATACTTTCTAAAATTTAATATTGTTTATGTTTTTAATAGGCATAAGTTAAAAATGTAAAAAAGGACATCAAGAGAAAAATCGATTTTTTTTATTTTTGTATTTTTAATGCGAACGCCCTGTATAAGGCAGGGCCATGAAATCGTGGGAATTGATGGATTATGTGAGCCCTAATCAAACTGCAAAGAAATAATTTTAAAATATCTCTCTTTGTTTGTACAGGGTACTTCGAAAAACCGTATTTTTGCCATGTTTGAAGATATTTTTTGAACGCCCTGTATAAGCTATGACCGTGAAACATGGTATGTGTGGTTTGCGGGTATGGCCAATACGACTGTGCTATTCATTTTTTTCCTACAGAAATGCCTAATGTACTTTTGCAGTTTTTGGGGGTATAATTTTGATCGTAGTAGGTGATGGAAAAGACGAATCTGAAAAAATTAGTGTCAACATGTAGATCTTTCGGAGCACTATATTTAAAAAAAAGTTTTTGAAAATCGGTCAACCCGAAAAAAATAAAGAATTGTCTCGACTTGAAGTGAAACACACTGTATATACATGGTGAGTCATTAATAATGGGAAATAGAGCAACTGCATATATTTTGGGCCAAAATATTACGATTGAGGCTAATATGCCTTATAGAAATGTTGTTCATTTAAGAGATAGAATTTTTTTTTAAATTGCATTTTGGCTACATCTCCGAAAATAATGAAGCTGCTGAACTGAAATTTGGCACCACTATGTTTTTGGGGATGGAGCTGAAAATGTAAATTTCTTCAGAGGGCGCCACTTGCCCTGTTTTTGGATCGTGCTTTTATTCGTAACTTTTTTGAGGTTATCTCTTTGGTCCTGCAGGTCCATACTGCTTTCAAATATTACACAACGACTGTACCACTTAAAGTGAGACTTTTATGCTTCGAATGTTGGAGTCAACAGGCGTCTTGGGGCAAATTTTGACAATTTTAAAGGAAACGGTTGATTTTATCGTTACGAAACGAGAGTATCTTTTTGTTGCAGATTGAAAAGATGCACTAAAATGATGGACCTGCAAGACCAAACAGATAACTTCAAAAAAAGTGACGAGTAAAAGAACGATAAAAAACAGTGCAGATGACGCCTTCTGGGAGATATGTAGAAACAAACATCTTCAGCTTATTCTCTATCACATAGCAGTGTCAAATTTCAGTTCGGTGGCTTGAATATTTTGGAGATAGCCATAATTCAATTTGAAAAAAAGAATTTCAACGCCCTGTACATTTGTCTAACCAATGTATCATTAAAAATTATACAGTAGGTACTGTTTTGTTCTGTAAAAAATTATGGAGAATTTTAAAAAGTCGTACCTACTCGGTGCGCTTTTTTGTTTGGAGATACGGTGAATAGTGAATCAAAGTTTGACTTCAAGTTCTTGAAAATCACTGAAAAATGCTATTTTTCGTATTTCGTTTGGTGGTGGCTGAGTAACTTCACACATAAAAACCAATATTATAAAATAGACCTACTATTTTGAAAAGTGAGATTCCATTATAGTGAAACTATTGATTGAGGATAACATTTATATCTCTGAAAATAAAGGCTACTTTACCATAATATATTCAATTTTTAAGAGGAGGTTGCCGACAGCGAAAGTGACGTTAGATTTCGTATTTTTTAAAATTGTATAACATAAAATCCAATAACATTTTACCTGGCAAAAATTTAATACAAACATCTCTGTCTTCATTTTAATCATAAGATCTTAGAAGCAGTGTTTTGTTTTATAGGTTATGAAAACCTAAAAAAACCTAAAAATAATAATTCCAGTGCATATGCTTTTAAGATCTTATGATTAAAAAGAAGACAGAGATGTTTGTACTAAATTTTTGCCAGGTAAAATATTATTAGATTTTTATGCCATACAACTTAAAAAAATACGAAATCTAACGTCGCTTTCGCTGTCGGCAACCCCCTCTTAACACCTTGCATATTATTATACAGTGACTAACCCATTTCGTCAATATGAAAGTATGTTTTTTTGACTTACGGTTATGCCTGGAAACCCTCTGCTGCCAGGAGGTCCCATTGGACCTCTTGGTCCAACTTCGCCGGACCTACCATCATATCCACCATGACCCTGATCTCCTTTTACTCCTATGGAATTTCCCCCACCGTCTCCAGGTTCACCTTGTGGCCCGCGATATCCTTGGGGCCCTGGTAGACCACGGTGTCCATATCTGCCACGCCTGCCTTAAAAATATATACAGGGTGAGTCTTTGACCAGTACAAAAAATTTAACCCGGTGTAAAGTTGAACCCCTGGAGCACGGCAATGGTAAAATAAAATAGTAAACAATAAAAGCTGCATTTTTGTAAGATAATTATTAAAAAAAAAAGAAAATTCGTCGTGTGGGACTTGAACCCACGATGAAACAAATGACACTTTCATAGACACGCGCCTTTACCGATTAGGCTAAATCATCTTCTGAAGATTGTTTTCATGAAGTCACTCATATCTGAGATATTTGGTGCAAAACTAATTAATAGTTTTTAATTAAATTCTGGTTATTTCGAGAGGGTACCTGTTAAGAATATCATTTCGGAGATTTTCCCTTTCGATTGGTCCATAAATCATCACCATGGAATTAAACGAGAGAATAAGTTTTAAAATGACTGTACCAATTTGCTTATAATTTTTTAACGAAGAAGATAACAAATTTTTTCTTTGCAAAATTTGTTGAGAAAAAATATTAGCTTTTTTTAAATATGCAAACATATATGTATGTTTCTGGAAAAAATAATTCTATGACGTCACTACCTCAGTTTCCAAATTTGGAAAACATGCAAATTCAGCTTAAAGTGGACCCTACTCAATCCATCTAAGATCCTCTTTTCAGATTTTTTCCATTGTTTTTTCTTATAATAGAGCTGAGACATCGAGTTTCGCTCACCCGGTACTTAGTTTAGGCATTTTAGCCTATAGGTATTTTCTGTAAACAAAAAAAAAAGATTACTAAGCGGGATTTTTTGCTTCTTGTTGGGATACCTCTCAGGAGTAGGTACCGCAGAAGAAAAGTATCCATCCTAGAATGGATATGAAATCATATCTGTTCAGTTAGCTGGAATTGCCTACTTATCCATTTTGTAGGTTGTAATGAAAAAGACAAGTATTCATGTATAAGTAGAAAAAAAGTTAATGGCGGCAATAATAGAAAAATGACAAATCGGCAAATAAACCATCTAACCCGTATATTTTCACGAATCTATAATAATACAGGGTATCTCAGTTCTAAATGTCATAAATAAAACTGATAGTAGAAAATCTCATTTTAAGCAAACAAGTTAACATGAACATAGGTTCAAAAACGCGTAACAAGAAAAATACAGGGTGAGAAAATATCTAAAAAAAACAGGTTTTTTTTCTGAATTTTTGGAAACAAAAGGTAACAATCTGCAATTCGGTACGGTTTAGAAGAGCGCGGGTGCAATCGAACGGAGGCACTAGAGTTCGCTTACTTGCACCAGTGGCGCGTGAGCCGGTAAATTGCACCCCTCTTTTATCAAACTTACGCACTATGCCAAATATTTGTTGGATTCCCGATAATCTTTATTCAATTTTACAAAAAATATTCCTTTCAAGTGTGTCCTAGAATGCTTAGATTTTGTACAAAACAGGAAAACTAGTAGGTTGTACCCGATAAAACTGAGGCTTGTGTAATTTTCATAACGATCTTCTTATTAACAGTTTTTTCACTTATGTATATATGAACTTTTCTACTTAAAATGAGTTTATTGAACGTTAGTTTTAATTATAATATTTAAAAACAATTTGTTATGGTGTGTATTTAAAGTGTCATTTGCATCTATGTTCATAGGAACTTTTTTGTTCAAAATACTTGCATGGGTTACACTGTTCGACGGCTGGCCACTTGTGCAGCGAAATGCGGTGGATAGGCGTGCCATAATTTCACAGATCTTAGGGCATACTTGCGTAAATAGTTATAATCGATAATGAAATATTATGTTGCTTGTAGAATATGTATATTTTTGAAAACTGCGTGACGCTTATGTCCTATATTCTTTTAGAGTTTTTATGCTGTTTCAAGTGCCTTTAGAAATACTATACACTTATGTGATACCTGGTGGTCCATTTGCACCATCAGTTCCATTACATCCATCTAATCCAAGAGGTCCTCGAATTCCAGCTTCTCCGCTGTCTCCCTATATAATAAGTAATTACAGATATAAGAGATATTTTTTGACCAAATAGTAATACTAACCGATCGGCCACTAATGCCGGGAATGCCTCTAAATCCTTGATCTCCCTGAAAAAAAATTGAATGTTATTTTGGGAAGGATATTATATTAATATTATATATTAATATATTAATAAAAATCACACATTTTTGCTTTAAAGATCAAATAAAGTCTTACAGTGATCATTTATCTGTCTATATGTAGGCAGGGGCGTTCTAGTATTCAATGATTGATGCAAAATAACTCTTCAAAATAACGACTTAATTAAGTATATAGTGATGCAAGTCTTTGATCTTGAAATTTTCACATTGCTTTTATTCAAATAGAAAGAAATGTGACAAAGTTAGCTTTCGCCCCTTCCTTCATCGACCAAGGGCATTGCAGAGGCCAAACGCACAACGTTGAAGTGCCATAAACCTGTAGAGTAAAGTGCCCTAATATCGGATACTTTTTTATTAACTATATAATATTAATTTCAATCTGTCAATAAATCTATGACTTTTTAGAGCAAACAAAGGATGGGCTATACAGAAGCATATATTAAACCAAAATAAATGATTACCAGCTGTTACAAAGTAAAATCACAAATATACCTATGTGTCTTTCTTGTCCATATTGGCACGTTCGGTATGAGCCCACTTGAAACATTTTGAGCACTGAATCCATTGTTCACCCGCCCTATCTTCAGAGAAAAGTCCAGAACAAAACATACATTCTGCTTCCTCTTCCCCAATGTCACAATCCATGTCAGAATCATCATCTAAAACGAGTTCTTCATCTTCTTCAGATGAGCTACTAGATTCGTGGTTCTTAACACTCTTTTTGTAAACCTTGATAGTTATTTTCTTCTTAGCAATAGATTTTCCTTTCTTTCCTTTGTTTTTTTTAGAAGGCACACATTTGTCTATTTTCAATATCGGAAGTCCGTTTGAGACACTTTTCTTTCTCTTCTGTTCTGACAAACTACTTTCTAAGGCATCTTTGTATGGGGTACCTGTAATCAAGGCAGCAGATCCTTTTCTGGACTTTCTCTCTTTATCGCCAGGCTTGTAAGACGAAGTGCTCGGTAAAGGGCTAATATCTTGGGAGCGCACTTTTGGATCTCTTGAAATTCTCTTAGAAGATGAATCTTCCACACATTTGGCCGTGTCGATACTTCTTGGAGGAGTCACATGCCTTGGAGAAGTCACATGCCTTGGAGGAGTCATATGCCTTGGAGGAGTCACATGTCTTGGAGGAGTCACTTGCCTTTGTGGTTCAGCATCGGGTGGATTTGGAGCTGGAATTTGATCACCTTGATGGTGAATGGCGAAGTCGTTATCTTGAAAAATGTGCTTATTAAACGGACAAATACCGCTCTTTCGAAAACCATTTATAGCGATTTCAGCCGTAGCACATCTTACATACGCTTTTCCAAGCAACTCGCAAACTTGATAGCTGGTGACCACTCTTCCAGGGTTGTTGCTTAACCAATTTTCAATCTCTTGTGAGTAATAGGTTTTAAGAGGCCCCATGCATTCAAGGTCCAGCAGCTGCATTTTGTGGGTCGAATGCGGCGGGAGACTTAGAATAACCACATGGTTTTGTCGCGCCAAGTCTATTGTGTCAACGTTCAGAGTATGGGAGTAGTGGCCACCCAAGATTAATAAGAACTGGATCAGCTTCACTTGGTTTAACGTGGCTGATAAAATGTTGTAACCAATTGGCTCGTATAGTTCGGACAATAATAATAATTTTTTTTATCTATCGGTAGAAAATGACAAAAAAGTCGACCCGTCTCTTTCATTTTTTTCATTTTTGCTTTAGAATTGCTGTAATTTTATAAATAATACTTTCCCGCCAAAGGTTGTGACGTAGTTGCCCTTCCTTATACAAGGGGTATTTCATAAATTTTACTGAAATTCTGATATAGTTTGTTAGCATATTATAGTATCATTAAATACTTGATGTAACTTTTATTGAAAGAATTTATTATTGTTAATATCTTTCAATATAATTTCAATGCAGCTCATGGTTATTAACAAAAATATTATCATTATATTAATACATTCTATACGACCCCGGTCGACAGGTAAACGGCCATGCAAGTTTGGCAATACTGCTTAGCCCCGTCAAATAAATGGTCAACTTTTATTTACGACGATTCATTTGACACTCAACGTTTGACGTGTGAGAACTTTGGTTATACAGTTCAAATTTGCACTGCAAGTTTGTGTTATATGAATAGTCTTTTACATAGCAAATCGAACTTTTCAAAGTATGGAGCAGGGATTTGTGAAGGCGACATTGGACAATCTGCCATATTATCAAAGTCTAGAGATTATGTGGAATTGGAAATGGTGTGTTCGTTTATTAAACTCGGGGGGATCTCGGAGGATCGGCCACGCTGCAGCTTTGCCGCCGGGATGTTCGCCCGCTTCGTGGCCTCACGTCCGCCCCGCGTGGGATTCACCGTCCAAATCGAAGCCGTGGGTTTACGTCCCTGCCCGCCTATCTGGTCTCTCTGCTATGATTGTAGAACGTTTCTTCTTTTTAGGTTCTGAATATTTGTCATTAACAAAAAGAAAATGAAAATATGGATTATTATTCAAACTTTACTATAAAAAGGTAACCAATTAGGGAAAGAATGAACACAACATAATTTACAGTTTATTGAGCAATAATTTACAATACAACTTAACTATTTCACATAAATATATTTCCTAAAATTAAAGGCCTCACACAATAAACATTATGTGATCTAAAAGTATATTAATTGAAGATTTACCCTCGAATGTATATTGAGCATTGCAAATTCTCTAATTCGTCTTATTACCCTCTCTACATTTGAAGGGAAGCAATTCGTTTGCTTTATTTTATTTAGCGCTGAGGCACAATTTCCTTTTCCAATATAATCTTGCTTCCCACAGTTTTGAAGAACATCCAATTCTTAGCATCACGCTAAAGCTAAAAAAAAAAGAAAAATGTTACTATTCTTATACAAAAATTATTTCAATAAAAGTTGCTCGATTAAAGAGTAATTAAGAACTTAAATATGAAATAAAATTTTGAATTTATAATGAAAAGAATTGATTTACGAGTACCTACAATAATATAAACTATAGATACTTAATATTAGTATAAACTTTTAATCTCTAAATGTAATAAAAATTATTAACAAGGGTGATTTTGAGGTTTATTACATTCAGGTAGATGTAGTCTTAAGTAATAACCCCAAGACATTAAGTAAGTATTAAAAAAAGAAGTAAAAGTGCTTCAAACTACCTATAATAGATAATATGTACTACGTACTTACGTTGAAATGGTCTTGGCAACAATACAAAAACGTTTTCTTCATTGGAAGGCCAACTATTTCCAACTACCGTATTCTGCGAATTTCGTCGGTAGGCACCGATAAAAACAATTTTCCAGGGTTTCCGCTGGTGTTTTCACAAGAGGGAACGAACAACCTCCATGACTATTATTATAACGACGCGCAAACTAGTAAATGCCTATTAAGATCACTTGCTTATTTTCTGCTAACGCATTGAGGAAAGGGCTGATAATATTCGCAAGTAGAAACGTTTTCAGACAACTATTGATAGTATGACAGCGGTTATATTTATAAAGGTTAACAGGCCAGGTCTGAGGCCCAGGTCTAGAGATGTGTCAACCATCGTGAATGATTCGGTCACTGTGATTCGATCAGTTGAAAGTATTGATTGACCGAATCTCAACATATCGAAACGATACAATCATGAAGCAGTCGGTTATTACCGACACTCCACAGTCCACACATCGAATGATCGACGATTGAACGAAATAAGACCGAACGAACGTTTCGTCACGTGAAGTGTAAAACAGAAACGACTGATTTAAAACCTCAAGATTGAATAAAGCCAATACCCTACGAGTTTACAGGCATGCTCCTGACTACTATGACTAAAGTGATTGAAATAAACGATTGATTGAAATGATTCGATCTTTTTTGAAATCGGTCACTGATCGACCCGGTCGTAGTAAAATGAACGAATTACGCATCTCTACCCAGGTCATTTTATTTGACGGAAGACGAAGAGGGCAGCAGGCGACGTTGCCGGTTCTTAAATTAATGCTAACTACGTCACAAGCCATTCATTACGTATTCAACTCAATTTTGCAACTAAACTAGCGCGAAAAAATTTTTTTCTTAACCGTTTCCGGACGTTTAAAGACGATATCTCTCCAGTAACTCGGCGCTCCGGTATGCTATGTTACCGCTTGTGTGCACCGCGTAGTTACGGCGTATCAATAACCAGCCAACTCTTCGCCGACAGCTGTTCGGGGGAACGACCCGGCGGAGCGGGCAGGGCGTGCGTCGCGCGGCGAGGCGCAATCGCCAGTAATGCCGAGTTGAAAACAGAGGGAAGAACTCGGCTTCTCTCGCCGTTTCGCGCTGTGAGCCGTAGAAGTCGCTGTCGCAGGACTCTACTCACAGTTCGTGCTCTTTCCAAGCAATATGAAAAATATAGCCCTTCAGGGGGACCTGAAACCACCCTCCATTTTTTTTTCGTAGAAACGTGGTCGACCAAAGTTGAAATGATTTTTTGTGGAAGGCTGATGTAACTTTAAAGATGTTTTTAACAAAATTTTAATGTGTTTGACAAATCTAGTTAGTGTAACATAAGGTAATTTGCAGAATTTTAAAAATTATTAGGTGTTCCTTCTTAATGATCCGTTTTCTAGTGCTTGCGTGTCTGAGGATGTGAACATTGTGGTTCACGAAACCGGTCACACTTTTTAAAATAAAATGAAAAAAAATATATTTTGGGACGTAATAAGGCTTCTTTGAAACAAACCTATAAATTGATTCTCCCAAATGGATACGTTAATGCAATTAATATGAAGCAAGTATATTACAATGAAAGTAGAAATCGGGTACATATTATGGTAATTATCAAGAGGCTAGAAAATCAAATTATCAACACAAAATGTAAAGACAGTAATAAATTAATGGAAGAAACTTTACATATTGTATCAAATACTGATCATATGCAAAATATATACGAATCTCGTTTTAAGCAACAGCCGCTTGAGATTGGTAAATTTAATAAAACAAATGCAATAAGTGAAAGTAGTTTTATTTTAAACAAAAGTATTATCTGAAAGTGTATTTAATAATGAAATTGTCTTTTTGTAGTCCTCTACTTCTGTAGACGGCCAGTTTCCACAGCAGGGTACAAATTCCCAACCTAAAGGGCTTTTGGGTCAGTTTCATATTTGTTTATATTCTTCTGTAACCATTTGCAACCATTTAGAATGTGCATATGTCGTTTATTTTCAAGTTGAAATTTATACATGTTAAATTCATGTTATTTAGTGTATTTGTAAAATCCCTCAAGTTTTTATATCTCGCCAGATATGAAGCTTCACATATAAAACCATCATTGCATTTGTTTAAATCCTTATAATTATTTAAAGTTAAGTCCCTGGTAGAATATGAATGCTCTTCTAAATGGTAATAATATTCGTCAGTAATTAGTATGTTGAGATGTATGTATGTTATATTGAAGACCATGTTCCAAATTATGTTTCTTCTCAAGTTTATCAAGCGTAAAATAATTTTTTTTGTCAATTTGTTCTTCGTCGCATATGTTAATGATTTGCCTTACATAATTATCAATAAGCTGGTTTTTCTCCAATATTAAACGATATTCACAATCTTCACGAGGTCTTTCTTGTTTGGCAACTTTTTCAAAGCACTCGTTTGGAAAAATAAAATCTGGTTTTTGAAGTATATTAGTCAAGCTATCGCCACGGCAATACTGGTAGCACACTCTGAATGAGGCAAGATATGCCTTCAAATCAATATTCACAATCTCATGCACGCATGAATATGCATGCTCACAATGAATTCAAAGTTATATAGTCAGTTCCTCCTCCATTTTTCTGAAATTTTTAGTATTACACAGTACTGTAGTTTTGAAAGTATAAATAAGCATCAAATGTCTTATTAATTTTAAAAGAGTCCAAAATGCAAACTAAGCAACAACAAAGCACTCCCCCTATCGAAAATTTGTTGCAGGTACAGGGACTAGACAAATATCCAAACATGGTGAACTATTTCCAGAGTCCATAAGGGCGGCCTTTATTGGGCCCAGCAACTGTGGCAAAACGAGTGCTCTTACTGCTCTTTTAAGATTCATATTTAACAAGAATGGTCTTAAATTTTGAAGTATTTATGTGTAATTAATTCAGAATGTCTTTAAAAAGTCCCTAAAATCGGATATTTTTCATTCAAAGCTAATTATGATGTTATAGACCAATCTGAGGGTTTGGAAATTGGCCAATAGTGTAGGAGTATCCGGGAGAACGAGACCTTAAAGACGACAAAAATTGTATCCAGATCAACACGTGACTCCTCGCAAGAAATTCCGAGGATCATGTTTTAAATGTGGTCAACACGGTCACCAACAAGACACGTGGCGTCGTTTCCAAAAAGAAACAATTAAGAGTCATGACCGCGCAGACAAGATCTAAAATTAACGGTCGCGACGACCGGCTCCAATCTCAGGAATATTCTCCTCTCGTCACCCCTCACCACGCACTCTCGTCCCTTCCCCTCTCACCGGCAGCGCGTTTAGCGCGAGGAACGGTGTCGGGCGACGCACGACGTTTTTTTGGACCCGAGCGAGTCCGGAGTCTGACCATATAAAAATGAGTCGGACCGCCAGGCAGCCGAGAGCTGAATCGGTCGGAAGGGCGCCGGTGTACAGGGTGATTCCGCGAAATTAGGCCACTTCATAACTTTTTTATTTATCAACTTAGAAAAAAATATCAAATACAAAAGTTGTAGGGCTGCAACCTGACTACTTCATGGCGTTTTGTTGTTGACTCGGTTTGTGTATTTGTTGTGCTATTGTTGAAAAAATATAAATATTAAACACATATAAATATTAAACACATACCCCTATTTGTACGAATTCCGAAAGTATCTTTTCGAGTCTTTTTTGTTATTTACTAACCCTGTTTTTTTCTTCAGTGCCTTGCGGAAAATTGGGTTATAAAAATTAATAAAAAAAACATAAGTTTTGTCTGTATATTTCGATATTTTGTATGTAATAATAATTGTTTTTCTGATAAGTGCAGTGTTTTTTTATAACTTTTTCAAAATTTTCTGACATGAAATTATTATTCCTATCAATCAAACAGCCAAAGTAGAACAGTGTTTCAATAAATTATTATTTCCACAGTAGGTAGGTAGGTTGTGCTATATCTATGTGGTATTTTGGATTTCTATTACTTTTGTCTTTTCCTACTTTGTGCCTCTAAGATGTGTTGTGGTCGGATCTACCAATTCCGGGAGCAAACATTTTAAATATAACTTCGTCAATTTTGGCTCCATCTGTTTTTCCCAAAAATCGCGACGTCTATATTTAGGTATAAAATTTTCATTTTAAAATTTTTAACAGACCAAATGCCAAAAAGGCACCCCACTTTATTGGCTACTCTTAGTTGCCCTTGTACAGGGTGGTTCATTATAAATTGACACGCCCCTTAACTTGTTAGTTTTTGAGGTTAGAAAAAAGTTTTTGACAAAAGTTTTAGATAAATACAAAGTTTTTTGTGACGCTATTTGGACCGTGTACAGTGTGTTCTAGAAAGCCGTGGCAGACATAACTTATGTTTTTTAAAATGGAACACCCTATATATTTTTGCATTTTTGAAATCTGCTCATCAAGGCAATCAAAATAATATTAAACTTTGTGGCATTATATTTTTCCGTTTTTGAAAAATTCCGTATTCAAATTTTATACTAAATTTATTTAACTCGAATTTATGGATCTCGTGATAAAGATAGACGATCAATGTAATAACGAAAAATATTTGTTTTAAACAAGAGAGTAACGTAGTGAAACTTCCAAAATGTTTAGGAGCTTTTACGATTTTCCTGAAATTCTTTATTTCTAGAATATAATCAGTAAAATTTGAAAAGGCTCCTAAACATTTTGGAGTTTCACTATATTAGTCTCTTGTTTAAAACAAATATTTTTTGTTATAACATCGATCATCTATCTTTATCGCGAGATCCACAAATTCGAGTTAAATAAATTTAGTATAAAATTTTAAAACGGAATTTTTCAAAAACGGAAAAAGATAATGCCACAAAGTTTAATATCATTTTAATTGCCTTGATGAGCAGATTTCAAAAATACAAAAATATATAGGGTGTTCCATTTAAAAAAACATAAGTTATGTCTGCCACGGCTTTCTAGAACACACTGTACACGGTCCAATAGCGTCACAAAAAACTTTGTATTAGTATCTAAAACTTTTGTAAAAAACTTTTTTTTCTAACCTCAAAAACTAGCAAATTAAGGGGGGTGTCAATTTATAATGAACCACCCTGTACTTGAAAATACCATTTATAAAAATTTTAAGTTTGATTTTTCCTACAAAAAAGTACAGGGTGATCATTTTTAGAGGCCCAGCCTGTCTTGGTGGAACACGGTCAAAGATATGGAGATATTATACAGGGTGAGTCAGAATGTATAGTAAATACTTTAAAGAGGTGTTCGGCAGGTGGTTTTAAGGGGGTATTTCATATAAAATTTTTCGATTTGGGCTTTCCTTGCCAAGTTATTCGGGTCTACAGGGTGACCCAAATATTTTTTTATTTATATCTCAATAACGGCGCTACTTAAAAATTTGAAATTTGGTATGTGTTATCTACTTACTGGAAGACGCCTTAGGGTAGTTTATTCATTTACACACTGTCCTAAAAAAGGGTAAAAACTAACAACCCCTTTTAATTTTTTTGCTCGAATTTTTTTGTGGGTCATTTTCACGTATAACAAAAATATGATTTGCGTAGCCCTTTTATTTAAGAAACTTTTTTCCCTGTACATTTTTTCTCGAAAACACAATATTTTTCCTACAAAAAAATAATTTCATGATAAATGCCATTCCCCTGACTACAGAAAATCAAGTAAAAATTCATAGTAGACGGGCGTCAAACAATTTAATTATTATTTTTTTACTACTAACCTGAGAAATCAACATTATTTACCTCATTCCTCTAATGAGAAGTAATATTTCTCTCCCTAGGTAAATAATGATAATAAAAAAAACCTATGTAAATAATGAACAATTTTCTATATGACATTTAAAAATTATTTTCATTTTATCAGCTTGACAACTGAACTCCCAGGCTTTCGAAGTATTTGAAAAAAGCGAGAAATGACTAAAATATCAAAATCTAATCAAATATGTAAAATGTATCAATATTTCAATGTTAGTAGTAAAAAAATCTATAGACACTTCGGTTGAGAAGGCCATTATTTACCTCGCATATTATATCCTTCGGCGCTACGCGCCTCAGGATATAAAAATGCTCTGTAAATAATGGCTCACTTCTCAACCTAAGTGTATAATGTACTATTATTGAACATTAAAAAAACAAAAATATCAGGTAACAACAATTCAGCTTCGGGATAAAAAAAATGTTACAGTAGATGCCCAAAATAATAGGTCCATAATAAAAGGGCTACAGAAATCATACTTTTGTTATACGTAAAAATGACCCACAAAAAAATTCGAACAAAAAAATTAATAGGGGTTGTTAGTTTTTACCCTTTTTTAGGGCAGTGTGTAAATGAATAAACTACCTTAAGGGATTTTGAATGATGTAACAAAAATGGTATGTTGGTGGGAAAAAATATTTCTTGGCGCCGCAACGCGACGCCTAGCGTCGTATTAGCAGAGAGTCGCTACATGGGGCCAATTTATTCCTTTACACAATATACACCCTATATCATCTCCCATATATAATATCTCCATATCTTCGACCGTTTTCCACTAAGAGAGGCTGGGCGTATAAAAATGATCACCCTGGACATAGACGAACTAACACTACCAAAATTTAAAATATTGCATTTATGGTTTTATATACTTGTAAATTCCATCCGGAAGAATTTCAGAAACATCAAATTCAGTCAAATTCAAGATTAGGCTAGATAACTATTATTGTAGATAATAAAAAATAAAAGATAAAAAACCTTTTTAAAAACAAACTTTTATTTAAGTCATGTACTAAAACGAATAAAATAAAATACCTACATCATGTATCTACTAAAAGGAATAAAATAAAATAAATCTAGGTTTTCGTTAAATTCAATGCCAAATTGCCACAAATTTTTGTAAATCAAGAAGCTAGTCGCGCGAATGCTAAAGAAAATACATACTACTTTGGCAAGTAGGTACTTGCTTATCAACCAATCACTGTATATTAAAATTAATTGGTACGTACTTTCTATGAACATTTCTCGCGACAAGCTTTTTAAATTACAAAAACTTGGCGCAATTTGGCACTGAATTATTCTAACAAAAACCTAGACTTATTTCATTTTATTTTATTCTATTCGATGTAGTACATGATTTATTTCATTTTATTCGTTTTAGTACATGGCTTAAATAAAAGCTTGTTTTTAAAAAGGTTTTTATCTTTTATTTTATTTTGTGCTTTTTAGTACATATTTGATTCCCATATCAGGAGAGTGGTAAAGAAATTTAGTCCGCCATATTGGATTTAGTATGACGTCACTTATCTTATTATTTTGTACTCGTCAACCCCTTTCATTTGATACCCATATTCAGGGGGTTGAAAAGAAAAAATGTAATCCGCCATCTTCGAGCGGCGGCCTTATTGCATTTAGTGTGATCTCACTAACTTTAGCGTTTTCTACTTCTCAAGCCCTTTCATTTTATACCCATATTAAGTATTAGAAAGTAGAAAGTATTACAATATTGAGTATTGCATATTGCATTGTCACCGGAACTGAAGGTGTATGCAAAGTTTCAGCTCAATCGGATGTCAGGAAGTGGTTCTAATTCAGCTTGCAAGATTCGACCCACACTAACAGGTGAAGTTAAATAAAAAAGCTTGTAAAATACGATAAGCGGAAACAAGAGTGCGACGGCTAACGGGCGAACATATTGTACCTATCTTTGTCTATTTAGTGTCCCCTCTACGGAAACTCGCTTGAGGAGAGGGCAGGAGTGGGGGCACGGGGAAATTCGGTGTATTCATATTGATTTCGGCTTTGCAGTGTTTTTCTAGAAGTCGATCTACTTTTTTATTTTCAGTTCCAAAAATTCGATTTTTTTACCAAAATGTAACTAATAGATGGAGGAACAATTCGTATGAAAAATTTTTTTAAAAAACATTGTTGGTACTTGTAAAATTTACAAAAATGCTACCGGTTCATTATCTCGGGAGTATTTGAAGGAGTATTTTTGTTACCATTAAAAAACTACAATTAAAAACAAAAAAATTGTCCATACGAATCGTAGACCTACATTTTCGCCACAGTTTGAGACAGGTTTGACAGAAATCAGTTTACGTATAACAGAGGAGATAGATTTTGAAGTTTCAAATTTCGTTTTGCATTTTTGGTGGACGTCCTGGGACTAATTCCATGTAAAGTATACGGTAGAAAGCTAGCGGAATTCCGTGCGTTTATCTGTACTATTTGCAGTGCCATTGCTCTTAAGGAAGCTGAAGAGGAGAAGACAGAAACAAGTAGCGTCCCGACATATGTATCCATTGTAAAAAGATGGGCCACACCGAGTCTAACTGCTGGTATAAACACGGGAAGCCGAAGAAAGCATTTCTGTTAAAAAATGACGCCATTTGAATCAAACGCCGATAGCTACGATATTGTGCCGAGGCCAAGCTCCGTCCATCGCGTATCTTACCGACAGTGTTCCGATCTTTCAATCGTCAAACAATGTATAGTGAAAACAGCAAACGTTACGATCAGGGAGGATGAAACAGTGCGTGCCTTTTTTGGGGACTTGGATAGCAAGTTGTCTATACGAGCGGGCGTTGTGATTTGTTGATTATTTTGCCGACTGTCACATTAGAAATAGACTTTGTAGTGGTCCCTGACAGTGTTATTCCAGGCGAGTTAGATCTTATAAGGGATTTTTGAAGGCGTCCTTGCCTGCGGGTGGAGAAAAGTGCTGCTGGGCTAGAATTACACTACAATATTTATAGCGCTCCAAAAGTGTTTACAAAGAGTACACCTGATGTAGGTATTAAATAACTAGATTTAAAAGAAAGTTGAAAAAGTAGGTTGTAAAACCTTTTAGTTACGTACAAAAAGAAGACCCCTGATCATTGATAATTGATGATGATTGACAATTAGATTAAAGGACAGTACGACTGTGGCATACTATGCACGCCGATTGGCATATCAAGAAAGAGTACATTACGAAAAATGCGGAAGAATTGTTTTGGCCCAAAATGGGACAATGCTTAAAGAAGTACATTAGAAACTGTCGGGCGTGTGTTTTAGAAAAATCCCATACCGGCCGGCGAGCAGGATCGTGACAGCATGGTGAAAAACCTGATATCTGGCACATTGACCTCGCAGGGCCTTTAGTGAAATCTAAGCTGTATGCAAATTTTAGTAATTATCGATGCATTTTCCAAGTTTTGCCGTTTGCAACCAATTACGAAGAAAACATCCGAAGACTCTATTCGACCGCCATGCATACGCCAACATACCGCCCCCAACAAACATCAAAATCGACGTACTGCTATGGAATATTAGCATCAATGGCCGTGACGATCCCGTCGAGTACGAGCGAATATGCCATGACCACTTATTGCCCCACCTGCCCCTACTTCTGAAGAGAGCAGGGTCACTGTGGTACCGAAATGTTAGACACAATTGCACCACGTGGGAAAGCTTTGTCGAACAGCTTCGACAGTACTACTTCCCGGGAACCTACGAAGAAGACCTGCAAGGTCAAATTAGTCGCCGCCGACAACGCCCCCGAGAATCCACCGCCGAGTATGCCGTCACCCTACAGACACTGATGAGGCGTACGGAAGGCTTACACCCGAGGAACAGTTGAACTGGGTTTACCGCAATTTACTTCCTGAGTATCTTTATTACCTATATCCGGCCGTTCGAAGCCTGAACTCCCTGCTTTCCGCTGCTTAACGCTACGAAGTGATCAAAGATAACGAGCGGGAATCTCTAAGCCATGACCAGCCATCATACACTCCCGACCAAACCTGCCGGACCTCGCCCGTACAGACGGCCGCCCGGAACTCTCCACGTCCGACTGAAATAAGCGGACATATATGCTTCCGATGTGGAGAACAAGGACACTTCCGGTCGGAGTGCAATCGACCCAGGAAACTGTTTTTCTCAAGATGTGGCCGACCCGGAATCATGTCCCGAGACTAACAACTAATGTTCAACGCAAGAAAGAAAACGTTTCTAAAGAATGCGGGCAGCGTTGCGAGATTTCCTCTACGAGTAGTTGTTATATATTAGCGAATGCAAGTTTTAGCATATTGAAGCCGAATTTCTGAACTTTGTAATACCGAAAAAATAAAGCTCTCATCACGCGACCACTTATTCGTTTTTGTTCATCATTTACGCGGTGTGATAAAGCACCTATTAATATTTTTTTTCAACATCGTCGCGTTTACCATCGCCCTTGAAATACGGCAACAAAGCACTTCTGCCAGCGAGCCGTCGACAAAATCAGTTAGCCAACGCGTTTTGTGCCTGTTTCTATAGTACGTAAAGTTAACTGCGTATTTCGGCTACCACACAGCGCCCACTTTTTCTGTCGCCGGCAAACTTGACCGCCGGCGCAGAGAGCTCAGTGGCGTTTCGTATGTTCGGGAGATAACGTGCGCAAAATGAGTAAACAGGGAAGAACCTTTCATTCTCAATCACGAGAAATAATTGCCAATGTTATAAGGGTTTGCCTTCCTCCATAGTCTAAGGCATCACCGTTAAAAATAATATTAACTATAAATTAAATAACAGTCAATATGAAAATTAAGTCAGTGAGTTACACAAAATTGAGGTACGCCCCTGAACTGTAACTAATTCTATAATATTTACGAGTACTTCCCCCTTGCGTCGCACGCATTCTGCCGTAAGGAGGACTATTATAGGTAACTATCTTGCTCGATCCTCTGAAAATGCCATTGTTTCTTACGCAGGGAGCAACGTACCTTTTGCCAAAAGACCAGCGCAATACAGATAACCCTGCCAAGTTCCGCCCAATAATCTGCCTGCCTACGATGTACAAAATAATTACATCTTTCCTTACGCAGCGAATATATGCTCACTGCGAGCGATGCAGCAGAAGGGCTGCGCGAAGGGCGCAATGGGATGCAAAGAGCAACTCATCGTAGACTCTGTCATCTTCAACTAGGCTCATTCCAAGCAACTCTACACGGCTTAAGTGGACTACAAAAAAGGATTTGATTCCGTACCTCACGAGTGGCTCACAGGTATTTTAAAGCTGTATAAAATAGATCATCATACAGTTTCCTTTTTAGAACACGTTATGACAACATGGCTCACTAAGATACAACTCAGAACCGCAAGCAGTAACATCGAGACCGACACAATCATCATTCGAGGAGAGATTTTCCAAGAAGATTCACTCAGTCCACTATAGTTCTGCATGGCGCTGAACCCCCTATCACATCGGCTGAACTCTACGAAATACGGCTTCACTATCAAATGCAACAACGCAGAAGTGATCAAGTTGAATCACATGTTATATTATATGGATGATTTAAAACTGATGGCCGCAACCAAGAACCAACTAACGCAAATGCTTAAAATTGTAGAGGCGCACACGAGATGCAGGACGGCCAGGAGATCGAAGCAATGAGCATGGGAGATACATACAAGTATCTCGAGATGAAACAATAGACGGTCGAACAATGAAGACCGATCTAACGAACGAATTCATCAACATAGTAAGACAAGTAGTGTGAACTGATCTTAACAGCAGGAATTTGTATAAGGCCGTAAACATGTATGCATGCTCTGTACTCAGCTATTCGTTCGGAATAATGAATTGGACCAACACGGACATCAACAACCCACAGCGAAAAGTTAGGACACTGATGACAAAGGCTCATAAACATCATCCCCATAGCGCCGTAGAAAGAACAACGCTGCCACGTCAACTAGGAGAAAGAGGATTGGCAGACCTCAACCAGCAATTGGACCAACAAATATTAAATCTGCGTAATTATTTCCACAGGCAGGCCAACAGCTCCACACTACATAAAGCTATATGCGGAGCAGACGTCTCAACACCGCTACATCTGAGGGAACACGAGCATCAAAATCACCACCGAACCGACAATGATAAACTACAGATGTAGTTGGAGAAGCCGCTGCACAGGAGGCATCCTAATGAGGTTAACCAGGAACATGTCGACAAGTTATCGTTGAACTATTGGCTGACCTCGGGACGGATGTTCCCCGAGACGGAAGGCTTCTTACTGGCCATACAAGATCAGGTTATACCAACTCACAACTACTTAAAATTCATTGTAGGAGATGCATCGGTAGTGGATGACAGATGCAGATATGGGTGCCAAACTTCAGAAACAGTCCAGAACATAACAGGAGGATGTCAGATGTTCGCATTAACGGAATATAAGGAACGACACGATTCGGTTGACAAGATCTTGCACCAGGAACTGGCGGAAAAACTGCTGCTTGTGCAGGCAGAGAGGGTCCCATATTACAGCTAAACACCGGAGCCTGTTCTTGAAAACAGCAACTACAAGATGTACTGGGATCGTACAGTTCTGACAGACCAACGAGTTTCCCATAACAGGCCAGACCTTATGATAGTTGATAAAATTTCTAGGAAGACAACTCTGATTGATGTGGCCATCGCAAACAACAACAACCTGTGTGTGAAGCAGGCCGAGAAGATCGCGAAGTACAGAGACTTAGAAGAAGGAATTAGGGCAATGGGAAATGAAGAACGTTCAGACGGTTCCAATCATCGTGTCAACAACTGGTGTTATACCAAAAAGTTTGCTGAGAAACATCAAAGAACTTGGTCTAACTGATAATCTTTACAGGTCCATGCAAAAAGCGGTACTACTTGCGACAACCCGAACCGTCAGGAAATTCATGTGAAATTCAGGTTCATCCAACAACATTAGTGTCACCTAGGGCCCGATAACATGGCAAGGGTCTCGTCCGTGCCAGATCCTTATTTTATCCGGGATACCCGGGGTCTAAATAATAATAATAATAATAACAAACAAGGCTGAGCCCCAAAAGCTCAAATTTCAGGGAAAAAATCTTCTAGTCTTAAATTAAATTTGGTAATGTGAAGAAGTTATCACGTTATCAGTTTTAGTTACCACATTCAGTGGCGGATTACCCTATAGGCAGAGTAGGCTATAGCCTAGGGGCCCAAGGCTTTGTAGATTGTAGATTTCTTAGGGGTCGTTTTTTTGCCCTTACGGCCTTTCTTCACTGCGACCTGATTAGATCTTTTGTGAATGACCCTGCTCTAATAAATTCCAAGGTCACCTAGGCTTTTGACGAAGCTTAGTATTTTCCTTGGGGCTAAGTTGCCAATTTCATTTGGATTTATATTGATCCTTTCGAAATATTTAAGTCTGTTTCGAATTAAGAGGGGACACTCACACAGTATGTGCTCGCTAGTCTCATCCCGTTCGTTGCAGAATCTGCATAGTCCATTGTCTGTTTTGCCCATTTTTTTAAGATGATATCTTAAAGGGCAGTGTCCAGTCAGGAGACCTGTGATGAGTCTTAATTCATTCTTGTTTAGAGTGAGAAGCTTTTTGGCGTTCTGAGGCGAATAGGTCAAAAATCTTTTAGCTTGTCTTTGTCCCGGAGTGTTACTCCAGTAGGCTTCCTTTTGTTCCTTTCCCCCTTGCCCAAGGCTTTAGGGGGCCCGTTCTTATTTCGATGTTTCGATCGGAATTCGAAATTGGAAAAGGTTTTACATTTTGCATTTTTTTATTGGGTTGGGCTGCTTGGCCATTCCCCAGGCCCGAGGGGCTATTTATCCCTCCTTCGAGCGGCTGGCAGGGTTAATCTGGCAATTGCAAATTTCAGACAAAGAAAACATCACTCCTTATTTTTTAATCTAGGCTGTTAGGTACTCTATTTGGCCCACAGTGACTCTCTACTCTATTTAGTCCACAATGACGCATGAATGATACGAAGATATCGCATATATCGGCATCTGCCCACGGCGTGGCGCTGCCGCCAGTGCCGCCGCTGCCGACGATGGGGTCAGTCGTGTTTAATGTTCTGTTGTCCACTCTATTCTCTGTGCTTTCATAAGTTAGGTTACGTTAATTTAGTGTCAGCAGTGACTATATCTATACTATAGATATATCAGTGACTATATCTATACTATAGATATAGTCACTAGAGATTCTATAGTGATAGTCACTGGTGTCAGTAACTACAAGCAATTAAAAGTAATAAAAAGATGAGTGGTGTTCCTCAAACGAGCTCGGTTCCAAGTGGAGCAAAAAAAAAGAAAAATTGCAAAATTAAAGGCAAGCCGAAGTTTTGCAAAATGTTCCAAAAATAAATGTTGTTTTTTTCAAAAACATTAATACTAATACTAAAATCGAGCAACTCTTATACGCCTTACGCCTGGCGTAAACAAGAGCACGCGCGTTGAGATATTCGCCAGGGTCGCACTGAGGCACGACTTTTATTTAATTTTAGTTTTACAATTGTTTACATCAAAATATTTCAGAAAAAAATTATTGGCTTAATTAAAATGGTTCAAAACATTGATAACATGATTTGTGGCAGTGTCTAAATAGCTGAAAACAACAAGATAAAATCGCATAACTACACTTTTGCGATCGAGTACGTCCCTGTTGCCGAGTCGGGTGAAATTTTATAGCCTACCGACCAATCGCGGAACGTCATTGAACACGTGGTTTTATTTACGCCAGGCCTAAGGATTGTTCGATTTTAGTATAGGTATATGCATTTTTTGTTTTTAGCTTTTTTTAGGATTTTTTCGCTCTTTAGGTCTCGATTTAGGTAGATGCATAATTTCGGATATTATTTTTTACTTTGTTTTAGAAGAACCTATTTGTTGAGAACAACAACCCGAATCCTTAATAATATAGAAACAAAAAATTGTGGCAAGCTTTGCAAGTATAAAAGCCAGGAAAAAAAGGTTTTAATTGATAATAAGACCTATATGTATCTACTCTGTTCTTATAGTACATAAAGTTAAATGTTAAATTAATATTTTTTCAATATTTCGTTTTATAAAATAAATAAAATTGTTGATAAAAAACTATGGGCACTTAAAGTTTTACCTAAATTTTACCTAATTTTTTTATTGCGACAGGTCAAGGGGTCCTTCAATAAATTTAGCCTAGGGCCAAACATAGCTCTAATCCGCCCCTGACCACATTAATCCTTGTCAATTGTTAACAACGGCATAACTTTAATTGATAATAAGACCTATATGTATCTACTCTGTTCTTATAGTACATAAAGTTAAATGTTAAATTAATATTTTTTCAATATTTCGTTTTATAAAATAAATAAAATTGTTGATAAAAAACTATGGGCACTTAAAGTTTTACCTAAATTTTACCTAATTTTTTTATTGCGACAGGTCAAGGGGTCCTTCAATAAATTTAGCCTAGGGCCAAACATAGCTCTAATCCGCCCCTGACCACATTAATCCTTGTCAATTGTTAACAACGGCATAACTAAGAGAATAGGATTTCAGCGATTATTTCCCTCATAGTGCTTGCATCCAATAAGGTAGCTCCTTCCATAAAAATCCAACCAATGATATGCCTCTGCTAGCGATAATTTGCACTAGTGCAATTACCGGTAATTGCACTTGTGCAAATTATCACTTCGTTGCTTAGCAACCGCGAGTCTGTTGGATACAAACACGTACCTACTTCTTAAAGTTTGTGTGTTTCACACTGTTCTATATTATGCAGCTTATAAATTATGTTGCGGTATTATTAAGCATTATATCAATGAATTTATATAACTTTTACATTGCTAAATTCTTGTTATTTAGACCCCCGCCTCCGTTTAAATTTATGACACATTCAGAAACTAAACCAACGCCGACAGGGTGTAGGTATAATCGCATTTGCCTTGGATACATAAGCGTCATGTTTGTTTACTCGAACGCTACAGTCGTTCAAAATGAGTCGTTTTTTAAATGTAAACATAGAAAAAAATAATACAGAAATTATTAAATCGTATTCGTGCAATAATCTCGTGCCGGAAATTTTTCTAGATAATTTTATTCTCAAGCCCTATTTTGCCCATTAGCAAAACCACTCGTACAAATTGAGCTTTTATTTTCAGAAATAAAATCCCGAGAGCGAAGCTCGAGGGATTTTATCAGAAAATAAAAGCCCAATTTATACTCGTGATCTTTCTAGCCAAAATAGCGCTTTCTAAAAAATTATCGATAAAATTTCCTGCACTAGTGATATTACATACGATTATTTCCCTCATACTGCTTGTATCCATGGATCTGCTCAATACAAACTACTTGCCAAAATTTGTATGTTCTAAATTTTGCAGATGAAAATTATGTTGCCGTATAATGGCACAATGTGGATTTAAATAAATGTGTCTAATTTATAGATTGCTAAACTGTATATATTCGAAATCTGTTTAAATTTTTGTATTTATTTACATTCAGAAAATAAATCCGTGTCAAAAAGTAGAAAAAGTCGCGCCTGCCTTGGACGGATATCAGAGTGTTATGGCCCAGACGAATCTGACACTTTCGTGATTTTTCAGTACAGGAAACTTTTTCAAAATAGATTGTTTTGCAGATATGTATAAATATACAAGAAATTATTAAAGGAATGATATTCCTGAAATATTCTCAACAAAAACCACACGTGCCGGGAAGTTTTTCTTGATAAATTTATTCTCAAGGGCTACTTTTCCCTTATAAGCAATACTCGTACAAATCGGCCTTTTATTTTCAGATAATAAAGGGACCAATTTATACTCGTGATCTTTCTAGGCAAAATATCGCGTTCGAAAAATGTATCTATCAAATTTCCGGCACTTGTGACATCCGAAAATACCACTAGTGGTATAGTCCAAAGCACGAAAGAAAACGTTTCTAAAGAATGCGGGCAGCGTTGAGAGATTTCCTATACGAGTAGTCGTTATTTATTGGCGAATACAAGTTTTATCATATTGAAGCCGAATTTCTGAACTCTGTTATACCGAAAAAATAAAGCTCATCATGGGACCACTTACCCATTTTTGTTTATCATTTATTTTTAACGCGATGTGATAAAACACCTATTATATTTTTTCAACATCGTCGCGTCTACCATCGCCTTTGAAATACGGCAATACAGCTGACAAAATCAGTTAGCCAACGCGTTTTGTGCCTGTTTCTATAGTACGTAAATTTAACTGCGTATTTGGGTTACCATACAGACCTCATTTTTTAGGCCGCTGGCAAGTTTTTTCCGCCGGCTCAGAGAGCTCAGTGGCGTTTCGTATGTTCGGGAGGTATCGTGTGCAAAATGAGTAAACAGGGAAGAACGTTGCATTCTCAAGCACGAGAAATAATTGCCAATGTTATAAGGGTTTGCCTTCCTCCATAATCTAAGGCATCACTGTTAAGAATAATATTAACAATAAATTAAATAACAATTATATGAAAATTAAGTCAGTGAGTTACACAAAATTGAGCTACGCCCCTAAACTGTGACTAATTCTATAATATTTGCGAGTTCTTCCCCCTTACGTCGCACGCATTCTGCCGTAAGGAGGACTATATTATCGCAAGTAATATCATAGGGACATCTAATTTTTCCGAAAAAAATCGAAAAAACACGTTGCCAGGTAATATTTTACCAAGAAGCATGAGTGCTGGTGGCAACAAAAATCCGAGTCGAAGACGAGAATTTTTGCACCTGCACGAATGCATTTTGTTAAAAAAATATTACTTAGCATTGTGTTTTTTTGGATTTTTTTTCACGGGAAAAATTAGATGCCCGAATGGTATTTGACAAGACTATTTCATGAGTAACAGATTATTCTGCATACACATAGCTTACAAAACATGCTACTTATTATACATGCATACATAATAAATATGTAGGTATTAATTTGAAAACTGAAAAACAGGTAATTTATTTAATCACAACAGCTGTCAAGTTTTGCCGCGGGTAAACTCGAAAAAACTGGTGCTGTCATGCAGTTTTTCCATCTACAAACCATTGGTAATTCAAAATTGCGCGTTTGTGATTGGTGGAAATTAAGACGAGGGAAATAGTCGCCGAAATCATCATCTGATTTGGTCATAGTTTTAAAAATTATGGCAATTCATTGGTTCATATTGGCACATGTGAAAAGGCTTGTATGAACTAACACTATTTCTTGATGTTATAGCATAGCGATCCTCGAAGTTATTTGTGTACCAAAGGAGTTTTGCTCGGGTGTTGCACGCTATATTTTTATACAAATTCTCTTCCGTTAGTCATGTTGCTTTTAATAATGGATACGCTGGTGAACTCAAAAATAATGTTTTCGCACACTATAGGGCTGGAACTGAATGTTGCTCCTTGAAATCGCGACATTCATTCGATTTTGTTGGTGGTTGTAAAGAAAGGACATTTTACGCACAGCTTACAATAAATTTAAGAAATGTGATTATTGATGTTGTACTTACGCGTGGTCCTCTTTCGCCCGGTGATCCCCATTCGCCATCGGCACCCTTTTCACCCTTGGGCCCGGATGAACCAGGTGGTCCCGTCTCCCCCGGCTCGCCATCGGACGCCGACTGGCCCCTGGGTCCTGGTGCGCCCGGCCGACCTTTTAAGTCAGTACAGTTACAGCGTGGAGGAGTGGCGCAGCCTTGGCACGAACCCTGAAACAAAATTTAGTTGACTGAAATTAAAACGACCACGGAGTAATGTCAACAGTCACAAAAAATGCTCTCAGTCAATACGAACTTGTAAGAGAACGTTGTTAACATATTATAGTATTGTATGCAGGTCCAAAGTAGCCATACTAAACTATTAAAAATATAAACCAATTCCTAATCTAGACAATCAAATTAGTTCACGCAAATTACAAATATGTGATCGCCCTCCACCAAGCAGATTTTTTTTTACAAACTAAATATGATACCTAATTATATAAACATGAACCATAAATAGCGTTGAGTGAATAAATATTATGTATTTCTCCTATCCAGTCGTCCCAGTGGGTAGACGCATTCATAGAGGTAAGTAAAGCATCGTGATAAATAGAGGTAGGTTCATTGATATTAAGAAGTATAATCCAACCCTCTCCCTCCACCATCTCCCACTCCCCCTTCCCTTCCGCTGGTCCCCTCATTGTTTTTAATTGGAGATTAATATATATTTTTTTACAACCAAACGGCGGTAGGGATCTTATCCAAGAAATTAAGTGTTTCCTGAAAGAATTCAGGACTTGACTTATTCTGTTAGATGTTTTTAACGTTCCTGTTTGTAAGTATTGTTTGGGTATGGGAACCTGGGTAACAGTGACACATGGGTAACAGTGAGACATCAAAATATCCCTGCTCCTATAAATAGCTCATAGATGGCGCTAGGTGTATAATGGCAAGATCCAAGGTCAGCCTTCTCCACTACTTTCACAGTTCCCGCTCATTCAGTTTAGAAGTTGTGATATTGCTGTGAAAATTGCAAGCCAATTCTAATTTTTTAACGGTTAGATTGAGCTTCTGCAGGAACTGTCAGAAACTGAGACGGGTTTTATATTAAATAGGGGCTGTATCCTATAGTGTTAAACGGTATTTGGTACAGTTAAAATTCAAGAATAATATTTGAGATTAGTACATATTGTTATCATGTATTCATTTCGCAGTACCATGGGTAACAGTGAGACAATTTCAACAATAGAACAGTGAGTATTACTACCCATAGGTATGTCTCACTCTTCCCCATATAACGGATAATTGCTTACATTTGTATACTTACAATGTGCTCAAAATTAAAAGATTTTCAATTCAGTCTCAGATACACACCCATAAAATTGCATACATTCTGTGTATAATTATCTCTTCAACTAAAAGTAAACAGATACTAGTGTCTCAGTGTTCTCCATCCCTGGGTAACAGTGAGACAAATTTAATGTCAAGTGTAGTTTCAATTTACTTTAGACTTTTATAAGACAATAGTATGACTATTCTGTTTTTCACATAGGTTTGGGAATATTTTGTAAACAAAGTGCTAAATAAATAATTTTAAAAAACTCATTGAATTTCGAATTATTGTAAAAAGAAAAAAAGTGTGTCACTGTTACCCAGGTTCCCCTACGCCTTGTTTCATAATCATGGAGGATAATTTATAACGAACATTTTTTTGCATGTTGCAGGGTTATGACTTTTAGTGCATAGATTTGCCCAACATCTAAGAGTTCACTGTTGCTGTAGGAAAGCTCGTACGGGTAAGTTCTTTTGTGTTTATACATTATTTTGATAAATTGCTTTTGTTTTATTTCCAGTGGCTTAAGGTGAGTTTCATAAGCTTCACCCCATCCCACAATGCCATATTGTAATAATGAATAAATCTTTTCTTAGATATATTTAAGATGCAACATATTTTTTAAATTTGTATAAGATAGATCTTAAACTTTTCAATTAATACTGTTAAATGTACGTTCCATTTAAAAAAATTGTCAATTTAGTTTCCCAGGTATCTTATGTTTTTAGTCTTAGCCAGTAAATCTGTTCCTGCGTTATTGAAATATTTCTAAAGGCTGGTATTGTAGACCGGTTACAGCTAAAGCAAATATACTTGGCTTTCGAAAAATTCATACCTAATACCTTCATTTCATCAAACCAACATTTAAGACTTGTTTAAGTATGTCTTTTACTTCATTCCAGGCACAGCCGACTCTATTATAGGACAAGCCCTGAAGTTGAGAAAGCTGGCAACATGGCTTGCGGGTTTGCGTGGCGTGGCCTGTCACTCCTTGTCAGTTGATTTTACATAATAAGAGACTTACAAGAATTTGTTCTATAGTGCGGGTAGTGGTACCTACGATTTTTACGAAGAGGCAGTGTGTCCCTGGGTGAAAACAGACTGCCCGAAGTGCTAGCGACAGTTTTTTTATAAATTTGTTTTGTTTGTGCAAAAGCGAAACATTTCTATAAAAGTTCTAAGTGAAGAATCGTGTTTTTACAATTTCAAGCCTCAAGATGCCTAGAATCGCCCAGGGATGCTAGAACTTAGTTATATACCTGGCGGCAAGTCAAATTGTAATAATAATAACTTGAAGTAGCTAGGTTTTCTTTGCTTATTGACGGCAGGCGGTAGGTAGACTTGTGACTTTTATTCGTTTTGGGCTTTCCAAAGGACGAAAATTTAAGAATGATATGATTACGGGCCAATTTCATAGACAAACTAAAGTATCCCTTTAAAATTAAAGGAGCTTTCTAACAACCCAAACATTGTTTAATATTGTTGCAAAAGTCTCTTTACCTAATTTTAAAGTCAAAATATATTTTAGTTGAATGTGTTATGAAATTGACCCTAACTGCCATGTCAATCACAAGAGATATTATTCAAATTTAACCGCAGCGGAAGATAGGTAATCATCATTTGGCGCACTTGGCGAAAAATTCTCACAAAAATTCGACTTACATCAAAATGTAGTTTAAATGCCCAAATTTACCATATTATTTGGCGAAAATGTAGGTACTTATCCACACCAGGAATCGTATTTATTATTACTTATATTATATTATGTGTATATTTTGTTACTTGTTAACAAGCGCCTACCGGCCCTGCCGGACCATAGGCCTTGTTGTGGCTCCCGCTCTTGTGTAGTAATACGTGTACCTATGCTCTCGTCTACAGGACGCAGTTTTCGATATTTCGAACCCAAATTTGGCGTACGGCCGTCCGAGCTCAAGGGGAACAACGGAACAACCCTATTGAAGGGAGTCCGAATCGGGAGAGCCGTTCGGCCCCCGGAATTTTTTTCCCGTTTTTTTCGGGAAAAATGGCTAGCGATTGGAACGGGGAGCGCCGGTCGAGTTCAATTTTTGCGTGGGGCCGCCGAAGGATACGGGCCTCTCGCCTGCCAGAGGGCACCCCGATCGAAAAAGCTGTTCGGCCGTTTGGGCCGCCTTTTTTTTTTCGCGATTTGGCGAGGTTCGCAGGATCATACTGTATACATCGTGGCCGACGCACAAGCCCCGCCCCCCGATACTTATTCGTAAACATCGATTGACATTTGGTATTGTTTTGGTGTGGAGAATTTTCAAATTTCGTACCGATTTTGGATTTTGGGGGCTCAGATGTCCATCTGTTATTACATATACGTGACTTGTTCAGGTACGGGCGCGCTGTATTTTTATGTAAAATCTTTTTAGAAAACCCCACGGGACACCAACTATGCCTTATACGGCTGTATCTTTTGAATCGTAATAGGTAGACACTTGAAATTTTCAGAGTGTGTATGGCCACTATAACAACAAATAATAAAAGTAAAATAAAGGTAATGTAATAGTTGTTTGGATTTTTGTTAACACTTGATGACACGGCTAACTAGATAATATTTCTCAATCAGCCAAGTAGCTCAGTGGAAGCGCGCTGGGCTCATAACCCAGAGGTCCGGTGTTCGAAACCACGCTCTGGGGGCAAACTTTTTTATATTTTTTAAAAATATGTAGTGGTTTATATTGTACGGTGGTACGGAACCCTTCGTGTGCGAGTTCGACTCGCACTTTGCCGATTTTTAACTTTATACCTACTTACTTGTGTATTGTTATAGATAGTTGCATTGTATTTGGTATTGCAGGAGCATGCCGCAGAGACGAGTTACAGAAATTACCATTAAAGGATATTAACGACATGGATTCTATCATAACTGTGAAAATGCCCGATAGCAAGACAAACAAACCTCGATCATTATTTGTAATAAGAATTTTGTTGAAATGTATCGCAAAAATGCATCCCTTCGTCCCCAGTCTACCAGTCACACTGATTCTTTATAAGATATTATAACGGAAAATGCTCCTTTCAACCTGTTGGTATAAATACTTTTAGTAAAAATTCAATTTCTAAAAAAACTGAAACAGGTAGCTCCTCAAATTCTGGATGTACCAGTAAGTACCGGAAACTTCACAAAAATTCGAAAAAGAGTTTTAAGAGACATGAGACCTTCATAGGCAATGAAGAACACAAAATTCAAAAAAATACTGGAAATGAAGTTTGTCCAATTAGTTACCTCGACTGCGTCTCGAGCTGCACTTTTTGCACTAGTTACACAAATAACTATTTTTCTAAGTATAATAGAATTGCGTTTTTCGCGTAGCGAAAAGAGAAACTTTTTCAGGGTATATTAGGTGCCTCAAATAAAGTCCGATTATATCCTTAGTTTTTAAAATAAAATCTTGACAAATTTTTCTGAGAACTTTATTTGAAAAAAATTGCTTTTTGATGAGCTAACTTTGTGTAAAAAAAATTTCTTCGGCATGTAACTTTTTTGTTTCAAGAGTTACCGAAAAAAATTCTTAATGAAACTTGTGGGCAAAACTGATTGTTTTAAACCTAGTTTATCAGAATTTGGAAAAAGCCATGGTTTGTTGTGTGCTCTCTTAACACTTAAATTTTTTTTATTTATAGCTGTCTTGCATATCTGAGAATGTGAAAAATGTGCGAGATACCGATAGATCGCAAGAAATTTCCAAGATCTCCAATGTAGTATGTTGGGAAAAAAACGTAAAACATGAAGGTACAGGATTCGAGGCCACGGCTCGCTACAATAAAATGAGCCCATTTTTTGGTGGGTGCTAGAGCCATTAAGCCGTGGCATTGTTTTAAATTCTGATAAAATAGGCTTAAAGCAATTAGTTTTTCCCACAAATAACATTGGGGAAAATTTTTCGTTAACTCTTGAAACCAAAAAAGTTACAAACCGAAGAAATTTCGGCAGTTTTCGGGTTTTTCAAAAATATCTCTGAAAGTAGGCCATGGATCTCAAATGTTACATAAAGTTACCCTATCAAAAAAGCAATCATTTATTTCAAAGAAAGTTCTCAGAAAAATAAATGGTAAGATTTATTGGGGGATTTATTGGACGAAAATTGTTATTTGTAAAACAGGCTTTAATAAATGGAGTATTGTGTATAGGCGCTTGTAAGCCTGCCGTGATTTCAGCACGGCCACAACTGGGCACTCCTCAAGTTGGTGGCGCTCCGAGGTATGTACTTGTTAATCTTGTTACTGCTTTTACTGTCTGTTAAACAAACCTACCTACTTACTTAGGTACCAAATTATTGAAACAAAGGTCACAAATGTATCTAATTATAATTAAAAAGAGGGTTGAACATTTATTAGAAAAGATAAAGTAAGCCAAAGTGCAGACTGCTCTCGACTGCATAGACCCGTCGAACGGTCCCGCTGCGGCGTTGCCACATGTTTGCACAGGGCTTGTAAAGTTTGAGAAGGTTGTGTTCCAGAAGTCACAAAATAGCAAATTACCGTATAATCTGCTAAAGAGGATGTTAATCATTTGCTTTCGATCTCTAGCATTCAATTCCAGTAAGCAGAAAAAAACACACGACCAAGAATAGTACCTTGCGGCAAACCGTAACTTACTTGTAAGAGATCACTTACATATTCTCCCAGCTGGACGCACTGTATACGGTCCTCTAGGTAAGAGCTTATTTGACTTAAAGCCGGACCCCTAAAGTCAAAGCCCCCGACTGCATCGACCATAACAGCATGGTCAACGGTATCCAAAGCGTTAGCCAGGTCCAAAATTACACCTATAACCCTCTTGTTCTTATCCAAGTCTTTGTATTATAATATTTGTTAGTGACGCGATTTTGTCTTCCGTTGAAACACCTTTCCCGAAGCCAAATCTATAGGAGATAAGATACTTATCGACAAAACCTACAATGCGCTTTTTATAACCTTTTCTGCTACTTTAGAAAGACTAGATGTTAATGTTACTGGTCGGTAGTTATTGGCCATATCCCTATATAACGGTTTAATAACAGCTAGCTTGAAATGTTTTGAGTAATATCCTACTTCTAATATTTTATTTATTAGACAAGTTAGGGGAAACTTTAGTTCTTGGAATAATATTTTAAGAATTTTCATCTTAATGAAATCGACACCAGGAGCCTTATTGGACTTAAATTCTATAATATTGTGCTCAGTTCTGTAAAAAATATTGAATTTGTATTTGTTTTTTTCTTGACTGTTTAAATTCGCGGCCTAGTTATTTTATTGGCCAAGTTTTACCTAACCATGAATAGTATTCAAAGGAGGAAGATTTATTCTCCGATAACTCAGAAAAACAAAGTTGAAGTTATTTTTGAGTTCACGTTTAAATTTTCGTTCCTTTAATGATAGGCATTTATGAATTTTCTTGTCAACTTGAAAAAGTTGTATTTTAATCAGTTTGATCCAGGTATCTGTGTCGAAAAAACCAACTAAAAATTAAATGGATCAATAGTATGAATTTATATAGTTATTGACAATCTGTAGCTTTTTTTTATCAGAAATGCGTTGCATTTTAGTTTTTTTATTTCTGCAGTTGTTATCCCCACACTTAAAACGTTCCGAAAGTCTTCCTATCATTTCCAGTTCCGTCATTTTTTGTATAGTAAATGTGTTTGTCGTATATTAGTTTCTTTTAACGACACTTTCTATCTCTGAAATTGATTTTTCTTGTCCAAGTTATAGGTAGGTTCATTCATAATATGACCTTTGTATATATTTTGTTTTACTTTTATAGACTTGATTATACCCTGCGTTATCCAAGGATTTCTTTTTTAAATTATGTTTTAGTGGTATTTCCGGGGGTACGTTCATTTACACTGCTGGTTAAAATATTTACTAAAATATCGGCCATTTTATGTACATTTTGTTCATTAAGAACTTTGGCCAATTTGGAATATTTGTAAATAAAATTTTTTTTTTTTATACAGGGTGATTCAGTTTTAATCTGCAACACTTCAACAGGTGATAAAAAAACAAAAAATAACCGCACTTTCTTCTATAAACTATATCATTTTAAGGTCTTATAAAAAAGTTACAGGGTGTTAAAGTTGCAAGAAATATGTGGAATTTATTGAATATTTTACAAACTAGTTGAGATATTTAAGTCATATTTGGTACACGTTATAACGGCATGGGTTAGCATAAAACCTGTTAATATCAAAAATCTTGAACAACCAGTGGCGTAGAAATGGGTAATTAGTATAATTTATTTTAGAAAAAAAATAGAACCACCTTGTATAGCAATAAATTGTATTCAATTTCTTATGTAAATTTTAATTGTAAACAAAAACGTTCTCTTAGCATTTTGTCATATGTGTCATGGTTTCATAGCAAATTTGATTTTTTCGTATTATTTCGGGGTACATCTGAAAAATTAACTTTTCTCCATAAGTAACACTCAAAGTAGAAAAAATGTGTTTTCTACTTTAAATACAGTAACTTTTCCCAATAAACTTACCCATTCAAGGTTTTACTTTTCAAGATACAGAGCGTAACATTAATTATTGTACCTATCTTCCTTAAATGTTTTAGACCCTGTATCTTCAAAAGTATAGCCTTAATTAGGTGAGTTTATTGGAAAAAGTTACTTTATATCAGGTAGCAAACACATTTTTTCTACTTTGAGTGTTACTTATGGAGAAAAGTTTTAAGTTAATTTTTCAGACGTACCTACCCCGAAATAATACGAAAAAATCAAATTTGCTATGAAACCATGACACATATGAAAAAATGCTAAGAGAACGTTTTTGTTTACAATTAAAATTTACATAAGAAATTGAATACAATTTATTGCTATACAAGGTGGTTCTATTTTTTTTCTAAAATAAATTATACTAATTACCAATTTCTACGCCACTGGGTGTTCAAGATGTTTGATATTAACAGGTTTTATGCTAACCCATGCCGTTATAACGTGTACCAAATATGACTTAAATATCTCAACTAGTTTGTAAAATATTCAATAAATTCCACATATTTCTTGCAACTTTAACACCCTGTAACTTTTTTATAAGGCCTTAAAATGATATAGTTTATAGAAGAAAGTGCAGTTATTTTTTGGTTTTCTATCACCTGTTGAAGTGTTGCAGATTAAAACTGAATCACCCTGTATATTTAATCTATTTTATTTGTTTCAGATTTTACTGTTGATTTTTGCTGCTTAATGCCCAATACACAAATAACTGGAATGTGGTACTCGTATCTAATGTCGTTTCGAAGTATAAAAGCAGAGTATCGGTCAACATCAGATCTTTTAGCGAAAATATGACCCAAGAAAGTTTTAGAACCATTAGTTATTCTTGTACCTGAATTAATTAATGATATAAACACCCTTTTCCGTCAACAAACTGAAATACTCCATACTCCATGTTCGTTGTTTTATTTGACTTCAAGTCCGTATATCTATAATTGTGAGCCTTCGACTCTTCAGCCTTTAGTTTCAAAATAGGTTCTAAGGTGGTTAACAAAATTTTGAGCACACGTTTCATACGGTCTATGACTCTACGTATTTATAATAATTATAAATATTGTTCGGTTTCTATGTGTAGGAAAGTGAAAGTGTCGATTTCAACGTTCGAGTTTGTAAGCCGTAGTATAAACACAGCTTAATATTTAAGCTGTGGTATAAGCAACACGAAGCAGCGACGGTCTAAAAGAATCACCAAGACATTGCGAGTGTGGTAAACCCAGAAAACAAGTTACAACGTGGACAGGAAATGAATGTACAGGGTGTCCCAAACTCGACGCCCCAGGGTTATTATAGGCAAACAAAAACAGCCAGTAAAAATTTGACTTGTGGGTTTATTGCAGGACCACTCAAACTTGCTTTTGGGCCAAAAAGATAGTTTTTGGAAATTTGGGAAAAATATAGGTTATTATGACGTCATCAAATATATTTCTCCCAGGACCATACCTGTTTCTCTTTATATTTGGAAAGAGCACGTTTTTCTGAAAAACTTTCGTAAATATTTTTTTTATATCTTGTTTCATGGAAACAAATGAACTGGAATAAATGGCCAGGAAAGCCACCAGGCGTAACACCATTAGATTTTCATTTGTGGGGATTTCTGAAAAACATCGTTTACAAAACTCCATCTCGGAAATCATTTAATAGAAAAAATAGAAGATGCCTGTCGGCAAATAACACCAGATGTATTAAGAAAGGCCACTAAGACAGAAGTTAGACGCCGTCTAGACTTATATTTATTAAAAGAAAGTAGTCACATTGAAAATTATTTTAAGTAAGAACCTACCTAGCTTTTACTTTTATATTGTTGGTTTTTAAATTTAATACATAATACATTTGTTTGAGCACCTGTCAATTGTTTCTGTCGAAAATATACGTCATGGTCATGACTAACTCGATTATCATTAAAAAATACCATGGCATCTTTTTCATATTTTTACAAATAATACGCATATAACTTTTTAATGAAACTTGAAAATTATTTTCGAAAGTTTATCAGAAAAACGTGCTCTTTCCAAATATAAAGAGAAACAGGTAAGTATGGTCCTGGGAAAATATATTTGATGACGTCATAACCTATATTTTCCAAATTCCTAAAAACTATCTTTTCGGCCCAAAATCAAGCTTGGGTAGTCCTACAAGAAACCCACAAATCAAATTTTTACCGGCTGTTTTTGTTTGCCTATATTAACCCTGGGGCGTCGAGTTTGGGACACCCTGTACACCGAGCGGCAAAGGAACCGCGACCGTCAAAATTCTTAAATTCTAAATCTGTCATGATAATGGCAATATAGATATTAACCGAATATTGCTGTGATGCAACATTTTTATTGGTTGAAAATTGTAATTTGTTACATTTATATTGGTGACAAATTTGTATGGTAATTAAAAATCTGTATTATTATGTAGCTCATTATAGTTCAGATAGTGCATGTCTAATAAATCAGTGAAATATGGAAAAATAAAAATATACCTAATATTAGTAATTTGGTTTGTTATTTAGATCGATCTCGAAGTTAGGTGTCATTTGCAACAAAAACCTATTCATAAAATGTTGTATGCGTATTAAAGCACGTTTTGAAGTTCCCATTGCAAATAGCCTTGCGATGAGAAGTGTTATCCTATTTCCTGTGATGATGTTAGTAAGCTTATACATAAAAATATATTTAGATTTATGACGAAACAGAGAACATGTGTATCTTTTATAACTGACCCAATTAACAGACATTTAATGACTTAATATAACTGTGCCGTTTTTACATACCTATCAGCGAATATACAATATACAAGTTAGTAGTACCCTAGGACCTAGGATCATGATTTATTCCCTCTTTCGGCTAGCGAAAGTCCAAAACTGATACAATATTTGAATATTTCCCATAAGAAAAGTGTGCAAATTATCAACTCGATTTACCTATCGGTTCTCAAAACATGCAATTAACATAAATTTAATTTCGTCAAAGCATCACTTTTTAAGACACATGACGTGAAATTAATTTTGTCGTCAAGAAATATCAAACTTGATCTGATTTTTTATTTAATTTACTTATTTTACATTTTTTAATTAGGTAAGTAAATTACAGACAATAATAGAAACGACAACTATTTTAAAGTTTCAGGGCATAAAATAAAAGAAAAACTTATTTAGACTACTAACATGATTTTTATTTTTTTTTTAATTAATGAGTGAGGCTCACTTAAAAGGAAAATGCCCAAAAAACTTGGGCATCTTTCAAAGGTAGCTTTTTAAATATTTACCTGTGAAATGAACTCCCGGGCTCTTGCTTTTCACTTCTGCTTTTGCAACCAAACGCTGAACAATTCGCCATCGTAAGAGTATATTTTCCCTTTAATCACTGTTACTTTTAATTCACAAATTCACGAAGTTAACTCAGAACGTACTCGCTTTGTCTGCCACATATAAAATGGCCACTGTTCAAAACGACATAACAAAATCTAAACACGGCAGTTAAAATGTTTTCATGGGTTGCTGAGTAGTTTAAGTAAAACCGAATTTTTTAAAATTAGATTAAATTTATTCCTCGCGATTTGTGATAATATTGGAAAATAAACTATATTGCAACTTTTTTTTGTACTACGTCATGGTATTTTTAAATTTTCGGGGCGACGTTTCGTTTCTGAGATAGAGGGACCATCTCCATATTTCGAAATAAATCGTTGTTCTGACTACAACGATGTATGAAAAACACATATTTTTTCTCGTTTTGGCAGCCAAAATGCACATTTACTACGAAAAAATTAATACGGCCCTGGACTATGCAATTTTCTCTTTTTTTCAAAGCTATTGGTATAGTCCAGGGCCGTATTAATTTTTTTCTTAGTAAATGTGCATTTTAGCGGCTAAAACGAGAAAAAATATATACATCGTACATCGTTGTACTCAGAACAACGATTCATTTCGAAATATGCAACAAAAAATCCAGATCCGTATTAAAAAAAAATGAAGATCATCCCTCTAGTAGTCCAGAAAAAAATGCAAGAAGAAGTAAAATTTATTTTTTATACGATCGTTATAAAAACTTTACTTTTTTTAACCTTTTTAAATGCCTAAAGTATATCTTTTTTTAACTTGTTACTTTTTACTTTTTTTCACTCTGAGCAGTTTAGAGTGAAAAAAAGTTAACTTTTTTTCACTCTAAACTTCCTTACTACGTTTACATGGAGTTTGGAATCGAATTCAGTGTAATGCAGTTTGGTGTTTTCATAAATGGTAAATGTGTCGTTAAATCCCGAAAATAAGAAAATTTATTTTGAGATTCAAATCAATCTCAAAATCTCTTCATGCGGTTTTCAATAATTCTAGAAACATATTCAAATCGATTTCAATACTATGTGTAAACGTAGTGAGACCGCGATCTAAATATTATAATCCTCGTAATTGAAAACCATAGTGCATTTATATGCCCTTTAGTATATAACACAAAAATCCCATCCCAAATATTTCAATGTTTAAGCACGATCGTATAAAAAAATAATGTATGAAACTCATGCATAAAGTGTCTTTTTTTCATTCATGGGATTGCGCGCACTCACCTGCGGTTCGTGCGCGCAACTTTCCCATTCATGAAAAAAGTACTACTTTATGCACTTGGTGCATAAATAACTATTTCAATATTATCGCAAATGCGCCAGATAAAAATAAAATCTTATTTTCAAAAATTTGTTTTTTTTTAAATATCTCGGCAACCAATGAAAATATTTTACCTTTCTCAACGGCATATTGTTAGGCGCCCAAAGGCGCAAGTTTGCCTCAATTTGACCGACTTCGTATCTATTACGGTTCACGCTGTATAGGTACCTACCTGTTGAAAATAAAATTCAATGGCCCTGTAGGAACCCTACAACTTTTATTAGAAGTGATCCACATAACTCGACCACCCAGGTACATAGTTAATATTTATTAGGTACCTGATAACTATACGTGTTTAACATTTCAATTAATAAAATAAATGTCTAAAGGCCATAAAAAGGTCGTACATATCCTCCACATTAAATCGGTGAAATACAAAAAAAAAGCAAAAAATAATTTTACTTTTGAAAAATCACGCATGCCTTGGAAATGTTGAAAAAAAACTAATTTTTCACACCAGTAAAGTGCCCTTTTTGTAGGATTTTGTTTAGAATGAAAAGCTGAGGTCAAAAGTCTAGGCCTACTTTGATTTTTTTGATTTTTTCCGTTTTATTTTTTAAGAAAAGTGCTCTTTCTGTAGCTTTCACTTCAAAATATTATTAAGAAAATTAGTTCACGAGTAGGAATGAAAAATTTCAAAGGCCTAGTAGGCCAATTTTGATTATTCTGCTAAAAAAACTTAAAACGCACATAAATCGAAGGAGGCTTAGTCTTTCGACATTTTTGACATCTAGGTACCTAGTTTTCCATACCGAACAAGTTGTTTTAATAACATTTTGATGCGAAAGCTACAGAAAGGCTCTTAATAGTATATTACATAGCGAGAGTTGTAAACAGCTTATTACGTATGAGTGGAAAAGTTGCTCACGAGCCGCTCAGCGGCGAGTGCTGTAATTCCACGAGTATGCAATAAGCTTACAACTCGAGTTTTGTACTTCGACTTCGACTTCGACTTCGACGAAAGAAAAACTATTATAATATATAAACTACCTATACTTCTGATTATCCGACAGGCAACAATTACTATGTTGGTTGGTTGTTATGGTGGCGCGGATGCCGCGCTAACAAGACACCCGGGATAATTTTGTTTTAATTAAGAACAGATATGTAATTTTTTTTATTACGTGTCAGTCATTACGTGTCAGTGTTCGTAACAATGGACTTACTTATAACCTAAACCGTTACTTAATAGGTATGTTACTAGTTGTAGTTACTAGAAAAAAAAAAGTCAAAAACTCAAAGTGAACCCAGACTGAAATTTTGCAAGCCTTCTCAGTTTTTTAGTCTAAACAAAAAGGGCACTTTACTGGTGCGAATAATCGGTTTTTCAAAGTTTCCAAATTTTGCAAACCACTCAATTTTTCATTCTGAGCAAATTTCCTTTATAACGTTTTGTCGTAAAACCTATAAAAGGTCGCACTTTGATGTGAAAATTACTTTTTTCGAAATTTACAAGGCATACGTGCTTTTTCGAAAGTAAAATTATGTCACAAACTAGTTTCAAACCAAGCAGCTCTGAACCAAAAAAAGGTTAAATTCCAACTGGAAAATATTTTGTCATTTACCTACAACAAGAGTCGCCCAAACAATCCGGGGACACGCACGCGGTATATAGAAACAGGACAAAATAACTAAACATGGCGATAAAGTTTCTATTAATAACAAGTTATCGGCTAATCGGCCTACTGACATTTTCGTAACACATGAAAGAAAACTAAAGTGGGTTGCGTTATCTGGAAATGTGCAAATCTACCCATCGTTTCGAACATTGTTTTAAATATATTATTTTCCGATGATATTACTATTTTTTATTTTCTGGATGTAGGTAAGCATGATCGTAGTAAGCCATCCAGGGATTATCCCCGCACCCAGTCGACTAAAACGAACTCGATTATCTCAAAAAACAAAAATGCCTATGGTATATCGGTATTACACATTATGAAAAAGTAGGCCGATTAGTCTAGTATTCCGTCTAGTATTATACGACTAAAATCCTTTTTTTTTTTCGAATAAAAACCAAAATTGAATGTAGGTCTATTTTGATATAGTGGCATAATATTGAATTCTATTAAAATTTTCGAAATCTTTTACAGGAAGACACTTTAAGTATTTAACGAAAAATAAAATTTTGGCTCCTCTTAAGGCCTAGACACCTTTTTTCTAAAAAAATGCGACACAAATTATTTTTAACGGAGCAGCTCTGACTACCCAAACGTCAAATTTCTTTTAGTGGTGATAATATCAAAGTCTACGGAATAGGTATTATATGTAGGTAGACTTTAATTATAATTCTCACCCTCACAATACTCCAAACTAGGAGTACCTCAGATAATTTAAAGATAATTTCACCTCTTGGTATAAACGCTTAGTACGGCCCTGTCGGACCTCCTAAGTGTTTAGTCTGAAAAAAAATTAAGTATGTGCGTAATGCTTGTCTTTCAGATTAGCTAGCGGGCGCAGCTTTCGATATTTAAAGCAAAGCCCAAATTTCGCCTGGGGTGCACAAAATAAATGCCACATTGCTATTGAAGCGCGTCAGAAGCGGAAAAGCCGTTCGGACGTTTGGGCCATTTGTGATTTGGTAGGCTTCGGGGAGGGACTCGAATTTGGCACGCCTCGCCCCGCGACGCGCCGATCGAGTAAAGTCCCTAGATATCTAGGGTCGCTAGATATAAATCAAGGCAACCGCAACGGAAAAATGATTAGTTTTGTTTGCTTTTATAATTTGTTAATTTTCTGACGGTTTGAATTTTTACTTGGATTTTGAGTTTTAACGCGGCTTCTGGGGACTTCTAGTTTGAAGTATTGTGAGGTTCAAAATTATTATTAATGCTTTTACTGCATTCAGCCTACTTTGATTTATAGAATGCTCCCGACGTCCTATATATTTCTTTTTCTTTTCGGGAAAGCTAGGCCAGAAAAGTCTTTAAAAGCCAGTATAGGGTAGGCCTTTACCGTTGAAGATGCAGACCCCTGAACACTTTGTCACATAGGAAAGATAATAGTATAATAATAATAATAATTCTCACATTCCCACCCCTCACTCTCACAATACTCCAAACTAGAACTAGAAGCAACTGAATGCTTGTGCGGGAGAAGAGGCCAATTACTATTAATTTGTCTTCGTTTCCATTTGCTGCAAGGGCCGCTCAAGTACTACGGAAAACCCTAGAAAACCGTAGTAGTCTCAGTGGGTGTAAGCAGTGACTATATTCTATAGTCACTGGTGTAAGGACAATATCAGTAAATCACACTGGTAAAGCTATTAAAGTGCAATACCGTGAATCCACAATTTGTCCAGCGCCCTTGGCCATGAAGAAAATCATTTAGCGCTTTTTTTACTCAAAATCTGAGAAGTCAGGATACCCGAAAATCCCCACATTCCAAATTTGAACAAAAAAATATATAGGCAGTTCCATTCCACAGAGTGCCAAAGTTGAGCAAAATAGAATTCTAAAGGCATGTGGAGTCAAGTATACCATGGAATCCTGTCAAAACAGTTGGATCAACAGGACCCTCACAGTGTTGAAAATATACAGGATTTTTTTTTGTGCAATTTTATACTGGTCAAGAGTGCTTCGGGAATTTTTGAAAAAATATTATTAAACACGAGAGTAATTTATTTTTTCACAAAATTGCGTCCAACTGATCCAACAAATAAAAAACAATTTAAATTATTGGACCTTTCTCAACAAAGTCACTGTCTAAGATGATACATTTTCTGTGTGTTTCCTGTTGTGACACATCAGCCATCTTAACTCATATGGACTTACTGATTGGCAAACTTATGTATTTAAAGACTTAGATCGTTTATAGTGTCTGGGGAGGTATTGATATACTAGATTTTTGACTCAAAAAATTTCAGTGTTTTGAAATCACACAGAGAAAGACACTTTGTATACTTTGTATCGGATCTTTGCACACCAACATTTTGAGTGGTCCTGTTGATTATTCAACTGTTTTGAGGGGTTTTCATAGCACACTTGACTTGCCACATGCAGATGCAGAATACAACTGACTGCATATTTTTTGTTAAAATTTGGTATATGGGGAGTTTTAGGGTGTTGTGATTAACGCTGCGGTATCAAAAATTAAATAAAAAAAATCGCTAAATTATTATCGTCACTTTATACAAAAATAAGATTATAATTAAGATTAAGACTTGAAACTTTGCGCTAAAATAACAAAAAAGAGTTTTTGTGTGGTCTATCTTTAGAAAAAACGGCTCAAATCGGATGAAAAAGAAACATTTTATAGGGGTGTTCCGGATCAAATCTGAACACCCTGTATAGGTAGCTATGCCTAATCATAGCAAACAGTGAAAGACCTTTCGGTATAGTTGCAGAATAAATAAATAGTAACACATATTTATATGTATTTTATGTATTTAAAGGTGAATTTATGCAGCTTTTAAGCGAATAAGAACTATTCTTAGAGACAAAAGGAATAGAAAAGGGACAAACAACTCTGGCAATATCAAAATGTACTTAAATCGAATAATAAAACAATCCCATAAGATTTTATGTGGTACATTGTTTATCGTTATTATTACTAATTCCACTAATTCTGCATGAGAATTTTATATTTTGTTTTTGTCAAAAAGAAGAAATGTTATGTTGTGTTATTTATTTATATTAAATATTTGATGATATTGCGACCTTGTTTTTTAGGCGGGGGAGGGAGGGGATAGGTTGAAAATATTGTATGTAAAAATAAGGAATTTTAGATGCCAATTTGGGTGCCCATCCACCCCTGCTGTAATTGCAGGTTTTACATGCTAACCACAGATAACTCAACCCTTATAATAGATACGTACTAACTCTCTGTGAATTGCCTGGGCAAAGACGAAAACAATTCATTTTAGGCCGTGAGAAAAATTATCATACAGTTTTTGTCAAAATATTTACACAAAATAATAACACTCTGTTTATTCACTTGTTGGTATCTAGGCTTCATCCCAATTCCACTGATATACAGTGTCTTCCAGGATAAGTGAAACAAGATGAGTAAAAAACTAAAAATTTTCGAGTCGGTACCAATATGGCCATTTCCAAAATTAGGAATTGAAAATTACGTCTGTGTCAATTGTCAAAATAAGTGGCCTCTATTTGATTTTCGTACATTTTACTTCCTATAGGTAGGTGAACTTCTATCCTTCGTTTAAGATAACAAAAAACTTCATAAGAAAAAGTTGTTCAGAATAAAAAAAGTACACGAGACTGATAAATTTGGACTTCATCGGCCTAATTTGATTCGTTTGAAATAATATCAATAAATCATGGTATTTCTGCCTTTACTGAGAATCGACGACTACTAAAGTGATTTTTAAGATAAATTGATGATTGAAACACCAGACTTGTGTATATTTTCCAAGGAATTGAATTGAAAAGAAAAAAATTGAATTTCAAAAAATTATCGCAAAATAACCGATTATTTTTGAAATAATTAAGATGGCAATTTTGTTGCAGTTTTACATTATACTAGTAAAGTGATTAAGAAATATGAACAGCACAATTGAATATCACTTTCGGTTTAGCGAAAGGAACGTTTTTTTGTTTCAGCGTGCGGTGCAGATTTTTACTCACTTTACTAATCTAATAAAAAAAAAATGCAACAAAATCGTCATTTTAATTTAAAGAAAAAGTTATTTTGCCATTCAATCCCTTGGAAAAGCTACCTACACAAATTCGGTGTTTCAACCATCAATATAAATATTGTAACGAAAAATGCTTCTAAAGTTGTTATATCAGCTTTCAATGAATATGTCTGTACGGTTTTCTAACCTACTCAAAGATTTAGCAGATACATTTTAAGCTTGGGTATTCTACTTACAATTTTATAATTTTGGTAATTAATTTAGAGACATTTTCCGTTGCTTCTCTGTTGGCCTAAGGCCCCCAGGGCCCCATTTTCTATTAGTTTCCATTGTTTTCTCTGTAGAGCTTCCATCAGTTTCTAGAAATTTGCTAGAACTTTGATTTGTGCATCTGTCATTGGCCAGGAATATTCTAGAGTAGTTTCCAGGCTTCCATTTGAATATATAAGCCCTGGGAATTGGTCCTGAGGGCCTGATATTTGGTGTCAGAAGCGCGATTTTAAGAGGACCCCGAGATGAATGCCCACAACGAAAAAACAAACCGCAATGGAAACAGAAAAGTAGATGGAAATCTTTATGAAGAAATTTGACGAAATGGACAAGAAATATGAAGAAAGAGAAAATAAACACGAAAAGAAAGAAGAAGAAAGGCGCTAGAGGGAAGAAGAAAAGGAAGAAGAAAGACACAAGAGGGAAGAAGATAGGACCACGAAACAAGAAAAACTGATGGGCGACCATAAAGTAGAGATTAAAACTGGACGAGATGAAACCAACATGAAATTAGAAGAGATTCAAATAGAATTACAGAAGAAAATTACCAACTTTGAAGAAGTTGTTGAAGAAGAAATAATCCAAATGAAGACAGAAATTAAAATGGACATTATAAAAACGAGATTTGACAACAGTGAAGGAAGAATGGAACAGCTGGAGGCGAGGATGAATCATCTATCGCTACAGGGTGTATCAAAATTAGAAGCAGGCATGACCACATCCTCTATGAAAATGAAGCCTCCCAAGTTTGATGGAAAAGTGGCATGGAGCACTTACCTTAACCAGTTTGAGGCTGCTGCAGAAGGAAACTTCTGGACAGGAGAAGAGAAAGCCCGGAATTTATGTCTACGAGGTGAGGCCACCGAAGTGTTGCGAACGATACCGGCCGACGCTCAGCATGATTATAGTTCCCTGGTTAGGGACCTCGAAATGCGATATGGGGAAGCCCATCTGAAACAGATATACCAGGCGCAACTGAAACGTAGACGACAACGCACCGATGAGACCCTGCAACAATTTGAAGCCGACATTGCCTGCCTGGTAAATTTGGCCTATCCATCAGCCCCAGTCGAATTCCGGGAACAAATTTCGGTAAGCGGCTTCATAGATGGCGTGCGTGACAGCGAGACTAGCCAAGTACATCGCCTAGCCCGCCACAAAAATATCTCAGAGGCCTTGGCGCATGCTTTGGGATTTGAAGCAGCCACGCAGGCAGCACGTAGACAAGTGAGGTTAAGACAGGTGCGACCACAAAAAAGAGGCAGTACTAGTAATATCAACGTAGAACAAATGGTACGGGATATCCAGCATATCCTTTCACGTGCTATGACCTCCAAAGACGGGATGTGTGCTCGAAGAATTACACCACTGCGCTGTTGGAACTGCGGAGTTGAGGGGCATTTTAAACGCCAGTATCCAAATCCTGTTGATGGTGAGAAGCAGGAAAACTCCGAGTAGTCAGCTTTGAGGGGCGAAAGCTGTCTGGGTGCTACCAAGCCCCACCTATTAGGATAAAAGTTAACCGACTGCCGAATTCAGGAGACAGCTTGGTAGTACTAGGAAAGATCTGCAGCCGGGAATGTGACATTGCGGTGGACACTGGTTCTAGTCGTACCATCGTGAGGCCGAACATCATAGCCCACTGTAGGATTGCACCACTACCAAAAGACATCGTGGAATTGACAAATGGTGAAGAAATTCCAGTTACAGGAACGCACGACGCCTTTATAACCATAGGCTCTAATAAGTTCAAGCACAAGTCCTTGTGGCTGAAATAACCGACGATGTCATATTAGGACTGGATGTCATGCGTGAACAGCGGTTCAAGATAGAAGTTTACGAGAGGATTTTGAGGACAAAGACAGAAGAAATTCTCGCATGACACGTGCTAACATGGCTGGCACTTTTGCGATAATTCAAAACAGTAAACTCGTTCAAAACGATTCGACAAAATAATGAATAGGAGGTACACAAAATATTAATAAGAAAATCATGAAATATTGTCGTAAGTAATATCATAAGGGCATCTAATTTTTCAGAAAAAAATCGAAAAAAACACGTTGCTAAGTAATATTTTAACAAGAAGTATTAGTGCTGGTGGCAACAAAAATCCGAGTCAAAGACGAGGATTTTTGCACCTGCACGAATGCATTTGATTAAAAAAATATTACTTAGCATTGTGTTTTTTGGATTTTTTCACAGGAAAAATTAGATGCCCGAATGGTATTTGACAAGACTATTTCATGAGTAACAGATTATTCTGCATACACATAGCTTACAAAACATACTACCTATTATACCACAGCTGTCAAGTTTTGCCGCGGGTAAACTCGAAAAACTGCTGACAGGTGCTGTCATACAGTTTTTCCATCGTGAAACCATTTGTAATTCAAAATTGCGCGTTTGCGATTGGTGGAAATTAAGACGAGGGAAATAGTCAGGAAAAACCACACGTGACGATAATTTTTCTTGATAAATTTATTCTCAATCGCTATTTTTCCTCAAGCAAGTTCGCTCGTGTAAAATTGGGATAATCTCTTGAGCCAAAGCTCAATTCTCTGATAACATCCTTCGAACTTATAATAATAAAAAGACCAATTTATATATTTGCGATCTGTCTAGGCAAAATAGGGCTTTCGAAAAATGTATCGATGAAATTTCCGACATTACTGATTTCGTGATTTCATATACGACAAAATATATTCAAAAAAATTATCGATTACTTCCAGCAAACGTTAATAATAATAGAATAGTAATCGAAAGTAAGAAGGCATTTTTTGCCTTCTTATTCGCCATTTTACCCTTCTTTGGAATCCGGAATTTTGGTGTTTCCATGTTATGATATTGATAACAAATTTGTACCTATGGTCTATATGTCTAAAAGTCGAATCTTCGGAAAATTATGGAAACTAAGTCCGTTAATCGCTTTGCATCTAAAAAGTGTTGGTTCAATTTATAACACAGCACGATGGCTGCCCCGGCATGTCCAACATCAGTATCATCTGTCAAGCACGAATATAAAACTAAAAATGGAAGTAACAAAAACAAACGTTTCTCCGCACACAAACTGTCTTACGAAAGCAAACAAACTCGCAGAAATGACACAAACATTGAGAGCTTTTTTTATGGGCTAGACATTAAATGCCATTTACCCAGGTCCAGGGCTTATTGAATCCCCCTTCGGCTTGTTGGGGGGGTTGTCTGGCTCTAAACCATTCCCTCCAACTGTTAGTCTTTCAAATTACTTCTAACTAAACCCATCCTACCTTAAAACTAAATTCAAACACACAACACCCATGGCACAATATAAGTATTATATAGTCGGAGAGCCAGCGTACATGTTCCAGTGATGATTTAGTTAAGGCCTATTTTTTGCAAGGATGTTGGGGGGGCATAACCAAGTGTCATCCGCGAGGATTAACCCCGACTCCAGTCATAAGGGGGTGGCAGAACGCCCCTTACTGGTAAAAAATTGCATCTTTTTATTATTTAGTTAAGGCTGAAATGTTTTCCAGTGCACCTCTGATGGCCCGCAATTATCGATATAATATTTGCAGAACGATTGGCCAGTCATAAGGGGGTGGCAGATCACCCCCAAGATGTCGTGTGAGCAATGAAGTTTTTATTATTTAGTTAAGCTTCATTTTTTATTATGTTGTTATGACAACTATTTCAAGTGTAAATGCCAATGTGCAGAACAAAATGGCGGTATTAACACTATGGCAGAACGATTCGAATCTTCCGTATGCGCGCTTTCATTGCGTACCATCAGTCGCAAAATAACTTATTTGCAATTATAAGGGGTACGAAAAAGTGGTTTCAATGTTTTTTGAAGGAAATTTAATTCTCTACATAAAAGATCTCTTGACATTTTTTCGAATTTCCCTTACTTTCTGAGATATAGGAAGATGCAAAATATAGAGCAAAGTAGATTACCTTACAATTGAAACCGGTTTAGGGAATTTTTTTGCAGACACTATGCTTAGCCTAGATATTATATTCGATCTTGATATCAGTGTTCCCGACGCAAACATTGTGGTGAAGTTCCACGCCCGCACATCCGTTCGCTAGTTGTTATCAATCCTCGTGGAATACATTTTTATTTCGAGGAGATAATGTCATCATTTCGAATATTTTGTCCGATGTGGCGACTTCACATTTGTTGTCAGTGATATTCGTAGTTAAAACTTTTTTGGCAGTATTTGACGAGGGAGGAGGGCTCGCATTTGGGTAGGTATTATAAGTCCTATGTGTCAATTATCTCGAAGGGCCCGACCCCATTAAAAAAGTGTTAAAGTCAAATTAAATCGTTTCTTTCTAAATTGAAGATGTAGGTATGGAAGTTTTTAATTGTTAATGTAATATCAACTTAATAAAGTTGCATCTACGCATTATTGATTGCCTCATATTTGCTAGATGCATTGGGGTGATTGTGTTGGTAGCAAGTTCAATGAGATGTTAAGGGACGTGAATTAGCTGGCGTTGAATAAACCTCATTTTTTATGTAACCCCACGAAAGAAACAGAGGTGTAATGTCCGAAGAACGAGGGGCCATGCTACCGCACTTATTGGGGTAATTTATATCCAGCCAGCTTATTATTGGTCTATCATAGTCATAGTCATAGACATCTTCTATTATGCCAGCATGGTGGTTTTCTAGGAACCGAATAAATACGTCACCATTGACTCTATTCGGTAAAAAGAACGAACCCAAAATAAATTCCTGATGCAAAATATGAGTCTGTGTTCCGGATAACCAGGGTGTAACCCTTGTACAGGTTGTAAATGGAATGCTTTAAAATGGTTTCTTTTGAGGGTATTTTATATAATTGTTTTTGAGATATTTGACGACTTGCCCTGCGGGTGCTTAAATTCCTATATTCCCTAAACATATTTAAAATTTGGCGTTCTTGCCTGATAGTTACCCTTTGCACTTGTCTAGCTTCTTCTTTTCTATTTAAGCCATAAGCTCGGAACTGTCTGTGCAGGTATGAAAAAACCTTGCGGTCCGGAAGTAGACGATTTGGATATCACATGGCATATTCTTGAACTGCCTGTAGTTCCTTACAGTCGCAATAACCATAGACATAATGTATGTCAGCATGCTCTTCACTAGTGAATTCAAAGACCATCTTTAATACAAGAATATAATCCCCACAACAAAACTGACAGCCAAGAAATTTTTGTTTGAATCAACAAAACATGTCCATGTCCATGGGTCATCTATTATTTATTTATGAACATAAGTATGCCATTTAAAAAGTATGTTGCATCTTAAAATTTTCCTATTCCTTTCAAATCTTGTCAAACGAACGATTTTCCACACAAAAAGAAGAAAAAATGCTTATAAATGCAGGCCCAAAATTGCGCTCTTGTGTGGCTCATTATAAATTGACACCGCCCAGCCGCACTTAACTTGTTAGTTGTTGAGGTTAGAAAAAAAGTTTTTAACAAAAGTTTTAGGTACTAATACAAAGTTTTTTTGTGGCGCTATACCTTATCCAGTATGTTCTAGAAAGCCGTGGCAGACATAACTTATGTTTTTTTAAATGGAACACTCTATATATTTTCGGATTATTGAATTCTACGCATTTTTCTGATTCCAACGAAGTATATACGATTCTGAACAACTTTGTCTAGTATATTTTTTTGAAAAAAAGCCTAATATGACTTTCGGATTTTTAGCCTCGTTTGTGGCATCGCAGGTGGCTTTGAGTGTGGAGTAGGCAACTAATTTTTTGGAAATAAGTAGGCAACAATGCCATCTACCTTTGGTAAAAATTTCGTTCTGGTCGGTTAAAAATTAAAGAAGTTATAGGGTTGTTTCACTCTTAAGTGAGACACTCTGTATGTTGTATGTTCGCTCTAACCGTTCGTTCAGAACTGAGCCTTTTTTGTGAGGGATTACTCCTTGGGTTATAGGTTGCCATGGAAGACAAATGCCAAATTATAGTAATAATAATTATTGACAGTTTATAAATTCACGCTTTGGAAAACAAAATGGGCTATTTTAAGATTTCAGAGAAAAATTAAGAAGGGAAATTGAGAGAAATGAGAAATTTTAAATAGTAACATAGTTAATAAACTTCGTCAGATTTATTGTTTGAAATTTAATTTTTGTTGAGAACGATAATAATATTTAGAAAAAGGATATACGTATTATAAATGCTCCACATGGCCTCCATCTTGCTCAATGCATTTATTGCTATTTACTACTTAGGGTACCACTTTCTGTTTATTGAGTCAACGATAAAATTGCTGTGTTCAGTATTTAATATGTGGATTTCTTTCCGAATTCTATACCTTTCAGTTTTTCTAGATTTCCCGGCCGGTCATAATAAATTTTGTTTTTAAATAACCCCACAAAAATATATATGTGTAAATATCAATATAACATCCTTTTTCTAAATGTTATTGTCGTTTTCTATAAAAATTAAATTTCAAACAAATCTGACGAAGTATATAACTATGTTTCTATTTAAAATTTCTCACTTCTCTCAATTTTCTTTCTTCATTTTTCTCTGAAATCTTAAAATAGCCCATTATATTTTCCAAAGCGTGAATGTACAGGGTCATTTAAACTCGGCGTCCCAGGCCGGTAGCGGGCAAACGAAAAGAGTAAAAAAAATCTGCATGTGGGATCTTAAATGGGACCAATTGTAGACCAAATTAAGATTAAAATAAAAAAAAGACAAACGGCGCCAGGCGTCGCGACGCCCGGTATAATTTTTTTCTAACCAACATACTTTTTTATTGTTCACGTGGATACCTCCATTTTTTTCTCTACAACTTTTATCTAAGGCGTTTTGTCAGTTTTTGTCCTCTTAACAAGTTACAGGAAAAAATAGCCAGAAAATTAATGGACTCTAAACTCTGAGTAGGCCATGACAATTTGTTTGAACTTGTCAGTTTGGCATTACAATTACAGCACTAGCATAAATCAGTGTAAAAAGTAGTGTTTTGTAATGGCCACACACGACGATAAAGTAAATACCTATGCTACTTATTTATGAAGAAGCCCAGACCAGAAGAATGCTAGAAGAGCTGCAAATATTTATCGACAAAGATATCCTGACTGGTATGCACCTAGCTATAAAATGTTTTTATACGATCGTTATAAAAACTTTACTTTTTTTAAACTTTTTAAATGCCTAAAGTATATCTTTTTTTAACAAGTTAAAAAAACTTCCTTTTTTTCACTCTGAGCAGTTTAGAGTGAAAAAAAGTTAACTTTTTTCACTCTTCAATGTGGTTAAATCCCGAAAATAAGAAAATTTATTTTGAGATTCAAATCAATCTCAAAATCTCTTCATGCGGTTTTCAATAATTCTAGAAACATATTCAAATCGATTTCAATACTATGTGTAAACGTAGTGAGACCGCGATCTAAATATTATAATCCTCGTAATTGAAAACCATAGTGCATTTATATGCCCTTTAGTATATAACACAAAAATCCCATCCCAAATATTTCAATGTTTAAGCACAATCGTATAAAAAATAATGTATGAAACTCATGCATAAAGTGTCTTTTTTTCATTCATGAAAAAAAGTACTACTTTATGCACTTGTTGCATAAATAACTATTTTGCTACTAGAGAAAAATCTAAGAAATAATAAAGGTGCATTTAATATCAAAAAAGGCAAAACTATAAAAAGAAGAGCCAGAACTGATGAAAATATAGCATTAGTATTAAATTATTTTGAGAATGCACCCGAAAAATCGATAACCAATGCAACGCGTGATTCAGGATACCTTTGTCGATAAATATTTGCAGCTCTTCTAGCATTTTTCTGGGCCTCTACATAAATAAGTAGCATATTTACTTTATCGTCGTGTGTGACCATTACAAAACACTACTTTTTACACTAATTTATGCTAGTGCTGTAATTGTAATGCCAAACTGACAAGTTGAAACAAATTGTCATGGCCTACTCAGAGTTTAAAGAGTCAATTAGCCCTTTTAATTTTCTTGATATTTTTTCCTGTAACTTCTTAAGCGGACAAAAACTGACAAAACGCCTTTTAAGATAAAAGTTGTAGAGAAAAAATGGAGTTATCCACGTGAGCAATAAAAAAAGTATGTTCGTTAGAAAAAAAATTATACCGGGCGTCGCGACGCCTGGCGCCGTTTGTCATTTTTTTTTATTTTAATCTTAATTTGGTCTACAATTGGTCCCATTTAAGATCCCACATGCAGATTTTTTTTACTCTTTTCGTTTGCCCGCTATAGGCCTGAGACGCCGAGTTTGAATCACCCTGTACTTGCAAACTGCCAATAATTATTTTTCTACAAGTATGCGGAAAAGTACACTTTTCCGCACGCATTTCAGTTTAAAAAGTGTCACTTTTCCGCACTACTTTTCCGCACTAGTGTGGAAAAGTGACACTTTCTAAACTAAAATGCGTGCGGAAAAGTGTACTGTTAATTTCATTGCATTTCCGCACGCTTGTAGAAAAAATAGTGTTCCTTACTCTTGCGGAAAGTGTATTTTCCACACTCGATTTCTTGGCTGAACTCCGCTACGCGTCCTTCAGCCAACTGCAATCGCGTGCGGAAAAGTGGCACTTTTCGCAATTGCTAGGAAATATACTAAAATATTATGAAGTGTTCTGCTTAAAATCAAATTCTCTACCGTTTATTTGAAAATTGTGGTTTAGAACTGGGACACCCTGTATATTTAATTCCGAGATGAAAACAATGTAAACATTATTTGCAGGCCGCTTGCATGTGATGCCGCGACGTCGCGCGTCGCCTACAGTCGAAACGCAGCAAGCAAGACTTGTCCTGACGTCAGTCTATCTATAGTCGAGGCCAACGATAAAGACAGGCCACGGCGCTAACGCATAATCGCGAAGTCACGTGACCAACTTAGTTCTATTTTAATGAAAGGCATTTTTGGAGATAAGTAGAAAAAACAAATTTCGTAACAATTTGGCAAGTTTTCTTTCATCTATTACGTTATTGGATTTGTCTCGGGATTTGTGCATCCAAGCTTTCTCTAATTGTTTTTTCAAAATTTTCAACCTGCCTCAGCTGTTTTAGGCTGAGAGTTAAACGGCACTGCACTCACAATAGTTTGGCACATTCTCCAAAATTGTTGGGATTTCACCTTCCTTTAGCTTAGGTGATAGTCTCTATAAGTATTTTCCTCCCACAACACATTTGTCCACTTTAATTATTGTTTCACTTTCTTGAAAATGTGTTAGCCACACATACTTAAGGGTTTTTTAGAAATTAAATCTCAGTTGGGATTTGACGAATCCATTTTTGGCGGAAATTTTCATCCCGAGGCAAAACAAATGTTTGTTATGGCGACACTTTCTTCCTGGCTTTTGTAATATGTATAAATATAATATAAACAGACCCAATATTTTTTGGTATTTAGGTTATTTTTTACGAAATAAAAATGAAAACTAACCTCAGTAGCAGTAGGTATACTGACGAGGTCTCGGTTGATCGGCAGCGTGAAAGGCGTAGGTCGGCAACGAAAATCCTCGAGTACGTTACAACACTGATTTATTTCGCACAAGGTGAATGGTGAATACAATAAATACACAAACCCGAACGTGGTCAACGGGATCGGCTTCCAGCCACCCGGACCGTCTGAACTCGCGGATCTCCCGTAAGCACTCCACCCCTCTGTGTCTCAGGCTCCAGTGTCCAATACTAATACTGTCCCATGTCCATAATAGTCCATTCCGGGTTCCCTATTCTGTGGTTCGGGGGAGAATTCCCCTTACAGCGCTCACGCGTCGCGTCGGTGCGAGCGGCACCAATACTCTTGGACGGCACGACTCCCACCCAGACACCCGGAGGCCATAATAACACCTGGGCGGTTCCCCTCCACCAGGACACACGCGCACTAGACACAAACTTGTTTCTAAAATATAAACTAAGACGTTTAAAAACACTTTAAACATTGAAAACTTCTCAAAACCCAAGCTGCCGCTTTCAGTTACGTGACAAATGACATGTAACGTCTGACTAAGATGGTCACGTGATTTTTGTGCGCCAGGGCCTGTCTTTATAGTAGGCCTTGATCTATAGTATCAAAATACAGTGTGGATAGAAATTGTGGAATATTGCTTATATTTCTTAAAATATTCCTCAATATGAAAAACTTGTTTTAATAAAAGTGTTAGGGGAAATTATTTCCCGTTTAGTGATATCAAGCAATCTTTCGTAGCACAAAAAATGTGGCTGCCATAGTAACCGACTTGATTGATTCTGAATACGATACAATACAATTTTAATGGGGTCGCGTAAGAAAAAAAATACAAAAAAAAGTTTTCTATTATGCTATTGACAATGTTTATCAAAATAATTATTAACATCAATTTAGCCATGCCAAAATCAGAACAATGGAAAACTGTAGCATGGGCCGATTTCGAATAAATCATTTTGAAAATTTTTTGTTGTGTGGTATGAAAATGCGTATTAGAAATTAGCCTGCCATAATTTACCAACTCGTTCTGCGACCCAAAAAAAATAAAAAGGTCACATGAACTCAAAAAAGCTCCCTAAGGAGGCTATAGCCCCCGAAATGGACACTTTGTCAAACGGTTTGTCTAAATATTTCCAGAATGAGTAAAGATAACATTCTGAAATTTGGTACGTGATATGCCTGGGAGAAGAAAACACACAAAAATTGGGATATATTAACCCATTGACCCCTCATTTGAGACGCCTATAAACAAGAATGACAAACTGTATCTACCTCGGTAAATGTCAAATATCATAGGTATATGGTATATCATATACCAAATTTTCAGAATTTTATCGTTGGAAAAAAAATTCAAAACGATTTTATTCGAAAACGGTGCACGCTATCGAAGTTCAATGCGTACACCTATTTTTGTAGAATGCTCTAAAATTCCCCCTTCCCATTTGGGACGCCTATGATGAAGAATGTCAAGCCATATCTACCTCGGTAAATGTCAAATATAACACAAATTTAAGAATTTTATCTTTGTTCATTCTGGAAATATTTAGAAAAAACCGTTTGCCAGTGTTCATATCGAGGATGTAGCCCCGTTCAAGTTCATTTTGGAGGCCATATTTATTAATTAAATATTGTGGTACCTATTAATTAACAAAATAGTTTTGTCAAACATAAAATTTGGTTGAGTGTGCAACTCCCTTCAACAAATTTGTTTATATTTTAATGATAATGTAAAAATATAATATAATATAAAATATAAATATAATTCTGCGTCGCGTCGTCTCGTTTTCAAAGTTTTTACAGTTTTTTTAAGTTTTAAAGGGAATTTTGGAGGCCATATTTATAGGAACTTTTTCATTTTTATAAGTCGCAGAACGCGCTGGTAAATTATAGCAGGCTAATTTCGGGACAACCTATACATATATATGTATAATATATCAACGGGCGGGTTATGATAGTCATTCATTACTCGTTTGGAAGAATTGCGACCCGAACCCGTAGGGCAAGGACTGTAATCCGGAAGAGTATTAATATACAGGGTATTTTTTTCTTTGGACGTTTTTCAATAACCGCTTCTTTTGGCCTACCGTTGTCAAAATGCAAATCCAGGATACTAACTTTTGTATATCCTTCATTATTGTATTTGTTTTTGTATACATTTGTATACCCCTCATTTTCACTAAAACCATTTAGCGATTTTTTTTATTTAAAATCTGACACCACAGCGTTAACCAGAACATCCAAGAATATCCTTAAGCCGAATTTGATTAAAAAATATGCAGGGAGTTTCATTCTACAGGGTGTCAAAGTTTAGCGAAATAGGAATTTTCAAAGCATCTGACGATTAAAGTGTGCCATGGAATCCCCTCAAAAGAGTTGAATTTTCAACAGGATCACTCAAAGTGTTGGTGTGAAAGTGCAAAGATCGGATCAAAAATATACAGGATGTTTTTTTTTTAAACTTGAACGGTTCAGTAGCGCCCTAGAATTATTGAATTAATATTGAATACTATTATTGTATATTAATATTATATTAATATTATTAATTAATAATTATTAATATTATTTCATTACCTATATTCTATGCGATTCATGTTATTGCACACCACCCTACTCATCTGAACTTATGGTGATTGGCAGCATTGAGTAAAGGAATATTATTCCTTTACTCAATGTTGGCAGGCATCTGTAATTTTTAGATATAATTCGTTTATGCTCGTTTTCCATTGCTCATCACCTGCATAAAGTTTAATAAAATTCCGCACTTTGAGATGACACAGAGAAAAACACCCTATATATTTATTGCATATTTGCACAATACTTTGAGCGATTTTTTGGTCATTCAACTGTTTTGAAGTAATTCTACGCCACGGCACACTTGAGTCTGTTATATGTTCAAATCTGTTATATGACGGTTTTGGGATGTCATGATTAACGGGTATAAAAAATTATAACCGGCCCTGGATTTGCATTTTGACAACGATAGGACCGTCAATGGAAGCAGTTTTGAAGGCCTTTAGGAAAAAAGGTTCAGGCGAATATCTAAAAGAAAATAAAGATTTTATGGATTTGTAAAATATGTAGTTATAAAACCTTACTTCTAGTTATAAAACCTTGTATATTTCTCCACATTTTTTAGAACTCTTTGAAAACAGATTTTTATTAGACCTACTTCTTTTTCTTTCTCCTGCTGGTAGTTTGTAGATCATTTAATAAAAATCCTGGGTTTCTACCAATTTGTATTTATTTAACCTTTTTTTTGTTGTACAACGTACGTTTCGGCGAAAAATTATGCCATCTTCAGGTACAATAAACTTTGACAGTCTAAAAATTATTTTTTGTTTTTCTCTTTCTTATACAAATACTAACATTATATTTACAGTTTAATAAAAAAGTACGACAAACATATTAAAAAAGAATTGAAATATCTTACTTACATTCTTTGAGAGCAACAATCTTAAGCAAATTGTGGTCGAAAAAAACAGCTCTGTCTGTCTAGTCAAATTAAAAAAAATACTTCAAGACCATAATAAGTGTACATGACACATTAAAGATAAATTGAGAGATTAATCAATGGAAACTTGGTGGAAGAGGGAACTCTGGTGGTGTTTTTACGTAGGCTACATGTTAGCAAGTGGCCCGAAATGTGTATTGGTTTGCCGCGCGTTTAAATATTTTTATCGATATAAAAATATAAAAAAATAGACAGATATCTAAGCTATAGGTTTTCATACAGTAAAAATTCAGAAATACATGGTGGCACTAATAAATTTAAATTAAACATTGGTGTTGGTGAGATACAAACAATTCCTTTTTTATTAATTTTTAGTTTTTATATAAAACATTAGAAAGGGCGAAAAAGAAACTTTTTATTGACAATTATTATTCTAAGTAATAAGGTTATTTTATATGTGAGAGAGACCTTCTGTATCTGTTCTAAAATTAACACAATTCTGTTGTTTTTTAATGTGTATCATTTCAAAAATATTTCTTTTCATTTGGTCATCTTCCTTACAAACAACCGTGGGATTTTTGAAGTCAAAGTTATGAAAATTATATAATGCGTGTTTACAGAGGGCGGTTGAATTCAAATTTTTAGTTCTTATATCATATTGGTGTTTATAAATTCTTTTATGGAGGTATTGTTCTGTTTGGCCGATATAGGAAGAATGACAATCCAAGCAATTAATTTTATAGAGAATTCAACGCCTGCCAATATAAACCAATGAAATGATACGATTTTTGAAATATTAACCAATCAGGTGTTGATTTCAGCGATAATACCACTAGTGGTATTTTCGCTGAAATCCTACTCTCTTAATTACGTCCTAGTTACGCTAAACCAATATTGTGGTAGCTAAAACTGATAACCCGATAACTTCTTCACATTACCAAATTTAATATAGGACTAGGATATATCACATTGATCTTTAAATATCTATTAGCACAAAAAACATATTCAGAACCGAAAGTTCAACCTAAATGACAGCTAGCTGTCAAACTAACTATTTGCAGTTGTTAAATTCTCTTTTTAAATAGATAATACCTTTCCTTAATTTATTACTCATTATAATCCCAATGCAAAGAAAATACCACTCCCGCTGCGCAGTCGTGGTATTTTCAGCTTTGGGATTGTAATTCGTAAAATTAATGAAAGGTATTATCGATAATAGGCAGACCACTTGTTATATTACCCCTGATAAGATTTTAATTATAGGATTGAAAAAAGATTTGGGGTAACAATTTTTTGAAAGTACTGAGTACTTTTAGACTGTCACAATTTATTGTACCTGAAGATGGCATAATTTTTCGCGAACGATGAAATAAATACAAATGGGTAGAAACCCAGGATTTTTATTAAGTTAGACCTACTTATACAGGGTGTTCCAAAATTTTGGAAACATATATGGACAGAAAAACGGCACGTCAAAAAATTGTCAAAAAGTTGTATTCTTGATAAAAGTTGGTGCTTGTCCTTGAATGAAAAATAACCCCAACAAGAGTTGTGTAGGATAGATTTTTAAGCTGTCAATGTCGTTTTTTTGAAATTTCCTCAAAGTAAACTACCTTAATTTTTATACATACGAAAAAAGTTATAAGGAAAAGTTGTTTGAAATTAATAGTTATCTGCAAATATGAAATCCGAAACGGATGACGACGGATGTTAAAATTAAAAATTGTTCTGGAGAGACTTAAACAAGTCAAATTAAATATTGTGGTATAAATAAACAAAATAGTTTTTTCAAACATAAAATTTGGTTGAGTGTTCAACACCCTTCAACAAATTATTTTTTTAATGATAATATAGAAATATTTGAAAACTATTGAAAGTAGTCTGGATTTAACCCATTAGTGCATGAGGTTATAATTTAAGAAAAATTAACTTTAATTTTGCTTATTTATTTATTGAAAGTTACCTAAAAACACACAAAAAATATAAACTAGAGAACATACTAAAATTTAAAAAATAAGGGACGTCCCTTTTGAGGGACCTCATGCGCAATGTAACTATCGAGTATGATAGGACCTAAAGCATTCTTTAGGATGTAACCCTATGTTGCATTTAGTACAAACAAAATTCGGCTTTTTCCCACATAAGGCACATCTTCTATCAGTCTGGGAATAATCAACCAAATGATCTGCTCTATCAAATCTCACATCTGGATGTCGTGGAATAACTTTTCCTTTGTTGGATTTGACGCCGTATAAATGTAATAAAATAAAATGGCAATATTTCTTGTAAATGGTAGAAAACTGGCACAGACGGGATTGTCAGGGTGGATTTTCCTCATTAACAACCAAGCATTGACAACACTCATGTCAAAAAGGTAAGCAAAAATTGGCCACCACTTGCATTGTCTCATCCGAGTTCTATAATTTGCTACCAACTCATCAAGTCCTCTCATTCCAAGGTTGTAATTATATATTGCACCTGGTTGAGGAACTTTTATTTTGGATTTAGTGTCCCGAGAATACCGCATGACAGATCTTGTCGATAAAGATGATTCTGTGTCAAAGTTTGATGCTACGATTACAACCTTGTTGTCCTTCCACTGGACAATAATCACATCATCAAAATTGTGGAGACATAGGTTCTGGACTTTTAGTTCTTATGTAATATGACAGGGGAATTTAGTCATCGGAGTCAAATTCTGGAGGAGTTTTTGTGCGAATTATAGCTTCACACTCGGCTCTGAGGGTTGCTGCACCAAAATGATTCGGATCAGCTTCGTGTTCATCATCGGATTTATCGCTGTCGGCATCTGTTAGGTCACCATCTTCATCGGGAGGCACCATAAATATGTCAGCACTTTCCGTGTTATCCTCTTTTATAATTGCTAATGGTTCATGCAATGCCAACCTGAAATAGGTTGTAAAATGTCAGTGGCATTTACTGCATGACGTCCCTTGTAAGGGACAATGAATTTTTGGGCTACAAAAACAACACTGCGGTTCATCAACTACCACCAAACAATAAGTTATCCATTTGTCTGTACATTATAGTGTACAGAAAACTAAAATTTGTAAATAAATCTACAAAGTATATAATAAAAAACTCAATATCACTTACCCGCCGCGCCTAGTCGAATACAAACTTGGATCCACGACAGATTCGTACTGTATCTTTCACAATCAAAACACACATTGCACTTGATTTTCAACATACAGTGGATGTGACAACGTCAAAATATGCCTCTCACAAATTCTAGGTTAAGTTGGCTGAATAGGGTGAGCCTGGTTGACTAAGAAATTGCCGTCCCTTTAAGGGGACATTATGCACTAATGGGTTAAACATGATTCTGAGTTAAAAACGATGTGACTAAACACTTAAGACTCAATGTACAGCACGTATGTGGTGATTCAAAATTTTGACCCATAAAATGGCTTTTTTCGATCTGTAGCGAGTAACACGCATAATTTTAAACTTTTGGTCAATACAAATTTTAATCTAAGTAATTACACACATTTTGAGACAAAAATTATTTAAAAATATTTACCACCATGGCCGTTATTAGCATTTGCGCAAAAAGCCCAATAACGGCCATTGTGATAAATACCTATTTTTAAATAATTTTTGTCTCAGAATGTGAGTAATTACTTAGATTAAAATTTGTATTGACCAAAAGTTTTAATTTATGCGTGTTACTCGCTACAGGTCGAAAAAAGCCATTTTATGGGTCAAAATGTTGAATCACCACGCACGTGCTGTACATTTAAGGTAAAAAATATTCTGCGTCCTGTCGTTTTTAAAAAACATCAAAATAAAAAAATATATTTGAGTTATCAGTTTAGCATTTCACATTTGCATATAACTATTAATTTCAAACATTTTCCATTTAAGGACAAGCACCAATTTTTATCAAGAATCAAATTTTCTGACAAGTAGAAAATAAAAAAGTTTCCCATATGTTTCCAACTGTTTGGGACACACTGTGTATTTGCATGGGCAGAATTAAGGTGGCCAGTTTTAGCTAGGTCACACATTCATTTGGGCACAGCTTCCAGATTTTTCATCCGGTTTAAATTTTTTTTTTGAAACACATTATAATAATTGGAAAAACACATAATTAGGTACCAACTAATGTGCGAAAGAATCGTTCAAATTTGTTTGCGTTAAGAGTCCTGTTAGCAAATATTGCAAAAGTACCCACATGAGATAATTTGAAGAATACATAGTGGCTCGGCAATTGTTATTGAGAAACCTACTGATTTTTCGCCCACTAAATTTTTCATCATTCAAAAGCAACAAAACATAATTTGTGCATAACAATAAATTTTGCGCGTGCAAGTTTATCATCGAATTTCTATTTTTAATTTAAGGAAATGGTGTCGGTTGTTCAACCTATGCGCTATGCGTAATTTTATTAGCACAATAACCAAATCATTATAAATTCAGACTAAACAAAGAAAAGTATTAAATTGCTACTGACCTAAATCGAAAATGTAGGTACCTACCTATTTCCAGGTATCAGGATATTCTAAAGTAATTATTCATCTAACGGGGACCATTTTTAATGCAAAAGGAGAAACTGTGGTAGTGTGTTTAAAAGATTATAGAAAAAAATAAAAAAAGTCGGACAAATATATATGGCTTGATATTATACTTTTAGAATACTTATAATTTAATTAGATGCGTGAGACACAAAAATATTATAGTTTTATATATAAGAGTACCCATAACAATTTATCAACAAAGACAGTTCTTATCTACTAAAAAACTAATATTATAAGCAACTAACTTTTATACAGAAGTATTAGTTGGCCATTGAACATGTCAAAAATAAATTAATACGTCCGCCACGTAAAACCATCCAGGACTATACGTTTATTTTTGAGCGATTTTTGATATCTGACACGGTGATAGGTGTCAGTATGTGGTATTTAGATAATTTTTCGAGTTATTATGCTTAGCTGTGCTGCTTGTGGCACTTCCTTCCTTCCTTGACCGCCAAAACTAAAATGTTTAAGGATAATGATCCATCGGTAAGTAATTTTGTAATTTAAATTAACTTTTGAGGCCATGCACCAAGTGGCGTTTGTGTTGGTACCTACTTCTTAATTTTTCGAGTTATTATGCTTAGCTGTGCTGCTTGTGGCACTTCCTTCCTTCCTTGACCGCCAAAACTAAAATGTTTGAGGATAATGATCCATCGGTAAGTAATTTTGTAATTTAAATTAACTTTTGAGGCCATGCACCAAGTGGCGTTTGTGTTGGTACCTACTTCTTCATAACTGGAAATTTAAAATTATAATTGCTGTATTATCAAGGATTCCTAAACTTAAAGAAATAAACGCGCCTTATATTTTTTTGCCCGTATCGTAGGTACCTACCTACTGATTTCACGAAAAATGAGGATTGCTGCCTCGACTACTCGAAACAACTCAAAGGTGCGTGCCCCTGCAAAAACGGAAACGGCATCCCGCCATAATATTGCAGAGACTGTCCCGGTCGAGCGTTAAGCCCAAATTTGCTCCTTCCTGGGGTTCTCTATTCAAAGGTAAATCCCTTGCAGGTCGTTGGATAGTACCGGGAGATATTGCCGTGCCGGGGGTATTCTACGCTACCCCGAGGTGAATGCCCACAACGAGAAAACAAACCGCGATGGAAAAGTTGATGGAAATGTTTATGAAGAAATTTGACGAAATAGACAAAAAAAATGAAGAAAGAAAAGAAACACGAAGAGAAAAAAGAAGAAAGGCGCAAGAGGGAAGAAGATAGGGACACGAAACAAGAAAAACTGATAGGCGACCCTAAAGTAGAGATTAAAACTGGACGAGATGAAACCAACATGAAATTAGAAGAGATTCAAATAGAATTACAGAAGAAAACTACCAACTTTGAAGAAGTTGTTGAAGAAGAAATAACCCAAATGAAGACCGAACGAAATTAAGATAAATAAATAAATAAATAAATAAATAAATAAATAAATAAATAAATAAATAAATAAATAAATAAATAAATAAATAAATAAATAAATAAATAAATAAATAAATAAATAAATAAATAAATAAATAAATAAATAAATAAATAAATAAATAAATAAATAAATAAATAAATAAATAAATAAATAAATAAATAAATAAATAAATAAATAAATAAATAAATAAATAAATAAATAAATAAATAAATAAATAAATAAATAAATAAATAAATAAATAAATAAATAAATAAATAAATAAATAAATAAATAAATAAATAAATAAATAAATAAATAAATAAATAAATAAATAAATAAATAAATAAATAAATAAATAAATAAATAAATAAATAAATAAATAAATAAATAAATAAATAAATAAATAAATAAATAAATAAATAAATAAATAAATAAATAAATAAATAAATAAATAAATAAATAAATAAATAAATAAATAAATAAATAAATAAATAAATAAATAAATAAATAAATAAATAAATAAATAAATAAATAAATAAATAAATAAATAAATAAATAAATAAATAAATAAATAAATAAATAAATAAATAAATAAATAAATAAATAAATAAATAAATAAATAAATAAATAAATAAATAAATAAATAAATAAATAAATAAATAAATAAATAAATAAATAAATAAATAAATAAATAAATAAATAAATAAATAAATAAATAAATAAATAAATAAATAAATAAATAAATAAATAAATAAATAAATAAATAAATAAATAAATAAATAAATAAATAAATAAATAAATAAATAAATAAATAAATAAATAAATAAATAAATAAATAAATAAATAAATAAATAAATAAATAAATAAATAAATAAATAAATAAATAAATAAATAAATAAATAAATAAATAAATAAATAAATAAATAAATAAATAAATAAATAAATAAATAAATAAATATCGACTTTATTGATGCAATAAATAGACAAATTACATGGAAGTACAAACCGAACTGTACAAAATAAAAACGAGATTTGACAACAATGAAGGAAGAATGGACCAGTTGGAGGCGAGAATGAATCAGCTGTCTCTACAAGGAGTATCAAAATTAGAAGTAGGCACGACCACATCCTCTATTAAAATGAAGCCTCTCAAGTTTGATGGAAAAGTGGCGTGGAACACTTACCTTAACCAGTTTGAGGCTGCTGCAGAAGGAAACTTTTGGACAGGAGAAGAGAAAGCTCGGAATTTGAAGTTATGTCTACGAAGTGTTGCGGACGATACCGGCCGACGCTAGTTTTGTATTTTTATCCAAAGTTATCCCGTAACTATAAGAAATGCACCACAGAAATGCAAAAAAGTGAAAATCTCAAAAATGTGACTTGCAATGTCTTTCATGCGTGTATCGATATGTAAAATTTAGAAATCAAATATGATGTCAATAAAAATATAAATATCTTCTGCGAAAATAAAAACAATGCAATTTATTTGATCAGTTTTGCGAAATTAATCTGCATGCACATTTATGTTTTTATTTTCTATTTTGTAATAAAAAGTGAAACTCAAATTTGGTTTCATTTGAAAAAAGTGGCCGAAGGCAGTCTTTTAAAAGGGGTCCTAAATCTATAGCGCCCAGGGCCCGAAGTTTGGCTAAACTGGCACTGTGGTAAATAATAATAATGACAAGTATTTCCGGGTCTGAGGCAAATTGTGAGAAGAAAATTGATGTAATCTCGGATATTGTTGTAGTAGAATCTGAGATAGAGTTATCGAATAGCAGTTTTAACAAAATGTTAGTCCGCTCGGACTATATTTTTGCAGTATCTATCCCTTCAAATTGAATAGTAAATATGTAGAGAAAGTTTTAACCGAAATTGGGTTCAAGAAGTTGAAGTAGCTATAAATTTTGCCACTTTGATGAAGTTGTTGATCCAGATTATAAACCTGATAGCAGTAGCAGAAGTTAAGAAAATACAGAATCTGAGCCAGACAGTAACACATGACAATAGTGTTAACAGCAACGAAATAATAGTGAAGAAGAGCAAGGTAGATCAAGAGAAGGAAGAAAAAGAAAATACCAAGAACAAACTTAAAACCAAGAAAAGGCTACAGTGTGAAAACAAATCATATTATACAGAAAAAGAAAAGTAGCAAAATCAAAAACTTATAATTTTTTTTATAAAAAATGTAGTTGTAAACTGAACTGTGCAGATTTCTCCAAAACAACAGAAAACAGATTTTTGGCAGTTTTTACAAACTTCCTAATTACAATGCACGAATAGCATAGATAGCCGCAAAAGTTAGAGAAATCCCTATTAAATGAAAGAGAAATAAAAATTCAGGTAAAAGGTTTTTCTCTAGAATTCACCATTTTGAAAGCACTCCGGTATGTACAGATTTTTTATAAATACTTTCAGAGTAAGCTCTACATGGATAAACACCGCTTCCTGTAAAATTAGAAAAGAAGATATAAAAGATGCTCGAGATGAAAAGCAAGGTGGGAAAATAAACTTCCGAGAATGTAATCGTTTCTGTGATCGCACTATTTCAAAGAGAAAACAAAGTTCTGTTACCTAAACTATGATTTTACAGAACGGAAGATGTACGATTTAATTTATGGAAAAAAAAATAGAGACTTAAAATATAATTTTTGTGTTTTGAAACCCTATTTTATACACATTTTAACCTGCGGAGGAAGCAAATAATAAAAGACGCAGGCAGTGTGTGCGATACGTACCTACGTCCTACAACGCCAAGATTCAAAACGCTGGATTAAAGCAAGAATATCTGAAATTATCTTACAAAGAGCATTTATTGAATATGGCCGAAAAAGCATCAACAGCTATGCGGAATGATCTTGAAGCAGCTGAAGGTAATCAAAATATACATTACAAAATATACTTTAACATAGGACATGGACAAGATTTTAGCTAGGTACCATTTCCAAATAGGTATACCTACCAACCAGGTCGGGGAGCGCAAGAAGTGGGCTCTTTTTTAAAATAGTTTGTAGAACTGTTTTTTGTAAAAGATACTGGAACTCTCGTTTGTGGTCAGATATCTGCGGGGGTCAAAACATAAATATTAAAATCGTGTTAATGTTAAAATGTATCCTCAGTCATCATCTCACCTTAAAAACCACCTCTTTAAGTACCTATAGTTTCGGGTAATAGCTATCTACCAAATGGTTCTGATTTCGCTGATATAGAGAAGGCAATTAAGCTCAACCAAAAAATTTATATAAAGCAAGATTATGTCAATATAATGAAAGCATGCGAAAGAAGAAATTCATCGACAGTGAGTCAAATGCACACTTCTGATTTTTTTTCAACCAAAAGTTTGGAAAAATATATAACTAATATAAAAAACAGTAGATATAATGTAGGAAAGCAAAAATAAGTTGGAGGAAAACTAGGTTGATAAAAATTGAAGAGGCAAAGCCATTTTCCATTTTTTAAAAACATTTCGCATAACGAAGATAATGTATATCATGAAGTTATTCTTCTAAATATCCCAATAGACAAGAACCATGTAGTTTTAAAAATAATGCCGAAATCCTTTGGCCAGACGACACAGAAGTTTCAACTCAAAAGTTTGAGGATTTAAAAACTTTAATGAACTTTAATACTAGTGGCGGCTCGTCCATAGGGGTTCTGGGGCTAGAGCCCCTCAGTAGAAAATGGTAAAAATAATTTAGTTCCGCGTGATTTCTTGTTCCTTCCTAATTAAACTGCAGTAACGCCTACAGCCGATAATGTTCTACATACTATTTACTATTCACTATTCTCTAAATTGCCGCACCGCCTGCAACCGATAACGTAGAATCGTCGCTTGGGAGCTACGAATGTAATGAGCGTCTTTTACATTGGGACTGAACAGTCTGTCAGTTATCTCTGGTCCCAGTCTCGCTTAACCTAAGCTGTTCTGTGGTCTCGGTCTCAGTCATATTCCGTCAACAAGTGCGTAGTGTGCGTGGTCTCGGTGTCCCGCGTGACATTGACAGAAAAAGTTAAAATAAAACTTGGGAGACAAACTCCAGATTTACAATAATTATCTCAACCATATAAAGTTGCAAGTGGTCATTTTACGCGCCATTTTTGTAGAAATATATTCGGCAGGAAATACTTTCTAAAATTTAATATTGTTTATTTTTTTTAATAAGGCATAAGTTAAAACTGTAGAAAAAAATTTAAAAAACACCAAGAGAAAAATCATTTTTTTTAGATTTTTGTGTTTTTAATGCGAACGACCTGTCTAAGGCAGGGTCATGAAATCGTGGGAATTGATGGCTTATGTGATCCCTAATCAAACTGCAAAGAAATAATTTTAAAATATCTCACGGTGTTTGTACAGAGTAGGTACTCCGATAAACCGTAAACCGTATTTTTGTCGTGCTATTCATTTTTTTCCTAAAGAAATGCCTAATGTATACTTTTGCAGTTTTTGGGGGTATAAATTTTGATCGTAGTAGGTCATGGAAAAGACGAATCTGAAAAAATTAGTGTCAAAATGTAGATCTTTTGGAGCACTATATTAAAAAAAGTTTTTGAAAATCGGCCAACCCGTAAAAAAATAATGAATTGTCTCGATTTGAAGTGAAACCCTCTGTAGATACAAATCCATCAAATCTTTATTTTTATTTAGCGATTGTTTTATCACTGCAGCGTTAATCAGGACATCACAAAACCCCCACAAATTTGAACAGCAGGGTGTTAAAGTTGAGCAAAATCGGAATTTTAAAGGCATATGACGAATCAACGGTGCCATGGAATATGGAATCCCCTTAAAACAGTTGAACGATCAACAGGACCACTCAGAGTGTTGGATTCAATTCAGGGTATTCAGCGTATTTTTCTCTGAGCCAAAGGTCAGGAAGGAGGTCAACTGATAACGTTGCAATTAACCCTACCCTCTCTCGCGGTTTGAAAGCCAGCCACAACCAGTGTGGGCAAATCTAAATCTTATTACGCGGCATTGCCTTACGCGACATTGCCAGTTACAGTGCAAAAAATAGTAAATTCTGCGCTGTTTAAATAAGGAAGTGTAATAAACCATAATGTAAAAACCACTACAAGATTCTCTAACACAATCATATTTAGATTTTAGATACCTTATTTAACTAATACCACTTTTACAATAAAAGAAATCCTTATAATTTCACGTTACGTGAATTCAAAATACCAAGGAACAGTGTAAAACTTTAAATTCACTTATAAATATTTTTTATAATAATAACGCAGTGATTTTTAACTATTTTCGTTGACCGACGTATTAATACGTCAGTCAATTAGTCAACGCAATTTTTATTTTCTAAGGGGAGAAGCGGGGAGGTACGAGAGAATGTATTGGAGTTGTTGCTATTTGAGAAGCCCTATAATTGGCGCAACGTTGTCGCACTTACCCGAAATTCTTGATTTCTTGCTCATTTCTCGTGCCTAGTGGAAACATTAATGAGGCCGCGCCTGTACTTGATACGAGTAGGTAGGTACTTCGGTACTTGAACAAATGAAAGTATTGTGTACTACGCCTCAATTTTTTTTTAAGTTTTAAAAATTAGAAGATACTAGAATATTTTTTTGTGAGTACCTACTTGACACGAATTCGGATAACTAATTGAAAAATAGATTCGTATGTAGCATGACCATTTTTTGTTACGAGAAAAAGGAACTAGTGTCAGGTCTGCATCTACACTCTATTCAAACTAAATGAAAGTCGTGCGTAAACATTTACACGATGGAAGCACGTGAACAATTCTGAGGGCTAATACGAGGCAGGGCCGCATTAAAGACGATCTCTATGAATTTTATAATATAAAATATTAAAATAATATGCCCCAGTATTAAGAACTTTAAAAACAAACACACCTAGTCATTCACTTACCTGCAAATGTCTACTATTAATACAAATCGTAGCTCCAACAATTAATAAACAGCGAAAGAATTATATCGGAAAAAAATAAATGTCCAGTTGTAACTCAATACACCTCTGTAAGAAACACCGACTCGCTGCATTCGCCCGCCGGGACAGACTTTATTGCCGGCTAGCCAATAGCAAGCCGATCACGTGCATATCACGCTCTAGCCATGCAACAACTTGTGTTTATGTTTCACTTGCGTTTAGTTTGTATAGAGTTTAAGTAAAATTAAAACTCGTTTTTTCAACTATTGATGGCGCTGTCATAGTACCGGGTGGCCCATCCAAGCGGAAAAAGTGTGCTACGTGGAGACAGGTTAACATAAAATCGTCATTCAAAAAATGAGGTTGTAGTAAAAATTAAGGGGAATTCGAGGATGTACCCTAATTTTGTATACGGGGGTCGGTAAAAAAGTTATCGCGAAAAAACATTTTTTGCAAAATAAAAAAATATATTTTTTTACCTACACATCCATTAGAGAACCTTTAAGTAGCATTCCCAAATATTCAGTTTTTTAATATAACTTCCGGTTATAGCGGAAATAAAAATGGTTTTCTCTATTTTACAACTTACACATTTCTCTTAACCATCACAGGATTCCGTTTTTAATTCTGAATCCAACGATATATAATTTGACCTATTTATCTCCAACCGTTTCCGAGATATTTATCAGAGAAGCTCCATCAAACTAGATACATGGTCTCATGGTCGGTGTCTGATGTTCGATCTGAGTAGGCCAAACAATAAAACCAAATTTATGACAAATCAAGTCAGCCATGATAATAAAACTGACAAGCGAGTAGGCTGAATGTTAAAGTGGCTATAGCCATTCAACTGCATTCAACTTAATTAAAAATCTCGTGGAAATTATGAAACATTTATTATTTTTACTACTGTCATATTTATTATAACAACAACAATATGATTAGTTATTAAAAATTAGTTAGAAGTTCATTTACATTAAATGTTCAAAATGGTTTCCATTATTATTTACACATAACCTAAGTCTTTTTAAGAAATTTTTTCGGACATTTTCAAAGATTAAGGGATGATTGTTTAAACTATCAATTTCTAATTTTACTCGTCTTTTAATCTCCTCAACATTTTCGGGGCGGTTTTTATAAACTTTATTTTTTAAATGCCCCCACAAGAAAAAATCCAAGGGGGTTAAATCTGGACTACGTGGCGGCCACCTTATCGTTCCATGTTTACCAATCCAATTTTCAAACGAATTGTTCAAAAATTCCGTTATGGGCCCACAGTTATGGAGGAAGCGCCATCTTGCTGCCATATTAATTGTCTTTCTTGGAGTTGGTTAAGAAAAATTAATGGCAACTGGTCAAAGTATTGTTCCAATTCGTTCTGGATTAAATGTGGAAAGTCATATTGTGGGGTCATACTTCCTGAATAAAATAGAGGGCCCATTATAAAATTTCCCACAATTCCGCACCAAACACCCACGGAATTTCTGCCGGATTTCACAACTTCACGAAATGCCCGTGGATTGTCAACAGACCAAAATATACTATTTTTCCGGTTGTATATTGCCGCCGTTGTAAATGTAGCTTCATCGCACCAAATAATTTGAATAAAAAATCCAGCTCCACCTCTTGCAAAATAAAAGTTTAACATTGTTGTACAATATTCCAGTCTTCTTGCAGCATCTCCAGGGAATAGCCTTTGAACAGGTAATATTTTGAAGGCTTTAAATTTGCTTAATTTCATTAGCCTTTGTATTGTAGACCGGGGAATTTGTAAGTCTCTCGCTGCATCTCTATGAGATTTTTCGTTATTTCTTCTGAAATAATTTAAAATTCGTTCTCTCTCGTCCTCACTAATTCTAAACCCTTTTTTTCTCTTGCTAATCACACTTCCTGTCGATCTGAATCTTCGATACAGCTTACATATAAATGAAGCACTCGGAACATTTCTATTTGGATATTTACGAGAATACTCCCTCAAAGTTTCTACGTATCTTTTATCATTTTTGATGAAGATCTCTAAAATATCACAGCATTCTTCTTTCAAAAACATTTTTTAAACTGCAACTACTAACAGCTTCAGCAACAAAATTTTAGCCTAATCTGACACGTAAATAGAAATATTGAATAAAACTGAATATTCGAGAATACTACTTAAAGGTTCTCTAATGGATGTGTAGGTAAAAAAATATTTTTTTTTATTTTGCAAAAAATGTTTTTTCGCGATAACTTTTTTACCGACCCCCTTATACAAAATTAGGGTACCCCCTCGAATTCCTCTTAATTTTTACTACAATCTCATTTTTTTAATGACGATTTTATGTTAACGTGTTTCCACGTAGCACACTTTTTCCGCTTGGATGGGCCACCCTGTACCTATTCGTGTCAAGTGTTCAAAAAAATATTTGAGTGTTTTCCACAAATTTAGAGAAACTGAATTTTGGACTGAAGGCATAGTGCACAATGCATAATATGACCATTTGTTAATAGATAAATAAACGTGGTGTCAGGTCTGCTTCTAGGTAAAAATTAATCTTTTTTTTTCAATTTTGGAGGCGTAGTACATAATATTACTATGTGTTAATATAAAAATAAATGTCAGGTCTGCAATTAATCTATTTTGTTAATTGACGGCGGTCGTGTGATGTGAAATAAATCTGAAGTTTGTTGGAGGTATACGTATAGTATATAAAATGCGACTATTTCTTAAGAGAAAAACGAACGCAGTGTCAGGTCTACATCTACGAAAAATTAAAACTCGACTTTTTCAATAGATAAGAATTCGTGTCACAAAAAAAGCACTTGAGGGAGGTGTACTACATATTATATCTTTCGGAAAATGACTAAAGTAGTACAGGGATATGTATGTTAAATTAAATTTCCCATTTCTGAAAAAAAATTCTGTTATCATGAATGGAAAATCTTCGTCATATTGCTTCTTTATGGACCTTTATTTTACGTTTAAATTATGTTATCTTTTTCACTTTGATGCTTATACCCATTTGGAAGTTATAATTTTTTAAATAAAATTACACCCTTAAAACCCCCCTTCAAACCCCTCTGACAGATCTGATTTTTTGCAGGTAATTACTCACTATATCTAGGTATTTTTCTGACCAAACGTTAAGGGAATACAAGAGGGGTTCGCCATACCCCTACAATAATTATCCAGCAGCATTGTCCTTTGTTTTGTGAAACTAGATATAGTGGTCAAAAAATGTAAAAGGTTATAAGTATTGGAACAGTGGTCTAATTTTGTCAAATTATTTATCTGCAACCATTAATTTAATTTTTTTTAGTAAAAAAATCTTTACCCTCTTTTAGATTAGACTATATTTATCTACAACCATTAGTTTCATTTATTTTTAGTAATTTTTTTTTCCGTCATTTATATTCATTTTCTTAAATAAAGTTTCCTCGGGAGTTTCAACAGTATAATTCTACATATTGATTAATGTCAAAATTGTATGACAGTCATTGCTAAATATGGAAAGAGATATAAAAAATAACTATAAACAATAGTTATTTATGTACCAAGGCACTGAAGTTCAACTTTTTATGACTCATGTGGAATTTAGTTGCCGAGGCCCCTGGCCGAGGCAAATAAACCACATGAGTCATAAAAAGAACTTCAGTTGTATATATTTTTTTGAAATCGGAAAAAAAAAGATTTATTAGGCAAGAAAACAATCATACGGGATCACCCGTCCATGAACCAACAGCGCGCGGCGTTGCTTGACTTTGACGATCGCAGGTCAAGTATAATGACGTACGGCGCCTTCGAACAGAAAAACCAAACTGCTGCTTGTTGTGCAGCCTCTATAACAAATCTATTGATATTCAAACCTACTAAAATATTTATCCTGAAAGATTGGGCTGCTATAGATAACAATTTCGCAATGTGTACGAAAAGTTAATTGGGCTTTTATTGGCCGGGTATTGAATAGTTGGTCACTTTTGACGGGAGATGGCTCCGCGTCTGACGTTTGATGTTTACATCTCGACAAGGCCTACTTATTGAAAAATCGTACAATAATGGGCTACTTCAGTGCCGATTTCTGAGCTTTTAATGACGATTTCGGGACACTTCACTGCCGATTTCAAGAAAAATATATTTTTTTCCAGAGTCACCACTTATTGAAACCACTTTTAATTTATTTTCGTCTGTCGCTTTTTGCAGTACCTATGGTAAGTACCACATTTCGATTTAGAAAACAAAATTATAAGTCTCTTTACTTTCAGGGAAACACTTCTAAAAACATGCAATCAAATGGTTATTTTTACTCGGGATAATTGAAATAAAATATACGAAAGTTGTTCTATAACCACACATAATCCTTATTCTATATTGAGACCGCAGTTTGCAACGAAATTGTAAATTCACATCAATTAGCACTTATTATCGTTTTATGTTCTGTTTATATTGTTTTTACACACACACGCACTAAAAATAATTCGAATTAATATTTGAAGTATCAATATAGTTATAAACCAAATTTATGATTATGATTTAATTTCATTACCTACTTATATTATCTACTTTCACACTATTTTTCCAGATAATGTGTAATGTGTAAACAAAAGAATGTTAACTAAATTTGTGTAGGTAAGTATACGAATAATTTTTGTGGGCGATTTATTGTCTTTCAGTTCTGTCCCTGCAATGTTATTTATTTTTTCTTCAAAGTAGGTATGGGTACCTAATCTATAGAAACGGGGCTTCGAAGAAATTCTCTCCCTGCGGTTATTTTAAATATATTATATGACTGTCAGTCACACTCCCACTTTTTGCCATATGGAAATATATTATCAGTACCTAGGTTGTTAATACAGATGTTATGGGTTATTGGTAAACTTTTAGTTTTAATTATTTATAATTTTAACTTATAAAATGAAAATTGTGTTCTATAGCTTTGTATAATTAAAAACCGTTTCTAAAGGCGAAGCACATAGTGGAGCGGAGAGCAAAGCAACGAGTAGGTGAACAAAGCGTCAAATGAGCAGAGAGTGGAAAGGAATTGCTTGCACCTTGCACATAGAGCTGTGGGTGATACTCGAGTGAAAAGCGTACTCCATAAATCCCTGTATACTTATGTCCATCAACATTTTTTAAATATTTCAGTAACATATTTTTTATTAGAAATCTGCACTCGATATATGCAAAATGATTTTATTTTATTTGTGCGAACATTTCCCACTGGTAATAATTTATAGTTGCCGGGGGAATCTTTCTGATTTTCAATAATCCTATATAAAACATTTTAAAAATGGTTTTGGTGATGTTTCCGCTTCGGTTTTACTAGATTATTAATACTGACTATATAAATACATATATTTGTCCTTACTTGTTGATTTCATTCTTCCTGCTACATCATACCACAACTTATCTAATACGTATCGGATGTGATGTTGGGGATCCTTTCGGTTCCAGAATGGATTTTTAACAAAAAGACTACCTAGGTACTTATTAATTGTTCAACATCAATATGTGTGAAACAATTCAATATCATGTGTTTTTTTTTGCGGTGCCTTGCTGTCCGCGCTGCTTTGCTCTTCGCTCGACTATGTGCTTACACTAATGCTATTGCCACTTCCACATCACTGTTTTGAAATCCTTTAGTTACCTAATATTAAATTCAAATTACATACAAATCGCACATTAGGTATCTACAATGATATATTTTCAATTTTTTTACCCCCCCGTAACCATTCTCAATCACTTTGTTTCTGTAAAATAATCCCAAAATTCAATTCCTTGACTTCAAAGACATTGAACACGACATGTCACTCACTACCCTTTGCACCACCTTTCAACATGTTTGAATATCCAATAAAAATGTCAGTGTTGCAAAAAGAAAAAATTCCAAACAGGATGATTTTTTCAGGGTCACACTCGAACTCCTGGTGCGAATACAGAAGTTGACGATTTTCCAAAGTTGGCATTATTTGTTTCTTTTTGCGGTTCAGATTAGTGTAAAGCGATTTAAAAAAATTAAAATGTTTTATTTACGAGAAATTTTATTTTTCTTCATTTACAAAAATATCAGTTTTTCCGAAAATTACGTCATAATGTATTTGTATTATGCGTAAATAAATCCTATGGAATTTTTAATAGGAGGTCGGAGGTTAAGTTAGCTATACAAATCAACAATCGTGGCGGACCTTATTTTTTTCATTTTATGGAATGAAAAATTCCAAAATCCAGTATTGCAGTAATAATAGTGTGTAACAACAACAACAAGATTTTGTGCGATTATCACCTGGACCCGAGAGAAGAAAATTATGGTTTGATACAGGCCGCTGTCAGGAACCTTCTTCCAAAGATGAATTATTGTTGTGAAGATAATTTTGATGTAAGCCGGCGTGTTTTTTTGTGTGGTTAGGTGTGCAACGACGGGATAGGTACAACGTGTGATTGTTTTGAATTCTGGCGGTTTTGCTCAAAAAATAGGATCTCTGATTGCTTCTGTTAGGAGACAATATCGCACTGCCATTTGGAGATTTGAGATTTTTATCACATATATGTTGTTTTCTGTTTATTGTTAATGTCAAAACTCTTATATTTTCATTCAGAGTACAGTTCTTTACGTATTGTATAATCTATAGTATTGTACAATTTTACAATAATAAAAAAATAATTATTATTCCATTTCAGTAGCGTACGATGATATTTCTTTTTTTAAAGAAACAATTAATTGCTTAAACCTTTATTTTCTTCATTCCAGTAACGGCCCTCGTAAAATAAACTGGACCGCCATTGGGCCCTAGTCCCTCCACCAATTTTTAGCCATCCGGCAGAGGGCGCTGGCGCTCGCCTGGATAGCCGCCAATGGCGGCTATCCGCCATATTGTGTGCATTCTAGGGGAAAAGCGAAATTTATGGTGGAAACACAAAATGACATCTGACAACGACCAACCACGGCCCTCGTGCATTTGACATTCGACAGCCAATGATGTGTGCGCCCAATATGGCCGAACTTTCGGTGGGACATATATGTATAGTATATAGGTAGGACAAATGATTGCATTTGAAGAGCAGTCCAGTTGATTTTACGAGGGCCGTGATTCCAGTACACCAAAAAGGACATATAATATACCCAATGTGCTAAGAAGTGTGTTACTTAGATACTTAAGCACAAGAACCATGGCGAGACCACAGTATTGTGATCATATATTTATCTTGTAACTGAATAAGGAATAAATTCATTAGCTTTCACAAGGTTCTGCCGAGGGTTCTACAGGAATAGTATCGAGCAATGACTTAAACAATATTCAAAATTCTGATATGAAAAATGTTTTATCTTAGCGACGAAAATAAAAGTACTTCCGCCTTCTAAATTAGCACACGTTTGATAACTCCTGAATTCCTTATACCTACAGTGTGTCCCAATTTGATACTGGACACCTCAGAACTATATGAAGGACAAGGAAAACAAATGGTCGCTATTTTTTTATTGGAAGTCCCAAGAGAGAGTATCTCATAGGCTGTGGTATTTGGATGGGGTAATTATTTTATGGTCTGCTATGATTTTTTAAAATAGCTAGTTTTCAAGAAACCCTATTAGTGATTTTTTTACGACAAAATGTTATTAGGAAAACTTGTTCAGAATGAAAAACTGAGTAGATTCGCAAAATTTCATAAGTCTAGGCCTACTTTGATTGTTAGCTTTTTCTCCCATTTCCCATCTCTGAGAAATGTGTCCTTTCTGGAGCTTTCACGTCAAAATATTATTAAGGACATTTGATCATCGTGAAAAAATAAAATTTTGACGTGAAAGCTCCAGAAAGGACACTTCTAAGAAAAAGTGGGAGATAAATCTAAAAATCAAAGTAGGCCTAGCCTTTTGATATTTTGCGAATCTACTCAGTTTTTTATTGTGAACAAGTTTTTTTAATAACATTTTGTCGTAAAAAAATCCCTAATGGGGTTTCTTGAAGATTTGCTATTTTAAATATTGTAGCAGGAGCAGGCACTGAAATAATTACCCCATCCAAATATCACTGCTTATGAGATACTCTCCCTTGGTATTATCGATAAAAAAATAGAGACCATTTGTTTTCTTTGCCCTTCATATATTTCTGAGGTGTCAGGTGTCAGTATCAAATTGGGACACACTGTACACTGTATATGCTCCAGGGCTATTTGAAGCTTTTAAATTATTGCTTTGTATAGTAGCAAGTGACTACTGAATAATTAATAACTAGATCCAATAAAATTAGTTGGCATAAGCGATAAGTTTAGTGACAAAAACTTCGCCTGCAGTCTGTTTGGATCTCGGCCAATAATCCTGGCTCTAGATCACAGATATCACCTCTTCGCGCCACTTTCAAAATCACCATAGTACACACTTGTCTCTGATTCTGAGAAAATTCTTAGAAAAACGACCGAAACAAAGTTCAAACACTTCATACTAGGTGAAAGCTATTTTTCCAGGTATTCTAGGCAGATTTTCAAACATAATTCATGTTATTATAACTCTAAAGTAGCATTGTTTTTGTTATAATTTTTACTGTTCTCTAAAACTCCTCAGGAATCCACCTGGTCCAAATGACAGTTGATAAGTTAATCTAAAAATTTAAATAACCCAAAAATTTTAATTCTGCTTCCGTCAAAATCACAAAACATAACCGATAAGTCTTCTTCTCCCTAAATCACAAAACGTAGGTAATTCAGTTGATGGATTATTGTAGATCAGGAATCAGGATTATTGAACACTTGTCACTTTGCTTTCGGCAATATTCGGCCCTACGCAGTGACGTATTTTTACATTCGGCTCCCATTCGGAAATTCAAATTTTATTTTCAAATTATTGGCTTTGGAAAGAATTAACAGAACAACAACGCCTGCATGTAGACATGTTTATTAATCATGGTCCTTTCGAACACCGCTGTTTTGAAAATTTGGTAGAGGGAAACAACCCTATTGCGCTATAGGGATTTTTTTTAAACATTTTTGTTAGAGCAAAATGACCTTAATAAAGTATAGTATAGAATCAAATTCTGAGCAACTTTTTCTCCTATTTTTCCTTATCTCTTAGCGAGTTGAAGCGCATTATATGACAAAAATTCTTCACGCTGCAGGGGTGGTCTTGTTAACATTAAAGAAAATGACTGTAATAAAAATTTTCAATTTTTTTTTTCAACTTTTACTTTTTTACAAAAAAATGACCTGAATACAAGTTGGAGACGAGTAAATGCTCTACAATTTTGCTTCATAAATGTTTTTATTATCTCGATTGCTTATCAAGTTACAAAGCATTTATGACAAAAATTTCACCGTTTTGTCAAATTCCCAGGGACGGATGGGACAGTCGGGCTAGACGGGCAAATGCCCGAAGGGCCGGTTGCAATCGACCGCAGCGCAGTCAACGATGACGCGACGTCCCTATGCCCATTCAGGACCTTTCTTCTCCTCCCAATATGTTCTAAGGAGCATATTCTGCTTTGGCTTCTGCATATCAGTACCTTTTGGCATTGCCTATTTCTGAAGTTGAATGTGAACGGTCGTATTCAACATTAAGATATATATATAAATATAGATTAAGGAATATACAATGTGTCACTCTAGAAATCTATGAAGAGCTGAGTAAAATTTAGCATTATATATTTTTTTAGATTCACCTAAAGGAAGATATCTCACAGATACTACTATTTCGATTGGATGATTTATCCATGGCTAACTATGGTTTTTTAAATGAACAAGTTTCAGACTATTATTTTAAGAATAAAATGGATGGTGCCATCGAATTGGCCATAGCTCAAAACATTTTGTACAAAATATCAGTACGCTAAGTTCACAAAATGGGGCCAAAAATAATAAAAAATAGATTTTCCAGAGTAGGTACCCTGTATAAACTACAGAGCACAGGTTGGTGATCTTTTGTTGCGATTCGCTTAGGATATGCCTGAGGTATTATTGTACGTAGAATAGCCAGTCTAGCTCATACAGGGTGTTCGTAAAAAAATCAAATTTGATGAGATCATTCATTTAAAAAAATATTTAAAGAAGAAATTTGGGATTCTACTGCATTATGTCGTTTCCCCTTGGAAAACATACTTGATTTTAGCATTTCCTAACAATTGGAAGCATCATCCTCCATCCTTAGGAATTATGATTATGATTATGATCAACATATCAATCAATATGCTTATGATCAACATATCAATCAAATCAGGTGTGCCATGAATGCCATGAAAACAAAAACGATAGCTTCTACATATTTGACAGTTAACTAGCAACCTAATGCAAAATCCATTTTTCTTTGGATAATTTTGTTTAATAAATGCTTTTTCGTCAAATTTGATTTTTTACGAACGCCCTGTATGAGATAGACTGGCTATACTACGTACAATAATACCTCAATCAAAGATTAATCGATTTATAAAAAAAGATCTCCAACATGCTGTCCCTGTGGTTTGTACAAGGTACTTTGGAAAATCATTTTTATGGCCAATCGATGGCACCATCCACTTTATTCTTAAAAGAATACCCAATATGATATTCTGAAAGTTTTCATTAAAAAAAAACATATTAGCCATGGAATAATCACTCGAAGTGGTAGTGTCTGTGAGATATCTTCCATTAGGTGAATCTAAAAAAAATATACAGTGCTAAATTTTACTCGGCTCTTTATAGATTTCTAGAGTATTCACAAGTAAACGCGGACATTATGTAGATTACAAGATACTAGATTAGAACCTTTGAAATAGTAAATATAGAGAAAGCTATTTTAAATCCAATTGATAATGAAGAAGTTATCAATATATTGCAACAAAATATAGCAAAAAGTACAAAATATATCATGTTTTCTCAACGGCAACGTCGGAAGCTACCCCTCTACATTGGTTACAATAATTATCTATTGCATGCTCTCCACGTTTTTGTAATCTTTATGAGACTAGGAGAAATTCTTTAATTTTTTTAGTCCGTTTTTATATTATTTTATACTTTTTAGTCCCTTTTAAAAACGTGGTACCTATATTTATAGTTATATTTATGTACCAAGTCACTGCAGTTCAACTTAGTTGCCGAGGCCCCTGGCCGAGGCAAATAAACCACATGATCATAAAAAGAACTTCGGTGCCAAGGTACATATTATATATACCCCTCTACACTGGTTACTATTATCTATTGCATGCTCCCCACGTTTTTAGAATCTTTATGAGACTAGGAGAAATTCTTTATTTTTTTAGTCCGTTTTTATATTATTTTATACTTTGTAGTCCTTTTTACAAACGTGGTACCTATATTAATAGTTATATTTATGTACCAAGTCACTGCAGTTCAACTTTTTATGACTCATGTGGAATTTAGTTGCCGAGGCCCCTGGCCGAGGCAAATAAACCAATGACTTTGACGATCGCTCTACCTAGGTCAAGTATGATAAGACACGGCACCTTCGAACAGACAAACCAAACTGCTGCTTGTTGTGCAGCCTCCATAACAAATCTATTGATATTCAAACCTACTAAAATATTTATACCGAAAGATTGTGCTGCTATAGGTAACAATTTCGCAATGTGTACGAAAAGTTAAATGGGCCTTTTGTGGCCGGGTTTTGAATATTTGGTCACTTTTGACGGGCGATGGCTTCGCGTCTGACGTTTGATGTTTACATCTCGCCAAGGCCTACTTATTGAAAAAATCGTACAATAATGGGCTACTTCAGTGCCGATTTCTGAGCTTTTAATGACGATTTTGGGACACTTCACAGCCGATTTCAAGAAAAATAAATTATTTAAATTATATAATTTTCTGCTTTTTAGTCTTGTTTAAAATTTTGCAATTGATTTTAAAAATCTTGATGAGATAATGAGAGAGACGTGGCAAATTTCAGGTTTATTAATTAATTCTAGATCCGTCTTACTTACCAATGCATGTGCTTATCTGTTGATAAATTTCCACTAGTCAAATATTTTTATTTATTAGGTAAGTATTCATAATTTTTTTATAGTAACAAATCACGTAATCATAATATGTATATAACGCGTTAATTCTGCATTGTTATCCAAGTCTGAGCTATGTTTAAAGTTTCAAGTCTCTAACTCATCGGGAAATTAATTTAAAATCAATTGCAAAATTTTACGAACAGAGGAACAGGAGGATAAGAAAACGAGTTAAGAAAAACGCGGAAAAAATACATTAATTTATTAAATCAAATAATAGATCCAGTCTAGTTTGTCGTTTTTGTGTTATTTTTGTATTATAGAGAATACGGTTGTTTTAGTTTTTGGTGGATTTATTTGTATTATATGCATTTCAAGATTATGCAAGAGGTTTTTAATAAACTATCCTAATAAAAATAAATCTGATTTTTATTGCAGCATTTCTTATTGGGCCAGAAGGACTAAACTTCGCGGACCGGTTGACCCTGCCCCATCTGTCCCTGCAAATTCCTACCTATTAATAATTAGAAATAGGTTGGATGCAAATACGCAGTTTCCAATGGTTTGTTAGTAGTAATTTTGGCGCTTTTTTTAAAGTAATGTCCCATAGGGCTAACGATCTGCATGAAAATCATCAACTCAGTTTAATCGTCCAACACGAGATGAGAATAGTGTTTTTGGCGCTGTAACTTGTTAAGTAGTGGAGATAATAAAAATTTTTATAAAACAAAATTGTAGTGCAGTATTAACAAAATTTTTCCAAGCTTAAGGTCGTTTTTTGTAAAAAAAATACAAGATCACCCCTGCAGCGTGCGGATTTTTTGTCAAATAATACGCTGTTACTCGTTAAGTATTAGAGATACAAAAATTTATGAGGAAAAGTTGTTCGGAATTTGATCTTGTACAACTTTTATTAAGGCCATTTTCCTCGAAAAAAATGTTTGAGCCCAACTTTGTTGGATAAAGTTACAATATTGTCGAAAATGCTCAATACGCTTTACTAACAATTATGTACTAATTTTGTTGGCTAAAAACCGAGCTAAAACAACTATTGTGTTGATTAAAATAAAATCATATGATACAGATTTTCATCCCCCCCGTTCCACCTAGTTCAATATTACCGAAAAATACTCTCAACTGTCCTATTGTATTGACAGGATTACCTATACCTACCTACATACCGAATTTAAAGCCGATATTATAATCCGTTCGAAAGTTATACTTACACACTGAGACAGAGACACCAATTTTTTTTGTTGAAACTTTGATTTTTAATGTTTTAGAACATTTTAAACCGTTTTCTATAGCGAATAAAAATATTTTGCATTTTTTGCCAAAACAACTTTTGCTTTGGAAGTAATTATGTAGGTGAAGAAGGCCCACAAAAATGTCATTAAGGGTGTTTTGAACGCATTTAATTATATTTTTGGAGATATATATGGCAAAAACCCCTAGGAAATTGTCCAGTTGTAGCACAGAATAGACAAAATTATGGTTGTAGCATCTCATTACTTTTAAAAGGAAAATGTTTCGCTTCCATTAATTAGCTAATTATGTCATGACCAGATGTAGATAATTATTGTATGTACTTAAAAAATTATTTATTTATTACTTATTACTTTTTTATTTATGAAGTAAAATCGTTATAGGTTTACCTTTTCGTACAAAAATCCATTGACTCGGTTTTGGATGACCCCTGACCTATGCATTTTTGGGATAGAATCACCAGTTTTTGTTTGCCTTCCTAGTTTCCCACATATTTTACTTCACGCTACAATTTACCTATATTATAACGAAAAAATCACGTTGTACTTATGTGGCTCTATAAGATTAAAGAGCTGAAAACATCATCACTAAAAGTCACCAAATTTAAATTTATATATATTTTTCATACGCTCCTAAAAATAGCTTTTACGGACTCATTGAAGTCCGTAAAAGGCTTCTTTTTCAGCCTAGTCTCTATAGAATGAATGACATGACAAAATTATCAAATAAACAAACTTGTTGCTATACGATATCAATTTCTAAGCCAACTTTTTCGAACATAATGATTTCAAAAATTATGGAAAATTTGCAAATTTAAGCGTTCTGAAGAATTGTAAAAAGCGTATAGCAAAATTTTGGGAGCGTATGACAAAAAATAGTGCTTGTCACACGTACCTAAATGAAGTGTTTCAGGACTCATCTGCTATTCCGGACTAACGCTTCGTCCGGAAAAAGCAATGATTCGTCCTGAAAAACTTCATTTTAGGTTGTAACAAAAATAACTATTATGGTGTTTATTATTCAAAAGATTAAGTTTCGGATTAGATATATGGTACTCCCGAGAGTATTACATAGTCCTCTATATTGTCGACAGTTTTCTTGTCTTATCGAAAATATTAGGAAATATGTAGGTGCCGCAGTGAAAGTAAAGGGGGAGGGGTTCAGGAGCACAGGTCCCTCCCCTCTAGCGCTACTGGTTCGAAGAAGGGGGATGATTCTCAAACGACCGGTGCGATTTCGATGCTCGGTGAAGCGAGGCTCCTACAAATTGAGTGCCGGGTACCGGAGACTTACCAGCGACGTTACATGCTGCACTAACGTGATCGCAGTTATCAGGGTGGCAAAGACGACGGCCCGGTACGCGCCCTGTCGCGGCGTCATCGCGTACTGGCTCCATCCATGTTTCTTGGGCATCTCTGTGAGACGCGTAGTCCCCACCGAAGCGACTTAAGCCTGTTATTGCTCTACGCCGGCGGCATTTGAAACTATGCATTCCACCCCGTGTCCATAGGTCGGTACCCTTCGTTCGTTTCCGAGCGCCGCTTATATAACTATGACACGGGAAAGAGTAGTGTCCTCATGCTTCCCAGTAACGCCTTTCACGAGGCATTCTCGCGTATGGGTACTAGTTTTGATGCGTTCTGTACGGTACTGACCGAAAGAGGGAACCGGCCGCTGAAAGATGTTGCGCTTTTGGGCCGCTTGAGCCATGCTTTTGGAAGTTAGTAACGCACAAACTCGCGTGTCCGCGTGTGTAACCCATACGCTAGCGCGACGCTTTGGCTAGTGCGGGGGATCCCCGGTCATAGGGGAGACGGTCGCGATGACCGTCCGCAGACTGGGGTAAGTCAAAATGAGGCGCGCAAGGTTTAAATAGACCGGTGCCGCTACGGTGGTCGTCCTCTTAATGATACCATACCTACTACACACATTGGATCTCAAGATGCCCTGGGCATGACAACAGGTTTCTATAAATAGAAACTTAGTTTAAATTCGATATAGGTATAACCCGCGACAGCAAGCAAATTATGGATATAAATAGGTATCCAATCCATTTTTGGGTATAATAAAGTTATGGTATAGTTATACCTACATGTTAAAAAAGGTTCAACCACTATTTCTGAAATAATAAACAATATTATGGGATTAGATAAGTTTTATATACGGTAACTTAAGGAAGGAAACCAATAATTATTTTATTCATAGTCGACTAATAAGAAAAAAAAGTAAAATAAAGCGATAATAAGATAACATATATAGAGGCAAATGGCGTATACCGGCGTGTTGGCAAAAATATGGGTCAATTCTTGTATAATTTAACTTCTTTCCGTATTTCAGTGTTTGCATGGTGGGGGTGGGGTAGTTCTGTAGTTGGAAGCATTATACAATAATCAAGATTAAAAAATATCTAGCAATATTAGGGGCGAAGCATGCAAACGATATGCCACAAAACCATCCATCCATCCTTATTTATAATAAAAAATTATGGCTCTGACCACGTGTTCTGCACACCACTGTACATGTACAGTGGCGCTAATGTACAGGGAGGTGAAGAAATTGCAATATGGTAGGTACCTAATTTAACCTGGGCTAATAATCTCATCCGACTACAGGGAGCCCAAAGGAACCGTCCACTTTAAATTGAATATAATAAAATCAAAATTATTATACAGGTTGTCTTCAGACAGCACTATATAGGTGGTGCGAATGATAAAAAAAAATCATTCTATCCCAAAAAATATTATTTGTATAAGGTCATAATCAATCTGTAGGTATTCCTGAATAGCATTTTCTTATAAAGTTTTTCGATATCCTGTACTCCAAGAGCACTTCTCCTCAACTATAGGTAGAAAAATCGCAAAAATCGAAGTAGGTATAGGTCTCGAGGTACCTATGCCATTTAGAGGGGACCAATTTTATATTATGTAACAATTCTTCCTAATTAAATCTTCCCATACCTTTTACAGAAAAGGCATGCACTTTACTTAAACTAAAAATACGTTTGACCCCTGTCAAGGCCTACTTTATCTCTGAAAAATAAACATATGACGTATATTACCTTCTGGCAAAGCAGATCTGAATATCCAAACGTCAAATTTCAACTCCTAAATGCTTATCATTCTCACTGATAGGGTAGTATCTGGGAATACCCTGTATATTGTGATATCGTTCGTGTTATCAGTTTGCAGTTACTATCTTTTTAAACTATAGCTACAGGATGAATTCTTGTATGTGGTGCAGTACATAACAAAAATTAAATTCGGATTGATTTTTGAAACGCTTTGCCGTCAACTTTTTTAATTATACAGGGTGGCCCACCACGAACTGCATCGATCTATATATGGAAAACTAAAAGTAGGAAAATTCTGAAAATTTGGCATCTCTCCAATGCCGATGGGCGCTGCTCATCTAAAATATTTTGGTGAATCTGGCACTTCCGGTTATTCCGGAAGTCGATATCAACTTTCTTATTTATAATGGAACACCCTGTATATTATTACATTTCTAGGCATCATTTTGGAACAAAAACATGTAACATGTCCTATGTGTAAATCCAACCGTTTTTGAGATATTTGCATTTTTCCGAAAAAAATTACAGGTGCAGACCAGTCAATTAGCAATTTATACGAGGAAACCGCGAAATTTCAAAACTATATAAATTTTTGGCATCGTGTAACAGAAGCCCTGACCTAGTGATCTCTGCTGAGAAATAAATCCGTTCTTATACAGGGTGTTCACAAAATATGAATAAAAATTACATTCAAAATGTGCTTAAATCTCGAAATTTTCAAATGGAAACCCCCATTTTTTTTAATGCGATCTTATTCACCACTAAAAATGAGACAACTTTGTGTAACGTTTCCTATACCTATACCCACTCAAACTAGGTCTCATAGGTACTACGTTTGGATGAACCGAATATTCTGCAGACCGAATATTCTGATATTTTTTGGGCATTGCCGAATATCAGGCATGGCCGAATAATACTTTTAAAAATCCGATTATTTCGCTCATTATTATTATTATTTTTGATACATTTGAAAAAAAATGAGTTAAAATGCCCTTTTGAGGTTATTTTGGGCGAAAATTCGTTGCCATAGTGTTTCTGGCAAACTATTTTTATGAGATATCAAAAAAATAACCAAGGATTGTCACTTAAAAAAATGGGAAAAATAACCCAAGAATGAATTAAGACTAACTACAGGCAGGTCTCCGCACTGTCCCTTAAGATATCATTTTAAAAAATGGGCAAAACAGATAACGGACTATGTAGATTCTGCAACGGACATGACGAGATTATATTTTATACAGGGTGATTCAAAACTATGCGGCACCCTTTCAGGGGCGTACTTTACTCGTTAAAATAAGACGAAAAGTTCATATTAACATGGGTCCAAAAACTCTTCGTTACGAAAATACAGGGTGATTAAACTTTCAAAAAAATATCTATTAACAATAAATTATTTTTGTATGCCTTCGCGCCTTACTAGTAACAAAAATGACATACTCCTACTGCCATTCCATTTGAAAATTATTTCCTTTACTTCAAATAATAGTTACATACCTCAACCCGAAAAAATACGACAAATCGGAAAACTCCAACTTTCCACGAAAAGAAGGAGATATGAAAAAAATGAAAGAGGCTTTTTTTTATTCCAAATTGTATTGTTTATTCAATAACATAATAAATTGTTGTATTGTACAGGGCCATACTATTTTTTTTTGTTTAATTTATGGTACCGATTACCCTTACCTCCGCCACTGGATACTTTCGCGACCTGATATTAGCATTTATTATGTCACCCTATGATGGTAATATTGTGTACCAAATTTGGTTTAAATATTCTTATTGGTTTGGAAGGTATAAAAAAAATCGATATTTTTTCAAAGTTTAATCACCCTGTATCTTCGAAACGAAGAGTTTTTGGACCCCTGTTAATATGAACTTTTCGTCTTATTTTAACGAGTAAATTACGCCCCTGAAAGGGTGCCGCATAGTTTTGAATCACCCTGTATAGTGAGCACATACTGTGCCAGTGTCCCCTCTTAATTCGAAGCAGATTCAAGTAAGTATTTCGAAAAGGTTGCTATACAGGGTGTCTCAAAATTCAGTATAAAGATTTTAAGGGCGTATTTTTGAGGCAAAAATAAGACTTTTTTCACATAAACATGTGTCCTAAAATGCACCCCCTCCGAGCTACAGCCATCGTAAGTTGCGCGAAAAAAAAACGATTATTTTGAACTTTGCCTCATCAAATCTCCTGAAAATGTAGAAACCCCTGTTCATTTAGGCGCTCTATTTATTTTTTGCCTCAAAAATGACGTAAACCTAATTTTGTGGGGATTTAGGGGGGTCTACACTTTTTTTAGCTCGGATGGGGTGCATTTTAATTTTAGGACACATGTTTATAGGAAAAAAAGTCTTATTTTTGCCTCAAAAATACGCCCTCAAAATCTCTGTACTGAATTTTGAAACAGCCTGTATAAGTCCCAACCGAGGAACCAACGAAATTGGCAATATGACCCCAAGGAAAATAATAAGCTTTATAAAAAGCCTATAGGTAACCTTCGTAGGGTCATTCACAAAAGATCTATCTACCTAGGTTGCAGTGAAGAAAGGTCATGAGGGCCAAACTACCCCGAAGAAACTTTTTGCACTTTTTTCACTTTTTTCTTGCCCTTCAACTTGTGTAGGTGTAGGTGTTAGCACAACTTCACCATCTTTCACATAATGAATTTTTAAATGGAAATTAAAATGTTTTTATGATTAAAAATTTCTTTTGACGCCGTTCACATGTAAATTTACAGTTCGAACTATTCTTTAGAGGAGACAATACTTCATCTACTTTATCAGAAACTTCTTTATGTCGTTCTTTTCCATCCATATTCAGCTCCTATTTTTATTTAATAAAATAAAAAAAAGTCCCGAGATTGGATCCTAGTAGGGGAGAGTCTAGAACAGTGGCCATCTTTTTATTTAAACGTGGATCGAAAAAGATATACTGATCCTTTTTGATTAAACCTGATACTATTAACGGATAAACACTATATTTGCCCATACGATTTGAAATTCAATAAACTAAAAAATAATACTAAAATGGGTGTATGGTACTGTGGCCACTGCTGTTGTATTGATGTAAAAAAATAGACTTATGCAAGAATGATTTATTTTAAAGAAAAATTTAACAAAATGACACATACATATATGCTAGAAAAAAGGTAACTTAAACTTATCTCTAGAATCATTTTAACGTCAAAGATAGATTAGCAGACAATATACATAGACATATTTATTGAAAATGAAAATAAATTAGCAGTTCTGTTAGTGCCCCAATTTTTTCAGGTTGGCACAAATGAAGTACAACATCATCGTCTGGTACTACAGCCGCATCGGCAATATCGGGATAGGTGAAATAGCTATGGCGCCTGGAATTCGTTAGTGTTTCTTGAATGTTTTAGAACGCGTCCTACACAATTATTAAGTTTTTTTTATCGCAAATTTTACAAGAACAAAGGAGTTTAGTTATTAGGTATACTAATATTTGCTACATCGTTTACGATAAGTTCATCACTCATAACCATCTCTTTCCTAACTCGAAAATACCTACATGATGGTAATGTGGCCATCCCTCGCGTATTTATTAAAGCAGTGGCCATTGTACCTACATTTAGTATGCCCACTGTACCATCATTCACATGTTTTCGACAAAAATAAGAAACAACAAGAGTGTCTTCAACAAGTAAAAAAAATACTATATCAGTAAATACTTACGTGCTTTAGGTATAAGCTATCAGCACTATTTGACATTTAAGTCTATACCTGTCCCGGTAAGCACTAATTTTAGCTACACCTTAAAATTTACTTGCACTGTCCAATTGCTAGATTAGGTTTTCTTTATGCAGAAACCTTCACAATCAAATAACAGTTTACATGCATCTGTAGTTGGTCTCTCATTGGTCCATTCTGTACTAGATAGCAGCACCTACTTGTTTAATAAGAAAACTAGAACGATGTGGCCACTGTACCTGTATGGCCACTGTTCCAGACTCTCCCCTACCTGACATCTAATATGAAATATCACAAATTCCCATCTAGACTTTCCCCACAAACCGCATATCCTTTTGACAGCGTCCTCTATAACATTCTAACACAGTCAGCTGGGCAATTTCTCATTTTCTTCTACCCATTACCAGTTTTATGAAGTATTAAAAAATATTGTCTCCCAGAAAAAAAATAGCAGTAGAAAGAGTTACCTACTTGTTATTTTCACCAGGAATTTTTGTTTGTTTATTTAGAAAGTCTCAAATAAACTGCCTAAAAAGAATATTCGAAATAAATGTATTTTATAATTTTAAATTGAATAAAAATTGCTATTATGAATAACTTCGTTACGGCTCTGTCAAAGGATCGTCGCGGCCGTCAAGTTTGAAGACAATTATTGTATAAAGGTTTTCTAAGAGAGACCAAAGATTTTTAATTATCACAATCAACACAATACTGTTTTATAGTAAGAAGCCATTTTGAAACCCCGAGGTTTGAGGAAGTTAAGTATAACAAAATATAAAATCTTTAAAAACGTTTGTTTGATAGCATTCTGTGACACTCTAAGTAGCCCTAATTATAATTATAAAGTAATAAAATTAGAACAAACTGTATTGAAGTTCATCGCCAAAAAACTCCAATCGATAGATTAGATTAGATTTTTTCACAAATTTCAGGTAATACTAGAAATACTCATTAAAGGACTTGGGCATGAAAAATTTATTAAAAACATGCCATATAATTTACAGTATAATTTTTATCGCATGAGAAATTGCCCTCCCGCGGGTCGTATGATAATTCTAAAATAATAAATCGATTGAAGGCAATAAATATTATATTCCTAAAATGGTTTCTCATAGCCATCTCCATTTATTTTTTCGTTTTTTGAAACACTCGGTTAAACGGGCGGTTAAACCTTGACTTGAAAAAATGCTGCTGACTCCGATTTCGCTTAACCGAATTGATCGAATTTAGGCTTGTTGAAGAGAGCTTTCCTTCTTCTATCAAATGATTGTTCAGTAAGGTCATTTCGAATTTCGTAGTCACCGCTAGAGGGCGCAATTTGAAAAATTTCCCTTTTATTACAATTTTCTCCGAAATTTTAAATGCAATGACATATTTATCATTTGATAGGAGGAAAGCTCTCTTCCACAAGCCCAAATTCGAAGTTATCTTGCTAAGATCATTTTGTTGTCACAATCAGATATCTATATGAGGCAAATAAAAAAATAAATGAACCTATTTACTATTGCAAAATTTATATGTTACAAAAAGGTAAGCTTTGTTAAGATATTCTACTTGCCGCAAATAGGAATTTTTTTTTGTAACAAAACAAGCCCTTTTTAACCACAAATATGAACCTTCCTGGTAAAAATAGGTAGTTTATTTACTTCTTGCTTTTGCGCATGCGTTTTGTGGTTTTGGGTATTTCTTATGCATTGGTTCCGTGAGTTACCTATACCATTCAGTTTTCAGTTGCGGGTAAACCAGTGATAGTTGTCGTTCCGCGAGTAATGTTGTCGATCGAGTAATGTACAGGGTGATCCATCCAAGAGGAACACCCCCCCTTAACTTCTGTATTTTTCAAGTTAAAGAAAAAATTGTAGAGATAAAAGCTTTAAGGTTTTTCGTGAGCTTTTCCATGAACTTACTGAAATTGACACAGGGTGTTCCGTAAAAGCTGGACAAACCAAGCTTATGTTTTTTCACAAGAACACCCTGTATATTATTACATTTTTGGAATCTACACTTCGTCCTGATTCCAACGACATATATATGTCATATGATTGCTCCAGACGGTTTTACAATACCGGGCGTTCGAACTTCATTTATTTCATGTTTTCACATCCTGTATCTCTGAAACGAAAAGTTTGCGGAGAAATTGAGTATAAGAAAAAATTATGAAAATGATGCCCCTAAAACGATAATAGTCATTTTGTAATCATCCACACAAAAAAGTTAAGGTTGATATTTTTCTACTCCTAGTCCAGGGAAAAATATGGAAATATGAACCTTGATTCGGAGTGGGTTCAAAATGACTATGAATGTTTTAGAGGCACTATTTTCATCATTTTTTCTTATACTCAATTTCTCCGCAAACTTAGACACAATACCAGAAACTGGTATCAAGAAAACCATGGAATTGATAAGTACAATGGAAGTCGCACAGGTACCACTTTCATTGTTGTCTGGGGCAGCCAACTCTAGAGAGAGATAGCAGGCAATAAGTAGGATAAATGGCAATAAGTAAGACAAGGACGCCTAATGAACGTGTCAGCTGATTCAGGCAAAGGAGGTATATAGGGATGTTACATATATTAATGGGCGAACTTAGGTAATGGGCATGTTCCGTAATTGAAGACCTCGGGGCAATAAGGGGATACGCCACAAAAAGTTTATTTCGAGATAATTGAGTTTGAAATACTTCAAATCTTGAAATCATGTTTTTACACTAACATATACCCGAACGTGACATGACGCGTAAGTAGGTAAGTTTTACATATAAAATTGAAAACAATCCAAAAATATAATGAAATTTGAAAAAAGGGAACTTTCTTAAAAAAATTGTCCCCTAATTAATACACAACTAAAAAAATCGTAATAACTAAAGTATAACACATTTTTGGTAAAGCGAATGATAATTTAATAATGAAAGTAGAGAAATTTCATTATTAGGATTCTGCATCTTCGTCACTGTTCTGTTCGCTAAAGTTATCCGTTTATTCCGATAAGCCACATTTTTTTACCAAAAATGGGATAAGCCACAATTATTTCATTTTACTTTATATGAACCCGAACTGGAGGAATCGCGATCACTTTCACTTTCCACATATAGTCTTCACTAGATTGTAGTAATGCTCAATAGTTCTCTTGGACACACGTTCTACTTGTGTACTTGAAATTAATGTGGCTTGTCCTCTTATTGTTTTCAATTTTGTCTGTGATATTCATATAAGCAAGAAGAGGAGTTAAGTATGGTGGCTCCATCTATTATTCGATAGCCCTAGTATCTTCTTTATTAAACAGAGGTTTATGGTATAATGTATAGGTGGCGCTTATCTCGTTTTTTGAAATTATGTGGCTTATCCCCTTGTTGCCCTGAGGTCTTCAATTATCTTTATTGTATGATCTGTATTCCGAAATTCGGGGCTTGTTCGTAGGAATGAGAATTTTTCTATATAACCACAATTATGTAAATATTGCACAGAAAAAAGTAGTGAATTCAAAATAACGCACTTTTTCCCATTAGGAATAGCACTGTTAGTCCCAAAATTAATGTCACATTTCGAAATACTGCAGCCAAAGGCTGCAGGGAAGAATTCGGGCCGGATGCACCACGACAAAAAATCCGCGTTTCCCGAATATCGGAAATGTAAAAAATGTTTAGTTTTAGTTATTAGACTAGACACTAGACACCACCTGCGTTGGCGACATAACAATAGCAATGTTGCCAGTGCCAGACCGGCAAAACGAAAACCGGTCACACACTGGTGTCAAAAATCGCCAATTTGTCGTTACATAATATGACAGTTGGAACAATAGTAAGCACATCTAGAATATGATTTTTTATTTTGTAGATTAAAGGTGGATTTATAAACTCGACGTTTGCGTTGGCGCTCGCCGTTGCCGTTTGCGTCGAAAATTCAATCCCAATATTTTACGTGTAACCATTTATAAACGCCGTCGAACGTTGCCGTCTGCGTCCAATGCCGTCCGAGAGATAAACTAATTTCATCTTTCACGTTCCGTCGTTCACATTTCTGGACGCAAACTGCGAAGGTCACCGTCAACTTCGAGCGCCAACGCAAACGTCGAGTTTATAAATCCACCTTAAAACTAAAAAATAAATGAAACCGGTCGTTTGATTTTAGGCTGTTAGAAATTTTAAAAAATCAAAAATAAATTTTATAGGTAATTTTATATAAACTAAAATATCAAAATGTTAATATAAGCTTTGCTTTAATCTGATTTTTTTTGTATACTTGCAAGTGAATTTTAAACATCTTCCACCCAACCGATTGAGCTGAAACTTTGCACACACTTTTAGTGAAGATAACAATAAAATCTAGTATACTCAATAGCTTTGTTCCAACAATAGTTCTGAACCAGTTTGTTCTGGAACAAACCCAATATTGTAATTTGTTCAAAATGGCTGCCGCTTTAAGTGGCGTATTACTTTTTTCTTTTATAACAACCTTGATATCAAAAAATGAAAGAGAAGAAACGAAAAGTGAGTGATGTCGTACTAAATTCAATAGGTATGGCGACCACCCCATGATGGCCGATTTCCTATTTCTTCACAACCTCTTTGACATGTGTATGAAATGAAAGGATTTGACTAGTAGAAAACGATAAGATGAAAAACGTCACAATAAATCCGATATGGAATTTATTTACCACCTCGTCACATGGGAATTAAAAAATAATAAAAGCCACAAAATAAAATAAAAAGCCTTTTTAAAAACAAGCTTTTATTTAAGCCATGTAGGTACTGAATTGAATAAAATAAGTTTAGGTTATCGTTAAGGTAATTCAATGCCAAATTTTGAAATCAAAATGCTTGCCGCCCAAATTGTAAAGGAAATCCATATTATCTACTTCGGTATGTAAGTACTTGCTTATCAACCAATCACAGTCCAATAAAATTAATTGGTACCTACTTTTATGAAAATTTCGAGCTACAAGCTTTTTGATTTCAATTGCGAAATTTCGCAATTTGGCATTGAATTAGGTACCCACTTACCTCATCGAAAATCTAAACTTATTTTATTCGTTTTAGTACATGGCTTAAATAAAAGCCTGTTCTTTAAAAGGCTTTTTTATTTTTTATTTTCATTATGCTTTCATGAAGTAAAAAATCCCTTAGTTTGGCCACATTTCGCCATAAACATTTCGCCATAAACACCGAGTGGTGAACGGTATAGAGGAAGGAATTGCGCGGACACGAGACGGATAGGTGATAACGCCAGATCAGATGACGCCTTCGACTCGAATTTTTGTTCGGAGCGCCTAGCTTCAAAGGCATAGAAATTGTAGTAAGTAGCTATGGGGCCACTTTGGGCGCTCCCTTCCACTTTCCTCCTAGGCCCCGCCCACTTCAAGCGTGCGTCAAAACGTCAATCCGTGCATCAAAGCGTGCGTCAAAACGTGCGTCGAAACCTCAATCCGTGCGTCAAAGCGTGCGCCAAAACGTCAAAACGTGCGCCAAAGCGTGCGTAAAAACGTGCGTCGAAACGTCAATCCGGCGGGGCCTAGGAGGAAAGTGGCCCCATACCTACTGTAGTAGGTAATTCTGTTTACAAAACGTGGATGCGTAGGTATAATTCGAACGTCGTTCTAATTCCTCCTAGGCCCCGCCCACTTCAAGCGTGCGTCAAAACGTCAATCCGTGCATCAAAGCGTGCGTCAAAACGTGCGTCGAAACCTCAATCCGTGCGTCAAAGCGTGCGCCAAAACGTCAAAACGTGCGCCAAAGCGTGCGTAAAAACGTGCGTCGAAACGTAAATCCGGCGGGGCCTAGGAGGAAAGTGGCCCCATACCTACTGTAGTAGGTAATTCTGTTTACAAAACGTGGATGCGTAGGTATAATTCGAACGTCGTTCTAATTCCTCCTAGGCCCCGCCCACTTCAAGCGTGCGTCAAAACGTCAATCCGTGCATCAAAGCGTGCGTCAAAACGTGCGTCGAAACCTCAATCCGTGCGTCAAAGCGTGCGCCAAAACGTCAAAACGTGCGCCAAAGCGTGCGTAAAAACGTGCGTCGAAACGTAATTAGGTAATTCTGTTTACAAAACGTGGACGCGTAGGTATAATACGAACGTCGTTCTAATTTTAAACCTACAGTGTGACCCATTTGTTTTGGGGTCAGTCTGTAAAAAGTGTATCAATCGTGCGATTTGGCTGATTTTTTTTTTAAATTGTAGAGCTCGATGAACTGCACATTTTGAACAAAAATTGCCTGGTTCGCATAAAATCCAAAGCCTACTATGACCGTTTTTATGAGCAAAATTTTAAGAAACCATATTAGCGTTTTTTTTTGAAAAAATCTGTGTGCGCCAATGGATTGAGCACCCCTCGAAATGGGCATGTACAAAATTTCATCAAAATATTTCAAGTAATAACGATTTTGTAGAAAAATTAAAAATGCAGCCAAGGTACGTCTTTATTTTCAAAAATTCAAAGTTGGCCATGGAAAATAATTGAATTGTTTACTTTTATTAAGTGTCAAACTGTCTAAATTGAGTTCAGAAATTGTTTGTGCTCAATACAATTAATTATCATAATTATGGAATATTTAAGCATAAGAGACAAAATAGAAATTGTTCGACTCGTGGGCGACAACGAGCGCTCGGCAGCAGAAGCTGCGGCCGAATTTAACAATAGACACCCAGGTAGATCAGTGAGTCGAAGTACTGTACAACGTATAAACAATATTTTTGATGAAACTGGATCGATTTCTAAAAATTTATTAAAAACTAGGCAAAATGGACGCCGTGGACTTGTTGAAAATAACAATCAAATTCTGCAATACTTTAGTGACAATCCTCGAAATAGTGTTCGAACGGCTAGTTTAGACCTTCATATACCCAGAGAGAGTATAAGGAGATGTTTGAGACAAAACAAAATAAAACCGTTTAAGCCAAAATTTTTGCACACCCTGGAACCAGGAGATGAGGAGAGAAGATTAGAATTTTGCTATTGGCTGCAAGGTGAATATCTCCATAATGGCAACTTTTTAAATGAAATTTTATTCACCGACGAAGCCACGTTTACTACAAATGGTGTAGTATCAAGTCAAAACTGCCGTCACTGGTCAGCTGAAAATCCAGAGTTTATAATAAATGCAAGGAGACAATATTCACAAAAAATTAACGTTTGGTGTGGAATACTACGCGACAGAATAATTGGCCCATTTTTCTTTGAAGGGAATTTGAATGCGGCTGGCTTCTTGAATTTTCTAGAAATTGAATTTAGAAATGCTTTAGATGAGTTACCATTAAGATACCGTTTAAATTTAAAGTTACAGTTAGATGGCAGTCCTATTCATAATGCTCGTTTAATCAGAAACTGGCTAGATAATAATTTTGAAAACTGTTGGATAGGGCGAAATAGTCCTTTCTGTGAGTGGCCACCGAGATCTCCGGACTTAACTCCTTTAGATTTTTTTCTTTGGGGTACACTTAAGCAAAATGTTTATAAGTCAAGACCCCATAATTTACAAGAACTGCAAGCTAGGATAAACCGTAGTTGTTAGGAAATTACTCCACAGCAAATACGAAATGTAATTTTGAATGTACGCAAGAGGAACGACAAATGCATTGTAGAAAATGGAGGCTTGGTAGAAGTTACAAAAATTTTATAATTTTAATTGTTTTTATGTTTTGTGTTTATAAGCATAAGGTTGTATTATTACAATTCAATTATTTTCCATGGCCAACTTTGAATTTTTGAAAATAAAGACGTACCTTGGCTGCATTTTTAATTTTTCTACAAAATCGTTATTACTTGAAATATTTTGATGAAATTTTGTACATACCCATTTCGAGGGGTGCTCAATCCATTGGCGCACACAGATTTTTTCAAAAAAAAACGCTAATATGGTTTCTTAAAATTTTGCTCATAAAAACGGTCATAGTAGGCTTTGGATTTTATGCGAACCAGGCAATTTTTGTTCAAAATGTGCAGTTCATCGAGCTCTACAATTTAAAAAAAAAATCAGCCAAATCGCACGATTGATACACTTTTTACAGACTGACCCCAAAACAAATGGGTCACACTGTATATTGTTCTACTGTTTTGCTGTGTTTGACAATCTGTCGTCGGCGGCCCCGTAAAAAGTGCGACCCGTTGGCCATTTTGCGGACTATCAATAATGTCCAAACTTGTTGCAACCGCCGCTGCAAGTTTCCAGTGAAATAACAAGTGATTTATTCGTATTTCCATTAAAAAAGCAATTTAAACGTTAGCTGCCTTCGTGTAAAAACCGTACTTGGGGGACTAGCCGTATTTCTGGCGGTGAGGATCCACTTGTCGTGATCGTCGGGCTGCGTACCCTGTTGGAATGAAATTATCAGTTGGGGAAAACCAAGAGGTTCCTACCGTTTGGGATAGCGACACTTCAAGTGTGCGGTGAGTGTTTTGTTCGTATTTCCGTAAAAAAGACAACTATGTGTAGTACGTGCGCGCGGCCATTGTGTAAAAACAGTAGTTACCTATAGTGCTTCTTGTGATTTTCGAAAGGATTTTTGGATAATAAACTCAAGAATAGAGTACGACACCCGTACGGAAAATCTGAAAGGTAGTTTTTTGCATGGTATTCCCTAAAAGAACCATCAAAGATTTGTCCAAAAATTAGTTTAAAGACTATTCCTGAAATACTGTGAAAGAGCTATACATCTGAAAACGCTGCATAAGGAAATTGGGGGGAACCAGCTGGTTCCGGCAAGGCCAAGGACAAATGGCTGTGGCGTCGAAAATAGGGGTTTTAATAGCGTTTTAAAAAAATATATTTTGTAGCGAAGTTACTTCCATGAATCGCAGTTTGTAACACAGTTACCACGCTTTTCTCCTTAACTTTCCGCTTGCATCTTACCTCTAAGTCCTAGTCTACAAGTAACACTCCTCGTCATTATTCGCGGGTCCGCTAGTCCGCCCGAACCGCCGATAGATGGCGCCAGGGCGCCAGGGGTCAGTATCTAACCGGCTGGCCTTAGTCCTCCGGGAATAAGACTTCGGCCAACCAGACCGTTTGGTGTCTAATGCCGATGACCAATTAGGTAGGCTAGACCTATTTATACTGGGAGTAAGCTTTCCCGATAAAGCTGGATCTTGCATCGTGCTGCAATTACCCGAAGCCAGATTCCGCCGAACCGATTAAGCTGTGACCCGTATCACAAAACCGGCAGTCCGCTGTCCGCACGGTGGCAGTAAGATAGTATTGGTAGCGATACACCGCCCCTTTGTATATTTCCGCCCGCTGTCCGGCCGTTGTTTGGGAGTATCGACTGCAATTATCGGCACTTCCCAAATACCGCCGCTGAATTTGCACCGTTTGTACATAGTATAGTTACCATTTTTGCCTTCCTAGTATAGAAAGCTTGCCGACTCTTCCAGTTGCCGTTCACGTAGGCTTCCGTATACCGAACCAGTTCTGCTTTGCACGCTCCTATTAGTATTTTTCTGTACATTGTACTAATACGCACTGATCTTTACAGAAATCTACGCCGGCCGCCGAGAAGAAGAGAGTCTCCATTTATTTTATTTTGTAAATAATAATTAAGTTTAATTTTCTATATAGTTCAATATAGGGAATTGGTTAATTAACTGCTGGTTTGATTTCACCCCCTGCACAACAACATCCCTGGCTCGAAAAACTCTGGACCAGAAAAACTACTCCTGGCGCCCGGGCAAATAGTCAATAGAGGCCAAATATGATCTTAAGGCAAAAACAACCTTACAATTTCTGACGTTAATATGCACTTTAGAAAAATTTTAATTGCAGATTATGCCCTTAAAATTAATGTACTGATGACCGATGAAAAGAAATTTTAATCCGCCATCTTGGAGCGGCGGCCATATTGAATTTAGTGTGATGTCACTAACTTTATCGTTTTCTACTCTTCAAGCCCTTTCCTTTCATAACCATATTAAGGGGGTTGAAAAGAAAATGTCATCCGCCATCTTGGAGCGGCGGCCATTGTGAATTTAGTGTGATGTCACTAACTTTATCATTTTCTACTCTTTAAACGCTTTAATTTCGTACCCATATTAAGTGGGTCGCCATCTTGTGGCTACGGCCATTTTGAAATTATTACAATATTGATTATTGCATTTTGTTTTGCCACCAAAACTAAAAGTGTAAGTATGCAAAATTTCAGCCCAATCGGATGTTAAGAAATGGTTTTAGTTCAGCTTAGAAGATTCGACCACACACACATACATACGTACGTACACCCTTACATGCATACCTACATACACCCATACATACATACATACATACATACATACATACGTACATACATACAGGGCAAGTCAAATAAAAGTTTGTAAAAACTTCCCCCTCTAATAGCATCCATGGCTGCTTGTAAACTTTGTGAAGTACGCGAAGCCTTTTGCGTTCTTCTGTGTATTTTCGCGGCATGTGAGTTCACTGATATAATAGTCTTGATAGTTCTAGTATAGGTACCTAAGCACTAATGAGCTAAACCTTTCCTTTAAAGCAGCGAACTTTTTATTAGAAAACCTGAGTTATCAAAAATACGTCGTTAATATCGCAAGAAGTGCAACTCAAACTGAAGCTTCGATTCAATGACACGAGATGGCGCGACGACCAACAATAGGGCAGTCCAAAACAGCTAATCGAGTCCAAAATGGCGTCTGGAGGTCAAATGAAGCTTAGTTGGTAAAGGAGTTAATGTTAGTTTTGCGTAGTTTTACCATTATTTTTGGTATAGGTTACATACCATTTTTTCGAGAAAAAAATACTTTCTATTTTTTACAAATTATTTACTTTTGAATGTATTTGTAAATTTATTCAATTCTAATAAGAACAGTTAAAGTAAATACGCCAACAAATGGTTGCAAATAAATAGTAGAAATAAGGCCTAAGAAACGCTCCGGTAAAGAAAATAGTTATTTATGCACCAAGGCACTGAAGTTCAACTTTTTATGACTCATGTGGAATTTAGTTGCCGAGGCCTCTGGCCGAGGCAAATAAATCACATGAGTCATAAAAAGAACTTCAGTGCCGAGGTACATATTATATATTTTTTGAAATCGGAAAAAAAAAGTTTTATTAGTCAAGAAAATAATAATAAGGAATCACCCGTCCATGAACCGACTACGCGCGGAGTTGCTTGACTTTGACGATCGCTCTACCTAGGTCAACTATAACAAGACACGGCATCTTCGTACAGAAAAACCAAACTGCTGCTTCTTGTGCAGCCTACACAACAAATCAATTGATATTCAAATTTACTAAAATATCTATACTGAAGGATTGCGCTTCTACAGGAAACAATTTCGCAATGAGTACGAAAAGTTAAATGGGCTTTTATCGGCCGGGTTTTGAATATTTGGTCACTTTTGACGGGCGATTTCTCCGCGTCTGACGTTTGATGTTTACATCTCGCCAAGGAATACTTATTGAAAAAATCGTACAATAATGTAGCCCATTATTGTACGATTTCTGTGCTTTTAATGACGATTTTGGGACACTTTACTGCAGATTTCAAGAAAAAGTTGTTTTCGCTAATTATTCTTTTTAAGTACACAACACGCCAACACGCTGTTATTTCATAATTACCCTGTATAAAGCTTACTCTGTGGCCCAGAGAACATGCTACTCTTTTAAAACAATCAGCAAGTACCACCACTACCACTTCCCGTTGCTGTACTTGTTTTATTATTTATTCCAAAAACCCAAAATCTCTCCTTTTTATCTTTTCCTATCTTTGAAAATAAAATTACGGTTGTAAGTGGTGACCAAAATAGAAAAACATCAATAAAAACTTATTGTTTACTGCACCATAGTAGTTTTGTCGGCTTATGTATGTACAGAGTGTCCCAATTTCGATATTTATATATCGCTATATTTTGAACTTCTTACCTCCTTGAAAAAATACGTGTACGCCATTGAATTCTACGTGGAACAGTCTGTGAGGGTCGTTTTTTACCATTTCAATAAGTTAGCGTACAGAGGATATACGGGGGTGCCTGAAAATGACAAATTTTAAAAATCACTTTGTATCTCAAAAACTAACGAAGCCATGAAAATTCTGTTTAAAGGGTCTTTCTTTTTATGAAAAAGTAGACCATTGTCCCCAAAACAGCAACTCCCTATTTCCAAAAATAACCGAGATACCCTGCAAAAGTGCGAAAATGGGACACCCTGTAGTTACCATAGGGTCATAGGGAGCCTGGAGCAAATTTTCAATTTTAAGACCGTGCATTTTTTGGGAGAATTTTACAAAAGAAAACCGACCCTTATTATTACACAGGCGCCAGATAGTTTAAATTTAAAACTTAGTATTAAAGTATAAACAGATTTCCAACACGAAGGCTTCTTAATGGTACAAGCTGCCGTGCCGCTTTACCTTAGCTGAAACATCATGACCCTTTCATCGAATTTAAGCACGAAATTAGTTTTTGTACTGTCTAATTTGGTAAAGAGTGGGTTCGAAAGTTCCACAACAGGATTATGATTATGGGAAAAATGTCTTTCGGTACCTCGTTGTAAAAGGCTGCATTTAATATTGTCTTTTACGATGTACGGTACTGGATGATACTTTCTTTTGTCTACATCACTGGATCTAAACCTACTCTGTGTAAGTACAAAAGTATTCTATTTTTTGTTTACAAACTGTTTTCGGTGTATAATGTTTTTGGGACCTTGATATGATACAATTTCAATTATATCGAGAGAAGTTACGAAGGAAATATTTTTATGTCACACATTTCACCATCATTTTTAGTGTGTTGATTACTTACCTACAATATTACACATTAAAAATGACTTCAAATATGAGAGGTTATTTTTTATTATTCATAGAATAATCTTGTTTTTTCACTACAATTATATTATAGTTAACTGAAATGATTTTAATTTTGAAAATTGCATGGCATAAAAAATTTGTAGGTAAGTGTCTAGAAATTATTCATAAATATTTGTAAAAATTTTGTTTAAGGGTCTTATTTGTACAAGCGAACTCGACAGGTTCTCTTCACCGTCCCGCGGGGCGAAGGTCCTTGAGCGGGCATATTGGGAACACTCCTTTATTACTAGCCGATTTTAGGTGATGGTTTTGTTTTAAACGCGACTATCTTTGTGGTTGTCCTTGGATTTGGCCCTTCGATAACCAACAAATGTCATCATTGAAACTCGCCTAAATCCAAAGGTAATTTAGTCGAATGACACTACTACCTGTCTATAACCTCACATAAATGTATGTTTGTTGCGTTTTGTTTAAAATTGTTTAAAAAAAAAATAAAAACATGTAGCAGAAGACATGCTATTTCCAAATCTCAGACTTCAACCTGGACCCTGGACATCTTCACACTCTTCACCACCAACATTTAACCAAACGAGATATTTTTGTTACTGTTTCATTTTCAAAAATTATGGATCTACACGAAAATATGAAATAACTACATTTGCCGATATCACCAAATATATAAAAGTTTTGAAAAATTCAAATTTGCAGCAAATTGGCAAATCTCAAATGACATTTTGTTGTTTTCAATAACCACGGAAATTACTCTACCCCTGAGATGAGTGAACACCGGAATCGCGTAAACATGTTTGGTATTTACTGGTTCTTGACTACTCTCTGGGTGTAGTGGGTTTTCGGACCCCGCCGCTGGGGACAGCACCTTACAGATAAAAATAATGCATTTTATTAATTCCATTCTAGCGTTGCTAATTTTGCAAATATTGAGCCGAAACTTTACATGTACTTCCATAAGATAATTAGATATTATCTATTTGGGATTTTCGTATCTTTCCCAAAAAAAAGCCAGCTAGCCATTTAATATTTTTTCTTTTTATTATTTTTAGCAAAAAGAGCTGAATTCCCAAATCCTGTATTCAATTCAAACATATTTGGGCGAAACCTCATTATAAAGTTTTATTTTATAAAACAGTTATTGTGGAATTACGTTTCCAATAGGTATAAAAGTATATACTTATAACTTAAATATGCCTTGGCATATTTGTTTTATATTTTCTTCTATGGCGTACGGCGTACTAGAGAGAAAGTTTAGATGACATGAACAATGAACATGGACAGGTTGTACTCAACATCAACAGATCAAGTTTATGTAAATATAGAATATAAAAATTGTCTATTGAGAGTAAAATAATATTACAATAATTAGATGTTAGAAAATGACAGATAGCTTCAATATACATTGAAATAAATAATATTTAATATTAAAAAACATATTTAGCAATTTCTACGCCACTTCAAAACCATCTGGGTTTGTGAAAAGGATTAAAAGAAAAGTTAAATATTTATTTTACACAGTGTGGTCCAAAGAGTTCGCAACAAATGGGAAATTTTTTTATTGTTGAGATATTAAAAAAGTATTCTTTTATGCATGTCCAATAACCTATAAATAGATTTTGACATATGTTAAAGGAATCCAATATGGCGGCAATTAAAAAAAAATACTATTAAATTATGAAAAGTGAGGTATCACAAAAAGGTGTTTAGAATGTACTTTTAGATATTTTTGCAAAGTTTAAGGTAGTTGCCCCAAAAAATTGAAAATTACATTTTTCAAGCATATGTTTCCTTATTCAGACAACGTTTAATTTTTTTCAATAAATAGAACCAGAAGGCAAAAATAAAAAATATTGTGAACAAGGAAAACATATTTTTGAAAAACTGTAAAATTACATTCGAATAACTTTTTGTGATACCTCGTCATTTAGCCTCACTTTTTTACTATGTATTAAACAATTTATATGACTAATGTTATTTAAAACTAGTTAGGATATAATAATATGCAAAATGTAGATTGTGATAAATAAAAATATTGTTGTTTAAGAGGGGGTTGCCGACAGCGAAAGTGACATTAGATTTCGTATTTTTTTAAGTTGTATAGCATAAAATCTAATAACATTTTACCTGGCAAAAATTTAGTAAACATCTCTGTCTTCATTTTAATCACAAGATCTTAAAAGCATATGCACTGGAATTATTATTTTTCCTAAGGTTTTCATAACCTATAAAACAAAACACTGCTTGTATTAGAGATGAATTAAGACAGAGATGTTTGTACTAAATTTTTCCCAGGTAAAATGTTATTAGATTTTATGCTATACAAATTAAAAAAATACGAAATCTAACGTCACTTTCGCTGTCGGCAGCCCCCTCTTAAAAAAATGTAATGATAGTTTTTTATTTCTGCCATATTGGTTGGTGATTTGACGTATGCCAAAAATGATTCTAAGGTTATTGGGAGATGCATTATTAATATCTCAACAGTAAAACATTTTCCCAATTATGTTGGGAACTCTTTGAACCACACTGTATTACCTATGTCAAATTAAAGTTGGCAATTTTAAAAATTGAACCATCCAGTTTTCGTTTCCTAAGTTTAAATTTTGGTAATTAGGTAGTTTTTATTATCAAAGCCTACTGTATGAGTTCAAATCGAACTTCTCCATATTATATTTTTCTGAATTAAGAGGGTAATTTAGGTACTAATCTGTGTGTTAAAAATTGAAAGCTTGTTAGTTTATGTTGGTTTAAGTGAAAAGAATCGTAAGGAATATGGCGGTGTGTGGTTGTGTCTTTTCTATAAATATCGAATTCTAGCCTATTATTCGTTCATATTATCACAGAAAATATAATTCCACAACAGAAAGCTCCTTAACAATACCTGTCAAATGGACTCCAACTACAGACTCCAAAAACAAGCAGATTACATGTCTTATGAAATGATATTTTCCCAAAATATAATCTTCCCAATTCGTAGATTAGCCAGCATTTAACAGTGGACCACAATATCAATGCATTTGGAAAATATTAATCTCCAAAGTTGGAGTCCATTTGACAGGTGTCATTAAGGAGCTCTCTGTTCTAAATATATTTTCTGTGATATTATTAAGGTGTCTGAAAATGGTAATTGTCCGTTGTTTTATAATTCGTAAGTGAACTTAATAGTAGGGAAACGGCCATTCAACTTTTTAAGAAAATCATTAATATTAGCACGTTTCGTATCAAAAACAGAAAATATGATATCTACATTTCTGTACCATATTCTTGGAATATAATTCTTATATTCTTCTTCTTGTTGTAGCTTCGTTTCAAAACTCGATATGAAAAGATTTGCTATAAATGGTGAGAGGCAACATTGCGGTACCTTCAAGTTGTTGATAATAGTTATTATTATATTGAAAGTAATTTAGGTCCATGTAAAGTTTTGTCAAAGTTAAGAACTCTCCGATGATTTCTTTATTGCAATTATTTAAATCTCTCCTTTTTATCTTTTCCTATCTCTGAAAATAAAATTACGGTTGTAAGTGGTGACCAAAATAGAAAAACATCAATAAAAACTTATTGTTTACTGCACCATAGTAGTTTTGTCGGATTATGTATGTACAGGGTGTCCCAATTTCGATATTTATATATCGATATATTTTGAACTTCTTACCTCCTTGAAAAAATACGTGTACGCCGTTGAATTCTACGTGGAACAGTCTGTGAGGGTCGTTTTTTACCATTTCAATAAGTTAGCGTACAGAGGATATACGGGGGTGCCTGAAAATGACAAATTTTAAAAATCACTTTGTATCTCAAAAACTAACGTAGCCATGCAAATTCTGTTTAAAGGGTCTTTCTTTTTATGAAAAAGTAGACCATTGTCCCCAAAACAGCAACTCCCTATTTCCAAAAATAACCGAGATACCCTGCAAAAGTGCGCAAATGGGACACCCTGTAGTTACCATAGGGTCATAGGGAGCCTGGAGGAAATTTTCAATTTTTTTATTTGTAGTAAGACCGTGCATTTTTTTGGAAAATTTTACAAAAGAAAACCGACCCTTATTATTATACAGGCGCCAGATAGTTTAAATTTAGTATTAAAGTATAAACAGATTTCCAGCACGAAGGCTTCTTAATGGTACAAGCTGCCGTGCCGCTTTACCTTAGCTGAAACATCATGACCCTTTCATCGAATTTAAGCACGAAATTAGTTTGTGATAAATAAAAATATTGTTGTTTAAGAGGGGGTTGCAGACAGCGAAAGTGACATTAGATTTCGTATTTTTTTAAGTTGTATAGCATACAATCTAATAACAAATGTGGAAAATAAGAGATAGAGTAGCTTTCAAAGATTTGGGGTATAGTATTATATTTTGATTCCAGAACAGACGTATGTACATCCTATGTGGTTTGTGAATAAAATTAGTATTGCATGTGTACCAGACACAGCTAAGGTAACATTAGCAACAAATTGCATGAGAGGTTCGGAAAATGAATGGGCTACGGCAAGGGAGAAAGATTTTGCGAATTTTGCTAGTTTTAAAGATTTGTTCCTGGAAAGACATTGGGGAATTAAACAACAATGGGAGTTAGCTATTTTTTTGGAAATTAAGTATGGAAATAGAGCATATTTCTATCAGAAAAAATACTGGAGGAGGATTTGGTAAATTGGCTGGCGAAACATTCTGATTTTGACGAGTGTATTATTAGCACAAATTAAAACTTCAGCGGAATTTGAAACCCTTTTGCGAAAATTAGATGGCATATGAACGAAACCAACCTAACGGGAAATTCTTGAGAAAATTTTAACAGAAATCAAAGGGGAAGGTCAAATAATATTCGGAGGCATGATAGACAAATGGAAAATGTGCCGATTAGGAAAGAAGGAAGTTATGAGGTAAGAAGAGAGTAGGGTACCGAGAAAGAAAGAAATGCTGAAGATAGACAAGAAACTAGGGTTATTAGAATGTTAGAAAATAAATATTTAGATGGGAATGAATTATTGACAGAAGAAGAAGAATCGCAGGATAACAAAGTAAGTCCAACTGTAAAGATGGGAATATTAATGGATACAGAAGGAAGTCATGTATATGCTTTATCGCAGTATTTCTGTAGAGTACATAAGGGAGAAGCGAACGAAGTGAGGGGTATACCGAGGCACACGGGAAGGCCCGCAGACACGATCGATGACGTCACACACTCAGGCCGATTCTAACTAAAATATTCTATGCGTTGCGGTATTTCGGAGAGTTTTAGAGCTATTTTTTCATTTTCCAGATTATTTATTAACACATACCATAAGAAACCGCAAACTGTCACGCACAACAGAAAGTAAATAATTCTAAACAATTACATTCCTAGTAATAAACATAATAAAGTCAATGAAATTCAACAATTATTAAAGGTGGCTTTATGCAGCACTCATTATCGCTTCTCTATCACTCCATTATCATTTTATAGACCAGATTACAGCAGATTACAAAGATAAATGTGGGTTATCTTCTAGTGAGATAGTAATGAAATTTTAAGGAAATGACAACTGCATAAAAACCTCGTGCAACAAGCAACATTATGAACATTTATCTTTTTATTAATGATAATGAAGCGGCAGTGAAGTGATAATATGTAGAAGCAAACGTAATAAACTCAATGAAAATAAAAAAACATTTGCAGGCCAATTGCTTTAGCGATTAAGTACGTAGAAATAAATATAATATAATGAATGAAAATAAGAAATATCACTTACTCGCTGATTTCTTTAGTTTTCTCTCAGCCTTTTGCGACGTTATTCTATCATGTTGACTCTTTCGATAATTATCGAGATAATACAGGGTGTTCCTCAACCTATACGCATAAACTTGGGAAATTTTAGCAGAGAACAAATAATGGCCAATTATCGAAAAAAAATAAATTAATAAAATATTTTTTGTTTTGGAGATACAGTGAAAAAACTTTTACAGATAATAAAAAAGTAGGAACATAACAAGTCATGATATCACATACGGTATTTAGCAGTACTTTGTTGTTAGTTGTCTTCGATGACGTCTTAACTGTAAGACACTAAGTATTCTTGTTTATTTTCACGATTAGAACAAAAGTATGGCACGTAGTTTCGTAAACGAAGAACTTATGGACATGGTACTATAGTACTATAGTACCATGTCCATAAGTTAGTACTATAGTACCATGTCTCCATTATTCTATAGAATAATGGAGAAGCACATCAAAATTCAGTGGTTGAATCTCATCTTTATGCCCAAAGATTTCCTCAAAGATTAGGTACATCCAGGAACTGTGATGCAGCGAGGTAGAGAAACTGGCAGAACAAAAAACAAAACGGGCCTATCGTGTGGGGCCTTCATGGATTCGCAGGGCTCAACTGTGTATCGAAAATCAAGGAAATAACTTTGAACAGTTATTATAATGAGCTAACATCAATTTTATTTTATTACACTAGATTCTAGTTCTGGGTTTTAGATTTGAAATAAATTGATATAATCTCCAAAACAAAAAATATTGTATTACATTTTTTTCGATAATAGGCCATTATTTGTCCTCTGCTACAATTTCCCAAGTATAGGTTGAGGAACACAGTGTAGCCAAACATTTTACAACTAACTGATAATAGGATACATCGCAAGAACAATTATTTCCTTCTGTTAACAACGACATATTTTCCAGAATTTTTAGACGAATTTCCAGTAGTTTAACAAATCTGTAATTACGTATTGCCCCTGTTTGATTTCTTCAATTAAATGATGATATACGGCCTGAATACCTGAATTGCGCTAAACACTATATAAGAAAGGATAACTGAATATGAGAATTTGTAGCTGTATGCACGAACACCGTGCCGTAAAGCCGCGTGCCTCGGTGCGCCTCGACTGAGAACTGAGGGCGTGAACGAGGCGTTTGGCATGGCCTGACAGTGTGACGTTGCAGCGAAGGGGAGGGGATGGCTGGAGGCCTTCTATCCCGTGTGCCTCGGGTATACATCCCTTGCCAGTGTGTAATATGGGTGTCGTATTAGCAGTAGGAATGAAACAATATCGGGTAGCAGAACAAAATCTATTAACTTTTAATTTTGGTGAATTTATAAAAGAAATTCCGTGTTTTGTTGTGCCAAATTTACCTAAATACGCTAATTTTGGCGGGAAATGATTGGTTGAAATCTAACAAAATAAATATATTGTACGAGAAATAGAATTTTCAAAAATTAGAAAAAGGGTTCCTTTTGCCGAAATTTTGCATAGTAGAAATGAACACATTTCCATTAAGATGGTAAAAACAAAGGTAGAACAAGAAAGACATAAATACAAAAAGGCGGATTATAAAAATAGCGGAAGAGTCAGAACATTTGTCTAGTGCCGAAAAGTTAAGGTTGTTTGAATTAATAAAGAGTTAAATCTTCAGATAAAGTCAAAGACTACGAGCATGGTATAACTCTGCATGACAAACGAAAAAGAACCCTAACCCTTTTCCAGTAGCTTTACGTGCAAATGTCAAAGAAAAAATCGAAGAAATGTTGAATTAAAATTTATTAAACCTTGTAATTCGGAATATTGTATATCAACATTTAGACCGGGAGATAGTGACAGATTTTTGGACGTGTATTTACTCAGTATGCCTTGCAAAGGGCATTATGTGGCACATATTCTCACAATAATAAGGTATGAATCAGAGAGTCATCCTGGGTTCTTCATGTGAAAAACTGAGTTTTAAATTATTCGAAAAATATGCGTTTTGATATGATTTTAAACAGGCTGCCATGTTTTTTTATAATGAAGTTCAAATAGTAAATTCCTCGGAAAACCATAGGCATACCGTTAGGGTGGGTCCAAAGGGCCATTATTGCCACGTGATCTTGTATTTTAATAATTAATTTTTCCACGTTTCTGAACAGGCTGCCAATGAGAAGTATGCAAGTTCTTATTATGAAAATGCTGAAAAAGGGATGGCATACCTTTCGTGCATGTCCAAGTACTGTTTAAATTGAATGTTATTTAATCATTTAAACGAGTTATCCGATGTAAAGTGTACTTGGACATGCGCGAAAGGTATGCCACCCTTTTTTCAGCATTTTCATAATAAGAACTTGCATACTTCTCATTGGCAGCCTGTTCAGAAACGTGGAAAATTTAATTATTAAAATACAAGATCACGTGGCAATAATAGCCCTTTGGACCCACCCTAACGGTATGCTTATGGTTTTCCGAGGAATTTTCTATTTGAACTTCATTATAAAAAACATGGCAGCCTGTATAAAATCATATCAAAACGCATATTTTTTGAATAATTGAAAACTCAGTTTTTCACATGAAGAACCCAGGATGACTCTCTGATTCTGATTTGTCACTATCTCCCGGTCCAATTGGTTACGGTGATTAAGAAAGGGTTTGACTGGACGCTAGGTTGTTGTAATACGAAATTGGCGAAAGATTATGTGACGCCGCAGATTGTCTTTGGACACCGCCACCTCCAGAAGAATAATTGTCGACGCGTTTTAATAGGGGGAAGGTGTTAAAGTACCCTTAACTGCGGGATATTGGCAAATTCCAATAAAAGAAACTGATCGGATTTATACAATGTTTATGTGCGGCGGTAATGTTTATTGTTTTTGTCGTTTACCTTTCGGTTTCTCGACATCGAGTTTTGTGAGATGCTTAAACTAAGTATTGGGTCATGGCTGTGCAGTGGCGCAACGAGGGGGGGGGGGCTGCCGGGCTGCAGCCCCCCCCCCCCCGAGCTCAAACCAACCAAGCGAAAAAGCGCTAAACAATGCTAGATAAAAACAAGACCGAATGATTTGTATTTTATTTAACCTGTATTTTTTAAGTTTATGTTATGATTTATCAAATTTACGATATTGAGGATATCGGTGGTACATATTAGTAGTTGACACCTGCGCCGAACTTAAAACTAATTTGACCTGAATTATATGCGCCTGGCCTTCTGTTTTGTACTGTCCTTCATATACGGCAGGGCCGTAGATAAGGGGGGGTTGAGTGTTCAAACCCTTCCCATTGAGAAAAAAAGAAGAGGAAACATATCATGGTGACGTAACTTTACAATTTTCTACGCCTCAATTAAATTGTTTGTCCTTAAAATTTCTAAAAAATTTCGCATTCGGCGCATTTTAATAAGCGAACACCTCATTTTAATTCCTGCTTTTAAAAATCAATAATTATTATGAATACACAAGGAATAAATATCTACAGGGTGACATAGAAAAAAGTACATTACATAGTGCCACACCATAGAGGACACTAAAATAAGAAAAAAAGTTCCTATGAACATGGGTCCGCAAGGCCTTTGGTTAAAAGATACGGGGTGTTGAATTGTAAATTTTTTTATTTATTTGCAAAAACAATGATAGATACTCCAACAATTGAATTGTAATGGTATGATGAAAAATATGATTAATTAAAACAAAACATTAAGGTTTTAGAAGATGTTCAAATTGTTGCCCTTGTACTTCAATACATTTTTCCATTCTTCTTCTTAATGATTGACGGCATCTTTGAAATATTCCTGGGTCATTACGAAATCTATCTGCCCATTCCATAATTCTTATCCATAACTGTGCTTCATTATGTATTTCTACAGCATAAACTTCATTTTTCGTAAATCCCCAAAATGAAAAATCGAGGGGATTAAGGTCGGGACTACGAGCTGGCCAGGGTACAGGCCCTCCTCGACCAATCCACGTATTTCCAAATCTCCTGTCCAAATATTCCTTTGCCACTCGAGAAAAGTGAGCTGGCGCCCCATCATGCATGTAATACATTCTTCCAGTAATGGCCAATGGGACATCCTCTAATAATGTGTTTAAATCATTCTCCAAGAAATGTCGATACAGTGCACCTGTCAATCGATTGGGCAATCGAAATGGGCCAATTAAGTAATTGTCGATTATACCTACCCACACATTAATAGAAAACCCATATTGGTGACTTCGAATTACAGTTTGATGAGGATTTTCATCACTCCATAGTGCATGTTATGTAGGTTCAGAATACCATCACGACTAAAACCAGGTTCATCAGTAAACAAAATTGATGAAATAATGTTTTGTCTTTGGTTTTGCAACCATTCGCAAAATTGTACACGAGGAAAAAAGTCATGTTGCAATAGTGAATGAATTTTTTGGAAATGGTATGGGCGAAGAAGTTGTTCTTTCAAAATTTGTCTACTTGATTCACGGTTAACGTTTCGCACCGCTGAACTTATTTTCCTGGTGCTTGTTCTCGGATTATTTTCTACCATTCGTAAAACAGTTTCTTCGTTTTGCACAGTGCGACAAGTTCTGGAAACCCCACTATTCACTTTTGGTTTTCTAAAACAGCCATCTTCTCCCAAACGCCTATGCACATCAATAAATGTTCGAACATTAGGAACTTGTTTTAAAGGATATCTTTCTCGATAGATACGTTGAGCTTCGTAAAAATTTGATCTAGCTTCGCCGTAACACATAATCATGTCCCTGTATTCTTCAAAAGTATAGTGAACCATTTTTGAAATCAATTTTGAATTATCAAAGGGAAAACCAATAAAAAACATAAACAAGAACACAAAATACCTACTACCTAATAACAATTATTAAATTAGTTTGACAAAAGTGTCATTATGACACATTATTTCATTGTTACTTATCATTGTTTTTGCAAAGGTTACTTTGATGCTTTTTGAATAAGTAATTTGCATGCATTGTCGGCATTAGATGCATTTGTACTGGAACCATTGCTTCTAGCAACTTGGACAAGGTATACCTTTCGTAAGTATAAAAGATGGGCTAACATTTTTTCAGTCGAAAATAACATACACTGTATAGCAAAAAAGTTAGGACCGATTCAATAGAGATGGAACCGTGTAATGTAGAGCGTATTTGAATTTAGCATGATAAAAAAAACCTGTATAGCACATTTTATCCATTTCTTGCGTCTCTGGCTAAAGATATTCCTAAAAAACAAAACAAATAAATTACAATTCAACACCCCGTATCTTTTAACCGAAGGCCTTGCGGACCCATGTTCATAGGAACTTTTTTTCTTATTTTAGTGTCCTCTATGGTGTGGCACTATGTAATGTACTTTTTTCTATGTCACCCTGTATATATATATTCTACATTGTCTATATATTCTACATTTGGCCCTTTGAGAGGGCATGTTAATTTATAGGATGTCGCAATAAATTTATAGGCTTTCTACGAAAGCGTAGAAGTGCCACCCGAATTTGTGTTTGAGAATTCCGACTTACATGTCAGAATTCTGACTTTTATCTCAGAATTCTGACTTATAACTCAAAATTCTGACTTATAACTCGGAATTCTGACTTATAACTCAGAATTCGGACTTTTATCTCAGAATTCTGACTTTTATCTCAGAATTCCGACTTATAACTCAGAATTCTGACTTATAACTCAGAATTCTGACTTTTATCTCAGAATTCTGACTTATAACTCAGAATTCTGACTTTTATCTCAGAATTCCGACTTATAACTCAGAATTCTAAGATATATGTTAGAAAAATGGAAATTTCCGATTTTCAGGGAAATCTTTCCGGTAGTAGGTATCGAATACTTACAAAAAGTCGATATTGGGTCGATATTGAATAAAAAATCGAAAAATTTAAATTTCCGATTTGCAGGGAAATGTTTCAGAAAGTATCGACTAATTTTAAAACATCGATATTGGGTCGACATCGAAAGAAATCGAAAATTGTAAATTTCCGATTGTTAGGGAAATATATGTTCGGTAGTATCGAATGCTTATAAAAAGTCGATATCAGTTCGATATCGAAAAAATGGAAATTTTCTGATTTTTCCGGCAGTATCGAATAATTTTAAAAAGTTGATATTAGGTCGATCTACAGAGTGTTCAACTTTAAAACTGTTCAAATGCGCAAAAATCTTCATTTTTGAGATAATCGCCTGAATTTTTTTGTTTGAAAGGCCTTCAAAGGCCGCTCTTTTAATCTTTCTACCATTTTCAAAATGCAAATCCAGGGCCGGCTCTGATATTTTTATATCCCCGATTTTCACGAAAACCACAGCGTTAATCAGAACACCCAAAAACCCCAATATACCAAATTTGATTAAAAAATATACAGGGAGTTTCCATTCTGCAGGGTGTCAAAGTTGTGAAAAATAAGAATTTTAACGACATCTGCCAAGTCAAGTGTGCCATGGAATCCCCTCAAAACAGTGGAATGGGCAATAGGACCAGTCAAGGTATTGGTGTGCAAAGTCCAATGCAAAATATACAGAGTGTTCTTATCTGTTCCATCTTAAAGTACTGAATTTTTGGAACTTTATACGGGTCAAAAATCGAGTATACCTATCAAAACCGCACTATAAACAAACTAAGTGTAAAAAATACAGAAGCCTGCCAGTCAGTAAGTCCATATCAGTTAAGGTGGCTGGTAAGTCACAACAGGAAACGCACAGAAAATGTGTACCTTCTTACTTAGACAGTGACTTGTTGAGAAAGATCCAATAATTATTGACCCAATATCGACTTTTTGGGAGTATTCGATACTACCGGAAAGATTTTCCGTGAAAATCCGACATATGATTTTTTTCTATACTTATCAACCCATTAACCCGGGCGCACATTGAGAAGCAGACGACGCAGTTGACGCAGCGCAGCGCAGGGTAGTTTTTTTGAGTTACATGGAATTCAATCGAGGCGCGCAAATTGAGACGCAGTGCAGGGTAACGTAGAACTGCGTCACGTGAAGCCTGCCCGACGCAGTGTTTAGTACACAGTTTTCTGCGTTGCACGTGGAGCATGTTACTAAAAAAACAAATTAAATAAAAAATAGATTAAAAAGTTATGATAAAGTAATTTAGATTCGGAAAACTCTATTGATAAATTGGATTCGCCATAGCCTTTTTTCCAAATATTTACTTCTATAAAAAGTTTTTCTTCTTTTTGGTACATCGTAAAGTAAAAGATCTTCAAATTCTTCATCTGATTCTGATTCGTAACTCAATAATAAACTCATGGTTATTGCCTGTTCATACGCCGCCATAATTACTATAATATTTTCAAACGTAGACGACAAAGGTGTAGGTATATAAAACTGTGCTTCAATGTGCGCTTTGGCTGTGCAACACGCGTAATTTTTCTGCACTGCGCCAGCCTGCGTCTCCTCACCTGCCCTGTGTTGACTGCGTCGTCTGCGTCTCAATGTGCGCCCGGCTTTATCGACTTTTTACAATTATTATTCGATACTGTCAGAAAGATTTCCCCGAAGATCCGAAATTGACACTTTTCGAATTTTTTTCGATATTGGCCAATATCGACTTTTGCAAAGTTCCAAAGTAGTGTTCGCGAATACCTAATACAAAATTGTTTTTATAGTGTTGAGGATTTTTTACCTTGATTTTTATTCTTGTGATGTATTTCAAAACAGTTTTTGTGTATACTAATAGTGTTACAAAACCCTTTAAATATATTTTTTGTGTCACTTGCCATGTGGACTGACTGTCTGTATTTTGGTTAATAAAGCTCTACTCTACTCTACCGAATATATTTCCCTAACAATAGGAAATTTCCATTTTTCGATTTCTTTCGATGTCGACCCAATATCGACTATCTAAAATTAGTCCATACTTTCGGCAACTTTTCCCTGCAAATCGGAAATTTCCATTTTTCGATTTTTTTTTCAATATCGACCCAATATCGACATTTTGTAAGTATTCGATACCTACTACCAGATGGACTTCCCAGAAAATCTGAAATTTTCACTTTTATCTCAGAATTCCGAGTTATAAGTCAGAATTCTGAGTTATAAGTCAGAATTCTGAGATAAAAGTCAGAATTCTGAGTTATAAGTCAGAATTCTGAGTTATAAGTCAGAATTCTGACATATAAGTCGGAATTCTCAAACACAAATTCGGGTGGCACTTCTACGCTTTCGTACTCTCGGGCTTTTATGTAAAAGAAAAAAAAAAGAGTACCTAGTTCTTACAATTACTGCATAGTTAAATTATTATTATTATTATTATGGTTCCACAGTTAACAAAGAAAAAACTACAATCAGTTGCCTAATATTTTTTGATAATATTAGGTTACTTAATTTTTTACAGTCCATTAAAAATGTTTGACCTTGAAAATTTTAAAATTTTCGCCTGCGGCGCAATTCTTAACAATGAAAAATGAACTTTGTTAACCAGCCCCCCCTGACAATAATTTCTGGTTGCGCCACTGTGGCTGTGAAAAGTTTTCTTTGGTCTATGTCGACGATGTTTTAATTTTTTCTAAAAATGAACACGAATATTTGCAGAATTTAGAACTACTTTTCCATAGGTTCAAAGTATATAAACTTTCCTTAAAATTGGCTAAATCCAAATTTGCACAAAATTGAATTTTTGGGTAACATTATTTCATCGCAGGGAATTGAGGTGAATCTTTTGTCGCGTGTCTGCTGTTAGACCGTCAGATAGTGACAGATTTAAGTGCCCCATTTTCGCATACAAGCCTCGAAGAAGGGAAGTTTACGGTGGCCCCTGGGGATAACATAATATATTGAAAATTCTATTTTCCTTAACAGAAATAAAAGCTGTCTGTTGACCATATTTTCGAAAGTATGAAAATATATACCGTACTTTCACCGTTTTAGTAGACATTGCCATGTCTGGGCGGCGCGCCGCCGTGTATTCGGCTAGGTTCGTCAGTCGTTGGCGGGAGGCGGGGCGTGTTTTTTGCTCGCAAAACTCGACTGATAAACTGTGCGGGACTACTGTGTCCCCCGCTAACGACTGACAAACCTAGCTGGACTCACGGCGACGCGCGGCCTATTCCCCTATGTCTACCAAAACGGTGAAAGTACTGTATACATCATCACTATATATATAGCCCGAATAACACAAAAAACATATTATACACAATTAACCCATTATATATTATAGCGCTTTTTGGGTTCACGTCCGATTTTCCCTTTTTAATACCCACCGGTGGACTTCCTCATAGCCTCTTTTCGTTAAGAAAGGAAAAATCGGACCTCCGGTGAAACGGATGCTCAGGCGCCAGTTTTTTAGAGCGGTATGCTCCGCTGTGCTCAGATAACTTTCAGTCAGAGAAAATAATTTCCAAAGTTCAATGGTGTATCGAGGGTAGGGTGTAAGTAAAATACTTAAAAGTTTTACACGGTTTATTATTTGTTTACATAGGATTTCTTAAGAATATTTACAAAACAAAAGGAAATTAAGACGGCCGGCCCAGAGTGGTCCACGAATCTGTAAGCAAAGAAAAGAATATTTATGTAAGCGGGTCTCTTTTTGTCATTCAGATGCGGTGTGTGTTTCATGCGGAAAGCAAGCTCAGAAACTAACGGTTAAAAAAAAATTAGGAAACGTGCGATGTTACTTTATCAAAAGAAAATCAAAGTTTTTAAAGGTTAATCCTATCCTATTCACTGAATCACTAACTCTAGGGTATTTGTTTAGACGGAAAGTTGAAGTTGGCCAAAGAAAAGCTCGTTCTCCCAACCTCGGGTTTAGGGTAGGTTCTAGGAAAGGTCAGGCTAGGGCGGAACAACCTACTAATACTCACCAAGATTGGTATCGGATGAAGGAGAGCCTCCGTGGCAGCCGCAGCCTATTTATATCGTGTGGCGGCGCCACCATCGGCGAGTGTGCTGGCCGCCCATTGGCCGGGGCTGCGGCGATGAATCGGGTGATCGTCCCCACTCTTCCGGTAGCGAAAACGGCAGTCGGAGGCTAGTTTGGCGGTTAGGGGTAGTTGCATTCCCCATAGGGCTCGGACGGTGGTCTCTCTGGCTCGGGCATGTCCAATATACCCGGGCTTCCAAAAAGAACGGCGGCTCTAGCTGCAATCTACCCCTTTTCGGTATCCCACAACCCTTATGGTAACATAAGCATCCATTATTCGGCGGCGGAAAGCCGGAAACTAATCAAAACCAGGATTTAATTAAATGCAATAAAACTGGAATGTCGGCCTACTATGTAGAAAAAGTCATCGGTGTGGACATAAAAAACTACCACGGTGGATAGCCGGCCGCTAAAAATAGCGCGGCGAGGAAATAAGTGGGTGTTAAAATAAAAATTAAAAGGGGAAATTAGTAACTTCGTTACACACCCCTCCTTCTTCCTCAAAAAAAAATTAAAATTTCATTTTGATTTTTTTATATTTCGGACGCCCTGTACCAGGCGTGTGTCGGGCGCATCGGTTAGCGGGCGCAACGGAGTTTTTGTCCGCGGGCGGCCCGCGGCCGCCGGATTGAACTTTTTATCTTTCAATGCGGTCGAAGAAATTTCGGGTATCGGAATTTTGACAAAAGCGGTCTACGGAATATCGGAAAACCAACAGACAATTTCGCTGCGGAGTACGGAAGTTCTAACCGGGGTGTTACGGTCGAGACTTACAAATGGTCCCTACGTAGTTATGCCTGGTTACGTAACGCAGAAGTTTTGTAGGAACTGTCAAGCGAATATTTAAGGTCACAAGAATTTTTGGTCGGTGGCTACTCGGTGCAGTGCCGAACCTTTCTTTGTTCAGAATACGAATATCCCGCGTGACGCTTTTTTTTATATTCGGCCAACTTGATTTAATATCTCGAAAGAACTAACTTTCCGCTCGGTATCGGTTTCTGGTTTTTTTTATATCGGTTACAGACGGACTCTTAACATTCGAGGAGAACTATTCTGGTGGTCGGACTTATGTAGGCATGTTATTAACGGTGTGGCGACGTATACGAAGTCGGAAACGAACCGCGGCGGTACCAAGAAATAATTCCTAGAATGTGACATAAATCGCGTACGATTGTCAATGCCGGGAGGTCCGTATTTCTACTAACGCTACCACGTGTCCTACATTCTCATTGTTTGACACCCGAAATGACAGTTATCGTTTTTTTTTATTTTTTTTATTTTGGCGGCAATAAGAACGAACTCCACGAATGACGGGACAAGAGTAGACACGGAAATTAAGCTAATCGGTATGAGACTAAACTGTACGGAAATGGAAACTAATCGGTTTTTTTTTCAACGGTTTGGCGTCAACGGTAGGTTACGGGTCAATCCTACATTTTACAGCGATCGGTGAAATAGACTTTACATGTAATTTATCTAGGTACATCGGTATATGACAACACACGGTAAGAAAACGATGAGCTTGGTAAATTATCTGGTTGACAGATCAACGGTACTGTTTTTTTTTAAATACGGATTACGCGGGCGGTAAACTTGTTTTGTCGGTTTGAAATTTAATAAACGGATTTTGTGTGAATCCAGAGGTGTTGCGCCTCTCACATGTTCAAATAGCGGTAATTCGGTATCCAAACATTTTCTAGATCGGTTAGTATTTCTGTCAGATAATACTGAGGGGGGTAAGTGATCATTATGGTCGGATATGTCGGTCACGGTGCTCACGGCCGTTTCCGCGAGTTTCGGTATTTTTGTACGTTCCCCAAAACTCAGTGTTCCAGAAAATTCTGCGAGCCTGGTTATGTCATCTGTGGCGGTTTCCACAGGTTCCGGCGACATAACAGTTCTCGTAGAATTTTCTCGGCAGATTTCGCGGACGCGGCCGGAAATTTCTAAAAGGTCGGTCGTGCTCCCCGCGGCGGTTTCCACGGATCTTCGCCACTTGTCGTCCCCTGTAGAAATTTCCCGGTTTCGGTTCGTCCCGCTGGCAGAAGGCTCCGCGAGGTCGATCATTAAATCTACGGCGGTATCCGCGGAGTTAGTAAATCCCTCGTCCCTCGCAGAAACTTGCTGCCCACGGTCGGTTTTGCGGTGGAAAACCTCTACGAAGTCGAGTTTGCTATCCGCAGCGGTGCGTATGGGTCCTGCAACCTTTCGCCCCTCGTATAAATTTTCCGATTTCGGTCCGGAATACCACAAGGGCAGTTCCGAGACATGGTTTCCGGGTTACCACACCGCAAGCAAAACAACTTCGGTGCGCCAGTACAGTTGGCGCGTATATGCCCGATTTCCTTACATTGCCAACAGCTGGGCGGAAGACGCGGCAGGTTATTTGCTGCGCCGCGGTGTGGCCGTACCCTACCTGGTGTCTGTACGGCAGTCGACTGGCGATCGACTCGGACGGCAGAGTTCGGCGGCGGCGCAGCGCTCGTGGCCGATCGGAAGTACCTACTATCAACGAACGCGGCCGGTGTCGTCGCTGATTTGTGGTTGTTACCGCGATGTAACTCCAATAATAATTGCTCTAATTCCCTGGTGACGCGTACAAAAGATCTAAAGTCGGAAAAATCGTTTCGGCGGATATGCAAAAGGAACTCTGGCAGCAAATTGCGATATAACCACGCAAGCTGTTTATCCAGCGGAATTCCCCCATGACGGCGCATTAGAGTTTGCAAATCGGTGATATATTTTGAGACTAGTTCCCCGGTGTGGTGGCGTCTCCTACCTATCTCTGTTTCTAAGTAAAATTTGTAATCAACGGGAAAATAAAAGATCTCAAAATCGCGTAGAAGTTCCGGCCAGGTAGTCCAAGACCTCCGGTTATTACGAAACCAAAGTTCCGCGTCTCCCTCTAGAAGTTTCGGCATGTGCGGCAACAGCCTGTCCCTAGGAATATTCCTTGCCCTACAAATATCTTCTAAGTGTTCAATAAAATCTACGGGATCGGTCCTGCCATTAAAAGAAACTCGCCACTTGTGAACTTCGAGTGGTTCTTCGGCAAGTTGCGCAAGCGACGACGGTACTGTGTAGCCTGTAATTGACGGCACTGATGCGGTAGTACGCGTAGCGACTGTAACGGTCGTACTAGGGACAGCATTCGTCGGTGACCTAACAGTCGCGGCGGGCCCTAACTGTGGAAACGTGAGTTCCGAATTTTTCGGCGGCGGTGTCATTCGTCCTTCACGGATAAACCCTACAAGCCGTTTTTGTTTTTCCTCTGTAGTCCCGGTGATGGCTAACGCAAACTTCGTTAATTCGAAACTTAAATCGGATTCCTCTAACCGGTATATCCATCCTACACGTATATCTGGTATGCGGTCCGGTGGCGGTACCTCGCTATTGGTTATTTCGGCGAATAAAGTTAGCAATCCCCTCAGCAATAAAAAAGATGCGGTGCGTGCTATCAAAAATTGCTTGGTCACGGACGCACGGCACAATAAGAACACCGTGCGGGAACAAAAAATTGAATCAAATAAAAAGAGCCCGGTCCGACTTGCCAGCGATGGTCGTTTCCCGACAACGCGAGGTTGATTCATTTCAAAAACTCCTTTTAAATTCACGGTAAACGATTGCTAAAATATTCCAAACAAATCGGTATTTAAATTCCCTAAGTTAATCCAACTGTTTTTTTATTTCGGTTCCGGCAAGTTGCAAATATTATACGGGTAAATAAGGTAGCGCGCGGTGAAAAAAAAATAAAAAAAAAACTAGTTTTTTTCTGGTTCGCCGTCCGACGGCCGGCGATTTCTATAGCGCGGGGCCGGTACCTAAGTTATTTTTCACTACCTATCTACACAGCAAGCAAACAACTTATAAGATGATTTAAACTTTCGTCGGTCCTCTCTGGATTGTGTCGGCCTCTACCTACACTCCACCTCAACACACCAAGGTCCCTGCTCGGGTACGCCACTTTTTATAGCGCTTTTTGGGTTCACGTCCGATTTTCCCTTTTTAATACCCACCGGTGGACTTCCTCATAGCCTCTTTTCGTTAAGAAAGGAAAAATCGGACCTCCGGTGAAACGGATGCTCAGGCGCCAGTTTTTTAGAGCGGTATGCTCCGCTGTGCTCAGATAACTTTCAGTCAGAGAAAATAATTTCCAAAGTTCAATGGTGTATCGAGGGTAGGGTGTAAGTAAAATACTTAAAAGTTTTACACGGTTTATTATTTGTTTACATAGGATTTCTTAAGAATATTTACAAAACAAAAGGAAATTAAGACGGCCGGCCCAGAGTGGTCCACGAATCTGTAAGCAAAGAAAAGAATATTTATGTAAGCGGGTCTCTTTTTGTCATTCAGATGCGGTGTGTGTTTCATGCGGAAAGCAAGCTCAGAAACTAACGGTTAAAAAAAAATTAGGAAACGTGCGATGTTACTTTATCAAAAGAAAATCAAAGTTTTTAAAGGTTAATCCTATCCTATTCACTGAATCACTAACTCTAGGGTATTTGTTTAGACGGAAAGTTGAAGTTGGCCAAAGAAAAGCTCGTTCTCCCAACCTCGGGTTTAGGGTAGGTTCTAGGAAAGGTCAGGCTAGGGCGGAACAACCTACTAATACTCACCAAGATTGGTATCGGATGAAGGAGAGCCTCCGTGGCAGCCGCAGCCTATTTATATCGTGTGGCGGCGCCACCATCGGCGAGTGTGCTGGCCGCCCATTGGCCGGGGCTGCGGCGATGAATCGGGTGATCGTCCCCACTCTTCCGGTAGCGAAAACGGCAGTCGGAGGCTAGTTTGGCGGTTAGGGGTAGTTGCATTCCCCATAGGGCTCGGACGGTGGTCTCTCTGGCTCGGGCATGTCCAATATACCCGGGCTTCCAAAAAGAACGGCGGCTCTAGCTGCAATTTGAATTAATAACCCGGTTCTACCCCTTTTCGGTGTCCCACAACCCTTATGGTAACATAAGCATCCATTATTCGGCGGCGGAAAGCCGGAAACTAATCAAAACCAGGATTTAATTAAATGCAATAAAACTGGAATGTCGGCCTACTATGTAGAAAAAGTCATCGGTGTGGACATAAAAAACTACCACGGTGGATAGCCGGCCGCTAAAAATAGCGCGGCGAGGAAATAAGTGGGTGTTAAAATAAAAATTAAAACGGGAAATTAGTAACTTCGTTACAATATATATATTATAAGGAAAATCGAATTTTCCATATGTTATCCCCAGGGGCCACTCGTAAGTTTCCCTTCATTATACTCGGCATCAATGTACTTTTCAACCCTCTTCGAGGCTTGTATGCGAAAATGGGGCACCTAGATCTGTCACTATCTGACGGTCTATATTCAAAATTTGAAAAGACCACGGAATATGCGGGAATTAAGGAGTTTCTAGGTCTTGTAAATTATGAACCGAGAATTTTTAATAATTTTGCGGATTTGACTACCTATACTATTACTTAAGTTGCTGAAAAAAGGGTAGGTAATATTTGTAAACGGGAGGTTGAGCAGCAAGTAGCTTTTGAAAAGGTAAAGGAAGCATTTCTTAAAGTACCTATGGTACCTATTCCACCCAGATTTTGACCAAAAATTTTATATACAGTCAGATATTTCGGGATTTGGTTTGAGAGCTTTTTTGAACCAATTGGACGAGAAAAAGGGTTATTGCATTTGCGAGTAGGACCTTAAAGGGTGCTGAACTTAATTACACGGTTACCGAAGAATAAGATGAACCAAGGGTTACTTTTTAAAAAGGGGGACGATTTTCATCATGGTTATAAATTATGTATTCCGGAAAAATTTGTCATTCAGCTGGTACAACAAGAACACCATGATATCGGTCATTTTTGGTGAAGCAAAAACATTTTTGCACATGCAGAAAACAATTTTTTAGCCGCGAATGCGAAAGGCTATTAAAGCTATCGTGAGTACCTATGTGTCATTTATATCAGAACTCGAAGATGTGTAAGTCGGTAGGAACAATTAACACTATTTTCTGTAAGAAATCCGAGGAATTAGTCTGTTTAGACTTGATGGGGCTTTTGCCAAGTTCAAGATTTAGGACAACCAGAGGCGGATTAAATGTCGTGAGCGCCCTAGGCAAGCACCTCATCGGCGCCCCAAGCGTGAAAGTTCCAAAGAATGAGGAATGTGGAACTTGAACAATTTTTTTACCAAATATCAGCCTTCAAATCTTAATATTTAATTTACAATAAATAATTAAAGTTGTGACTGCAAGCTATTCATTTGAAACGACACGAAAAGCGCGAGAATGTTTGTGACGTCACACCGCTCGATCGATTGGAAGGCAGAAGGCAGTGACAGGAGTGACAGCTACACGGAATTAGAGAAGGAAAAATGGAAATAATTGAACATTAAAATAAACAGTTCGGCGGCCCATTTCCAGAGGGATCTGACATAGGTCAAAAATAGGAATCCCCTAAAAGTTTAAATTTAACAAGCACTTCTTTAACTGAATGGTGGGGCCACGGGACTAGTAATTCGTAGATCCCGGGTTCAATCGCACAAGAAGTTTTCTTAATTATCACTGCATTATACCATTTATACCTCTTATATTTATTACTGAATATCATTTTTAGTAATAATTGGGCAATGGTTATTATGAAGATTATTACTCACAATCTACTCCATAGTGTATTATTAGTGTATTAAATAAATTAAATTAAATTCAAAGTACTTACATATCTACCTAATATGAAATTGTCGGTAGCAGGAAAAATGTAATACATTGCTCGATATCTAAGCCCTTTTTGGCCTCGGAGAGAGTTTTAAGACCCGAGGCTACACGGGCCCTCGGCGAAAAAAGTGCGCTTATGCATCTCGCAATGTAAATAACTATTTAATACAGCACACTTTTTTCAAACGTTATCAACAATATCAAGACTGAGATAGACTATAATAACGGATAGACAAGGATGGGACGTTCTCGTTGCTCTTTCTAAAGAAAGCTTGCGTGCGTGCGGCTTGTGCGGCCCATATTAGTTTATACATGGTGCCGCCTCCCACCAGAGGCGCCACCACCAACGAGCTACTTGACGTCACAACCAAGGAGGGCGCGTTACAAGAATGATTTGAATTATGCAGTTTTTAATTGCTTATATTTTGTACATAAAAATAAAAAATTAGTTTTTGTGAACTGTGGTTCATTTATCTAATGGCAATAAATTACGTTTGAAAGTAATATTTTTCAAATTCAATTTTTGTGCAAGTTCCCCATTGTCTCATTGCATAGCTGGTAGTTGGTGATTATACTATTAGGTATATGTGAACCACTGAAGGACATCACTTGACACTTGCTATATTAAAGAGGAGGCGGTTTTGGTCACTCCAAGATAATACTAGTAGGGATAATTAGGTAGGCCAGAACACGTGTACTGGTGTACTTACCCTTCTTATCCTTAGGCGTGAATGAAATATGCGATGAGAGTGAAGAAAGCAAGAGGGACAGAACGAATGTGGAAATTCATGATGTCTCTTTATGAAACAGATGTGACTGTGTATGTGTGTTGACAGACGATGATGGTGGTGTGTTATAATTAATTATGTAAAAGCCTAAAAGAATTTATTAATATTTGATAAATAAAAAATTCTGCGTCTACATTTTTGAAGAGTTGGGCATTCGAAGCAAGTACACTTCTTATAACAATATAACTTCTTATTACAATATCGTACGATATTTTTTAGTTAGGGCCCATTTTTGGGTTGTATTTTCACGAAAAACTCAACTAACAAAGTGCAATTTTTATATTTTTTGAAAAAATCAAAAATTTATTATTGTCATAATTTTTGTCTGAAAATTGGCACGTATAGAGGTAATATAAAATTCCAAGCAACTTTTTCAAATAACTTTTTTTCAATAAAATCACAAATAAAGCGTATTTTGGCTATTTATTTAATTAAATGTATTTTTTGACAAGTAGGTATGTCAAAAGACGTCACGACGTTTAATGATCTCATTTCGAATCTTTTTGGAAGCAGAGATGATTGCCCCACAGTAGTTTCATTTTAGCCCAAAAATAAAAAAAATCCCATATGGTTCCAACTTTTTGGCGGGCACTGTATACAGGGTGTTTCTAAATTATGGTGCCAACGTAATATGACAAATAGAAAATGTCATTTTGAACAAAAAGTTTCCTATAAACATGGGTCCTAAAATGCATAATAAGAATGTTACAGGGTGATAAAAGTATAGTTTGAAAAACATCTTTATCGCAATAACTTCTACAGAAGTTATGCAATTTAAATGAAACTTGGTGCAATTCTTTTGTAACTGAAGTGCAACAATTTTGTGTAAAAACAATTTATTCTCATCGACCAGAGGCGGGGGGCGGGGTAGCACAATTGGTTTTCTACTCATAACTTTTTTGAGGTTATCTTCTACAGATTTCAAAGTATTGTGTCAAAATTTGGTTCCTACACTGGTATGCTCTTTGTGTTGCACAAAATGGAAGCATTATAGAACACCTTCTATAATTTAATTTAATTCATAATAAAGTATACATTCCATCCATAAATATGCCTTTTATCAAGACTAAAATAAGAGAAAAACTAAAATATAATTAACTTATGGAAAATTTCCACAGCAGTACCTATATTGTCTTTTTTGAATTATCAATTATATTATTAGTAATTGTGGAAATACAACAATTAATGTAAACTGTCAAATCTCCATTTGTAATATTCTTATAATAATAACTGTTTTGAATTTTCCATGGCAATTTTGATTTTGTCCGAGATTCAATAATTCAAAGTACGATTTTGTGCAAACCACTAGAGCAAACATACAATGTGTTTCACTTCAAGTCGAGACAATTCATTACTTTTTTTACGGGTTGACCGATTTATTTTTTTAATATATTCTACGTCAAAAGATCTACATTTTGACACTAGTTTTTTTCAGATTCGTCTTTTCCATGACCTACTACGATCAAAATTATACCCCCAGAAACTGCAAAAGTCGAGGCAAAAGTACTTTTTTAGAAAAAAAGTGAATATCACAATCGTATTGGCCATACCCAAAAACCCCACATACCAAGTTTCACGGTCATATCTTATACAGGGCGTTCACAAAATAGCTTCAAACATAGCAAAAATACGGTTCTTCGGAGTACCCTGTACAAACACCGAGATATATTTTGAAATTATTTCTTTGCAGTTTGATTATGGCTCACATAAGCCATCAATTCCCACGATTTCATGGCCCTGCCTTATACATGTTAACTTAAATATCTCTGAGGTAAACAACAACGCCATCGTTTTGAATGTAGGCTCCTTGATTATTGTATAGATAGTTTGATAACCCGGGATATGAAATTGAGTTGGATTCTTAATCTGCCAAGTCTCGCTCAATACAATACAGTCTATATCAGTATCTCGTTGTGTGTATCAAAATCTCTAACTTTTCAAAATTACGTTTAAAACTTCTGATCTTTGAGTGTAATATTCCAAATAATTTTTCTTTAGGTTTTTTTTTTAAAAAATACCATCAATAATATCTAAAATTTCTGTCTTCAAAATGTCAACCTCAAAGTCTCTCACAAAAGCTTCCATCACTTAGGTACACTTTAAATTAAAAACAATAAATTTCAAATTATCTCCTTGACAACAAATAAAATATGCGATGAAGATAGAATCAAAGAACTGATAGTTACCTTACATTCAAAAGAATATCGTAAACTGGGTTCATATAGTCAATACAATATTATTTAGATTTTAGAATGACTATTAATTCTCTTTGGTCTCGTTACAATTCTTGTTTTTTTTACAACCTCTTTTTTTTCAATTTGTTCTTATGGATTTTCTTCCTCTATCTGACTTTCTTTGATTAGGGGTTGATGGTTTACTAACAGACGCACGATTAATCAAGGTTACCAACATTCCTATTTTGTTCGTTAGATCCATCGCATGATTTTTTTAGTTGTTCTCCGTTAACTACAAGGACTTTTTTTAAATTTTAGCGTCGTTTTTTTTTGTTTTTGCTTCTTTCAATTGAGTGTACAAAAATTTCTTCTTTTCGTAATCTTCGGCAGTTAGATCATCAGACATGGACACTCCTATTTTTTTCAAATCTATGGTGTGTTTAAACACGTTAGTAAATATTTTCCCTTTGAGTTGGTAACTTACAAGTTCAATTATTATAACAGGACTTGAACCCTGATTACGCCCTATGCGGTATATGTCTCTAAAGTCATTGCTACTGCACCTGACTCACAAGGCATCGTTAATTATTTTAAGAACTCGACCAGTTGTGGTATTTTCTTTGCAGCGCGAATCTTATCTCTTTTGTCTAGCAGATTCATCATTTTAGTGTAATAAAAATGTACTCTTGTTTCATATCGATGAAAACCAACCGTTATAATTGGCAAAATAACATGACAAGTTCCTATAAAAACTTTCCCCACAGGGCCCACCTACGGAGATACAAGCCCCTATAAAGGACCCTGAAAAATCTTTTTTTTTTTAATAACTTTTAAAATACCTTGTGTAATTTAATTATTTTTTAAACGATGGACGCTAGGTAAGATTCTTTGAAAAGGGCCCATGAAAACTATTTTGGCTTATTTGAGACGGATTAGCTGTAGCACAATGATGTCAATTATTTTACACCCTTTACGATAAAGGCACAAAAATAATATTTTTAGAAATCTTGAACCATAAACTAAAATCGATAAAATGAACTGTTTACGAGAAAAACTATTTTTGTTTAATACGATTTTTATTAAGTACATAATTTTGTATGTCGGTTCAACATGAGCTCCTTCTAATGTTATGCATTATGCATTCCCTAGCTCTACGAATTGAAGATTTTTAAATCCGTACATGTCAAAAAACAACCATAGCAACCAACATCAAATGAAAATAAAAGTGGCATTTTTCATAAAGAATGTAAATTTCATCGGTTTAGGTCTCTTTACGAATGCAATAAAAACAAAAATAGTTTTTTCTCGAAAACAGCCCTTAAACAACCTCCTCGGCCAAAAAAGTGAATTTATGCATCTTGAAATGTACCTAAATAACTATTTTAAGGTATAAAGTAATACCAGTAGGTATAGGGAGTATTATTATGAAACAAAAAAAACGCAATAAATCAGAAAAGTCTAAGTCGGTTCAAAGAAAAGTTTACAGGTGTATCTTCAAATTCAGAGAGCTATGCAGATGGAAAGAATCTGGTGATAGTCTTGATGACGTCAGTTGTAGCTTACCTTATGGGTAGTGCACAATGCGTACGGCAGCTATGGGGTTGGTGAAGAGCAGGGTTCGTGGGCCAGGAGTTTTTCAATTTAATTTATTTTAACGTAAAGCAAATGTTCATAAAAAAATGAAAAAGGGCGCCACCGAGCTTTTTTTCTTTGGGAAGCTGGAAAACCGCATTGATCTCAAAAAGAACGAGTTGCCACTTTGCAATGATGTGATCAATGAAACACAATTTGTATGTAAATCAAATTTTAATAGGCGTAGGACCTACCTACAAACAAAAGTCATCCATCTGGATGAACTTAACCGTCTACAAATGAATAGCAACTTATTTATGGCCTGTCATTAGAGATGTGCACAAAAATATATTAAATTGCATTAGAGGAACTAGCACTTTTCAAGTTCGAACTCTTAAAGTTAACACTTTTACTTTTATGACAAAAGTATTACCGTAGCGCGGTGTTACTTTACAACAGTTTTGACATATTTGTCACTAAAATTACCTGTAAAAATAAGCTAATAAATTGGAGGCTAATGTATGTGATATGATGATATGTATGTGATATTTTTTTAAATTTTTGTGTAAAGTCACCTAACTGCGGTGTCAAATTACACAGTGGTATAAAAATGGATAAAATTCAAAGTAGGACTGTATGAATGGAGACTTTACACATTTTGTAAATTTTAAAAAGTGTGTCGACCCGAAACATTTATTTATTAAAAAAAAACTCCAAATTTTAACAAATGTAAAAGTTTAATTCTTGTAAGACATAAGATATCAATATAGAAAACTTAAAAAAGACGTTCTAAAAACGAAAAAAAGTATAAATAAGTAATATTCAGTCTTAGAAATTGTACTTTGTCGTGTCTATTAGTTGGAATGAATATATCCCTCTCTTCACATTTTGAGGTTTTAAATGTTTAATAATATCGTCTTCACTTTGTTGCCCAGTTTCCTTTTATATACGCGGCCCATATTGTAAAGTAAACTGAAACAAAAAGTTCATATTTACCGAGATATTTACCAACTTTATAAATCCAAACTTATGTGTAAAGTAAACCTAAAGTACAAAAAACAACATAACTTTCTAAGGGAATATTACATTTATTTAAAATTGTGAATACACAGTCATAAACCACCTTATGTTGTATATAGCCAAACAATGTCAAAACAGTTACCAAATTAAGGCAGGTGCCCTTAGCACATACCTGTTGTCGCACAACAGACTAAAAATTGTTCCCTTATTGTAAAGCTCCAGCCATCATGTGGCCTTGACGAATGCTCAGTTGATTTATTGCAACTTTGCCATATTTCATCAAAATTTAATTTTTAGAGGGAACATGCCTGTCTGTGTAAAGTGACCAATAAGTTGCAAAGTAACACCGCGCTACGGTATATAATAATATGATCACTATTCAAAATTAAATGAGGGGTGGGTCTTATTATTACCACAGTACGTAGGTATAGATACTAAGTTTGCTTGTAGAGTGCGAGAAAATAACTCGATTAAAACGTCGGAGAATAATACGTGTTCATCACTTATCTGGTATGGCGTTGAGTCGGGAAGAGCCGGAGGAGAAAACCAAACTGGCAGAATCGCTTGTCGGGTGTAGGCAGGAGTTCGCTGCAACCGTCTTTGCTGCACCCGGCCACAGATTTTAGTTATTCTGCGACCCGGCGTAGGTTCGGACGCCACTGAATCCCGGGACAGCTCTCTCTCTCTCTCTCTATCTATTCCCATTAATGCAAGAGACTAGCAACTGTCGTAAGCACCATCCCAATAGAAAACCCTAAAATAGGTACCAATTCGACCTATACTCATGGTCATGATTTAACTTGTACACTTACCACTTTCTTGTGGGTTTTCTTAGATAACTAGGCAAAGCTGCAGGCTTTCTGTGACACAGGGATGAAAGAACTGGATATGAGTATAGCAGTCCCAATCACTCGGGCAGGAAGTATGCCTACAAGACCATAAAAAAATTTCGAATTCAAAAAGAATAATAAAAAGGAGCTTACTCACTTAAAAAGAAATAGTTCACCAGAGGTGATACTGGCTTTCCAGAATGCAAACGATAGGAAAAGTAAGGCAGGGCAAGTTACGGCACTCCAGAAGATATCGAGAATATTCCGAGGACGAAATAATCCAAAGATCTCGCACAACGGTTCAGCCCTGAATACTTTTTTCCCAACAAAAACGATAGGTATAGTCCTCCTTACGGCAGAATGCGTGCGACGTAAGGGGGAAGAACTCGCAAATATTATAGAATTAGTCACCGTTCAGGGGCATAACTCAATTTTGTGTACAATTTTCATATAATTGTTATTTAATTTATTGTTAATATTATTCTTAACAGTGATGCCTTAGATTATGGAGGGAGGCAAACCCTTATAACATTGGCAATTATTTCTCGTGCTTGAGAATGCAACGTTCTTCCCTGTTTACTCATTTTGCACACGTTAACTCCCGAACATACGAAACGCCACTGAGCTCTATGAACCGGCGGAAAAAACTTGCCAGCGGCCTAAAAAATGAGGTCTGTATGGTAGCCCAAATACGCAGTTAACTTTACGTACTATAGAAACAGGCACAAAGCGCGTTGGCTAACTGCTTTTGTCAGCCGACTGCTTGGTATAAGTGCTGTGTTGCCGTATTTCAAAGACGATGGTAGACGCGACGATGTTGAAAAAAATATAATAAGTGTTTTATCACACCGCGTTAAAAATAAATGATAAACGAAAATGGGTAAGTGGTCCCGTGATGCGAGCTTTATTTTTTCGGTATAACAGAGTTCAGAAATTCGGCTTCAATATGATAAAACTTGTATTCGCCAATAAATAACGACTACTCGTATAGGAAATCTCGCAACGCTGCCCGCATTCTTTAGAAACGTTTTCTTTCGTGCTTTTGACTGTACCACCGGGCGCCACAAAAACTTAAGTTCGCCAAGGAAAACCCGGCGTTGACCAGGTAAGGACTTACCAACCTAGTTTGCCGTAATTTATTCTACAAAACAGGCGGTTTCAGACGACAGAGTGCAATTACTAACCTTTCTGAATATGATGGGAAATGCAAAGCGAAGTGGCTGTGAAAAACTCAATCCTTTCCTCTCAAATAAACTCGTCCCAACCTAAAGCGTCGAACTTAGTGACTTTAACACACCTACAAATCAAAAAAATATTGCGCGATATTTTTGAAACGCTACACAGTTTTCCATAAATTCTGAAATGCCCATTGATGACAACTTAATTGCTGAAGAAAACGTTGATAAAGTGGCCAAAGTTTAGACCACATGCCAGAAATATAAGAAATTTCATACCAAATACCCGAAGCAAAAGACTCTCAGAAGAAAGATCAAAACAAAATTTTGAATCAAGTACCAACGTATTTAGTACCTATACATCTATACAAAGAGGACGATTATAACGTGGTCTCTTTTTTAGGCAAAAAAGAACATTAATTCATAATTGTGTATTTCAACAAATATGCAATGAAAATGAAATTGAAGTTGTAGCGATGATAGCGTTTAATGAAACAAAAATCTCATTAAATTAAATGAAAATGATGTTGGTGTTATAAAGTTAATTCAAATTATAGGAAAGCTACACTCTTATAACATAAGTTGTGTCAGAGATCGCCTGAAATATGAATTTCATAAAAAAAACTTGACGTTGACTAGTACCTACCTTTTGATATCAACAAGTGAAGAAGAAATTTTTTTTGATAACTACTGGTGAATTTTTATTATCTACAACTAGCATCACTACTAGGTAATGTTATTAGTATTTATTACTATTACTGTTTATTACCATTCGGTGGTAATATTTCAACACTCCATTACCTATTTATTCATTTCCCTAGGTAACTAAGGTACCTCAACGGCAACCAATATTAGCAGCAATGTTTTCTTAAATTCTTACAGTAATTACAAAACAAACTGGCAAGGAACATCAAATTAAATAAGACAGTTTTCTTTATAAAAATGGGTAATTCAAGATCTTTAGAGCAAATTATTTTAATTCTGACAATATTTTTGTTTCTCAGTAAGGGAAGAAGTTAAGCGAGTATTAGTCTCAGCCTCAGTATTATCACCTACTGCTATTGCGTACCCTTCATTGGCGGCAGCTTATATAGTTTTCCGAGATTTTGTTCAAACTGGTAAGTATCTACATCCTACATGGCCATAGGCACAGACTAGCCAGTAATACAGACAATTCCTTAGCGACATGTGTCAAAAGGAGACTCGCTTTTAGGCGAAATATCTTCTAAAGAGATAAAACACTGTGCATTTTATTTGATTTTAGGGTAATCTACACAGTAAAGAGATTGTATTAAAACCAAATTTATGCTTAAAATATTGACCGTCTTTCTGTAAATTCAAATGGAGACTCGCTTATTTTTGAAACATGTCCGTATGGAGGCTTCTGTTGCGAAACTATTTATTCTGTGCCATAGGTAAAACCTCTGAAACGCGGAACATAATACCGTTCAAGACTGGTGCACCTAAAGATAATTATAAGATCAACCGACTTACCTGTAAGGAAGTTTGAGCTGAATTATAATGCAGTCTCACCCGATTATTACAAATACTAATGTAGTTTGCTTCACTCTGCGATGTACAAACGTCATACAAACTGTTTTTGTCCCAACCGCCGCCAGTCACCGGATCGTCGCTAAAACCATCTCAGTGCTTATTTTGTGATAGATCGTTAAGGGTTGGGATTCAGGGAGGGTTTGTAATAATCGGATAAGACTGCAGTATAATTCAGCTCAAACTTCCTTACAGATAAGTCAGTTGATCTTATAATTATTGTACTGCAGTCTCATCCTTCATATTACAAATACTAATGTAGATTTTTAAGGAACAAGAACGATCTATCAACATTAATTCAAAGATATTTTGAAAACAGATGCACCTTTGACTAACGTATTATAGGTAGATATTCGTATGTATGTCCACGTCCACCAGTTGAGCAAGTACTCTGAAAAAATGTCTTCAACCATGGACTTATGAACAAGTCTATGTCTTCAACCTTTATGTCGGTCTGCAAGAATGCATATATTGTCCAATAAAAAATAGGTATATGACAAGTATAAAACATGCATGTGGCTCCTCAGAAACAAGGTCTCTGTTAGGAAGTAGCATCTAGCAATAAAATTCTGGAAGAAAAACTGTATATTGCTATGGACTATGACTCTTTCGAATACCTAAATCATGGTAGTCAAGACCAATACAAGCAAATATGGGTAAACTTCTAGAGAACCCCGTATGTAAATTGTAGTATTTCTTGTATCATACTTATATGCGTTGGTAATAACGAGCCCAAGTATATAATATGTATACCATGTTACAAAATTTCGAAACACCTTCAATTTTGCGTTCTTGGTTGAATTTCACCGATATTGTCGGACATTTCTTTGTGACATTATCATTGAGAAAGAAGGAAGATTTATTCCCCGAAAGTTCAGAAAATAAATTTGTTTTTTTTTTGTTAATTTGTTAAGAATTTTGGGTTGACGTTCAAAGTTTTTTTTAATGTCAGGCATTTATGAATTTTGATAGAAGAAGTTGTCTTTTATTCGATTTGTTTTAGGTTTACGTGGCGAAAAAAAACCCAATAATTAAAAATTAAATGGATACATATACCGATGATAGCATATAGGTAATAGGTATCAGGTTTTTTAATTATCCCTATACAGTGTGTCCCAATTGATGTCCCTAATAGGGTTTCTTGAAAATTAGCAATTTTAAAAAATCATAGCAGGCCATGAAATAATTACTCCATCCAAATACCACCACCTATTAGATACTCTCCCTTGGTACTACCAATAAAAAAATAGAGACCATTTGTTTTCCTTGCCCTTCATATATTTCTGAGGTATCCAGTATCAAATTGGGACACACTGTATACTGTACACTGTACATTCTATACACGGGTCCTTATATTATGTTAAATGGTCATTAGTATAAAATATTGGAAATATATATTATAATTTTATTGTTATTATCCTTGCCCCTTTTTGACATTGACATATTATATTTCATTACTCGTATATGCATGCTCTTGTTTTTATTTTTTTTTGCATTGACGCAGCTATATGCCATTTGGGGTTGTCTCCTGTAATAATATAATTATTAGGGCAATGGTAAAATAACTATTAGAAATTCAGAAATTTTGTAGTTACCGTCCTTGTTTGAGTACTACAGCCCCACAAACTCAAGATGGACGCACCTGATACCAAATTTGCTGTCGTAAGGGTCCTACCAAACATTTTATTTGCAGGTATAGTTCGTAAACATGGCGATATGATTTCATCCTAGACTTGTGCAATACAGTCGTGTTCCAATAAATCTGCCTTATTTGGCGAAAATGGTGGTTCCAAGCTACTAAATCGATGTTTTTGTACCAAAAAAATGTGCTATAAATGCTCGACTTTGCATTAACCCACATTGTTCAGGAGTCAGGAGAAAGTTTTCAAAAATTAGTTTTTAATTACCTACGCGGAATTGTTTTCTTCTGATTTATTTTGCACTTCTAAACTATTTAGTTGGTTGCAGTGGCGTATTCAGGGGGGGGGGGCAAAGGGGGCAATTGCCCCCCCCCCCCCCAGAGCTGTCGAGATAAACGAGATTTTTGTAATATCAAAATTAATAATACCAAAAATTATATACTCCTGAAATCTGAAAATGCAGTGAACATCAAACATCTACAATTTGTTATTTGTTTCATCTTGTCTTCTCGAAATTAAAACTTGTGCAGTAAATTTGAGAAGGCGCCGCCGTATATTATGCACACATTCCGTCGGTCGCAGCGCGTCACCGTAAATTAGGCAAAACAACCTACTAAGCATATTTTTCACAATAATTACAGTGTGCACCGCCACGCCAGAAAGAACATTTTCAAAACTGAAAATTTAAAAAAATTATATTAGAAACAATATTAGCGAAAAACGACTGAATGGGTTAACACTCCTTTATGTGCACCCTGAAATACCCATATTTCCAGAGGAGATATTTGACGAGCTCAAGACCAAAAAAAGAATACTTGATTTTGTGATATAGATTTTACTGGTTCGAAGAAGAATTATTTTTATGTTATACAGGGTGTCCGGTAATAACTTAAGAAATTAATAAGAAAAATGGAAAATATGACGGAAAGTTCATATGAACATAGGTCTGCAGATGTTTGGTTTTCGAGATGCAGGGTGTTGAAATTGAAATTTTATTTTCGATTTTTTTAAGTAACTTTTTGAGACTACAAAATTTTCTTGCAAAATCCGGAAGCCGTGTTTTCTTGGAAAGAGAAGTCATAATTTGGTATTATTTTTGGTGCAATCCGTAGAGGGCGCTGCGTACGCTATAATTATTTAATTTAATTTGCCCTAACTTTTTTCACAGCAAACTTTTACGACATTTTGTGAATGTATCCTCTTCCCACACGTTTTCTAAGCAAAAAAGGTTTACTTGGTGAATAACGACAAAGGTGACCGTTTTCGAGAAATTTTCAAATTTCTGCATCGATGCAGGTGCATATCGACACTCGTATGCAATTAAATTCAAAACAAAATTTAAATAAACAAGTACGTTTATTTTTTGACAGTTTAATTAACTTGTTGTTTTTTTTTTCAAGAAAATTTTGTCGTCTCAAAAAGTTACTTAAAAAAATCGAAAATAAAATTTCAATTTCAACACCCCGCATCTGGAAAACCAAACATCTGCGGACCTATGTTCATAATAATATGAACTTTTCGTCATATTTTCCATTTTTCTTTTTAATTTTTAAGTTATTACCGGACACCCTGTATAAAAAAATAATTCTTCTTCGAACCAGTAAAATCTATATCACAAAATCAAGTATTCTTTTTTTCTTCTTGAGCTCGTCAAATATCTCCTCTGGAGATATGGGTATTTCAGGGTACCTACACATAAAGGAGTGTTAACACATTCAGTCGGTTTTCGCCAATATTGTTTCTAATATAAATTTTTAAAATTTTCAGTTTTGAAAAATTTTTGGTATTATTAATTTTGATATTACAAATCTCGTTTATTTCGACAGCTCTGGGGGGGGGGGAAAGGGGGCAATTGCCCCCCCCCCTGAATACGCCACTGACTTCCACGACCGAAAATTTCGCGAATTTTGCGAGTGCGGTTTTCGCGTGATTTTCCCCATGGTTTTCGCAATGATAACGCGTTGTTGAATTGTGTAGCGCTCCATTTTTAATAATCGGAACAACTGTAGATGCAAGCTGTCAAATTTCAGTTCTGCCACTTGCTCAGAAAAAAATTGCGCCAAATTTGAATCGTGCACTTTTATTGAGGCACCCTTTACATACATCCTTATTAATAAAACGTTGTGGTTGTATTTCAAAATGAGGTTGCCATGGTTTTATTTGAAATGAGGTTGGCGTGGAGAAACTTAACATTTCATGTCCAGGGTGTCCAGGAAAATGTTAGGCAGGTACTTACTTCAGATTTTAAATAAAACAGTTCTTTATCAAAGCTGGTTTAGTTTTTTAAAGAATGCAATAAATTTAGAAAAACAAAAGCATAATAAAATATCATTCGAACACCTTCTCCACCAACGTGATACAGATTTAAAGGCGAGCAAGGAATCTATTACAGGTTCGTCTAACTTCTTTTAATAAAAGTCAAAATCGGCCAATTTGGCCACAAATGGGAATTGTGTCGTAACTTTTAACTATATTGTTAGTAGCACTTTTTCGAAAGATTAAACTTAAAGGTAGTTTAATATTTATACAAGCTTCTATTTAAGTTCCACCCAACCGATTGAGCTGAAATTTTATACACACACATTTGATGCTGTTGACAATATAATATTGTAATTTATTCAAAATGGCCGCCGCTCGAATATGGCGGATTACCAACCTTTTCCTTTATAACCCCACTGATATGGATATCAAATAAAAGGGTCTGACGAGTAGAAAACGATACGGTGAGTGACGTCATACTACATCTAATATGGCCGCTGAAGAGGAGAATGACCTATTTCTTCAACGAATAGAAGATGATCTGAGTGACGTCATACTAAATCCAGTATGGCGGTCGCCCCAAGATGGCGGATTACTTATTTATTCACCACCTTCTTGACATGGGTATCAAATGAAAGGGTTTTACCAGTAGAAAACGATAAAGTGAGAGACTTCTTACTAAATACAATATTTGGGATGCCTCAAGATAGCTGACTAATTTTTTTTAGCACCCTCGTGACATAGAAATCAAATACTAAAAAGCACAAAATAAAATAAAAGTTAAAAAACCTTTTTAAAAACAAGCTTATATTTAAACCATGTGAGTACTAAAACAAATAAAATAAGTTTAGGTTTTCGTTAAGGTAATTCCTTATAGACAAGGAAAGAGAAAGGACGCCGCGCTGGCCTACCCTGCCGTGTATATATAGATTTTCTTACGTCGTGTTGAACGGCGGCCATTTTATATGTGGCAGACAAAGCGAGTACCTACGTTGTGAGTTAATTTCGTGAAATTGTGAATTAAAAGTAACAGTGATTAGGGGTAAAATATTCTCTTACGATGGTGAATTGTTCAGCGTTTGGTTGCATAAAAGCAGAAGTGAAAAGCAAGAGCCCGGTATTTCGTTTCACAGGTAAATATATAACAAGCCACTTTTGAAAGATGCCCTAAAATTTAATTTTTTCGCAATATAACTTCTGCAAATTCCTTCTTCATTTTATTATGATAAAGTGCATTGTTTTGTTTGTAAATAGGACCAATATAATTATCTGCAAATAAATAACCGCATAATTCAAATTACATGTCAGTCAAAATGAACTACCTTTTCATTTTTATGCTATGGCACTGGCCTGTCGAGCGATGTGCCAGTCGGTAACACGGCCGCGGGCGCTGTTAGACGTCTTCTCTCTTTCCTTGTCTAAGGGTAATTCAATGCCAAATTACGAATTAAGCGAATTGTAAAGCAAATAAATGCTTACTTCGGCTAGTACTTGCTTATCAACCAATCACTGTCCAATAAAATAACGTATCATTGGCAAATATACCTACGTACTTTTATGAACATTTCTTGCGACAAGCTTTTTGAAACCAAAAAGCTTGTCGCAATTTGGCATTGAATTGCCTAAACTTATTTTATTCGTTTCAGTACATGACTTAAATAAAAGCGTGTTTTTAAAAAGTTTTTTACTATTTTTTGTTTTTCTGAAATATTAAGTTTCTCCATGCAACCTCATTTTAAATACAAGCAAAACTTTTTAGCAGTGCGTGTGCTTTTTCCGCAAAATGTAAAATAAAGCGGATATCTCTCTTATTCACTCGAACCATGGACAAACTGTATAAGATATGGGGAGGAGCAACGAATAATTATATTGTCGCACTCTAAATACAAAAATTTGCAATTAAAGACATTAAAATACTATATAGGAAATATATCAAGCATCCTACAGAAAATCTATACGATGACGATGCTTTTCATGTCAGGCAATGTATTTCTCTATCACCTATTTAATAAAAACGGTTTTCCCCGAAGCGTAACAAACTGTTATTTTGGATCTTGCCCAAGCCGCTCTCGATTCCAAGGAAATATAGTAATTTTTTTATTCGGCACTAAAGTCTCAAAATCGCCTTTAAAAGCTCAAAAATTGTAACTTAGGTATATACCTAATTATATAATATTACATTTAAAATAGACATTACAGTAATGTGTAGGCATATACGATTTGTTTAGAAAAATCGGCATTCACTTCATTTTGCTCTATCACCCATTGAACGAATTGCCGGCGCTGTGCATGGTCTGCTGGTTTGAGCTCCTGAGTGAGCTGAATCTTGTACGCGTGAAGGTGGAGGCCTTTAGTCAAAATTCGTTGCGTGGTACTTCGCGAAATTTGAAGTTTTGTGAACGATGCCGAATTGAAGTTCTCGGGTACCATTTTTTCTATAAGTTGGCTTTGGCGCGATTTGAGAGTAAACGTAGGTAAACGACCACGCGTCATAATTACCCGTCGCCCGCCAAACGTGGCAAAATGTTTAAAACCCGGCAATAAAGATATAAAGATATGGAAAAAATATTTTAAAGGGCTCCTACGTTTTTTTATGACATTGGAATGATTTGTTTTAATAACCAATATTTAAAGAATAAGGTTTTACGTAAAGTGCCCCATTAGAAACCGTTATTTCAAAAATTGCAAGAAAATGTAAAAAAACAAAAATTCATTTTGAGTCAATGAACAAATGTGCAGCTGCTTTGCATCAAATCTGCTGACCAACCTTCGGAACCGAAAACTTTTTGGATATAAAAATTCTCTTCCTTCGATTTCAAAAAATATATATAAAGTGCCCCTCGGCGCTGAAGTTCATTCCTACTAAAACCAAAGTTCCTTGGTTTTATGAAACGAAAGATGCCTCAAACAAAATTTTAATAGTCACCTTCGTTTTAAAGATACAGAGCGAAAATTGAAAATTGGCAGTTTTTGGCTATTACCTTTTCACATATAGGAAAAGTAAAATCGCAGTTTTGTATAACTTTTCTGTAGAATCCAGTGGCGTACTCATATTTTTGCTATCGTTATCCATTTCGGAGGTATGAAGCAAACTTTTGTTTTTTTCAAATGGAACACCTTATATTTGTATAGACATTTGAATTCAGCTTGTTTTCAACTTTCCACAAATATTTATATTTTGATACTAATGACTTTTAATCTCGCTTGTAAAGACTTGCATTAATTCTGATTAAGTACATAGTTTTCAGTTGTGTGCTTTCTTTTGTGAAAAATGGCCGAAATGATAGTTTGTAACAGATATGTAGGTTCAGGTTAGCAATGAAATTCCAAAACGTCTTGCCCAGGGTTCTTTAATTGGAGTAGGCACACGTGGATGAACCGTGAGATCTTTACAGGAGTTTGTTTGTGAACAAGTCAAAACTGTAATAATATTTAACAATAGAATACTTATTTTTAATACAGAAAATATTTCAACCTACCTGGTACTAATTTCCGAGTACAGTGATAAATTATTAGATAAAATATATTGCAATAATGAAAACAAACAGCTACCTAGCTCTGACAAGACGCAAAAGAACGAAGCAAAGGTTCCAAATTGCATATCGCAGGAGTTATGAAAACTCACTTAAAACATAGCAGTTTCTGATTTAAAAGATAAGTATATATTCATTTATTAGTACCGGAGGAGACACCTGTACTTTGATAGCTCAACTAAGGTTACTGAGGCTTCCATGGTCCAGTATGGCGCCATCTACACGCGGGGATATCAAACTACTCCTAATACCTTATTGGTAGGTAAAATGCGAACCCTGTTACAGTTCCTAGCAAAACACAACTATAAAGAAGAAAACATCACAAACCAAATACCTATATTTCGTCACAAGTTTATCAATCGAATGAAGCCGCCGAACTATATTTTAACAGGTACCTACTACATTGTTAATTCAATTATTAGATATATTATTTTATTAACCCCTCAATTGTCCGTCTTCTGTTTTTATACCAAGACTTCTTATTTTAGATATCCGGAGAGAAGACAATCATTTACCGATAGATTTCATACAGCACAATTTAATTAATTTTGGTTCCTTTACACGGCCGAGGCCAAAATACAGTGTGTTCACTCTAAGCTGACACGCGAGAACCTGAGTCTAAGCGCTGCTCAATAAGCTGCTTATGGATCGCTGGCGCTTAGACTGAGGTTTTCGCGTCTCAACTTAGATTGCACGAACTGTAGTACTGTAACCTAGTCCCTGTGAGGGCGACAATCTGTAACCTCGAGCCCCTTTTCGGGCACTCCAGATTGTAATTGCAGGCCCTTTCGACTAAGATTATAAGTTTGATTTTGACTATTATGTAATTTTTCAGTTTGGTTTGGGTCTTCTTATAACCTCTTTTGGAAATAATAGTCGATTTTTCTCGGGCGTCAGGTCTTTGTTATAGCGGTGACCGCCGCTGTTGCGTCAGATAGCTCTTAAGTCCAAGAAAAATAATTCCAGAAGTGCAAGAGTGCATGGTGTGTTTTGAGGGGAAGGAATAGAGTTAAACAAGTAGGCGGTTTTAACAGACTATATTGATGAATACAAATACTTATTACGTTATTTACAAGACATAAAAAATAGTAGACCGGTCCGGGACGGGTTCACGGCAAAACTCTGTAACAGAAATTAAATTAACTTAGCAGGCGGATTCGGACTGCCGGACGGAAAGTAAAAGAATTAATACCCGAATGCGCGGAATGAGAACTAATTTTCAGAAAAGCAAAAGCGCGTGCGGCCGGACTGCCTCGACGGATTCGGCCCAGACAAACGGACAGTTACGGCAAAATTATCAAGCCCAGCTGAGAGGCGTTTTCCCGGTCGCACACCCAGCGGCTTCCTAACAACCTATTTACGGCAGCACAGTGTTACTATGTGGAAGGCGTTGGCCCGGTCGCACATCCAGTAGTTTACCACAGACTTTTCGGCGGTCTGGTGAAAATAGTATTCAGCTGGGAGGCATTGGCCCGTTCGCACACCCAGTGAATTCCCGCTATACTCACCAGTTGACGGAATGTCAGAGGAAAGTAAAGGTAAAGATCTCCTGTCCGTGTCCGCGTGGCGGGTTTTATACGGCCCGGCAGGTGGAGGAGCAGTACTTCGGCCGCCAGCCGACGCATCGAGCCGCGCATCCCCGCTCCTCTTGCAGCGCGTAACGCCGCGGGCGGCGGGCTGGTACAGGCGGAGATGCCTCGCAGCATCTCTTCAACCTCGGCGGCATCGGCGCTGTACTGGGCGTGTCTTCTTACCCCAGTAGCCAGCAAGAACGGGGCTTCTAGCTTCAAAATTGACCTGGAAGCATATCCTACCCCCTTTCTACCCTCTCAGCTTTCTGGCTACCCTCAAAAATACTTTCAAAAATTCGGAAAAGTCAACGGAAGCGGAACAAATAACAGAAATAATTATTCTTAACGGATAATTCGAAATAAAAATACGGAAAATCTAGTAACTTCGTTACACTACTATAAAGATATCCGCGCAATCGACGAGGTTAAGGTTTTAGGGGAGAATCGGGTGAATGTGCGCAGCGAGTAACTGGGCTCACACTTCTTACGGTAACATCGTCTAGTATTCGTTCACAAACTCGTGGCGACATCTATCTGTGAGAAGCCACACTCTACTTTTCGTATGTTTTGTGGATGTGCATTGTAATTCAGTGATTCAGTCCGACATTTTTTTTTCAAAGCTAGTTGGTCTAAATTTTCTGCGGTGTCTGAAAATTGTGATTCGATTTTTAAAATTTTGTTTTCATTAGAAACAGCTCGTTTTACAGAATCACTTTTCATTAAATCTACTTTTATTACTAGCTTTACCAGTCGTAATAAAATCTTCAGAATTTTCTAGTCGGTTAAGTGTGCGCAAGTTGATGAAGGTAAGTGTACGCGCGCACAGTAACCCCAATATATATTTAAGAAGGAAAATATTCTAATTTTATTAAGGAAATAAAATTACAGATGCCGGAGTCAACGTTAAGGAAGAAGCTGAAGCTGGATGAAGAAGAAAGATAAAAAGAAATGCGTTTAGGCGGCAGTGTTACCTTCACAAAAGATCAAGGAAAAGAAATAGCAAACCATATCTTGAAGTTGTCAAAAATGTTTCATGGTCTCAATCGGTTTCAGCTTAGAAGATTCCCTTATGTATTGAACTGAAGAACAAACCCAAGGTGAAAATTGCGCACAATCACCCGACTCTCCCATAGGCCTTGTAGAGGCAACTCCTTCAACGTCGTGTAGGGCTATTGAGAAAGAAGTTGGGGTATCCAAGACTATAGAGCTCAATTGGCATTAAAAAACATAAATTCAAACCCTATAAAATAAAGATTGATGATAGGTAGTGATGAGGCATATTTCTCAAGTGCTGGTATTTTCAATAGGCAAAATGCTAGAACTTGGGATCGAGAAAACCCCCATAATATATTTGAGCGAGAACGACAGGGTAGATTCAGCTTCAGCGCCGCATGCTTCATTTTGGGGCGACAAAATTGGACAAAAATGGATAGGAATTAATGGACGTATGATTTCGTTTTGTGGGGTTATTTACAAAATATAGTTTACAGCACTCGACATCACAACGTATTAACTACCTACGTGACGCTACCACGCTCGCATTGCAAAGTCTTCAGAGACGATCAATAATAGTCTCAAATGCACTACGACGAGTAACAAGAATGTGCGAATTTTATGTTAAAGAAAATGATGATCATTTTGAGCAACATTTGTAATTATTATGGAAAAATTTTAATTATTCTTTTTGTTAATATACTAATATTATTATGGTTATGATGATATTTCATGGCCTACTATAATGCCACGCATACAATTTTAGAAAATTGTAATTAACTCGTTTAAGCTGAAAACAAGCTGAATTCAAATATTTATACAAATTCAGAGTGTTCCACACATTTGCTTTATATCTCTGAAATGGATAAAGCTAGCAAAAATCTGACTACGCCACTGGATTCTACAGAAAAAGTTATACAAAACCGCGTTTTTCCTTTTCCTATGTGTGAAAAGGTAACTGAGGTGCAGCCAAAAACTGCCAATTTTGCCCTGTATCTTAAAAACGAAGGAGGCTATGAAAATTTTGTTTGAGACATCATTCATTTCATAAAAAAAGGAACACAGTGTCGCGAAAACCGCAAGTCTCTATCTCTAAAAATAAGGGAGATCCAGTGGCGGATTACCCTATAGGCAGAGTAGGCTATAGCCTAGGGGTCCAAGGCTTTAGGGGGCCCGTTCTTATTTCGATGTTTCGATCGGAATTCGGAATTGGAAAAGGTTTTACATTTTGCAATTTGCAATTGCAAATTTCAGACAAAGAAAACATCACTCCTTAGTTTTGCATCTAAGCTGTTGGGAATTAGAAATAGGGCTTTTAGCGACATTGTGGCATGATATTTTAAGTAAGTTCAACAAAGTAAGCAAATCACTTAAGTCAACCGACGTCGATATATTTTTAGTTGTTAGTCTGTATGATTCGTTACACCATTATGTAACTCAGGCACGGGAACGATTTACGTATTATGAAGAAAAGGGAAAAATTCTTTCAAATTGTTCCACTTACAAATTTTATGAAAAGCGACAAAAAATAAGAAAATTTCAATTTGATGAAGCAAAGTCAAATGAATACATTTTCGACGGTCGAAGTAACATTTTAATAAACACGTTTAATGTGATTATTGATAATCTTATTGCGGAGCTAAACCAGCAGAAAAAATCCTATGTTAGCATTTCAGATCGCTTTGGATTTTTAACTTTAAAATGTCAAGATGAAGATATAATTTTGAAAGCAGACAAACTTCAAGGAAAGTACCCAGATAATTTAGACCAAAGTCTCGGAAATGAGTGTGTAAAGTTCAACTATTTTATTAAAGAAATTGACCCAAATCTTGATAATTCTAGGGCAATGTTAAAATTTATAAGAGAAAAAAAAAACTAATATCTACTTTCCCTAATTTAGACACATCATGAAGGATGTTCTTGTGTATGGCAGCAACTAACTGTTCGAGTGGGACATCTTTTTATACTTTTATACTAGTTTAAGTGACGAAAAGACCATTGATCTGTCCTTACTGGCTATAGAAAATGAAAGCTTTGTAAATTTGTAAGCATAAAAGCCAGGAAAAAAGTTTTAATTAATATTAAGTACCTATGTATTTACTCTGTTCTTAGTACATACAGTTAAATGTTAAATTACTGTTTTTTCAATATGTCCCTTTCTAAAATATAAATAAATTGTTGATAAAAAAATTATATCGGCACTTAAAATTTGGCCTAAATTTTACCTAATTGTTTTATTGCGACGGGTCAAGGGGACCTTAAATAAATTTAGCCTAGGGCCCAACATAGCTCTAATCCGCCCGGAGATAGCCTGCAAAAGTGTCGAAAACGGGACACCCTCTACAATCAGAGAAGCAGAACATATTCATTAAATTGTGATTTTACCTTACCTTTTACCTTTTGGTGCAGATACCGATATACCTAAGGACTACCAAACTAGACATTACTAACAACTACCTACATACCTTTTTACAAAATATAAAACCTGAATTTTAACATCCCGTCTTTTGATTATAAAGCCCATGCTCATTGCTCATATTATTAACTTTTTTTATCAGGTTCATGTCTTCTATTGATCCTTCTTTTGCGGTTTAAAAATAATTGTACTATATACTTATTTATTCTTATTTTTAACAGCTAACATAATAGCTACTTACCTATTATTATACCACCTTCAGGTTTTTTATTTTCTTATTCTTGTTTCAGGTTTGGGGTAGTATGCTTAGGAATATGTGCAGTTGTCGGAGGGGTAAGTAGCAGATAGAAACTCCAATTTCAATTCAAATGCGTAGGTTTATATTTTTACATAATTGTATAAAATTATTCCTAGATGCTCTAAAGATTACGTATATTGGGGTGATTCAGTTATGATTTAAAAAAATTTAAACCACAGGTGGAAAAAAATAGCTTAATACGTATATGAAATTAAAAAATCTAAAGTCAAAAAAAAAGTATTTTTTTACTACTAACCTGAGAAATCACCATTATTTACCTCATTCCTCTAATGAGAAGTAATATTTCTCTCCCAAGGTAAATAATGATAATAAACAAATACCTAGGTAAATAATGAAAAATTTTCTATATATGACATTTAAAAAGTAGTTTATTGTAATAAGCAAAAATATATATCGATTTGTCCTCGGATTTGTCCCTATTCAATGTTTATATAAACATCACGTTTCTGGGGCACCCAAAGATGCTGGATGTAAAAACGTATATTATTCATAAGCCTAAGCCTGAACTGTTCGGTTCTAAATTTAATAAAAAGTGCAGAATTAGATTCCTATATTGTCTAAAATTATTTTAACCAAGTCTGCTTCCTATTAACCCAATAGGTTATGGGCCCAGACACAAATTAAGTATTGTGTTCAGTGTTAGTTGATAAACTGTTAGTGAAGTGTTTCAGCAAAAAATGCAAGTCAACGAAACTAAAACCAAAAGAAATATCAAACCATTCAATGGAGATAAATACTCTATTTGGAAATTTAGAATTCGTGCTTTAATTGCAGAAGAAGATGCACTAAAGGTTATAGATGAAGATACACCTGCAGAAATAACCGATGTGTGGAAAAAATGCGAAAGGAGTGCAAAAGGTATCCTTATTGAACATTTAAGTGATTCCATGATTGGTTTTGCCACAGAATCAGACAGTGCTAGAAGCATTTTCCAGAAAATGGATCAAATATATGAAAGAAAAAGTTTAGCCTCACAACTAGCCTTGGAGAAGAAATTGCTGAGTTTGAAATTTAACACAGACAAACCTCTCGCTCAACATTTTATTATTTTCGATGAAATGGTGGTCGAATTAATGGCAGCTGGAGCTACACTGAACGAAATGAGCAAAATTGCCAGGTTATTGTTAACTTTACCAACTTCATATGACGCAGTAGTAACAGCAATTCAAACTTTAACTGACGAAAATCTAAGCCTTGCATTGCAAAATGCTGCAAGTAGAAACACATCATAAAAATAAAAAGGATGACAATAAAAATCTGCATAAAAGAAAATGGCAACATCAACAAAATAATTTTAAAAGAAAACAGAACGCTTCAAAATATTATTACCAATCGAACAACTCATGGAAAAATTATAATAAAAGTAATGCGAAGAACTCGGAACTAAAATGCGAACATTGTGGAAGAAAGAACCATGAAAAGAAGAACTGTTATTTTTATAAGCGACAAAAAGCAACAGAAGATCGTCAAAGAACAATACAAACTGTTCAAATTGAAGAGAACAGTGAAAGTTTTGCTTTTATGTGTGGAGAAGAAGCCGCCTTATTAAATGAGGTACCAAATAAACAAAATGAATTAAATTTTGTTTTAGACTCAGGTGCGACTGACCACATAGTTAATCAAGCAGATGTCTTTACAACTGTGAAAGACTTAGAAATACCACTCAAGATTTCCATAGCTAAGAAAGGTGCTACCATAAACGCTACAAAAGTTGGAACAATAAAAGTAGTAACAAATATGGGGGTAACTGGATTTTTAGAAAATGTTTTGTATGCACCCGAAATACCAAACAATTTGCTGTCCGTCCGCAGGATGCAAAACAATGGTATGAGAGTAATTTTTAGTGAAAATGGAAATGTAATTGTCAAAAATGGTAGTAAGACAATATTAACTGGTAAGTTATTAAATAATTTAACATGTGTAAGTTTTACAATAACTAAAAGCATGTGTAACCAAGTAAATTTAACCAAAAATATTACCTTAAATTCATATAAATTTTGGCATGAACGACTAGGACATATTGGTAAGTCAAAATAAAAAGAAATAATCCACTTATTGAAGCTGTAAATCCCACAGACGAAATATGCGAAGCTTGTGTTTACGGTAAACAAGCACGTCTTCCTTTTTCAAAATCTAAAGACAGATCTCATGTTAATAGGCCATTGTTTATCATTCATTCAGACATATGCGGGCCAATAACACCTGCTAGCATAGATGAAAAAAAGTATTTCGTAACCTTTATAGATGAATATACGCATTACACGGTTGTTTATTTACTAGGTTACAAATCTGATTTAATAAAAGTTTTTCAAGACTTTGCAGCTAAAAGTGAATCTCATTTTAATTTAAAAATTGCTTATTTATACTGTGATAATGGGAAGGAATATCTGTCTAATGATTTTAAAGCATTTTGTGTACAGAAGGGTATCCAATATCATTTAACGGTACCATATACCCCTCAACAAAATTCGGTCGCAGAACGAATGAATAGGTCATTAACTGAGAAGGCACGAGCCATGATACATGGTGCAAACTTAGACAAAAACCTATGGGGTGAGGCAGTTTTAACTGCTGCTTATTTACTAAACATAACTCCTACCAAAGCCATTGAACAAAATAAGACTCCTTATGAACTTTGGCATAATAGAAGACCAAGTTTAGAACATTTAAAAGTTTTTGGTTCAACAGTATATATTCATAACAAAACCATTCAAAGCAAATTTGACAAAAAGTCATTTAAAGGCATATTTGTTGGTTACGACCCAAATGGTTATAAAGTACTGAAAGTAGAAACAAACACGTTCATTACAGTTCGTGATGTTATATTTGATGAAGTCAATTTTAAAAATACTCGACCCCTTGTACACTCGGAAATTGAAAATGCTACAGAATCAAAAAGACAGAAAACTGATGAAACAATTGAAATCAGTGAAAATATTAACAAAACTGTTCCTAAAACAGACAAAGTTAATAATGAGACGCCCGAAAATATGGATCGTGTTTCAAGTGTAAACAAACGACGGCAAAGTGAACGAATTAAAAACATGCCCAAAATTTCTTATGAAGAGCATGATATAAATAGCCTCGTAAATAGCTATTACCTAAGTTCACAGTCGATAGTTTGTGATATTCCCAAATCATATCAGGAAATTAAAAACCGTGATGATAAATTTGAGTGGGAGAAAGCAATAAAAGAGGAGATTGATTCTCTTTTACAAAACAATACGTGGACATTAGTACCTCGCCCAGTCAACAAAAACATTGTAGACTGTAAATGGGTATTTACCATCAAGAATGATGCTTTAGGAAACCCATATAAATATAAAGCGAGATTAGTGGCTAGAGGTTTCAGTCAAAAATATCTATTAGATTATTACGAAACCTTTGCGCCGGTCGCACGTATTGCTACTTTTCGATTATTCATTGCTTTTGCGAATCAACACAATTTATTAATCCATCAAATGGACGTAAAAACCGCATTTCTTAATGGCTTATTAAACGAGGAAATATATATGCGAATACCGGAAGGAATAAAAGAAAAAAATGACCGTGTGTGTAAGTTAAATAAATCAATATATGGTTTAAAACAATCAGCTAGGTGCTGGTTTCAGCGTTTTGATCAAGTACTTACAAAACATGGATTCCAAAATTCCGCTGTAGAACGATGTTTATATTTTCTCGATAAAGGCCATATTACTAAAAATATTTACGTAATACTGTATGTTGATGATCTTGTCATCGCAACTTATGACAAAGATACAATGAAAAATTTTAAACAGTATTTAATGAAACAATTTTCTATGGTAGATCTGAAAGATTTAAAACTCTTTTTAGGTATACATATCGAAAGAAAAGACAATTTTATTACATTAGATCAAAGTGCATACTTGCAAAGCGTTTTAACAAAATTCAACATGAGTGACTGCAAAGCTGTCAGTACACCTTTGCCTCTTAAATTAGATTTTTCAGCATTAAACTCTGATGAATATTATGACGCGCCATGTAGAAATCTTATTGGTTGTTTGATGTATGCAATGATATGCACTCGTCCCGATTTATGCACAGCCATAAATCTTCTAAGTAGATATCAAAATAAAAATAATAAAGAACTTTGGCAAAATTTGAAAAGAGTTCTAAGATATGTAAAAGGGACATTAAAATTTCGATTAATTTATAAACGAAATGATTATAAAGAAATTTTAGTTGGTTATGTAGATTCTGATTGGGCCGGAAATGAGCTTGATCGTAAAAGTACTACTGGCTATGTTTTTAAATTATTTGATCAAAATATGATTTGTTGGAATACCAAAAGGCAAAATTCCGTTGCAACATCATCTACTGAGGCCGAATATATGGCACTTTTTGAAGGTATAAAAGAAGCTTGTTGGTTGAAATCTCTTTTAGCAAGCATAAAATTTGAATTGGTAAAACCAATACCTATATTTGAAAATAACAACGGATGCATTGCAATTGCCAATAATCCAACAGATCATAAAAGATCAAAACATATCGACGTTAAATATCATTTTTCTCGTGAAAAAGTTGAACAGAAAGAAGTTAAATTAATTTATGTACCCACAGGTCAACAACTAGCAGACATTTTCACAAAACAGTTACCTGCCGGACAATTTATAAAGCTTCGGAGAGAACTTGGTTTGGACGAGAAAGCAAATAACATTGACCAAAATTGAAATAATTTTAATTATTATTATTATGTATTCATTAATCAATTTTAAAGTCTGATTGGGTTTTTGACTGGGTTTTCCCCAATCCATAGTAACAAATGTTAGACTTTTGTTAAATTCCCAGAAGTAAAATTAAAAGGAAAAATGTACTGCACTCTCTTAAATTTTGTAATTTACAAACTCAATATATTATTTTTGAGTGGGAGTATTGTAATAAGCAAAAATATATATCAATTTGTCCTCGGATTTGTCCCTATTCAATGTTTATATAAACATCACGTTTCTGGGGCACCCAAAGATGCTGGATGTAAAAACGTATATTATTCATAAGCCTAAGCCTGAACTGTTCGGTTCTAAATTTAATAAAAAGTGCAGAATTAGATTCCTATATTGTCTAAAATTATTTTAACCAAGTCTGCTTCCTATTAACCCAATATAGTTTCATTTTATCAGCTTGAAAACTGAACTATCAGGATACTTCTAATCAAATATGTAAAATATGGCAATATTTTAATGTTAGTAGTAAAATAGTATATTATACACCTAGGTTGAGAAGTGAGCCATTATTTACCGAGCATTTTTATATCCTGAGGCGCGTAGCGCCGAAGGATATAATATGCGAGGTAAATAATGGCCTTCTCAACCGAAGTGTATATAGAATTTTTTTTACTACTAACATTGAAATATTGCCATATTTTACATATTTGATTAGATATTTTAGTCATTTCTCGCTTTTTTCAAATACTTCGAAATATCAAGTAGCCTGGGAGTTCAGTTGTTTAGCTGATAAAATGAAACTAATTTTTAAATGTCATTTTCCAGAAAATAGATGCTACTTAAAAGTTCGAGGTAAAACGTGTTCATAAAATAATTGGAAAATGGGTGAAAATTTTAGTGATAGTGATATAGAGATGGAAATGTGTACCCCGCCTGAACTTAGAGATGCAGGAATTAGTGCAAGCGGTGATTTGTTGCCAGAAAAATCGAAGAGATTGTATATGAATGCATACGGTGTGAAAAAAAGAATGCTGTTAAAATAACAGAAAATGTTTTATTGGTATATTTCAAAGAAAAAGCTGACTGCAAAAAAGTATCAACATTGTGGGCAAATTATTCCATGTTGAAAGCCACTCTTAAAATAAAGGAAAACATTGACATTTCAAAATTTTTTAAACTCACAGCATTTTTAAAACAGAAAAATAATGCTTATAAACCCAAAAAGTCATGTGTATTTGCAAAAGAAGAAATCGATAAATTTATAATTGAAGCTCCTGATGATGAATATGTAGCAAAAAAGGTACATTTCATTATTAATTTATGTTTAGCTTTTTACAAAAACTCGATTCTAGGTGATTGTGGTAATTGGGGTGGCAGGTGCCTGCAGAACAGATGAACTGTATAATATGGTTGTTGATGATTTAGACATCAGAGATGATACTATTGTAATAAATATTCCTAATTCGAAGAATGGAACATCTAGGAAGTTTGTTATTGTTGAGCCACAATGGATTAATATTGTTAAAAAATACCTAGCTAACAGGCCAACTGACATTAGAAAACTTTTTATTTTATACCGTGGAGGTAAACATATTAAACAAAATATTGGGCACAATACTATTAGCAAAGTACCCTATGTCATGGCTCAATATCTGAAATTAGAAAATCCTAAGTGTTATACTGGTCATTCTCTTCAGCAACACTTCTGGCAGAAAATGGAGGAGACTTACTAAGTTTAAAAAGGCACGGCGGGTGGAAGTCGGCTAAAGTGGCTGAAGGATATTGAGGAATCAATAGCTGACAAGAAGAGAATTGCTAAATTAGTACAAAAAACCACCTTATCCAATGAAAATTGAAGTATATCTTCCACTTCCTTTGTACGTCAAGATGCTGTCCTAGAAAACTTCCAGGCAACTAATCATTTAGTGCCAAGTGTCAATGAATGTTCACAAATTACGAAAAATATTCATAATACAGAAGTACATATACCTGTTACAAATGTTAATTCTATTAATACAGGACATGAAGGAATACAAATGATGTGCCATAATTGTACAATTAATTATAATTTCAAATAATTTTTTTTATAATTTTCATTATCCCATACTTACCAGTGTTGAATTTTCGAGTTTGTTTGTTTTTTACTTAGAATTAAGTTAATAAGAGTTTCTGTTCATTTTATTAAAAATATAGAAAAATTTTATTATTTACCTAGATATTTTTTTATTATCATTATTTACCTAGGGTGAGAAATATGACTTCTCATTAGAGGAATGAGGTAAATAATGGTGATTTCTCAGGTTAGTAGTAAAAAAATTCTATATACGCTTCGGTTGAGAAGGCCATTATTTACCTTGGTAAATAATTGCTCACTTCTCAACCTACTTGTATAATATACTATTTCGATTCCTACATAACGGCTGGTAAGCTCGCTCGTCAAGGCTGGTGCGCAGTTGTCAGTTGCACAATATATCGTAAATGTAGGTTTTTAAGTTTTCACAGAAATCTCAAAAAATTTCAAAATATTCTGCTGTGATGATAAAAACATCGTATTCTAAGTTAATTTATTACTTTTGTGAATCGCTTTTTGATTTCCAATGTCAATCCTTTTCTTATTTTGTAAATATCAATGTCCCTAGTGCCCAAAACGGTTGTGCATCAATTACAACTGTGCACAAAACGTAGAAATGCACTCAGTGTTGTTTAGACGAGTTCTTCAAAAGTGCCACCAGCAACTTGACTATACACGCACAAGTTTATTGTGTTCGTAAGCGTCAGAACTTAGCACCGCCTAGCGCGTATAAGAAATCTGTTATGATACGGTACAAGGTCCATGGCCGAGTGGCATATAATGAAACTGCGACTCCATGATGAGATATTCCTATAAGATTGACCGGTAGTAATTTTCTCGTGTAGCAAGCCGATTCTACTTATACTATCATACACCAAGCAGCCAGATATACAGGGTGGAGACTTTAACTGGAATAAATTCGCTAGCGAGGAGCTAAGACAATTTTCAAAAAATTCCCGAAACACGTCAACGTTTTAATGTGTTTGCCCACATTGTCCAAGCAATCTGAAAAATATAGCCCTTCAGGGGGAGCTGAAACCACCCTCAACTTTTTTCAAATACAACCCTATGGCTTGTGACCTCTCATTGGAAAGGTGACGGAAAGGCGAATCCAGCGCACTAGTCACATTAATTTTTTGAGAAGGTTGAAGGTTGCAAAAGAATTGAAATGTATTTTTTTAATTTATTTTATTTTCAACGCAACGATTGTTCAAAATGTACACCATTTACTTATTGGCAACATCCTAATTTGTGATAGATTTCATCCCTTACATTACGTAACATTTCGGGTGATATTTTCGTGGATTCAACTCCTTCAGCTCATCAATGTTGTTTGGTTTTTGAGTGTACACCTTACTTTTTAGAGGTCCCCATAATAAGAAATCTAGTGGTGTAAGATCTGGAGACCTTGCTGGCCACTCAATGGTACCTCGTCTTCCAATCCATCTACCAGGGAAAATTGTATCCAGATATTGGCGAATAACAACAGTGTAGTTGAAACCACAGCCTCTCGTCGGGCATATTATGATACATAGAATTGGCATTAGTTCGTCTTGGAGAAAACGAAGGTATCTTGCTTCGTTTAGATTTTCATCGAAAAAAAAAAGGACCTATGACTCTATCTTTTATTATGGCGGCTCACACATTAATTTGTTTTCTGAGGACGCTGGATATGAATTTCTCTTATCCAATGGGGCTTCTGTTCGACCCAATAACGACAATTTTGACGATTTACGTTTCCATTTAATATAAAAGTAGCCTCGTCTGAAAAAAGTATCCACTCTAAAGATAAATGGTTTTGATCAATATGGTTCATCAGTAAATCACAAAATTCAACTCGTCGATCTGGATCATCTTCAACTAACTCTTGAACAGCTTGCATTTTATATGGCTTTTTTCTCGTGTTTAAGAACTTTCAAAACTGTTTTGTGGTTAAGATCATTATCGCGAGCCAGTTGACGAGCTGAAGTGACTGGATTTTCTTCAAGAGCAACTAGCAGTAACAGGACTCATTTCTCGATATCGTTTCTCTATCTTACTAACAGTACCTTAATTTATTAGTAGCAAATCGGGATGAGTTTCTTGGAAGAGACGAACAAACTCGCATTGAGTTCGCGTTCTATCACCATATCCAATTATAATCAAAATTTCGTTTTTCAGAGATTCACTTAAATAAGGCATTTTCTGTGGTTTACAACAACAATTCGTTTCTTTGAATACGGCATTCAAATTAAATTCCACTTTGTAGCTGTGTAAAGCACCAACAAAAAGTAATACTATCAGTTGTGGCAAAAAATTTGGTTGGATTTTTTGTGGGAACGTCTCAAAAGCAAAATCTACATTAAATGGTGCACATTTTGAAAAATCGTTGCGTTGAAAATAAAATAAATTTAAAAAACACATTTTAATTTTTTTGCAACCTTCAACCTTCTCAAAAAATTAATGTGACTAGTGCGCTGGATTCGCCTTTCCGTCACCTTTCCAATGAGAGGTCACAAGCCATAGGGTTGTATTTGAAAAAAAGTTGAGGGTGGTTTCAGCTCCCCTGAAGGGCTATATTTTTCATATTGCTTGGAAAATGTGGGTAAATACATTAAAACGTTGACGTGTTTCGGGAATTTTTTGAAAAATTGCTCATCTCCACCCTGTATAAGAGCACGAACTGTGAGCAGAGTCCTGCGACAGCGAATTCTACGGCTCACAGCGCGAAACGGCGAGAGAAGCCGAGTTCTTCCCTCTGTTTTTGACTCGGCATTACTGGCGATTAGGTTCTTTGTATGAAACATCGTTCATCTAGTACCCCAATAAGGAAACTAATAAAACATATATTAGGGAATATCCTTTTTTTTTAATTGATTGAACAGGCTGCAGTAGGGTAAAATAAGGTACCTACACATTCTACGTTAGAAATAATTAAGAAAATATGTATTGAATAAATTTGATATATAAATCTTACGAGCTAAGGTTGTAGAAAAAGAATATTATTAATAATAAATCACCTTCAGCAAAGTTACAAAGCATGTATATATCTTATAACTAAATGCAAAATGTGCGTCAACAAGTTCATCAATAAAATTAAAATTAATGAAAGGTTATCTTTTGGGGTTGAGGGTCGTAACAGCGGAATCTCTTTACATAATTTTCGTGGGTTAAGAGTGGAGATGAAATAGAGATGAGGATGAAGGTGATGAAGATAAGGCCTGAGCGGCAAATAAAACCGAAAATTATCGACCTGGCGAGACTTGTCGTAGAATAAATTAATATAGAAAAATAATTGCAACAGAAATAAAACACACTAAAGCGGCGGCCACAACGGAGCACCGCCCATCGCACCGCACCGCGCCTTGCCTGGACCATAGCCTCGCACAGAGTCTGGCCTGCGGTGGCCATACAGGCGCACTGCACATCGCCTTTTCGTAGTAATTCTCGTGTTTAAACTGCCTTGTTTTATTTAATTCATACCTGGATGCAATGGAGTTAATTTAGTTGTCGTCTTCATCGGAATCATCATCCGACGAAAAAGACATTTTATTAAATTCATGTTTAAAAAAGTGGAGGGTGCTTGGAAAATGTTATAAAATCACGGTACATCTAAATAAGCAAAGGAGAAAATTTGGTGAATGTCATAATCTTTATCGTGTGTGCGATGTGCGATGTGCGAAGCTCGGAAAATACCAAGCTTTAATACACTGTGCGAGGCGAGGGTACAATGCTATGGTCCTAGGCGCGGGGGGCGATGCGAAGTGCGGTGCTATGTGAGGTGCGCCAACGTGGCCACCTACTCACTCAGTGTGTGACTCACCAAAGTTGTTATATTATAGCCTCGTAGTAGGAAAAACGTGCAGATTTCAAGTCGGTTATTCACGGAGCTGAAACCTTGTGCTGTGCTATCAATAATTTTCCGGAATCTTGCTACCTCCCGCAGCAAATATGGCCTGGCAGTGACCCATGCCTTCAACTGAGTTTGACTTCGACTTGAACGGATTTCACATTTGAAGTGACCTAGCGGTCCTACTTCGCGGTATTTAAAGGAACTTTATCTCTCAAAAAAGAAACAATTTTTTCACTACTAACCTGAGAAATCACCATTATTTACCTCATTCCTCTAATGAGAAGTAATATATCTCTCTCTAGGTAAATAATGAAGATAAAAAAATACCTAGGTAAATAATGAAAAAAATTAGTTTCATTTTATCAGCTTGACAATTCTACTTGAGAATTCAAAGTATCTGAAAAAAGTGAGAAATGATTAAAATATCAAAATCGAATAAAATATGTAAAATATGGCAATACTTCAATGTTAGTAGTAAAAAAAATCTCTATACACTTCGGTTGAGCAAGCTATTACTTACTACGTGAAAAGAATACAGAATTGAGGAAGAACTGTTTATTATAAATATCGACTGTCACCTATAGCTAATAAAAAACTTAGGCAACTTTCTACTGGGTTACAGAGAAGGATTTTCTAGCCAATGTTATAGTTTTTTTTCTAGAAATACTTCGAACGGTTCTGCGGCTCAGAGTTGGAATCCTATACAAAAGAAAGGCGCGGACGATGTCAAGAGGTCCCATACTTTAAGATTGCTACAATTTGCTACATGTTTTAGACTTCCGCAAAAAAAATTCCTAGTTAGTAGGCCACCCCCACTCTGCGTGGTTAAAATTGTTCACATCATGACTGAATCTCCTTGTAGATAGATACCTACATTCAGAAATATCTTAAACTGTCTTTGATAATAGGGAGGAAAATCGGGAAGATAATAAAGTAAATATTTCGTATTTAAAATGAGTATTAATTTTATATGATATATTATTTTATGCATTGGTTCTTTTTGTGTCAATTATATTGGCTAAAGGTAAGAGTGTGTTTTTCTGTGTTGGCTATGACATGATAGATGAAAATTTCGCCATTTGCTAGCATATATACAGTGACCGGCAGAAAGTTGGACACAAGAATTTAATATTTTTAAACTCTGATTTCGATTAATTTAAATTTCTGTCTGCTAATCGAACAAAATTAAAGTTAAGTATCAAATTCATGTGTTGTCCGATAATAAGTTGCGCTGACGGTATTTTGTTTTTTGTAATACACAGGGTGGTCGAAAAAAATACAAAAAAGGTAAATTTATTTTTTTTGACTAGGTGGCTGTGACTTGAAATCTGACATTACAGCTTTCGGTGTAATAATAGTGTAATAATAGTACCTCCATTTCTAATTTTAAAGAGTAATACGAAATAAAAAAGTGTTATTATTGTGGCAAACATGAAACATAACAGAAAATTTTGTTTGTAAATTTTATGAGTGTTTATGACATATTTACTTGCTAGAAGAAATTGCCAATATTCAAAATGCGGATTTAATAAAAGTCAGTTAGGGATATATCTCGACGCTAGCAGAAATTTTTTGGGCCTATAGTGTATAAACAAATTGTGTCAAATTTAACTCCAGGTCCTGGGTTATTATACAGGAGGAAGTCTCAGGTTTTAATCGGGAAAATTTAATAGGTGACAGAAGTCATAAAAATAAAAACAAAAGTTCATATGAACACCTACAGGGTGTGAGAAAAAAAAATAAAATCTGTTCATCGGCCCGTGCTTAAAGAAAGATATTTAATTCCATTAGTAAAATTAAATAATATTTGTTTGCCTTGTAAGATTTTAAAGTTTTGATTTTAATAATTCTTGGTCTGCAATTCCAACAATCAAACAAGACTATACAAGTTTTTGAACTATCATTTTTCCTAAAAAGTACCCAGATATAGCTCGTAACTTCTTAACTGGGATAACCTGTACATGTATGTAATCTGAAAACGGATCTACAGATTTGAGTCCAATTTGACCTAGATCATTAGCAAGTGAAAATGACTTGATATGATGAAATATGTCGCTCATGACTTATTTTTAAACCTACACATTAAACAATAAAACCACTACCAATAGAGTCACTACTTCCAGATCGCTTTTTTAAATCTATTATAATTTTATAGTAAATTCCAATATTTCACATAAAACTAATAGTAATTTATGTGCAACTGTAACTAGTAGTCTAAGAGCCAGTAAACAGCTGATGACACATAATTTAGGAAAGCCTTAAATTTTCTCAGTGAGTCAGTTGTTCCTACCGTACATAAGATGGGGGTTAGTTAAGCTCTGCCGCGGTAGGCGCAGCAACGCTCAGGTGTGACAGGTGTGTTAACTTGGTGAACTAAAAAAGTATTTTAGGACGGCTGCCGTTTTGGTATATCAAAACATATTATTATACGTACTCAAAAACAAAATGGCAGATGATTCCCATGGTTATGACGTTGTGGCAGACGATTTAAAAATTAAACAAATAAATTTTTTTGAAAAGTATTTTAGGACATTTGAAATTTACATATGTTATTCTTAACCTATCAGTTTTTAACTGATGTTTAAATGCCTATTTCCCTCCGTTTAATATAATACTATGCCATTTATATCTATTTGGCTTGCGCGGGGATGGTTCTGATGGTTAAGTAGAAGAATAGCAATTTTGCTAGACTTCGCCATCACAGCTTTTCTTCGTGTCATATCGCATTGTATGTTGTGAAAGCTGTTTTCCTCTATATAATAAAGTCCATTTATTATTATTATTATTAATAGTATTAGAAGCATATATTTTTCAAGGCAGAAGGATCTGCCGGTTGCTTTGAACTGGCAGACAGCAAAATACTTTCTCCCGCGCGAGCACAAATATATAGAACTTCCTTTCAATATATGGAGTCTGCTGACTATTCTATGAACTAATATGAATATAAAAAATAATATGAATTATAAAAAAGATTATAGTTACTGTCATTACTGGGCTTATGGGGAAAATAGGCCATTACGAACCTATATTGAATGGTAAAGTGTAATAAAGACATAATGAATGTATAAATGATATTATTTTTATTGTTTAATTATTTGAGGCGAAATACAAATACAAAATGGAAATATTTATTGTAAATAGTAATAAGAAATTAAAAATTGAAATTTTCATATTCTATCTTTCTTGTCATTATTTTCTGAATCCTCGTCCTCGTCATGGGAGAAAATGTCATCACCGGCTGCATCGGTTTCTGTAAAATGAAATAAAAATTAGCAAATGGAGTGCTTTATTGTATTTAAATTTGATGCCTTAAGTATATCATTACCTTGAGAATTGTCAATCAAATTTTTTATATTCATATTAGTTCATAGAATAGTCAGCAGGCTCCATATATTGAAAGGAAGTTCTATATATTTGTGCTCGCGCGGGAGAAAGTATTTTGCTGTCTGCCAGGTCAAAGCAACCGGCACATCCTTCTGCCTTGAAAAATATATGCTTCTAATACTATTAAGAATAACATAAGTAAATTTTAAATCTCCTAAAATACTTTACAAAAAAAATTATTTGTTTAATTTTTAAATCGTCTGCCACAACGTCATAACCATGGGAATCATCTGCCATTTTGTTTTTGAGTACGCATAATAATATATTTTGATATACCAAAACGGCAGCCGTCCTAAAATACTTTTTTAGTTCACCAAATTAACACACCTGTCACACCTGAGCGATGCTGAGCCTACCGCGGCAGAGCTTAACTAACCCCCATCTCATGTACGGTAGGAACAACTGACTCACTGAGAAAATTTAGGGCTTTCCTAAATTATGTGTCATCAGCTGTTTACTGGCTCTTAGACTATAGTGTGCAAAGCACCTATATTAGCGCCTTCGGCCTCGATAAAATATCATTTGGGCGCGCTAAAGGCGCTTTGCACACGAGTTGCATGCAATATTTTTTTCTACAACCGTTTTAAATAGATATATAAAAACCAAACTAAAGTCGTTGGTCTAGAGCTACGTGTCGAATAGTAATTATTTATCCCCGCGGCTGGCTGACAGTTATAAGTTGATGACGTCTCTTTCTCCGCATCAAGCTCCCGAAATCAATATGCGCAAAGTACCTACTTTTGCTTTTGAAACAATGAAAAAATCGGTGCTGACAAAAACAATATAACAGAAAGTGACATATTGACACCGCGCCTCGGTGGTGATGTTCGGCGTATTGTGAACTGTTTGGACTGCATGTTTTTCTGCCTTTGATCGACCCTGGTTCAATTCGGGGTCGGGGCAGACTCCATGCATTTGTCTATAGAAAAACACCGACAGGAGATCTCCTCAATGGCTCGATCTGATTTACCTACTAATTTTGCTACACTCACTGGGATTCCTACGGTTTTCTAGAGTTTTCCGTAGTATTTGAGCGAATGCTATCCTAGTTATTTGCGCAGCAGCACTTGGTTGCTTTTTGTTTCCCACACAATACTTCAGTTTGGAGTATTGTGAGGGTGAGAATTATTATTATTATTATTTTTAGTCACACCGTAAAGTTGTGTGTGATTTATTCAAAATTTGAAATATTGAATTTTCCATACATATCAAATACGTGACAATCAGATATAGTATTAGCAAATCGGTGAGAATAACGCTAAAAACGAAGCAAACAGCGTTTTAGGGGCGTGGCGTCACCGCCTTAGAAAATCTGCACTTCATATCATTCACTTTAGATCCTCTCACGGTCACAAAAAAAAATCGGAAAAGTTGACGTAGAAAAGCATTTGCTTTTAATGTACAAATTGGGCGATTTGTTTCATTGTCTGAAAACACTATGATTTCGGGAGCTTGATGCGGAGAGGAAGAAACGTCATCGAGTCATAGAATAATTGTCAGCCTAGCGCGAGGGTAAATAATTATTAGTCGCGAATGTAACGCCCTGTATAATGATGTTCACCTCTAATTCCTAGTGTTATATTTATAGGTGGTTATGTTTAGGTTATAGCCATTTCAGATAAGGAATAGGTATAAAGAGTGTATCTGTATAATTATTATGTTTATGTTTACATTAAGAACAGGACCCTTATATAACGGGCCGGGACCCGGGCCTTAGAACGGGCATTCTCCTGTCTCTGTCTCCCGATTTGAATATATTTTTGAACAGCCACATTATATGTATAAGTAAGATCTTTTGGTATTTTACTTTGGGCCATCCCCTTATACGTAGTTTAGAACAGATTTCAGATAGCTTTTTTACATACTCAAAACGGTTGTAGAAAAAATGATATACGCAACCCGTGTTCGAAGTGCTTTTAGCGCTCGTTCGGCCTCGTCAAGATACTGCCATTCTCGTGAGCTAAACTGGTGCTTTGCACACAGGTTGCAAAAATTACGATTTTAATAATTATTTTTAATATAGATACATTAACATATTTGCAGTTTTTTAACCCGTTCAAAAATTTGGTAGGTGAATTTCAAGCTTCGGTATTTTACTTACCTTGTTGGTCTCAATTTTCGAATGAAAAGCAAGAGCGATTTATTTTGAGTAGATTAACAAGCTACTATACTTGTTTCTGGATCACCTTGTTTATCAAAAATTATAAATACCTATATCTAATACATCCATCTATTTTCTTGCAGCAATTTTTAAGCAAGTATTCGTCAGAGAACAGGACAGGTTTATATGGACGTCCAAATTCCTACGAAAGGAACTTCCTCTCAGGTAGTTATAAATCCAGCGGGGTTCCACCTCAGCCTCTAGGCAGCTATCACAATGACGGGTACGACGGCTCGTCGTATAATTCCTATGGTAGTGCAGCATCCCACACTGAAGACTACGATGGAAGTGCATCTAATAGGTATGTATGATGTAGTTTTATTGGAAAAACTATGGCTGCGTTTTTATTTTTTACTAGTGAATTATGTAACTAGTGACATTCGCCCAATAAAACTACATTTTTGCGTTTCTTTAATAGGGATGTTCACAAAAAAAATTAATTCTGTTTAAACGCCATAAAATAGCATCCAAATTAAAACTGTGGAATACTTACAAAAAAATTAAAACATTAGCTTAAATGTTACGAGACGTTGCGCGGCCAAAGGCTGCATAAAAAAATTCAGTTATTGTTTTGTACATACATGGCTTTGTCGATTTTTGACGGATAAAACTTGTTCTACTTTTTAAGGTTTCACTGGTGTTTTTTCCATATCTACATCGGTTTATTATTAGATATGATCCAGAGGTGGCGTAACTTCACTGTAAAGAAATTACTTCATGTTTCATCTAAATGCAATAAATACAGTTTTTCGTCTTTCAATATACAGGGTGAGCTTTTTTCGATGCCCACTATGGGGATCTCGGAAACTAGCAGAGCTAGAACAAAGGTTAAATGGGGAAAGAATTGCAGTTTTGAATGCTCAATCTAATGCCCCTTTTGGATTTTTAGAAAAGTCCATGGCTCACTAGATATTTCGAAAAGAGTGATTTTTTGCTATTTCATCAGATCTCTGTAGCTCCGTTATTTCTGATTATACAGAAAAACTGTAGAGACAAAAATTGTAGATATATTTGGGCTTAATAAGATAATTTTATCCAATTTTTTATGTTGTTCGTGATTTTTGAGATATGACATAAACTTTTGTTTTTTTAAATGTAAATCATAGTTGGCTGTGGCCTTATCAAATCGGCCATTTTTTGAGCTTTCTAAAGATATAATGCTCGGCATAGTTATTATAAAAAATAAAAGAGCTATGGCTAATTTTCTGATTTTTTTAAATTTTCACATACATTTTCACATAGTTTCACATACTTCAAACTTTCAAATATTTTATTTTTAGCTGGTAACAAAATGTAAGAAAATAAAACAAAAATTAAAAAACTCCAATTCAAATTATTATTATTTTAAAAGGTCACCTTTTAAAATAAAAAAGGTGTTCAAACAATCCACCATTATTATTTAAGCAAATATCGCCTCTTTTTAAAACTGCCTTTCTTAGAGAGTGCCTGTCAATACTGGCAATTGCTTCTAAAACAGCTGCTCTTAATTCAACAATTGTCTCATACTTTATTTTGTACTGTTCCCCACAAAAAGAAATCCAAAACAGACAAATCGGGGGATCGGGGCTGCCAGGAAATAGGTCTATTTCTCCCTATCCAACTATTTGGATAGAGCTGATCTAGGTAATTTCTTACGGGCAAATAATTATGTGGTGGAGCTCCATCATGATAATTTTTGTTTTATTTTGTTACATTTTGTTACCAGCTAAAAATAAAATATTTGAAAGTTTGAAGTAGGTATGTATTATTATAAGATAGAACGTAATAATTATGAAAATATTCAATGGCTGACTATGTGAAAATTAAAAAAAAAATCAGAAAATTAGCCATAGCTATTTTATTTTTTAAAATAACTATGCCGAGTATTATATTTTTGGAAAGCTCAAAAAATGGGCGATTTGATAAGGCCACAGCCAACTATGATTTACATTTAAAAAAACACAAGTTTAAGTATGTCATATCTCAAAAAGCACAAACAACATAAAAAATTGGATAAGATTATCTTATTAAGCCGAAAATTATCTGCAATTTTTGTCTCTACTGTTTTTCTGTATAATCAGAAATAACGGAGCTACAGGGATCTGATGAAATAGCAAAAAATCATTCTCTTCAAAATATCTAGTGAGCCATGAAATTTTTTAAAAATCCAGAGGGGGCATTAGATTGAGCATTCAAAACTGCAATTCTTTCCCCATTTAACCTTTGTTCTGGCTCCGCTAGTTTCCGAGATCCCTATAGTGGGCATCGAAAAACACTCACCCTGTATACGATCTTTTCCCTTATTTCGGTCCCTTGCGGAAGAGAATTAATAGCTCTGTTATAGTTGAGAATTCTACGTATCTATAGCTTATAATAACTTACATCACGCTTAGAACGTTTTAGCAGGGCCTTGAGAAAGACTAATTTATAAGTTTTAACATACAATATTGTCAACTAAGTGCCATCTCTGTGAACCGATGACCGAATTATTTAAATTCATTTCTACCAAACAAAAACAAAAGTAAATTTAACATCAAAGTTAGTATCTATAGAAGTGATGGTCAATAATCAAAACACAAGGATTGTTCTATAAGATAAACATAAGGTAGATCAAAGTTCACTCGCCGATTCAGAAGAATCTACGAGTATAAAATCAGCGCAGTTTCAAAGTAAGAGTCAGTGGATACCGCTCGTCCATAGCAGCCACTCGATCTCTGACCATCCCCGATGAGTCTCACCTGGCAAAAGATATCGCCCTCCTTAGCAACCTTGCCTGGGTTGGACTTTTGGGGGGCTGACAGCAGAGTCCTCCGGGGCACTGTTGGAGTCGTTGGCGAGACGTGGCTCGGGACCAGAGCATCGGTGAAGCCGCCATAGTCCCGACACCCTCAGTGATTCCGGCGAGCTGCGAGAGGCAGCACACTCAGAATGTGACACGTGGACTGGATTTGTACCACGTGATCGCAGCAGAATGTGACAATATAAAACACAACGATTAACAACTAACAGCGGGACGCCTACAATCGCTTGTCTTCTATCGCCACGACTCACGAGCTAATTCTTGATCTAGATCCACAAAGTGAATCAGGGCCTCGAATACGAATGCTTGTAAGTTACAAGAGATAGCGTCACTTAGAAAAACTGATTTTCAAGACACAAATAATATATTTTGACAATTTAATTCAATTTTTCAAAAACCATAATTAATATACAAAAAAATATAGACATATCGTCAGTTTTTTAGCCAGGATATCCTTCTTCTACCCGGGCCACTTCGTCCTTCGATCTTCCCTTCTATAATAAGCTTTAAAAGTCGATATTTGTCATTCCTTAAGATGTGACCGAAATACTCCAGTTTGCGCTTTTTTAGTGAAAACAGAACTTCCAGCTGTTTTTCGAGGCGTCGAAGTACCTCGGTGTTACGCATTCTTTCTACCCAGGAGATTCTCAATAGCCTTCTGTACGTCCACATTTCAAAGGCCTCCAATTTTTTGCACATCGCATCTGTCAAGTCCAAGCCTCCATTCCATAAAACAGTATGCTGAACACGTAACAGCGAAGCATTCGGATGTGCAGAGGTAAGCTTAAATTTCTTCTGCATCTTCAGGAACGAAGCACGAGCTTGTTCTATTCTGATACGAATCTCCTGCATGCCGTCCCATTTCTCATTTAGTTGACACCCAAGATATTTAAAAGTTTCCACTCGCTCAATTCGTTGACCGTCAATTGCCAGGCGTCCGTCCACGTTGTTTGATTTGCTAACTGCTAGCCACTTTGTCTTTCTCACATTCAGGCTAAGGCCGGCCTCTGAGCTTGCAGCCGTCACGCGGCTTACCAGTTCCTGCAGTCCTTCCAGGGAGTCGGCAACAAGAACCGTGCCATCCGCATACCTCAGATTGTTGATAATAATCCCATTGACAGATATCCCCTCGTCGCATTCATCCAAAGACTCTTGAAATATCCTGTTGGAATACACATTGAATAACGGGTGACAAAATGCATCCTTAACGGACGCCCCTCAGGAATTTGATCTCGTCGGACGCGGTGTTCTCGATTTTTATGGGAGCACTTTGGTTCCAGTAAAGGTTGGATATTATTCTGAGGTCTCGTTGTTCCAGTCCTATTTCTTTGTGATCAGTTTTTCGTGCTTAACTTTATCAAAGGCTTTTTCGTAATCGATGAAACATGCGTAAACGGTCACCGACCTGTCCCGGCACCTTTGGATAAGGACCTGTATGCCAAATAGTACCTCCCTTGTTCCAAAGCCATTGCGGAAACCAAACTGAGAGTCACCCATCATTGTCTCGCACTTCGCATATATTCTTTTGTGTATTATTTTCAAGAAGAGTTTAAGCACATGGCTCATCAGGCTATTAAGACGATAATCTCCACAGTTCTTGGCTTTCGCGTTTTTGGGGAGCGAGACAAAAGTAGATTTCAACCAATCAGAAGGTATACTGCCGTTTCGGTAAATAAGATTGAATAGCTTTACTTTGTTCGGCATATGAAATATATATGTTGGGTTAGGTTAGGGTAAAATAATATATTACATAGCGACGGTTGTAAGGAGCTTATATTACGTACGAGGGGAAAAGTTGCTCACGAACCGCGCAGCGGCAAGTGCTGTAATTCCACGAATATGTACCTAATACCTAATATTACAAATCGAGTTGTGTCCGAAAGAAAAATAACTTGAAATATATTTTTTTAAAAACATTGAACGGAAACTTGGTTATTTGAAAGAAGCATAATAAATATTTTTTGGCTGCAAACCCGTTATTTTCATTACTAAAATTAGTCAACACAGCCATAATACAAGACATTAATTATATTTTTTTATTTATAACAATAGCAAACATATAAAATAATTTATAACTAAGAAACGTCAATGTATTAATTTAACAGTACTCAATACTCACTTATTATAGAAATTAATTGCAAGATTTTGGCAATTTTGTATTATTAAAGGACCTTTATCTGGGGGGTCCTGCACTAGTATTACAGAAGGTTTACATTGGTAGTGAGATGAAGTGGATGGTACTTCCATGGCCAACTCCTCATGAACATAATTCTGACGCATATTATTGTACATGTAAGTTGCAGTAGTACCTAGTAGTAATAGTAGTAACCTCTGACGTTAATGTTTGTTAATAATTGTTTTCAATTGATTCAACAATTTTGTTTGCTGTTAGAGTTTTTTTACCCATTGATTGAATTGTCGACATACCCTCCAGCCGCCAGAGTTGAGAAAAATTGATTTATGCCAGGATTCATTGCTTGTTGACGGAGTTTAATGTATACCAGAGAGTTGTAACATATTCCAATAATTGCAACAACCTACAAGTAAAGTGAGAATGAACGACTATCTTTTACAATTTTCATTCAAACCTTTATCAACAAGTACTGCACATCACTAAATCAGGAGCTTCGTTCATAAATGTTTTATTTGATCTGGATTTTTTAATTTTAAAGCCATCCGACTGTAGTTTTAAGTAAGCTTTCAATTTGGAACAATTTTCAATATCTACATTGTGCTTTTATAATTACACTTCTTAACATTTAGTATATTGCCCATAATGAGGATATTTTCAATTTCTTAGCAATTTTGCCAAAATATCCCAATAAAACATGTTCAGAAAATCAATTGTACCATTTTCTCCTCGCCAATCCATAAATTTGCGATATACATTTTCATAGCTTTCCTTTGATTTTTCAGGTAGTAAATTGTCACGGACGTGTTCCGCAAACTTCCTGGTATTCGGAGGTGTCCGTTTTCACTACCTGAAGAATTCATAGGTAAACTATATTTCTGATTAGACCGCTATCTGACAGGCAACAGTTAGATAAAGTATGTTGATTAGTTGCTTTTAGTGATGCGGGTGACACCCTAACAAGGCACGCGTGATAACTGTGTTATCTTTATTCGACCTTGGCTCGAATCTAGGTAGAGGCAGATGCATGCACATTGCACATGTCTTTATAGGAAATCACCGATGATGGCCAAAAGAGCTCAACAAATTGTGGATTCAAGCTATTGCTCCTTATTATAGGTTTATCAGTGTGATTTAATAATTGCCCTACACTTATTGGGATTACTAAGGTTTTCTAGGGTTTTCGGTAGTACCTGAGCGAATGCTATCCTCGTTCTATAAGGAAAAGTGGATCCTAGCAGCAAATGACAACGAAAATATTCAGTTTCTTCTTGGGTACTTCTATTAGTTTGAAGTATCGTAAGGGCGAGGATTATTATTATTAGTATTATTATTTCGCACTTCCTCTATACAGGAAACATTCACTTAGATCCCGGATATCCCGGATACAATGAGTATCTGGCTCGGACGAGACCTCTGCCATGTAATCTTGTCTTAGATGACATTGATGTTGTTGGATGTTCCTGCATTCCCCATGAATTTCCTGACGGTTCAGGTTGTCGCAAGTAGTACAGCTTTCTGCATGGACCTGTAAAGATTATCTGTTAGACCCAGCTCGTTGATGTTTCTCAGCAAAGTCTTTGGCATAACACCAGTTGTTGACACAATAATTGGAATCGTCTGAAAGTTCTCCATGTCCCATTGCCTTCTAATTCGTTCTTCTAAGTCTTTGTACTTCGCGATCTTCTCGACCTGCTTCACACGCAGGTTGTTGTTGTTAATTTTCTGCCACAGTTGAGAAGTAGAGAGTGAACTTTGCAGTCAGAATCAGGGGAAATATCATAGTTTGAAATTTTCTGCCAAATAATTGAGCAAGCTAAAAGTTCATTCAAAAATTTTTCAATTGCCAGCAATTTTTTCAAAATCACAAAACTGTGCATATCAAATAATACAGGAGATTTACGCTTGTGAAAAACCTGAATTAAAGGAAAATTCGCTTGATTAACGCGAATTTAATTTATTGCAGAGGGAATGTTTGTCAGTATATTAGTAATAAGACAAGTAGGTATAGGTATATGGCAATATTCGTCATCCCATTTTGAAATAGCAAACAAAACTTTAGTCGGCAAAACAAGCCGCCGCTATACAGCTGTAAATTTCTGCGCATTTCTTTTCCAAATTATAAAGCATTTGCCGTTTAAATTAATACTGGAAGAACTATACATACCATGTAGGTGTAGCTATTTTGATCGAACGTATTATGAGAGTAGCTAGTCGTACAGAAGCAGATATTGTTTAACATTTAAACCTCTTGAAGAGTGAAGACAACAAAACATTCTGATTTCAGATTTATGTAGGTAAATAGATACTCACGACAGTGTGTGAGGAAACTTGAAAATCCTCTCTGTGAGTAGCCCGAACTCGCTGAGTAGGTACGAAAGTCATCGCACTTAGGAAACTTGAAAGTGTGTACGCCTTTTCACTACTACTTTTATCGATGCTTTTATAGTTACCGGGATAGCCCGGTACACAACATTTGTTCACGATTTTAGTTGTAATACAGTTTAATTAATAAAGAATCTTGATTTCTTACAAGTCTTTCTCCAAAACAAAAATAGAGTATCACCGAAACTAAAAGTGGATACATTTTATGAGATTTCACAAAAGCAGTGTACACAAAGCATTAAATAAAAAAACTTACACCACATCGGTGAATGACAGGACGACTTAACAAAAAATGTGTTGAAACACTCTATCAAGAAATACTTCAATGTAACCCACTCAACACAGTGTGACCCCAAAAATTAATGTTTTGCCCTGAAATCTATATGAACGCGCACTATAAAACTCATTATTTTTCAATTAGGTTCACTTCCAAATCCATCACTATACTAAAGCAGGCTCTACAAAAAGCCCTTACCATAAAATAGACGGTAAACCCTAATTTTGACCTGAACAAGGTAAGGGTTGGCCATGGATGTCGATTTCTTTTTCAGTACCACCTAGCTTTCCAAAATTGTCACATTTTGTTTCTTAAGTTTTTTTTGTAGGACGCAAAATAAGCGAGAAAATCGCGATGGTAGTCCTAAAAAAAATCATCATATACAGTGTGAACCAAGATTGACTTAAGACTTAACTATACCTACTTGTACAATTTTTATTTTAAATTTTTCGAAAAAGTCATTCTTGATAAAAAAAAGTCTGCTTGTCCTTAAAATAAAATTGCCATGAAAAAAATTAACATTATTTATGCTGGGTGACACGAAAATTAAAAAAAAAAGTTAATTAGCATAAGAGTAAACTGTAGATATACTGAAAAAAATCATAAAGAAAATTTATTCAGCTTGGTAAGTTACTTAGGTGTACAACATTTCAAAGCGTCAGACCTATTTTGATTTGTTTATTTTTTCTTGTTTTTCTTACATTAAATAATTTTCTGTGGGTAGTGTGACAAAACTGTATTAACAAAACTTACCCAGAATGGAAAACTGCGCATGATGACAAAATTTAACAATTCTAGGCCTACTTTGTATTTTGGAAAATATTGGAGGAAACTCAAAGTAGGACAGGATTGTCAAAAATGTTTTCATCGTACACAGTTTCCTACCCTGAGTAACTTTTATTTATACACGTTTGTCGTACTGTAAGGTAGTTTAGGCCTTAGGTGTTGTTTGGCCTCCTTTTATCGTCTTCTGCTCAGGCGCCAGGAGTGGTGCGGTCTAAGATTCGTCGAGCAGGGAAGTTTGCAAGGGATGAAATGAAGCCACTGTTTTTACCGAAGCACCCCGTGTATCATCCCCCCAAACTATGTACAAAAATAAAGACTTAATTCTAAAGCTCAAAACTCCCGGTGGTCGGCAACGGCTTCTGCCGGCTGCACCCGCGGTTCCCTCTATCGGCGGTTCGGGCGGACACTTTTTTACTAGGGCTTCGCGGTAAAATGTAACGTTTGCCGGCATGGACTTAGCGGTGAGAAGCAAGCGGAAAACTTGGCAAAATTTGGTAACTTCGTTACAGTACTAGCACAACCTTCTCAAGCTTACAAGCACTGGGCAAACATGTGGCAACGCCGCAGTGGGACGGTTCAACGGGTCTATGCAGTATAGAGCAGTCTGCACTTTGGCTTAGTTTATCTTTTCTACTAAATGTTCAACCCTCTTTTTAATTATAATTAGATAAATTTGTGAACTTTGTTTCAATAATTGGGTACCTAAGTAAGTAGGTAGGTTTGTTTAACAAACAATAAAAGCAGTACAAGTAACAAAATATACACATAATATACTATAAGTAATAATAAGTACGATTTCTGGTGTGGAAAGGTACATTTTAGACAAAAAATAATATGGTAAATTTGGGCAAATAAAGGGGATTACATTCTGTTGTAAGTCGAATTTTTGTGAGAATTTTTCGCAAAGTGCGCCATCAAGCAAGTGATGATTACCTACCTTCCCTTATTTTTAAATTTTCATAAAAATTCAAACAACAAGCGAACAGAGAACAGCATGTTGTGAAGGAGAGTAATCTCTTCTGATTGAAATGGCAGTTAGGGTCAATTTCATAATACATTCAACTAAATTATCTTTCGACTTTAACATTAGGTAAAGAAACTTTTGCATCAATACTAAACAATGGTTGGATTGCTAGAAAGCTCTTTTAATTTTAAAGGGTACTTTAGTTTCTCTATGCACTTGGCCCTTAATCATATTATTTTTAAATTTTCGTCCTTTGGAAAGCCCAAAACGAATAAAAGTTGACCGCTTGCCGTCAAACAGAGAAAACCTAGCTTCTTCAAGTTATTATTACGATTTGACTTACAGCCAGGCATATAACTAAGTTCAGTAGCGTAGCTAGGGGTCTTGGAGCCCCGGTGCAGAATTCTGCATCGGGGCCCTCCCTTTTGTAGTCCAGTAACGATATAATTTTTCAAATGAAAATTTGCGGGAAAGTAATTTTTTAAGGTTACTCATTGTTTTCTGAGTACCTATCCAACCAAAAAGATCACACTTAGACCCTCGTTATAGACCTTGCAATAGGAATGGTTTCTTACTTATTTATAACAAAAAAAAAACACTGATAAAAATTGTAGATAAAAAAGTTGTCTGCAACCTTGCTTTATGAATTTCTTTTATAACTTCGTTATTTTACAAGTTGTGGGTTCATTAAGCGGCGTTTTCTTCTATAATTCGTAAAATAAAAAAGTTACAAATAAAAATAAGAAAAACTGTAGGGAATCAAATTACCTATATAGCTGCGGCTTTTGTCAACATATTTTTTTGTTAAAATATAAATACGAAACCACCTCAATTGCATTCTTCATTACGGGATTTTGAGTGTCATCGCAGTGCCGGTTTATCCAAACTTCGGGCCCTGGCCACTATAGATTTAGGGCCCTTTTTAATAGACTGTCGTCGGCCACTCTTTTAATTGAAACCAAATTTGGGTTTCACTTTTTATTACAAAATAGAAAATAAAAACATAAATATGCATGCAGATTATTTTCGCAAAACTGATCAAATAAATTGCATTGTTTTTATTTTCCCAGTAGATATTTGTATTTATTTATTTATCATTTTTTATTTCTAAATTCTACATATCGATACACGCATGCAAAAGCATTGCAAGTGACATTTTGAGATTTTCACTTTTTCGCTTTTCCCGGGTCTAGTTACGGGATAATTTTGGATAAAAATACAAAACTATTCAATTTTGCATTATTTTCCCAAAATTTTTGATGCGTCATCCCACTGACAAAATGGACGTTTTCAGCGGTAAAAACATAGTAAAGGTAATTACAATTCTAACAGTCATTATAATTTGTGTTGTAAAGACAGGTTACAATTTTGGGTTTCAATTAGTTCGACTGTAAAACATTGTAACGCTAGATTTTTGTCTGGAAAAACCACAAGTTTTTTAAAGGTAATGGCATTTACAATGTTCTTACGAAGTTTTATTGAGGCACGATACGTTTTCAATAATTATAATACTTATTATAGACTAAAAGAAGTCAATTTTTCCATTTTTATTTGTTTTACAATAATTATTTACTGCAGCCATTTAATTTTTTCATCAGTATGTTAAATCAAACGAATATGGTCTATTTTAAGAAAGCCACAAAAACCGTGCAAAAACATTGTAACACCTTCTATTGTTTAAAATCAAATACATTGTAACTTCTAATATTTAAAATTATACCATGGAAAAACATTGTAAAGGACTGTGCATTTTCACCGTAAAATTGATGACATTTTTGGGATTGGAAGTACAAAAAAAAGTAGAAAAACTCTCTTGCTCGAAAAAGTAACTATAGGTATAATAGTAGTTAATACCCACCCATCTAAAAGCATTCCATTGAAAAAATTACAAAAAATATCCATTAATTAAAAATATATTATCATTTTTAATAGCCAAAGTTTTTAAACCTCTCTTCTGAAAACTAGACTTTTGTCAGTTATGTCTTTGCATGCGCATAATGTGCAGATCGGAACCGGGCCCCTGGGCGCCCGCCCCGAGCGTCCAGCAGATAAACCAAGTGTCATAGTTTGATTGGAATACAATCCAAGAACAATTCTGGAAAAAAATCAGCTGGTCCGCAATAGTTTTTATTGAGAATAAATATTAATATACACACGTAACATAATAATAATCGCTCCTGAGTGTTGAACAAAACGCCTCTGTGCAGTGGCGGATACAGGGGGGGGGGGCGGAGGGGGCGATCGCCCCCCCTTTTTCTACAACCATTATTACAACCGGAGTATTATTAGGTAATCTAAAAACGCTCTTTAATTGTACACTAGAAATGGCATTTCTTAATTTGGTAATACAAGGTTGGCAGCAAAATTTTGGACGCCTACAGGGACGTATTTAGCTTGTCCGGCAGAAATGTCAGAACTTGTGACAGATGCCTAACTTTAACCTTGATATTCGATCTCTGTGTCTGTGGCTCTAACCTAACTTTGCTATGCTTCAAAGAACAGAGTTTAATGTTAATTTATATCTATTTAAATTTAGGATTCCTGTTTGTAAAATGTAAATTATGTTGATTACGGCTCTGTCCTCCGCCACCTATCAATAATATCAATATGGCCGCCTTTTAGGAAATTCTAGGTAAGTACTTAAAATAATTACCTGTCACAATCTAGTGTACAATGAAAGAGCGTTTTTAGTATATTTTCCTCAGTTTCTTAATAAAGCTTGTTCTGGCAACACCAGTACGAAGTCCCATCGCGACAACGGCAAGAAAATTTTTGAGCATACTTGCCAGTTTCCCGCTAAGCAATGCATCGGCGGAAATAAATTTTTCTTCACTTAAAATAATTAAAACTTGGTTACGTACCAATATGGCCCAAGACAGACTATAGTAATTTAGCCCTATTAAATATACACCGCAATGTACCCATAAATGAAGAAAAGATCAGTTTGCGCGAAAGAAGAGAAAATATGATTTTATTTTGTGAAAAGAACATGATTTTTTAAAAAGAATTATTGTTTCTTCTTGTGATTTTGTTTTGTTATGTTTATTATTTAAGTTTGTTTTTATTTTGTTTGGGTAAACATTTTTTGTTTTTGTTTTTTCTAGAGAAATAAATTATTTTATTTTTCACAAAAATACATATTATATTCTAAAAATTTCCCTTATTCCGGCCCCTCAGGAAAAAATTTTACCACGCCGCCCCCCGTTGTGTCTGGGAATGGGGGAATACCCGGCCGGCGAGCGGTGTCGCGTTTGTCACAAAAAATACTTGAGTGTTAGGCTGATGTAGCAAGGGATATATTTAAAAGAGACGCAACCAGGATTGCCTGCATTTTTATTAAAAATGTTTTCGCCTTTTTGGCGATTAAAAAAATATTTATTTCGGGAGAAAAATATTGTCAAGTATGAAAGGAATGTCGGGGCGCCGCCCCGAATTGCCCTAGCATAGCTACGCCACTGACTAAGTTCCAGCTTCCCTGACTAGGCATCTTGAGACTTGAAATTGTAAAGGAACGATTCATCACTCCGAACTTTTAGAAAAATGTTTCATTTTTTCACAAACAAAACAAAGTTATAAAAAAGCTGTCGCCAGCACTGCGGGCTGTCTGTTTCCACCCAGAGACTCAGTGCCTCGTCATAGAAATCTGGCGACGATATAGCACTACCCCCACTACACGAATTAATTCTATGTAAAATCAACTGACAGAGAGTGATAGGCCACGACGCGCAGAATTGCAAGCCATGTTGCCAGCTTTGTCAACTTCAGGGCTTTCCTAGAGCCGGCTGTGGTACTACCCTCAGAAATTTATTTAATCGAAGAAACACAAGAGAAAATCAAAGTAGGCCTAACTCTTTGAAATTTTGAAATATTGTACACCTAAATAGCTTACCACGGTGAACACATTTCCTTTACAACTTTTTTCAGAATCTCTACAAATAGAGGCGGTTTTCTCTTATGCTAATTAATGTATTCCCAATTTTCTGGTCACCCAGTATAATAATGTTAACTTTTTCCGTGCCAGTCTTATTTTAAGGACAGGCAAACTTTTTTTATCAAGATAGACTTCTTTTCGAAAAATTTTAAATAATTTTTTTTACAAGTGTAGGTCTATCCTGGGACACGCTGTATCTGATTTAGAACATAACAAGTTATTCAGAATATCAATATCAAACATTTTCCCTTCGAACTACGGGTTTGATGACACGGGCTATTGAAATTTTCCAAAAGATAGTTTTTATAACTGGCAAAACCCGCCGAGTTATCTCTCTGAAATTTGGTGTGGAGTATTGTATTACACGCTAAGGGTGACTTTAATCATAGAAAAAGCTCAGAACCATTGTTGACATTTCCGCCCGCTACACCAAATATTTTGCATCAAATTGGATATAAAAACTAACAACTAAATTAAAATACTTAAGTATACCTCAACTTAGTATCCAGTATCGAGTCCTAAGACATTACAATTTATCTGTTTAATTTGTTTTTGCTCCAAAATTAAAGGTTGGTGTAGCGGGATTTTTTGCGGACGGTTTGAACAATTCTTCTGACTATCTATAGGCCGTTTAATCTAAGCTTTAAATTAAAAATTTGAATCTGTTGCTCCCACCACTGCAAAAATTGAATATTCTCTTCCAAGTCTAATTCTAGGATTTGTGCAAGGCCGAAAAGTCTCTTCAGTTTTTCTTAAAACAACTTAATGCGTTTGCTCACAAACGGACATTAGACAAAATCCTGTATATTCGCTAACGCTTGTATGTTTGAAAATGAAGTACCTACCTATAAGTTATTTTTTCTTTGACTTTGTCAAATTGTCTATTATTGTGATTTTTTTTGGGAAATTTCGATACCCTGTGTCATGAAAACCATAGCCCGCAGAGAAAAAATATTATGAAGAAGTGTAATTATTTTTAACGCTAGAACACGCTGTATCAATTTTGGCAATCACTTATGTTACACCCTATATGCCTACTTCGATAACAATATCCAATACCTAGGGAGGCATTGTAGGAGGCAATCCTATTAAAATGGAACTCCGGTTTCCTAAGCCTCTTCTTCCAAATACTGTGTTTAAATTTGTTTATGTACTAATTCAATGCAAAGTGATGATAAAGTTCTGCAACCATAAAGTGGCACTTTATGGCACTAGTAAAATAATGTAAAACTGTATTTTAAAGAGCACTTTATGTACGAATGCACTCTAAAGTGCCATTTATGATTTTTTATGAGCACTTGCTTTTTTTATGAGATCCACAAATTCCAGTTAAATAAGCTTACTATAAAACGTGAAATGCTAAACTTTCATAATCATTTTCATCGCAATGACGAGTAGATTTCAAAAATTAAAAAATATATTAAAAATTCCACCCGTAAGGGTGGAAAATAGGGGATGAAATTTCATATTGGACCGATTTCGATGATTCTTTCTTTATTGGAAAGGGGGTACGTTAGTTGTGGTCCCATTTAAGTTTAAAGAAAAAATTCCACCCCCAAGGGTAGATAAATACGGGATGAAAGTTCATATTGGACCGATTTGGATGATTCTTATTTTAGGGGAGTGACATGATGCCTCCAAAACGCGGATCGTTTTAATTTTATCGTTGTTGTCTACCGTCTACCTCCTGTTACTGTAGGTATTTGATTTTCACGTTTTTGAGCTATCAAAAAATTTCATATTTCCAATTGTGAATGGATGACAGAGCTGATTTTAAATGTTGGATATATTGATCAAAATTATGACTACAAGGCAAATCGGGGATCATGGATCCAAAATGTGGCAGGACATTTAAATATTGTTACAAATTTTGTGGCCAATAAAAATTTGTATGGTACCGTCATGGAAAATCTGGTTCTACTATATGAAATTAGAGATTATGTTCTCCCTTTTTAATCGTAGGTACAAATTACCTAATTTCAATCTATAGTGGAAGAAGCCATTGATTGATAAAAATATGCCAAGTTTTATCAAAATTGGCCAAGTAGTTTTGAGATTTTTGAAAGGTTACTTTTTTAATTAATTGTAATACCCTGTATCTCAGAAACGAGGGCTTAAAACATACAAGTTTATATGAACTTTTCTTTTTATTTTTACGGGTTCTGTGTCCTATTAAATTTTCCCTATTAAAACCTGAGACAGAAAACTAGTAGGTATTAATTAAAATGTAAATGCTCCGTTTTTTGGAAACACCCTATTTTCTTTGACTTCGTACTACGCACGATGGGTTGCAAACAATTTCTTGTTGCAATAAAAAATAATTTTTATTTGATTTTTTCTATAGTAGCAATGGTTTTTGTTTTGCTTACTTTAGCCAAGAAAAAAATTTCTCTAACGTTGCTATACGGAATGTGACGATCGATAATTCCGAATGTTCCAGTTCCCTTATTTTTAGACAGACTTTTAAAGTAGAGGAAATTTATACACATGGATTCGTCGAGTTCAGTTTTACCATTGAGTAAAGGAATAATAAGAGGAATCGAGCAAATGGCCGGATCTGTAACACCCTATTTCCTGATGCGACAGGGAATTTGACCCAGTGCATTCACCATAAATTTAAAAATTCTCTGAAAGTTCTTGAGCTTACTACAGGCAAAGTTTACAGAAGAAATCGCTATCGCGTTGGGCGCCATCTGGGCCACGGTAGAAAAAATTGTGGTATTGAAAGGATATAAGTTTAAAACTCTAAACGGGAACATTTCAGACGTTGCCATATCGGTGACAACGGGTGCGATGCTAATTTATTGACCTTGACCAAAAAAAAAAACAAATGCCGTGCGCGAAGCTACGATGAATTCTTTTTCTGTGGGGCAATAGATTTTTAACCGACTTCAAAAAATGAGGTTTATCAATTCGGTTGTATTTTTTATGTTTGTTACCTCATAACTCCGTCATTTAAAAACCGATTTGGACAATTCTTTTTTTATTTGAAAGTGTATACCTACAGAATGGCCCCATTTAAATCTGAAGAAAAAATTCCACCCCTAAGGGTGGAAAAATAGGGGATGAAATTTCATATTGGACCGATTTCGATGATTCTTTTTTTATTACAAAGGGATTACTGTAGGAGTGGCTTCATTTAAATTTGAAGAAAAAATTCCACCCCTAAGGGTGGACAAATAGGGGATTAAATTTCATATTGAACCGATTTCGATGATTCTTTTTTTATTAGAAAGGGAGTACCTTAGAGGTGGCCCCATTTAAATTTGAAGAAAAAATTCTAGCCCTAAGGGTGGAAAAAAAGGGGATGAAATACTTAAGTATACCTCAACTTAGTATCCAGTATCGAGTCCTAAGACATTACAATTTATCTGTTTAATTTGTTTTTGCTCCAAAATTAAAGGTTGGTGTAGCGGGATTTTTTGCGGACGGTTTGAACAATTCTTCTGACTATCTATAGGCCGTTTAATCTAAGCTTTAAATTAAAAATTTGAATCTGTTGCTCCCACCACTGCAAAAATTGAATATTCTCTTCCAAGTCTAATTCTAGGATTTGTGCAAGGCCGAAAAGTCTCTTCAGTTTTTCTTAAAACAACTTAATGCGTTTGCTCACAAACGGACATTAGACAAAATCCTGTATATTCGCTAACGCTTGTATGTTTGAAAATGAAGTACCTACCTATAAGTTATTTTTTCTTTGACTTTGTCAAATTGTCTATTATTGTGATTTTTTTTGGGAAATTTCGATACCCTGTGTCATGAAAACCATAGCCCGCAGAGAAAAAATATTATGAAGAAGTGTAATTATTTTTAACGCTAGAACACGCTGTATCAATTTTGGCAATCACTTATGTTACACCCTATATGCCTACTTCGATAACAATATCCAATACCTAGGGAGGCATTGTAGGAGGCAATCCTATTAAAATGGAACTCCGGTTTCCTAAGCCTCTTCTTCCAAATACTGTGTTTAAATTTGTTTATGTACTAATTCAATGCAAAGTGATAATAAAGTTCTGCAACCATAAAGTGGCACTTTATGGCACTAGTAAAATAATGTAAAACTGTATTTTAAAGAGCACTTTATGTACGAATGCACTCTAAAGTGCCATTTATGATTTTTTATGAGCACTTGCTTTTTTTATGAGATCCACAAATTCCAGTTAAATAAGCTTACTATAAAACGTGAAATGCTAAACTTTCATAATCATTTTCATCGCAATGACGAGTAGATTTCAAAAATTAAAAAATATATTAAAAATTCCACCCGTAAGGGTGGAAAATAGGGGATGAAATTTCATATTGGACCGATTTCGATGATTCTTTCTTTATTGGAAAGGGGGTACGTTAGTTGTGGTCCCATTTAAGTTTAAAGAAAAAATTCCACCCCCAAGGGTAGATAAATACGGGATGAAAGTTCATATTGGACCGATTTGGATGATTCTTATTTTATTAGAAAAGGAAACTTAGGGGTGGTTACATTTAAATTTGAAGAGAAATTAAATTTGAAAAGAAAAATATCAATCCTAAGGGTGGAAAAATAGGGGATGGAATTTAATATTGGACCGATTTCGATAATTCTTAATAATTATTGACTAAAAAATAAGAAATAAAATAATTTTAACAAAAAAATTAAAACCGACTTCAAAAATTTGCCCGTATGTACACTCCACTAAAAATTAAAAAAAAAATAACGCCGACTTCAAAAATTTGCCCGTATGCACATTTCAACTAAAAGTTTAGAAATATTTTTCTCTTTCTAAATTAAGTTATCTTTGGAGTCGGTGACAGTAAGCTATAATGTATGTAGGATATGATGTAGGTATTCATATCTATAAATAGATTTAAATTCCTTGCCTTGACTGTCACAAAATACAAAGATAACTCAATTTGGAAAGAGAAAAATATGTCTAAAATTTTAGTTGAAATATGCATACGGGCAAATTTGGGAATTAGGTGTTATTTTTTGTTAAAAAATTTTATTCACACTGTTTTTTTATAAGCGCATCATAACGTATGTTGAAAATAATAAATAAATATTTTTGTGACCTGGAAAGGTGCTAAAATTAAAATAATAATGTACAATTTTGTAGGGGAGTGACATGATGCCTCCAAAACGCGGATCGTTTTAATTTTATCGTTGTTGTCTACCGTCTACCTCCTGTTACTGTAGGTATTTGATTTTCACGTTTTTGAGCTATCAAAAAATTTCATATTTCCAATTGTGAATGGATGACAGAGCTGATTTTAAATGTTGGATATATTGATCAAAATTATGACTACAAGGCAAATCGGGGATCATGGATCCAAAATGTGGCAGGACATTTAAATATTGTTACAAATTTTGTGGCCAATAAAAATTTGTATGGTACCGTCATGGAAAATCTGGTTCTACTATATGAAATTAGAGATTATGTTCTCCCTTTTTAATCGTAGGTACAAATTACCTAATTTCAATCTATAGTGGAAGAAGCCATTGATTGATAAAAATATGCCAAGTTTTATCAAAATTGGCCAAGTAGTTTTGAGATTTTTGAAAGGTTACTTTTTTAATTAATTGTAATACCCTGTATCTCAGAAACGAGGGCTTAAAACATACAAGTTTATATGAACTTTTCTTTTTATTTTTACGGGTTCTGTGTCCTATTAAATTTTCCCTATTAAAACCTGAGACAGAAAACTAGTAGGTATTAATTAAAATGTAAATGCTCCGTTTTTTGGAAACACCCTATTTTCTTTGACTTCGTACTACGCACGATGGGTTGCAAACAATTTCTTGTTGCAATAAAAAATAATTTTTATTTGATTTTTTCTATAGTAGCAATGGTTTTTGTTTTGCTTACTTTAGCCAAGAAAAAAATTTCTCTAACGTTGCTATACGGAATGTGACGATCGATAATTCCGAATGTTCCAGTTCCCTTATTTTTAGACAGACTTTTAAAGTAGAGGAAATTTATACACATGGATTCGTCGAGTTCAGTTTTACCATTGAGTAAAGGAATAATAAGAGGAATCGAGCAAATGGCCGGATCTGTAACACCCTATTTCCTGATGCGACAGGGAATTTGACCCAGTGCATTCACCATAAATTTAAAAATTCTCTGAAAGTTCTTGAGCTTACTACAGGCAAAGTTTACAGAAGAAATCGCTATCGCGTTGGGCGCCATCTGGGCCACGGTAGAAAAAATTGTGGTATTGAAAGGATATAAGTTTAAAACTCTAAACGGGAACATTTCAGACGTTGCCATATCGGTGACAACGGGTGCGATGCTAATTTATTGACCTTGACCAAAAAAAAAAACAAATGCCGTGCGCGAAGCTACGATGAATTCTTTTTCTGTGGGGCAATAGATTTTTAACCGACTTCAAAAAATGAGGTTTATCAATTCGGTTGTATTTTTTATGTTTGTTACCTCATAACTCCGTCATTTAAAAACCGATTTGGACAATTCTTTTTTTATTTGAAAGTGTATACCTACAGAATGGCCCCATTTAAATCTGAAGAAAAAATTCCACCCCTAAGGGTGGAAAAATAGGGGATGAAATTTCATATTGGACCGATTTCGATGATTCTTTTTTTATTACAAAGGGATTACTGTAGGAGTGGCTTCATTTAAATTTGAAGAAAAAATTCCACCCCTAAGGGTGGACAAATAGGGGATTAAATTTCATATTGAACCGATTTCGATGATTCTTTTTTTATTAGAAAGGGAGTACCTTAGAGGTGGCCCCATTTAAATTTGAAGAAAAAATTCTAGCCCTAAGGGTGGAAAAAAAGGGGATGAAATACTTAAGTATACCTCAACTTAGTATCCAGTATCGAGTCCTAAGACATTACAATTTATCTGTTTAATTTGTTTTTGCTCCAAAATTAAAGGTTGGTGTAGCGGGATTTTTTGCGGACGGTTTGAACAATTCTTCTGACTATCTATAGGCCGTTTAATCTAAGCTTTAAATTAAAAATTTGAATCTGTTGCTCCCACCACTGCAAAAATTGAATATTCTCTTCCAAGTCTAATTCTAGGATTTGTGCAAGGCCGAAAAGTCTCTTCAGTTTTTCTTAAAACAACTTAATGCGTTTGCTCACAAACGGACATTAGACAAAATCCTGTATATTCGCTAACGCTTGTATGTTTGAAAATGAAGTACCTACCTATAAGTTATTTTTTCTTTGACTTTGTCAAATTGTCTATTATTGTGATTTTTTTTGGGAAATTTCGATACCCTGTGTCATGAAAACCATAGCCCGCAGAGAAAAAATATTATGAAGAAGTGTAATTATTTTTAACGCTAGAACACGCTGTATCAATTTTGGCAATCACTTATGTTACACCCTATATGCCTACTTCGATAACAATATCCAATACCTAGGGAGGCATTGTAGGAGGCAATCCTATTAAAATGGAACTCCGGTTTCCTAAGCCTCTTCTTCCAAATACTGTGTTTAAATTTGTTTATGTACTAATTCAATGCAAAGTGATAATAAAGTTCTGCAACCATAAAGTGGCACTTTATGGCACTAGTAAAATAATGTAAAACTGTATTTTAAAGAGCACTTTATGTACGAATGCACTCTAAAGTGCCATTTATGATTTTTTATGAGCACTTGCTTTTTTTATGAGATCCACAAATTCCAGTTAAATAAGCTTACTATAAAACGTGAAATGCTAAACTTTCATAATCATTTTCATCGCAATGACGAGTAGATTTCAAAAATTAAAAAATATATTAAAAATTCCACCCGTAAGGGTGGAAAATAGGGGATGAAATTTCATATTGGACCGATTTCGATGATTCTTTCTTTATTGGAAAGGGGGTACGTTAGTTGTGGTCCCATTTAAGTTTAAAGAAAAAATTCCACCCCCAAGGGTAGATAAATACGGGATGAAAGTTCATATTGGACCGATTTGGATGATTCTTATTTTATTAGAAAAGGAAACTTAGGGGTGGTTACATTTAAATTTGAAGAGAAATTAAATTTGAAAAGAAAAATATCAATCCTAAGGGTGGAAAAATAGGGGATGGAATTTAATATTGGACCGATTTCGATAATTCTTAATAATTATTGACTAAAAAATAAGAAATAAAATAATTTTAACAAAAAAATTAAAACCGACTTCAAAAATTTGCCCGTATGTACACTCCACTAAAAATTAAAAAAAAAATAACGCCGACTTCAAAAATTTGCCCGTATGCACATTTCAACTAAAAGTTTAGAAATATTTTTCTCTTTCTAAATTAAGTTATCTTTGGAGTCGGTGACAGTAAGCTATAATGTATGTAGGATATGATGTAGGTATTCATATCTATAAATAGATTTAAATTCCTTGCCTTGACTGTCACAAAATACAAAGATAACTCAATTTGGAAAGAGAAAAATATGTCTAAAATTTTAGTTGAAATATGCATACGGGCAAATTTGGGAATTAGGTGTTATTTTTTGTTAAAAAATTTTATTCACACTGTTTTTTTATAAGCGCATCATAACGTATGTTGAAAATAATAAATAAATATTTTTGTGACCTGGAAAGGTGCTAAAATTAAAATAATAATGTACAATTTTGTAGGGGAGTGACATGATGCCTCCAAAACGCGGATCGTTTTAATTTTATCGTTGTTGTCTACCGTCTACCTCCTGTTACTGTAGGTATTTGATTTTCACGTTTTTGAGCTATCAAAAAATTTCATATTTCCAATTGTGAATGGATGACAGAGCTGATTTTAAATGTTGGATATATTGATCAAAATTATGACTACAAGGCAAATCGGGGATCATGGATCCAAAATGTGGCAGGACATTTAAATATTGTTACAAATTTTGTGGCCAATAAAAATTTGTATGGTACCGTCATGGAAAATCTGGTTCTACTATATGAAATTAGAGATTATGTTCTCCCTTTTTAATCGTAGGTACAAATTACCTAATTTCAATCTATAGTGGAAGAAGCCATTGATTGATAAAAATATGCCAAGTTTTATCAAAATTGGCCAAGTAGTTTTGAGATTTTTGAAAGGTTACTTTTTTAATTAATTGTAATACCCTGTATCTCAGAAACGAGGGCTTAAAACATACAAGTTTATATGAACTTTTCTTTTTATTTTTACGGGTTCTGTGTCCTATTAAATTTTCCCTATTAAAACCTGAGACAGAAAACTAGTAGGTATTAATTAAAATGTAAATGCTCCGTTTTTTGGAAACACCCTATTTTCTTTGACTTCGTACTACGCACGATGGGTTGCAAACAATTTCTTGTTGCAATAAAAAATAATTTTTATTTGATTTTTTCTATAGTAGCAATGGTTTTTGTTTTGCTTACTTTAGCCAAGAAAAAAATTTCTCTAACGTTGCTATACGGAATGTGACGATCGATAATTCCGAATGTTCCAGTTCCCTTATTTTTAGACAGACTTTTAAAGTAGAGGAAATTTATACACATGGATTCGTCGAGTTCAGTTTTACCATTGAGTAAAGGAATAATAAGAGGAATCGAGCAAATGGCCGGATCTGTAACACCCTATTTCCTGATGCGACAGGGAATTTGACCCAGTGCATTCACCATAAATTTAAAAATTCTCTGAAAGTTCTTGAGCTTACTACAGGCAAAGTTTACAGAAGAAATCGCTATCGCGTTGGGCGCCATCTGGGCCACGGTAGAAAAAATTGTGGTATTGAAAGGATATAAGTTTAAAACTCTAAACGGGAACATTTCAGACGTTGCCATATCGGTGACAACGGGTGCGATGCTAATTTATTGACCTTGACCAAAAAAAAAAACAAATGCCGTGCGCGAAGCTACGATGAATTCTTTTTCTGTGGGGCAATAGATTTTTAACCGACTTCAAAAAATGAGGTTTATCAATTCGGTTGTATTTTTTATGTTTGTTACCTCATAACTCCGTCATTTAAAAACCGATTTGGACAATTCTTTTTTTATTTGAAAGTGTATACCTACAGAATGGCCCCATTTAAATCTGAAGAAAAAATTCCACCCCTAAGGGTGGAAAAATAGGGGATGAAATTTCATATTGGACCGATTTCGATGATTCTTTTTTTATTACAAAGGGATTACTGTAGGAGTGGCTTCATTTAAATTTGAAGAAAAAATTCCACCCCTAAGGGTGGACAAATAGGGGATTAAATTTCATATTGAACCGATTTCGATGATTCTTTTTTTATTAGAAAGGGAGTACCTTAGAGGTGGCCCCATTTAAATTTGAAGAAAAAATTCTAGCCCTAAGGGTGGAAAAAAAGGGGATGAAATTTCATATTGGACCGATTTCGATGATTCTTTTTTTATTACAAAGGGATTACTTTAGGAGTGGGTTCATTTAAATTTGAAGAAAAAATTCCACCCCTAAAGGTGGACAAATAGGGGATGAAATTTCATATTGAACCGATTTCGATGATTCTTTTTTTATTAGAAAGGGATTACTTTAGGAGTGGCTTCATTTAAATTTGAAGAAAAAATCCCACCCCTAAAGGTGGACAAATAGGGGATGAAATTTCATATTGATCCGATTTCGATGATTCTTTTATTATTAAAAAGGAAGTACCTTAAAGGTGGCCCCATATAAATTTGAAGAAAAAATTCCACCCCTAAGGGTGGACAAATAGGGGATTAAATTTCATATTGAACCGATTTCGATGATTCTTTTTTTATTAGAAAGGGAGTACCTTAGAGGTGGCCCCATTTAAATTTGAAGAAAAAATTCCACCCCTAAGGGTGGAAAAATAGGGGATGAAATTTCATATTGAACCGATTTCGATGATTTTTTTTTATTAGAAAGGGATTACTTTAGGAGTGGCTTCATTTAAATTTGAAGAAAAAATCCCACCCCTAAAGGTGGACAAATAGGGGATGAAGTTTCATATTGAACCGATTTCGATGATTATCTTCTTATTAAAAAGGAGGTACCTTAAAGGTGGCCCCATATAAATTTGAAGAAAAAATTCCACCCCTAAGGGTGGACAAATAGGGGATTAAATTTCATATTGAACCGATTTCGTTGATTCTTTTTTTATTAGAAAGGGAGTACATTAGAGGTGGCCCCATTTAAATTTGAAGAAAAAATTCCACCCCTAAGGGTGGAAAAATAGGGGGTGAAATTTCATATTGGAGCGGTTTCGGTGATTCTTTTTTATTAGAAAGGGATTACTTTAGGAGTGGTTTCATTTAAATTTGAAGAAAAAATTCTACCCCGAAGGGTGGAAAAAAAGGGGATGAAATTTCCTATTGAACCGATTTCGATGATTCTTTTATTATTAAAAAGGAAGTACCTTAAAGGTGGCCCCATATAAATTTGAAGAAAAAATTCCACCCCTAAAGGTGGAAAAATAGGGGATGAAATTTCATATTGAACCGATTTCGATGATTCTTTTTTTATTAGAAAGGGATTACTTTAGGAGTGGCTTCATTTAAATTTGAAGAAAAAATCCCACCCCTAAAGGTGGACAAATAGGGGATGAAGTTTCATATTGAACCGATTTCGATGATTATCTTCTTATTAAAAAGGAGGTACCTTAAAGGTGGCCCCATATAAATTTGAAGAAAAAATTCCACCCCTAAGGGTGGACAAATAGGGGATTAAATTTCATATTGAACCGATTTCGATTATTCTTTTTTTATTAGAAAGGGAGTACCTTAGAGGTGGCCCCATCTAAATTTGAAGAAAAAATTCCACCTCTAAGGGTGGAAAAATAGGGGGTGAAATTTCATATTGGAGCGGTTTCGGTGATTCTTTTTTATTAGAAAGGGATTACTTTAGGAGTGGTTTCATTTAAATTTGAAGAAAAAATTCTAGCCCGAAGGGTGGAAAAAAAGGGGATGAAATTTCCTATTGAACCGATTTCGATGATTCTTTTATTATTAAAAAGGAAGTACCTTAAAGGTGGCCCCATATAAATTTGAAGAAAAAATTCCACCCCTAAAGGTGGAAAAATAGGGGATGAAATTTCATATTGAACCGATTTCGATGATTCTTTTTTTATTAGAAAGGGATTACTTTAGGAGTGGCTTCATTTAAATTTGAAGAAAAAATTCCACCAGTAAGGGTGGAAAATAGGGGATGACATTTAATATTGGACCGATTTCGATAATTCTTAATAATTCACTAAAAATAATAAATAAAAAAATTAACACAAAAAATAAAACCGAGTTCAAAATTTTGCCCGTATGCACTTTCCACTAAATCACCAAATCCAAAGATACCTCAATTTAGAAAGAGAAACCTATTTCTAAAATTTTAGTTTAAATGTGCATACGCGCAAATTTGTGAAGTCGGTGTTAATTTTTGTAATTTTTAAAATTTTTAGTGGAGTGTGCATACGGGCAAATTTTTGAAGTCGGTTTTAATTTTTTTGATAAATTTTTTTTATTAATAATTATTATTGGGGAATCGTCTGGCGTGGCTCGATGGTTTCTTACTGCGTTTAATAAATACAATTTTTTGATGTACACAAACTGTATGTATGTATGTATGTACGTATGTATGTATGTATGTATGTATGTATGGATGTATGTATGTATGTATGTATGTATGTATGTATGTATGTATGTATGTATGTCCTTCCTGACATGGGAATCAAATAGGTGCTAAAAAGCATAAAATAAAATAAAAATAAAGAAAACTTTTTAAAACCAAGCTTTTTTAAATCAAAAAGCTTGTCGCGCGAAATGTTCATAAAAGTAGGTAGGTACCAATTAATTTTATCGGTTGATAAGCAAAGTACGTGCTAAAGTATGTAGTTTCTTAACAGTTCGCACGACAAGCTGCTTTTTGATTTAAAAAAGCTTGTCGCAGTTTGACATTGAATTATCTTAACGAAAACCTAAACTTATTTGTTTTAGTAGGTAAATGGCTTAAATAAAGGCTTGTTTTAAAAAAGGTTTTTTATTTTTTAATAAAAATTCCGGTATTATATTTTATTTTTCCATAGACAAAAATCGGAGGAGGGATAGATAGATATTTACAAGGACAGGGGCAGGGTCCGCACTAATCGTTTTGTATCCTTTAGGCACATTATTTCGTTAAAAAATAAAAGAAACGCGGGTGTTTCAATTGCAAAATAAAATAATAATGGGAACTAGTCTAATAAAGATGTCAGGGGACTGCCTCCTGAGTGTCCAACCAAAAGGTTACACTCGAACTCCTGGTACGAATTGTGCTATAAGGTGGTTTCCTAAACAATGGGGGTAGTTTCCTAAACATGTTTTTAGAGCAAAATGACTCCAATAAAAGTATTAATACATGAGTTACAGCGCATTACCTGCATGACAATACAGTGTGGATAGAAATTGTGGAATATTGCTTATATTTCTTAAAATATTCCTCATATGAAAAACTTGTTTTTATAAAAGTGTTAGGGGAAATTATTTCCCGTTTAGTGATTTCAAGCAATCTTTCGTAGCACAAAAAATGTGGTTGCCATGTTAACCGATTTAATTTTTTTAAATGGCACCATATACTTTTTTTGGTGAAAATTGATATATTGGAACTTTCTGAATACGATACAATACAATTTTAATGGGGTCACATAAGAAAAAAATACAAAAAGATTAAGTTTTCTATTATGCTATTGACAATGTTTATCAAAATAATTATTACATCAGGTTAGCCATGCCAAAATCAGAACAATGGGAAACTGTCACTAGCTGTCAGTTGCTTGTAATTGTGTGCATTGTTACAGTAAACGTACTTTTTTTTACTCAATTTTCTGTGCACTTAAGTACTTAGTAAGTTATAATGGCGCTTCAATTAAGTGAAACGGAAAGAATACAGGTTAACATACTGAGTACTTAAGTACACAGAAAAATTATTAAAAAAGTACGTTTAGTGTAACAATGTACACAGTTACACAGATAGTGTCAGTTTCGCATTGTTCTTATTTTGGCATGGCTAACTTGATGTTAATAATTATTTTGATAAACATTGTCAATAGCATAATAGAAACCTTGTTTTTTTTCTTATGCGATCCCATTAAAATTGTATTGTATCGTATTCAGAAAGTTCCAATGAATCAATTTTCACCAAAAAAAGTATATGGTGCCATTTAAAAAAATAAATCGGTTACCATGGCAACAACATTTTTGGTGCTACGAAAGATTGCTTGATATCACTAAACGGGAAATAATTTCCCCTAACACTTTTATTAAAACATGTTTTTGATATGAAGAATATTTTAAGAAATATAAGCAATATTCCACAATTTCTATCCACACTGTATAACTTCGCACGCAGCAGGGGTGGTCATGTAAAAAAAATAACAAAGAATGACCTTAAAAAAGTTTTAGAAGATGAACTTCTGGTCACCTTTTTATTATAAAATTGTTTCGTGTCTCTAATGTTTATTGATTTACAGGGCGTTATATGACAAAAAATTCGTTTACCACAGGACAGGTCTTGTAAATTTTTTTTAACAAAAAAATTACCTGAATATAAGTTGGAGAGGGGTAAATGATCTACAATTTTGTTTTACATTTTTTTTATTATCTTGACTGCTTAAGTTACAGCGCATGAATTACAACAAATTTCGCAGTTTTCTCCAGTTCCTACCGATTAGGTAATTAGAAACACGTTGGATGCAAACACAGATGTCATTTTTCAGATTCCATTACCTGCTACTTGTATTTAGGGAAATAAATTGGTTTTTGCACAAATGAATTTTTTATGAAGCGAATTAACAAGTGCATTGGAGTTGATAATCATTTTGAACATTTTCTTAATGTTGTCATTTGTATAAAAAAATTACCCCATTTATTGATTGATTTATGCATTATTTAAGAACAAATGAACGAATATTTCAGATCAAACACACTCGTTTTTTCCTGCATATTAAGATTCCGTAAGAAAAAGTATAGGTTCCGATTTGAAGAAAAAAAAAATAGAGTTTACCTTGTAGTGACCTTGAAAATAGTGGATATTTATAACTATTCAATTATACAGGGTGTCCCGTTAATAATGGTCCATAGAGCAACTGCACATATTTGGGGCCAAAATATGACGATTGAGGCTAATATGAATTATAGAAATGCTGTTTGTTTAAGAGATACAGGGCGTTGAAGTTCATTTTTTGAAATTTAATTATGGCTACATCTCTCAAAATAATGAAGCTGCTGAACTGAAATTTGGCACTGCTGTGTTTTTGGGGATGGAGAATAAGCTAAAAATATCAATTTTGCTGTATCTCACGGAGGGCGCCACTTGCGCGGTTTTTGGATCGTTACTTTTTCGGTTTAAAATCAAAGAAAGGGGTAAAAATAAATATTTTCATTTGAAAAAATTACAGCGTGATCGGGACATAAGAAGGTAAGTTTCCACCAAATTTTGTGGAATTTTTTTTGTGGGAGGTAAAAATTAGAAACCAACAAATCGGTTATTTCGATTTTTCGCGGATATTTTGAGGTTATGTGAAAAAAGTGTAAATACAAAAGTTGTAGATCTTTTTATTGCCTATAACTTTGCCATTCAACTTTTTTCGATAGGAGTTGCAGTTTTGCTGGAAATCGTGATAAACAGTTTCCCCTAAAAGATCACCCCCTACAACCCCCGTACCTCAAATCGCCCTTAAATTATTTTTTCAGTTATTTTTGCTATATTTTCTTTCTTTTCCAATGGGTGTGATGCTGTTCTAGATTTTTTTGTTCTCAAAAATTATCTACCCTGGCCTATATTCGTTGGTCCTCTATCCAAATATTTCACACAACGGTTTTAATGAAAAAATGTACCTACTAACATTAAGCATGTAATGCATTAAGTACATAATATTTCTTTTACGATAATATTTTCTGTAATTTACTAAAAGAAATAATAATTTACTCCAGGATTTGATGCAGCCACTTACCTTTTAAAAATGTCATCGGCACTGCATTAGATAGAAGTCGCTTTTTTGAGGAATCCGCACAGTGAAAATGGTTGTTATTGAAATGTTTTTCGTACACCATGTACCGACCGATCTGTTCCACATCGCTTAAAAACACGTAAATAGGGATTGTCCCGACGCGCGTGAATTGTCACAATTGTTATTATAAACGCACTTGTATTTTGAGATAGGCATTTTTCTGGAGAATAATTGTCTTACAGAAAAATCCCTATTCTTGCACGTAATATTATGAATTACTAGGTTGATGCGATCACAAATTACGGAGTATGTATATATTCGTATCGGTTCCTTTGATTTCGGCGGTAGATTATATTTTTGTGCAAGACGATTTTCCAGAATAATTATTTCACTTTCAAGTCACAAGAGCGAAGAACGTAAGAAAACACGGTTTCAGTCAACGACGAAACTCTCGACGCAGTGCCAATAAGGTCGTAGTCGATAATAAAATTCCGGATTGTTTGATCTACATTATATCATTGAGTAAATTATTCCTTTACTCAATGATTATTATGTACTATCCCTTTTCTCAGTCAGTTGAAACAACATAAAAAAAATTATGCGGCAGGCACCCGGCAGGCAGATTCTTTTTTTATATTCCTGAAAATTTACTAAAATAGCCGGCCGCCGATGCCGACAAGAGTAATCCCTTTGTCTTTGTCAGCTGCCGCGCCGCCGACAAAAAATACCTATTTAAATAAGTGTCCTATACTCCTATTTTTTGTTTATAGCAAATAGCACAGCCGACAAAAATATGAATATTGTGCCGCATTTCGCCCTTTTGATTAATCCCCAGTTTTGTTTGGTGTTTTTAAAAATATACCTAAATCCAATAGGAAAATTATAGTGGGGTGAGGTGCGGGGTGGGGGTTAGTTGTTACTTTGCTTTATAACTTAACTTCATACAATTTAAAGAGTCCCTTTCCTAATTTATTTTTAGCTTTACGAATATTTTTAACCATGCCGGGAGAGATCATTTTCAAAACTGAAGCTAAACAAAAACATTCTAAGATCTACTTACTATGAACCAGTCGAGACTTTCGAATTTAGCAATAATAAGCAGAAAAATAGATTTGAAATAAAATAGATTTAAAGGAATTAATTAGGGAATTTACAATCAAGAATGGTGGCAATGGCAAGCTGGTCTTCTGAAGGTATCACCTGAGTAAAGGTTATAATAAGTATCACCATTGAGTAAAAGAATATTACTCAATGGTATCACCACCAACTGTTCGCGATCCTATTATGGCTTTAATACTAATAAGAAAGATTAGAGGCAACAAACTAATTTAATTTAATACTTGTAAAAAAACTTTTTAAAAACAAGCTTTTATTTAAGCCATATACTAAAAGAATAAAATAGGTTTAGGTTTTCGTTAAGATAATTCAATTCCAAATTGCTTCAAGTTTTTGTAAATGAAAAAGCTTGTTGGGTAAAATGTTCATATTCAATTAATTTTATTGGACAGTGATTGGTTGATAAGCAAGTACCTACCTATACTTGCCAAAGTATGTATTTTCTTTACAATTCGCGCGACAAGCTTTCTGATTTACAAAAACTTCGCAATTTGTCATTGAATTATCTTAACAAAAACCTACACTACACTTATATTATTCGTTTTATTCGTGGCTTAAGCTTGTTTTTAAATAGTTTTTTTTTATCTTTTATTTTATTTCGTGCTTTTTAGTACCTATTTGATTCCCAAGTGAGGAAGGTGGTAAATAAATTTAATCCACCATCTTGGAGCATCCGCCATATTGGATTTAGTATGAAGTCACTTACCTTATTATTTTCACGCCCTTTTATACGCGACTGAACTTAAGATGCCAACGCCCCGACGGGACTATGCGCACTTACATATGGGCCATCGTTACCATGTGAACGGTGCTAGCCACCGGGTCTACACTGCGTTGTTCTTTGTTGTTTTAGTTTAGCATTGAGCCTATAGGGGGCGTATTTCTTATATTTAATGGCGTATTTGATACCCACATTAAGAGGGTTGAAAAGAAAATGTAATTCGCTATATTGGAGCGGCCGCCGTATTGAACTTAAGTGTGATGTCACTAACTTTATCGTTTTCTGCTCTTCACGCCCTTTCATTTGACAACCATATTAAGTGAGTTGAAAAGAAAATGTGCTGCCATCTTGGACCGGTGGCCATATTGAATTTAGTGCGACGTCACTAACTTTATCGTGTTCTACTCTTCAAGCCCTTTTATTTGATACCCATATTAAGGGGGTTGACAAAAAATACATCATCCGCCATCTTGGAGCGGCGGCCGTTTTGAAAGTATTACAATATTGCGTATTGTCAGCATAACTAAAGGTGCATGCAAAATTTCAGCTCAATCGGATGTCAGGAAGTGATTCTAATTCAGCTTGCAAAATTTGAGTTAAACAAACTAACATACCTACTACTACCTAATACATTGCAAGTTAAATACAAGCTTATAAAAATAATACATCATATCATTCTGTAAACTTTGATCATGAAGCAAAGCTCACACCAGCCCAATTCTACGGAAGCGCTGAGACGCCACATGGTGATTTTTTGTCGCCGACCGAGTTCGAACTCGGCCAGCCGACTTTGAGCTCGGCCGGTCGACTTCCAACTCGACCGGCCGAGTTTGCTTATCATAAGTCATAAGTATTATACAAAATACCTATAGGTACCTAACACAATGTTGGTATGAATCGGAAAAACCTTCTTAGAAAATGTCTATACATTCCTATATTTAAAAAAAATTTAACAAAAAAATTAAAACCGACTTCAAAAATTTGCCCGTATGCACATTCCACTAAAAATTTTTAAAAAATTAACAAATAACACCGACTTCAGAAATTTGCCCGTATGCACATTTCAACTAAAATTTTAGAAATATTTTTCTCTTTCTAAATTGAGTTATGTTTGGATTTGGTGACAGTCAAGGCAAAGAATCTAAGTCTTTCACTTTAAGTAGTCTTGTTGATGATTCAACTATTTTGATGGGATTCCAGGACACACTTGACTCGTCAGATGCCTTTAAAATTCCCATTTGCTCATCTTTGGAGCCCTGTAGATATATATTTTTTGTTCGAGTTTGGTATGTGGGGTTTTTTTGGTGCCCTGATTAACGCTGTGGTGTCAGATTTTAAATAAAAAAATCGCTAAATGACTTTATTTCTTTTTACTAGAAAAAAATGTGGTAGCCCTTGAAAATTGAGATTAAAGCCTGAAATTTCGCACCAAAATAGAGTTTTTTGTGACCTATCTTCAGAAAAAACAACTTTTATTCTACAATTCCCCCTCTCCCCTCTCCTTCCACTTTCCCTCGGCTCCTCCCTTCCTCCTTCCTACCTAAATAGATATGAATACATCATAACTTACTGTCACCGACTACAAAGATAACTCGATTTAGAAAGATAAAAATATTTCTAAAATTTTAATAAATAGCTAGTTTACGGCTGTGTAGTTTTACTTAGTAGATAAAATAACGAGTTTTGCAGCCAGAAATATATTAACTTCTTTTTATAATACCAAGCTTTCGGTCTACTTCGTGACCTTCATCAGGGAATTATGTTGAAGTTTTTTACCAATATTAAAACCAGATAGATTTTAGGTTTAAAAGGGCCAGAAAAAGGTTTTTACATAATTTCGTGTGAAAATTTATACCGTCAATTTTGTTTATTTATTATTAATTTATCTATCCGTATTACTTAAGTGTGGATTTTTTTCTTTAAATTTAAATGGGACCACATCTAAGGTAACCCCTTTCCAATAAAGAAAGAATCATCGAAATCGGTTCAATATGAAATTTCATCCCCTAAACAAAATTGACGGTATAAATTTTCACACGAAATTATGTAAAAACCTTTTTCTGGCCCTTTTAAACCTAAAATCTGTCTGGTTTTAATATTGGTAAAAAACTTCAACATAATTCCCTGATGAAGGTCACGAAGTAGACCGAAAGCTTGGTATTATAAAAAGAAGTTAATATATACCTTTCTGGCTGCAAAACTCGTTATTTTATCTACTAAATCTAAAATTTTAGTTGAAATGTGCATACGGACAAATTTCTGAAATTGGTGATATTTGTTAATTTTATTAAAATTTTTAGTGGAATGTGCATACGGGCAAATTTTCGAAGTCGATTTTAATTTTTTTGGTAATTATTTTTTATTTCTTATTTTTTAGTGAATTACTAAGAATTATCGAAATCGGTCATCAATCATTAAATTCCATCCCCTATTTGTCCACCCTTAGGATTGAAATTTTTCTCTTCAAATTCAAATGTGACCACCCCTAAGGTAAACCCTTTCTAATAAAATAAGTATCATCCAAATCATCCCCTATTTATCTAACCGTATTACTTAAGTGTGGACTTTTTTCTTTAAATTTAAATGGGACCACATCTAAGGTAACCCCTTTCCAATAAAGAAAGAATCATCGAAATCGGTTCAATATGAAATTTCATCCCCTATTTGTCCAACCTTAGGGGTGGAATTTTTTTTTCAAATTTAAATGGGTCCACCTCTAAGGTACTCCCTTTCTAATAAAAAGAGAATCATCTAAATCGGTTCAATATGAAATTTCATCCCCTATTTGTCCAACCTTAGGGGTGGAATTTTTTCTTCAAATTTAAATGGGGGCCACCTCTAAGGTACTCCCTTTCTAATAAAAAGAGAATCATCGAAATCGGTTCAATATGAAATTTCATCCCCTATTTGTCCAACCTTGGGGGTGGAATTTTTGCTTCAAATTTAAATGGGTCCACCTCTAAGGTACTCCCTTTATAATAAAAAGAGAATCATCTAAATCGGTTCAATATGAAATTTCATCCCCTATTTGTCCAACCTTAGGGGTGGAATTTGTTCTTCAAATTTAAATGGGGCCACTTCTAAGGTACTCCCTTTCTAATAAAAAGAGAATCATCTAAATCGGTTCAATATGAAATTTCATCCCCTATTTGTCCAACCTTAGGGGTGGAATTTTTTCTTCAAATTTAAATGGGGCCACCTCTAAGGTACTCCCATTCTAATAAAAAGAGAATCATCGAAATCGGTTCAATATGAAATTTCATCCCCTATTTGTCCAACCTTGGGGGTGGAATTTTTTCTTCAAATTTAAATGGGTCCACCTCTAAGGTACTCCCTTTCTAATAAAAAGAGAATCATCTAAATCGGTTCAATATGAAATTTCATCCCCTATTTGTCCAACCTTAGGGGTGGAATTTTTTCTTCAAATTTAAATGGGGCCACCTCTAAGGTACTCCCTTTCTAATAAAAAGAGAATCATCTAAATCGGTTCAATATGAAATTTCATCCCCTATTTGTCCAACCTTAGGGGTGGAATTTTTTCTTCAAATTTAAATGGGGCCACCTCTAAGGTACTCCCTTTCTAATAAAAAGAGAATCATCTAAATCGGTTTAATATGAAATTTCATCCCCTATTTGTCCAACCTTAGGGGTGGAATTTTTTCTTCAAATTTAAATGGGGCCATCTCTAAGGTACCCCTTTCTAATAAAAAAAGAATCATCGAAATCGGTTCAATATGAAATTTTATCCCCTATTTGTCCAACCTTGGGGGTGGAATTTTTTCTTCAAATTTAAATGGGACCATTCTGTAGGTATACCCCTTCAAATAAAAAAAGGATTGTCCAAATCGGTCCAATTCTAAAATGTAAAAAATATTGCTTTGCCAGTTATTATTGAAAATTAAAGTTGAATATGCTTAACCATTAACTAAAACAAAAAGAACAGCTTTTACTGAAGTGTTGTGAACCGAAATCATTAAAAAATACCTGGCCTAAAAGCTAAAGCTTGTTTAAAGGCATTTAACTTATCCCCCTATCGTTGAGTGTAAATTGGAAGCGTTCTGAAGGGAGAATTCGCACAATCCGGCAAGACCGCGTTCTACCCGACGACGGTCAGCATTACGGGGAAAAGCGATCTGTAAATAAAATATGAATGAAACGACCGACATTTTAATAATTTTGCCGCCTACTAGATGGCGCGAGGGGCCGAGGGACGAGACTATGATGTTTTAATAATTTTGTAGACCACTAGATGGCGATCCCTGTTTTCTACAAAATTACCTGTTAGCAAATCACAACACGGGAGCGGTTCCTCTTCCCCTATTTATTCCTTTACTCAATGGTTTTACACAATTTCTTTTTTTGTATTTTAGGAACGATCAGGAATACATATCAAGTGGAGCGTCTGCCTCGTCTAACCAGGGTAGCTATGATTCATCCAGGTTATACGAATCTTCGAGAAAAGGGTCTGAACCTTCGGTAAACGATTATTACGAAAATAATAGACAATACCACGAATCACAGTTCGAAAATTCCCAAGAGCAGGAAATAACATCTTCAAATCAGGCAAATAGAGGCCCTTGGTTGCCTGAACAATCACAGGGAAGCTCTCATTTGACGAGTTCTAGGGGGTCTTATGGAGGCAGCGTTAGCAGTCCAGTTGCTAGGCTTCAACCGTATCCAAGCAATTATGATATATTTGATGCGATACATGGTCAGTCAAACGGCTCAGAGAGATGTATTCCGAAGTGCTTTGCAGAAAAGGGAGACATGGTATGTTTAATTTTTGTTCCTCTAAAATTATTAAAAACGTTTCCTTATAATAAGATTTTTTCGCGCGTTTACGTTGTCACGTACCAAACAAATAGGACCGGAAACATTGCTGGTATCCCCTCCACAACAACTTGTGGATCCTCCGTATAGAGATCTGGAGACTCCAAATGGGTGACGGAAATATCAAAATTTGAAATATTATGTGTGCGTCTGTTAATATACAGGGTGATTCAAAACTCTATGCACAAAGTTTAATGACTGATGCCAAAATAAGAGTTTTTTACCTATAAACATGTGTCCTAAAACGCACCCCCTCCGACTTAAAAAATTGACGCCTCTAATCCCCACTCCCCCAAAAAAACAATTTATATAATTTATGACAAAAAAATTAATAAAGCGCACCAAAAAACAGCTTCATGCAAATTTTCAAGAACTTTGAAGTATAACTGTAGCCATAGTACAAAATAATCGATTTTTTCGTGAAACTTTGGAGGGCTATAGGTCGGAGGGGGTGCATTTTAGGACACATGTTTATAGGAAAAAAGTATTATTTAGGTCTAAAAAAATACGTCATTAATATGTATGCACGGAGTTTTGAATCAACCTGTATATGTATAGATAACTAGAAAACAGTTAAAGCTAGACAAACTTTAATATTATACATAATTGATGGTGTGGATTGTTTTTAAATCGCGCCAGGGGAAGGGAATAACAAGGATGAAAATTGACTAAAGATTTGACTGCATTACAGTTGTTTGGAGACCCTGTATGTTTTGACGCAAAATATACAGCGTTTCCTCGTTTATTATTATCGCAAAATATACATCCCAAAAATAAATAAGTATATACATCTGAAAAATACTATGAAGTCAAAAATGGGTTCGTCACAGTAAATGTGCCTACCGTTTATTAAGTTTATTTTCGTTTTTTTACATAGTTGCATATTTTTCCGCGCGTTTGTTTTCCATCTTATACAGTGGGACAAATAAAGTATGCATCATGACTTTGTCAGAAGTTTAAATTGTGCTTGTACATGGATAAAAAATTACGCATGCAAAAGTGAGCACGTGACTTGCCGCAACTGTCAAATTAAACTTTAGTTATTTGTCGAAATATAGAAACAACTTTTTAGAAAAAAAGTTTCCCTTGCAATTCTTTATCCGTGTTTCAATTTTCGTGAAAGAACTTAAAACAGCATTTTTTCAATTTCTTTAATTTTTTCTCACATTCTATCTATGTAAAGTCCTTTGTTTTAAAGAAACTTAGTTTTAATACATATTTTAAAGTAAAAGCATTTTCGAAGCTCAAAAATGTGTTCATGCTTGATGCAAAGTTTATTTAATTTATGTAATAATAATAAAATAATCTGATTTATACAAGTAGATCAAGTTTCATATTACAATAGAAATTTCCGTCCAAGCCAAGCATTTTATCGCAAGAATACCAAGTGCGCTCTGAAACAATGGCGCATATAGGGGGGAGGGAAGTTCAAATAATTTCGGTCCAGGGCGAGGCACACGGGATAGAAGGCCTGCAGACTCGATCGATGACGTCACACACTCAGGCCAATTCTAACTAAGATATTCTATGCATTGCGGCATTTTGAGGAGTTTTAGAGCCATTTTTTTTATTATCCAGATTATTTATTAACAGATACCATAAGAAACCGTTAAATGTTACGCACAACAGAAAATAAATAATTCTAAACAATTAAATTCATAGTAATAAACATAATAAACTCAATGAAATTCAACAATTATGAAAGGTAGGCTTTATGCAGCACTCATTATCGCTTCTCTATCACTCCATTATCATTTTCTAGAGCAGATTACAGCAGATTACATAGATAAAAGTGGGTTATCTTTTAGCGAGATAGTAAAGAAATTTTAAGGAAATGAAAACTGCATAAAAACCTCGTGCAAAAAGCAACATTATGAACATTTATCTTTTTATTAATGATAATGAAGAGGAGGTGAAATGATAATAGGTAAAAACAAACGTAATAAACTCAATGAAAATAAAAAAACACTTGCAGGCGAATTGCTTTAGCCGATTAAGTACGTAGAAATAAACATACCTAATATATAGAATAAAAATAAGAAATATCACTTACTTTTTTTAGTTTTCTTTCTACCTTTTGCGCCATTAGTGTATCATTATTAATCTTTCGATAATTATCGAGATATATGTTTGCCAGTGTTGTAGCCAAACATTTTACAATTAGCTCATGGTAGGATACATCGCAAGAACAATTAATTCCTTCTGTTAACAAGGACACATTTTGCAGAATTTTGAGACAAATTTCCAGTAGTTTAACACATCTGCAATTACGTACTGCCCCTGTTATTTTTTTCAATTGAATGATGATGATATACGGCCTGAATACCTGAATTGCGCTAAACACGATATAAGAAAGGATAACTGAATATGAGGATTTGAAGCTGCATATGCACAAACACCGTGCCGTAAAGCCCCTTCCCTCGATTACGCCTCGCTATTTTTTAATCTATATATGTGGCCTCGACTGAGAACTGAGAGCGTGAACGAGGCTTTGGCATGAGCCTGACGGTGTGACGTTGCAGCGGAGGGGAGGGGATGCCTGCAGGCCTTCTATCCCGTGTGCCTCGTCCAGGGCCAGGTTCAAAATATAAAATAAATAAATGTCCAAGTAAAAAATGCGCCACAGGCGAAAATTTTGCAAATTTTTAGGGTCAAACAGTAATTACCTAAGCAAAACAAAAATTAATCTAATATGAGCAAATTACTTTGGCCGGAGGTAGTTTATTCTTTGTTAATGGGCTAATAATCATTTGTGCACTAAGAAGTAAGCCCTTTTATTTAACTTCATCTGTTATTATGTGGACAAATCCGCGGTGGCGTCGCTCGTACCGGCGCTGACTTTTTAGGCATGTTTTTCTGCCTTCGATCGACCTTGGTCTTTAAAGAAAAACACCGCTATGGCCAAGATCGCTGGACAAATGTGGATTCACTGTATAGCTTTATCCGTGTGATTTACTAATTGTCCTACACTCACTGGGATTACTACGGTCTTCTAGGGTTTTCCGTAGTACTTGAGCGAATGCTATCCTAGTTCTATCGGGAAAAAAGTCGGCCCTAGCCGCAAATGGCAACGAAGACAAAATAATAGTAATTGCCCCCCTCCCCCGCACAAGCATGTGGTTGCTTCTGGGGTACTCCTAGTTTGGAGTATTGTGAGGATGAGAATTATTATTATTATTATCTCGCAAATGAATTTTAGAGCAATTCCCCCAACCGATTAAGCTCAAATAAAATCTAGTATACTCAACATTGTAATTTGTTCAAAATGGCCGCAACTCTAAGATGGCGCATTACCTTTTTTTTACACAACCCCCTTCATATGGATATAAAATGGAAGGGTTTGATGAGTAGAAAACGATAAGGTCACTGACGTAGTCCAATATGTCGGCCGCATCAAGATGGTGGATTACCTATTTCTTCACAACCCCTTATCAAATGAAAGGGTCTGATGAATATAAAACGATAAGGTGAGTGACGTCATACTAAATACAACATAGCGGTACGTCCTAAGATGGCGGATTCCCTATTTCTTCACAACCTCCTTGTAGTGGCTATCAAATAGAAGCGTTTGACCAGTGGCGTAACAAGGGGGGGGCTTTGGAGACTTTAGAATGCCCCAAAGATCTGTCGCACGGTATTTATTTCTAAATAAAATTTATTTAAAACAATAGTTTTGCCGTAAATATTACCGAAGAATTTTTTGAAATAATTAGCGCCCCCCCCCCCCCCCCAACTTTACATTCTGGTTACGCCACTGCGTTTGACGAGTAGTAGGAAAACAGGTTAGTGACTTCATGCTGATCCAATATGACGACTGCCCCAAAATGGCGGATTACCTATTTCTTCGAAACTTCCTTGACATGGGTATCAAATGGAAGGGTTTGTCAATTCTAATACATGCCGTCATCCTAATTTTAATAGGGTGGATGCCCCAAGATAGTAGCTCAAAACTCACAGGAGAAAGGTCTTGTAATAGATAATGATGAGATATCAGACTAACTAAATAGCACAAAATAAAATAATAAATAAAAACCTTTTAGAAACAAGCTTCCATTTAGCAGTGTATTAAACCGAATAAAAGAAGTTAGGTATCTTTTTCCATTGTTGTTTTCAATAACCTTGTCGCGCGAATTGTAAAGAAAATACATAATTCGGCAAGTACTTGCTTATCAACCACTCACTGTCCAGTGAAATTAATTGGTACCTATATTTATGTAGATTTCGCGCGACAAGCTTTTTGTAAACAAATTTTGAAAACCTAAACTTATCTTATTTGTTTTAATACATGATTTAAATAAAAGCTTGTTTTTAATAAACAAAATGTAACAAAAAAATTAAAACCGACTGCAACAATTTGCCCGTTTGCACACTCCACTAAAAATTTTAAAAAAAATTAACAAAAAATAACACCGGCTTCACAAATTTGCCCGTATACACATTTCAACTAAAATTTAAAAATATTTTTCTCTTTCTTAATTGAGTTATCTTTGGATTTGGTGACAGTCAAGGCAAGGAATTTAAATCTATTTAGATATGAATAAATCATAAAGATAACTCAATTTAGAAAGAGAAAAATATTTCTAAAATTTTAGTATGTTTGCATACGGGCAAATTTCTGAAGTAGGTGTTATTTTTTTGTTATTTTTTTTTAATTTTTAGTGCAGTGTGCATACGGGCAAATTATTGAAGTCGGTTTTAATTTTTTTGTTAAAATTTTTTACTTCTTATTTTTTAGTGAATTATTAAGAATAATTATCGAAATCGGTCCAATATTAAATTCCATCCCCTATTTGTCCACCCTTAGGATTGAAATTTTTCTATTCAAATTTAAATTCTCTTCAAATTTAAATGTGACCACCCCTAAGGTAACCCCTCTCTATTAAAATAAGAATCATACAAATCTATCCAATATAAACTTTCATCCCCTATTTATCTACCCTTAGGGGTGGAATTTTTTCTTTATTATGGGACCACACCTAAGGTGCTCCCTTTCCAATAAAGAAAGAATCATCTAAATCGGTCCAAAATGAAATTTCATCCCCTATTTTCCACCTTTAAGTATCCCTTAAGTACCACCTCTAAGGTACTCCTTTCTAATAAAAAAAAGAATCATCGAAATCGGTTCAATATGAAATTTCATCCCCTATTTGTTCACCCTTAGGGGTGGAATTTTTTCTTTTTTAAATTACACCATTCTGTAGGTATACACTTTGAAAAAAAAAAGAATCATCGAAATCGGTTCAATATGAAATTTTATCCCCTATTTGTCCATCCTTAGGGGTGGCATTTTTTCTTCAAATTTAAATGGGACCATTCTGTAGAAATACCCTTTCAAATAATAAAAAAAGAAATATCCAAAAAAAAATACAACCGAATTGATAACCTCAGCTTGATGCCAATGGCTTATCAAAAGGTACAACACGGGTATTGAAAACTGAAAACAAAGTAAAAACACAAACATAAAACAAAAATGCGATGCACCAACATACTCCACAAAGTTCCGTTATTTCATTGCACAAACATTAAAATGAAGAAATAACCGAAAACAGCCAAAACAACATAAATATACACCACGAACAAAGTACATGCCAAAAACGTCTGTGTGCGCCTATGGCTGGAAGCGTTATCTATTTAGGGAGTTACTAAATCGCCAATTCACGTGTAAATGCTACCAATTTAAATTGCGGCCTTGCCCCCCTTTGCCTCTCTCACCCCCCCCCCCCTTCTCTTCCAAGTCGTCGAATATCCTAACCTTCCTATAAACTAACCTTGGGTCAATACGGTTAGGGTCAATTTCATAATGCATTCAACTAAATTATCTTTTGACTTTAACATTAGGTAAAGGAACTTTTGCATCAATACTAAACAATTGTTTTGATTTGTACAATTGGCCCTTAATCATTTTATTTTTAAATTTTCGTCCTTTGGAAAGCCCAAAACGAATACAAGTTGACCGGTTGTCGTCAAGCAAAGAAAACCCAGCTACTTCAAGTTATTATTACGATTTGACTTACAGCTAGGTATATAACTAATTTCTAGCTTCCCTCGACGGTTCTGGGCATCTTGAGGCTTGAAATTGTAAAGGAACGATTCTCCACTTCGAACTTTTAGAGAAATGTTTCATTTTTTCACAAACAAAACAAATTTATAAAAAGCTGTCGCCAGCAATTTGGGCTGTCTGTTTCACCCAGAGACCCACTGCCTCGTTGTAATAATCTGGTGACGATAGCACGACCCGCACTACACAAATTAATTCTAGTAAATTTCTTGTAAAATCAACAGACAGGGAGTGACAGGCCACTCTGTGCAGACCCGCAACCAATGTTGCCAGCTTTCTCAACTTCAGGGCTTTCCTAGAGTCGGCTGTGGTACCGCCATCAGCACTTGTTGAGAGGTTCTTTTATGAGCGTATTTAAGTAGACGAGACTATAACAATAAAATTATTTTTGACCTAATTTTCACTGTCACCAATTCTAGAAGGAAGGAGGAACTGTAAATAAGGCAACGGTTTGTTGGGTGCATAATTAGTTGGGTTGTTTTATTAATTATGCCGCAGTTAGTATTCGTATTACATTGTATTGGTAGAGCAAGATCCCAGACACGGCGAGGAAAATAATAAAACCCCGCCGTTCTCCCAAGGAAAGTCTAATCGAAACAGTGTGTCTTACACAATTTATGCTTCTTCGCTCTGGGAAGATTATGTGTCTTATTGACGTACCACAAAACACTTGTAGTAGGTAAGCGACAGGTCGCCCGAGACGTACCTCGGCGAGTGGCCGAGCGGCCGGTGTTCCCAGGTTGTAGGGACCTTTGTATTGCCATCTCGTGGCGAGGATAGCCCACTGGTCACAGGGGTTCTCCCCAGAGGTGTGTGCACGGAGGGGGGAACGGTACCCGCCCAATCGTGGACCGGGTTTGACCTCCCTCGGTCGGGGAGTCTCCCCCGGGACCATAACTGGTCGGGTTACGTCCTGTAGCAAAGACGCTACCTGCAGTGCATTCCCCAACACTTCATCTTTTTCGGTCGGGCGTTTAACCACGCGGCTTGTTTATTGAGTTAATTCTCACAAGAATAAGTTGAGCAGTACTGGAACATATTTCTGAATGCTTCAGTGGAATGTTTAATGAATCTAGTAGTTTTAGAGATCGTATATAATTATGATGTAAATTATAAACAGAGCCCCAATAAGGTCGCTAATTATTACGATTATTATTCTTATTCAATTTATGCGAGTGCTCCCTAGAGTGTGGAAGACACTTGATTATACGCGCCATTGTAGCCTACCGTAATTAATAAAAGTGAATATGGGTAAATCAAAGTTGATTGTGTGCCTACATGCCTACAGCTCTCATCAGTATTATAGTAAAAATAAGAGTAAGCTCGTCTCGGCAAAATTTAAGCGTTTAATGGACAGCTAGCTACCTACTTGAGAAGTGTTTTAAGTCCCACATTGGCTTCGGAAAAAGTAATGTTTTAGGTAAGAATAAAGAAGACAAAAACACATACACAGACAGGTTTTACTTTGGTGATTCTTGGAATAACTAGAGGTAATTTAAAATCTCGTAAGTATCTGATTAAAAAAAATAATATCGATTGAGTCACAGGAGATGTGATTTTAGTGACACATGGCAGTGAAAGAAGAGATGAGAATAGTTTATTTACAATACGAGAACCACAGTCACGCATTGGCATACAAGTAAAAAATAATAAAATACTTTCCCTTCAAAACCCTGGACCATACCAAGAATACATTAAAGGTGCTAGTACCAGAGGAAAAAGGAATACAGAAGAAAATATGGAAATTTGTGATCTATACTCACTCAGCTCCCGGTCGACGGTCTCGCGGGCTAAGTGTAGTAGTGAAAGGTTAGGAAGCGATTTTGTGCGAATTTTGGAGTTGAAAGAATATTTCTTGGTCAGTGACTGTATCTGCCAAGTTTATTTGTAAAGGCTAAACAATAAAGGTGGTAACCAAGGCAACGAGTTTGGACTGTTATTGTTGAGAACCAGTACCTTTGGTGTCAGAAGCGCGATTTTAAGTGCACAGCCACACATAATGCGGACGGCGGACCGGAGAGCAGGGCGGAGATGGTAGCGAAGCGTTCAAAACAATAGGTAGCCTATTATTGTGCAAGTTGAATTAGAACCACTTCTTGACATCCGATTGAGCTGAAATTTTGCACACACCGTTAGTTTTGGTGACAATATAATATGCAATACTCAATATTGTAATACTTTCAAAATGGCCGTCGCCGCAAGATGGCGGATGATGTATTTTTTGTCAACTCCCTTAATATAGGTATCAAATGAAAGGGCTTGAAGAGTATAAAACGATAAAGTTAGTGACTTCAACTAAATTAAAAAAGAAATTACAGATTACATTTTGTTTTCCACTTCCTTGATCTGGGTATCAAATGAAAGGACTTGAAGAGTAGGAAACAATAAAGTTAGTGACATCACACTAAATTAAATAGGGTTACCGATCCAAGATGGCGGATTATTTTTTTTTCAAGCCGCTTAATAAGTGTATCAAATGAAAGGGCTTGAAGACTAGAAAACGATAACGTTAGTGACGTCACACTAAATTCAATATGGCTGCCGCTCCAAGATGACGGATTACATTTTCTGCCCAACCCCCTTAATATGGGTATCAAATGAAAGGGATTGAAGAGTAGAAAACGATAAACTTAGTGACATCACACTAAATTCAATATGACCGCCGCCCGAAGATGGCGGATTACCTCTACAGATTTGACGTGACATGATCTTTGAGAAAGGAGGAAGATTTATTCTCCGAAAGCTCAGGAAACAAATTTGTTGAAGATATTTTTGAGTTACAAGTTCAAAGTTTAGTTCATTTACTGATAAGAATTTATTAATTTTCCAGGCAACTTGAAAAAGTTGTCTTTTAACCAGTTTGGTGGCGAAAAACCAAATTAAAATTCAATGAAACTGTTTACGCTACAAATAAATTTTAGAAAATATTTTGACGTCATCCTAAATCCAATATAGCGGATGCCCCAAGATGGCGGACTAAATTCCTTCACCACACTCCTGATATGGGAATGAAATAGGTACTAAAAAGCACAAAATAAAATAAAAGGTAAAAAAAAACTTTTTAAAAAACAAGCTTTTTTTAAGCCATGTACTAAAACGAATAAATAATAATAAAAAAAATAAAGATAAAAACCTTTTCAAAATAAGCTTTTTAAATGCACTAAAACGAATAAAATAAAATAAGTCTAGGTTTTCGTTAAGATAATTCAATGCCAAATTGCGACAAGTTTTTGTAAATCAAAAAGCTTGTCACGCGAAATGTTCATAAAAGTAGATACTTACCAAATTTATTTTAATGGACAGTGATTGGTTGGTAAGCAAGTAGGTACTTGCAATTTGGCATTGAATTGTCTTAACGAGAACCTAGACTGATATTATTTTATTCGTTTTAGTACATGGCTTAAAAAGCTTATTTTTAAAAAGGTTTTTCACCTTTTATTTTTTTATTCGTTTTAGTACCTACATGGCTTAAATAAAAGCTTGTTTTAAAAGGTTTTTTTACCTTCTATTTTATTCAAAAGGTTTTTATCTTTAATTTTTTTATTCGTTTTAGTACATGGCTTAAATAAAAGCTTGTTTTTTAAAAAGGTTTTTTACCTTTTATTTTATTTCACGTACCCACACTGCACGTTTATTTTGCAAATTCCGAAATTTGAGTTGTGAATTTTCACATAAAAATAATGTAGAAATACACATTTTTGTAGCTGTGTGGACACTACCCGCACTACTCTCCGCTCTCCGCCCTGCTCTCCGGTCCGCCGTCCGCCTTATGTATGGCCGTGCACTAACTCGCGACTACACCGAGGATTCGGTCCGATTTTCATCGCGGCACACGAACGCACATGAATTTACTCGAATACGCCATGATTCTTTATAGGGTTTAAGGTTCTAAGGCACAGATGCGAAGGCTTAAATTTAAATATTGCTGCCAGCACTCTCCAGCAGGAGTTGCATAGATGCAGAATATGATACACGTTAACTGACAGCACTCTCCCTACATCGGTGCGGCGCAACGAACAGGGTGGCGTCGCTTTCCAAAAAAGCGGCGTGTTCTTCGGCCCTTCTGGACACTATATGAGGCTGAAAACAAAGGCGAGGGCGGTAATGGATTAATGCGTCGCGTCGGCCGGCCATCTGCGGCGGCGGGTCCGAACTAGGCCTGACCAGCCCGTTTCCTGGGTGGTTTTGAGTGTGCTTTTTATGGCCTTCTGGACACTTGAATTTTAAGTTTAGAATTTAAAGGGGACAACATCGTGGGCAATCTCCCGGATGTATACAGGGGACGTTAACATATCATAACAAGTTCCTATAAAAAAAAATTCCCAGAGGGCCCCCCTACGGAGATACAGGGCGTTGAAGTTCTTTTTTTTTTTTAATTAAATTATGGCAATATCTCCCAAACTAATCAAGCTGCTGAACTGAAATTTGGCACTGCTGTGTTTTAGGCGATGGAGAATAAGCTGAAGGCATCCATTTTTACGTATCTCATAGAGGGCTCCACTTGCACTATTTTTGGATCGTGTTATAGCTCGTAACTTTTTTAGGTTATCTTTTTGGTCTTGCAGGTCCATCATTTTAGTACATCTTTTCATTCTGCAACAAAGAGGTAGGTACTCTTGTTTCATAACGATAAAATCAACCGTTGGCATTAAAGCTGCCTTTGTACTCCACATTATGTGTTCGTCCAAATTTAAGCCAAGTTACGTTAGCCAGTCTAAATTCTTTGTGTTTCTTTTGTAATGGTCCTTTGGTGCATAAGTCAGAAAAAGCTAAAAAGTCGTTCAACTCCATAACGCACACTTTAAATTTGTTTTTTCTGCTGGAGGATCTCACAAGTCTCTGGGGGTGTGGATATCGACAGAAGACTCTTTTTTGCTCTCTCGATCACTGAATGGTCAACGTCACATTCTAAGTGAGTATGTCCTGGAACTAAAAATTTATGGTTGATTATTTCCAAACTTGAATGCCTATGAAGGGCGTATTGAAGCATAGATATAACTATGTTATTTTTATTTTGCCCCCCGCATGTGTCCGAATAAAAAGTAACACATGTGACATTTTCTGAGATGCATTGGATAAATTTGTAGAGGCAAGAAGCAATCTCATTAGCTCCTCTGCCTGCTGTAGTCTCTGGCCAAATAAAATGTGTCGATCCACCAGTGTTGCAATTATGTACAGTTAGATTATAGGTTGATAGCTGCCTCAGATAAAACATCTTGTTTGTAGATAGAAAAGGTGTGGGCAGGACTTGCTGTATAAATCAAAAACACACGTGATTTCCTTCCCATCAGACTCGTTACTAATCTGCTTGTCACGTCGTTTTTCTTCATAAGCCAACTAAGCTGCAGCTTGATGCTCATCCAGAATCTTTTTAATTTTCAGTTTTTCTTCTGTAGCTTCTGTATTCTTTTCTTGGGCTGTCAGAGCGTCACACTTGCTACAGGTGTCATTTTTAGGTTTTTTGAATTTTAACCCCATTTTATTGAATTCTCCGCTATAAATCGCAATAGATACTGGCTTGCCTGGGTATTTATCACAATATAATTTATACATATGGTTGTTAGGTTTAAGTTTGCAGTCAAATACTTTTTGTCACTATGCCTTCTCGAATAGTGACTTCTATATGCAGGAAATGAATTGATATGTTGTCTTACTTCATTTGTTTTAAAGTCGCTTGTTTTATGTGGAGGAGTATGCTTTCCACGAAGGTCTTCGTGAGTTACTCCACTATCAGAAGAAAGTTTATTTAACATAGAACAAGCGAGAAATTTCTCACTTTCTCCCAAGGTATTTAGGAAACATATTTTGCAAACCATGTTCTTTTTTGTCTATTACAAATTTATATGTGTATGACTGAAGCCTATTTCTCTATATCTTATTTTCACTTTTTCGTCTGTGAAGTTTAGGTTCTTCGGCTTTAACAAGGCTTGTCAGAAATGCCACTCTCCGATCGTGAGTCCCAAAGGGACCAGTACTCTGTAAATATTTTTTTCCGAAAATCAATCAGAAATATTGACATTTTTGATAACATTTTTGAAAGAAAAAGTCAATATTTCCTTGCACTTAGTCGTTGCCAGGCAACGGAAAGTAACTGTTAGGAAATATTTATTTTTGTACTGTAAGGAAATATTATTTCCTTACAGTTATTTATAAACTAAAAAAATGATTGAGAACAAGTTTTTCGAATTTATGTTCTTTGAGTAATTTTCGATTTTCGGAAAAATAGTATGTATACCTCGTAGGAAAAGCCACATTCCCCGACTCCGTATTGCCAGTCTCGGCTTACGCCTCGACAGGCAATCTTTACGGTCGTCCGGGAATGTTCAGCTTTTCCTACTAGGTACACAATGTACTATTGTCTAACAGGTTCTGTTCCGTCAAACAGCATACAGGGTAGGTCAAAAAATATAAAAATTGTAAAAAAGTAAAGTACCCTTATTTCAGAAAATTCAGCAAAATGTTATTAAGAAAAGTTGTCTAGAATTAAAAGTTATGCCTAAATATCAAAACATGGCCTCCTAAGAAAAAGAAATATATTTTTTGAAAAACATTAATTTCCTAAAAAAAATTGGTTTTAATATTCACCCTAAACAATTTTATAAATCAATCAAAATTATATCAATTTCGCATAACTTTGTCAAAATTCAATCATATTTGTAAAATTAACTTAGATTTTTAATTTCTTAGGGAATTACAAACTTCATGTTTGTTGCAACTATTAAACAAAACTTTAAAATTTCGCAAAAATTCTTCCGAACAAGGTAAAGCTTTAGTAATGATAATGTGTATATTAAAAAGCTCCCATTTAAGGTGCAAAATTTTTATTTTAAATGTTTAAATTATGAAACTGGAAATTAATTTACGAAAAAAAATTTTTGTTTGGTATATTTTGGTATATTTAGGCATAGCTTTTAATTCTAAACAACTTTTCTTGATAACCTTTTGCTGATTTTTTTGAAATAAGGTTATCTGTTTAAGTACTTTACTCTTGTACAATTTTTATATTTTTTGACCTACCCTGTATGTTGTTTAACTTGCAACCATTCTAAGTGCACCTAATATAATTACTGAACATGCATGAACTTTCGGCAATATCTGTATTTTGGTTGTTCAATTAACAAAAAAAAGTCCCTTATTATGTTGCACACTTAAATGTCCACACTGTATATGTTATATGTTCGTTCCATCCGTTCGTTCAGAACTGAGCCTTTTTTTGTGAGGGATTACTCCTTGGGTCATAGGATGCCATGGAAGACAAATGCCAAATAATAGATAATAGTAATAATTATTGACAGTTTACAAGTATATTCGCGCTTTGGAAAACAAAATGGGCTATTTTAAGATTTTAGGGAAAAATCGTTACTGCTATTACTAGCATGATCAACTTCACAATTTCGCTTTTCACAAAAAAAGTCGCGAATACTTTTTGATTTCGACATCTTTTATTAAGTAGCAAAATTATTAGTAGGTACTGAGACCACAGAACTTTGATATTTTTAATTCTTTAGTGACACAGCAACATAACCTCAATCTGGCAACTGGCAAGGGTCAGTCACAGTAGCTAGCGCGCAGCCACAATAATATGGCCGCCTATGCGGCCGCGCGTTGTCGAAACATTTTATTAGTTCAGCGGCGAATTACCAGGGTGAGCGGAGACCGGCACTTGGATTTGTAAGGTGGGCTCCCGCCCACCCCAGCACCCCCTTATCGCCGCCACTGAATAAATGGAAAAAGTTGTTTGGCATCATTGGCTTAAAGCTTTCTTCTCATAATTAGAAAAAGCGAGGAATTTATTCCAAAACACAATGTGACACTGTTTGCTGTACAACAACAGAGGAAAACAATTACCAGGCAGGGCCGTATTTCAAAATATTAAGTTTTCGAAGTAAAAATAAACTGTAAGTTAAATTGTTGACAATACTGATTAATATTTAGACTTCTTATTATTAAATACAGGGCCGCAATAGAAAAAAATGAAGGAAAAAAATGAATTTTCAGTATAATTGTCTTAAAACATTTTAAATATACTTATTTCGTGTCATACATTATGGTATTTGCAATGAAAAGTGATTTCAAAATCTGCAAAAAAATAAAGTTGAAGATGGTTTCTCAAAAACGAAACGTTGTAGAACAAATATAAAAACGCCATCCTAAAGCCCGTTAAAAAGTGCCACAAGAAAGTGTTTTCCTTTTTTTTCTACCTGAGATAACAACTTCAGAAAAAAATAAAATCGAAAACGCAAAATGTAACTTTTTCAAAATAACTCAAAAACGAAAAATATATTAGAAATCTGTTTGTACCATTTGATTGACCTTAAACTTGCGCAACTTTTTCTCCGTTTAACCGTTGTTCTATCTCTCACCGTTTGCAAGATCCCCATGTTGTTCATCCGGGACACATTGTACCTATTAATACACACTGTACGCCAGACAACCGTTTTCTGGAAGGGCCAGATCCGTATAGCTCAAATAACATGCGAAAGTACCTGTGTTTTTTTAGCCCACATTATCCACCTATAAATTCTGATTTAAGAACTCAGGACTGCAGATTGTTTGAGCATAGAGCCACCGTTCCTCTCTCTATATCACGAGGAGACTCGACTACAATCCACTATTTGTTCACGCTTGCCTATCATAGAATATTATCTAAAATTTGGCATTGATAGTAGATGACCTTGACCTACTTCTAGGTAAAGGGCACAAATAGATAAGTTATCTATCTAACCGGTAGTGACAACATAACTTCTAGCTTACTCAAATATCTTTGTAAATATCCACTATGTGAAACCTCATGTCCATGCGCAAATTGCAATGAAGCTGTAATAATAGTAATTGTCACCTCCCCCAAATACAAGCAAGTGGTTTCTTCTGGGGTACTTCTATTTTGGAGTCTTGTGACGGTATTAATTAATATTAGGCATCTAATAAACTTCCAAGTGTTTAGGTGTTCAACAATTTTTCGTATTGGGTGCAATGTAAATTGGATTTAAACATCTTTAAAAACATAAAAGTCCAGTCTTTGTTTATAACTACTCCAAGCGAGTCATCGATAAAAATAAAGATTGCTCAAATAACCTATGGCATGCATTAGAAAAAAATACAGGGTAAAAGTCAAAGCACAGAAATTCAGAAGATTATTAAAGGAAGTGACAACAGGATATGTGATGATAGAGGTCAAATGGCTGAGAAGTTCGTGGAATATTTTACTAAAGTAGGAATTAATTTGGCTAAATCTATCCAAATAGATCCAAAAATCAAAGATACATCAAAGAGAATAAGCAACTCATTTTTTCTTAAGGGCACAGATGAATGTGAAGTACCTACACAATACAATTAAACTTAAAAAAAGAAATAAGCTCCTGGACTAGTTGGAATAACAAATTAAACTGTTATAGTCTGTGCTGAAAGCATATCGACGCCGTTGGCTCACATTTTTAACAAGTCTATGTAAATCGGTGCCTTTCCATCAGCATTAAAAATCGGACTGATTAAACCAATATACAAGTTAGGTGATACTACTAACTTCAAACTATAGTCCGATTACGCTTATAAGCACTATAGCCAAAACTTTTTAAAAGATTTTACACAAGGCAATTGTTACCTATTTGGACAAATATAACATCTTATCGCCCAAACAATATGGATTCAGAACAGGAATGTCGACGGAAGATGCTATGATGGAGCTAACAAAAAATGTGTGTATAGTGCTTTAGACGACAGCATGCCATCCTTGTGCGTATTTCTCGATTTAGCTAAGGCTTTCGACACGGTAAGCCATGAGAAACTGCTTTGTTTTCTAGAAAACGTCGGATTCCGCGGAATTACCTATAAATTAATCAGTAGCTACCTTCTTAATAGAATGCAACGGGTTAAAGTGGGAGAGGCTGGTTGGTGGAAAAAAGATCGAAAATCAAAAGGTCGAATCACAATCGGCCGAATCACAAAATGTCGAAAACAAAATATAGAAACTACAGAAGATCGAATCACAAAAGGTCGACTCAAAAAAGATCGAAAGACAAAAGGTCGAAACTACAAAAGGTCGAATCAAAAAGGTCGAATTACAAAAGGTCGCATCATAAAATGTCGAATCACAAAAGGTCGAATTAATAAAAAAATAATTCTAATTTTTAGCGAATAATTGAAAATGATGATTGGCGGGAAAAAGGTCGAAAATCCAAAGGTCTAAAATAAAAGGTAGAAACACAAAAGCGGGAAAAGCTTCTTATGTGTAAACGAAAATTATTGTAGTAAAAATTAAATATCTAGGAGTGTACATTGAGGCTCACCTGGAGTGGATTGCATATAGTGAATACGTCCTTAAAAAACTGCGATCTTTTATATACAGATTTAAATTATATAAACAATTTATTGATTTAAATAACTTAATTATTTTGTATGATGCTCTTATATAACTTCACTTAACATATGGAATTATAATGTGGGGGGATCTGCACTTAAGGAATACGTAGCAAATTTGCAAGTAGTGCAGAACTGGATCCTTAAAGTGATATATAATAAAGAATATAAATACAACACCGACAAATTATTTGAGAAATCGTCCATGTTAGATATAAGAGAACTGTTCTACCAAAAAATAATTACGTGGCAATATGAAAACCAAGCAAACTTGACACCAATCTCACACAACTAGGCACAAAATTGAAGCCAGCTATGTCCCAAAAGTCTCAAAAACCATTGCTCAACACAATCATACTTACCTAGCTCCACTGTTATTCTGGGATCTACCAGATCATATTAGGGAGTCCCCTAGATTAGCCCAGCTTAAAAAGAACTATTTGCATTGATTCGCACCATCCCTAAAAAAATTCATCAATTAATAGATAAAAAAATGTGTATAATACATAAATGAAAAATGATTTAGTAAGCACCAGCTGTATAATACTTACTCACTAAATGTAGACATCCTTCCTTGCCAATGGTGTATACATGAGTGTAATTATTATAGTATCTAGATTTTAGCATTTTATATTATTTTGTTTTGTTTAAAAACGTGTTACATTAAAAAGTATAGGTACTTTTTTTTGTTTTTTTTATGTGACAGGTGCTACTTTTATTTTAAACCAAAGAATAACATGACTTTTTTGTATAAGCATTATTTTCTTATAAATAATATAGTATTCATATATTGTTTGCACCAAATGGGAAAAATTTGTATTATTCGATTTTTTGAAAACATGATTTCGGGATATTTAAAGGGAGTCTTGACGTCACAGCCCATGCCTGTCAAATTTGACATTTAAAATTAAAAATTGGGAAAAATTGGATTTGCCTTTGGAAATATCGGAAAAAATGTGTTACATGCCAATTTTCAGAAGGATCTCAGGATATTTGTTTTTTCTTCATTATATATCTTCAAATTGGTACCCGATATTTTTCCCGCAAAACTTAAGACACTTATTTACTCGTTGCTTTCTTACTAAACCATAAAAATAAAAATAAATTTCAACGCAAAACAGGGGAATATTGTGCAACAACACAATAATGATGCATGTGCCTGACTCTTTAATTTTAAACTAAGTTCATGCCCTGGGCCAGTATTGTAATATTTTTACACAAAACACATCTATATTTTAAAATTGAGTGAAGCAAAATGATAAGATAGAGTTTTGTATTGAATTTTATGATTTCAGTTTCAATTCCTGGAATATCAATTAAGAAAAAAAACGAATACCCTTCTAAAAATTGACACATACGCACAATAATACAATACGAATACATTTTTTTGCGATTTCTAAGGTAAAACTCAAGGTTAGTTTAAACTAACCTTGGGTAAAACCCCATTTTCTTAATTTTTATTTTTAAATGTCAATATGTAAGATATGTAAGATGTACCAGAGTAGCAGATTTTTAAAAAATCTAATATCTAGGTAAAACAATTTTTTCCTATTTGGTGCAAAGTTTATAAATAGCATTGTATTTTCGGAGGATTTTTCTAATTTTTGTTTAGGTATTTCAATTCGACTGAACACAGCAGACGGCAATATTTCACAAAGAAAAGATTTCGAAAAATTTCGCCCCTAAATTCTGGCCACTGCTCGTACACCGTAGGTAATTATGTAAATCAATATAAGAATTGCGCCATGTACAAGGTTTTACCTTTTATGGCATTTTGTATTTATTTGCCTCCTCATTTTGCATAATAATAATTGTAAAAATATAGCTAGGTAGGTGAATAAATCATTTTAATTTGAATTTGAATAGAATAATTTCATCAAAACAAGAGAAAAAAATATTTGGCGCTTAGAAAAGCAGTAGTAGCACTCACATTTTTAGAGTTCAACTCACGGCAGCAAAATAATGTGCACCTAGTGGTGGAAACTAAATATTTGAGAAAAACTCTGTTGTTGGACTTCCATTTATTGTTTTAAATAACTTTCTTTTTCAAGTGAAAACGATTTCCGCGATAACATACTGACCAAAATGTTCTAATATAACAGAGATTTCTCAGAATTTCACCTTCTCTACCAACTTCATACAACTAAACATTTTATCACATTCATTCACAACTTTTAGTTCACCTAGTGAATAAAATAAATCTATTATGTAACTAAAGCTTTTTAGTAATAAACTCTCGGTTCTCTAATAAATTATATCAGTGCCTCTAATGGTATTTTAATAACGTCCAATTGACTCTGTTATTGACAAGTACCTTCTACCATTGAGTAAAGGAATAATAAGAGGAATCGAGCAAATGGCCGGATCTGTAACACCCTATTTCCTGATGCGACAGGGAATTTGACCCAGTGCATTCACCATAAATTTAAAAATTCTCTGAAAGTTCTTGAGCTTACTACAGGCAAAGTTTACAGAAGAAATCGCTATCGCGTTGGGCGCCATCTGGGCCACGGTAGAAAAAATTGTGGTATTGAAAGGATATAAGTTTAAAACTCTAAACGGGAACATTTCAGACGTTGCCATATCGGTGACAACGGGTGCGATGCTAATTTATTGACCTTGACCAAAAAAAAAACAAATGCCGTGCGCGAAGCTACGATGAATTCTTTTTCTGTGGGGCAATAGATTTTTAACCGACTTCAAAAAATGAGGTTTATCAATTCGGTTGTATTTTTTATGTTTGTTACCTCATAACTCCGTCATTTAAAAACCGATTTGGACAATTCTTTTTTTATTTGAAAGTGTATACCTACAGAATGGCCCCATTTAAATCTGAAGAAAAAATTCCACCCCTAAGGGTGGAAAAATAGGGGATGAAATTTCATATTGGACCGATTTCGATGATTCTTTTTTTATTACAAAGGGATTACTGTAGGAGTGGCTTCATTTAAATTTGAAGAAAAAATTCCACCCCTAAGGGTGGACAAATAGGGGATTAAATTTCATATTGAACCGATTTCGATGATTCTTTTTTTATTAGAAAGGGAGTACCTTAGAGGTGGCCCCATTTAAATTTGAAGAAAAAATTCTAGCCCTAAGGGTGGAAAAAAAGGGGATGAAATTTCATATTGGACCGATTTCGATGATTCTTTTTTTATTACAAAGGGATTACTTTAGGAGTGGGTTCATTTAAATTTGAAGAAAAAATTCCACCCCTAAAGGTGGACAAATAGGGGATGAAATTTCATATTGAACCGATTTCGATGATTCTTTTTTTATTAGAAAGGGATTACTTTAGGAGTGGCTTCATTTAAATTTGAAGAAAAAATCCCACCCCTAAAGGTGGACAAATAGGGGATGAAATTTCATATTGATCCGATTTCGATGATTCTTTTATTATTAAAAAGGAAGTACCTTAAAGGTGGCCCCATATAAATTTGAAGAAAAAATTCCACCCCTAAGGGTGGACAAATAGGGGATTAAATTTCATATTGAACCGATTTCGATGATTCTTTTTTTATTAGAAAGGGAGTACCTTAGAGGTGGCCCCATTTAAATTTGAAGAAAAAATTCCACCCCTAAGGGTGGAAAAATAGGGGATGAAATTTCATATTGAACCGATTTCGATGATTTTTTTTTATTAGAAAGGGATTACTTTAGGAGTGGCTTCATTTAAATTTGAAGAAAAAATCCCACCCCTAAAGGTGGACAAATAGGGGATGAAGTTTCATATTGAACCGATTTCGATGATTATCTTCTTATTAAAAAGGAGGTACCTTAAAGGTGGCCCCATATAAATTTGAAGAAAAAATTCCACCCCTAAGGGTGGACAAATAGGGGATTAAATTTCATATTGAACCGATTTCGTTGATTCTTTTTTTATTAGAAAGGGAGTACATTAGAGGTGGCCCCATTTAAATTTGAAGAAAAAATTCCACCCCTAAGGGTGGAAAAATAGGGGGTGAAATTTCATATTGGAGCGGTTTCGGTGATTCTTTTTTATTAGAAAGGGATTACTTTAGGAGTGGTTTCATTTAAATTTGAAGAAAAAATTCTACCCCGAAGGGTGGAAAAAAAGGGGATGAAATTTCCTATTGAACCGATTTCGATGATTCTTTTATTATTAAAAAGGAAGTACCTTAAAGGTGGCCCCATATAAATTTGAAGAAAAAATTCCACCCCTAAAGGTGGAAAAATAGGGGATGAAATTTCATATTGAACCGATTTCGATGATTCTTTTTTTATTAGAAAGGGATTACTTTAGGAGTGGCTTCATTTAAATTTGAAGAAAAAATCCCACCCCTAAAGGTGGACAAATAGGGGATGAAGTTTCATATTGAACCGATTTCGATGATTATCTTCTTATTAAAAAGGAGGTACCTTAAAGGTGGCCCCATATAAATTTGAAGAAAAAATTCCACCCCTAAGGGTGGACAAATAGGGGATTAAATTTCATATTGAACCGATTTCGATTATTCTTTTTTTATTAGAAAGGGAGTACCTTAGAGGTGGCCCCATCTAAATTTGAAGAAAAAATTCCACCTCTAAGGGTGGAAAAATAGGGGGTGAAATTTCATATTGGAGCGGTTTCGGTGATTCTTTTTTATTAGAAAGGGATTACTTTAGGAGTGGTTTCATTTAAATTTGAAGAAAAAATTCTACCCCGAAGGGTGGAAAAAAAGGGGATGAAATTTCCTATTGAACCGATTTCGATGATTCTTTTATTATTAAAAAGGAAGTACCTTAAAGGTGGCCCCATATAAATTTGAAGAAAAAATTCCACCCCTAAAGGTGGAAAAATAGGGGATGAAATTTCATATTGAACCGATTTCGATGATTCTTTTTTTATTAGAAAGGGATTACTTTAGGAGTGGCTTCATTTAAATTTGAAGAAAAAATTCCACCAGTAAGGGTGGAAAATAGGGGATGACATTTAATATTGGACCGATTTCGATAATTCTTAATAATTCACTAAAAATAATAAATAAAAAAATTAACACAAAAAATAAAACCGAGTTCAAAATTTTGCCCGTATGCACTTTCCACTAAATCACCAAATCCAAAGATACCTCAATTTAGAAAGAGAAACCTATTTCTAAAATTTTAGTTTAAATGTGCATACGCGCAAATTTGTGAAGTCGGTGTTAATTTTTGTAATTTTTAAAATTTTTAGTGGAGTGTGCATACGGGCAAATTTTTGAAGTCGGTTTTAATTTTTTTGATAAATTTTTTTTATTAATAATTATTATTGGGGAATCGTCTGGCGTGGCTCGATGGTTTCTTACTGCGTTTAATAAATACAATTTTTTGATGTACACAAACTGTATGTATGTATGTATGTACGTATGTATGTATGTATGTATGTATGGATGTATGTATGTATGTATGTATGTATGTATGTATGTATGTATGTATGTCCTTCCTGACATGGGAATCAAATAGGTGCTAAAAAGCATAAAATAAAATAAAAATAAAGAAAACTTTTTAAAACCAAGCTTTTTTAAATCAAAAAGCTTGTCGCGCGAAATGTTCATAAAAGTAGGTAGGTACCAATTAATTTTATCGGTTGATAAGCAAAGTACGTGCTAAAGTATGTAGTTTCTTAACAGTTCGCACGACAAGCTGCTTTTTGATTTAAAAAAGCTTGTCGCAGTTTGACATTGAATTATCTTAACGAAAACCTAAACTTATTTGTTTTAGTAGGTAAATGGCTTAAATAAAGGCTTGTTTTAAAAAAGGTTTTTTATTTTTTAATAAAAATTCCGGTATTATATTTTATTTTTCCATAGACAAAAATCGGAGGAGGGATAGATAGATATTTACAAGGACAGGGGCAGGGTCCGCACTAATCGTTTTGTATCCTTTAGGCACATTATTTCGTTAAAAAATAAAAGAAACGCGGGTGTTTCAATTGCAAAATAAAATAATAATGGGAACTAGTCTAATAAAGATGTCAGGGGACTGCCTCCTGAGTGTCCAACCAAAAGGTTACACTCGAACTCCTGGTACGAATTGTGCTATAAGGTGGTTTCCTAAACAATGGGGGTAGTTTCCTAAACATGTTTTTAGAGCAAAATGACTCCAATAAAAGTATTAATACATGAGTTACAGCGCATTACCTGCATGACAATACAGTGTGGATAGAAATTGTGGAATATTGCTTATATTTCTTAAAATATTCCTCATATGAAAAACTTGTTTTTATAAAAGTGTTAGGGGAAATTATTTCCCGTTTAGTGATTTCAAGCAATCTTTCGTAGCACAAAAAATGTGGTTGCCATGTTAACCGATTTAATTTTTTTAAATGGCACCATATACTTTTTTTGGTGAAAATTGATATATTGGAACTTTCTGAATACGATACAATACAATTTTAATGGGGTCACATAAGAAAAAAATACAAAAAGATTAAGTTTTCTATTATGCTATTGACAATGTTTATCAAAATAATTATTACATCAGGTTAGCCATGCCAAAATCAGAACAATGGGAAACTGTCACTAGCTGTCAGTTGCTTGTAATTGTGTGCATTGTTACAGTAAACGTACTTTTTTTACTCAATTTTCTGTGCACTTAAGTACTTAGTAAGTTATAATGGCGCTTCAATTAAGTGAAACGGAAAGAATACAGGTTAACATACTGAGTACTTAAGTACACAGAAAAATTATTAAAAAAGTACGTTTAGTGTAACAATGTACACAGTTACACAGATAGTGTCAGTTTCGCATTGTTCTTATTTTGGCATGGCTAACTTGATGTTAATAATTATTTTGATAAACATTGTCAATAGCATAATAGAAACCTTGTTTTTTTTCTTATGCGACCCCATTAAAATTGTATTGTATCGTATTCAGAAAGTTCCAATGAATCAATTTTCACCAAAAAAAGTATATGGTGCCATTTAAAAAAATAAATCGGTTACCATGGCAACAACATTTTTGGTGCTACGAAAGATTGCTTGATATCACTAAACGGGAAATAATTTCCCCTAACACTTTTATTAAAACATGTTTTTGATATGAAGAATATTTTAAGAAATATAAGCAATATTCCACAATTTCTATCCACACTGTATAACTTCGCACGCAGCAGGGGTGGTCATGTAAAAAAAATAACAAAGAATGACCTTAAAAAAGTTTTAGAAGATGAACTTCTGGTCACCTTTTTATTATAAAATTGTTTCGTATCTCTAATGTTTATTGATTTACAGGGCGTTATATGACAAAAAATTCGTTTACCACAGGACAGGTCTTGTAAATTTTTTTTAACAAAAAAATTACCTGAATATAAGTTGGAGAGGGGTAAATGATCTACAATTTTGTTTTACATTTTTTTTATTATCTTGACTGCTTAAGTTACAGCGCATGAATTACAACAAATTTCGCAGTTTTCTCCAGTTCCTACCGATTAGGTAATTAGAAACACGTTGGATGCAAACACAGATGTCATTTTTCAGATTCCATTACCTGCTACTTGTATTTAGGGAAATAAATTGCTTTTTGCACAAATGAATTTTTTATGAAGCGAATTAACAAGTGCATTGGAGTTGATAATCATTTTGAACATTTTCTTAATGTTGTCATTTGTATAAAAAAATTACCCCATTTATTGATTGATTTATGCATTATTTAAGAACAAATGAACGAATATTTCAGATCAAACACACTCGTTTTTTCCTGCATATTAAGATTCCGTAAGAAAAAGTATAGGTTCCGATTTGAAGAAAAAAAAAATAGAGTTTACCTTGTAGTGACCTTGAAAATAGTGGATATTTATAACTATTCAATTATACAGGGTGTCCCGTTAATAATGGTCCATAGAGCAACTGCACATATTTGGGGCCAAAATATGACGATTGAGGCTAATATGAATTATAGAAATGCTGTTTGTTTAAGAGATACAGGGCGTTGAAGTTCATTTTTTGAAATTGAATTATGGCTACATCTCTCAAAATAATGAAGCTGCTGAACTGAAATTTGGCACTGCTGTGTTTTTGGGGATGGAGAATAAGCTAAAAATATCAATTTTGCTGTATCTCACGGAGGGCGCCACTTGCGCGGTTTTTGGATCGTTACTTTTTCGGTTTAAAATCAAAGAAAGGGGTAAAAATAAATATTTTCATTTGAAAAAATTACAGCGTGATCGGGACATAAGAAGGTAAGTTTCCACCAAATTTTGTGGAATTTTTTTTGTGGGAGGTAAAAATTAGAAACCAACAAATCGGTTATTTCGATTTTTCGCGGATATTTTGAGGTTATGTGAAAAAAGTGTAAATACAAAAGTTGTAGATCTTTTTATTGCCTATAACTTTGCCATTCAACTTTTTTCGATAGGAGTTGCAGTTTTGCTGGAAATCGTGATAAACAGTTTCCCCTAAAAGATCACCCCCTACAACCCCCGTACCTCAAATCGCCCTTAAATTATTTTTTCAGTTATTTTTGCTATATTTTCTTTCTTTTCCAATGGGTGTGATGCTGTTCTAGATTTTTTTGTTCTCAAAAATTATCTACCCTGGCCTATATTCGTTGGTCCTCTATCCAAATATTTCACACAACGGTTTTAATGAAAAAATGTACCTACTAACATTAAGCATGTAATGCATTAAGTACATAATATTTCTTTTACGATAATATTTTCTGTAATTTACTAAAAGAAATAATAATTTACTCCAGGATTTGATGCAGCCACTTACCTTTTAAAAATGTCATCGGCACTGCATTAGATAGAAGTCGCTTTTTTGAGGAATCCGCACAGTGAAAATAGTTGTTATTGAAATGTTTTTCGTACACCATGTACCGACCGATCTGTTCCACATCGCTTAAAAACACGTAAATAGGGATTGTCCCGACGCGCGTGAATTGTCACAATTGTTATTATAAACGCACTTGTATTTTGAGATAGGCATTTTTCTGGAGAATAATTGTCTTACAGAAAAATCCCTATTCTTGCACGTAATATTATGAATTACTAGGTTGATGCGATCACAAATTACGGAGTATGTATATATTCGTATCGGTTCCTTTGATTTCGGCGGTAGATTATATTTTTGTGCAAGACGATTTTCCAGAATAATTATTTCACTTTCAAGTCACAAGAGCGAAGAACGTAAGAAAACACGGTTTCAGTCAACGACGAAACTCTCGACGCAGTGCCAATAAGGTCGTAGTCGATAATAAAATTCCGGATTGTTTGATCTACATTATATCATTGAGTAAATTATTCCTTTACTCAATGATTATTATGTACTATCCCTTTTCTCAGTCAGTTGAAACAACATAAAAAAAATTATGCGGCAGGCACCCGGCAGGCAGATTCTTTTTTTATATTCCTGAAAATTTACTAAAATAGCCGGCCGCCGATGCCGACAAGAGTAATCCCTTTGTCTTTGTCAGCTGCCGCGCCGCCGACAAAAAATACCTATTTAAATAAGTGTCCTATACTCCTATTTTTTGTTTATAGCAAATAGCACAGCCGACAAAAATATGAATATTGTGCCGCATTTCGCCCTTTTGATTAATCCCCAGTTTTGTTTGGTGTTTTTAAAAATATACCTAAATCCAATAGGAAAATTATAGTGGGGTGAGGTGCGGGGTGGGGGTTAGTTGTTACTTTGCTTTATAACTTAACTTCATACAATTTAAAGAGTCCCTTTCCTAATTTATTTTTAGCTTTACGAATATTTTTAACCATGCCGGGAGAGATCATTTTCAAAACTGAAGCTAAACAAAAACATTCTAAGATCTACTTACTATGAACCAGTCGAGACTTTCGAATTTAGCAATAATAAGCAGAAAAATAGATTTGAAATAAAATAGATTTAAAGGAATTAATTAGGGAATTTACAATCAAGAATGGTGGCAATGGCAAGCTGGTCTTCTGAAGGTATCACCTGAGTAAAGGTTATAATAAGTATCACCATTGAGTAAAAGAATATTACTCAATGGTATCACCACCAACTGTTCGCGATCCTATTATGGCTTTAATACTAATAAGAAAGATTAGAGGCAACAAACTAATTTAATTTAATACTTGTAAAAAAACTTTTTAAAAACAAGCTTTTATTTAAGCCATATACTAAAAGAATAAAATAGGTTTAGGTTTTCGTTAAGATAATTCAATTCCAAATTGCTTCAAGTTTTTGTAAATGAAAAAGCTTGTTGGGTAAAATGTTCATATTCAATTAATTTTATTGGACAGTGATTGGTTGATAAGCAAGTACCTACCTATACTTGCCAAAGTATGTATTTTCTTTACAATTCGCGCGACAAGCTTTCTGATTTACAAAAACTTCGCAATTTGTCATTGAATTATCTTAACAAAAACCTACACTACACTTATATTATTCGTTTTATTCGTGGCTTAAGCTTGTTTTTAAATAGTTTTTTTTTATCTTTTATTTTATTTCGTGCTTTTTAGTACCTATTTGATTCCCAAGTGAGGAAGGTGGTAAATAAATTTAATCCACCATCTTGGAGCATCCGCCATATTGGATTTAGTATGAAGTCACTTACCTTATTATTTTCACGCCCTTTTATACGCGACTGAACTTAAGATGCCAACGCCCCGACGGGACTATGCGCACTTACATATGGGCCATCGTTACCATGTGAACGGTGCTAGCCACCGGGTCTACACTGCGTTGTTCTTTGTTGTTTTAGTTTAGCATTGAGCCTATAGGGGGCGTATTTCTTATATTTAATGGCGTATTTGATACCCACATTAAGAGGGTTGAAAAGAAAATGTAATTCGCTATATTGGAGCGGCCGCCGTATTGAACTTAAGTGTGATGTCACTAACTTTATCGTTTTCTGCTCTTCACGCCCTTTCATTTGACAACCATATTAAGTGAGTTGAAAAGAAAATGTGCTGCCATCTTGGACCGGTGGCCATATTGAATTTAGTGCGACGTCACTAACTTTATCGTGTTCTACTCTTCAAGCCCTTTTATTTGATACCCATATTAAGGGGGTTGACAAAAAATACATCATCCGCCATCTTGGAGCGGCGGCCGTTTTGAAAGTATTACAATATTGCGTATTGTCAGCATAACTAAAGGTGCATGCAAAATTTCAGCTCAATCGGATGTCAGGAAGTGATTCTAATTCAGCTTGCAAAATTTGAGTTAAACAAACTAACATACCTACTACTACCTAATACATTGCAAGTTAAATACAAGCTTATAAAAATAATACATCATATCATTCTGTAAACTTTGATCATGAAGCAAAGCTCACACCAGCCCAATTCTACGGAAGCGCTGAGACGCCACATGGTGATTTTTTGTCGCCGACCGAGTTCGAACTCGGCCAGCCGACTTTGAGCTCGGCCGGTCGACTTCCAACTCGACCGGCCGAGTTTGCTTATCATAAGTCATAAGTATTATACAAAATACCTATAGGTACCTAACACAATGTTGGTATGAATCGGAAAAACCTTCTTAGAAAATGTCTATACATTCCTATATTTAAAAAAAATTTAACAAAAAAATTAAAACCGACTTCAAAAATTTGCCCGTATGCACATTCCACTAAAAATTTTTAAAAAATTAACAAATAACACCGACTTCAGAAATTTGCCCGTATGCACATTTCAACTAAAATTTTAGAAATATTTTTCTCTTTCTAAATTGAGTTATGTTTGGATTTGGTGACAGTCAAGGCAAAGAATCTAAGTCTTTCACTTTAAGTAGTCTTGTTGATGATTCAACTATTTTGATGGGATTCCAGGACACACTTGACTCGTCAGATGCCTTTAAAATTCCCATTTGCTCATCTTTGGAGCCCTGTAGATATATATTTTTTGTTCGAGTTTGGTATGTGGGGTTTTTTTGGTGCCCTGATTAACGCTGTGGTGTCAGATTTTAAATAAAAAAATCGCTAAATGACTTTATTTCTTTTTACTAGAAAAAAATGTGGTAGCCCTTGAAAATTGAGATTAAAGCCTGAAATTTCGCACCAAAATAGAGTTTTTTGTGACCTATCTTCAGAAAAAACAACTTTTATTCTACAATTCCCCCTCTCCCCTCTCCTTCCACTTTCCCTCGGCTCCTCCCTTCCTCCTTCCTACCTAAATAGATATGAATACATCATAACTTACTGTCACCGACTACAAAGATAACTCGATTTAGAAAGATAAAAATATTTCTAAAATTTTAATAAATAGCTAGTTTACGGCTGTGTAGTTTTACTTAGTAGATAAAATAACGAGTTTTGCAGCCAGAAATATATTAACTTCTTTTTATAATACCAAGCTTTCGGTCTACTTCGTGACCTTCATCAGGGAATTATGTTGAAGTTTTTTACCAATATTAAAACCAGATAGATTTTAGGTTTAAAAGGGCCAGAAAAAGGTTTTTACATAATTTCGTGTGAAAATTTATACCGTCAATTTTGTTTATTTATTATTAATTTATCTATCCGTATTACTTAAGTGTGGATTTTTTTCTTTAAATTTAAATGGGACCACATCTAAGGTAACCCCTTTCCAATAAAGAAAGAATCATCGAAATCGGTTCAATATGAAATTTCATCCCCTAAACAAAATTGACGGTATAAATTTTCACACGAAATTATGTAAAAACCTTTTTCTGGCCCTTTTAAACCTAAAATCTGTCTGGTTTTAATATTGGTAAAAAACTTCAACATAATTCCCTGATGAAGGTCACGAAGTAGACCGAAAGCTTGGTATTATAAAAAGAAGTTAATATATACCTTTCTGGCTGCAAAACTCGTTATTTTATCTACTAAATCTAAAATTTTAGTTGAAATGTGCATACGGACAAATTTCTGAAATTGGTGATATTTGTTAATTTTATTAAAATTTTTAGTGGAATGTGCATACGGGCAAATTTTCGAAGTCGATTTTAATTTTTTTGGTAATTATTTTTTATTTCTTATTTTTTAGTGAATTACTAAGAATTATCGAAATCGGTCATCAATCATTAAATTCCATCCCCTATTTGTCCACCCTTAGGATTGAAATTTTTCTCTTCAAATTCAAATGTGACCACCCCTAAGGTAAACCCTTTCTAATAAAATAAGTATCATCCAAATCATCCCCTATTTATCTAACCGTATTACTTAAGTGTGGACTTTTTTCTTTAAATTTAAATGGGACCACATCTAAGGTAACCCCTTTCCAATAAAGAAAGAATCATCGAAATCGGTTCAATATGAAATTTCATCCCCTATTTGTCCAACCTTAGGGGTGGAATTTTTTTTTCAAATTTAAATGGGTCCACCTCTAAGGTACTCCCTTTCTAATAAAAAGAGAATCATCTAAATCGGTTCAATATGAAATTTCATCCCCTATTTGTCCAACCTTAGGGGTGGAATTTTTTCTTCAAATTTAAATGGGGGCCACCTCTAAGGTACTCCCTTTCTAATAAAAAGAGAATCATCGAAATCGGTTCAATATGAAATTTCATCCCCTATTTGTCCAACCTTGGGGGTGGAATTTTTGCTTCAAATTTAAATGGGTCCACCTCTAAGGTACTCCCTTTATAATAAAAAGAGAATCATCTAAATCGGTTCAATATGAAATTTCATCCCCTATTTGTCCAACCTTAGGGGTGGAATTTGTTCTTCAAATTTAAATGGGGCCACTTCTAAGGTACTCCCTTTCTAATAAAAAGAGAATCATCTAAATCGGTTCAATATGAAATTTCATCCCCTATTTGTCCAACCTTAGGGGTGGAATTTTTTCTTCAAATTTAAATGGGGCCACCTCTAAGGTACTCCCATTCTAATAAAAAGAGAATCATCGAAATCGGTTCAATATGAAATTTCATCCCCTATTTGTCCAACCTTGGGGGTGGAATTTTTTCTTCAAATTTAAATGGGTCCACCTCTAAGGTACTCCCTTTCTAATAAAAAGAGAATCATCTAAATCGGTTCAATATGAAATTTCATCCCCTATTTGTCCAACCTTAGGGGTGGAATTTTTTCTTCAAATTTAAATGGGGCCACCTCTAAGGTACTCCCTTTCTAATAAAAAGAGAATCATCTAAATCGGTTTAATATGAAATTTCATCCCCTATTTGTCCAACCTTAGGGGTGGAATTTTTTCTTCAAATTTAAATGGGGCCACCTCTAAGGTACCCCTTTCTAATAAAAAAAGAATCATCGAAATCGGTTCAATATGAAATTTTATCCCCTATTTGTCCAACCTTGGGGGTGGAATTTTTTCTTCAAATTTAAATGGGACCATTCTGTAGGTATACCCCTTCAAATAAAAAAAGGATTGTCCAAATCGGTCCAATTCTAAAATGTAAAAAATATTGCTTTGCCAGTTATTATTGAAAATTAAAGTTGAATATGCTTAACCATTAACTAAAACAAAAAGAACAGCTTTTACTGAAGTGTTGTGAACCGAAATCATTAAAAAATACCTGGCCTAAAAGCTAAAGCTTGTTTAAAGGCATTTAACTTATCCCCCTATCGTTGAGTGTAAATTGGAAGCGTTCTGAAGGGAGAATTCGCACAATCCGGCAAGACCGCGTTCTACCCGACGACGGTCAGCATTACGGGGAAAAGCGATCTGTAAATAAAATATGAATGAAACGACCGACATTTTAATAATTTTGCCGCCTACTAGATGGCGCGAGGGGCCGAGGGACGAGACTATGATGTTTTAATAATTTTGTAGACCACTAGATGGCGATCCCTGTTTTCTACAAAATTACCTGTTAGCAAATCACAACACGGGAGCGGTTCCTCTTCCCCTATTTATTCCTTTACTCAATGCTTCTACACACATGGCATCCGCACTCTTTTTATGGAGAATATTGTTCCTGCGCAGGCATTCCCTATGAATTTCCGAACGGTTAGGGCTTTCGCAAGTACTACTAAAGAAAGTGCTCCATAGTAAGTACTGACTAATTTCATTAATCAAAACCTCAATATACCGTGTTGTTTGGACCAACTCTTGAAAATAACAAAAAATTTCTAGTTGCAATTTGATCTTTTGGGGTTCAGCCCTGCTTGGTTTGTAACTAATTTGTGGCATAATTTTAGTTTCTAAAAATCACATGTTCCTTGGAAATTTTTAAAAAACTAATTTTTCACACCAATAAAGTGACCTTTACGACAACATTTTATTAAGGAAACTTGTTCAGAATGAAAGATTCAGTAAGACTGCGAAATTTCAAAAGTCTATGCCTACTTCTATCTATATTTAGTCTACATTTAGCCTTTTTACCACTTTTTTAGAAATGTGTCTTTCTGTAGCTTTCACGTCAAGCTTTTATTAAGGACACTACTTATTCATGATGAAATTTCAAAAGCCTAAGCCCACTTTGATTTTTGTGCATTTTAAATCTTTTAGGAGACGTTGGAAGTAGGTACCTAAATTTCCTCCGTTTTATAAGCTTTTATTTAACTTGCTTTTTGTTAGTGTGGGTGTGTTTGTACAGAAATCTTGCAACTGAATTTTAAACCACTTCCACCCAACTGATTGAGCTGAAATTTTGCACACACTTTTGGTTCTGGTCACAATGCAATACAGTATACTCAATATTGTGATTTTTTTCAAAATGACCATCACTCCAAGATGGCAGATTACCCATTTCTTCATAACCTCCTCGATATGGACTACGTTTATCTCGTGACAACTCGATCGGATCCAAATGGATCCGATTGAGTTATGTGAAACCTTTTATAATTCTACGTTTACATCATCAGTATTGAATCCTACGGTTTTCAATCATCTCTAGGGATATTAACTTATTAGACTTATTCCACAGTAGGTTGGTGCACATTCTGGCCAACTTCTGTTTGGAAATAGAGTCGTGACTTGAAATTTTAAATCTGATTGAATTTCAATCTGTAGGGTTTATGCCGTCTATTTGAGTCCGCTCCAGTGAATTCAAACCTCTCTCAATCGGATCGAACGCGTCGAGATAAACGTGGTCATGGGTATCAAATGAAAGGATTTGACGAGTAGAAAACGATAAGATAAATGACGTCATACGAAATCCAAGAGGGCGGCCGCCTCAAGTTAGCGGATTATCTATTTCTTCACAACCTACTTGACACGAGTATCAAATGAAAGGGTTAGACGGGTACAAAATGACAAGATAAGTAACATCATACTAAATATAATATGACGGATTCGCTAAGATTGCGGACTAAATTTCTTTACCACCCTCCTGACATGGGAATCAAATAGGTAAATACCTAGTGCCACAGAAAATATACGCTACTTTTAAGATTTCCTCGAGATGCAAAATGGCTTTACGTCGCTTTGTTTCGTCTGACGCCAACTACTGTACGATTAATATTAGATTTAGTTATTGCTTGTTAAGTTTAGGTAGGTATAGGTACTTATTGGTTGTCATGATTAATATGTATTTAAATAGATCTTGTCTGTTTGCTAATTTAGTTGTTTATTATTATTACTACTAAATATAGTATTTATCAGAATATAATTTCATATCCCTTCATTTTTTAGAGCAAAATTTTCATTATTCATTGTTACGGACTCATCTTGAACGTCACATTTTTTTGAATTTGAAATAATATAAGTATAATATGCACCTAATTTAGTATTTGCAAACCCACTGTAATAAAATTATAAAGAGATAACTTCATTAAAATTTTGCTGAAAAATACAAAAAAAAATGTTTTCTCAAAGCATTCACACTTTAATTTTGTGGACGCCGCGCCGCGTATACCTATATCGGTACAATTTTGCTTTTCAGTGCCTGAGAAATTTTTTTTACGAAGAGTTCATTTTTTTCGTTGTTGAAATACTTATAAAATTCTATTTAGAAGAAAAAAATACTCCCTCTGTCCCAAATTATGACTTTCTAATATTTTTGAAAAGTAATGACCATCAGATAGTGACAGTTTTAGGTGTCCAATTTTTGCATACAACCTGGACCTAACACTATATTAAAGACCTGTGCATAGCGCTGTTTCAAGCGATCGCCACTGGCGCCACATGACGAAAAAAATCGACAGGGTGGAATACCATTTTTGCAGAATTTTCTATAAAATAAAAGCATGCAAATGAGAGTTAAATGAAATAAAATGCTTGTTTGTTACATTCCTTTAATTTGACAAGCTTACATGGCATACATTAAGAAAAGCGAGTCTAATAAGCAAGCAAGAGTATTTTGGTACATTTTGGTTTGAAATGGCTAGTTGTAGTTTACTCGTAAGTAAATAAAGAACGCATTTTCTTATACAATAACGCATTTTCCTATACCGTACTTTCACCGTTTTAGTAGACATTGCCATGGCTGGGCGGCGCGCCGCCGTGTATTCGGCTAGGTTCGTCAGTCGTTGGCGGGGGGCGGGGCGTGTTTTTTGCTCGCAAAACTCGACTGATAAGCGGTGCGGGATTATTCTGTACTCCCCCCGCCAACGACTGACAAACCTAGCTGGACTCACGGCGACGCGCGGCCTATTCCCCTATGTCTACCAAAACGGTGAAAGTACGGTATAATATATTATAATAAACTCTGTTCAACGAATGTTCATAACGATGTCACAACTCCCGTTCTTGTCTGACTCGTGAATATACGATCGATATCCATCGTATATTCATAAGTAAAATAAGGACGGGAGTTGAGAGAGAATATTATGCTAATTATAGGGTGATTCAGTTTTAATCTGCAACACTTCAACAGGTGAAAAAAAGAAAACCAAAAAATAACCGCACTTTCTTCTATAAACTATATCATTTTAAGGCCTTATAAAAAAGTTACAGGGTGTTAAAGTTGCAAGAAATATGTGGAATTTATTGAATATTTTACAAACTAGTTGAGATGTTTAAGTCATATTATTTGGTACACGTTATAACGGCATGGGTTAGCATAAAACCTGTTAATATCAAACAGCTTCAACAACCAGTGGCGTAGAAATGGGTAATTAGTATAATTTATTTTAGAAAAAAAAAAATAGAACCACCTTGCATAGCAATAAAATGTATTCAAATTCTTATGTAAATTTTTATTGTAAACAAAAACGTTCTCTTAGCATTTTTTCATATGTTTCATGGTTTCATAGCAAATTTGATTTTTCCGTATTATTTCGGGGTACTTCTGAAAAATTAACTTAAAACTTTTCTCCATAAGTAACACTCAAAGTAGAAAAAATGTGTTTTTTACTTTAAATGCAGTAACTTTTCCCAATAAACTTACCCATTCAAGGTTTTACTTTTCAAGATACAGAGCGTAACATTAATTAATGTATCTTCCTTAAATGTTTTAGACACTGTATCTTCAAAAGTATAGCCTTAAATAGGTGAGTTTATTGGAAAAAGTTACTTTATTTCAGGTAGCAAACACGTTATTTCTACTTTAAGTGTTACTTATGGAGCAACTTTTTTAGATAATTTTTCAGAAGTACCCCGAAATATTACGAAAAAATCAAATTTTCTATGAAACCATGACACATATGAAAAAATGCTAAGTGAACGTTTTTGTTTACAATAAAAATTTACATAAGAATTTGAATACATTTTATTGCTATACAAGGTGGTTCTACTTTTTTTTCTAAAATAAATTTCTACGCCACTGGTTGTTCAAGATGTTTGATATTAACAGGTTTTATGCTAACCCTTGCCGTTATAACGTGTACCAAATATGACTTAAAGATCTCAACTAGTTTGTAAAATATTCAATAAATTCCACATACTTTTTGCAACTTTAACACCCTGTAACTTTTTTATAAGGCCTGAAAATGATATAGTTTATAGAAGAAAGTGCGGTTATTTTTTGGTTTTCTATCACCTGTTGAAGTGTTGCAGATTAAAACTGAATCACCCTGTATTATAATATGTTTTTTATGTTTTTCGGGCTATAGTGACGATGTACATTTTCATACTTTCGATGGGCTTGTGTGGAAAAATCGGTCAACGTCTCGATTTTTCCTTACAAGATTACGCCCTTATTTGAACCCTTTAGCCACCTGCAACACTCAAGCCTTTGGTTTTCCGAAGCCAGGTTCTATTAATTAATTATTTGGTGAATACGGCTTGCTTGAAAATATGGGCAACAGCCACCTTTTATTTCTGTTAAGGAAAATCGAATTTTCCATATTATGTTATTCCCAGGGGCCAGTCGTAAATTTCCCTTCATTCTACTCAACATCGATGTACTTTTCAACCCACTCCGAGGCTTGTATTCGAAAATGGGGCACCTAAATCTGTCACTATCTGACGGTCTATATTCAAAATTTTAAAAGATACTAATATAAAAATTCACGCACCCCAATGCAAACTGTTTTGAATCGGACGGAAATGTTTGTTTATTTTGGTAAATTTGCATAAGATGTTGGTTGACTACAAACATGTGCATTTGGATGCTTTTGCTCCCTCTATTCTTGGTTGTTTCTCTGAGTGTCGGGCAGTATCAACGTGCTCCAAAACTCTACCTTTAAGGTTGACATGAATATATGGCCTAATAATATCATTTGACTACTGCCAAATAACACAAAACATAAATAAAACGAAATAAATTGATAGTATTTTATCAAATCCTTTGGAATGATCCAATATCACTAAAATTGTAGCCTTACCCGAATGACTAGCCTTAAAAATATAATCAATTACGTTCAACAGTGGTGTAGGTAATCAGTCGCGTTTAACAGTGTTTTGGACATCGTTGTAATCGGTAGCACATGACTTGGGTAGATACAATATTTTTAAAATCTTCCACAAATCAGGAAACGTATTATGATCAAGTAAACAAGAATTGATGGTGTTAGTTATATAATAATAATAATAATAATTCTCACCCTGACAATACTCCAAACTAGGAGTACCCCAGAAGCAACCATATGCTTGTGCGGGGGAGGGGGGCAATTACTATTATTTTGTCTTCGTTGCCATTTGCGGCTAGGGCCGACTTTTTTCCCGATAGAACTAGGATAGCATTCGCTCAAGTACTACGGAAAACCCTAGAAAACCGTAGTAATCCCAGTGAGTGTAGGACAATTAGTGAATCACACGGGTAAAGCTATTTAGGAGCAATACCGTGAACCCACATTTGTCCAGTGCTCTTGGCCATAGCGGTGTTTTTCTTTAAAGACATATGCATGTGCCTGCCTCGAACCGAGGTCGATCGAAGGCAGAAAAACATGCAGTCTAAAAAGTCAGCGCCGGTACGAGCGACGCCACCGCGGTAGTATTTATTCTATTCAAACAAAGCAAAAATATACATCTTTGATTTCGTGAATGGTTAGGTTGTTCTCCTTTCAACTAGTACACCAGTTTTCATAAATGACGGAGGCGTTGAAGTTATTTAGAGCCAATAGATATCTAAGCAACAAAATGTTTAGAGCAGAATGTTGGAATTATAGTCCAACTAGCACTCCATTGTATACCTAGCAGAAAACTCAAAATGAATAACCGACCAAATAATATAAACCAAGAAATATTGAACCTAATCGGATCAGGCATTCCCAAAAAAATGCAAAACGTTTGAATATGGTTTGTCGAATTCTTTATTTTCAAGAACGTTGTAAAAGGGGTACCTGGGACGCAGTGCAATAAAAAGGTTTTCTTCGAGGGAATCAGAAAAATATGTTCTGCCTTCACATACCTGGTATTCAACTTACTAAGGTTTACAAAATATCTAGAATGTGTCAATATTGCTGAGTATGCATGATGGGTGTCAACGATTAGCTGACTATTAAGAATGATTCAAATAACAATTATACATACGGTCCATAGGTACAGTATGTAGGTACCCTTGTCACAGCGGTTGATCTGGCGAGGTAATAGGGAGTTTTATAACGCAGGAACTAGGATTGAAGTTTTATATGCCGCAATTTGAATGACCTGTTGTTTTAATAAACAAATGCCATCCTACTTATTTATTCGTCTAGGGAAAATTTAGTAAATATATAAAAAAATGAATCCTAAGAGTGGAAAGCCGCAACCCCCATTCATATTTTCTTTTAGATAGTTTATTTCAAAAGAATAATTCGTGTTCTCTAACATTTCAACATAATTGGTCTATATGTATGATAGAGGTTGACAGATCTCGCCAAAAAAATTCCACAAGTTGATATATATTGTAATTATATTTCATAGAGGGCGCTTGCTAAGATCAATAAACTCGCTAAAATATAAGAAAGGCTTGGGGAGTTTTCAGTAGACACTGTAATATCTTTGTAAAAAAATATTTTTGTTGCAACTCGTCCATTGAAATTATAACATGTTTAATAGGGATTTCCAGGACTACCTGGGTTGCCAGGAGCAAAAGGCCTTCGAGGATTCCCAGGAGAAGAAGGTATAATGGGGGAGAAAGGAGAAAAAGGAGAATCAGGTGGATTGGGGCCCAGAGGACCAAAGGGAGAGAGAGGACGGACTGGATTGCCAGGATATCCTGGAGTCAGTGGAATTCCAGGAATAATGGGCCCTTCTGGTGCGCCTGGAATTCCAGGAAAAGATGGTTGTAATGGAACAGACGTAAGTAGCATCAGTGTATTTTCACTTGTAGAGGTACCAATGTTTTAACTGGTGGCACTATTTGACCCCAGAATCACACTGAAAAATTTAAATTGGTTATGTAAATTCGACGTAACTGGTCCGCAAATAAAATCCAATGGAATTTCGTTAAAAAAGGTCAGCTCGCCGTAAATCACTTATTCGAAACCAGACCAGACGCAGATAAATTTTGGTATAATTTCGCGCGGAGACGATTATACAAGCGGCACAGGGAGAGGAGAGAAGGGAGAAAGCGATTAATACGGCGTACCCAAAGTTATCTGTCAAGGCAAGCGTGGAGCATGCGAAATGCAGGACAGTGCTAAGTAAATTTTTACCCTATAAACACTTTCAAATGTGATGCACACCCTTAGGTTTGTAAGTTGGCGAGCGGAATATACACGGTTTTCAAACTTAACTCAACACTATTGCTAGCTAGCTTCGGTATTATTGCGGAGTTACAAAGTCAGTTAAATAGGCAATCGAATAGTATTTTTTCCGCTGATTACGACGGTGAAAACTGAATAAAAATCAAACGTGGCGTTCGCGAGTTATGCCAAAACGTTCACGAGCTCGGTGGCTATTTTTTGACAATCTATATAAAATTCCATCATATCACATTTTTCTGAATGCTTGAAAGGCATGTTTCTCCTCAAAAAACACAAACTGTAAACTGTTTACTAGCAAAATATTAATTTGACATAATCTTGAAGGCATTTATAAAACAATCGAATGTTGTTTATGAAATAACAGCCACCTTGACGAATTTGAAAAATCATCAATTATTGCTTTGTCTTTTTTTATTTAGGATAAAAAGTCATAGCACAAATTTTGTTCAGAACTCGATTTCCTATCGATTGAAAATATTGTATACTTGGTGTCCCATTTGAAGAAATGGGACGTTTTTACATTATTCTCGAATGCGACGTTCGATTTTTATTCCGTTTTCACCATCGTAATCAGCGGAAAAATTACTACTAGCTTGCCTATTTAACTGACTTTGTAGTTCTAATAATAACGAAGTTGGCAATAGTGCCCACTTAAGTTTGAAAACCCTGTATAGGGTGGTTCACAAGTTTTTACCTTTGGTGGGAGTCTAGAGATTAAACGGAAACAGATGGATAGTTTAATACGTATATTGATTAAATATTTACGCCTAGGGAATATAATTGAAAGGTTATAATAGGTAATTTGCAAGAAGTTATAGTTTTTACCATAATACTCAATCGTAAATTTTTTTAAACGACATTTTCCTAATGACTAGAAATACACTCGTCCGCTTATGTACAAAATCTAGTATACCTAATTGAGTAAATAATTGATTCTAATGTACTGATCAAACTCACTATTAGTTTGGTACAGAATTGTATATTTTTTTTAGAAAACAGAGGAAGACAAACGGATACAATGGCAAAATAGTATAGCAGACACTAGTTACATAATAATTAAAACAAACACAAGAAAATGATATTAACCTACAATTATTAAATTGGCATAAAATAATAATTCAAGTTTCCCCAAGTTTTGCATAAAAATATTTAAAAATATTAGGTATACCTACTGGCAAGGAACACTTCAAAATAGACTTTATAGCAAAAGTGAACATGGAAAATCAATTTTACAAATTATTTTTTATTTTCGATTAAAATGGTAAATTAAATAATCAGACAAGTTCAAATGAAGAAGAGGGAAATCAAACTTCAAGAAAACTCACAAAAACCAAATCCCTTACTTTGGACAGTCCGACAGTCGATGGAATTTGCTCTGGCTTCTAGGTTTAAGGTTTGTCTTCACGGCAGTACCTACTTCAACTTCAATAATATTTTTTCAAACAGTTCTGTGCAATTGTCATGTTAATTTTTTTTGTATATCTCTAGGAATGGAAAAGTTGCAGCGGTTTAAAAAATGTTCATTATGACAAAAAAGAAGGCCGCTCCGATGAGCTACCGATCGTACCCGCCACCTATGTTTTCTTTTTAAACATTTAGTTCTATACAACTTGTGAGACCAGTAAAAATACCACATTCATTATATTTGTTCATACATATATGCATGATGATATATCAAGAAATTAATAGTGGTAAAAATTTAGGGATTTCCTGGCAATGACGGGTTACCTGGAGAACCTGGTCCGAGGGGATTTACTGGAACTACCGGTCCAAAAGGCGAGAAAGGCGAAGCAGCGCATTGCGAAATTACATTAAAAGGCCAAAAGGGTGAGTCTGGAAGAGATGGAGTTACCGGACCAACTGGATATCCTGGCCCTGTAGGCCCACCTGGACTTCCTGGGGTGCTGGGAGAACCGGGCTTACCGGTAAGTGAGTCAATAGACTTTCATTTATATTTTGAAGTGAGTAAAGTGACCGTCAAAAAATACGAGTACCTATCTCTAGGGCAGGCGCCGACATGCAACAATTTGATTTTCCAACAGCTGCATCGTATAGTCACATAATATATGGGTTTTCAATTATGTCATTAGTTTGTAATAAAACTTGAACAACCATATAGCCATTATAAGAATACGATAGATCTTAATATGTGTGTTGTCATAAGTTTCAGTCAGGGCAACTGTACGTACAGAAAGTTATAAAGTAGCCCCTTGCAACTTACAAAAGGCACTGATTTACGGATATTTTGTAGTTTCGAGGTTGTGAGTTGTGATGCCACATATAGCAGCGTAAATAATGTTGCCGTGCAGCGAACAGTGCAGTATGTTAATGGTTGTGCTTCTACACGACCTATAGATTTGTGGTGGCTGCTAGAGGGTGCTATTTGCACATACTGTGCAGTTTCATTTTCATAGAACTTTTTTTTATACATTTTCTTTAAAGTATCTATAGGTAGCCTGGATGTAGAATTTAATTCTCTAAAAAAAGAAAGTTGCAATTTTCTCATAAAAAACTTCATTTTCTTGATAAATTATAAAAATACCAAGCTTGCTATCGCCTGAAATTCAACATTAACGCAAATCAAAGTTATCATTGGAAACGAACGCTTATTGCCTTGTGATTTGACATCATATTCGAATTCCCCGGAAAATTATAAATAAGAACTAGTTTTGTATTTCCATTCTTGTCAAAAAACGCCGAAAGAAAGAAGGAATTCATATATTGAATCACTATTCAATATTTAAGCTGGGTAACTACATACATCAGCGTGTCCCACTTAAGATGGTTTTCATTATTTATCTCACTTATTTCGGACTTAAGGAAAAAAATAAAAATAAAAATTAAAGGATATGAAGTCTTCTACAATTATTGTGCTTTCATATACAGCGCTACATAGGGGCGCTACAGTAACCCAATTCGGTATGAGATCATTGTCGGTATGTCACCTCAGTGCAGTTCTCTAAAATATATTTTGCAATTCCCACGCAACCAGTGGCGTAGCAACGATTGGGAAGAAATGTAAAAGGGAATAAATACGCCCTATAAACAGTATTAAAATTGAACTCCCTACTAAATTTATTCTCGATTTTGTTTAAACAACTGCATCCCTAATATCAATAGTTTTGCCTCTATTTGCAATTTAACAAGCTTTTATTTTTTCTAATTATTTTTGGCTTAAGGATACCATCCAGAGTGCTTTGGAAATTAAATAAAGAATATTTTGGTTAACACATTTTTATTTACATTTACGAAGAAAATATTTCTCTCATACGTACCCAAATATAATTTAAAACAGTGGAAACATTTTACATTTAAACTGACACACAGCTCTTGTTGGCAATTTAAACTTGAATTATCTAGGATGCCTTGGAAAACAGAAAACCACTGTGACATGACAGATACGTTACCACCACCAAAGAAAACTTGCAGGATACAGTTCGGGGCGCGTTCCAAAACATTAACATCTCAATTTAACTTGTTATGAACAATAATGTTTTAAAGAGAGTAGGTAATTGCATGCTTAGGTATATAGGGTGAAATGGTAGAGTTTTTAAGCATTCGCTATTTTGAATATTCGGTATCTTGTGAAAGTGATCTTTTCTTCCTAAGTATATAAATAAAAATGTTTTTATCAAAATATTCGTTATTTAATTTACAAATCACTCTGTAGGTATGGCATGCTTCAGTCAAGAATAATTGGAAAAAATGCAAATATAGGCAAAACTATTGATTTTAGGTATGTACAGGGTGTCCCATTTTGGGTGTTTTTGGGAATTTTTCTCAAAAATCTCTTATTATTAAAGCTAGAGGGTTGCGGTTTTCACGTCACTTTACTACTTTTTTGAGAGGAATTTGGTGGACCAATCACATTTTAGATAAGTTTTATAGTTTCCGCGCATTGGCGCAGGACTGAAATTTTCGATTTTTTTGAAACCTCTCTCCTGGCTACAACTTATACAGGGTGCGTTTTTTTCGATTCCCACTATGGGGATCTCGGAAACTAGCAGAGATAGAACAAAGGTTAAATAGGGAAAGAATTGCAGTTTTGAATGCTCGATCTAATGCCCATTTTGGATTTTTAAAAAAGTTCAAGGCTCACTAGATATTTTCAAAGGAGTGATTTTTTGCTATTTCATCAGATCTCTGTAGTTCCGTTATTTCTGATTCTACAGAAAAACTGTAGAGACAAAAATTGTAGATAATTTTGGGCTTAATAAGATATTCTTATCCAATTTTTTTTGTTGTTTGTGATTTTTGAAATATGACATAAACTTTTGTTTTTTTTAAATGTAAATCATAGTTGGCTGTGGCCTTATCAAATCGGCCATTTTTTGAGCTTTCCAAAAATATAATACTCGGCATTAGTTATTTAAAAATAGCATTAGTTATTTAAAAATAGCTATCGCTAATTTTCTGTTTTTTTTTAAATTTTCACATAGTCAGCCATGGAATATTTTCATAACTACGTTCTACTTTATAATAAGACATACTTCAAACTTTCAAATATTTTATTTTTAGCCGGTAACAAAATGTGACAAAATAAAACAAAAAATATCAGGATGGAGCTCCACCACATAATTATTTGCCCGTAAAAAATTACCTAGATCAGCTCTATCCAAATAGTTGTATAGGGAGAAATAGACCTATTCCCTGGCAGCCCCGATCCCCCGATTTGTTTGTTTTGAATTTCTTTTTGTGGGGAACAGTACAAAATAAAGTATGAGACAATTGTTGAATTAAGAGCAGCTGTTTTAGAAGCAATTGCCGGTATTGACAGGGGCTCTCTAAGAAAGGCGACAAATTCAGTTTTAAAAAGATGCAATATTTGCTTGCATAAATAATAATAGTGGATTGTTTGAACACCTTTTTTATTTTTAAAAGTGACCTTTTCAAATAATAATAATATGAATTTGAGTTTTTTAATTTCTGTTTTCTTTTGTTACATTTTGTTACCAGCTAAAAACAAAATATTAGAAAGTTTGAAGAATGTCCAATTATAAAATAGAACGTAATTAGGAAAATATTCCATGGCTGACTATGTGAAAATTAAAAAAAAAATCAGAAAATTAGCCATAGCTCTTTTATTTTTTATTATAAATATGCATAGTATTATATCTTTGGAAAGCTCAAAAATGGCCGATTTTATAAGGCCCAGCCAACTATGATTTACATTTAAAAAAACAAAAGTTTATGTCATATCTCAAAAATTACAAACAACATAAAAAATTGGATAAGATTATCTTATTAAGCCCAAAATTATCTACAATTTTTGTCTCTGCAGTTTTCCTGTATAATCAGAAATAACGGAGCTACAGAGATCTGATGAAATAGCAAAAAATCACTCTTTTCAAAATATCTAGTGAGCCATGAACTTTTTTAAAAATCCAAAAGGGGCATTAGATTGAGTATTCAAAACTCCAATTCTTTCCCCATTTAACCTTTGTTCTAGAAAATTAGCCATAGCTCTTTTATTTTTTATTATAAATATGCATAGTATTATATCTTTGGAAAGCTCAAAAATGGCCGATTTTATAAGGCCACAGCCAACTATGATTTACATTTAAAAAAACAAAAGTTTATGTCATATCTCAAAAATTACAAACAACATAAAAAATTGGATAAGATTATCTTATTAAGCCCAAAATTATCTACAATTTATGTCTCTGCAGTTTTCCTGTATAATCAGAAATAACGGAGCTACAGAGATCTGATGAAATAGCAAAAAATCACTCTTTTCAAAATATCTAGTGAGCCATGAACTTTTTTAAAAATCCAAAAGGGGCATTAGATTGAGTATTCAAAACTCCAATTCTTTCCCCATTTAACCTTTGTTCTAGCTCTGCTAGTTTCCGAGATCCCCATAGTGGGCATCGAAAAAAACTCACCCTGTATATATCGACAAATTTAGTCAACTATTTTTATAGATTTTTTGACGTAGAATCGAATGGAATAATTAGTTTTTTGGTAGCGTTAATAGTTTTTGAGATATGAACCAAAGTTATATTTTTTTAAAATGGAAACCATAGTTCATATCTCAAAAACTATTAACGCTACCAAAAAACTAATTATTCCATTTGATTCTACGCCAAAAAATCTATAAAAATAGTTGATTAAATTTGTCGATATATATAAGTTGTAGCCAGGAGAGAGGTTTCCAAAAAATCGAAAATTTCAGTCCTGTGCCAATACGCGGAAACTATAAAACTTATCTAAAATCTGATTGGTCCACCAAATTCCTCTCAAAAAAATAGTACAGTGACGTGAAAACCGCAACCCTCTAGCTTTAATAATAACCGAGATTTTTGAGAAAAACACCCAAAAACACCCAAAATGGACACCCTGTACAGTCCAACACACGAGAGAAGTCCAATGAAAAACTCAGTCTAATCGCCCAAGTACCACTTTGCTAACATACGGCTGGCGCTTAGACTGAGTTTTTCATTGGATTTCTCTCGTTTGTTGGATTTTAGTTGTTTAGACAAAGTCGACATAAAATTTAGTAGGGAGTTTTTATATTTTTTCATAAGAGAGTTGGAGACTAATCTTCGATCATCCTTTATAATCAATATGAAAATTACTACTGTTTACGAGAAAAACTATTTTTGTTTAATAAGATTTTTATTACATAATTTTGTATGTCAGTTCAACATGAGCTCCTTCTAATGTTATGCATTCCCTAGCTCTACGAATTGAAGATTTTTAAATCGGTACATGTCAAAAAACAACCATAGCACCAGAAAACAAATGAAAATAAAAGTGGAATTTTTCATAAAGAATGTAAATTTCATCGAATGCAATAAAAACAAAAATAGTTTTTTCTCGAAAACAGTTCATTTTATCGATATCAACCAAGAGTGTATTTTTTTTAGTTTATGGTTCAAGCTATCTAAAAATATTATTTGTGTGCCTTTATCGAAAAGGGAGTAAAAAAATGACAATATTGTGCTACAGCTAGTCCGTTCCTGGCAAACCAAATAAGCCAAAATTGTTTTTATGGGCCTTTTTTAACGAGTCTTATGTATCGTCTATCGTGTTAAATTACACAGAGTTTTTAAAAGTTACACCATTTAAAAAAATCGATTTTCAGTATAAATCCGAGATATTGCCCACATATTCTGGGACGCCCTGTATTTAAAGCATCAAAATATCCGGATTTTACTCGTTTACCGCAATATCTTGAATTTTTTCAAGTCACATAAAAATCGATTTGCTACGTAAACTGATGACTTCATAATCAACTGAACACTTGTAAAAGGAACACTCGATATCAGCTGATGTGATTTCAAAGTGATTCGGAATCGATTTGAGATCATCAAGGGCTACTTCATGACGTCGTGCATTATAACCGGAGCCACGTGAATGACGAAAGTATCGCGTGAAATCGGTTAATGAATGTATCTCCCAACCCGAATGAAGCAGAACATTGCAATCCCAAGATATAAAACAAATCTTCTTCTCTTAAAGGGACCACGAGGACCCCCTGGAACTAAAGGACAAAAAGGTGTTATGGGTGTAGGATACAATGGAGAAAAAGGGCAGAAAGGGGCTACAGGACCACCAGGACCAGCTGGACAACCAGGAAATTCAGCAAATCTAAATTCAACAGTGTCAGTAATAGGACCTAAAGGTGATAGAGGTATACCAGGAGATAGAGGAGAGTTAGGATACCAAGGTCAGAAAGGCGAACCTGGACCCGAAGGGGATTATGGACAACCAGGGACTTTAGGAATGAAAGGAGAAAAGGGATTGCCAGGAGCACCAGGTCCTCGGGTAAGTTAGTAGTTCGTATTATTAGTAACAATATTACCTTTTATAAATGACAGGACAGATAGGTATTTGTTGAAATTAATTCCGACAAACACTTTGACAAGTAATCTCGCAAGTAATAGTGGATAATTAATATATTTTATAAATATATACAAATCCACAAAATCTTTATTTTTGGAGATAATCGCCGGAACTTTTTTCTTTGAAAGGCCTTCAAAAATCGCTTCTTTTGACTTTTCTACCATTTTTACACCCTCGATTTTCACGAAAACAATTTAGCATTTTTTTATTTAAAATGTGGCACCATAGCGTTAACCAGAATATACCGAGGCACCATATACCAAATTCGAATAAAAAAATATACAGGTAGTTCCATTCTGGTGTCAAAGTTGAGGAAAATATAAATTTGAAGTGTGCCATGGATCACTCAAAGTGTTGGTGTGCAAAGTTTCGATACAAAAATGTACAGGGTGGGCCAAATTGGACACTTTTAAAGGGAAACTCCTATTTTTGACGGAAATAGACGAAAACTGATATCGGTGTCTGAGGCTCATTTTTTATGATAAACTTAATGGCGAAAACCGCAAATCGATATCTGTCACCGTTCTTGAGTTACAGGGCGTTTTTCGAAAATGTGCGTTTTCGAAAAGTGGCCCTAGGTAACTTTTTTCGGGTTGAAAATTTTGTCTTTCTTTTGTCTGACAGATATCTATTTGCGGTTTTCACCATTAAGTTTATCATAAAAAATGAGCCTCAGACACTACCGATATCAGTTTCTGTCTACCTACGTTATAGCATTTTCCCTTTAAAATTGTCCAATGTGGCCCACCCTGTACATGGTATTTTTCTCTGATCCATCACAAAATGCTAAATTTTTATAAAAATTTATATTGGTCATGAGTGCTTTGGAATTATTGAAAAAAAAATAATCAACACAAAATTAATTTATTTTTTAGAAGATGTCAACCAACAATAAAACAATTTAAATAATTATTGTACCTTTCTTGACAAAGTCACTGTCTAAGATAATATATTTTCTGTGCGATTCTTGTTGTGGCACACCAGCTACCTCTCATGTGGACTTACTTTCTGACGGGCTTTTGTATTTTTAGATCTAGTTCCTTTATAGTGGTGTTGATATATCGACTTACTCGATTTTTTACCCATATAAACTTCAGTATTTTGATATGGCACAGAGAGACACTCTGTATATTTGGTATTGGATCTTTGCGCACCAACACTTTGAGTGGTTCTGTCGACCTTCTGTTTTGAGGAGATTCCGTGGCGCAGACTTGCCAGATACCTTTAAAATTGCTAGTTTGTTCAAATTTGACCCTCTGCAGAATGGAACTCCCTGTATATTTTTCGTTCAATTTTTGGTATATATGGGTTTTTTGGCATGGTTTTATAAACGCTGTGTTATCGGATTTTAAATAAAAAAATCGCTAAATGCATTCTGAAAATGGGAGGAAGCTCGAAAAAGCGATTTTTGAAGGCCTTTCAAACAAAAAAGTCAAGCTATTAACTCTGAATTTGTTCTATGGATTTGTTTAAAAGTAGACACCTTGTTCCCGCTGATTGATTTATTTTGATTTGAAGTTATCTGACATTATTATTGTTAATTACTTCGCTTTTACAGGGAAGAGTTGGATATGCGGGCCCCCCAGGTCCACCCGGACAAAAGGGGGATATTGGCTTAGAAGGTTTACCTGGGATTTCCGGTAGACCAGGACTAAAAGGAGAACCTGGAAGAGACGGGTCATCAGGTTTACCTGGATTGACAGGTCCTCCAGGGCCCCCAGGAGGGGGAAAAGGATTTCCAGGGCTTCCAGGACCTCAAGGACCACGTGGATACCCTGGCCCTGTAGGTCCAAAAGGAATGGACGGGTTTCCAGGAGAGCCTGGACCTAGGGGGCCAACAGGACCTCCAGGTGGACCCGGTCTTCCTGGGACTCCTGGCCAAGAAGGGATACCCGGTGAAAAGGGGCAAAAAGGAGAATCCGGTAGTATTGGATTTCCAGGAAATGAAGGACCGAGAGGATTTCCCGGGCCACCAGGACCTCAAGGTTTGCGAGGACCACCTGGAGAAAAGGGCTTATCCATAATGGTTTGTACATAATTTAATATGGCATTGACGGCTACTTTAAACTTGACATATTTGGCCCCTACAGGCCAACAAAATAAAAAATTAATTAAAATCGAAAGTTAGGACGTCAACTTCCGTGTTATCTTTTTATAATATTTTTCCAAGTGAATCGGAATAGGGAACATTTTCTTATAGTAGAAGTAGAGAACTTACAATTGGGCGATTTGACTTATCAGATCTGCGTTTATAAAACTAGGTAATTTTGGTTTGTTGGATTGACGGTTTTTTTTTTCAATTTGTAACAAAACTATACAAAAAAAAAACAATCGTAAATAAAAATGGAATAAACAATAATTGTTAAATGCTTCTGTAAAGTTAAACATTATTATGAAACTACTATTAATGACACTGTCCATTGAGCAATAAATTATTTTACCTAGGACAACAAAATAGTAACTAGATAGAATGCTACTCTCAAAATCTCGCTTTTGTTTTTTATATTCAGTGCATTTAAACTTTTTTCACAACATTTCACTGGATGCAAGGAGGCATACCTACTGGAATTTGAACTTAAAGTAACTTATAATTTACTATTATTTATAACTCATACTAGCTTAACTACATAGACAAATATTATTGTAATCAAGATTTTTGCTTAGTCGGGTTATAACAATAATTCACTCTGCTCAACATTCAAGAATGGGTTTTATTAGGGTGCAAATCATAGAATGGGAATCCGTAATGATATACATAATCTGCAAATGTCAATAGGTATAAACATTTTTTTCTTGTTGTTTCGCTAAATCAATTTTGCTAAAGAGTGTAAACACATAAGATCTCTAGGTACCTAACTTCCATTGTTAACCATAGAAAAGTTCAGCACTGGATATACTTGCTACGGCCCCAATACTGCTATTCGGGTTCGAATCCCGGCTGGAGTGCATTATTTTTTCAACTGATTATCCTTTATCTACCTGCTATGCCACAAAATCATCCCTCTATAATACACACTTCTACAATAAACTACTATTAAAATGTTCCAAAAAATAGCTAGACAATTTTATTTTTTGCAAACTATACGTCGACAGTATCTTTAATTTTTTGCCATACCTATCCTTATAGAATGGTCTAGTCTGGTCATATAGAAAAATGCATACAGGCAGATAATAGAAGTTTAGTAGACTCCCCTGGCATGTTTCATTTTTGCCAGGTCCTCTTAGTTCTTAAATAAAAAATAATCCAAAATTTTAATGTATTGCTCCTTTTGCTCTCAAAAGATGGAGCTAGATACGATCCAATCCACAGTGATGTGCTGAAAGTCCTCTGTAGTAAGTTCACACAATCTTTGTAGTTATTTTTTTTTGTGAATTGTCGATTTTTTTGATATCTAACCCCCTGGTATACTTCAAACAGTTCATACTGATTTTTTTAGGTTTAATGTTATAAAGCCTATTATTATTATCTGTATTTATTAAAAATAAAAATAAAAATGACCTTATTTATCTGCTTACCAAAATAATAAGCTTATTTAATCTTTATAATGTAAGTACGAAACATAAAAAGTCTATTATAGGTCTAAAATATGGTTGATATAGGTATTTAGATACCAAGTACGCGCGGCCTTTGAAATCGTTCCAATACGTGCGGACGCAAAGGCTTTCAACTGGCAACGTTGCAATTACCCCTCCCCTCTCTCTCGGTTTGAAAGCCAGCGATAACCTTAAAAGCGTAAGTGACGGCAAATGGGCAAATATAAATAACATCTTATTACGCGACATTACCTTACGTGACATTACCAGTTACAGTGCAAAAGACAGTAAAACGGCACTGTTAGGTTGGCCTTAGATTGCCTGAATACTAGTGGAAAATCTTATAACCCTGCCCACGGACATTGGTGGCTTTTTTCGCAAAAGTCTTTCGACAACCTGGAATAGAGCCGTTCTAAAAATCTCTCGCACTTTCCTCCGGTACCAAAAAGAACCTCGAAAATCCGATATCTTAGAGAAATCCCCGATTCACTATTAACCTTTCGAGAAACGGGACGGCTGTAGAATCAACGAAACCGACGGAAAATCCTCTGAAACCACTATTGGAAATTGCTTGTCTTTTCTCATTTCTCGATTTTTCGGGGGCCCGGGAAGCATCAGAACCTCACCCGACGACTCCAGGGAAGCTTTAAAAATTGAAATAAACCAAAGATTTGGTTCGCGGTTAAGATAAATAAGTGTAATAAACCAATGTAAAAAACCACTACGAGATTCTTCTATAATAACACAATTTATTATACTTAGATATTATACCTTATTTAACTAATACCACTTTGACAATCAAAGAAATCCGCGTAATTTCACGTTACGTGAATCTCAAAACACCAAGAAACTGTGTAAAAGTTTAAATCCACTTTATTATAATGATAATGCAGCGATTTATTAACCTATTTTCGTTGACTGACGTATCGCAATTTTTATTTTCTACGGGGAGGAGCGGGTCGGTACGAGGGAATGTAGGGGAAGTTGTTGATTTGTGAAGCCGTGGAATTGGCGCAACGTTGCCGCACTTACCCGAAATTCTTGATTTCTTGCTTATTTCTCATGCCTAGTGGAACGATTTATGAGGCCGCGCGTGTACTTCCCAGATTCCTCTGCTGATGTTAGTGATTCGTGTTCTGCTTTTTGAGCTGTTTACTGTATTATTCTTTTTGTAATTCATTTATTTATTATTCTCAACCAACTTAACAGTTCATTATAGAGAATACAACAAAACAATTGAAAATTTAAAAAACAAAATTAATAAAATAATAAATAATGAAATTAAATCAATCAAAAATCACTTTTTTCAATGAGTTCGAGTTTAGTACCTGATATTTGATGTAATTTTTAACAATTTTGGTAAGTTATTATATTATATTTGGATTCCATTATGTAATATTGACTTTTTTCCAAAAATACTTTTTATGCTGTTTCATTAAATTTGTTTGTCTTGTACCAATAATGAATAGTGTTAGTGCTGGGATGCGGAAAAATTACCGAGAAAATGCCTCAAAAACATGTTCTAAGTTTCCCTAAAGATAAGGAAAGAAGACATTCGTAGTTTCCAGCTATTGAAAGTGCAACTAAAGAGAGATTCCCTTTTGCATACTATAGCTTTGTTCCAACAATAGTTAGTTCTGGACCAGAACCAAAGTGGAGGTAGGTAATTCCAGAACTGTTTTCCACCAATTGGATCGCTGAGAACCGATTCAGTACTGCTGTTGGAACAAACCTTATAGTATATGTAAGTACAATTTTAATGGGTAATAAATTATTTCGCATGGTTACCCACACCCCTCCACGATTTTATTGAAATTCTGGCTACCTCCATTTTCGAGGTCCGTGAACACGAGAAAAATGTTTTTCGATTTTTTATTATTATTTTTTTCTTCAAAATGCGTTGGTATACTCAAATTATTTTAAGAAGTCCTTACTGAAACTGTCAATTGGTAATTTCGATATCCTAAGTTGGCACCAATGCAGCAAAAACTGCAACCGGGTCATAAGTTCAGGTCAGTAACTAGCCCATTTGCACTAATAACACGAAAAGTAACACGAACAAGAACAACACAGATGATGGTAAAACTCACGAAACGTAGAAAACCCGCGAATATTTTCATTGCCGAATGTTTGAACCAGTTTGAACGATCTGGAAAACCTTCACTGTCACTTTGACACACCGAAGCTAAATTTGCCTGAGTCCGGCCATAGACGCTGCCAAAAGCAGCTGATTATTACAAAATACCAAAATGAAAAGTGTTTCCATGACGTTTGAAATTATTATTAAAATGAGTTGTAGTCATAGTTATTGTTATTTACAGCGGTATAATCGTGATTGCAATGTGGTTTTTATTTTATTATGCTCTTTTTTTCGTATCACTTGGGGAACTTTTCACATCATAAATCAATGAGTGACGTCATTAACTGGTTGAGACACATACCAATGTTATACCCATGGTTAACAGAAAATTCCTAGTGATTTTGTGGAAAATGTCATCTGATAAAATCGGGACTTCTTACAGTACACGGGGTATACTAACAGGAAGGAATATCCTACTAATGGGACCATAATAAAACTGTATAAAAAAGAGGATATATGCCAATTAAAGAAGGATGTTCTCTCTTGTTAGTACGTGTTTTTGAAGAAAAAATAAAAAACATTTTTTTTCTTGTTCAGGAACTTCGAAAATGGAGGTATCCCAAAATTAAAAAAAAAAACGGGGTTGGTACCTACAAAATGCGAAATGTCTACCTTTTAATGTAAGTACTTATTTAAATGCCAAGTTATAAATTTATTTCAATGTAATTTTCCTACCCAGTTTGAGGAAGATACAATAAATTGGGGAAAATTCTTACAAGGTCCAGGAATTTGCTTTCGATTAAAACCTGACGTCCTGCCCCATATTTATTCACCAAAACTAGCATCCTAAATTCCGAAAAAAGGGAAAAAAAGCATTTAAAAAATATATCCATGATACTTAGTATCATGGAAAATGTCTGTACTTACCTACATAACTACCTAATATAATATTAAAAATATATAAATTTTCCCATCCTTGAACTTACACTGTTATATTTTCTGAAATTGTTTATATAATATGGAGTGCAACTCATCCAGTGTCCCTGATAGGAACATTGTTGGAATAATATTTTTCAAAACCCCACTCCATACTTTCTGCAGCTTATAATTAAACTTCAATAACTACATCAATTTCACAAGCACTAAATGGAAAATATAATTTCAAATAAAGAAAATATTTATATGGAAATACCGTGGGATTTAGCTACTTGCATTATTTATTTATAAAATATATCAATGGGTACCTAGATACCTACTACCCCCAGGCCTTTGTAATAACAGGGACACGTGAAGAAAGCAGTTTTATTCTTAGAAAACAGCTTCATCCAGCAGATAGCAGGTAACCATACTTTAGGCGGTCATGCTGTAGTTCTGTCAGCCTATACGAATACATTATGATGTAGGTAAATAATAAATATCTTAAGGTATTTTAAAATTTCTAAGATCTTGGATATTTATCTTGGACAAGTGCCCCCCCCCCCTTTTAGAGAACTAGAAGACTGTACTTCACCATTGCAACCATCAAATTAATTTCGAAATTTAGTCTTACTAGCCCATTATCACGTCAATGCGGCTATTCATAAACAAAGCTATAGTATCCTTGTTTATAGAAACCTACCCTGGTTGTTAACCAATATGTGACAGAAATACAATAATTGACAGAAGGATACTGATTTTGCCAAAAAAGTTGTCCCTCTATTTCTTGGTAGATTTTAACATAAAGAAATAATTACTAGGCTACTATTGAGCCACTTAATTTTTTGGCGCCATCTGTCTCTGATATTCCAAAAAAATTATCCGATTTACCTGTCTTCTAATTACTTGCTAAAATTGTGCACTAATATTTAAGACAGGTAGTCTTCTAATTACTTGCTAAAATTGTGCACTAATATTTAATTTGAGATATTTTCTTATCTTCGATTTTAATTATTAAAATATTAGTTTTATTAAATATATTTAAGCGATTTCATACTTCTTATCCTTATATTTTTTCTCAATTTGTCATTGCCCTAATTTACTATTGTCTTTATCAATATTTTGCGCAGTGTATTATTTTCTTTTAAGAAAAATATTTGCCACGTTCGACCTTGTCAAAATTGTGAAAAATATTGAGCTTTCCACCCAATAGTTATATATTTTATACCAGTTTAAGTGGCCCACCGTTTTCAGTGGCCCACTCAAATAATTATCACGGCTAATTTTTGTAAGGAAAAATCCGCGTTTTATACGATTCACAGCTTATGGACGGCCTTGTTTTCTCCTTCACAAAGTTGTGGTCCATGGTGATCTCTGAAAATCCTGGCCAAAAATGGATACAATTTATAATTTTTGATTCGTTGTAGTTTTTTTTTCTTAAGGAACATCCAAAAGTTTAACATGAAAATTATTAGCAAAAACCGTCAGAATCGAAAATTATGCCGGTTTCTCAATATCAGATATAAAAAATTAAATTATCTGGAACAAAAAACTTTTTCATTTAATTTGATGTAAATATTACACCCGGCAGTTTGATCTGGATTTACTACAACAATTTGAGAAATATTATTGGTAATATTTGTGTTTGGTAAAAAGATCTAGTTACTCATGGAAGTAAATAATCGATTATTATGATATTTTTTAGATTTTTCGCCATAATTTTCGGAAGTGGCCATATACCGCAAGTTTGTTGAAGATAAAAGAAGGCCGTCTATAACAGCTATGGATCGCACCGATCGCCGAGATATTGTCAGTGAACCACTTAAAATAGGCACTCTGTATATATTTATAGGGGCCAAGAGGAGAAGATGGGTTTCCAGGTAGGGACGGTCAAAAGGGACAAAAGGGAGAAAGGGGATTTCCTGGTATGACAGGCGCTCACGGTGATAATCTTCATGGCATTCCCGGAGAACCGGGCCCCCCTGGTCAGCACGGTGAAAAGGGTAACGAAGGACGCCCGGGGATTCCGGGCAGTCCAGGAATTCCTGGTGAGAAGGGTGACCGAGGAGGGCGTTGTACAGATTGCTTGCCAGGTTTAAGAGGTGACAAAGGCGACCGAGGATTTAATGGAGTTGATGGTGACATTGGACCCAGAGGACCACCTGGCTCCCCTGGAATTATGGGGGTCCCTGGATTAGATGGTGTACCTGGGAGAGCCGGTCCACCTGGACCACCAGTAAGTACTATCCAGATATATTTTTTCTTCACATTGACGGAGAAGTAGCGACTGATAAAAACATATAAGATAACTTCAGGGCCCTTCACAGAAAAAAATGGTTGTTAAGGTTTAAAGTGTTTAGACGAATTCCGGAAATTGGCATTTTTTACAGGAACATTAAAAGAGTAATAATCACTTATTCATACCGATTTTAAAAGTTTTATGAACTTGATACGCGGAATATGAGACTGAAAGTTTTATGGATGTCCTAAAAACATTTAATTTTTAAGTATATGCATGAGCTGCAGATGCTGCAAAAAAGAGAATATAGTCGGTAAACCAAAACATCACAGAGTGACGGAATTCATTAATAAAAACAGTAACCAAGTAATAATAAAATCGACCAAAAAACCATAGCAAGGCTAGGTACTTTTTATTAAGGAGTTAATTAATGGACTACCCTAACAACACCTATACAGTGTGTCCCAAATTCGACCTTCACCATTGGGATCTCGGTAACTGCAAGAGATAGAAAATCAGAAAAGAAAGTTTTAGACAATTTTATGCTCAATCTGATGCCGATGCGATCGTTTTCAAGTTATTTGAAAAACTGAATTCTCTTATTTTCATTTTTGCTAAATATGTTAGACATTATTGAGGCACTTTTATCCGCCTTTTTAACAGTAATGTCACTTTTTTGGGAAAGGTTTTCATTTTCGAGATATAATACCTACATAAATTTTGATTTTCTTATGGACGCCATCTTGGATTGTGTTAGTTTTAACACTTAAATGTGTTGTTTTCACTTAACACTAATTAGCTCATAACAAGTCTGGCAAAACAAATGCAACAAACTGTCAGTTCTTGTTAACAAGTGCCTACCGGCCCTGCCGGACGATAGGCTTTGTTATGGCTCCCGCTCCTGTGTAGTAATACGTGGTCCTATGCTCTCGTCTACAGGACGCAGTTTTCGATATTTCGAGCCCAAATTTGGGTACGGCCGTCCGAGCTCAAGGGGAACAACCCTCTATTGAAGGGCGTCCGGATCGGGAGAGCCGTTCGGCTCCCGGAATTTTTTTCCCGTTTTTTTCGGGAAAAATGGCTAGCGACTGGAAGGGGGAGCGCCGGTCGAGTTCAATTTTCGCGTGGGGCCGCCGACGGATACGGGGCTCTCGCCTGCCAGAGGGCACCCCGATCGAAAAAGCCGTTCGGCCGTTTGGGCCGCCTTTTTTTCGCGATTTGGCGAGGTCCCCGGATACTTATTCGTAAACGCCGATTGACATTTGGTATTGTTTTGGTGAGGAGAATTTCCAAATTAAGTACCGATTTTGGACTTTGGGGGCTCAGAGGCCCATCTGTTATTTCATATGTGACTTTTTCAGGTACGGGCGCGCTGTATTTTTATGTAAAATCTTTTTAGAAAACCCCACGGGACACCAACTATGCCTTATACGGCTGTATCTTTTGAATCGTAATGGGTAGACACTTGAAATTTTCATAGAGTGTGTATGGCCGCTATAACTATTAATTGGAACAATACATTCGTTCGGCTTCTACACTATTTCTGTGACACAAGATATAACATGCTGACATGTTAAATTTGTGGTCATATGAAAAAGCACCCTTCATTTCTAATAATACAAATTGTTAACTAAATGATACAGTGGGAGTTATGACGAATGACAAGGGGTTGGTTTCGTTATTTCAAAGCCTTCTAGGTGGAGGATTTTTATTATTTTTTTATTATCGTATGTGACTGTTATTAGTCTTTGGTCTCTGCCGTCCTTTTTTTAGTTCTCCAATTAAAAGATGAGTTGTAAGTTAAATTGTTGACAATACTGATTAATATTTAGACTTCTTATTATTACATACAGGGCCGCATTAGAAAAAAATGAGTGGAAAAAAAAGGAATTTTCAGTAGATATAATTGTCTTAAAACATTTTAAAAATATTTTATGTCATACATCATGGTATTTGCAATGAAAATGCTTTCAAAATCTACAAAAAAAAATCCAGGTCCGTATTTAAAAAAATAAATTTGAAGATGGTTTCTCAAAAACGAAACGTTGTAGAACAAATCTAAAAACGCAATCTTAAAGCCCGTCAAAAAGTACCATAAGAAAGTGTTTTTCTTTTTTTTGATAACAATTCACTGGTAATAATCACAGATGTGCATGTTCAACACATATCAATCGTTAGGTACCTATGTTACATAATATAATAAGCACAGTTGTTGCAGATCAACATTAGGATTGAGTATACTATATTGTACCTACCTACAGTGCGTATATTAACTTTCACGTTATCTATGTTCAAAATATTTTTGGTAGATCGTTGATTCATCATTGTTATTCTTTAAATATCTAATAATTGATGATGAGTCTGAGGTATAATTATTATAAGATCAACTGACTTACCTGTAAGCAGTCGCGGATTTTCAAGGGAGGCAAGTGAGGCGGCGCCTCACCAAAATAAATCGGGCAAGTTTTTTTTATTAATTGATTCCCGTAACTTTTTCTGCGTGGAAAAACCCCGTCCCGTAGGTAGGTAGGTACCCCATTAAAAAAGCACTTTCAGTTTTTCAAAATTTTCCGATTTTACAGGCAACTTTTCCAATTTTCCTTTCCCTAAAAACCTTATTATTACCCATTACGAACATTTTTTAAAAAAATTAACCAAATCGTTCCGGCCGTTCTCAAGTGATGAGCTTACCAACGATCATAATTTTTATTTATATTGGGGTTAGGGGTTGGTACAGACAGGGTGCCCACGCGAAGTGTCCCACCGGCCACCACCACTATAATTTTTAATTTTTTTGTGATAAAAATAAAAGTTTTAGATAATAAATATCCTAGGGAGTTTTATGCACTTTTCTGGAATACTCGTAGTAAGAAATTTTATATCTACAGGGTGTTTTGCAAATGCGTGGCAAAAGAAAGTTGAGTTCTTTAAATAGTAATGCGTCCTTCTTTTAATTTTGAATTCTACTTTTTTGTAATTTCAGGAATATCATGTAATAGGCATAGTTTTACAATTTTTGAAAGTGTTAAGAAAAATAATCTTGATCACTGACCTTTTGTGCATTATAAAATTCACTTATTAACTTATAATGAATTAGCCAGGGACTAACAGTTTCAATTATTGACATTTAATAATAGACAGCGATATACAAAAAAATACCCGTAGAATTTATATTCAAGCACACATAATATTTAGGGTTAACGGGTACCACTGTTAAAAAAAACTTTGTTTTGCCTTTGCCACGCATTTGCGTAATATTTTACTTTCAATCACCACATATTATGGTGAGTGGAAGTAGTGTTCAACAAAAAAATTTAAAAAATATATATTCGCTAAATCGGTTTAATCGCCGAAAACCAAAATATTATGAGCAAGTGTATGTGTGTGTGCCCACGATAACTTTCGAAGGAATTAAGATATCAGCTTCAAATTTGGTACATGTAGTTAATGCCTACAAATATAGGATGTTTCGGATTGTTTTTTTGGCAAAATCTCTCTACGCGGAGGGTTGAAAACGGGGGAGAGGGATGAAAACATAAAACATATAATAATAATAATAATAATAATTCTCACCCTCACAATACTCCAAACTAGGAGTACCCCAGAAGCAACCACATGCTTGTGCGGGGGAGGGGGGGGGCAATTACTATTATTTTGTCTTCGTTGTAAGTATTATTTAGTTTTTCTCAAATATAATACTTTGTTGCCAATGAAATTAGTACATAATTGTTACTACAGAGAGTAGAGAGCATTTTTGATATTATTATAAAAAAGAGAAGGGGTGAAAAGGGGTTCATTTCAAAATAGCGAGAATTATAAATCTTTTTCCTTAATCTGTATTTATTATACATAGATAACCGATGGGCGGAGGGTGGGTAACAGCACAGACAGCACAGGCTAACGACTAAGAGTAATGCAGATAATTCCTTATTAGTGACAGTGTGTCAAGAGGAGACTCACTTTTAGATGAAATATCTTCTAAAGTGATAAAAATTGTGCATTTGATAAGTTCATCTGTGTAGCAAAGATATTATATTGGTGGTAACACTGGTAACGGTAACAAGCAAAGTGTCAACTTCCGCCGATTCCTTAAACGTTGAGAAAATTTTGAAAAATTATTCTTCGCAAATGTCTTGCATAAACTCGAAGATTTACAATTTTTGGGCTTTTGAAATATAATACCTTCAAAGCCCGAATGTTTTTTTTTTGAGTTTCAATATTATGGTCGCCTCACCCCTCGAAATGTGTCAGATCCGCCACTGCCTGTAAGGAAGTTTGAACCTCAGTCTCGTCCGACATTACGAACCCTCCCTGAAGTCCCACCCTTAACGATCTATCAGGTGGACACAAAATAAGCACCGAAGCAAAGATCATATCTTCGACCGAAGGTTGTAGCGTGGGTAGATCTTCGGCGGTTGGCGAAAAAAACACCTATTCTTTTAACGTTTCTAGGCAGTTTGTACAGAGTGAAGCACCTACGACGTGTGTTATTTGTAATGTCGGATGAGATTGAGGTATAATTCAGCTCAAACTTCCTTAGAGGTAAGTCAGTTGTTTCATATTTCTATAGTTTTCATCAGGTTTTCTCATAAACTTGCAATATTGTTTGCTGCATTTGTTTGCCTTTCAAAATATCTACAAATGTGATTATTACACTTTCTACCATTCTTGGCTCCACTTCCTTAATATTTTCATCCAGATGAAGGTTATTTCGCTTACTAGTAGGGTAAGACCTATCACATAATAATGAAAACTAGCTTTGCTAAAATGACGACTGTTATGAATCTATCCTATTTTAAATTTTTGCCAAATCATTAAAGATGACTTTTACTTCAAATTATGTTAGATGGTGTTTTAAAGTTTCCCGATTCGACCCTTTCTTCTATATTTATTAGTTGTACAGGGAGTCTACCTAACACCGATTAAAAAAAACACCGTTTTTTTTATAAAATATTCTTCAAGCTCCCAAGGAAAAATTATACATACATAAAATTGTACTTGGCTTGAATGTTAACGAAAGATAAATAATATTGAAAAATAATATGTGTTTTAGGGAAAAGATGGAATAGACGGAATGCCTGGCGTTCCTGGAAAAGATGGTAAACCGGCAATGGTTCCTGTCAATCAGTATAAAGGTGATAAAGGTGAAAAGGGGCCAAGGGGTCCAGATGGGAGGATGGGACCACCAGGACTTCCTGGTCCCGTCGGACCAAAAGGAGAAATGGGTCTACCCGGTTTTCCTGGCTCAAAAGGAGAACCAGGCTATTCAGGCCATCCTGGCAATGACGGAAGGCCGGGAGAAGCTGGAATACCTGGGGCAAAAGGTCAAATGGGGGACAGTATTAAAGGAGAGCCAGGGTACCCAGGAACAAAAGGCGAGAAAGGGGGCAGAGGATATGATGGTTATAAGGGAGAAAAAGGAGAATCTGGAAAATGTGCTCCTTCCAATTTTACCATGCCATCAAAAGGAGTAAAAGGTCAGAAAGGAGAAAAGGGTGACATAGGTCCACTTGGTCGAGACGGAGAGCGAGGACCAAAAGGCGATCAGGGTAGACCAGGCTTTCAAGGGCTTACGGGTCCAATTGGTCCACCAGGTCCTACAGGCAGAAGAGGACTTCCAGGACCAAGAGGTGATATAGGAGAAAGAGGCCCCATGGGATTTCCAGGAGAGCGAGGAAGGGATGGAGCAAGTGGTCTCCCTGGCTTCTCAGGAGCTAAAGGAAGCAAAGGTGAACCGGGCCTTCCAACAAGTGGTCCTCCTGGTCCCCCCGGACCTCCAGGATTTACTGGCGAAAAGGGTCTTCCTGGATTTCCAGGAAAACCCGGCCCTAGGGGTGAAAATGGCATGCCTGGTCTAATGGGTGAAAAGGGAGACGTGGGGGTTTCTGGATTAACAGGGCTTCCCGGACCAGTAGGCCCAAAAGGAGAGCCAGGTCCTTTGGGTCCTCCTGGGCAAGATGGTATTTCTGGAAGACCAGGCTCTGACGGTATCAAAGGAGAACCAGGGCTAAAAGGCGAACCTGGAAGACCTGGTTTGGCAGGATTCCCGGGAATGAAAGGAGAAAGGGGAATCCCAGGATCAGAAGGACCTAAAGGATTTATGGGGATGATGGGCAGACCAGGTCCTGTGGGAGAGCCTGGTAAAGATGGATTACCTGGCCTACGAGGGGAAAAGGGAGAGCGTGGATTTCCAGGACCTGCTGGTATTCAAGGCCCTATAGGATTGCGTGGAGAAGACGGTTTCCCTGGGATTAAAGGAGACACTGGTTTTCCTGGATTGCCAGGACCAACTGGTCCTCCAGGCCTCCCAGGATTGAGTGGACAGCCAGGCCCACCTGGATTACTTGGTCCCAAAGGAGAATCTGGTGCTGCTGCAGAAAAGGGGCAAAAGGGGGAACCAGGGATACCTGGATTACGCGGTCCAACAGGTCGACCGGGTTCCATAGGGTTTCCTGGCGAAAAAGGAGATGCTGGACTGCCTGGTAGAAGTGTTCCTGGTATAACAGGTCTAAAAGGAGAACCAGGACGCCCTGGTTTAGATGGATTGCCAGGAGCAACTGGCCCTAAGGGAGATATTGGACCTCCTGGCCTTCCTGGTATTAAAGGTGAACGAGGGTATCCTGGTGATAATGGATCTCCTGGTATTGATGGAATGAATGGACTTCCTGGCATTAAAGGGGACACCGGGTATCCTGGGGAACCAGGATATCAGGGTTTGAAAGGAGATACGGGTTTACCAGGAAAATCAGGTTATGATGGACCCAAGGGAGAACCAGGTCTTTCAGGGCCAGAAGGACCCATTGGATTTCCCGGACCGAAGGGCGATTTTGGTGATAGAGGACCTCCTGGGCCACTAGTGCAAATTAAGGGAGAGAAAGGTGAACCAGGTCCAGCTGGTCTTACAGGAAGACCTGGGGAAAAAGGAGATATTGGTTTTCCTGGACCACAGGGGCCGCAGGGAATCAAAGGCGATATTGGGTACCCAGGTCCAAAAGGGAATCTCGGAGTTTCAGGAATTCCTGGAGATAAAGGTAGGCGCAATTTATACAGTGTGTCCCTAAGTTGGTCTCGGAATTTGTGTAATTAAGAAAATCGAGTTGGATCGTGATAATCGTGAAAATAACTTCAGCTTGGTATCAAACCGAGGTGTTGTGAAAATGGGTCAAATCGATTAATGTACAGTGTTTTACAATACTTTAATTTTCTATTTATTTTCGAATATGTATTTTATGAAAACGTTATAGTGAAAGGTTCTTTATAATTAAAAGATACATGGATTTAATTTTCTAATTCGATTTGTGATAATTTTCGAGTATACCTATGCCTCGCAGTAGGCTTAGTTGTCCGTAAATAGTATGTCACCATCGTGCAACTTTTAACAACTGTAGATTAATCGATTTCACCCATCACGGTTTGAAATCTATAATATATAGTCCAAGAGCCGGCCGCATGATTTCAACTCTCATAAAATTATTGTAGAATAAGATGTTATGTAAAATGTAGAGAATCTATTTCTGTACTTGAAGCGAGTAGGTCGCCTCAGATAATATGGGTCCGATCATTGTTATTTAAAGGAGTTGTGGTACAACCCGTCCCATGAACATATTTACTTCGCAAAAGTCTTTTGATAAATTCGAAAAGTGCCGTTCTAAAAATCGAAGAAGGTGGTAAGTTTCTTAATTGGGTCTTGTACTTTCCTCCAGTACCGAAAAACCCGCGAAAATCCGATATTTAACCAAATTTTCCGACTCCCGATTTTCAACTTTCGAGAAACGGGACGGCTGTAGAATTAGCGAAATTGACGGGAAATCCTGAGGAACCGCTCTTAGAAATTGCGTGTTTTTTCTCATTCTTTTATTTTTCGGGGGCACCGGAAGCATCTGCACCTCACCTGAAGACTTGAGGGAAGCTTTAGAAATTCCGACCCCAGAGCCCCGAGCCGAAATAACTTAGATGTACCTCGGCGAAAAAGGGCAAAAGGGCAGTTTTCGGACTTTGCCTTTTAGGTGACGAGAAATGGCGACCAATGAGGTAAAAAAGATGCGTCCCTTCTGCGTTGGCCGTTTTTTCTCCGAAAATCCTTAATAACTCGAAAACGGGAAATAATTTACCTGAAAAAGTTTCCTTACACTTCAAGTCGAGACAATTCATTTATATATAGTGCTCCGAAAGATCAACATTTTGGCACAAATTTTTTTCAGATTCGTCTTTTCCATGACCTACTACGATCAAAATTATACCCCCAAAAACTGCAAAAGTAGGTACATTCGGCATTTTTTTTTTGAAAAAAAAATGAATAACACAGTCGTATTGACCATACCCAAAAACCCCACATACCAAGTTTCACGGTCATAACTTATACTGGGCGTTCACAAGATAGCTTCAAACAGCAAAAATATACGGTTTTTCGGAGTACTCTGTACAAACACCGAGAGATGTTTTAAAATTGTTTCTTTGCAGTTTGATTTGGGCTCACATAAGCCATCAATTCCCACGATTTCATGGCCCTGCCTTAGACATTCGCATTAAAAATACAAAAATCGAAAAAATCGATTTTTCTCTTGGTGTTTTTTTACATTTTTTCTACAATTTCAACTTATGCCTATTAAAAAACATAAACAATATTACATTTTGGATACGTGGATACCAATCAATTTTTAAATTTGTTCAAATTAAAAAAGGGTGGTTTTTATTGAAAATACTTTCTAAAATTTAATATTGTTTATGTTTTTTAATAGGCATAAGTTAAAAAATCAGAAAAAATTTGAAAAAAAAAACAATCAAGAGAAAAAACGATTATTTTCATTGCGAACGCCCTGTATAAGGCAGAGCCATGAAATCGTGGAAATTGATGGCTTATGTGAGCCCTAATGAAACTGCAAAGAAATAATTTTAAAATATCTCTCGGTGGTTGTACAGGGTACTTCGAAAAACCGTATTTTTGCCATGTTTCAAGCTATTTTCTGAACGCTCTGTATAAGCTATGACCATGAAACATGGTATGTGTGGTTTGCGGGTATGGCCAATACGACTATGCTATTGATTTTTTTCCTAAAAAAATGCCTAATGTACTTTGCAGTTTTTAGGGGTATAATTTTGATTGTAGTAGGTAGGTCATGGAAAAGACGAATCTGAAAAAATTAGTGTCAAAATGTAGATCTTTCGGAGCATTACATTTTTAAAAAAAGTTTTTGAAAATCGGCCAACTCGTAAAAAAATAATGAATTGTCTGGACTTGAAGTGAAACACACTGTACATAGGTTAACCCGTTAAATTTTCCTGGGCATCAAACGGTATATGGCACTGGCTGTATAGCGGGACTTTGCACACAACTCGCGTCCCCGAGGTACAGATATGAGAGTAGATTTGCCTAAAAATTAACCACAAATTCTTTAAGTAACAATGATCGGGCCCATATTATCTGAGGCAACCTACTCGCTTCAAGTAAAGAAATAAACTGTCTACATTTTACATAACACCTTATTCTATAATCTTATGAGATCATTCTCACTATATCATGACCCAACTCGAAATTTTCATCACACTATACTAAAATCGAGCAATCCGTGCGCCTGGCGTAAATAAAACCACGTGTTCAATGACGTTCCGCGATTGGTCGGTAGGCTATAAAACTTCACCCGACTCGGCAACAAGTACGTACTCGATCGCAAAAGTATAGTTATGCGGTTTTATCTAGTTGTTTTTAGCTATTTAGACACTGCCACAAATAATTTTATCGATGTTTTGAGCCATTTTAATTGAGCCAATAATTTGTTTCCGAAATATTTTGATGTAAACAATTATAAAACTAAGATTAAATAAAGGTCGTGCCTCAGTGCGACCCTGGCCAATATCTCAACTCACGTGCTCTTGTTTACGCCAGGCGTAAGAGTTGCTCGATTTTAGTATAGGTATATTTATGTATTATATCCTATAAACGTCTACAAACCCTACAAACCCCAATGCAATCAGTAGTTCCACATACAATTTTTTAAATCCATTATGTAAAAGTAAATTCCAATATTTCACATAAATCCTAAAACAAGACAAGAGATATAAAAATGTAAACTTTTGGACTTTCATCACATTTTAACCATTCTCAATCACTTTGTCTTAAAAATAATGCCAAAATGGCATTCCTTAACACTCAAAACATAAAAAACGACATAACACGCTATTTTAAAATCCATATAAACCTTGCACTCAACAACCCTCCTTTCAAAGTGTAAAAAAATTGTTTAAATGCCGTTATGCAGGTACTAATTTCATTCGTTAAAAACTACCATATCACGAAGAATTAATTATTCGTACAGGCTGTCTCCGAAAAAAGTCCCAAAATTTTAATGGCATACCGATCTAACTCATCAAAGACAACAACTTTTATCAAATATTTATTTTGGGAAATCTCTTAGTTATCAAGATAAAAAATGTTTAGTGCCACCGACGATCGGTCGAAACTCTTGGTTGACTAACTAAAAAAATAACATAGAATGAGGACGAATTAGGTTGTCAAGTTCCTGTTTACTATTTCAAAATACATAGAAACTTTAGTGATAAACTAAGTAGGAAATTTGTGTGTTTGAAATTTTGGAACTTCTTTCGGGGGACACCCGGTATTTTATATCTTGCCATCCCCCATTTCCTACCCCTTTTTGTGGAGAGATTTTGCACAGAAGCAATCCGAACCTGGACCGACACTATATTAAAGACCCGAGCATGACGTCATATTTATTTCATTGTTGTTTATTGTGGACTGGGGTGGCGCTACTCGACGAAAAAAATGGCGACTTATTATAGGTTATAACAGGGGTATTCTGTAGTTATAGGTATGTCAGTTTCTAACTTTTTGAATGTCTCATCTTTTATATATTCAGCTTTATTACCATTTCCGTCCTTTTTACGGTCACGAATTCTCTTTGCGTACAATATTGAGCAGTTTTGTCATATTAACAGAGCTTTTATAGGTAGGTAGATTTGTTTGCGATAACCTGAAACTTCCATGCTCATGAAGAAAATTGTATGCACAGACCTTTATGTGAATTGCAGAAGAATAAACACTATTTTGGAATTACGAGATGATCTGTTTAACCAGTTGTAACGTATAGGTATGCAAGAATAAAAATATAAATTTTTAGAATAAAAATAGAAAATTTTTTTAGAGCCCCAAAGCGAACCAATTGGTTGAATATATATGAACAAACTGAAAAATCTAATGCGTTCTATACCTACTTACTTACACTATAGGTAACCAACCAAGAGGTACCTATCAAAATACTCTTGCTTGCTTTTTAGACTAGAGTTTCTTAATATCTATGTATATACGCCATGTATGTATTTTTGATGTTAAATTCGTTGTAACACTCAGTTGCATGCTTTTATTTTATAAAAAATTCTGTGTCAATGGTGTTTTAACATTAATCCACCCTGTCGATTTTTGTCGTCGTATGGTGCCAGTGGCGATCACTTGAAACAGCGCTATGCACAGGTCTTTAATATAGTGTTGGTCCAGTCCGAACAGTCCAAATTGGAAATCGATATCTCGATCCTTTCCAACGCACGCACTCACCCACACCGAAATTTGTTTTGATAAAACTTTTGTTTTCGACGTTTTAGAACGTTCTAAACCGATTTAACAAATAAAAATCGTTAGATTATTTTGTTTGCTAAGTAATATCCAATGTGTCCCGGATAAGAATGAACAGCATGAGGATTTTGCAAACGGTGAGAGAGAACAACGGTTAAATGGGGAAAAAGTTGCGCAATTTTAGATCAATGAAATGGTACAGATTTCTTATATCTCTTTTCGTTTTTGAGTTATTTTGAAAAAAGTGAAATTTTGCATTTTCGATTTTATTTTTTTCTGAAGTTGTTATCACAGATAAGAAAAAATAAAAACACTTTTTTATGGCACTTTTTAACGGGCTTTAAGATGGCCTTTTTTAGATTTGTGCTACAACATTTCGTTTTTTGAGAAACCATCTTCAACTTAATTTTTTTAAAGACGGATCTGGATTTTTTTGCAGATTTAGAAAACACTTTTCATTCCAAATACCATGATGTATGACACGAAATATTTTAAAAATGTTTTGAGACAATTATTATACTGAAAATTCCTTTTTTTCCACTCACTTCTTTCTAATGCGGCCCTGTATTTTTTGGAAAAAAGGAATTTTCAGTAAAATTGTCTCAAAACATTTTAAAAATATTTCGTGTCATACATCATGGTATGCGGAATGAAAAATGTTTTCAAAATCTGCAAAAAATCCAGGAGCGTATTTAAAAAAATAAAATTGAATATGGTTTCTCAAAAAACGAAATGTTGTAAAACAAATCTAAAAACTCCATCTTAAAGCCTGTTAAAAAGTGACACAATAAAGTGTTTTTCTTTTTTCCTAGCTGTGATAACCACTTCAGAAAAAATAAAATAAAAAATGCAAAATTTCACTTTTTTCAAAATACCTCAAAAACGAAAAAAGATACTAGAAATCTGTTTATACCATGTTATTGACCTCAAATTTGCTCAACTGTTTCCTCATTTAACCGTTGTTCTATCTCTCACCGTTTGCAAGATCCCCATGCTGTTCATTCTTATCCGGGACACATTGTATATCGATTTGCAATTTCTCAATCAATTAATCAATCAATCAATCAATCAATCAATATAACATAGAATCTTAAATTTTTACCTACCTACCTAATTAAAGCGTAAATTTCAATAAATAACCCAAAATTTTAAACAATGATTAAAAAAATTTTTCGAAATCGAGTTTTCGTTTTTTTTTTGCATTTTCTGAGAAAATTTTCCGTAGTGATGTATATTTTTTTACACCATCAGAAAGTAAAGGTTTCAACGAACAAAAAGCGAACCGCCTTTTTTTAAAAAGCAGCTTTGTTTGACGTGGGCATTTTCGATTGAAAATTAGGTTACTTTTTCGGTTTAAAACAAAAAAAGGGGTAAAAATAAATATTTTGATTCGAAAAATTTACAAATTTACCAAAAAATCGGTTATTTCGATTTTTCGCGGATATTTTGAGGTAATGTGAAAAAAGTGTAAATATAAAAATTGTAGATCTTTTTATTGCCTACAACTTTGCCATTTAACTTTTTTCGATAGGAGTTGCAGTTTTGCCGGAAATCCTGATAAACCGTTTTCCACCCCTAAAAGATCACCCCTACAACCCCCGTACCTCAAATCGCCCTTAAAGTATTTTTTCTGTTATTTCTGCTATATTTTTTTCCTTTTCCAATGGGTGTCATGCTGTTCTAGATTTTTTTGTTCTCAAAAATTATCTACCCCGGCCTATAGGTGTTTGAGTTATTTTTTGCTTTTTTTATAATTTAATTATTTTGAACATGGACAATTAGGTATTAAAGGACATGGCACTGGAATAAGATTCGATTGGTTCATAAATCATCCCCAAGCAATTAAATTAAAGTTTCACATTATACATGTGAACTAGATTTAGTGTACCGCTAGTCATAACTAAGTAAATCGGTTCGCCATCTTGAAAATCGGAACTTTTTCACAAACTCTGTTTTAATTAAAAGAAACTATGGCAAATATCGAAAATTGCCAAAGGAGCTGAATTAAAGGGCATGAAAAACGCACAAAATAAATGGACAAAATAAATCGGTCCCACCCTCTACACCGAACAGTTCCTGAGATACCTACCTACTTCCCAAAAATGAAAATATTTTGAAATTATGTAGAATTGCTGTAAAGGAAGAAGAAACTTGAACTTTTGCTTAGGTATATGTATTATAATAGTATACATGTATGTTCTAAGTAGGGTCTTTGATGTAGGTAATATCTTTCGAAATAAGCTTCCCCTGCAAAGTTTTTCTAGTCTTAAGATTGACAAAAAATTTGGTATTGATTTTTTTTTCTCGAAAACGGTTGGATCAAGGAACTTGAATTTTGCATCCTAAGGATAGAAACCCGAAACACTCATATTCTTTGTAGGACTGTAGCCCAATTAATTTGGAAACATTTTTGCTCTTGTTATTTTTTCATTAACACTTCGCCTGAAAAAATAAATCACCACTGTAGAACACTTTCGCCATATATTTGCACGTAATTACGAAATACCCTGTATACTAAACTTTTGATATTCAGATCAAAATCAAAATCAAATCAAAAATATATACGCTAAACTATAAAAATTAATCCGAAAAAATCGCGATTCTGTCAAAAAATTTCCTTTTTTGTCGGGCCGCGGCGATGTTATTTCGGCTTATTGGCGTTCTGGGACCAGCATCGTTTAAGTTTTCCCCAGGTCTTGGGTGAGATTCAGAATGCTTTTGGCGCCCCAGAAAAATCGAAAAATAAGAAAAGTACGCAATTCTAAGACCGGTTCGGGTGGCTTCTCGGATGGATTTTTGCGAGGCTCCCCGATATTAGGTTTTTTCAGCTTTTAAACCTTGACTGAACAAGGTTGGAATTTTTTCTACTAAAGCATTATTATATTTACTTCCAAACATATTTTTTTAGGTATATCATAAATAATTAAAATATAATATGCACCTAAATGGTACTAAAGAAGGATATTTAAAATATAGCTATAACCACAGAATATCCCTCTGTAACCTATAATAAGTCGCCATTTTTTTTCGTGGAGTAGCGCCACCCCAGTCGGCAAACAATAATGAAATATGACGTCATGTTTGGGTCTTTAATATAGTGTCGGTCCAGATTAAAATAATATTTTACTCTAGTACCAACCTTGTTACGCCCATGAAATCTATCCCAAATTATTTTCCATTCACAAAATAATTGATATCACTTTCGAAAAATTATTTTGTTCTGTTAAAAATAGTATATTATACACTTAGGTTGAGAAGTGAGCCATTATTCACCGAGAATTTTTATATAATATACGAGGTAAATAATGGTCTTCTCAAATGAAGTGTATATAGATTTTTTTTTACTACTAACATTGAAATATTGCCATATTTTACATATTTGATTAGATTTAGCCTGGGAGTTCAGTTGTCAAGCTGACAAAATGAAACTAATTTTTAAACGTCATATTTATAGAAAATTTTTCATTATTTACCTAGGTATTTTTTTATTATCATTATTTACCTAGGGAGAGAAATATTACTTATCATTAATGGAATGAGGTAAATAATGGTGATTTCTCAAGTTAGTAGTGAAAAATGATATTATTGTCCTATCTCTCCCAATCCAGGAACTCTAAATTAAATTATAATTTCAGCGAAGAAGGGTTTGAAATGGTTTGTAATTAAAAGGGAGTGCAAAATACTATTTATAGGACTGTCCGCGATGTAATCATTGTTTTATTCTGTAAAATTTTGGTTTGACACTTTTTACACTTGAAATGTGACATTTACACCAAGAACCTACCTGTTTTTACCAGCGTTTTACCAGCGTATGCTGTTCTATAAATAATTATATACGTTTGTGTAGGTGACAGAGGTTTGCCGGGACTTTCTGGAGAAGTCGGAATTACCGTTAAAGGTGAGAAAGGGCTGCCAGGATTACCTGGAAAACATGGTAGAGAAGGTCCTTCAGGACTAAATGGCGAAAAGGGCGAAATGGGCCTGCCTGGATTACCAGGAAGGACTGGGCAGCCTGGCCGACCTGGACCTATAGGTTTACCCGGACCCAAAGGTGAAAGAGGATTTGATGGTAGACAAGGTATCTTGGGACCTCAAGGACCTCCAGGGCTGCCTGGTCGCGAGGGACCATCAGGGTTGCCAGGGGAAAAGGGGGAGAGAGGTCCTCCTGGATTGATTGGTTCACCTGGAGAAAAGGGAGATAGAGGATTGAGTGGTTTACCAGGATCGCCAGGACATCCGGGACTTAAAGGCGACAAAGGATTCGACGGCCTTCCTGGAATAGCAGGTCCCATTGGCCAACCGGGCCAAAAGGGAGACGCTGGTTTAATTGGGCCACCGGGACTCCATGGTCCAATTGGACCCAAAGGAGATAAGGGAGAATCACCTCCACCGGGGTATCCGGGAGGAAAGGGTGAAAGGGGGCTACCGGGAGTTCCAGGTAGAAAAGGGGAACCTGCATTGCCATGTACAGATGGATTACCTGGACCTCAAGGCATTACGGGTGACAAAGGAGATCGCGGATATCCAGGTCTTTCTGGTAGCCCAGGCCTGCCTGGCGAAAAAGGAGATTTAGGATTTGATGGCCTGCCAGGTATTCCTGGATTAACTGGAGATATTGGTCCCAAGGGAGAACCTGGACGACCTTGTGAAAACACACCCGATTATTTGACTGGCATACTTTTAGTTAAACATAGTCAAAGCATAGAAGTTCCACGATGTGAGGCAGGGCATATTAAACTGTGGGAAGGCTTTTCCCTTCTCTACGTGGAAGGTATATTATATACGAGTAGTACGTCAATTTACGGTCAAATTGGTAATATTGTATTTGTTTCAGGCAATGAAAAAGCTCACAGCCAAGACCTTGGAGTTGCAGGTTCCTGTATTAGAAGGTTTTCAACAATGCCACTGGTATTTTGTGATATTAACAATGTATGTAATTATGCCAGCCGAAATGATAAATCGTTTTGGCTTTCAACAAGTGCCCCGATACCTATGATGCCCGTAGAAGAAAGACAAGTTGAGGACTATATTTCTAGATGTGTTGTATGTGAAGTTCCAGCAAATGTCATTGCCGTACATAGTCAGTCTCTAGCACTTCCCGACTGCCCTGCTGGATGGAAGACGCTGTGGATTGGTTACAGTTTTCTAATGGTAAGTTATAATGCAAAATGTATGATTCAACTTACAGAAAAACAATGTGTGGTACATGATATTTATTTGTTTAACCACAGCAAAACATTTTAGAACTTAACGGCGTTATTTTAATAGTTACACGTACGTTAGATTATATCTATTGTTCAGGTCCTGACCTTCTGAATTTTGCCTGAAGGACGGGCTTCCTATTATTGACATGGCAAGAATGGTTATAAAATACACATGTTTCATTCAAATGAACTTTAGTAAACCTACATAAAATCACCCAGCTTTATCACTACGTGTACTGTCTATATGAATTTTCATTATTAAATGTCATTTTAAACCAACTACAAACATTGTATCTTAATAATCACGCCAGTCTCTTTTGCAATATGGATGGTACCTACATATTTTCAATTCCCATTATTAAAAAAATGGAAAGCAATGGCGGATGTTCTTATCCTATATTTTGTTATGAATGTAGTCTTCTTACTTCATGAAATATTGAAATAAAGTGAGTTTTGGAGAAAACTATTAGAACCACATAAACAGTGTATAAAATTTGTCAAATTTCCAGTTAGGAATTCTATTTTTTCGTAAAAAAGTGGGTTTAAAAAATAGGTAGGTAAGTAGGTTGATCCAGCGCGCAGCGGTATAAAATTGAAAGGCGAACAACTTTTCAATAGATCATTTATAGAAATTTTGAGAAATAATTATATTTCTAGAAAGTTCTTCAAAAAATATCAAAAATACCAAATGTAATGACGGATAGAGAAAATGGCATAATTGCCTTTGAGCTTGTCATTTGACATCTTTTTTAAGCTAATTCATGTAGAAAATGCAAAAGAAAAATAATAAAACCCTCTGTTTATTTCTTTAGCACACTGGTCCAGGTGCCGAAGGGGGAGGTCAATCTTTGTCAAGCCCTGGATCATGCCTTGAAGATTTCCGGTCATCGCCGTTCATCGAGTGTAATGGTGCTCAAGGTACTTGTCATTATTTTGCAAGTACCTATAGCTTTTGGATGGCAACAATAGAATCACACCAGCAGTTCCAAAAACCACAAAAACAGACTCTTAAAGCCGGAAATGTCAGAGATAGAGTAAGCAGATGCCAAGTCTGTATGAAGAACGCATAAAAATTGTAAATTTGAATTTTAGAATGTTTGTTAGTAAAAAATTTCGTTATGTCAATGCTACATTGCAAAGGTTAGTGTGAACGATCCATTGAGTGACATGCTGTGTTCAAACCATTGAGTGTTCTTTGAGAATTTGGTACTTGATCATCCAGTGTGATAGAAAATAAATGCTAAATGCCCTAAATGACATTTACAGTTTTTTCCCATGGTATAGACATAAACGCTATCTGTTTCCTCTGCAGCTATTTTTGTCTGGTACCTATTTTCTTCTTGTGATTTCAGACTCTTCCGCAAAAACACGGAGCTTATAACTTTCTAGAATACGCTGTAAAATATTCAGAAATAGGATTTTTCTTTTTGCTGGTGTAGCATGAAAATAAATATGGTGGTTTAGAAAACATTGCTGATTAGATTGCTCGAAAAGCTTCAATTCTCAGTTTAAACAGAAATTCTCTTTTCAAAACCTCTTGATTTTATAAATAAATTGTGCTTTGATACAGATTTATCTAGGTAAAAAAGTGATTAAATATTAAATCCTGCCATTTATTCACTTGTCACGTAATACCTACATGTAATGATTAGCGATAAAGACATCAAGCAGTACATTCTAGAAAAGTAAACGTTGAGTTTTTTATTAAATGTGTGTAATATTGAAAATGGATATTTTCGAATAAATTAACGCCTAAAACTGCACTAAAAACACTTCAAAGGTCTTCTATTTTTATAAAAATCCTAATGTGTAAAACTTTAAAACCTGTTGTTTTGAAATTATTGTTGAGCTATCCAAGTTGGCAGTAAACTTCCGAGATGCGATTAAATTTATAATATGGACCTAATTAAAATATTTTATTTAACTGAAAAACGGACAAAAAATAATAAAAACTTAATGTTTTTCTGACGTTACAAACATTCTTCAGCATTTCATCATTTCAGCTGTTGCATATTTTATGTCAAGTAGATATCAGATTATATTTTCCGCCACAATTGTCACCAGTGACTATAAACCTCAACTTTGTTCGTGACCGAAAAAGGCCGTCCATAGCTATATGGATCGTAGATATAATTGAGTTTGCCACCTAAAATGGACAGGCTGTATATCTTAATTAATAGTTTCTTTGGTGGCAAAATATGTTGGTTATTAAAAACAGAGTTATACAAAAAATAGTTAATAACTCTCTTTTTGTAAGACTATTTCCGGGCGTTAAATTTATCATCTAGATATTACTATTATTTTTTTATTTATTGTCAACTACACTGTTGTGGACTTCTAAATGCGAAACTAAAGGACAAGTCTGTCAGTGTCAAGGGCTCCAATTTAAATATAAGTGTGGATGGTCAAGTATTTATGGGATAGAGTTTAATAAAAAGCTTTTTTACTTTTTAATACTGCCGTGCCATGTTGTAACTTATTAAGCATGTAAAGATTTTTGTATATTTTTTTAGTCTAAGATAGTTTACCACTAATATTCCAATATATCTAAATTGATCAAAATATTATTGTCAACGCAGGAAGTGGTAACAAATTTTTCAGAGTGGTTGTATGCCTTATTTATGTATTGGAAAAGACACCTTTTGCATTGGTTATGTTATTTCACCTTGACTTATATAAATGCCAGTAATTTGGTGAGCTGTCATTGTACCACTAATAATCAATAGCGAACCCAATATATAAACAAGGGTGGTACGTACTTATAGTGATATTTCTAGTATCCTTAAGGAAAATATGTTTTTTATTATTAATTTTAAATGGTGTTATTTCTTTATTTGAATATTTAATAATTTATAGCGTTTTGCTGCAGATATGGTGGTTTTATTGTTTATATATACATGCCTGTTCGTTCTGATTGTTAATTACTCTAGTCAAATACTTTATCTCAGCAAAATGTACACATCTCTATTTATTATATTTTGGTGCTCACCACTCTGAGAAATATCAGCTGATACTACATATAAAAATTAAACACTGCCACACTTATATAACTAAATCTTGAATGTGCTGTAAAAATATATTTTTAAAGACAATAAAATTTAAACTAGAAAATTATTTGATAGGAGTATTAGTTTCTTATACAATATTTCAGTGAAGGGTTGTACGCAATTGTAGCGTATTAAAAAAACACTGCGTGTCAAGAGATACTAGTAATACAGGTCAAAATGTTAGCGTCAACAATCGGAGCTGGTCCAAGAACAATCTTATTTTCATTGTTTTCGAACCAGCTCTGATCGGACCATGCTTTCAGTAGATGATCTGGCCCATATCAAGCCTATAAAGTTGCTGCTAACGCTAACTCTTGACCGAGACGTCAGATGATACGACTCCTCGGCAAGTCGGGTAACTGCAGAAATTAAAGAAAACTTTAGAGACACACAGACACCAATCTGTTGAAACCAATATCATAATAATTATTGAGGCCAATAGAATAAAAAGCGGGTATAAGTGCAATCATTAACATTTTGAGACATTTACATATAAAGTTAAATGAATAATAAAAAGTCACGAAGAAAGCTGAAACATTGTTTTATTGTTTCCTATTTACTTTATTATAATTGTGTCTTTTATTACGGTGATTATTTTTCCTAATAAAAATTAAAAAAAAAAACTTAGGAAAACGCACTTATTCCCATTTTATTTTAAACTTTATTTTGTTCTAAGGTACAAAGATGCAACCAAAATACTGTACCGGATTTCAACAATCACAGTCCAAACTCGTTTCCTTGGTTACCACCTTTACTGTAAACTTCACAAAATATATCTACTTGTCAGGCTCTATCACTGGCCACGATACACAGGGTATGTCCGCGCGCAGGTGGTGTGACGTCAACGGTGACGCTTATTCGACAAAATCATGGCTTACTACGGAAATTTTACTCGTTTTATAGTGATCCAGGCAACCACATATACACCAAAGTGTCTCAAGGTGCCTACATTCTATCTTTGGATTTAACTTGACGCGAAATTGATAACTGACGTATGTCAGTGAGACTAATTTCGGGACTATTTTTTTATAAGTTGGCCGCGCTTTTGTCGAAGTGACGTAGATGCGCAGAAGAGTTTAATTTTTGTTCTCCTAGCTGGCATACCGTTATCTGTGTATCGTGTCACTGGCCAAGAATATTCCTCAGGTCTTAAACTGTCACTAAAATCGAGTACTAACCTTTTACTTACTTCCAGGCCCAATATCCAGGGCTCATATTATATACTTAAATGGAAGACTGGAGAATACTCTAGAATATTCCTGGCCAATGATAGTCCTCCAAAAAATCATAAAGCTCTAGAAAAGTTCTGTTCTGTTAGGCTCCAAAGGCGCAATTTTACCCAAATTTGATCGCCGTCGTATCTCCTAGACGGTTTTCGAGATCCCCAAAATTACCGACTTTAACCGCCCGCCACTACTTTCAGCCCCGGGACCGACTTCTGCCTGCAGAAGTGCTTGTCAGCTAGTAAGGAAGGTGTTTATTAAAAATTTTCACTGCATCTTATCATTTTATATATCCAGCTCTTAGGCCATTACTTTAGTCTTAAAAGTAGCAATTATCTTTTAGACAGTCACACTGATAAGTTCTAATCAATTTCATTTCTCCGAATGGTTCTGTATATATCAAAAACTTTAAGATCATCAAACACAAACAGTTAAAACACCAACAACGAAACGCGGAGCAAACAAACACAAGTGACAAGGCGCCAGCCACACGTCTTGCCTCTGAAATTGTTTCCCGCTGAACGGAAATGGAAGCCCCGACTGCGGAATTTAGTCGTTTCGGGCGGTCCGAAATCAACCGAATATCCACTAGTGGAGCGAAATCGGGCCAAAAAGTCGCTCCGATCTCGAAAAAAAAATTTTGAGGGTAGAACTAGATCAGACCCCATAGGTATTGTTAAGTACATCACTCTGCGTACGAAATGGCGATTTACGACACTTTTTTGTGGTCGAGACCTTTTTTATTTCGAAAAAACTGTCGAAATTGGCAATTTACGGAAATTATGTTTTTTACGTTTCAATCGTCATATCTTTGAGAGTAGTGGAGCTATCGACTCTTCTTTTTTAAATTGAAGCTAACGTATGAGCGCTTACAACGAATGCCATTGTTGTTGTCCTATATTGTTTATTAACCACTTTAAATTGCAAGGTTATAAAAAGTGTAATGAAATTTTCACTAAGCGAGAAACTTTTTTATTTGTGAAAATTTTTATATACATGCTGCTAGGGAAATGTGCCCAAAACATGAAAGAAATTTTTGGTAAAAAAAATTTACCTATAGCGTTTATAGTTTTTGAACTGTGAATTTTTTTGTGGCGCGCGCTACTTACGTAGAACGCAAAATTAATCCCTTGCGTGAGAATATCCACGCGTGGCAGGCATGTCTCAACAACTAATGCGTAGTTTACATGCGGAAGTGAAACTATCACAAGTATAAATATCTTAGAGTCCTTCCTAATAGTTTGCCAATGTAAACCCTATCAGGGAGAACTCTCTGCCATTGTAAACGATCTCTAAAAGAGTAGGTACGTATCTGGGAACGTTTACATAATCTATAAACTATTTGGAAGTGCTCTCAGATATACGACTTGTGATAGTGTTTTACTTCTCCGTGTAGACTACCTATTATATAACAGATCGCTGGTAAAATAAATTAATAATTTTAGACCAAATAATGTGGGTTCAAGCAGACCAATAAAATAAAATAAGAAATAAAATAACCAAATAGTTGATTTTTGGCAATTTTTGAGCAGTAATTACAATTGCCAGATGAACAAACAACCACCTGCTTATTTTATGTATCTGTTTAAAGTCAACATTTATTTAATGAGCTGCAAAATAAACATTTTTTCTTGAAATCGGCATTAAAATGTCCTAAAATCGTCATTAAAAGCACAGAAATCGTACAATAATGTAGCCCATTATGGTACGATTTTTTCAATAAGTAGGCCTTGGCGAGATGTAAACATCAAACGTCAGACGCGGAGAAATCGCCCGTCAAAAGTGACCAAATATTCAAAACCCGGCCGATAAAGGCTCATTTAACTTTTCGTACACATTGCGAAATTGTTTCCTATAGAAGCGCAATCCTTCGGTATACATATTTTAGTAAATTTGAATATCGATAGATTTGTTGTGTAGGCTGCACAAGAAGCAGCAGTTTGGTTTTTCTGTCAGAAGGTGCCATACGTCATTATACTTGTCCTCGAGGCCAACGATAAAGACAGGCCACGGCGCTAACGCATAATCGCGTAGTCACGTGACCAACTTAGTCGTATATAATAAAAGGCATTTTTGGAGATAAGTAGAAAAAAATAATTTCGTAACAATTTGGCAAGTTTTCTTTCATATATTACATTATTGGTTTTGTGCATCCAACCTTTCTCTAATTGTTTTTTCAAAATTTTCAACCTGCCTCATCAGCTGTTTTAGGCTGAGAGTTAAACGGCACTGCACACTCACAATATTTTGGCACATTCTCAAAAATTGTTCCTTTATAGCTTAGGTGATATTGTCTATAGGTATTTTCATCCCACAACACATTTGTCCACTTTAATTGTTTCACTTTCTTGAAAATGTGTTAGCCACACATACTTAAGGGTTTTTTAGAAATTAAATCTCAGTTGGGATTTGACGAATCCATTTTTGGCTGAAATTTTCATCCCGAGGCAAAACAAATGTTTGTTATGGCGACACTTTCTTCCTGGCTTTTATAATATGTATAAATATAATATAAACAGACCCAATATTTGGTATTTAGGTTATTTTTTACGAAATAAAAATGAAAACTAACCTCATAGGTATACTGTAAATACTGACGAGGTCTCAGTGGATCGGCAGCATGAAAGACCGAATAGAAACCGTATCAGGGCGTGGGTCGACAACGAAAATCCTCGAGTACGTACAACACTGATTTATTTCGCACAAGGTGAATGGTGAATACAATAAATACACAAACCCGAACGTGGTCAACGGGAACGGCTTCCAGCCACCCGGACCGTCTGAACTCGCGGATCTCCCGTAAGCAGTTCATCCCTCTGTGTCTCAGGCTCCACTGTCCAATACTGTCCATGTCCATAATAGTACATTCCGGGTTCCCTGTTCTGTGGTTCGGGGGAGAATTCCCCCGCTCACGCGTCGGTGCGAGCGGCACCAATACTCTTGGACGGCACGACTCCCACCCAGACACCCAGAGGCCATAATAACCCCTGGGCGGTTCCTCTCCGCCAGGACACACGCGCACTAGACACAAACTTGTTTCTAAAATATAAACTAAGACGTATAAAAACAGTTTAAACATTGAAAACTTCTCAAAACCCAAGCTGCCGCTTTCAGTTATGTGACAAATGACATGTAACGTCTGACTAAGATGGTCACGTGATTTTTGTGCGCCAGGGCCTGTCTTTATAGTAGGCCTTGACTTGTCCTAGGTAGAGCGATCGGTAAAGTCAAGCAACGCCGCGCGTAGTCGTTTCGTGGACGGGTGATCCCTTATTATTTATTATTTTCTGGCCTAATAAAACATTTTTTTTCTGATTTCAAAAAAAATATATTATGTACCTCGGCACTGAAGTTCTTTTTATGACTCATGTGGTTTATTTGCCTCGGCCAGAGGCCTCAGCAACTAAACTCCACATGAGTCATAAAAAGTTGAACTTCAGTGCCTTGGTACATAAATAACTATTTTATATTGATTTTTTATAATAATTAAATCTTTGTGCATACTGCACCTATATACAGGGTGTCTCACCACGAAGTGCATCGATCGACATCTCAAAAAGTAAACATAGAATTTTTTTGAAACTTTGGCAGCTGACCAATGTCAATGAGTACTATTCATCTAATTTCAAAATGGCGACACTTCCGGTTCTGCCGTATAAGTCGATGACAACTTCGTTATTTTAAATGGAACACCCTATATTTATTGCATTTTTGGATTCAAGGAAAATTCTAGGTACCTACAGGGTGGCCCATCCAAGCGGAAAAAGTGTGCTACGTGGAGACACGTTAACATAAAATCGTCATTCAAAAAATGAGATTGTAGTAAAAATTAAGGGGAATTCGAGGGTGTACCCTAATTTTGTATACGGGGGTCGGTAAAAAAAAATAAAAAAAAATATTTTTTTACCTACACATCCATTAGAGAACCTTTAAGTAGTATTCCCGAATATTCAGTTTTTTAATATAACTTCCGGTTATAGCGGAAATGAAAGTGGTTTTCTCTATTTGACAACTTACACATTTCTCTTAACCATCACAGTATTCCTTTTTTAAATTGAAAAAATAGTCCATCTTCTTACAGTGGAGTAATGTGATAAAAATTAATAAAGGAAACCTTACAGTCGAAACTCCACAAACTCCACAACAAACAGCGAAATAATTCATTGTGAGTTATACAAAGCTTCCAAGCACATTTTAAAAAAATGATATTATCAAAAATTCATAAGAAAACTTCAAAAGTTAAATGGAGTCGAGTTGTAAACATAAAATACCCAAAATTAAATATTAAAGCCACCAAAAGGCTTTAGAAAAAGTCTTCAAAAAAAACTTCACTCTAAGAAACCATTAAACCAACAAATCCACGTCTTCATATTAATTGTCTTTCTTGGAGTTGGTTAAGAAAAATTAATGGCAACTGGTGAAAGTATTGTTCCAATTCGTTCTGGATTAAATGTAGGTATTTCGTACCTGTCATACTTTTTCTTTTTGAGAATATAAACTGTTTGTGGAGTTTCGACTGTAAGGTTTGCTTTATTAATTTTTATTCCTTTTTTAATTCTGAATCCAACGATTTTGAAAATATTTTAGATGAATAGTACTAATTGACATTGGTTAGCTGCCAACTTTTCAAAAAAAAATCTATGTTTACATTTTGAGATATCGATCGATGCAGTTCGTGGTGAGACACCCTGCATAGCACCTAAATATAGGTATAATATAAATATTAAAAAATCTCTTTCACGTTATCAACAAACTCATCTTCGGTATTTTCTACATTACTATCACAGAAAATATCATTTTCTTTGGTTCTACCTTGAAAAAATTTTTTGACGACTTTTTAGCCCGATTTCGCTAAACTATATTGTCACAATAAAATATCCGCTTTTTCAATGAAGCCAATTTTTAAGAGTTGAACTAAATTTTTAGCAAAATTATATTTTCACACACAGCAAATATTTTTATTACTATGGCGATTAAGTTAATAATAAATACAAAAAGCTTTTTTTTAAGAGTTCCGTACTATGACAGAAATGTGTTTTTTTAAGCCACAGAAAAGTATTTTTCTGCTATAAAAAATTATGGTATTAAAGTTATTTATACTATTTCAGTAAGAGGTAGCTGCAATAAAGAAATAAAATTGTATAGCCATAGAGGAAAAATGTGTAGCAAAATTTTTTTTGCTGACGGAATTCTCAGTGTGTAGTGATCAGTATATTCTGGTTTTTCTGGTCAGCCGGTTATGTTGAGTCTTAGATCATCTCCCAAAATAATCTTGGCTGGAAACTTTCCCGTCGTTTCATGCACAGCGGAACGGTAGGACAATAGAAAAGGTGGTACCTATGCATGTGGCCTTGATCAGAGTGTAGTTCCCTTGGGACACCAAAACGACATATCCAATTTTGAAACAGGAACCTCTGCGACTGTAATGGCCTCTTGGTTGGGGATTGGATAAACTTGTGGCCATTTGCTGAAGTAGTCCATGACAACTAACACATAACGCTTGCCAGATTCGTTGGTTGGGAATGGTTCTGCTATGTCCGTGGCGATCCTTTCAAAAGGAGCTCCGACCAGGTATTGCATCATTATTTACCCCTGTTCCTAGTTTTTGGTCCTTTCGTCGAACCACAATCTTTACATCGGCGGCACCAATCTTCGACATCGTCCCGAGAGTTGACCCAGTAAAACGTCTCTCTAACTTTATTCAAGGTCTTACTAAAGCCACAGAAAATATATTCAGCTCTCTAGCTCCCTAATGACAGCTGTCAAATGGACTCCAACTTTGAAGCTTAATATTTTCCAAATGCATTGATATTGAGGTCTACTATTAAACTTTGGCTAATCTACGAATTGGGAAGATTATATTTTGGGCTTTGGCTAATGCCAATGTGTCCACCTCCAACGCCTTCGTGCACGGCTTTCAGGACTTCCGACACTCTCTTCTTGGGAAGTAGATGTAGCATTTCTTTTCAATCTGGACTTTCCCAAACTCTCTTTAGTACACCATCTTTAATTACTAACCAGTCCCATTGTCTCAAGTACCTACGCCTTTAACTCTAGTGATTTGTCCGAAACATCTTTCCATTCAGGTTTGGGTATATGTCTCACTTTTAGGTCCATTATCTTTTGGTCGCGGCCATTTTTCAATTAACTCTATCGTTTCTGGGTCTGTTTTAATTCCTTGCTCTGAAATTACATGCTCCAAATATCGAACTTCCTTCTTGAAGAAACAGCATTTCTTCGAGTTTAGTTTTAGGTTAGCTTCTCGTAACTTCTGGAATAACTCTCGGACATTCTTCAAGTGATCTTCAAATGTTCTTCCCAAAATAATGACATCATCCAGATATACGAGACAAGTTTTCCCTGCCATTCCTCCTAGCTCAGACTTCATGAGCCTCTCAAAGGTTGCTGGTGCATTACGAAGGCCAAATGGCATAACGTTAAGTTGTCATAAACCTGTACCAGTAGAAAATGCAAGTTTTCTCTTCATCTTGAGTGTGCATTTTGACTTGCCAACGCGGAAAACCATTTAGAACCAGATAGAGTGGCTAAAGTGTCATCTATTCTGGGTATAGGGTAGCTTGGTGACATCATTTACAGTCGATAGTTCACGCAAAACATTCATAGAACCATCTTCTGCTTCACTAGGACAACTGGAGAAGTCCATGGGCTCTGTGACGGTTCAATGACTCTCTGTTGTTTCATTTACTTTAACATATTATTAGTTGCATGTCTCATCCCGAGAGACTTGTATGTATCTCCCATGCTCATTGCTTCGATCTCCTGGCCGTCCTGCATCTCGTGTGCGTCTTGTTCGAGTCTTCCCCCGACGATGTTAAGGATGCGGCACTTGTCCAGTCCAAACTGCATTCCGATATCCCTGGAGAATTCCTCTACAATTTTAAGCATTTGCGTAGTTGGTTCTTGGTTGCGGCCATCAGTTTTAAATCATCCATATAATAGCAGGTGATTCAACTTGATCGCTTCTGCGTTGTTGCTTTTGATAGCGAATCCATATTTCGTAGAGTTCAAGCGATGTGATAGGGGGTTCATCGCCATGCAGAACCACAGTGGATTGAGTGAATCTCCTTGGAAAATCCCTCTTCGGATGTTGATTGTGTCGGTCTCGATGTTAATGCTTGCTGTTCTGAGTTGTATCTTAGTGCGCCAGGTTGTCATAACGTGTTCTAAAAAAGAAACTGTATGATGATCTATTTTATACAGCTTTAAGATACCTGTTAGCTACTCGTGAGGTACAGAATCAAATGCTTTTTTGTAGTCCACATAAGCCATATGGAGGTTTCGTTGCTTGCAATGAGCCTCGTTGCAGATGATAGAGTCTATGATGAGTTGCTCTTTGCATCCCATTGCGCCCTTCGCGCAGCCCTTCTGCTGCATTGCCATGATGTTGTTCCGCTCGCAGTGAGCATATATTCGCTGCGTAAGGCAAGAAGTGATTATCTTGTACAGCGTAGGCAAGCAGGTTATTGGGCGGTACTTGGCAGGGTTATCCGTATTCCGCTGGTCTTTTGGTAACAAGTAGGTGGCACCCTGTGTAAGAAACAATGGCATTTTCAGAGGATCGAGCAAGAGTTCATTAATTAAGGTAGTTATTTGTTCATGCGTGCACCACAACTTCTTAATCCAATAATTTTGGAGATGATCTGGACCTGGTGCCTTCCAGTTGTGGGAATTCTTGATGATATCGGAGACCTCATCGGTTGTGAATTGCTCGTGTTGCATCTGGCTATAGTTCCGGCCCATCTCGCGTTCTTCACTGATCCAGCTTGCACTGACATTGCATGGACCTGGTGTCGCAAGCTGATTTCTCCAGAAACCGTCGACCTGTTCTCTGCTAGGGTAACTCGTATTTGTGGCATCGGCGCTAGAATTCAAAGTACGGTAGAAAACTTTTTCTGATCGTTCAAAAAGTTTGTTGCCTCGTTTCCTGTTGTTACTAGCCTTGTATCTCCTCAGACGCCCTGCGAAAACAGAAAGTTTTTGTTTTAATGTATCAAGACATTGTTGAGCAGTGATGTTTGCGGGGTCACGCTGAGAATGCATTTGGGTGCGGCTCATTATTGCCTGCACCGCCCTCTGGATCTTTCCAGTTCTAACTCCTCTGATACATTCCGTTACTTGTCCTATGTCTTTACGGAGACTCTCGATCTTCCGATTTAGTCGCATCTCCCATTGAGCCATTCGTGGTTCTGGTCTTGCACGATTTAACTCTTGAGCCGTCCGGATCTTGGCTCCCATTGCAGTGATGATGGCCGTTGCGGCACAGTAGATTAACATGCGCATATGTTCTAATGTTGGTGTTACTGAAACATAGTTGGGTAAAATTCTGGTGTTCATAATATCGAGCATGATTGCAAGCTTCCTGGAAGAATTCAATCTTGGTAGCGGTGGTCTGCTCAGTGGGTCTGTGCCTTCGTATCGCAATACCGCCCTTCTCAGCTGTGTGTCTAGGCTTTCAAAGTGTTCTCCGTTAACTGATTCCCGATTCTCAGTTGTTCGTCCCGCCGTCTCGGCTTCTTGTTGTGGTCCAGGCACTTGAATTTCCCGATTCTCAGTTCGCTCTGCCGTTCCGGCTTCTTGTTGTGGTCCAGGCACTTGAATTTCCCCGTTGTTGTTGTCTATGTCTATGTGTTCGCCATGGATCTCTAGCTCAACTTCCCGTTTTATAGCGTTAAGTCGCGTTTCTGGAATTCGGTTATTTCTTAGAATAGTTCGATACTGATCTGACACACTTTGTTCAGACACTTGCATGTGTGGAAACTCCCTGCAGAACTCGGCATGCAGTTGTTGTCGGTAGCCGATCATCTCTTGTCCTAAGTTTGTCACCCTGTAAAAAATACGCATTATCGATTAATTCATGGACCCAGTCCATTTCATGCGTCGTCGTTGTAATCCCGCCTCAGTGAACGCTGGCTGAAGTTCCCGCGCAGCACCTTCGGTGGGTGGAACCCTAGTTCTCGTTTGGCTCCCATGTTGTAGATGTTCGTGTTGCTTATTATTATTATTATCTCGACTTAGCCAAAAGGCATTCGCACTCCCTCTACGGGGAACATTCACTCAGATCCCGGGTATCCCGGATACCAAAAGGACCTGGCTCGGACGAGACCCTTGCCATGTTATCGGGCCTTAGGTGACATTGATGTTGTTGGAACCTGACGGTTCGGGCTGTCGCAAGTAGTACCGCTTTCTGCATGGACCTGTAAAGACTATCAGTTAGACCCAGCTCCTTGATGTTTCTCAGCACACTTTTTGGTATAACACCAGTTGTTGACACGATGATTGGAATCGTCTGAACGTTGTCCATTTCCCATTGCCTTCTAATTCGTTCTTCTAAGTCTCTGTACTTCGCGATCTTCTCGACTTGCTTCACACGCAGGTTGTTGTTGTTCGGGATGGCCACATCAATCAGAGTTGTCTTCCTAGAAATTTTATCAACTAGTATAAGGTCCGGTCTGTTATGGGCAACTCGTTGATCTGTCAGAACTGTACGATCCCAGTACATCTTGTAGTTGCTGTTCTCAAGAACAGGCTCCGGTGTGTAGCTGTAATATGGGATCCTCTCTGCCTGCACAAGCAGAAGTTTTTCCGCCAGTTCCTGGTGCAAGATCTTGGCAACCGAATCGTGCCGTTCCTTATATTCCGTTGATGCGAACATCTGACATCCTCCTGTTATGTGCTGGATTGTTTCTGAAGTTGGGCACCCGTATCTGCATCTGTCATCCACTACCGATGCATCTCCTACAATGAATTTTAGGTAGTTGCGAGTTGGTATAACCTGATCTTGTATGGCCAGTAGGAAGCCTTCCGTCTCGGGGAACATTCGTCCCGAGGTCAGCCAATAGTTCGACGCTAACTTGTCGACATGTTCCTGGTTAACCTCATTAGGATGCCTCCCGTGCAGCGGCTTCCCCAACCACCTCTGTAGTTTATCGTTGTCGGTTCGGTGGTGATTTTGATGCTCGTGTTTCGTCAGACGTAGCGGTGTTGAGACGTCTGCTCCGCATATAGCCCTATGTAGTGTGGAGCTGTTGGCCTGCCTGTAGAAATAATTACGCAGATTTAATATTTGTTGGTCCAATTGCCTGCTGAGATCTGCCAATCCTCTTCCTCCTAGTTGACGTGGCAGAGTTGTTCTTTCTACGGCGCTACGGGGATGATGTTTATGAGCTTTTGTCAGTAGTGTCCTAACTTTTCGTTGCAGGTTGTTGATGTCCGTGTTGGTCCAATTCACTATTCCGAACGAATAGCTGAGTACAGAGCACGCATACGTGTTCAGGGCCTTAAACAAATTCCTGCTGTTAAGATCAGTTCGCACTACTTGTCTTACTCTCTTGATGAATTCATTCGTTAAATCAGTCTTCATTGTTCGATGGTCCATCCTTTGAGCTTGTTTCATCCCGAGGTACTTGTATGTATCTCCCATGCTCATTGCTTCGATCTCCTGGCCGTCCTGCATCTCGTGTGCACCCTGTTCGAGCTTTCCCCGGATGATATTAAGGGTGCAGCACTTGTCCAGTCCAAACAGCATTGCGATGTCCCTGGAGAACTCCTCTACAATTTTAAGCATTTGCGTTAGTTGGTTTTTGGTTGCGGCGATCAGTTTTAAATCATCCATATATAATAGGTGATTCAACTTGATCGCTCCTGCGTTGTTGCTTTTGATAGCGAAGCCATATTTTGTAGAGTTCAACCGATGTGATAGAGGGTTCATCGTCATGCAGAACCACAGTGGACTGAGTGAATCTCCTTGGAAAATCCCTCTTCGGATGTTGATTGTGTCGGTCTCGATGTTACTGTTTGCGGTTCTGAGTTGTATCTTAGTGCGCCAGGTTGTCATAACGTGTTCTAAAAAGGAAACTGTATGATGATCTATTTTATACAGCTTTAAGATACCTGTCAGCCAGTCGTGAGGTACGGAATCAAATGATTTTTTGTAGTCCACATAAGCCATGTGGAGGTTTCGTTGCCTGGAATGAGCTTGGTTGCAGATGACAGAGTCTATGATGAGTTGCTCTTTGCATCCCATTGCGCCCTTCGAGCAGCCCTTCTGCTGCATTGCAATGATGTTGTTCCGCTCGCAGTGAGCATATATTCGCTGCGTAAGGCAAGATGTGATTATCTTGTACAGCGTAGGCAAGCAGGTTATTGGGCGGTACTTGGCAGGGTTATCCGTATTCCGCTGGTCTTTTGGTAACAGGTAGGTTGCACCCTGTGTAAGAAACAATGGCATTTTCAGAGGATCGAGCAAGACTTCATTAATTAAGGTAGTTATTTGTTCATGCGTGCACCACAACTTCTTAATCCAATAATTTTGGAGATGATCTGGACCTGGTGCCTTCCAGTTGTGGGAATTCTTGATGACATCGGAGACCTCAGCGGTTGTGAATTGCTCGTGTTGCATCTGGCTATAGTTCCGGCCCATCTCGCGTTCTTCGCTGATCCAGCTTGCACTGACATTGTATGGACCTGGTGTGGCAAGTTGATTTCTCCAGAAACCGTCGACCTGTTCTCTGCTAGGGTAACTCGCATTTGTAGCATCGGCGCTAGAATTAAAAGCACGGTAGAAACCCTTTTCTGATCGTTCAAAGAGTTTGTTGTCTCGTTTCCTGTTGTTGCTAGCCTTGTATCTCCTCAGACGCCCTGCGAAAACAGAAAGTTTTTGTTTTAATGTGTCAAGACATTGTTGAGCAGTGATGTTCGCGGGGTCATGCCGAGAATGCATTTGGGTGCGGCTCATTATTGCCTGCACCGCCCTCTGGATCCTTCTAGTTCTAACTCCTCTGATATATTCCGTCACTTGTCCTATGTCTTTACGGAGACTCTCGATCTTCCGATTTAGTCGCATTTCCCATTGAGCCATTCGTGGTTCTGGTCTTGCACGATTCAACTCTTGGGCCGTTCGGATCTTGGCACCCATTACAGTGGTGACTGCCGTTGCGGCACAGTAGATTAACATGTGCATACGTTCTAATGTTGGTGTCACTGAAACATAGTTTGGTAAAATTCTTGTGTTCATAAGATCGAGCACGATCGCAAGTTTCCTGGAAGAATTTAATCTTGGTAGCGGTGGCCTGCTCAGTGGGTCTGTGCCTTCGTATCGCAATACTGCCTGTCTCATATGTGCGTTTAAGCCTTCAAAATGTTCTTCGTTAACCGATTCCAGACTCCCGGTTGTTGGTTCTACCGTTTCGGCTTCTAGTTGTTGTCCAGGCGCTTGAAGTTCCCCATTGTTGTTGTTGTCATCTATGTCTATGTGTTCGCCGTGGATCTCTAGCTCAACTTCCCGTTTAATAGCGTTAAGTCGCGTTTCTGGAATTCGGTTATTTCTTAGAATAGTTCGATACTGATCTGACACTCTTAAAAAAGTGCTAATGGCGTCTGTCAGTAACAGTTGTCAGGAATTTTGCTCTTAAAAAATATTCTTTTTGAAGAATTCCCAAGCTTATTCAAGAGAATCGCTACTTGCACGCTCACCCTGAACCCGCCCCGGACCTATCCCGAGCTATCCTGAACTTCCAGATCCCCCGCCAGCGCGCCGGACAGAATGTCCTGGCTGCGCCCGTGATTTTCCGTCCAGATTCCCTCCTGTTGGCCCCTAGGACCTCCTGAGAACCCCCAAAAGATACTCAAAGTGACCCCCCACAGGCTGGTTGCGTATAGTCCAAAACAAAAAAGGGTGAGCAACCATTTCCATTCCATAATTTTGTTCCTTGTTCCCCTGTTCCTTTATTATCCTTTTGCGGTAAGTTTCCCTACCATAATTTTTACTTTTTTTAAGAATTCACTATTTCACAGCAAATTACGCATAGTTTAATCATTTTTAATTGTTTTTTGAACAGTTTTAATTAAATCTAAGGCTAATTTCTCCACTTGTCTTTTAGTTAAAAGAAAAATGGAGGGTGTAGAAGCCTCTAGTTCTAATGTTTTTAAAAATAATAACTCCTCAGACGGAGAAACGTCCGACGGACCAACGTACAAAGTATGCAAGACAAAACTAAAAGCTAATAAAGAAAAAGAAGCAAATAAAGCTATAATTTCTTTTCTAAAAGCCGAATTAAAAAATAAAAACATTCAAAACAAACAGCTACAAGACCAAGTACGTTTACTAAGTGATCAAATAGAGAACCTAATGTCTGAAATGAAAAAAACTCAGCGAAAAATTATTGTCAGAGTCCACAGCAAAAAATAATTTAGATTCGCAATCTCCTAAATCCAAAATTTTCCCAAAAATCACCCCTGAAACCCCAGAAGTTAATAAGAAACGTAAATCACAAGAAAAATCTCAACCAGAAAATGTTGTTTTGATTACCCCCCCTTCCAAATCCAATATCCACGAAAATTCTGATATGGAAATAGAACAAATTGACCACGAACAAATTAATAATAAAAAACCACCCTCTTTTGCCGAGATTATCGCGGAAACTAAGAGAGAAAGAAAGCAACAAATTGAAGCCGATAAGGCAAGAACCCAAATTCTAAATGTTCCCGAAATACCAAAGGACGACATAATGCCTGTTGTGCTAAGAGATAAAGATAAATGGGACACGGTGTCCACTTATTTTAACAACAACAATATTAAATATACATACCCGCGCTGTAGCCACAGGGACGGGTATCAGAATTACTCCAAAATCAGAAGACGATTATCGCAACATAATTATGCACTTCACCAGTCAAAAATTTGAGTTCCATTCATTCCCATTAAAATCCGACAGGAACCTTCACGTAATCGCCAGACATTATCCCAAAAACTCCTCCGTTGACCGAGCTAAAGATTTTCTAACAGAAAAAGGCTATGATATTAAATCTATTTTTAGATTAAAAGCCAGGGGCCAAGAACCCCTAAATACGTTACTTATTGTTTTACCAAAAAACGACTTCTCAAAACAAATTTATAATGAAGAGTGGCTCTGTGGCTTAAATGTCGTCTTCGAACCACAGAAAGACAGCCCAAAGGTGGTACAATGCCACCGCTGCCAGAGGTTTGGCCATACCCAAACTTACTGTCACGCGGTGGCAAAGTGCCTCAAGTGTGCACAACCGCATTTCACTTTCAAATGCTCTCAAGATAGGAACACACCAGCAAAGTGCGCAAACTGCGCGGAAGCGCATACCGCGAACTTTTCTGGATGTAAATTTTACCCTAAAAAACAATCAAAATCGACGAGTGAAATACCAAATAACCCAACACCTGTTACTAGTACCAGGTCCTATGCGAGTGTTGTTCAAAACACACCTGTAAACACCACCTCAGATAATGATAGAATCAAGAAACTCGAAGACAAACTCGAAATTATACAAGTTCTTTTAGAAAAAATCTCTTCTGCCAAATAAAAAATGGTTGAACAAATCAAAATTAAAAATCTAAAAATTGCAAGTTGGAATGCTAACGGGATCCTACCCAAAAAGCAAGAACTAATAAATTTTATACAAGATTATAGTCCAGACATTATTTTAATACAAGAAACTTTCTTAAGAGCTAGTCAAAATTTCAAACTTCCAAATTTTATAGTTATCAGAAATGACAGGACTACAGGTAGGGGCGGTGGCGTCCTGATCGCGGTCAAAACGTCTATAAAATTCAACCAAGCAAATCAATCTAATCCAGACAAAAATTCAGAATATATTTCGATCTTAATCAAAAATCCTTTAAACAATAAAAAATTAAAATTTTTTTCTTTTTATCAGCCGGCTACCAAACCACTCATCGAACAAGAAATTATAGACATTTTGACCGTGGATCGGGAAGTCACCGTCCTCGTGGGAGGAGACTTTAACGCCTCACATAGGACCTGGTCCCCTGGGCCCGATACTACCAGAGGTAGACAAATCTATAGTTTGTTAAATAATCACCCTATAGCAATCATTGCTACCGATGCCCCCAAGCATTATTCCCCAATAGGAACACCAACAATTATAGATTTTTTCCTTACAACAAATTTCGAAAACGACTTCCACATAACAAATTACGATACTTTGGGCAGCGACCATAACCCTATTTTACTTGAAATTAAAAATCTAAATTTTTTACAAACTGACAAAAAGAAAACAAATTGGGAAATTTATAAGGACTTTTTATTAGACAAAAACCCAGACTTGACATACATATACGATACGGACGCCCTGGAGACGGCAGTTACCAACTTAACGACAGACATAAACGCAGCATTATCTGCAGCTACCACTATTTTCACACCAGAAGATATAAAATTTAACTTTTTGGACGAAATTAAAAATCTCATTAGAAATAGAAATAGAGCTAAAAAAAGAGCACGAATTACTGGTAATAATGTAGAATTAAATAACTTTGTCGTCCGTATTTGGCTACGTACTGTAGAACAAGAACAAATTAACCACGTAGACATGGACGAACTTAAATTCATAATAAAAAATTTAAATACACATAAAGCGCCCGGTATGGACGGTATTCCTAATAAAGGCATCAAATTGCTTCCTCCAAAATACAAAGTCCTCCTTTTAAATATTGTAAATGCCGCGCTAAGGCTAAAATATTTTCCGGAACAATGGAAATTGGCAAAAATTATCGTCATACCTAAAAAAGGTAAATCACAACAACCTGTTGACTATAGGCCAATTAGTTTGCTTTCATCGGTAAGTAAGGTCCTTGAAAAGATAATTCATTCCAGATTATTAGCGGAGGTAGTAGCTCTAAACTCAATACCTGAAGAACAATTCGGATTTCGAACCAAACATAGCACCACGCTACAACTTCTAAGACTTGTTGAAAATATACAACGAAATTTACAAGAAAGAGAGAGCACGGGAGTCATATTTTTGGACATAGAGAAGGCGTTTGATAAGGTGTGGCATTGGGGCCTATTGCATACCTTAATAGGTCAAGGCATTAGTCCCTCAATGGTACACCTTATCTACGCCTTTCTCCAAAATAGAAAATTTTTAGTAAGCCTTAAAAATGAATATTCGCAAACCTTAAATGTTGAAGCCGGAGTACCACAGGGCTCCGTGCTCTCTCCTCTTCTATACATACTATATATCGCCGATATACCTAGGTTAAACAATGCCGATATATATCTCTACGCCGACGATAATTTCCAATTACCTACAATAACAGAAACACGAACAGGGTGACTCTTGCGACGCAAAGAAATTTCCAACAATTAGAGAATTATTTTCTAACTAAAAAGATAAAAATTAATTGCGATAAAACACAAGCTGTACTATTTACTAAAAAACGACAAATTCCTGAAATCCAAATCCAAATCCAAAACACTTATAAAGACTGGCTACCCCAAGCAAAATATCTCGGATTAATTTCAGATAGAAAATTAAATTGGCGTTCACATATTGAAAAAAGAGTAAATCTAGCCCGCGGGGCGATCCGCTCTCTTTTCCCCCTACTCTGCTATAATTCAAAATTATCCTTAGAAAATAGAATGCTAATATACACGATGATTATAAGACCACTTATCGCATACGCTGGTCCAGTATGGTCTACAGTGGCCAAAACAAATTTCAATAAACTTGAAACGTTGCAAAATAAAGCATTAAGACTAGTGGCCGGCGCACCCTGGTATGTCCGCAACGATACTATAAGGAGGGACCTCGGGATTTGCACCCTCTCTGACTTTATTAGGTCAGAGACGGTGCAAATCTACGAGAATGTAGGCCCTCAACATCCTAACAATCTCCTAAGACAAGCCATAGGCTATATACCTGACAGAAACAAGCCTTACCATAGAATAAGAGATTTTCTCCCTGTACCTCCTCCATAAAGAAAATTATTCGAAATTTACTGTTTTTAAATAGCGAATTTATTCATTTTTCAATAACTTACAAGAAACAAAATTATAGTTTGTGAGGTTTTTGCAAGAACTCATTGACTAACCAACCATGCCCCAAATGAAACAAATTTTAACTAATTTTTCAAAACCAAAACCCCAATTTATTGACTAAACTTAAGAAACAGAGGACAAAACCACAACTGGTCGTCCTCAACCAAGAACGCAGAAAGAAGAAGAAGAAGAAGACACTCTTTGTTCAGACACTTGCATGTGTGGAAACTCCCTGCAGAACTCGGCATGCAGTTGTTGTCGGTAGCCGATCATCTCTTGTCCTAAGTTTGCCACCCTGTAAAAAATACGCATAATCGATTCATTCATGGACACAGTCCATTTCATGCGTCGTCGTTGTAATCCCGCCTCTGTGAACGCTGGCTGAAGTTCCCGCGCAGCACCTTCGGTGGGTGGAACCCTAGTTCTCGTTTGGCTCCCATGTTGTATTATTATTATTGTTATTATTATTATTATTGTACTAACCTAACGAATGTTAAAATGACTTACATTTTTTTATATAAAGTGTGCTTGCGTCAAGTCAAGTATTATCAACGGCAGAAAAAGCAATGTAGAATGTAGGCGTGAACAGTTTTTTCAAATATTATCTAATTAAAACTTAAATTGCAGGTCATGCACAAAGCATAGTGTACAACTCGTTAAGCAATGCATATTGCATTCTTGTGCACTTTAAGGCACTCGTCTTCGCCTCGTGGCACAAATTGCGCACTGACATTGGCATTTAATATGGCTCATTGCTTAACTGGTTGCACAATATACTATTAACTGCTCTATTTAATGTCTGTTTCTTTAGATCATTTTATGTCTGAGATACTAAAAAAATTTCATCATTAAAAGCTAATATTTATCAATTGCCTGAAGATATAGGACAAATAGTGATGACGAAGATTGATGCTCAAACAACATGTGAAATCCCTGAAGACTTCTTAAAATGTTTTGAATATTCCGATTGAAGAAAAAACCATGTTACGTGAAATAAATAATCACAGACAAGACGAGTCAATATTTAAACAAGCCTGTAAGTTTAAATTATGAAAATACGTGTGTCTGTTTCTATTATATGTACAGGGGTGATTCAGTTTGATTACTCCTTCATCCCAGACAGAACTTTGTTATTTTTCGCGTAGAAAAAAAAATGGAAAAGAAATGTTACAGAAATAATTTCATCGCAATCTGAAAAGAATCAATTGAACGTGGCTTTCAGAGATACTTGAAGTTCATTCGTTTTTCTGATCGCAAGAAAATGTTCTGCAACTGTCCTGTACCATTTTTTTCTATGCCAAAAAATAACAAATTAAGTGAGAAGGGGGTAATCCATAATTAACTGAATCACTCCCTACAATTTAAGCAAAAATAGTTAAATTATTAAACGCATTAAATTATATTCTGCTTTTTGACGGGTCCATGCAATTGATTGGTTCTTTTAGAAAGTTTAATATGAATAAGCAGAATAATCTTTATATACCCTATAATATTAACTTTAGGTACAACAGATGTCAAAGTTAGGTGGAAAGCACACCTATGATTTTATAAGAAGGTGTTTTGAAGAAACAATTATTGCTGATTCATTGGTCATACAATTTACATGATGGTACAAAAGAGAAAAATGGGTTAATTAAATCAATTTAAAATATGTTCATTGTTTCTAGGTAGGTTGTTAATTTTATGTGTTTTTAATGCATATTTATTTATAAAGGATGTCCACGAGTGTGTCATTTATATAGTCCATAAGATGTCCATAATCTGTCGCCCGGATAAAATCTGAACTTCCTTTGGACAGTCGATATGTCCAGGGATGGACCACTTATGGACACCCAAAGGGTGCTACTCGTATTTGGGGACTGCAAGTTTTTCCATTTCGCTTATTTTGTTCTTAAACTATCTTCGTTCAGCATGAAAAACATGTTTTGAAAGCTTACATTTGGCCTGCCTGTTGCTTTGGATGGGCATATGCATTAAAAAAAGGCATTGCTTGATCCACTGTTACCTAGTTTGTATTGAAACGAAAATGTGTCTGTGGTCTTTGAATAAAAGAAGTACTAAATTCCCCTCCACTGGATAGCATGCTTATTAGGGTGGAGCGATAATCGCAAAATTTTAAAAATTTTGTTAAATCGATTTGGAATACCTACCAAAAGTTGCCTTTGGTAACGTTGTTGAAAAAGTCTTATTACAACTTTTTGATCAAATCACATCTTCTGCTGAACATGTAGGTATAGGGTAGACTGGGTAGAGGTATGCAAATAACATTATTTCAAAGATATTTCAATTGGGTGCCTATTATCCGTATAATGACAAAAGGTACTTTTTTAACAAACATTCCAACTAAAAATCATAAGTTTGTATTTTTTATTATTTTAATTTTGAAAAACCGAAAATAGACATTAGTTCTGTAATACCAATTGACAACTTTTGCGCACTATTCCAAAACGATTTTCGAAATTTCGATTACGATTTTATTTTTTATTTTTTTATTTTTCAAAGCCGCCAAAAACCGACAATAGACATTCGTTTTGTAATACCAATTATTGGCAACTTTTGCGTACTATTCCAAAACGATTTTCGAAACTACGATTTTTCGCTCCACCCTAATGCTTATCCGTGTCTTTTTTAGGGTCATTTATGAGTAGTGAGTCAAAGCGGGTACCAGTCCAAAATGGCCGCCGTTTTCAAGGTCGTCGGTTGAAGGTTAAGAAGAACGGTTGGTGGTTCAAGGTCGAGTGTTCAAGGTTGCGAGGTCGTGGTGGGGGGGTTCAAGGTTGAAGATTTCCGAGAATCGCTTCAAAGTTAATTTCTGAGAATTGCTTTCAAGGTCAACCCATCCAGAATTCGGAGAACTGCTTGAAGGTTGATTTCCGAGAATCGCGTTGATTTCTGGAAATTGTGGTTCAAGGTCAAGGGGACGGGGTTTCAAAGTTTCTGATTGGTATCTATTTTGATTTCTGGGGAATCGTTTTGGAGGTCCCCCCCTTATCTAGCTTTGATAAAAGACATAATTTGCTGTTGTGTGGAGTTCAGTAGCAAAGGTGAGCTAAGACGTGATGGCTGGCAGCAAGGAAATGGATTTGAAAACCATCAACAAATTTAGTTGCTTGTCTCAGAAACCGGTGGTTAAGCTGGCTGAATTGGGTAAAGGCGTGCCGATGAAAAAGTGGATATGGATAAAAACCACAAGACCAATCAGTTTGAAATAGTAGAAAATTGTCATGTCCCCATGGGGGACACTAAACGAAGGCGTTTTAAACTTAAATTATCCCGCGCTGGCATCGACGATTCAGTGTTTACATAATTGGTGGTGAATTAAAGCAACTTCAGCATGCGGGTCTGCAGTAAAACATTCATTACATGAAATTAAACTTTATACAAACAGCATTTATATAAACAGACTTTCCAACGTCGAGGTCTGTCTAACTTTAAGTAAACCTTAAAATAAAATCTTAATGTAAATTAATGCGCTCGGTCGTCGGATATTATATAAATATTTTTGATATCGTGACCAGTTCGAGAATAAAAACTTAAACTGGAGAATAAATTGGAGAATAAGTGAGTTAGGGGAAAATAAATTACTGATGATTGAGACTTTGTGTTGCGGTTTTGAAACTTGTAAATATATTTTTGTGTAAAGACTTGCATTCAGTCTAATGTTATCATTCACAGGAGACGCTTTGGTTAATACCCTAGAATATTCGAAATCTTTCTCTTTAGAGGATCGACATAAAGCCGATCTAGTATTAGAAAATAAAACTTGGCAAAGAGTTAAATCTAAGGACGCAAAACTAGGTGAAAAGGCAGCTGCTTGGTCTGTTACTACAACAATGAAAACTAAACGCAAGTTAGGCATGGGCTTAAAGAAATCGTTCAAACGTGATATAGTGAAAAAGGTTGAAAATCATTGAAAAAATCATTTAGCGGAATTCAACTTAATAATAAAAAAGGAATTAAGAAAACCACACTAGCTGCAATTAAAGTGGCACGTTTAGCGGTTAAAAAAGTGGAAAGAAGAAAGTGCGAATCCCCAGAATAATTTCGTTTGAGGCGAGCGGTAGGTTTCTTCCGTTGATTCCAATCTGTGCTTTGGAGGCTCTTGGATCGGTGGCAGGTGGTGCTTGCGCAATTGCTAAAACAGTTATCGTTGCGGAAGATATGCAGAAAAAGATGGAAGAGCAAAAACGTCATAATAAAGCGATGGAAGCAATCGGATCGGGACTTTACTTGAGAAAAAACAAGCGAGGCTTTGGTTTATTTTTAAGTAAACAAAAAAACTCCCAGTGAAGCTACTCAAGAGACCATTAATTAACGTTGACCTCAAAAAATTTGAGAAGAAACTAAAGTTTTTTTAGAGGTGTATTCATGAGAGATTCACTTCCAAGCAAACCACATGTGTATGAATCTGCAATTATTAATTTAGATGTTAAAAACAATAGAGGCACTCACTGGGTAGCATAATATAAAAAGATAATAATATTGTTGAATACTTTGATAGTTTTGGTAACTTAAAACTACCGAAGGAACTTGTTAAATATTTAGGAAAAGTTAAAATTGTATATAATAACGATGCATATCAAAAATTTAACGAAAAAAATTATGGACATCTTTGTCTCGAATTTCTTTATAAAAAGAGCTGACCGACTTAAAATAATTGTTAGTCATGTCACTGTTATTCACGTTCTAAGGCTACAACAGCTTTGTGCTCTCAGTTGATTACAATAATCCCATTTATTTGTAACCTAATTTACAATACGACTTACCGTTGCTCGGGTTTTACTCATAAAATACGTTGCCGAATATTGAGGCACCGAATAATAAATTTTATTTAATCGATCAAGCAAACGAACTGATAGTTTTAGAAATACCCACGGGATCTTACGAAATTGCTGCCATAGAGACAGCGATAATTAAAATGTTAAGAAACCTTAACGAAATACCCGATTTTTCACATTGAAAGCCTCTACAGTGTGAAATATGCAGCGATAAATATACGATTTATTTTCGACCAAAAGATTCGATTGCCGCATTACTTGGTTAGTGGTTACTCCAATCGTTTACTACCCCCGCTAAGTGTCCACGCATCCGATTTACCGGTGAATATCGTCAAAACCAGAACAATACATATTGACAGCAATTTAACCTCTGGAGCATACTATAACAACGGACCTACTCATACTATTTACAAGTTTTCGCCTGAATATAATGCGGGGGACGCCATAGACAACTCCCAGAAACCTACTTTACTTACCTGTCACTAAACGGGAAATAAATAATCTATTGTGGATCAAAATTTTCATTTAGTAAATTTCCGTGGAGAAGAAATAATTGTGAGATTAGAAGTAAAACCTTTGTAATGGGTCTTGTTTTCGGTGAGGACCTCACATATAAAGTGGTTCAGGCGAGAGTGTGTTTATAAAAACGCACTCTCGCCTAAACCTCAAGAGCGTCAACCTCGCAACCTGACGCTTACGCCTAAAAGCATAAATATTTTAAAGCCGCTCGGATATAGTTCAACGCACGAAAGAAAACGTTTCTAAAGAATGCGGGCAGCGTTGCGAGATTTCCTATACGAGTAGTCGTTATTTATTGGCGAACACAAGTTTTAGCATATTGAAGCCGAATTTCTGATTTCTATAATACCGAAAAAATAAAGCTCGCATTACGCGACCACTTTCTCATTTTTGTTTATCATTTATTTTTAACGCGGTGTAATAAAACACCTACTATATTTTTTTCAACATCGTCGCATCTACCATCGCCTTTGAAATACGGCAACAAAGCACTTCAGACAGCGAACCGGCCGAAAAAACCAGTTAGCCAACGCGTTTTGTGCCTGTTTCTATAGTACGTAAAGTTAACTGCGTATTTGGGCTACCACACAGTGCTCACAGCCGTTAGCAAGCTTGGCAGAAAGCTCAGTGGCGTTTCGTATGTAGGGAGTTAACGTGCGCAATATGAGTAAACAGGAAATAACGTTGCATTCTCAAGCACGAGGAATAATTGCCAATGTTATAAGGCTTTGCCTTCCTCCATAGCCTAAGGCATCACCGTTAAGAATAATATTAACCATAAATTATATAACAATTATATGAAAATTAAGTCAGTGAGTTACACAAAATTGAGCTACGCCCCTGAACTGCGACTAATTCTATAATTTTTACGAGTTCTTCCCCCTTTCGTCGCACGCATTCTGCCGTAAGGAGGACTATATTAGGTCGTTGGCACCAAATGTATTCGACGTGTATCAAAGCCCAAAGTATGATGACTATGATGATTCAATCCAACGCATAGAAAGCCGTACTTACTATCGTCATTATTGAAATAACAATTAACCAGGGAGATGCTTGGTTGTTAGTGTACGACGCCGCAATTTTTATTAAAGGAGAAATAAAACCTACCCAAGGAAGCACTTGCGAATTAGTTAATAATGCCGCGGCTTTCTTCTTCGACTGTATATCTTAAGAACTTAACTGAAAAGAAGTAGATTCTATGAGGGACCCCGGCATTTTAAGCAGAACCAGAGCGTATCTTTGATACAACCCCACCGATGAAAAACGCACCTCAAGTTGGTTATACCCCGGGAAAAAACCGTTTGGAATATAGACTCAACGTTCAGTGTTAGAATTCCACTTAAACGCCTGTTTGGCATCTTTAACGATTACCAACATGCAATTTCTGGTAAACAAACGAAACGGTTAACTAGAGCTCGAAATGACAAAAACTCTATATTGTTGGAACAAACACCCGGTACAACTCCAGATTTAACGGTTGAAGTAATCATTACTAGCATGGAGCTGATACCAAACGATAAAATTAATGTAATTTATTGCAAGCCCTCAAGAGTAACAAACCCATCTTGATACCGTTTCGCAAAAAATGGGAGTTACATGAATTACCTAATCTCACCGTAAATGTAACCAAAGAATTATGGCCCGTTAAAACCTCTGCCACAGTGGAAAGCCCAAGGTTATTGTCGGCTTTCAGACCGACCGCAAAGAAAATTCAAAAGTCGATCCAACGTACTTTGATGTAAATATTGTCACAAAAGTGACACAGATAACATCTATGTTCTAATAGTTAAGCTAAATTATTTTCACACCTGGTGGCGGGTGACCCTAATTAACTAAATGTTTAGAAAACATCCTAACATACAAGGGAGAGTAGGAACAATTAATAAGTAATACCCTTGTTTATGGGACCTCCATAAACAAGGGTAATACCAATAACAAATCATCATTTAAATCTTTGAAATTGTTACTGTTCTGTGTAATAAAACCAATAATTTTGGAAACACTAGCCACTAGCTTCCCAACATGGTAAACAAAAGTAAATTTACTATCAAAATAAATGCCCAGATCACTGATGCAGTTAACTCTGTTCAGAGGAGTACCATCTATGGTGCAATCAAAAACTACAGGATCGGATATCTGCAGTAACTCATAATATTACATTTATCAAAGTTAAGGTACAACTTATTTTCTTTATCTACACCAGTTTACAATAATTATATTGATGTTATTTTGCAGGATGATACAGTCACTGGGAGATGCAATATCTAGAAATATTTTAACATCATCAGCATATGCTAACCTATCAAAGGTCAGCTGTCCCAGAAAATCATCAATAAATATTAAGAACAAGAGTGTCCCAAGATTTGAACCTTGTGGCACATCGGATGATGGAACAAACATTGCCGATTTGCACCCTTCGTATTCAAGAAACTGTTGGCGTTTAATTAAATACGACTCCAATAGATTCAACAGACGGGTTGTTCCACCAAACTGACGTATTTTAAACAGCAGTATGTAATGGTCAATCTCATCAAACGCTTTCCTGGAATCAGTGTACACCACGTCAATCTGGTCCCGTCTATCTAAGGTTTCACATATATGTTCAGAGAAAGAGCACAAATTAGTCACTCAAGATATCTTATCTATAAAACCGTGGTGCTCAGTAGATATAAGATTTCTGATGCTGTAAACAATTACTCCATGTATAACAACTTCAAATAGTTTAAAAAATTGCAGAGAATCGAGACCGGACGGTAATTGAAAAACAATTTAGGATCGCCCTTCTTTAACACTGGACAAACTCGAGCAGCCTTCCATTTTTCGGAACACGTAGTTTCTAAGGCAAGATTGAATATGAACGCTAGCGGCTTATCAAGCACGTGTATACAATCCTTAACCAAAAAGCCCCGAACAGCATCTATGCCGGCAGTTAATTTGTTCTTAAGTTTGCTGGTTGCTTCAATCACATCTTGAGCGTCCAATGTCTAATGTAACCGACACATTAACGACTGGGTCATCTGCTGGAAATCTAACGGGCGGTTTGTAAACTTTATTAAAATAAGAACCAAATTATTCGTGCGTCTCCGTCCTTCTATGATCTTTGGTAGGTAACACTTTTATGTGAGTCACGCACACGGTTTAAAGAAAAAACGCCAGCCGGCCCCCGATAAACCCGATGTAATCAGTTCATTTTTATGTGCGCTCGCAAGCGGACCATCGCATCGATCTATCGTATTATTTATTGTTAAATTTTCGGAGTAAAAATGCCTCGCGACATCAAAAGAAAGGATTATGAAGAGTTAGTGAATCTTTAGAAGAAATTGTCGAGATTAGAAAAAGTTCTTTGTCCTGAAAGCAGCGAATAGCAAACAGAAGGTCAGTTATATTTGTTGTTGTAGATTTTTAGGTGTCCTTCCTATGGGTACAGGGTGTAGTACGTTTTGACTACCGAGCCCGCAAGCATTTGCTTGCACTTAAGTACCAATAATGGATTTGTCTAGCAGGGGTGTAGTACGTTTTGACTACAGAGCCCGCAAGCGTTTGCTTGCACTTAAGTACCAATAATGAATTTGTCTAGGAGGGGTGTAGTACATTTTGACTACCAAGCCCGCAAGCGTTTGCTTGCACTTAAGTTACCAATAATGAATTTGTCTAGCAGGAGTGTAGAGCGTCTTGACAATAGCCCACAGACATTTGTCTGTCACTGCATTCAGATTCCATCGTGCACTTTCGGTAACTATAATATCATTTCGTTTTCTATTTTACACATAAAACTAGGAGGAATACTTATTTTGTATTATTTCCCCAATAGATTCAAGTTTTTCCTCGTCCGAGGATTTGAGAGACGAACAACAGGAAGTGGTTCCTCCGTGCGTAGTATTGGACAATATACCTGCGCGAGGGTTTTCCCGCTGATAGTCGGAAGGACTTAGTGAGTAAAATATCTAATCCCTTCACTTCACAAGCTTAACGAAGAAGTAAAGACGATATTGACAAATCAAGTTCTTAGGTTTTATTCTTAACTAAGATTCAGATAAACGAATTTTAAATTTAAAACTCGTAGTTTCCAACACACCGGTGACATTGGATGATCGGAAATTGCCAGTACTCATCATGCCTTGTCTCTTAAACGAAAATTTGAGATTCAACCTTTTTGCTTCATATTTTGCACTTTTATTAGTTGACCAGAAGACATTTAATATTTTATTATTTTATGTATAAGGAATCAATCAATTACCGAAGCAATTAATTGATCATGGAGTATTATAATGATAGCACACCCGAAGGTGCGGGACAAAGCCACTGGTCTTGATCGGCAAAGGCTCACTCTACAATTACCGAGACCCGCCATCTGCCGTCTCCACGGCATCGGTTAACCAACCGAAAACATCGATACAACAAAAAGAGTGATAGTCGACCATATACAGTACTGTTTCGGGACGGTAATCCCTCATCAGTATGGCTCACCCGACTATCAAGTGGTAGACAAACGTGCCATACTGATGAGGGATTATCGTCCCGAAACAGTACTGTATATAGTCGACTATCACTCTTTTTGTGGTATTTTATGATTTGTTGTTTTACCTTATATGTTGTCTCCATTGAACCTATGACATGTATATTTTTGTTACTGATGTGTAATATGTTGCACAGTATTTGTCAGTCATACCAGAGATCGCACAAGTCCTGAAGAAGACTAAAAAATATAGTCGAAACGTTGACATAGTGTAAACTTTGGGTTGATTTATTTTGTCCTAATCCGACGATCCTATACAACTAATTCAACCTTTTCTCAATGATGAAAGCAAGGGGGCAGCCCAACAGAGTCCTATAGATAACTTTCTTTTTGGATCTGAGTTTTAAGAGAAATTTAAATCTTGCCAAAATATTCGCAAAGCAGCGGAAGACAAAAAAAAATCAACTCAGCAACTCCAAGCGTCCCATTCAAAAAAAAAAAAGGTGGAAAGGGAAGAACAAATCTCCTGCGCCACGAGACCATTCATCCAGGAAGAAGACCAGGGAAGCAAAGAGGGGCCAAAGTCGGCACCATCAATACTACAAGCATCAGAGCTCGAAGTACCACAAATAGAGGTACAGGGGCCGAGCGCCGGCAGGCTAAAATATTTTAAAGGATAGGTGGAAACGTCTGCCGGGCACTCTAGGTGTTATGCAATGGATAGAAGGTATTAAAATACCGTTTATAAAAAAGCCGCAACAAAGTTGCGCATTAAAAATCCAAGCTGTTCGCAGAATATCGCCCTCAAAAGTTACCTATGTTGTACCAAAAAGAAATTCCAATATTACTAGAAAAAGGTGCGATCTCAAAATGTCACTATGATAAAAATGAATTTTTATCGGCATTTTTTCTTATTCGAAAGCTTGACGGTAATTACAGACTTATTTTAAATCAAAAAATTTTAAATAATGTTATTCCTGTAAGTCGCTTTAAACTAGAGGATTACCGGACAGCCATTTGACTCATATCACAAAATTCCTGTTTAGCCAAATTAGATCTAAAGAACGCTTATTTCTTGTTACCTATCCACCGCAAATATAGAAAATATCTTAGATTCAAATTTCAAAACACCCTATATGAATTAAACTGTTTACCATTTGGTCTTTCATTTTTACAAGTTACTAAAACCAATTGTAAAATATTTAAGAAACTTTGGAGTAAAACTAGTTATTTACTTGGATTATATTTTGCATATTGGCAAAACTTACCAAGAATGTCTCTATTCTTGTCGGATTACTGAACAATTATTATAGTCCTTATAGGTTTCCTAATAAATTATAAAAAGAGTGTTTGTTTCCCTACACAGAAAAATTAAACCACTTAAAAACCTATTGAAAAAATTTCAAAATACAAAAATTTGTCGAATCAGGGAATTTGCACCTCTCGTTGGAAAACTTGTATCCATTGCTCCGGCATTTAAGTTTGGTTGATTACACACAAAACCCTTTGAAATAGTAAAGCAAAAATATTTAAAGTTAAATGAAATGAATTTTAATAGACAAATTATGCAAATCCCCATCTCCTTAAAAAATAAATTTAATTGAACCTATCGTGTTCCGGTAAAAATTTGAAAAATCTCAATTTACACTGGAAATTTATTCAGACTCTTCTAAGACGGGATGGGATGCCCATACGAAGAGCTTGGAAACACGAGGGTTTTGGAGTTTTGAAGACAGAGCTAGACATATAAATAGCTTAGAACTTATGGCAGCATTTAATGTTCTAAAATCTTTGGCTAAACAAAAACTGACTGTAATATTCTGCCACGTATAGAGAATATAACAGCAGTGGCCTGTATTAACAAAATGGGAAATATCAATTACAAAAGTTTAAACAAAATTGCCTCGGCTATTTGGCGCTGGTGCGAATTAAGAAATGTCTTCACTTCCTATATAAAACAGTTCGGAGAATATCAGAGACGATTTTTTGTCAAGGTCAAAATTTCTTAATACAGAATTTGAACTCAACCAGAAATATTTTCCGCGTATTAGAAACGTGTGGAAAACCTAATATCGATCTTTTCACGTCACATACTAATAAAAAATTCAAAGTTTACACGTCTTGTCCTGATCCAGATTGTGTTTCAGTTGATGCATTTACAGTAAATTGGAATAATTATTATTTTTACGCTTTTCCCCCCTTTTTTCATTAATAGGTAGGTTGTACCAAATTGGCCATCCCAACCCTGGTACCCTGTATTTTTGGAGCTTTTAACAGAAGATCCGATAATATTAGGTACAGATAAAAACTTAGTTTATTGACCTTGTAGGGAACTTCACCCTCGATCAGAGATCCTTTCCCTGGCGGCAGGAAAGCTGTCTGGACGCACAGAAAAGACATTAAAACAATATACAAGGGTATATAAAAAATGGTGGAACTATTGTACTATCAAAGACTACGACCCATATTATTTTTCTTTGGACGCAGTTTTAAATTTTTTGTTAGAAGCACTAAACCAGGGTCTTTCTTATACATCAATTAACACTTTGGCGCTACTTTTTGACATCGATTTGGACAACCAAATAATTATGAAGCGATTTTAAAAGAAGCGTATAACAAAAATTCTCCCGCCCCAAAATATTCAGCTACTTGGGATCCTGCTCCCGTCTTAAAATATTTAGAGAATAATTTTCCATTAAATTCACTATCCTTAAAAGACCTATCTCAGAAATTAGTAATGTTACTGGCGCTCACGTCGGCGCCTAGGATGCAGACCGTGTCAAAAATTCAGCTCTGTAATCTGGACTTAACAGAAAACAACCTTTTCTTATATTTTTCCGTATTTTAAAGATAATCCAAAATTATGCGTAGGATCGACATTAGAATACAACATTGAAGTTACAAAAACATTTAGAGTAGATGACACCCTTATACAGGGTTAACTATCACTTAGTACAAAATTTTTTATGGCAGATAAAGAAAAATTAGACTTACCAAAATAAATTTTCAAAAATTTTCTAACATTTGTCTTAAGCCTAAAAATTTTTTTTTCAAATTGTATTAAACCCCTCAAAAAACGCCGCCTATGGACGCCCTCGCGACATGTCTAAAAATTTCGCGTATGTCAATAGCGCGGCGTTGCCACGTCTATCAATTTATCCGAGGATTCACCACAAAAATTTCGATTTCCTTTTAAAAACGATTACTTTCTAAGGAACATGTAGAATGCCTATGAAACACCTACCTTACTTGCTTTTTTACATTAAAAGTCACACAACACAACATTCACATTTTCTAAATCTGTTGGGGATCTCTTGGTTTCCCTCTGCTATTCCTTTTGTTTGAAGCGAGGTACTCAGCCTGACGACCACGACGAGGTAGATCCCCTCCGCCAGGAAAACCCCGAAGGGTAACCAAAAAATCACAACTGCACTAGCACACATTGCACAAATGCACATGCAAAGCACTACAGTAGCTGTTCAGAGAGGCCGCCGTTAACTTCGATGCACAAATTCACTCGGTTAACTAAAGAAGTCCGGATACGTGCAAAAAGTCCATGATTATTCCGGATTTGAACAGCTGCACCTTCAATTCGTTCACGTAACTGCTGCTCGTTGTCGATTTCCTGCTCGTACACAATCGCCTTCATGAATCCCCAAATACAAAAATCCATTGGATTCAAGTCTGGTGATCGCGGCGGCCATGCAATTGGCCCTCCTCGTCCGATCCAACGGTTGGGGCATTGGTCGTCTAAAAGTGCACGAACAGGTCTCGCAAAATGGGCTGGTGCACCATCGTGCATAAACCACATGTCACGCAGTACTTGTAGTGGCAAATTATCAAACAAAACATTTGTCAGAAAATACAAGTATCGTTCAGCGTTTAAATTTTCCGGTAGAATGTATGGTCCAATTAATCGATCTCCATAAACTCCTGCCCAAACATTGATGGAAAACCGACGTTGGAAATTAAACCGCCGAACAGCATGTGGGTTCTCATCGGACCAAATATCGCTGTTGTGTCTAAAAAAACAAAAATTAGAAATATTCACAATTTTGGCGAAGGCGTTAGGATTGACATAGCCAATTTTATAATAAATAAAAAAGATAATATGGAAGAGAGAAAGCTATAAGTAAGTAAAAATTTACATACGTGTTTAAAACCCCAGCACGTGTGAAGCAGCATTCGTCTGTCCAAAGAATGTTGAAAACAAAGTTTGGGTCTTGGGCGATTCGATCACGTAGCCAAGTGCAGTAGGTCATTCTCACCGGAAAATCATTTGCTTCTAATGCTTGGACCTTTTGTATGTGATAAGGGTGAAGGCCGTTTTCCCTTAGAATCCTCCATGCCTGTAAATAATTTTTCTTGAAATCGGCATTAAAATGTCCCAAAATCGTCATTAAAAGCACAGAAATCGTACAATAATGTAGCCCATTATTGTACGATTTTTTCAATAAGTAGGCCTTGGCGAGATGTAAACATCAAACGTCCGACGCGGAGAAATCGCCCGTCAAAAGTGACCAAATATTCAAAACCCGGCCGATAAAGGCTCATTTAACTTTTCGTATACATTGCGAAATTGTTTCCTATAGAAGCGCAATCCTTCAGTATACATATTTTAGTAAATTTGAGTATCAATAGATTTGTTGTGTAGGCTGCACAAGAAGCAGCAGTTTGGTTTTTCTGTCAGAAGGTGCCGTACATCATTATACTTGTCCTAGGTAGAGCGATCGGTAAAGTCAAGCAACGCCGCGCGTAATCGGTTCGTGGACGGGTGATCCATCATTATTATTTTCTTGCCTAATAAAATTTTTTTTCCGATTTCAAAAACAAATATAATATGTACCTCGGCACTGAAGTTCTTTTTATGACTCATGTGGTTTATTTGCCTCGGCCAGAGGCCTCAGCAACTAAACTCCACATAAGTCATAAAAAGTTGAACTTCAGTGCCTTGGTACATAAATAACTATTATTGTTACATTTTAAATTTTATGTAGGTATTAGGTGCAAGCAAAGACAATCCCATCACATGGGATAGTCTTTGGTAGAAGTCAGTTTTATTGGTTTTATTTTACTTGCCTTGTTCTGAGATATTCCCAATCTCCTTGCAATAGCTGTAGTGCTTATGGAAGGTTGCTCTTCCACCAAATCAAGCACTGACTCAACATCGTCCATGTTCATTTGCCCTCCAGGTCCACCCCTTCGAGCTTGCAAAATACCAGTGTTTCGCATACGTTGTACAATGTTCACGAAAGTACGTGGGTTAGGCATATTTGCCCTGTTAGGAAAACGAATACGGTATTCTGCTGCAGCTCGATGTGCACTTTCATCGCATCTCCCGTACTTACATTATAACCATGTCCGTTAACTCCTTGTACGATAAAAACGGTGCCTGGTCTAAAGCAATAACCGCGTGTACTGACATGCGCAGTTATATGGTCGTGTGACAGAGATAAACATTAACCTCATATTTTTGTTTTTACGTAGATAGTTTTAAATCGATGGCTGGGATCGTGTTTTTTATTTCTTGTTGATTTTTGGCTTGTTGGGTAGGGCGGGGAATCGTTGAACAATAATTTTTTAGAGTGAAGAGTGAGGTTAGCCCACCGAACATTCGGTTGGCCACATATTAAACACGCAGGTTAGGTGCGGTCACAAAACGTGATTTGGTCGATTTGATTCACAATCCGTTCCATCTGACATTTTCTTTGGGATCGCACATGAACGGTGCAAAACTAGCGCATGCGTTCTTTAAGGGTTATCATCTAGTTCATGTACAGTTCTGTGACGGTACGTAAATTCGAGTTGGAACAAATGATCCTGTCACACGACCATACACTGCGCATTGCTTTAGACCAGGCACCGTTTTTATCGTACAAGGACGATACACAAATGATCCATAAATCGGCTGGAACAGTGCGTGTATCGTCCCGTGTCGGTAGGTACATAATTCAGTTGGAACAGCCAGTGGGGTAGTGCGCATGCGCTGAACGTGCTTGAGCACGGTTATTGGCCCTGTTGGAACAAACCTTGTATGTACAGTTGCCTAGCTAGTAAGTTGTGAAATGACGAACGGGGCAACGGGAAGCAGTCGAAAAAACGTTTCATAGACTCGACCGGGCCGATACGTCGCTTAATTCATAGCGCCGAGGCTTCAGAACAATAAATCCTTTATCTATGCTTCAGAAGAGGTTAGATGGTGGACAAGAATTCATCAGAGGAGCTCCGGGGGTATTAAGGGAGACGGCTTGTGGTGTCGCGGTACTCAGCTTTCCGCGAGACTAGGAACCGGTCCGGATACGAGCTAAGGTAAGGGGAATCTAATAGCGCTGCATCTGTACAGATTCAAATCGATTGTTATTTATGTATTTTTTAAATTTGTTTGAGTAAAAAGGTATTTTCACCGTTCCTAAATCAACGGCAACACCGCGGAAAATCACTTCAGCTGTCAGTACCTTCAGAAGCCAAATTGGATGACGTCATTAAAGGCGGAGATTTACAGGGAAAATAGGGGTCTTTACCCGTTTTTTTAAAGATCGTAAAAAAAATCTAAAAATATTTTTCTATGTTTTCTTAAGCCACCCTGCGCACGTGGTAAAAGTTTTTGTACTAAGTCATAGTTAACCCTGTATACACTTACCAGAGACCTTATCACCCAGCCTCTACACAGACAATCAAGTAGATGGGCAAAAGAAATATTGTCAAAAAGCGGCATTAACACCCTCAATATTTAGTAGTCGTTCCGTGCGACGTCATGCTATACAACATCTACAGCGTTCCGATCAGGCGCAAATATATATTTAATTTTAAAAACAAGAGGCTGGACAAAACTTCTCAGACATTTAACATATTTTATAATAAACCGGTCATTAACAGTAATATTGCTTTTGCTAAAAGCGTCTTAAATACTACAGAACGCTGGTAGCTTTGTGTTAATTAACTACTTTGTTCCTTTTTTGTTCAAAACTTAATAAGTCTTTATTATGAAGTATTTTTCTAGGGAATATTTACCAATATCAGGTATTTTCTGTAACGAGAGTTTCCACTCGTTGCATTACTATATTTATACAGGGTTAACTATCACTTAGTACAAAAATTTTTATGGCAGATAAAGAAAAATTAGACTTGCTAAAATAAATTTTCAAAAATTTTCTAACATTTGTCTTAAGCCTAAAAAAATTTTTTTTCAAATTGTATTAAACCCCTCAAAAAACGCCGCCTATGGACGCCCGCGCGACATGTCTAAAAATTTCGCATATGTCAATAGCGCGGCGTTGCCACGTCTATCAATTTATCCGAGGATTCACCACAAAATTTCGATTTCCTTTTAAAAACGATTACTTTCTAAGGAACATGTAGAATGCCTATGAAACACCTACCTTACTGACATTTCCAGGATTGTTTGCACCATTTTCTGTTTTCTTGCTTTTTTACATTAAAAGTCACACAACACAACATTCACATTTTTTAAATCTGTTGGGGATCTCTTGGTTTCCCTCTGCTATTCCTTTTGTTTGAAGCGAGGTACTCAGCCTGACGACCACGACGAGGTAGATCCCCTCCGTCAGGAAAACCCCGAAGGGTAACCGAAAAATCACAACTGCACTAGCACACATTGCACAAATGCACATGCAAAGCACTACAGTAGCTGTTCAAAGAGGCCGCCGTTAACTTCGATGCACAAATTCACTCGGTTAACTAAAGAAGTCCGGATACGTGCAAAAAGTCCATGATTATTCCGGATTTGAACAGCTGCACCTTCAATTCGTTCACGTAACTGCTGCTCGTTGTCGATTTCCTGCTCGTACACAATCGCCTTCATGAATCCCCAAATACAAAAATCCATTGGATTCAAGTCTGGTGATCGCGGCGGCCATGCAATGGGCCCTCCTCTTCCGATCCAACGGTTGGGGCATTGGTCGTCTAAAAGTGCACGAACAGGTCTCGCAAAATGGGCTGGTGCACCATCGTGCATAAACCACATGTCATGCAGTACTTGTAGTGGCAAATTATCAAACAAAACATTTGTCAGAAAATACAAGTATCGTTCAGCGTTTAAATTTTCCGGTAGAATGTATGGTCCAATTAATCGATCTCCATAAACTCCAGCCCAAACATTGATGGAAAACCGACGTTGGAAATTAAACCGCCGAACAGCATGTGGGTTCTCATCGGACCAAATATGGCTGTTGTGTCTAAAAAAAAAAACAAAAATTAGAAATATTCACAATTTTGGCGAAGGCGTTAGGATTGACATAGCCAATTTTATAATAAATAAAAAAGATAATATGGAGGAGAGAAAGCTATAAGTAAGTAAAAATTTACATACGTGTTTAAAACCCCAGCACGTGTGAAGCAGCATTCGTCTGTCCAAAGAATGTTGAAAACAAAGTTTGGGTCTTGGGCGATTCGATCACGTAGCCAAGTGCAGTAGGTCATTCTCACCGGAAAATCATTTGCTTCTAATGCTTGGACCTTTTGTATGTGATAAGGGTGAAGGCCGTTTTCCCTTAGAATCCTCCATGCCTGTAAATAATTGTATTGTTACATTTTAAATTTTATGTAGGTATTAGGTGCAAGCAAAGACAATCCCATCACATGGGATAGTCTTTGGTAGAAGTCAGTTTTATTGGTTTTATTTTACTTGCCTTGTTCTGAGATATTCCCAATCTCCTTGCAATAGCTGTAGTGCTTATGGAAGGTTGCTCTTCCACCAAATCAAGCACTGACTCAACATCGTCCATGTTCATTTGCCCTCCAGGCCCACCCCTTCGAGCTTGCAAAACACCAGTGTTTCGCATACGTTGTACAATGTTCACGAAAGTACGTGGGTTAGGCATATTTGCCCTGTTAGGAAAACGAATACGGTATTCTGCTGCAGCTCGATGTGCACTTTCATCGCATCTCCCGTACATTATAACCATGTCCGTTAACTCGGCGTTCGAATACTCCGGCATTTTCACAAAGACGCTGAACGATTTGCCGCGAAAATCAAGACAAAACTGGGAAATAACGCCATGTTACATTCGCAAATGCCCTCCGTCGGCTACTAGCCAAACTTGAAAAGGTTTGTTCCAACAGGGCCAATAACCGTGCTCAAGCACGTTCAGCGCATGCGCACTACCCCGCTGGCTGTTCCAACTGAATTATGTACCTACCGACACGGGACGATACACGCACTGTTCCAGCCGATTTATGGATCATTTGTGTATCGTCCTTGTACGATAAAAACGGTGCCTGGTCTAAAGCAATAACCGCGTTGTACTGACATGCGCAATGTAGTCATGTGACAGAGATAAACAATAACCTCATATTTTTGTTTTTACGTAGATGGTTTTAAATCGATGGCTGGGATCGTGTTTTTTATTTCTTGTTGGTTTTTGGCTTGTTGGGTAGGGCGGGGAATCGTTGAACAATAATTTTTTAGAGTGAAGAGTGAGGTTAGCCCACCGAACATTCGGTTAGCCACATATTAAACACGCAGGTTAGGTGCGGTCGCAAAACGTGATTTGGTCGATTTGATTCACAATCCGTTCCATCTGAAATTTTCTTTGGGATCGCACATGAACGGTGCAAAACTAGCGCATGCGTTCTTTAAGGGTTATCATCTAGTTCATGTACAGTTCTGTGACGGTACGTAAATTCGAGTTGGAACAAATGATCCCAAAGAAAATTTCAGATGGAACGGAAAAATTGTTCAACGATTCCCCGCCCTACCCAACAAGCCAAAAACCAACAAGAAATAAAAAACACGATCCCAGCCATCGATTTAAACCTATCTACGTAAAAACAAAAATATGATGTTAATGTTTATCTCTGTCACACGACCATACACTGCGCATGTCAGTACACGCGGTTATTGCTTTAGACCAGGCACCGTTTTTATCGTACAAGGACGATACACAAATGATCCATAAATCGGCTGGAACAGTGCGTGTATCGTCCCGTGTCGGTAGGTACATAATTCAGTTGGAACAGCCAGTGGGGTAGTGCGCATGCGCTGAACGTGCTTGAGCGCGGTTATTGGCCCTGTTGGAACAAACCTTGTATGTACAGTTAGTTGCCTAGCTAGGAAGTTATGAAATGACGAACGGGGCAACGCGGAGCAGTCGAAAAAACGTTTCATAGACTCGACCGGGCCGATACGTCGCTTAATTCATACCGCCGAGGCTTCAGAACAATAAATCCTTTATCTATGCTTCAGAAGAGGTTAGATGGTGGACAAGAATTCATCAGAGGAGCTCCGGGGGTATTAAGGGAGACGGCTTGTGGTGTCGCGGTAATGAGCTTTCCGCGAGAGTAGGAGCCGGTCCGGATACGAGCTAAGGTAAGGGGAATCTAATAGCGCTGCATCTGTACAGATTCAAATCGATTGTTATTTATGTATTTTTTAAATTTGTTTGAGTAAAAAGGTATTTTCACCGTTCCTAAATCAACGGCAACACCGCGGAAAATCACTTCAGCTGTCAGTACCTTCAGAAGCCAAATTGGATGACGTCATTAAAGGCGGGGATTTACAGGGAAAATAGGGGTCTTTACCCGTTTTTTTAAAGATCGTAAAAAAAATCTAAAAATATTTTTCTATGTTTTCTTAAGCCACCCTGCGCACGTGGTAAAAATTTTTGTACTAAGTCATAGTTAACCCTGTATACTTATGGATCACTGTTCCGAAAATCGCCTTAAATTTCTTTAAACATCTGCAAAAGATCATAGAAGGACGGAGACGCGACGAATAATTAAAAAATTGATCGACTTACCTGAAAGGATGATCAATTTTAATTATTCGAGCGTCGTAGTCCTTCTATGATCTATAATAACCCAGCCCTCCCTTGATCCTCGGCGATTGTTAGCTCGCTCAAAAATGAACTGATTACATCGGGTTTATAGGGGCCCGGCTGGTGTTTTTTCTTTAAACCGTGTGCGTGACTCACATAAAAGTGTTACCTACCAAAGATCATAGAAGGACTACGACGCCCGAATAATTAAAATTGATCATCCTTTCCGGTAAGTCGATCAATTTTTTAATTATTCCACGGTATCTTCAGCATTAGTGTAAAAATTATTACCATCAGATCAGCATTAATGTGTTGCTCAGAATTCTGTATATGGGTTTTATATGCAATACTAATAATACGAGCCTTAATTGACCGTCTCAAATCTTCAACTCTCTGCCTATAGTAGTGGGTTTTATATGATTTGTACATTCCGAGAGCCTTTTCCTTAAGATAGATGTGCGAGATAATTTCTTCGGTAAACCAGTAGGGAAAACGACGGCGTCTTTTGTTTTTGTAGGCACCCAAGCACTAGGGATAGGTATTATTCAACATCCCATAAAATGAATCCCAACACAAGTTAATATTCTCATGAACAGATACAATCGTATAATAAAACATAGTTAATTTTACGAAAATTAACCCGAAAGTTATTTATATGGCGAACAGCATTATCGAACTCCACCATTAAACAAGTACAGACCTCGGGGCGCCACCAACTCGAGGAGTGCCCAGTTGTGGCCGTGCTGAAACCACGGCAGGCTTACAAGGGCCTATACACAATACTCCATTTATTAACGCCTGTTTTACAAATAACAATTTTCATCCAACAAATCCCCCAATAAATCTTGCATTTATTTTTCTGAGAACTTTATTTGAAATAAATGATTGATTTGATTGATTTTTTGATAGGGTAACTTTGTGTAACATTTGAGATCGATGGCCTACATTGGAAATCTTGGAAATTTCTTGTGAGGTATCGGTATCTTGCACATTTTTCACATTTTTAAAATTTTCTAGTATGCTATAAATAAAAAAAAGTGTAAAGAGAGCACACAACAAACCATGGTTTTTTTCAAAATTCTGATAAACTAGCTTTAAAGCAAACAAATTTCATTAAGATTTTTTTTTGGTAACTCTTGAAACAAAAAAGTTACATGCCGAAGAAATTTCGGCGATTTTCGGGATTTTGAAAAATATCTCGGAAAGTAGGCTATGGATTTCAAGTGTGTTTTTACGCAAAGTTAGCTCATCAAAAAAGCTTTTTTTTTTCAAATAAAGTTCTCAGAAAAATGCATATTTGTCAAGATTTTCTCGAGTGGCCCTTCTTAACTTCTCCAGAGAAAACTGCATCATCCTGGTTTTAAGCTGGTTTTTTCATTTCAAAAACTAAGGATATAATATACCCGGAAAAAGTTTCTCTTTTTGCTATGCGAAAACACAATTCTATTATACTTAGTTTGTGTAAATAGTGCAAAAAGTGCATATTTGTTGCAAGAGGCATGAAGTTTTCAGCTCGAGACGCAGTCTAGGTAACTGATGGACAAACTTCATTTCAAGTAGGTATTTTTTTGAATTTTGTTTTCTTCATTGCCTGTGAAGTCGAATTGTTGTGAAATTTCCGGTACTGGTACTTTTAAATTGAAATTTTACTAAAATTATTTATACCAACAGGTTGAACGGAGCATTTTCCGTTATAATATCTTATAAAGAATCTAGTGTGACTGGTAGATTGGGGACGAAGGGATGCATTTTTGCGATACATTTCTACAAAATTAAAACTTCTAATTTAACCGTTTATTACACAATGATCGGGGTTTGTTTGTCTTGCTATCGGGAATTTTCACAGTTATGATAGAATCCATGTCGTTAATATAATTTATTGGTAATTTCTGTAACTCGTCGCTGCGGCATGCTCCTGCAATGCCAAATACTGCAACTATCTAGAACAATATAAGATAACAAAGATGTAAAATTGTGAGTGTAAATGTAAATACAAGAAAAAGTGATAATGGGTATAAGCACTCAATGTTAGAAAACAAAAAAAAAACTAGTAACCGCATACACGTGTTTCATACTATTTGGCAATCATCATTACGGTGTAACATCAACCAAATCAAAAAGATAGGAATGAGTTGGGAAGCAACAAATGAAGTCCAGGCCAGGATTTACATTTACACTCACAATTTAACATCTTTGTTGTCATTGTATCTTGGGCTATGAAGATTTCCACGCAGGTCGCTTTAGAAGCCTCCGTGGCGATATTAGTACAAGCTCCGAATTGGGGATGTGCTAATTGAAGCTGCAAATGTGCTGTTGGCTCCTGCCTGGACTTTTGTTGCTTTTGTTGCTTCCCAAATCATTCCTCTCTTTTTGATTTGGTTGATGTTACACCGTACTGATGATTTCTAAATAATATGAAACACGTGTATGCGGTTACTAGTTTTTTTTTTGTTTCTAACATTGAGTGCTTATGCCCGTTATCACTTTTTCTTGTATAACAATATACACAAGTAAGTATAGGTATAAAGTTAAAAATCGTCCAAGTGCGAGTCGAAATCGCACACCAAGGGTTCCGTACCACCGTACAATATTTAACACTACATATTTTTAAAAAATACTTTAGTAAAAAATATAAAAAAAAGAAATAAAAAAGTTTGCCCCAGAGCGGGGTTTCGAATGCCGGATCTCTGGGTTATGAGCCCAGCACGCTTATTCGTTGTTATAGCTGCCATACACACTCTGTGAAAATTTCAACGATTCAAAAGATACAGCCCTATAAGGCATAGTTGGTGTCCCGTGGGGTTTTCTAAAATATTGAGCCCCCAAAGTCTCAAATCGCTACGAAATTTGGAAATTCTCCACACTTAAACAATACCAAATGTCAGTCGATGTTTACAATAATCGGGCTCAAATGGCCGAACGACTTTTTCGATCGGGGGGCGCTTTGGCAGGCGAGAGGCCCGTATCCGTCGGCGGCCCCACGCGAAAATTGAACTCGACCGGCGCTCCCCCTTCCAATCACTAGCCATTTTTCCCGAAAAAAACGGGAAAAAAATTCCGGGGGCCGAACGGCTCTCTCGATTCGGACGCCCTTCAATAGGGTTGTTGCCCATGAGCTCGGGCGGCCGTACTCCCAATTTGGGCTCGAAATATCGAAAACTGCGTCCTGTAGACGACAGCATAAGTACACGTATTACTACACAGGAGCGGGAACCATAACAAGGCCTATGGTCCGGCAGGGCCGGTAGGCGCTTGTTAACAAGGATGATATACTGGGTGTTCCTAAATTATGGTGCCAACGTAATACGATAGGTAGAAAATGTCATTTTGAACAAACGTTTTTTTATAAACGTGGGAAAATGCATTATAAAAAGTTACAGGGTTATACGGCTACAGTTTCAAAAACATATTTTTCGCAAAAACTTCTACAGAAGTTATGCAATTTAAATGAAACTTGGTGCAGTCCTTTAGTCGATGAAGTGCAACAATTTTCTTTCTTTAAAAACAATTTATTCCCATCGCCCAGAGGCAATCGGTTTTATACTCATAACTTTTTTGGGGTTATCTTTTTGGTCTTGCAGGTTCATCATTTTAGTGCACCTTTTTATTTTGCAACAAAAGCGTACTCTTGTTTTATTACGATAAAATCAACCGTTTGCGCTGAAATTCGCAAAATGTGCCCCAAAACACATGTTGAAAGTTCAAAAAAAAAACATTTTCATCTATCGCTTTCAAATATTACAGAATAAATGTACCATATAAAGTGACAAAAAATTCCCTATGAACAATGTATCAAAAATTGTTTGCTTTCAAAATGGAACGGATTGAGCTCGACAAAATTTTGACACTTACAAACGTACAATTCATCTGTAACATTTAAATGAGGTAGCAGATAATTTTATTTTTCGAACTTTGGAGACAACAGGTGTTTTGGGGCACATTTTGCCAATTTCAACCCAAACAGTTGATTCTATCGTAATGGAAAAAAGTACCTACACTTTTGTTTCAAAATGAAAAGATGCACTAAAATGATGAACCAAAAAGATGACCTCAAAAAAGTTTTGAGTATAATAAACCCATTGAGCTATCCTGCCCCTCCGGCTCTGGGCGATTTGAATAAATTGTTTTTTCACGTAACTGTTGCACTTCAGCGACTAATAGACTGTGCCAAGTTTAACTTAATTGCATAACTGCTATAGTAATTTTTGTAAAAAAAAAATGTTTTTCAAACTGTATTTTTATCATCCTGTAACTTTCACTTTATAGGAAACTTTTCGTTCAAAATTACATTTTCTACCTGTCATATTATATTGGCACCATAATTTAGAAACGCCCTGTAGATCTTCTGGGACTATAGGAACTGAATTCTTAGTTACTTTACAATCAATATAATATAACAAACGACTATTACAGTTTAGGACACCATTAAATTGCAACAGTTTACCTACATATTTCAGCGAATTGTTTAATTCTAGGACTTTTTAAAATAAGGGGACCTAGCATGTCACAGTCTATCGCATAGGAAAAGTGAAGCCTTGAGGGGAAGTTTGTTTTCTGTAGACTCCAAGGAGACCACATAAGTGGGCTGGTACAAGGTTATGTTATATATGTCAGTGTCCAACTGCCATCAGGTTTTATGTGATAGATAGTGCCATAGATTCTAAAGGAGGCAAAAAATTTCCCATCATAATTCACAATTTTTAAGTTTTATAACTTCCAGATACTCAGATGTGACAATTAAAGAATTTCAACTATACAATAAATTTGTTTCATTTGACAGTTGCCATATTCTGTAAATAATGTAGACACAACATTGTCAAGTCTAATTTTTAGAAATCATGGAAACCATTATTAATTTTTACTAACAATCAAAGTACCTGTTATATTCATAGATTCTCCAATAAAATGGCATACTTGGCATCACTGATACTATTAGAATGGGGAAAGAAGGCCTCACTTTGGAAAGTATAATGCTGGGTTCCCTTATTTTAAAGAGTCCCTGGATGTGTCAATTAATGGTAATGCGGCCGCCTGTAGTAGTACCAATAATTAATTGCAACCAGATTTTTCCTGTATCACCTTTAGTAATCCTACAATTCCCATTACGTGGGCATTACGTATAAGCAGGTAGTTCAAAACAAAAATCGTATTTCCTAAATTTTAAATTATTAAGCAGGTAGCTTCAGGTCTTTTTTAAAGAGGTTTTATCTACTACTACAAGTTTATTTTAAGTTTGTGAGGTACCTTGGGAGATAAATAAAATTACAAAAATTTTATAACGAAAACCCAGAAAGACTAGATGATTAGAACGACTAGACCTAATCTTATTAGTCCATCCCGAAATCTGTGAAATTTCTTTGGCTAGACGTAGATACATTCAACAAGGGAAGAAAGTTCAAGTATAAATATTACAATTGGATTGAGGAACCTGGTAAGAAGGTGCAATAGCGACAAATTCTTAAATGAGCAAAATCGGCACTGACTTACCATACTTATTACCTACGTAAATTCGTGGAAATTATTGCTGGAAATCAATTTAAACTTAAAATAAATTTATTTAATTTGACAGTTGCCATATTCTGCACTGCACTGATAATATTAGAATGAGGAAAGAATAGGCCTCACTTTGGAAAGTATAATGCTGTGCTGGGTCCCATTACTTTAAAGAGTCCCTGGTTTAATTAAATTACATTTAGAATTGGAGAAGTTGTTATTAAAAAATTCGGGCACATTAAAATCTCCCAAAACAATAATCTTACTGCTATCAAGTACAGAATCAAGGAACATAAAAATCAATGAAACCTTCAAGGTCATAAAAAGACACGGAGGGTGGAATATAAACAACAACTATATAACAAACAAACGAGTTTACAATCAATTTATAGCCAACAATATCAAGAGGAACTTCACTTCTCAAAACCGAAAAATCAAGTGACTGGACCATATACCTATTCACGCTTAACGCCCAAAAATCTCCGCAGCCCTTCCATGTACCGGTTAAAACAAGATCCCTGTCGCAACGATAAAGATTGATGACGGAATCCTGTAACCACGTTTCTGAAGCTGCAATGATCTCATAGTCTTCGGAAGCAACAGCATTCAGGAAATTGTGTGTCTTGGAGTTCAGGGTTCAGGCCTCTAAAATTCTGGTAACAGTAAACAATTGACTCGCAATTGGATGTCCCACCTAGTTTAAAGTGTCCCTTAACGTACCTAATTTGTTAATACCTAAATTAGGCTCTCCGTTTTTTAGGCGCTCATCGAGTTGCTTCTTCGCATCCCGATAATACTGTGGTTGTGTCCTATCAGAGGACAGAAATATGTGCCGAAATTGACTTGAGTTCTTTAAAACCTTGGAGTTGGATAACATCTCCCTGACAAGAACTACGTCATCCAAAGTAAGTTTGAGCAGGCGAGATCGATTATTATAAGGAATGAATTTACCCAGACGATGTACGGAGATACCTACTGTCAGTCCGGATCTGTGGAGCAACTAGTGATAAGATGTTTTTCACCTCTGCCTTTTCTTCAGATATCTTTTGACATTGAGGGGTACTGTTCCTGAAGGCCAACAATTATTATATTTTTTTACGAATAGTGCGCTCTTCCAACTCATGTATAATATCTTCGAATGACTCATCTGATATTGAGTTCGATATATTAGCAGAACTAATTTGACTTTTCATTTCTTTAATTTCAATCTGAAGCAAAACTAGAGCAGACTTCAGAGATTTAAAGTCTTTAGCGATCTTATCGCAGCCTGACCAGTCCCACGAAAAGAACTTCTTAGAGTTTATAGTTGCAGTGTATTGTTGCCAGCTGCAGGTCGCAATTTTATGTCACACTTTCCTAGAAATATAGGTACCTAGGTATTCCATAAGAACAAGTGGATATGTGGATGTGACAAATTAAGTGGACTGTTTTGTTTTCCCTGTTTACTGTTTTAAAATTTGAGAATATCAGCAATTTTAACGAAAAAGTTATAGAACATTATATTTCGGAGAAAGACAGAAGACTAGACTTTACATAATACACTCCTGGGCAAAATTAACGCACCAACATAATAAATTCCCACAAAAATTTCATTTTTTTGAAATAACCTAATGGAAACTAAATGAAAAGCAACAAATTGCATTATTTAGTTAGTTTGAAAGTACCTATTATACGAAAAATGCCAATTGTGCAATTTAACTGAAAGAAAATTAACAGTCCTTAAAATTAGTTGGGAAAAGGGAATAACAATTATTAAATGGTTGGAAGTATTGTAATATTAATAGCGTGTGTTACCTCCTCTACATCTAATTACTGCATTTATACGCCTAGGCACGCTTCTAATCAAATTTTGAATCATGTCCTGTTTAATGTTTTCCCACTCTGTAAAAACTGCATTTTCGAGTTCTCTCAGGTTGGTAAGTGCAGGTATATATATCACTTCATATGTATCTTTTAAGCATGTCCTAGAGATGTTATATGGGATTCATGTCCGGACAAATGGAATCTTTGGAGGGATATTGCATTGCACGAATCTTTCTCCTGGTCTCCGCCAGACTCGTTCGCGACCGTCCGGAGATTTTAGGCTCACCCTAGTTTCATCCTTGAATAAAACTTGTTTTCAATCATTTAGAGACCAATTACGATGATCTCTGGCAAAGCGCAACCTGGCAACTCTGTTCTGTCTGGTAATCAGTGGTGCAATTGCCGATTTTCTACTTGCCAGTCCAGCCCAGCAGCGGGATTCCGTGCACTATCGAATTCTACTTATCGTCAAAAGAGATACGAGTGGGCAGCCTGTGCTGCACTTTTCTATCGACATCTGTGACGATACGTAACCGATATTCGCTTCAGAATTCGATAGGCAGAGAGGTGTCGCTTAGATAAAGAGCAATTATTTTAACAATAAAAAAATCGAGCATTTCGTAAGTTAGGAGCACAAATCTGTAAATTAAACGAATAAATTTATTATTAATATCTATATAAAGTATATAAAAGGTCTTCAACTCGCGGATCTTTAATATAATTTTTAAAGATGCGCTTGCACAGCTATACGGGAATCAGCTTTGATTTTTCTAGGGTTTTCGGTTTTTGTTGACTTTTTTGTCGCAAAAGTGCAATGGCGGACCCGTATCTAGCTAAGTAACTATGTATAAAAAACATTAACTTACTATTTGAACTGTTTACTGTTTATGTAATAATAGTGTTCTTCATATGTTGGTGCCAAAATTGCTCTGTGACCGATAAGTGCAGGGAAATTTGAATTTTCCATGAATTCCTTTTTAATTGCATTTTTTTTCTCCAGCAGTTGTCGAAAATCGTATCCATTCTTGCCCCAATACAGATACAATAGCATTTGTTACTTCATATATGCAAACTGAGACAGTCATCTTTTGTGATATTGACAAATTCTAGCTTTGTCCTATAACCCTTTTTGGTAGGTATATTATACACTTAGGTTGAGAAGTGAGCCATTATTTACCGAGCATTTTTATATCCTGAGGCGCGTATAATATGCGAGGTAAATAATGGCCTTCTCAACCGAAATAATAATAATAATTCTCACCCTCACAATACTCCAAACTAGGAGTACCCCAGAAGCAACCACATGCTTGTGCGGGGGACGGGGGCAATTACTATTATTTTGTCTTCGTTGCCATTTGCGAAGTCGTTTATATAGAATTTTTTTTACTACTAACATTGAAATATTGCCATATTTTACATATTATTTGAATAGATTTAGCCTGGGAGTTCAGTTGTCAAGCTGACAAAATGAAAATAATTTTTAAATGTCATAGGTATAGAAAATGTTTCATTATTTACCTAGGTATTTTTTTATTATCATTATTTACCTAGGTAGAGAAATATTACTTCTCATTATAGAGGAATGAGGTAAATAATGGTGATTTATCAGGTTAGTAGTAAAAAAAACTTTAAATGGGAGTGTAAAGCTACCGGGTCATTGGTCCTATCTAGTAGTGCCTTTGTCAAACGAAATATATGTTTAAAAGAAACATCTTCTAATGAAATGGGATCCGAATTATTTCTCCCTTGCTTTGTGAAAACCTAGCAACTATAGTTACTAGGTTTTAACGTCGTTGTATGCATAAATGACATCCTTGTAAAAAGATCTACCTGGAAATAGTATTTTTGTTATCCTAAGATTTATATAACCAGGGATACATATACTTTTAAATCCTTAGTAACTGTGGTTTAATCTATTTATTCCTGTATGAAAATCAAGCAAGTTGAATTACTATTTTCTGAAACGGTTTGAAATAGGTAACATTATGATGCGAGGCTACACCCAAACCTAGTAAGCCTTAGTTACTAGGTTTTGCCGCTGTAAAATATAACAGTTTTGAATAATTTTGCGTAGTAACTCTCAGTTGCTAGATTTCGTCATTTTAATTGAGTCACATATTTATGTAAACTGTGGTGCAAGTTAACAGTCGGTAGATACAAGTTGCAGAAATTTAAGAGCAAATTGTACAAATCTACTTCAAGAAAATGAGGAGCCGTACCGCAGAAATATTGCAATGGCTAAAAAAAGTAAGTAATATTTTTTTTGTCGTACGATCCGAAAAATACCTAGCTATTTTACGGACTCATTTAAGTCCATAAAATTCTTCTTTTTCGGCCTAGTCCCTAAATGAATGAATGATATGACAAAATTTTCAAATAAACAATACTTGTTCCTACGATATCAATTTCTAAGCCAACTTTTTCGAACATTATGATTTCAAAAATTATGGAAAATTTGCAAAAAGCGTTCTGAAGAATTATTGTAAAAAGCGTATAACAAAATTTTGGGAGCCTATGAATTTAGTTGCCGAGGCCTCCGGCCGAGGCAAATAAACCACATGAGTCTGGTGTGTTCGGGTGATTTATTCATAAATACATTAATTTTAACCACGTCATCGGGAAGGAACATATGCCGAAAACGCAAACAATAATATAACAAAAATATTTTTTGCTGCATGTTTAAATAATGGGGCAATTTATCCCAAATCCCGAGTAACGAGGCGCACCTGAACGCATGTGGCTACGACGTTATGCTGAAGCACATGGCACCGGCCGCGACGTTGCCATTATTTATTTATAATTTAATTACGAAAAAATATTCAGTTTATGAATTATTTACCTAGTTTGATATGACAATAACAGGGTGTTAGCACACCTTGGTGTTCAGCATCTAACTCGAGAGACCCTTATCACTACACTTTTCACATAATAACAATACAAGAGGCCTTCATAATCACACGCACTCAGTGTCTACAGAGGGTGGAAAATACTGAAACCACAAAAGACTGAAACTGTTTCTGAAATTCGATAGATTTTGAGATTTAAGACAAAAGTTTTATTAAAAACAACGGGGGCGTTCCATCCGCATTCCACAACTATTATTTATTACGCCAAACTTGTCATTGTCAAGAGGATCTGCTGCCGGTTTCTATTGTATATGGCGCCATCTCGTTGGTATTAACGTCGCCGAATCTGTGGTAGAGCTCTCAGTCACCCTCTGTGTGTTCAAAACCGAAAGTCTACAGCGCGCTTTATGACACGGTAACTAGCGAACCTTTCTAATAGATGGCAGCACGTACTACAGAAACCAGCGTTGTCTACATTCTGTAGGTATATTCGGTACTCTTTGCTTTTTTACCAAAACGGTTCTCTAGACAAATACGGAAATGATAGACATACCTAATAATGATCCTTCATGGAGAATGCCTGCAGAATGTCAGTCAAGCTACCGCGGAACTATTTAGAAGTTGGAAAAAGAAATCCAGGCTCAGCGCGCCACCTACCCAGATAGCACAGAGACATCTTAAAGAAGTCTTAAAGACGTCTTCGTCAGACATTACCTGTCTTAAAGACATCTATTGACGCCTTACATACGTCTTAAAGACGTCTTAGTTACAGCTTGTGTGAAAACTAAAGATGTCTTTAAGACATCTTTCAAAATCCTTTTTTAGGTCTAAAACGACCTAAAATCTACATCTAAAAGACGTTAATTCCAGATGTAATTGGGATGTTTATGATGTTTACTTATTAAAAATTCTAATTATAAATATAATATGTAGTAAAAAATATACTTTGAGATTTAATTTAAATCGCTTATTAGGTTTTTAGTAAAAATTGTAGTAAAAATTATAGTATTAACCTCTTACAATTCATCGATTATTAAGTGGGTAATCCCATATTTTAAGGAAATTTTGCAGAAATAAAAAAGTTATTAGGATTTTTGTTTATATTACCTTTTCTTATATTATTATATACTTATATATATGGCTAGTTAAAATATTTAAGCATTAATATTTTTTCTTAAAATACTTCTATCACTGGCTCTCTTAAGCCACACTTGAATCGCCACTTCTACGTCACTTCTATTTTGGCTTATATTAGCTTTCTCTGCAGCATCTGCAGCAAAATAATAATATATTGCATGTGAATTACCAATTTCAAGCAGTTATGCCATATCCTTTCGGACGTTTCGCTGGTCATAGTTGCTAACATCTTCTGTGAAACATGAAACCAAGAATCATACAAGTGGAGCCTGAAGATGCTTGTAACGTCGACCAATGAAATGTCTGGAAGAGTAGATTCCACAGGCGAAGGGACAATAGCCTGGAAATTAATATATTATGCAAGTTTTTGACAGCTATGAAAGCTCCAAATAACTGAATCGAGGTATTATTGATACTGAAAAAATATCGATAATGTTGATGCTTTCGAAACGTCAATTATCGATATTATTGAGAGCATCAATACCTACAACACTTTTACTTTTCAAAAACCAAGAAAAATTATTATAATTCTTAACTCTGTATAACACTCAGAAATATTGCTACAACTATACATATAGGCCAGGCGACAAGTAGTTCAATAAGGAAATAATTAGTGGAAAGCTGGAAATTGCTTTAATCGCTTTATTTGGACCCAGATATTACTCTCCCAAGTTTGCCCCCTCGAGCGAAGTCGGCGTTGGCCCTTCTGGCCCTAAGAAAGTACCATTTTTCGTTTTTTGCAAATATCTCCCAAACCATTAACTTTATCAACAAAATACCTTTTATAAAAAATAATCCAGAATAAATTTGCTACAAAAAAGTTCCTTACCGTTTGTCTCTAATGTGAACCGTTACGATGCTACGACCATTCAAAGTGGAGTCCTTTTTGATTCTTGTGGAAAAGTTATGGAAATCATATGCCATAATCAATGTTTCTACATGTTATAAATATTTGTCAGCATTCCAGGTGCACAAGCTGTTAACTTGTTACAAGTATAACAGCTTTTCAATGTAAACAGCTGTGGCAAAGTACCTACGATTAGTATTATTTTAGTGAGTATTATTGACATAAAATCACTCTTTTCCACCCCACCTGGCGGTAGAGTAAATGACGCGTTTTTTTAAGTGGTGTCCCCAGGAGGTCTAATCTACTGTTCAAATGTCTGCCTCAATTTCTCCGTCATCGCTTTCATCGTCTGCATCGGTACATTATTTGTCCGACGTCACAGGGCGTTCAAGACTAACATCGATATCTCCGTCACAATTATCCATATCATCTTCCTCGGCAGCATTTGTACCTGACCGTCCCATACAATTTCATGCAGATTCTGGAGCATCGGAGGCCCGTTTTCCTGCAACCAAACTCTGCGTTACATCCTTTCGAAAATTTGCAGGACAGATATTACCTATTGTACTGTAGTTATTTATCCTTACCTTTCTAAACATCAACTCCGATATAGATTTTCACGCACAGCACAGCTAATATTTAAACGAAAAGCTACTTTCATCAACGGCAAATCGGCAAGAAAAACCAGCAGAAAACGACGGTCGTGACTTGACATTTGTTTTAATAACAATGATGGCCGCCGCCCGGCCGCCTCGCGTCGGCGCACAAACATAGAACTAAAACAGAAAAAGAAGGGATTGGTGCTAGCTTTCGGCGCATGCGCACATAGAAAAGCTGTAAAAAAATAGAAGATGCCAATCGTTGGCACAGGCTCATGCGACTGTGGCGATTGTGGTCACGTAAAAAAGCCGCTTTTGGAGTGAGAGATGACAGATAAGGTCTTCTTTCTATTTCCTTTCGCATGAGCCGCTTTTCGGAAAAAACTGATGGAATCAGAAATTATTATTATTTTTATGTTTTTTATAATATAAAATTTATATTTTAGTATAGGTAGCTAGGTACTAATTACCTATGTATAAATAAAAATATAATATAATTTATTAATTTCTAGTGTTAATCTCATCAAAGATAATGTCTTAATTAATAGAAAATATATTGATGGTTGGCCAATGCCAATATGTATTTAAGACGTCTTTAAGATTTCAAAATATGACATCTTAAGGACATCCAACAACAGACGTCTTTAAGATATCTTTTTTGAAGCTTAAGACGTTCAGACTATTATAGGTTTTAATATGGACGTCTTAAAGACGTCATGTGCTATCTGGGATATCGGCAGGTAGCGAAACTAAGTACGAAACCACCACGACGTTTCATTACGGGAATGCTTTCTACGAACGAAGTAGTGTCAATGAATGCGACATGGGACATAACCTTTAAAAATATCCAAACCAAAATACGGAGAATGTGCATTGTGAAATACGGGAAACAATAACATCACAAAAAGACCCAAGAGGCCCAAACGTATTTGCAAACTATTTATAATGCGTACCTATTATGTGCGACTAGTGAGGCGGAGTGCGAGAAACGAAAGGAAATTCACAGTGCACTCTGCAGAAACTTGGCAAGGACGTCGATGGAGGAAGGCAAGGATCTACGCCGCAAACACCAACGCGCCGCGTGCCGGAAATTCTCATCCACGGGCAATCGCCAGGCTCCTTTTGCGGAGTTCGGGCTACACACATCCTCCTACTCCTACCAACGACTGCACGACAAGGGTTGTGACAAACAGAAGTCAAGAAAGTTAAGGACTTTTAACAACCCATCATCCCTAACTCGCCCAGAAATAATACTAAGACTCGGTTACACATCAGGCTATACCCGGTAACATACCTAAAGGCAGGAAAAGAAACTAGAAAAAGCTGTAAAGATTGAAAGGTGGAAATTAGAAAGATTCAAGTACTTACGACTGAACCAATGTCACAGAGGAGGACCACCCTCACGGCGACGACTCTATTGCAAATATGGATCCCTAGTAACAATGAAAAGCAAACATAACTAGAAATAAAGGAATGAGAAGTGTGTCGTTGGTGATGGTAACCAACTTAAGCGGAAAGTAAGCAACTGTATCCCAGAGATGTTGGCTAATTTTGACGTTCTTATTTCAGAGGAAGCAGAACACTCACTACTCTAGGAGCGTCTTGGTGTAGTAAAAAGGATTATCAGTGAACTAGTGAGCGGAAATATTATTAGCGCCCCAAGCGAAAGTGAGTGAAGTTCATTTTATCGAGAAAAAAATCGTCTTCAGTGGTGTCGAGGTCCACGAAATCATGTAAGCCCCCTAGTTGAATAGGTACCTACTTTATAAAGCATCCAAAAATCAAAAGGTCACGTAATCAGTCGTTTAATTTATTTTTCTCGTTGGCATTTATTCCTTAAGGTGTCTCAGGGCAAAACTAACCGTTACAAGAGGTAAGCGCTAGGATTTGTCCATAATTTACGCAAGCATTTGGCGGAACATTCGCGTACAATACAAATAATTATGTACTGAAAACATTCCTTTAAATTTACGAAAGTTGCGTGCATCTGGCAACAATGTTGACGCACACAACGGCAAGCGTCGTCCGATGCCTCATGCGCCCTGAAAGCAATCCAGTGGCAGCCGTAAATAGAGAGCCAAATAGGTAAAAATGCGGTTTAAAAAAAATAATTCCGGCTTAAAAAAAAAGTTTGAATTTTTATAATTGCGATTTCGCATTCAGAGCATTTTTCCCTACCAACTGTTAAAATTAATGTAGTTATGAATAAATCACCCTGTATAATCCTATTCACACCCAGGTAGCAGACTGACGTTAGAATGCCGTGAAAAAAAGGTGATTTCATGACCGGGTACGTCATTGTACGAAAAAATGACGTACTTGGTACGTTAGTTTCGAGACGTCATTTTAACGAATATTTTGTGATGTATTAATGACGTCATTTTTATGGCTCGGTGAGTATCGGGCTCACAATTTTATTTTTACTCTTTTAAAATTACATATTTATTTATTGCACATATTATAGGCACAAGATGTTTACTCATTTTACTATAAACTATAGCAATATATTGCTTATTTTTAAAATATAAAAATTTAAGCCTGGTTCATACAGCTTCTTTATCTTTTAATTTTTCTTTATCTTTAAGAAATATTAAATGTCATTGGTCAGTTCAAATCAAGGGACAAATGCCATTGGTTATTTCTTAAAGATAAAGTAAAATTAAAAGATAAAGAAGCTGCATGAACCAGGCTTTAAAATAAAAAATATTTTGTAAATTACAATACAGAATATAAAACAATAAATAAATATAAAATACGTACATCTCTTAAAGTAATTTATTTTTAATTATTTATTATTATTCCTTTATTGTTCTATAACAAAATCACTGTTATATAACGAGACGTGAATGTAAATGTACCTATTGCATTTTATAATTTCCCGCCCAGGAACACACACAGGCGCATGTGCAGTAGCGTCGCAGCTCATTGGTGCGATCTACCGTCGCCGCTTTCTGTCTGTGGTTCGGGCCTGCGCGGCGACCGCGCGCCAAGCATGTGCATTGTGCATGACCTAACCTGTCTTTTAGAATAAATTTGTTGAGTGTTTGGCTGTTTATTTTCCTGGATTTTCCCTCGCACCGTCGAGTAGCAAGGGCTTTAAACGAATTATATAAACGAGACAGAAACCAGCAGAAATTAAACTACGAAACAAACAACTTTTGATCGGCGTTCGCGTGGACTTCTGTGGCATTGGCATCTCAGTAGGCTAGCCAACATCTATCTTGTAAGTACAAGCAGTGACTCTGGTACAAGCGATTTAAAACAACTTTTTTCACTTAAGCCGCGTTTTCACGGGTCGACCTGAGTCGAACGACTATAATAGTTCGACTAAAAATCGAAAGTGTTATACATTCTTTCGACATGGTCGTTCGACTACAGTATTGATATTGTATTAAAACGCACTTTGGTAGGTATATACGTGTAAACCTACTCGTTAGATTCAGGTCGACCCGTGAAAACGGGGCTTTAGTTTTGCGAACAAACGTATAGGTACCTAAATACCTACTCTCAATCCTCAATATTTTAACAGCATATGTTTTATTACTAGATATAGTTATCTACTTATTTTCCTCGTTATTTTCTAGAATGTACGCAGTAATTGAATTTTCCCCTGAACAGGGTGGAGGCGTCAGCATTGTTAATAAAAAATGGCTTACCCCAAGAAAGCGTGAGGTATTTTGGCCTCCTTACAAAGAACAGTTTCAATTTATACGTTCCGTTAAAAAAGCAGAAGATATCAATACAGAAACCTGGAGATTATATAGAATAAAAAGGATTTTTTATGAAACCGGTATGTTTTTAAGTTATCATTATATAATATTATGTACCAATGGGTTGTAAATGAGTTACCCTAAAACAGAACTGTATTAGACCAATGACGATTATTGTAAAAGCATGCACACATTTTCAAATGATCATGCGCTGATCGAAAACCCAAAATTTTGATGTTTGTATTCTTAAGCATTTGCTTAATCTGACCAAATATGTAGGTATAGTTAAAATACTTTTTAATCTTTCTTAGATGACTACAATCAGGCTTTTTCTAAACTTAAAAAAACCGAAGAGACTTCAGATCTGCAGACAGAATATGATGACGATTTAGCTGAGGATATCACAAAAAAGAGGAAGAGATTTAAACCAAGGAAGTTGTTAGAATCTAGCGATGATGATGAAGAAGAATGTAATAAATACCGCCAATTGCCCCCACCATCACCTGTGAGGACAACATTGTGCAAAGGTAAAGTTTTGTTTTCTTTCATTTTTATTACCTCCAGTGTATGTGTCTGTAAAGCACTAGGTACTCGACTAGGTACTTATAAAAATATAACAGATATAAAAACCAAATGTAGGTTAGAATTGATTTTTCTACAACCGATAACAAAAGTAGACATTAAAGCATTGTTTCATTGTTTCAAATCAGTGCGCAAAGTACCTGTTCATTTCGAGGTTTATTTAAATTAATATTAGGGTGTAGGTATGTACTTTAGAATGATTTCCGCTTGCTTTTATATATGCTTAAAATAGTTGTATTAAAAAATATTGTATGCAAGTCTTGTAAAAGTGCCTTTAGCCTACCCGAATGATATTTTGACATGGCCTTTGGCCTCGTTAAAATACTGTCATTCTAGTGCACTAGTACCTAGTGCGTTGCACTATAAATTACTAGTGTTATTTTTTTGCAAATACAACCAATATTTTTGGTGAATTCCTCTTTTTTGATGTAATATACACATACACATATACATTTATCACTGTATACTAAGTAGTTTCAGTATACCTTTTCATTTTATTCATAGTTTCAACCACCAATGATCGCAACAGTTACATTGGTATCTCAGATGAAGAAACTCCACTGGCGAATTTTCTACAAACCCCAGTTTCAAACCCTGTTGTTTATTCGAATTCACAACCAAGAGTGTCGCTATCAGAAAAATCAGGTTAGTAAAATCTGTTTACAAAAGCCTGACCTGCAAATACCTATACTATAATTATTACTAACACATAATTACTTTCAGCGTTCCAAGTGATTTTGGAAAATATTTTGGAAGTAAAAAATCAGAACAAATTAATATTATCAAAGTTGTCTAGATTAGTAGAGAGAGAGAGCAAGTGAAGTTATTGTAACAAATTTTATTGTCAAGTGTCTAAATTTATCGTTTATTTCAGGTACCGTATTATTCATCTTTGGGAGGAAATAATGTTAATACCAAAACAAATAGAATATTAAAAGAAACTTTGAATGATGCATTTGCAGTAACGTTCAATTTCTATCGCAGAAATAAAAAAATCAGGCTTTTGTGGAATTAAAGTTATGCATTTGCATAGTAGGTAGGTATCCAATATGATCATTCCGCTCAAGTTGTACAGTATTTTTTTTCTACATGTAATAGTTACGAAACGGATATATTGTGTGAATGTGTATCACCAAATGGTATACCGTACGATTATAATGATTTGACTTTCTTAAAATATGTATATTTAACCAATATCTACATACATGATATTGTTAAAATTTATTTTTCTTAATATTTTTCAGATGCAGTGAAGTCTAGTTGTGAATGTACAACTGTCCAAGTAGAAGCAGCAATTAAAATCTGGTTAAAACATGCTGCAAAGAGATTAAAATTCAAATCTAAGGAACACCAAAAAGCACAAAATAGGAACGAAAGCCGTGAGTTGCACTTTAACCAATAGATGATGACTATTGTGCCAAAAGCATTTTCATATATGTAATTATAAAAAGGATTGGCTTCTTGTTTTAATAATGCAAAGTGAGATTTGCTTTAGATGTAGAGATATGTTTTTTTAAGTTGATTTTAGTAATATGAGCAATATGTCGAAAGACACTAATTTTAGTAAGTTTAAATATAAAAAAGAGATCCGTGCAAAACTTAGCAGAATGTAAGACAAAAACAAATTATGTTTTGAACCCTAACAATACTTCGAGCAATACTTCTTACGATAATTCAATCGAACTGAATAATGCACCAAATAATGTGACTTTTACTTCCTTAAATGAATCTAATTCATTAAAAAATTCTTCCCTAACAACTTTCGGGACACAACATTTACCACAAATTGTAGATGAACCAATAGAAAAGGATGATTCTGATATTGAGTCTGAAGTAAATATTAATGATAATAATTTAAGTATCCAACTTAGAAACTGGGCTCTTCGCAATAGTAAAATACCACTTTCTGCAATATCAGATCTTTTACATATTTTGTCTCCGTACCATTCAGAATTGCCTTTAGATGGCAGAACATTATTGAATACACCAGTTGCTGCACCTGCAAGTCGTTTTAAAAATTAGATAATGGGGAGTATGTTCATATAGGACTCGTTGAAAATCTTAATATTGTTATTTCGCAAAGTTTGCTCCTGAATCGTGATAGTAATGATGAATTATTGATATTATCATTTAATATAGATGGCTTGCCATTGTTTAATAATTCAAAATAAGCAAATTTGGCCGATTCTAGGATTAGTTAAGAATTTTAATTCCAAGCCTTTTGCTATCGGTATTTTTTATGGGAAGTCTAAACCTAAACCTCTTGAAGCCTACTTTGAAGATTTCGTTAAAGAGTTAGCTTCATTACTAGAATTTGGTCTGATTCTCAACGGTAAAAGGTACAAGATCCAAATTCACAGTTTTGTATGTGACGCTCCAGCGAAAGCTTTCATAAAATCTATAAAGAGCCACAGCGGATATTCGTCTTGTGATCGATGTACCGAATCAGGTGAATATTTCAATGGACGTATGATTTATCGTACAATAACAGCGCCAAAAAGATCTGACCAAACTTTTAGAAATCAAATAGATGAAGATCACCATTTAGGTACATCTCCATTGTTAAAGTTAAATATCGATATGGTTAATTGTTTCCCAATAGACTATATGCATTGCATTTGCCTTGGTGTTATGAAAAAACTCTTAATGAGTTGGATTAGTGGGAAAATATATGATGTTCGTTTAAATAATAGAAAAATTACTATCATTAATAATTACCTGTCAAGTTTGTGTTCTTATTTTCCTACCGAATTTAATAGAAAAATTGAAAGCCTTTCTGATATTGCACATTGGAAAGCTACTCAATACAGAACATTTTGCATTATGCTAAGTGAAAGGCATTTAAAAAATGTTGGTGGTGATTTAGCAGAAATTTTGATCAAAAAATTTGTTGTGCACTGTAAACAAATATATGGTCTTGAATATCTCATATATAATGTTCATATTTTAATACATCTTATAGATGATGTAAGGAAATTCGGGACCCTAAATAAGTTTTGCGCCTTTCCCTTTGAAAATTGTTTAGGTAAATTAAAAACTTTGGTTAGATCTCCAAAAAATCCTCTAAAACAACTATTTCGTCGACTAAAAGAGTTAAATGTCATACATTCATCACAAAATAAAAATAATATCACATATTCTATCGAACATAATGAAGGCCCTTTAATACCAAGACTTACAAATACTTGTCAACAATATAAAAAAGTGATAATACATGATACCCAGCTTTCAACAAAGTCGCGTTCCCTTGCTAACTGTTATTTCCTTACTGTTCACAACAAAGTCGTTCAAATAGGGAATATTGTTTGTATAAATAATAAATGTACTTTAATTGGAAGAGAGTTTATAGAATACCAGTCATTATATTTATATCCATTTGACTCTAGAAATTTACAAATTAATGTAGTCGATTTGTTGTCAGAAATTAACTTATATAATTTAACTGATTTTGTTGCTAAGTGCATGGTATTTCCTTTGATAAAAAAATCTGTTGCAACCCGAAAATTTGTTTCTTTTCCGCTGCTTCACGAGTTCAATTTGCAAAAGGATTAAGAACAATTTTATAATGTTATATGTAAGGTTTATATTTTATATATATAGTAGGTATCACAGACCTATATAGCCACAGACCTATATAGCTTAGGTCTGTGTAGGTATACTAAAACCCCAGAAAAGGACGAATCAGAAGTGGCACTTGCTTTCGGCGCCTTTGATGTCGCGGTTCCAATTTCCCCTCTCGCGCATAGGAAATGAACTCTCCGCCGTTGACATCTGCGCATTGGCCACGCCCACCGTAGTTTGGACAGAGTAGAACTTGCCCATTGCACGGCCAGGTCCGGGCTATAGAAAATTTTGTGTTTTATATAGCAAAATTAATTTTTAGAATAGTAAAGTTTTTCTGGGATTAGATCTAGTTAAATTTGAATCTCCAGAAGTGATTTTAAGTAGGTATTTTACTGATGAAAAAAATATAAATATTAATATTTTACTAAAGAGAAAAATACATTTTTTTATTGTACATGGAAATTTCACAATACTTCCTCTTTATTATTTTATACTTACCTATATTAATTAGAAACAACTATGATTTAGGTTCAAGTGAACTATTCTACTTGGGTGGTTGAAATATTACAATATTTCAATCGACTTGCGTCCAAACTCATAGCTTGGCAATTAATTTGTTTTTTTTTATATAAATCCATAACAATTATTATTTGCAAAATTGGTTGACCTTCGTATCACTGGTAGTAAAAAAAGGTTATTTATAAAAAATGTTTATTACTAAAATCTATAAAAAAAATTCAAAAACAATAGCACATATAAAATATAATACCTATAAATACAAAAGATATTATAAACTACTTACGTACATATTATGCACATGCACACTATACATTATCAACTTAGCATAATTTTTAAAAATAATGACCCCTGGCAGCACTTATAAATGTAAATTTCGAAGTTTATAATTTTTATTAGTTTTATTAGAAACAATATCACGATTTAAAAATTTTAAAGAAGAATAGATTCTAAATCTTACATAAAGGGATAATAAATAGGCATGATTAAAACTAGGGCATGGATGTTGATATGAAATGTTTTGCAGCTTATTTTTTAATTTCACACCAACATTTTCTTCTAAAGCAAACTTTGGAAAGAGGGTACAAAAATTAACTTCGAGAGTTTTAATATAATTTAGGAAATTATCAGGAGGTGAAAATAAATGTCCAAAGGTTTCGTTACCACTTGATTTGTATGCTTTAAAATAAGTAAACAAATCAGTATCCCCTAATGTATGACGTTTACAATATTTAATACAAACTTCACATGAATGTTGTTCCAAGCACTTTCTTAATAAATATCCACAAACATATGATATACTATTTGATTCATGTAGTTCGAAATCAATATAATCTGGTGCCACCGAACTTAAATCAGAAAAAATAGATCTTGCATTTCCCACAACAACTTTGTTGTAAATTTGTGTATGTTCGGTGGTTACGTATGACAATAATGAATCAAAATCCTCAATACAATTAGCCCCATCCGCGTGTTGGAAATAATTTAAACAAAATGATTTTTTGAAAGCCCTTTCGCATTGGATGGGGGTTGGATTCAAGCAATTTCCCCCTTGCTGCCTAATAGTGCCGAAAAAATTTTCGAGACAATCTTGATTTAAGCGTCGAGTGTATAAGGAACTAAACTCTAAACAATGAAATTTTTCCCAAAGACCTAAAAATGAATTTATTGTGATTTGCCACCCTTTCAAAAATTTAACTTTATTGGTAACCTCTATATTTTGTTTTAAAATTTTAATATTCTCAAAATATGTAAACATTTCCTTTAAAAAATCGACTTGGTGATCTGCTCCTTTGAAAGGTCTATTGTACTTGTATTACTGCCTGATATTTTTGAGGAATTTAAGATATCAAATAACTGTGGATCTTTTTTGGGATTTTCTAAATAATGCCTTACAAATAGTAGCATTGAAGCAGACAGTTTTTTCTCACAAATGGCAAGAAATTGTTCGTCATTTATTTCAGTGTCGGCACTGTCGACAGCTTGCTCCAACTTCGGATGCAACTTTCTTTGGAGTTTTTTTATTTGTAACTTTAATGAATGCTTTCTCGGACTATGTGCACTCAAACTAAGAGAAGTTTGTTGACTAGCATCTAAAAATAGAATTATTCAATAACAAAATAAGTAATACAAAAAATTACAATATATGTACACACACCCAAACTTATAATATGGAATCACTTAATATTTATTACAATTTATATTGTCGGGTTTTTCACATTTAACTGTTTTTGTTAGTAAACACTTTTGACTTTCCATGACATATAATTTTTTTGACAAAAAAATTATCGCAAATAATGCGTGATGTCATATAAGTTTGGGTGTGTATACTATAATAACAGTTTGTGAATATATATCATTACCTTTTGATGCAACTGAAAATTCGGTAATGCTGTGGAGATCGCCTATAGGTGACTGTGACAGATGGGGTGTACTTGGTTGATCCAAAGGTTGAGCGATCGAGACTGGTTGATCAAGTTCTCGTTGAGGTTCTAACAAAGTCAAATTGCTGCATACAGACACAGAAGGACTCTGTGAAGAAGCCTCATCGATATAACCTAGTAAAAAAAATTAAATGCAGCAAAATTACAAGTATCAGCAAAAAATACATATTATTATCTAATAATGAAGGGGTAATTATGGGGTCAAAATGTCAAGAAAATCGGGCGGTGCATACACTAATTTCCATAATTACCAATGAAGGTACTTACATGATGAGAACACAGTTGGTATTGCTGTTTTCTTTAGCCCAGACTTCGACTGGTTTGCAAACATACTATTTTCAAAGTGCATTGAACAAACTTTATAATTAATAAAAAGCTGTGTGGGTGTTTTTTCTAACAAATACTGCCTTCCACACTTTCTCGTCCATGCATAACACCTTGAAAAAAAATTAAAAACCATAGTTAGGTAGGTATTATCAGTAGGAAACCATTTGTGGGTTTTCTGGGGTAGGTAATACTCCAGTAAAAGGGGTAGTACCTATGTAGGACATAAAATTTATAATACCTAAGGATATAATAATGTGGTAACAAGGTAGGGACAAACTACACATAGGTACCTACCTGTTTTCATCAGCAGGTATTTTGAAAAAACTTATCCCAACATTCCTCGTGTTGTTAGAACATCCACGAACACAGCAATAATTGCGGGGCCATTTCGTCACAAAACCTAAGCACAAAGTGGGTTTTCTGGGGCACAATGCACTAGTGTAAATACAGCAACGAAGTATTCGAAGTAACAACACAAGCAGTCAAGTTGAGCTGAATACATATTGTACACCTTATCTGGTCCCTGTTTTGGATACTTTTATCACAGTCATGATAATAATACTGGGCTTTTTTACTTAGAAATTGGTAATCGTTTTTCGTTTTATTGTTTACGTTTTATAAGGAGTTTAACCTCAATTGAACATACTGACGCTGTCTGGCGTTAGGTGGCGCGTCAGTCGTAGGCCACGAACGACGTTGCCGGACTTCGTCAGCTTTTATGCCTGACAATTTCCTTAAATTCATTTAGCTATTTTTATCGCCTTCAATTTAATATCAACCAAAATGGAACACGCTAAATATTTTGCATTTTTGAAATCTGCTCGTCACGGCAATCAAAACGATACAAAACTTTGTATTATTATGTCTCAATATTTCGTTTTCAAATTTTATTATCTCGTGATATCGTGATAAAGATAGACGAGCAATGCAGTAACAAAAAATATTTATTTTAACCAAGGTAATAAAATCCAAAAATGTTTGGGAGCTTTAAGATTTTCGTGAAATCCTTAGGTACTTTTTATTAGGAGATTATTGAATATCAGTAAAATCTGAAAAAGCTCCTTAACATTTTGGAATTTTCTTAGGTACGTTATTTTCTTGGCAAAAACAAATATTTTTTGTTATTGCATTGATCGTACCTATATCTTTATCACCACATCCACAACATTTTTTTGTGTGTAATTTACTAAAGTAGGCGACAAGTTTCTAAAAGTTTCCGTTTTCTCGATACAACAAGAAACAATAATATTTTTTAAATGGGAAATCTTAATTAAAAATCTTTAAATGGAAAAACTTAAAATGTCCCAACTTAAAAATTGCAAATCACAGAAAATTGAGATCTTCACGAATGAATCCTACGCAACTATTGGCACCAAAAATGTTTGTAGGGAAATGAAAAACATTCACAAATAAAAATGTTACAGGATGTCGTCATGGATCGGTTTTTTATAACTTTAGTTTCGTAACTTTTTTATTTGTTAATATTTTTCAAAGTGGGGATGTCAATTAGGTATCTCACACTTGCGCTGTTTTTGGATCATGCGTTTACTCGTAACTTTTTTGAGGTTATTTTTTTATTCCGCAGGTACATCATTTTAGCAAAGTCTAGAGAATACTATAAGTCAGCTCACTTCTTTGTTCTCTCGGAGAAAACAACAATTTTTTGCGACTGGTCGTAAATCAGCCTCGAACCGCTCTCAGCTACATATAGACCGGGAGATAGTGACAGATTTTTGGACGTGATTTTACTCAGTATGCCTTGCAAAGGGCATAGTAGTGATGCAAAGCGGGTTCTGGGACAAAATGGCCGCCAAGGTCGTCGTTGTTGCGAAGTCGCGATGGGGTGTTCAAGGTCGGCGTGGTTTCCGCGCAAGGTTTCTGGGAATCGCTTCAAGGTCAAGGGGCGGGGTTTCCGAGAATCGCTTCAAGGTTAATTTCTGGGAATTGAAGGGGGTGTGGCTAGACTTCAAGGTTTCCGCGCTTCAAGGTTAATTTCTGGGAATCGCTTCAAGGTTGCTTCAAGGGGGCTTAGAGGTCAAAGTGTGTGGCTTCTATGAATTTTAGTGGGTGGGGTTTCAAAATCATTTCCTAGAATCCCCCACCCCTCTAGCTTTGATAAAAGACAGAGTTTGCTGTTTGGAGTTTCAGTAGCCGAAGATGGCTTGCAGCAAAATGGATTTGGAAACCATCAACAAAGTTGGTTGCTTGTCTCAGAAACCGACGGTAAAGTTAGTGGAATTGGGTGAAGGCGTGCCGATGAAAATTCTCTCTGGCAAGGTGGTGCAAACGACGTTCGGGGAGACCGTTTTGCTTGAGTTGGAGCATGGTGTCGTTTTCCTGCCAAACACGGAGGTGTTCAAGCCGTGCATCGAACATTTTTCCAGTGAAAAATACTCGCTGGTTTACAAAGGACAAGTGGATATGGGAAAAAACAAGGCCAATCAGTTTGAAATAGTGGAAAATTAACATGGGGGAGTAACATGGGGGAATTAAAGTGGTAGAGTAACATGTAGGAATTAAAGTGGGGGAGTAACATGGGGGAATTAAAGTGGTGGAGTAACATGGAGGAATTAAAGTGGGGGATTAAAATGGAGAATTCTTCAAATAGAGTTGTAATTTGTGTTATAATCTTGTTTTAGTCATAAAAAATATTTAATAAAGGAATAGAAAAACATCATGGTGACGTGTTTTAAATGTTAGAAAATATCTCATAATTATTTTAATAAAGGAACATCACCAAGTACTTTATTATGAGCAACGTAGTAGTAAAATACGTCATCCTCAGAATCTCAAACTTTATTTGCTGTAATTAAACAAAACTGGTAGTGTATACATATCCCATGCGACGATAATATGTTGACGCTAGCCCGACCTCACACGCTTGATGTACAAGTTGAGCACAGTCCACCGCTTGAATGCAGCGACCCAGATGAATTAAATAACGAAATTGGTAGCGTAAACATATTATCGCCGCATGGGATATGTTTACACTATCGCCCAACCGAGAGCAGTGACGCTTGGCAAGACCTTGCCAAACGCCGCGGTGCCCAGCTAACGGGCTGCGATGTCTATACTGCGGGAATGACGCACCATCTCCGCCGGCCGCATAGCGTCTGCCGCGGGAAGCGACTAGCGAGCCCAACTCCGGCCGACCGACCAGAACGTTTCTCTGCGACGCGACGGAGCGAATTCAGCGGTGGGGAAAAGGTGACCGCATGGCGTTCGGGGAATTACTTTGTACTACAATCAAAATAAAAACTCTTGCTTTGTGTTTTAAGCTGTAGAAAAATCTGTGATGTAAGGGACCAAAAACTGAGGACCCACAAAGATTCTAGAATTACTGTAGAAAATATCTCCTAATTCTTTTAATAAAGGACCCAGTATTATGTTACTACATCGAAACTGGTAAATAAAACGAAGAATTCCAAACTTTATTCCAAACTAAAACAAAACTGGTAGCATAATGATCCACGTGGTGTAGCATGTAGCTCTATAGCATCGATCACACCGCATGTCCAAACAATTATCGGACGACCCAGGTCGACGTTCTCGCGGCATGGGACAATGACTCACAGAATATCTGAAACTTCAAACTATCTTTATTTGCTGTAAATTAAACAACGGTGGCATAATCGTTCAAACGATGTGGTAATATATGCAAAGTCCTCACATTTCAATCTCGACCTTGTAAAAGCCGTTGCTGGACAACAACAAAAATTGTTGCTGTTAATATGTGTCAGCATTCATATTTCTGTAGCGTCATTAAGTAAGCCAAACTTCGATTCCAATGCATCGGTCCCCGCCGTGAAAAGGTCTAATAATGTTTATATAAGCTATATACATTTGCGCTCGGCAGATCCAAGTTACGTGTGGTAATTATATCCAGGCGGCGCTGGATTGAAATTATCGCGCGACCGATAATATAATTAACTGGTGTCAAGTTACACAACATCGCTTTTTATTTTATAAACTTATAATATCCGAGAGTGACTCACATAGCTTATATTTTGTTATTATATAGCTTGAATTAAAGCAACAGTCTCTGTATATGAATAACCGAGAGTTTGCGGCACTTTATGAATCATCTGTTGTGTAATTTATATCAATTTAAATATTTGCAGGCTATGGGCGAGTGTTTTAAACATCTGAATTAAAAAGCAGTCCAGATTTTAACTTAGCCGAACCTCGGTAACCAATCGAGTTTTATATTCGGTTATACGCTCACGTTCGTAACACCGCTATTGAATTCATGCATACGTTGGGTCACAGTAATACAAACACATTTTAGAGGCAATAATATATGACACAATCGAATGAATAATAACATGCTTAACCAATATACCGACATAGTCGCTATAATTTGAATTTGGTAGGCACATAAATGGGTATCTTGTTTAAGGAACAAAATAAGACAAGTATGTTAAAAGTAGTTTTATTTTAAACAGAAGTATTATCTACAAGGTTATTTAGTAACGAAATTGTTGCTTTGTAGTCATTTATTTCCACAGATGGCCAGTTTCCACAGCAGGGACCGCTTTGCCACCCTAAAAGGGCTTCTGAATCCTCTTCATATTTTTTTATATTCTTTTGTAGCCATTTCAAAATAAGCATATGACGCTCATTATGTACAGGTTGAAATTTATAGGTTAATTTCATATCATTTAGTGCCTTTGTAAAATCTCTCAAATTTTCATATCTTGCAAGATAAGCGGCCGCACAAATAAAATCATCAATACATATTAATAAATCCCTATAATTTAAAGTTAAGTTGTTGGTAGGATACGACTGTTCTAAAAGGTATTCTTCACTTAATATGTTGAGAATATACATCTTATATTGGAGCCCAGAGTCCAAACCATGTTTCTTCAGAAGTCCATCGAGTGTAAAATAATTTATTTGTTCAATGTTTTCTGCGTCACATATATTAATGATTTGTCTCCCATAATTATCAATATGCTGTTTTTTTTTCCAACATTAAATGATAGGTACAAATTCCATGGAGTTCTTGCTTGGCAACTTTTTCAAAACACTCGTTTGGGATAATAAAATCTTGTTTTTGTAGTATATAAGTCAATGAATCACCACGGCAATGCTGAAAGAACACGTTGTGTGAGGCGAGATACGCTTCAAAGTCAATATTAAGAAAGTCACTCATAGTTACGAATAGGCATATCCACAATGAATTCTAAGTTATATATAGTCCCTCCACTGATTTTTTTACAAGATAACTTTGAAAGTATAAATAGACATCAAATGTCTTATTAATTTTAAAAGAGTTCAAAATGCAAATAAGACAACAACAAAGCTCTCTCCCTATTGACAACTTAGACGTTGCAGATATAGGGATCAGACAGACATCTAAGCATGGTAATCTGTTTCCAGAGTCCGTTAGGGCTGCTTTCATAGGACCTAGCAACTGTGGCAAAACAAATACCCTTTTAAGTTTAATATTTAACATGAATAGTTTGAAGTTTGAGAATATTTACGTTTATAGTAAAAGTTTATATCAATCAAAATATTAGTTACTTCAGGATGTCTTAAAAAAAGTTCCTAAAATCGGATATTTTCCATTTAAAGCTAATGATGATGTCATTCCACCATCCGAGGCCTTGGAAAATTCAGTTTTTATTTTCGATGATGTGAGTTGTGATCGGCAAGATAAGATACGTGAGTTTTATTCGATGGGACGGCACAAAGGCGTTGATGTCATATATCTTTGTCAGACTTACTCGAAAATACCTAAACAGCTGGTCCGCGATAACTGTAATGTTATTGTACTATTTCGACAGGATGATATGAACTTACGTCATGTTTTTGATGAGCACGTGTCTCCGGATTTAACTTATGATCAATTTAAAGTTATGTGTAGCGAGTGCTGGAATAATGCTTACGGTACTTTAGTTATTGTAAAAGATTTTCAGTTAAATAATGGGCGTTACAGAAATGGATTTAATAAGTATATAAAGCTGTAACTCAGCTAGATTAACTAATTTTGAATCATGCCATCAACAACGCAAGATCAATTATTTAAAATGCAACGTGCGAAGAAAGTCAGTGAGCTCGCTCGCGCTGTTAGAAAAAAGTATGTGGCACTCAAATTAGGTAAAATTGAAGAAGACGAATCGATTAAAAAAATGTTCTCACCAGTTACGCAATCTCTGAGCAAAATCAAACTACCTAACTTCGCAAAAAAATATAAAAAAGAGGAGCCGGAAAGCCCAGAGTTCAAAAAGGAGGTTGATTTTTTCGATTCTGATGAACAAAATAGTGAGCCTGAAGATGTTTCATATCCTAATATAGCAAAACAATATATACAAGACTACCATGATAATTCAAAGAAAATTGATAAAGTATATGGCCCCGTTTATGATGCATCTCAATCAAAATTTTTGCTAGCCGGTAAAAATATTGATTTTGATAGTAGTGGAGATATAATTGTTAAGGGAAAGAATTTTGAGGGAACATCAGGACTATACGATTTGATTTTTTATAATGATCCAAAATACACAGACCAAGATTTTGCAAAATATATCGAGATTTTAAAATTAACTGGGGCGCATCTTGATACCAGAGGTAAATTAAAAAGCGCAAAAAGTATTTTAACATTATTAGGCCAATTTTCATACCAGGAAAATCTCCAGCTAAGCCAAAAACACGTTCGGGTACTGGTATGCATTTAATTTACAATAAAAAACCAATCGAGTATATTTATTGGGATGATGTGAATGAATTAGTGGATAGATTAATGCTTCTTATTGCTTCTAAAAATGCTGGAAACACCTCTCACGATAATGAAATAACCGCTATAGAGACAGAATTAAAAGAGGCTCACATCATTTCTTAATATAAATACAAGCGCAATTACAAGGTTATCACCAGTCACAACATGAGTATTAATAAGTTCGGTCAGTATTCAAGAATTTATTCACGGCCAAGTGTTTACACAGGCGGTTTAACTTTTACTCCTGAAGGTCATATAGATGCGAGAAATTTAAAAATCAGCAATCTTAAGACTCCGAAAGCATTAGGTGACGCAACTAACAAAAAATACGTCGATGATTCACTTTCTGAAATAAAAAAAGGCTTACATTCACATATTGAAATTCAAGAAAAACAACTGCGTGAAATTTTGTATAGAATAAGGGTTTTGGAATATCAAAAACATAATGAAAGCAACGAAAACAAAGCATAGTAAAGAAAAGATTCAAATTGTGAACGAATTACACAGACGAGCATTGAAAAAATACCCTCGTCGTCGGACCATTATTAAAGGATTGGATGACCTCTGGCAGGTTGACCTCGCCCAGTTAGATCAATATAGAGCTCACAATAACAAATTTAAGTTTATTCTTGTAGTAATTGACTGTTTTTCCAAGTACGTTTGGTGTGAAGCCCTTAAATCTAAGACTGGTGAAGAAGTGGCAAAGGCCTTTGATAAAATACTGAAAAACTCTCAACGACACCCACGAAACTTGCAAAGTGATCATGGAAAAGAATTCTACAACTCCCATTTTCAAAATCTAATGAAAAAGTTTAAAATTAATCATTATAGTACCTTAGCATAACAAAAGCAGCAATAGTGGAGAGGGTTATACGTACGTTAAAGGAACAATTATTTAAATACTTTAGCCTAAATGGTACATATAAGTGGATTGATATATTATCTACAATTGTTGATAAATACAATAACAGAAGACATAGAACTACTGGAATGAGGCCAAAAGATGTAAATAAAAGTAACGAGGCTGCTTTACTTAAAACCTTCAGCTATCCTACAGTTTTTAAAATATCAAAGTTCAAAAAGGGCGATATGGTTCGCATCAGCAAAGCCAAGCATGTTTTTGAGAAAGGCTACACACCTAATTGGAGCAAGGAATTATTTAAAATTGCTAAAATTCAAAAAACCACACCCATAACTTATTTGCTTGAAGATGTGCAGGGGAACCCGATAAAGGGTGGCTTTTACAGCGAGGAATTGCAAAAAGCTGCAAATCCAAATGTTTACCTTGTGGAGAAAGTTTTAAGAAGGAGGGGGGATAAAGTGTTGATTCGCTGGTTGGGTTTCGATAAAACACATGACTCCTGGATAAGGGCCACAGATGTAGTTTGACACCATGAGTGAATCGGGGTACAGTACTAGCAGCGAACATAACGAGGGCAATCGTATTTTGAATGGTTATGATGAAGCGGTCCACAATGAAAAGCAGCTGTTGCTAAGTACACAATTTGTGCTCAAGCCGGAAAATCTGTATGTGGTAAACTGTGGACTCAGCCCCCTACGATTCTTCAAACCAGCAGTGCAAATTATAAACCTGCTGGATCCGTCAAATCCTATATCCATGGACTGTTTTGAATGGTTCCAGTTTACAGTGGAATTAAACAAAATCCTTGAAAGATTGGGTGAAGATGTTGCAATACCACCAAAAGAATTCAGCTCCAATTTGAAATTGAGCATGTACCCAGGTGTCAACTATTTGATGATTGTGCTTTCTAAAGGTGATATTAATTTTTATTTCACTGCTAACGATGTAATGGAATTGCTTACAATTGATTGTAAAATAACTTCAAAAATTAATTTAATATTAAAATATAACTTATTGGATTTTTATTATAACATGTTAGATGAAGTTAATGATTTGTTATTAAAATATAACTATAATATAAATACTATAGATATTATAAAATTCCTATGTACTCTATCAGATAATATTAATGTATACTGTGTTTTTGAGCTTCTCTCATTCAACGAGGAGTTTGTATTAGCTGATTTGTATAGGAGGAGGTTTTATTAAATAAAAAACACACAAACATAATAAATCTTTTATTACCCTAATACACTTACTTAGGACTAAAATAATGCGAAGGAATGTGTTTTGTCACATCTTTGAATAAATTCTTGGTGCTACATGGAATACATGAAGTATTGGGTGGTTATTAATTAAGTATCGCTTATCATCAAAAGGGCTGAGTGCAATTTTGTTTTGTTTAATACTGAAAACATTATGAGCAAATGAACGAATAGTGCATTGGGTAGCGGTCTTTTCTTTTTTCTTAAATAGGCAATTTACATAATCATCGAAAGTTAAATAATTCTTAACAACACCATACTTAATCCCCTTTGATTTTTTAATACATTGCTCACCTTCAATCAGAAACGTGTACATTTTTGACCTAAGGCCAACAAAGTGAGTCATTATTTTTCCATTAGGTTCATCTTTCATAAGACCTGGTACTTTTTTATTTACAAGTGGTACATTATATTGATTAGCAACTGAATAATCACTTGTGTCAAAACGATGCAAGTCTCGCTTTATGACTTCATCGTACACGTCATCACATTTTAATTCATAAAGTAAGCTATCGGTGTCCGTATAAAGTAGTTTACACTGGTCAGTTGAATATTTTTGCAACATGTAATCATAATGAAAATTATAAACACACGTCTTTGAGATATCGAGTATAGCCATCCCGATGTACAGAGGCTTTGTAAAAACAATTTCAGTTTTATTCAGTTCAATTGCAACTAAATCTGTATCAAAAATTAATCGGCTGTTAAAAGCCGGGCTAGCAATTAAATTCTTAGCTCCATACCTACCTTCCCATTTCCTAACTAATTTTACATTTCTATGTTTGCGAATATTTTCCATGGTCTTACCGTATACAGCATTAACCATCAATTTAATTACTGTTTTTTCAAAATTAAACTTAGCTTTTGTCCTCAATTCTGTATTAAATTTAATGTAAGGAGCTAGCCAGGCAGACTGACTAAATTTTAAAACCCTATGAATCTTTTTTAAAGTTAAACCGTGACTTAACGCTTGTTTAAGAGCCCTGTAGTGTACAACATACTTTTCTTTTGAATTGAGAGTTGTCATAAGCTTGGGAAGTTTAGAATTTGATGGTTTAGAATGTTCTGCGCAAAACGGTAGGTCTTTATGGGGGTCATGTAAATTTTCCGGATAGTCTAAATCGACTTCTAAAACGTATCCTTCTGGACTGTTATCCGGAATATTCATCACGTTAATGTTTGTATCAACCCATTGGAAGTTGCCGTAAGGAAGAGATTCCCCCATTGCCCACCCGTATAAATTGTTTACATCCAGATAAAGTAAGTATTTGGAAGGATTGTTAGGATCATAATTTTTCATGTATTTGTTGTTTGCTTCAGAATATCTATTACAACATTGGCTTATCCCCCCTCTCACTCCTTTCTCAAAAAACATTAATATATCAATATCTTGAAAGGTTTCTAATCGACACCTAGTATATTTAAGCATACAGTCCCAAGTATATCCCGGTAAAGTGTAGTACCAAGCCGGATCCAAGCCATAATTCTTTATACAAGTTTTCCTAAAGTTCTGAAAGATATCGGTAAGTAACATAATGTCCGTCTTGAGATATAGGTCACTATATTCACCTAAACTTTGAATATTAAATTTATCCCAAACTAACTGGGCATGTCTGTAATCGCTTTGACTAATGTGAGTATCGTTTAACTTGCTATAGAATTGCTCGACTGGTGGTAAACACTTCTCATTAAGTTTATTTATGTCATCGATATAATCATAACAAAATACCCCCTTTTTGGTTAACAGATCTAGATTGTTCGAAGATACGTCACTAAATTCATTTTGGGTATTAATAAAGTCCCCTTTATTGAGAGACGATGCTAATGTATCCAAAGAGAAGCCTAAAAATTTAAAGGAGTCGATGAATCTAAATTTAACTTCAGTATCGGTATCAGAAACTGTAAAACTAATATATTTTTCCTTGTTTATTGGAAGCAATGTCACATTATGCTTTTTAGCGAGATCTCTTATAATAAAATGACTGTCGTACCCACTAAAGTTATGAAATACTATAGGTACTACAAAGGAGTTTCTGTAATTTAAGTTACATGCTTGGTGTGCGTATCCGCGAAAACGTGATGTCATATGATCATGGTCACGTACTATTATATCGTTAGAATTAAACGGTTTTTCACATATGTGACACGTAGCAGTTGCATTTTTTAAACTTATAGAGTCACTCATTGCCTCATTATTTTTTAACTTTGAAGCAACAGAGAGTGCTATATTTTCCATTTCATTCGCAAACCAAGTCATGCAATCAATACCACGATAACTCTTATAAAAAGATAATGTATCGTCATAATCACATTTAAAATAGTAGCCTGCGCTAAACGCTTCATGTTCTTGATACCTAGCGGTTTTTAAACATTGAGATTCATCATAAGGTTTTAGGATTGATTCAAAATCAGCATAAATAATAAATGGCACTTTTTCCTTATGGATATAATTTTTAAATTCAATATACTTATTTTTCGGAAATGATACTTTGCAGTTGTTTATATCTTGACAATATTCAATGTGTTCATTTAATTTTTCTTGGGATGAGTAATAATTTAAACATCTGTCACAAACAAACATCCTACCTTTATGTTTATTAGTTTGGGATGTTATTAATCTCGATAAATTTTTAACCCAACAGTAGTGGTAATTGATTTCGGTTGATGATTCATCGATGGGGAGAGCTTCATGCTCACCGACTTTCGGAAAATATGTATCCTGAACTAGAAGTAAATTAGCATGTTTTTCCATTTTGTTTTTAGTTAAGCGAGCCGGAGAAGTTCTAAAAGAGCTTGATTTGTCTTCATTTGACACTAACTCTAGAACATACACATTTACCGATATATTATTCAGTTTTCGAATTTTGCTATTTGGCTTAGAGTTACAGGAAATTCAAGGCTACCTAGGTTTAAAACGGTCGAAGGGTGGGGGTATGAGGATGTACGATTTGATCTTCCAACAGGTGGATATAGAGCTGATACAACACTCCAAGCAAAACAAAGATTATCGTCATTTTGAATGTTAATACAAGCGTGTTTAGATTGTATTGATTCCGGAAGGTTTATGTAAGATCTACCACCGTTTCCCATCTCTACCTTGTTTATGTTAACTTCCAAACTTAAGATTCTGTGAAGAGTCCAACCGGACTCCTGATGTTCGAAGGACTCAATGGCAGCTAAAATTTTTTCAATAATGTTGCTTTCAAACCATTGTTTTAACTGTGTTCCTTGATCGATTATTTCATTGTTTGTATTAAAATACTTATTCTCAAGTATCTCCTGATCTCCAGACGTTTTAATAAATTCACCACAAAAGACAGCATTTACTTTAATTATATTGAATGATCTTAAGATCCTATTAATGCGAGTCTTAAAAACAAAAAACGCGTCTTTAAAAAACTGCAGAATATCTATGTGCTTTAAATTAATTATAACACCCGTGCGTATACGATTATTAAAAATTGATTTTATATCCTCCCACTTTATCCTATCACTTCTACTTTCCCGCTTACGTTGACCTGTTCCAACGTGTTGTAATTTTTTAAGTACACTTTAAATCGTTTCAAATGACTCAAGTTCGTTTGCAATTTAATTCGAGTGCCATGATTACAGTCAGCCTTTTTCAATGCTTTATGAACTAACCGGATGTTTACATTTATTATTTTTTTCCAATGTGCTAAAGTAGCGTCATCAGAATTATTAATAAGCGTAAACACTTTTTCAAGCGTTTTAATAATGTCATCACTTACCATTCCAATTTCTGTTGACATCTTAAGATGTGTGAGTATGAAAAAGCAATGAGACAAAACCGAGAAGGTTATAACTTAAATAGTAGAGTATTCCCCCACTGCTTTATTCAAGTTGAAATACATTAACGAGTTCATTTATTTCTCCAGTGAGTTTTGAACCTTAAAATGGAGACGTTCTTTAATCAACTAAATCAGAAATCGTTGATTAAACCATTCATGAAGGCTCGACATATAGAAATTGGACAAGAGCTTCAAGTATTATCGTTTAGAAGAGTTTGCACACAGTATACAGAAAGAGTTTCTGTGGAATTTTTTACATTTTACACTGTGCTACCGCAAAGATTTACAGACAAATTCACTACGCAGCGAATTATAGAATTAAATAGGGGAATTGAGTGTGGACAGAAGGTGTTTCTAATGAGCCTTGGGCCAACAGAAGGTAGAACCACGAATTTTGAATTTTCCCTTGAAGAATGAAAACTTCCGAGCTTAGACTGTTGAGTATGTACAATCGAAGGAAACTTCAAATGTATTTGAAATCTCTAGATGATTTAAAGCATGAGATTGAAATGTACGAGATAAATAAGAAAATTGCTAATATTAATTTGAATTTAATAAAAACTATTAAAAAGTGAGTGTTGTTTTTTTTCCTGTTTCATGTAGAAAATGAAAGTGTATACTTACCTTTTCTTTTCTTATCACTTCCTTTCAGATATTATCAAATGTTGTTTTTTGCTTAGTCACTAATGTGTTGTAGGTTAAGAAATGATGATCAAATTGGTAAATTATACGTTTATTAGGGAAATATAATTGCATAACAAAATCAAAAAATTCTTTAAATTTTGTCATGAGACTATTGGTTTGGGTTTCTTCACGCGTTAATCTATCCATATTTTGTAGAATATTTTTCTTCCTGGCTTCCAGTTTGGTTAGCTGCTCTTTGAGAGAATTTCTCTGCACCTTTATATCGCTGATCTTCCTTTTACAGAAGACGTTTGCGTGTCCCCTAACTTTGTGTAAATAGCTTGTTGGACTTTGCCCCCGGATTTGCTGTGTGTTGAAGAACTCTTCGTTACCTCCAACAGTCACATCACTGATGACACTTATGTTGTCATCCTCCCTCACCGATTGCAACAGGGACATATTTTTCCCCTTGCCTTTGCCCCTCCTTGTTGGATTCTTTGAAGTAGATGGTTGAGGTGCGGGTTCGGGTTGGGTTTGTTGCCCTCCAAGTAAGGTAAATAAATCAACATCACCATTATTTTGGTTCAATGGCTGTAACAAAGAGAAAAAATCTGAGTATATATTTTTGTTTGACTTTTCAAATTAATACTGAATTATGAGCAAATGAATAGTAAGTCTTTTCTTTTTTCTTGAATAGTCTTTTTCTCATATTCCAAATAACCAAAAATCACTTAATGAGAGAATAATTTAAAAAATCATTAAATGAGACATAAAAATGTTTAAAGATAAATAATATTTTTCATTGAACTTACAGTTATGATAATGTCTTGTAGTATATTGGCCCCACTGCACTGCATGATGACAAGTTTCACGAATTACTAATCTTGGTCACAGAACTGAAGAAAATTTTAGTTGAGAGCAAAGATATAATGTAAAATTTTACCGAGCTTGCATTATTCTTGAGGGGACTCCCAAGACCCAATCGAGTGTGTCGAAAAGCCAATCCACATAGTGCGTTCGCTTTCCTCGTCTAAACGCGCAGGCGTGATTCCCACAAAGGGGCTGGGCTTATCTCCTTGAAGGCTTGCTGCGCATGTGCAAGTGGGTGGAGCTAACCAGAATTCCCGCTCCTCGGCAAAATCGCTGATTTCAATGTATACAAAACGCAGATGGCTAACCCTGAGAATGTTTTTGAGACAAAATTTCATCTCGTCAGTTGAATGTTTAAAAAACACAGATGGTCATAGAATGTTGATATGATCTCACACGTCGGCTCCTTTTTGCATAGGATGTTTACAAAACACAGACGGGATATTTTCAACGACCGTCAGAATACTGGATGACAAAAAATGAAATTACTTTTATTTTCATAACTTTATTACGTGTTAAGACTACACAAATACTATAGCTCCACAAATGTTGTTAGTTTTTTAATCCACTGATTTTCTACCAACTTATGGATTAATTTAATCATCCATTTTAAAATCAAGAGTGAGGAACATGTGGCAATAAAATAAACCACGCTTTCTAGGGATTGACCTGTTGTAACTTGTTCATTTAACGTTTTAGAAATAGGTGTAACCCACTTTGTGTCAGCGACCGTACCATTTTCAAATATCATTCGAAGTTTATACTGTTTGATATTACTTGGTATATTTGTCATTACAACTTCATCAGTGGTAGGTGTTGGAGTTAATGAAATGCAATTTAATGAATCATCCATACAAATAGCAACATCGTTTACGTCATACGGTTTATAGACGTATATTATGTTATTGATAATCAGAGAATGAAGTAACAGGTATTCTGCACTCAACATCATTTTCGAAAGTGTGACCCACTCAAATTTTCTCTCTCTTTTATAGGAATCAAACAACAAAATGCTAATAAAGACCTTTATTTAAGTAAAAACAAATATTAGTAATCGATTAAGTATTTTTCTAACCAAGAATATAATTTTTCACAATTTCTTAAGCTACATATCCATTTTTTATTTTCATTGTGGTGGAGACACATCGGAATGTCTTTTTCAAATAGCGGCACCTCTATCCAATTGTTTTGCAAATTTCCCACATCAACCACTTTATTGTTGATTATTTCACGTAGAAAACGTTCTTTTTGATGTCCCTTCACGTAAACTATGTGAACGTCTAGTAGAGTAGTTTGCAGTATTTCAACCAATTTGTTCTACTCAACATGTCCACTTGAATATTTTACCCCCAGAAAATTTTCTTCCATAACTCGCACGTGCCTCTTATTTAAATTGCTAAGAGACATAAAACTTTTTGGGGGAGCTATAACCATATGCATCATTTTCCCATTAATTTTAATTGTCAATTCCTTGGGATAAAACTCATTCTCCACCGAGAAACCTTGAATGTCTATTACAGCAATTTTCATCTTAACTTAGTTCTCGAATAAAACTGTTGGTATGATGCTGATGTCCCTACATTTATATCCGGGATCTGTTTACATCATATAGCTTCTTACAGTTTCGCTCAAGGGCAAATACTCCAAGACTCTGTCATGTATTATGATGCAATATGCATGAGTCTTATCTGGAAATCCTTGAGAGCTCTCAATATCCAATTTAACATCAACAGTGCTCATTTTAATTGTTTCATTGCGATGTGAGCAGTCGATAACGAACAGCGTCGCCCGATCTTTAAAGTCAGCATAATTAAGTAGTGGGCTCTTATCGCGTGTATTCATAAAGCTTGGGTAGAAGTCTCTGTAATTATTGTAAACTTCCAAGTAATCCCTATTGAAATCTTGCCGCAAGCGTTCAAACGGAAAGTATTCACCGTTTATTATAAGGCGGACGTCGGAAATATCTACATGATCAAAGTATGTCGGGTCCTTTTTTGAATTTTCTTTGCGGTCGGTCTGAAAGCCAACAATAACAAACCTTGGGCTTTCTACTGTGGCAGAGGTTTTAACGGACCATATTTCTTTGGTTGCATTTACGGTCAGATTAGGTAATTCATGTAACTCCCATTTGCGAAACGGTATCAAGATGGGTTTATTACTCTTGAGGGCTTGCAATAAGTTATACTTAATTTTATCGTTTGGTATTATATGTTTTACTTTCAGCTCGATGTTAGTAATGACTACTTCAACCGTTAGATCTGGAGTTGTACCAGGTGTTTGTTCCAGCAATATAGAGTTTTTGTCATTTCGAGCTCTAGTTAACCGTATTGTTTGTTTACCAGAAATTGCATGTTGGTAATCGTTAAAGATGCCAAACAGGTGTTTAAGCGGAACTCTAAAACTGAACGTTGAGTCTCTGTTCAAAATGGTTTTTTTCCCCGGGTACCACCAACTCGAGGTGTGTTTTTCATCAGTGGGGTTGTAGCAAAGATACGCTCTGATACTGCTTAAAATGCCGGGGTCCCTCACAGAATCTACTTCTTGTCCGTTAAGTTCGTAAGATATAGAGTCGAAGAAGAAAGCTGCTGCATTATTAACTAATTCGCAAGTGCCTTCTCCTTGAGTAGGTTTTATTTCTCCTTTAATAAAAATTGCAGCATCGTACATTAACAGCCAAGCATCTCCCTGGTTAATTGTTATTTCAATTATGTCATTATTCATAAAAGACTTGATGAAAGGATAGTAAGTACGGCTTTCTATGCGTTGGATTGACTCATCATACTTTGGACTTTGATACACGTCGAATACATTTGGTGTCAACGACATTATATCCAAGTGATTTTAAAATATTTATGCTTTTAGGTTTAGGTGTCAGGTTGCGATGTTGACGCTTCTGAGGTTCAGGTGACAGTGTGTTTATAAAGTGGTTTAACTCACTTTTATATGTGAGACCCTCACCGAAAACTAGACCCATTACAAAGGTTTTACTTCTAATCTCACAATTATTTCTTCTCCACGGAAATTTACTAACTGAAAATTTTGATCCAAAATCGATAAGGTTATATTATTTATTTCCCGTTTAGTGACAGGTAAGTAAAGTAGGTTTCTGGGGGTTTCGTCTATGGCGTCCCCCGGATTACATTCAGGAGAAAACTCGTAAATAGTATGAGTAGGTCTGTTGTTATAGTACGCTCCAGAGGTTAAATTGCTGTCAATATGTATTGTTCTGGTTTTGACGATATTCACCGGTAAATCTGATGCGTGGACACTTAGTGGAGGTAGTAAACGATTGGAATAACCAAGCAATGTGGCAATCGAGTCTTTTGGTCGAAAATCAATCGTATATTTATCGCTGTATATTTCACACTGTAGAGTATTAGTATTGGCTTTCAATGAAAAATCAGGTATTTCGTTAAGATTTCTTAAAATTTTAATTATCGCTGTCTCTATGGCAGCAATTTCCTAAGATCCTGTGGGTATTTCTAAAACTTTCAGTTCGTTTGCTTGATCGATTAAATAAAATTTATTATTCGGTGCCTCAATATTCGGTATCGTATTATATGAATAAAACCCGAGCAATGCTAAGCCGTATTGTAAAGTTGGGTCTAAATAAATTGGGTTATTGTAATCAACCGAGAGCACAGAGCTGTAGCCTTTCAACGTGAATAACAAAGACATGACTAATAGTTTTAAGTCGGTCAGCTCTTTTTATAAAGAAATTCGAGACAAAAGTGTGTCCACAGTGTCATTAAATTTTTGATATGCATCGTTATTATATACAATCTTAACTTTTCCTAAATATTTAACAAGTTCCTTCGGTGGTTTTAAGTTACCGAAACTATCAAAGTATTCAACAATATTATTATCTTTTCAGTGAGTGCCTCTATTGTTTTTAACATCTAAATTAATAATTGCCGATTCATACGTATGTGGTTTGCTTGGAAGTGCATCTCTCATGAATACACCTCTAAAATATAACAACTTTAATTTCCTGGCAAATTTTTCGAGGTCAACGTTAGTTAATGGTCTCTTGGGTAGCTTCACTGGGAGTTTTTTTGTTTCCTTAAAAATAAACCAAAACCTCGCTTGTTTTTTCTCAAGTAAAGCCCCGATCCGATTGCTTCCATCGCTTTGTTATGACGTTTATGTTCTTCCATCTTTTTCTGCATATCTTTCGCAGCGATAACTGTTTTAGCAATCGCGCTAGCACCGCCTGCCACCGATCCAAGAGCTCCCAAAGCACCTAGGATTGGAATCAAAGGAAGAAACCCACCGCTCGCCTCAAAAGGAATTATTTTGGGGATTCGCACTTTATTCTTTCCACCTACTTTTTTAACTGCTAAAGGTGCCGCTTTAATTGCAGCTAGTGTGGTTTTCTTAATTCCTTTTTCATTATTAAGTTGATTTCCGTTAAATGATTTTTTCAATGATTTTTCAACCTTTTTCACTATATCGCGTTTGAACGATTTTTTTAAACCCATACCTAACTTGCGTTTAGTTTTCATTGTTGTAGTAACAAACCAAGCAGCTGCCTTTTCACCTAGTTTTGCGTCCTTAGACTTAACTCTTTGCCAAGCTTTATTTTCTAACACTAGATCGGCTTTATGTCGATCCTCTAAAGAGGAAGATTTCGAATATTCTATGTCGTGTTCCTTGCATGCAGCGTCGAGAGGGTTTATGCCAGGGTCTCCCCTAGCTAATCTCTTGTTTAGCTTAGTTCCAGGTCCGCAATATTGGTATCCAGGAACATGCAATTCAACTGGTAGATTACTGATAAGGGTATTAACCAAACCGTCTCCTGTGAATGATAACATTAGACTGAATGCAGGTCTTTGCACGAAAATATATTTATAAGTTTCAATTTATTTTCCTTGAATTTATTCAACTGTTTACTGCAAATATTTATATCCGAGCGCGTTAAGATTTCACTTAAACGAACCTCGGGAAAGTGTGTTTATATAAATTCTGTACAGTATAATTTTGTTTTGAAACGACTTTATTGCAGACCCGCTTTAATTCACCGCCAAACATTGGATCACGATGCCTGCGCTCTGAATTTTAAAACTCCTTCGTTTAGCATAAATATTTTCAATTTAGGCCTTGCAACTGATGACTCATAGCCGCTATTTATGAATGGGTTATTTCACAACAGAGCACGTTACTGTCATTGCTATCGAATTATGGATCGCTTGATCCAGTTGTGAGTCATACCGTTGTCATAGCAAATAAAAATTTGGAAATCGAATTATTTGTTTTATTTACAACACTCCACTGGGTCCATTTCCTTGAAATGATTTTCTAATTCTAGAATCCTTGTGGGCTCTCAGGTTTTTAAGGGCCCTCAGTTTTTTTAAGGGCCCTCAGTTTTTTAAGGGCCCTCAGTTTTTTAAGGGCCCTCAGTTTTTTTAAGGGCCCTCAGTTTATTTAAGGGCCCTCAGTTTCTTTAAGGGCCCTCAGTTTTTTTAAGGGCCCTCAGTTTTTTTAAGGGCCCTCAGTTTTAGGGACCTTGGATTCACATGATATAGATTAAAACACAAATTACAAGACTATTTGAAGTACACATTCTATTTCTTTATTAAGCATGTTTTATCACTAAAACAAGATTATAACACAAATTACAACTCTATTTGAAGAATTCTCCATTTTAATCCCCCACTTTAATTCCTCCATGTTACTCCACCACTTTAATTCCCCCATGTTACTCCCCCACTTTAATTCCTCCATGTTACTCTACCACTTTAATTCCCCCATGTTACTCCCCCATGTTAATTTTCCACTATTTCAAACTGATTGGCCTTGTTTTTCCCCATATCCACTTGTCCTTTGTAAACCAGCGAGTATTTTTCACTGGAAAAATGTTCGATGCACGGCTTGAACACCTCCGTGTTTGGCAGGAAAACGACACCATGCTCCAACTCAAGCAAAACGGTCTCCCCGAACGTCGTTTGCACCACCTTGCCAGAGAGAATTTTCATCGGCACGCCTTCACCCAATTCCACTAACTTTACCGTCGGTTTCTGAGACAAGCAACCAACTTTGTTGATGGTTTCCAAATCCATTTTGCTGCAAGCCATCTTCGGCTACTGAAACTCCAAACAGCAAACTCTGTCTTTTATCAAAGCTAGAGGGGTGGGGGATTCTAGGAAATGATTTTGAAACCCCACCCACTAAAATTCCTAGAAGCCACACACTTTGACCTCTAAGCCCCCTTGAAGCAACCTTGAAGCGATTCCCAGAAATTAACCTTGAAGCGCGGAAACCTTGAAGTCTAGCCACACCCCCTTCAATTCCCAGAAATTAACCTTGAAGCGATTCTCGGAAACCCCGCCCTTGACCTTGAAGCGATTCCCAGAAACCTTGCGCGGAAACCACGCCGACCTTGAACACCCCATCGCGACTTCGCAACAACAACGTCCTTGGCGGCCATTTTGTCCCAGAACCCGCTTTGCATCACTACTGGGCATTATGTGGCACATATTCTCACAATAATAAGATATGAACCAGAGAGTCATCTGGGTTCTTCATATGAAAAACTGAGTTTTCAATTATTCGAAAAATATGCGTTTTGATATGATATTAGTCAGGCTGCCATGTGTTTTATAATGAAGTTCAAAATAGAAAATTCCTCGGAAAACCATAGGCATACCGTTAGCGTGGGTTCAAAGGGCTATTATTGTCACATGAACTTGTATTTTAATAATTAGTTTTTCCACGTTTCTGAACAGGCTGCAAGTGCTTGTTATGAAAATGCTGAATAAAGGATGGCATACCCTTTACGCTTGTCCAAGTACTGTTTAAATTGAATGTTATTTAATAATTTAAACGATTTATTCGATGTTAAGTGTACTTGGATATGCGCAAACGGTATGCCATCTTTTCTTCAGCAGTTTCATCAAACTCTAGAGAATACTATAAGTCGGCGCACTCGGCCTTGTGTAAACAAACGTTTCCCCCCTGCCCTCTCTCGCTCCCTCGACCCGCCGTCATCGGAGTACGGCGATCGATATCTTATTTAATAAGAAAATAAGTTTATAGACCGGGAGATAGTGACAGATTTTTGGACGTGATTTTACTCAGTATGCCTTGCAAAGGGCATTATGTGGCACATATTCTCACAATAATAAGGTATGAATCAGAGAGTCATCCTGGGTTCTTCATATGGAAAAATGAGTTTTCATTTATTCGAAAAATATGCGTTTTGATATGATTTTATACAGGCTGCCATGTTTTTTTATAATGAAGTTCAAATAGAAAATTCCTCGGAAAACCATAGGCATACCGTTAGGGTGGGTCCAAAGGGCTATTATTGCCACGTGATCTTGTATTTTAATAATTAATTTTTCCACGTTTCTGAACAGGCTGCCAATGAGAAGTATGCAAGTTCTTGTTATGAAAGTGCTGAAGAAAAGATGGCATACCATTTGCGCATATCCAAGTACACTTTACATCGAATAAATCGTTTAAATTATTAAATAACATTCAATTTAAACAGTACTTGGACAAGCGTAAAAGGTATGCCATCCTTTTTTCAGCATTTTCATAACAAGCACTTGCATACTTCTCCTTGGCAGCCTGTTAAGAAACGTAGAAAAACTAATTATTATTAAAATACAAGTTCACGTGACAATAATAGCCCTTTCGACCCACGCTAACTGTATGCCTATGGTTTTCCGAGGAATTTTTTATTTTGAACTTCATTATAAAACACATGGCAGCCTGACTAAAATCATATCAAAACGCATATTTTTCGAATAATAAACTCAGTTTTTCATATGAAGAACCCAGGATGACTCTCTGGTTCATACCTTATTATTGTGAGAATATGTGCCATGCAAGGCATACTGAGTAAAATCACGTCCAAAAATCTGTCACTATCTCCCGGTCTATATGTAGCTGAGAGCGGTTCGAGGCTGATTTACGACCAGTCGCAAAAAATTGTTGTTTTCTCCGAGAGAACAAAGAAGTGAGCTGACTTAAAGTATTCCCTAGACTTTGGTTTCATAACAAGAAGTTGCATACTTCTCATTGGCAGCCATAGACGTAACTAGGGGGGGGCTAGGGGGGGCTTAGCCCCCCCTACATTTCTATTAGCTCTCCCTAAAATTTAAAGGATGTCAGGATGTGCGAAGATATGCTTCTCGTAAACGGAATAGATCTAACATTCTGACAACGCAACGTTACGCATCACGGCGAACACCGCACGCCCCTTTTTAAATTCACCAGTTTCGACGAATCGCTTGCTCTTGCGGAATCTTGCGCCTTGTGCCCCCACAAAATCCAACTGAAATTTAAACGAGCAAGCGAGAGCGAACACACCGTGCCTGCTGCCGAGAGAAAGAGAGACGAGACGGGCGTCGGAGAATGTACTTTTGCTGTGCCAGACTCCAGACTTTTATTTTGTTATTCATCCAGTGTATTGTTGTTTCGTTATAATATGTACTATGTAAATAATCTTGCATCACAAAATAGCAGACATTCCCAACATTTTTTCTCTGGTTTCTACTCGGAAACCTCTACTTTTTCATAATGTTTTTTCTTAAATGAATTAAAAATGATTCAAAATTACCAGTAGATAGACCTATATACTCAAATTATTTTAAGAAGTCCTTACTGGGACTGTCAATTGGTAATTTCGATATCCTAAGTTGGCATCAATGCAGCAAAAAATGCAACCGGGTCATAAGTTCAGGTCAGTAACGAGCCCGTTTGCACTAATAACACGAAAAGTTACAAGAACAAGAACAACACAGATAACGGTAAAACTCACGAAACGTAGGAAACCCGCGAATATTTTCATTGCCGAATGTTTGAATCAGTTTGAATGATCTGGAAAACCTTCACTGTCACTTTGACACACCGAAGCTAAATTTGCCTGAGTCCGCCCATAGACGCTGCCAAAAGCAGCTGATTATACCAAAATGAAAGTGTTTCCATGACGTTTGAAATTATTATTAAAATTAGTTGTAGACCTAGTTATTTTTATTTATATAAAAATTTTTTAAAAAATTTGAAGAAAAATTACATAAAATTAGTCTTGGGAAATCCCAATATCTTCAAATTTACAAGCTTGAGTGAATATTTTCAAATTCCGAAATGGGTTCGGTCCCGCTCTTCTATAAATACGTTACTGATTGGATCACCCTGTACCACCCTTGATGTGCCACACCCAAAAACGTTAATTTTAAGGCTTCAAAAAATAATGTATACCCCGATTACTGTAAGAAGTCCCGATTTTGTAAGATGACATTCTCCACAAAATCCCAAGGAATTTTCTGTTAACCACGGGTATAACATTGGTAGGTATATGCGCCTCAACCAGTTAACGACGTCACTCATTGATTTATGATCTGAAAAGTTACCCTAGTGATACAAAAAAAAGAACATAATGAGATAAAAACCCTATTGCAATCTCGATTATACTGCTATAAATAAAAATAACTAGGTCTACAACTAATTTTAATAATAATTTCAAACGTCATGGAAACACTTTCATTTTGGTATAATCAGCTGCTTTTGGCAGCGTCTATGGGCGGACTCAGGCAAATTTAGCTTCGGTGTGTCAAAGTGACAGTGAAGGTTTTCCAGATCATTCAAACTGGTTCAAACATTCGGCAATGAAAATATTCGCGAATTACGATACGAGACCAAGGCAATTGCTTTTTAAAAACAATTTATTAGAGAACGGAGTACAAGACTGGTTACATCTGGGGTTTTTACATCTTTTATAACATTAGAGAAGTGTTGAGTATACACAATCATATTACACTTAATTTCTGGATTTGCTTCCTCTCGTGGGAACGTAACTCGCGGGTTTCCTACGTTTCGTGAGTTTTACCGTTATCTGTGTTGTTCTTGTTCTTGTAACTTTTCGTGTTATTAGTGCAAATGGGCTCGTTACTGACCCGGTTGCATTTTTTGCTGCATTGATGCCAACTTAGGATATCGAAATTACCAATTGACAGTCCCAGTAAGGACTTCTTAAAATAATTTGAGTATATAGGTCTATCTACTGGTAATTTTGAATCATTTTTAATCCATTTAAGAAAAAACATTATGAAAAAGTAAAGGTTTCCGAGTAGAAACCAGAGAAAAAATGTTGGGAATGTCTGCTATTTTGTGATGCAAGATTATTTACATAGTACATATTATAACGAAACAACAATACACTGGATGAATAACAAAATAAAAGTCTGGAGTCTGGCACAGCAAAAGTAGGGGAGCGACGGCTAATGGCGCTCACCTAAGAAAAAACTAACATTCTTAGGAAAAAAAAACTACTTTTTTCATTCTGTCTTCGCGAAACATTTCACTTGCATGTATAGTAACTATATTTATTTATGAATTGGTATTTAAAACAGAACGTAAATGAGAAATTATATTTTTTTGAGAGTATCAAAAGAACGCCATTGCCTGACCCGGTAGGGTAATGCCGCTCAGGCGAGAGAATAACAACAAATCATAAAAACAGATTAATTAAATAGAAAATGAAATTGTATTATTTAAAATATACATAGGTAAGTAGGAAAGTTAACAACAAACATAAACAAAGCCATTTTGGTACTTTGCTTTAACTAAATATTTTAGTATTTTTTTCAAAATTCAAGGCTTGCAAAAATCGTACATATATCCATGTGGTCGATATACTCCTGTGCAGCTGGCATGGGCCCACTGCCCACATGAAGAACATCTGTACCAAAGCTCATTCTTCCTAAATTCATTGCAAATGATGCTCAGTCTGAGCGCAATTACCCGAATCGTCAAAAAAATATAAAGATATTGACATAACCTCAAAAAGTTAATCGTGTGAAAAATAGCTTTGAACATTTCAAGCTGAAAGCCTGACATACACTATTGCTAGTTAAGTAATTGAGAAATAATATAAAATGATTTTACAAACCTTTATTGAAATAGCAGGCCAAATTATAACAGCGCTATACAATACCCGTTTATTCTCACCACTCGAATATCTCGTCTGAAAACAACATGGAGCGTTCACAACATGCTTACGCTACTTTAATATAGATAGCGCTCTATAGACAAACCCGATTAAAGGAAGGATTCTGTTTGAAATGAGAGAGCGCAATTGTCCGCTGAGCGCCATTAGCCGTCGCTCCCCTACATTCTCCGACGCCCGTCTCGTCTCTCTTTCTCTCGGCAGCAGGCACGGTGTGTTCGCTCTCGCTTGCTCATTTAAATTTCAGTTGGATTTTGTGGGGGCACAAGGCGCAAGATTCCGCAAGAGCAAGCGATTCGTCGAAACTGGTGAATTTAAAAAGGGGCGTGCGGTGTTCGCCGTGATGCGTAACGTTGCGTTGTCAGAATGTTAGATCTATTCTGTTTACGAGAAGCATATCTTCGCACATCCTGACATCCTTTAAATTTTAGGGAGAGCTAATAGAAATGTAGGGGGAGCTAAGCCCCCCCTAGCCCCCCCCTAGTTACGTCTATGGCTGCCAATGAGAAGTATGCAACTTCTTGTTATGAAACCAAAGTCTAGGGAATACTTTAAGTCAGCTCACTTCTTTGTTCTCTCGGAGAAAACAACAATTTTTTGCGACTGGTCGTAAATCAGCCTCGAACCGCTCTCAGCTACATATAGACCGGGAGATAGTGACAGATTTTTTAACGTGATTTTACTCAGTATGCCTTGCAAAGGGCATTATGTGGCACATATTCTCACAATAATAAGGTATGAACCAGAGAGTCATCCTGGGTTCTTCATATGAAAAACTGAGTTTATTATTCGAAAAATAATCGTTTTGATATGATTTTAGTCAGGCTGCCATGTGTTTTATAATGAAGTTCAAAATAAAAAATTCCTCGGAAAACCATAGGCATACAGTTAGCGTGGGTCGAAAGGGCTATTATTGTCACGTGAACTTGTATTTTAATAATAATTAGTTTTTCTACGTTTCTTAACAGGCTGCCAAGGAGAAGTATGCAAGTGCTTGTTATGAAAATGCTGAAAAAAGGATGGCATACCTTTTACGCTTGTCCAAGTACTGTTTAAATTGAATGTTATTTAATAATTTAAACGATTTATTCAATGTAAAGTGTACTTGGATATGCGCAAATGGTATGCCATCTTTTCTTCAGCAGTTTCATAACAAGAACTTGCATACTTCTCATTGACAGCCTGTTCAGAAACGTGGAAAAATTAATTATTAAAATACAAGATCACGTGGCAATAATAGCCCTTTGGGCCCACCCTAACGGTATGCCTATGGTTTTCCGAGGAATTTTCTATTTGAACTTCATTATAAAAAAACATGGCAGCCTGTATAAAATCATATCAAAACGCATATTTTTCGAATAAATGAAAACTCATTTTTCCATATGAAGAACCCAGGATGACTCTCTGATTCATACCTTATTATTGTGAGAATATGTGCCACATAATGCCCTTTGCAAGGCATACTGAGTAAAATCACGTCCAAAAATCTGTCACTATCTCCCGGTCTATAAACTTATTTTCTTATTAAATAAGATATCGATCGCCGTACTCCGATGACGGCGGGTCGAGGGAGCGAGAGAGGGCAGGGGGGAAACGTTTGTTTACACAAGGCCGAGTGCGCCGACTTATAGTATTCTCTAGAGTTTGATGAAACTGCTGAAGAAAAGATGGCATACCGTTTGCGCATATCCAAGTACACTTAACATCGAATAAATCGTTTAAATTATTAAATAACATTCAATTTAAACAGTACTTGGACAAGCGTAAAGGGTATGCCATCCTTTATTCAGCATTTTCATAACAAGCACTTGCAGCCTGTTCAGAAACGTGGAAAAACTAATTATTAAAATACAAGTTCATGTGACAATAATAGCCCTTTGAACCCACGCTAACGGTATGCCTATGGTTTTCCCAGGAATTTTCTATTTTGAACTTCATTATAAAACACATGGCAGCTTGACTAAAATCATATCAAAACGCATATTTTTCGAATAAATGAAAACTCATTTTTCCATATGAAGAACCCAGGATGACTCTCTGATTCATACCTTATTATTGTGAGAATATGTGCCACATAATACCCTTTGCAAGGCATACTGAGTAAAATCACGTCCAAAAATCTGTCACTATCTCCCGGTCTATATGTAGCTGAGAGCGGTTCGAGGCTGATTTACGACCAGTCGCAAAAAATTGTTGTTTTCTCCGAGAGAACAAAGAAGTGAGCTGACTTATAGTATTCTCTAGACTTTGCTAAAATGATGTACCTGCGGAATAAAAAAATAACCTCAAAAAAGTTACGAGTAAACGCATGATCCAAAAACAGCGCAAGTGTGAGATACCTAATTGACATCCCCACTTTGAAAAATATTAACAAATAAAAAAGTTACGAAACTAAAGTTATAAAAAACCGATCCATGACGACATCCTGTAACATTTTTATTTGTGAATGTTTTTCATTTCCCTACAAACATTTTTGGTGCCAATAGTTGCGTAGGATTCATTCGTGAAGATCTCAATTTTCTGTGATTTGCAATTTTTAAGTTGGGACATTTTAAGTTTTTCCATTTAAAGATTTTTAATTAAGATTTCCCATTTAAAAAATATTATTGTTTCTTGTTGTATCGAGAAAACGGAAACTTTTAGAAACTTGTCGCCTACTTTAGTAAATTACACACAAAAAATGCCCTAAGTATGTTGTGGATGTGGTGATAAAGATATAGGTACGATCAATGCAATAACAAAAAATATTTGTTTTTGCCAAGAAAATAACGTACCTAATAAAATTCCAAAATGTTAAGGAGCTTTTTCAGATTTTACTGATATTCAATAATCTCCTAATAAAAAGTACCCAAGGATTTCACGAAAATCTTAAAGCTCCCAAACATTTTTGGATTTTATTACCTTGGTTAAAATAAATATTTTTTGTTACTGCATTGCTCGTCTATCTTTATCACGATATCACGAGATAATAAAATTTGAAAACGAAATATTGAGACATAATAATACAAAGTTTTGTATCGTTTTGACTGCCGTGACGAGCAGATTTCAAAAATGCAAAATATTTAGCGTGTTCCATTTTGCCTCGCATTTGCGAAACACCCTGTAATAAACCTTACCACTCCTGAAAACTGCATAAAATTCCCTACAACTTTTAACTAAAACTTTTTTCTATCACAAAAAAAAAAGTTATGGGGTATTGGCAGACTTAGCGTGGATACCCTGTACAGGGTGATCATTTTTAGACGCCCTACCTCTGCATAGGCGGTTCTAGACCTTTTGTTTTGGGGGGGGGGCTTAAGCCCCTGGGCCCTGGAAGCAAAAACAAGAACTCACAAATCTGTAACTGGTAGCTATAACCTTCAAATAGGCATCAAACTTGTTTATTTACGCTAGAGCCGAAAATAATATGCTACTGCCCAGGTAGGAAACTGACGTCACTTTAACGTATTTTTTTGGTAATTTTTATGACCTATATGACGTATAAAATACGTCCCAGTGACGTGAATAAGTCACAGTTAATATGACGTCAGTGACTGACGTTAAATAGACGTCATTTTTTAATATCATTTTACCTAATTATGACGGTTATTATAACGTTTAATAAAAGTCAGTAATCCTGGCTGATTTTTTGTGTAAATCGGTGGAAATTGGTAAATAAAAAAAATGTTTCAGAAAATAATATTTATTCACTTATAATTATTATAATATAGTTTTAGTATACCTACACAGACCTATATAGCTTCGCTACAGACTGTGCCTCGCCGTATATTTTTAGGCGAACCCAAAAGGACGCCAAGTCCCTGGAGTTGGCATCCTTTGTGGGAATTCGTACAAATATTTCCACTACCGTCCCATAGAGGTCGCTGAGTTCTACATCTTTCCACTCGTCGTTGCCAAATGTCGCCTATCCGGCCCATTTTAGGGATAAAAATACATCTACATACAAGCAGATGTATTATGTATATAAACACAGACCTATATAGCTTAGCTAAGCTATATACATCTGTGATATAAATAATATGTTCACAGAAAGAGGCAAGGAAGATGGAATTGGTAGGTAAGGATTTTTGAGATTCATATTGATGTACATATACTTACTTAAAATTGCCGGGAAAACTACACCCTGAAAATCTCAGAAGTAAAAAAATTGCCTGACAAAAAACTACCCCTTCCCACCCCCGAAATGTTTTTGGTCGGATCCTCGCCATTTTCAGCCAGAACGTTCAAAGTTTACCCAGACGCACCAATCCGCGGTTGAAAAAATTTACCTGACAAAACTACCCCCTGCATCCCTTTAGGGAAATAATTGATAACTCCATTGTTTCTGGTCCGATTTTCGCCGTTTTCACAAGAACGTTCAAAAGAGTCTCAGAAGCATAAAAAACTGCCTGACAAAAAACTACCCCTTCCCACCCCCGAAGTTGTGTTTTTGGTCGAATCCCTGCCTGCGGCGCATTTTTTAGAATTATTTTAAATGCCCTTGTTTAAATAAAGACACAAAAATTGTCCCTCCATCACTCGAAATTAATTCCAATATACGTCACAGAAGTGATCCAAACTCGTAGCCTCGGCCTACCATTATTTTACAGAATGACATGTAAAAAATATACCATTGTAAGTAGCGTACCGACTTTCAAAAATTTCTTCTTAATGGATTAAATAATTCCTTGTCGGGACCCCGCATTTTCATGCGGCACCCGGCCCCGCAAAATCTTGAGCCGGTCCTGATCAGCCTCCCCTAAAAATACGACCTAGTTACGTCTATTGGCAGCCTGTTTAGAAACGTGGAAAAATTAATTATTAAAATACAAGATCATGTGGCAATAATAGCCCTTTGGACCCACCCTAACGGTATGCCTATGGTTTTCCTAGGAATTTTCTATTTTGAACTTCATTATAAAACACATGGCAGCCTGTATAAAATCATATCAAAACACATATTTTTCGAATAATTGAAAACTCAGTTTTTCACATGAAGAACCCAGGATGACTCTCTGATTCATACCCTATTATTGTGAGAATATGTGCCACATAATGCCCTTTGCAAGGCATACTGAGTAAAATCACGTCCAAAAATCTGTCACTATCTCCCGGTCTATAAGCTTATTTTCTTATCAAATCAGATATCGATCGCCGTACTCCGATGACGGGCCGAGGGAGCGGGAGACGGCAGGGGGAAAACGTTTGTTTACACAAGGCCGAGTGCGCCGACTTATAGTTTTCTCTAGACTTTGATTTTAGTGTATCATTTGGTGCTATCCGTTTGCTAAATCGAGGGTTGTAAAGTAGTGAGCTTTGCCTATTGTGTCAAGTATATTTGTGCTAGTTGGTAATGGAAATTTATCGTCTATAGTTTTTCAATTTAATTTTCGAAAATCAATTACGATGCGCCATTTTTTTGCAGAATTCAAACAGGACTGTTCCAGGAGGAGTTGGGGTGTCAATTTCTTCATGTGTATGTTAAATAAAATAGGATCAAAGGAATAGGTACCTATTATCTGTTTTAAGAAAACCACACATTCTAAGGTGTTACAATGTTTTTGCACGGAAATTGTTTATAATCAAATACAATGTAACTTCTATAATATTTAAAATTGTATCTACTATGGAAAAATATTGTAAAGGTCTTTGCAATGTTTTTACCGTAAAATTATTGAAATTTTTGGAATTGCAATTACAAAAAAGCTAGAAAGACACGCTTGTTCGAAAAAGTGACTATAGTAATTCTCATTCATAAGCCTTCTATTTTTTATTGAAAAGAGTACAAAAAGTTTCCATTAGTTAAAAATATATTATGTAGCATTTTTATTAGCCAAAATTTGCAGACCTCTCTCCTGAAAACTAGACTTTTGTCAGTTACAATGTTTTTGCATGCGTGCATGTGTATCGATATAAATGTGCAGACCAGGACCGGGCCCCGCAGGAGCCCGGGCCACTGGGCGCCCGCTCCTAGCCTAGCGTCCAGCGGATAAATCAGCAGTAAGAGGGGGCACGGAATTAAACACAAAATTTTTGGTCATGTTCTTCTGGAAAACGGCTTCACTTCACACTGTATTAAATTTTGCTTTAGCCTCACACCTTATTTGTCTATTCCTCTGCGCAAAATGATCGAGCGCAAATTTGTAGTTTCTTGGAACACAACGTCTGTTTTCTGGCAGCCTTTACTGACACCGTGGGTCCAGGGTCCAGGGTCCAGGTTAGAAACACGTAGTTCAATTATACATCGACAGATGGCAGCGAAAGCGCTTAGCGAACCCCTTCTTAAATAATGTGAATTTCAAATGCAGGTAATATCCTAATATCACAGATAACCTAACTAATCATCTGTGGTAATATCCTTCTCAGAAAAATAAAAAACATAGAACTGGCTTTGTATTGGCAAGTTTGTTCCCATAATAAAAAAATAAAGTTTACAGTTCGGGTGACAGATCTGGTGCTAACGATTACAAGGCAGTGGCGTACCTCTTATTTTTTAAAATAGTTATAAAAATAGGAAAAAATATATTTGCCTTTATATCTCTTTTTTTTTATAAAAATTGAAGTATAACCCCAGGTACACCTAGTACGCGTCAATTCTAAAATTCAAACTTATCAATGTTATTGACAGTTACTAGTTGGGGATTGGTCGGCGAACACAATATAAAAAAATAAAAAATAAAAACTTTTTAAAAACAAGCTTTTATTTAAGCCATGAACTAAAACGGATAAAATAAGTTTAGGTTTTCATTAAGATAATTCAATGTCACACTTCAAAAAGCTCGTCGCGCGAGATGTTCATAAAAGTAGGTACCAAGCTTTTTGATTTAAAAAAGCTTGTCGCAATTTGGCATTGAATTATCTTAACGAAAACCTAAACTTATTTTATCCGTTTTAGTAAATGGCTTACTTAAATAAAAGCTTTGTTTTTAAAAAGGTTTTTTATTATTTATTTTATTTGGTGCTTTTTTAGTACCTATTTGATTCCAATCTCAGAAGGATGGTAAAGAAATTTAATCCGCCATCTTCGGGCATCGGGCATTAGCTCTATTGGATTTAGTATGACGTCAGTCACCTTATCGTTTTCTACTCTTCAAATCCTTTCATTTGATACCCATGTCGAGGATGTTGTGAAGAATTAGGCAATCCGCCGTCTTGGGGATCGAGGCTGCCACATTAGATTTATTATGACGTCATTCACCTTATTGTTTTCTACCCGTCGAGCCCTTTCGTTTGATACCCATGTTGAGAATTATTTTCCCTCTGGTGGTAAAGGTATCTTTTACCGTGCCCCGAACTAGGTACGCCTATGTACTTACGCATGATATGTAACCTCCTTTGGAGAGTTGCTTGATTTGCAAACAATACACTTTTTTTGCCCATAACGTATAACTTAATTGTCTATATAAGCATTTTAAACCGACGAATACTTAAGAAACACTTAAAAACAGCGAAAAATTGCTTCTAAAAGACACAGCACCAGTTGTGTCAAACACAAGGAGAGGCACACTCTTGGCCGATTTGCGCGTTTGTCAGATTGTGCGATTGGCATTGGTAATTGTAGCTACCTAGTACCTATATTATTGATTTCTTAGTTGTATCACAGATTAAAGTACTACACGTAGTATAGAAATACTGCCTAATAAGTGTCTAGATAATTATAAATACTAGATTCACCTATTAGTCAGGCAGACTTTATCTCATCAATATATAAATAACATATATTATCTACCATTATTTACTTCAAAGCAAACGTATTTGCAACTGATTGGGTATGTCCCTAGTCCCTACATACAACGGAAACCACTGTTGAAAAACTATTATTTGCAATTTGATCTTGAAGATTATTTTAATTATTAGGTACCAGAGAAATAAGTTTTTCATTATGAATTATTGGCAACGCTGTTAAACTTTAACTAGTAAATAAATAATAGAGTATAAAAAGTGCTACCCCTTACAAACATTTCAATCCACAGATGCCATTTCTATGTTTTTTATTTTTCTGAGATATCCTTGTTTATGGATGTTCTATAGTTAGCCAATGTCGTACACTGACCTGGACCAACACTAAATTAAAGACCTGCGCAAAGCCCTGTCTTTAGAAAACAAAAACCTGCAAATATATCTTTTATAACGAACTAATATCCTCAGCGAAATAACCAAGGATGGAGGGAGCAACAGCATCAAAATACACACACTTGTATTGTAGTCAACCAAGGTCTTATGCAAATTTACCAAAATCAATAAACATTAAGCCCGTGTGTACAACCTTTATCTACCTGTGGTAGGTTATATCCTGAGAAATATAAATTTGGCCACACGCCACACACTTTCTGCGTTCCATTGTATACAATGGATCAATTGTATATCCTAAATACTAATAAAAAGGCTATAAATTAACAAAATCAAAAAAACAATTGAAAACGCTAAAATTCATACGTAAACAATCGGAAAACTTAACTTGCTGGCCGAACACAAAACAACTCCGCTGAATAATGAACGCGGTGGCAAGGGCGGCGTTGCCATGTTGAGCGGTTTAAGGTATCTGTTGACGTTTTTATTAAAGTGGTAATTAGCTACTATAATTACAGAGCAATTTAGTTTTAATTTAAAATTGTTACATAAAAGAAAATAATATCTACATTTGTTAATTTAGCGATGTGGGAGATGTGCCTTCATTTAATCCGATTATTAAACCCGTTTATTTTGAAATGAAATGCTGTAAACAATGGAGTACTCAAAAAGATGTTGGCTCTGTTTACTTTTTGTTCTTACTCCCTCTATCCTTGGTTATTTCTCTGAGAGAATATCCATAATAAAATAAAATGATTGTTTGCGATGTTATTTTGACAAGTTTATATTACATATTTCCTTACATTTCTTAGGAAAAGTGAGTCTAGAAAAGAAGCTAAAATATTTTGGTTTGAAATGAAGTCCATCTCTAGCTATAGTGTAAGTAAGTATAGAACCCATTATATTTTCCAGTTTCTTCTGTATATAGTGAACCATTGGTCCGCTTTGGGGATATTTTAGTTTTTGCATACGTTACAAAATCCTCTTCCAAAATATAATAACCAGAATTCTCGCTTCTTCAACTGATTGGACAGATCATCACGTAATTCCAAAATATTGTTTATTCTTCTGCAATTCACGTAATGGTCTGTGTACATAATTTTCTTCATAAGCATGGAAATTTCATGTTATCACAAACAAATAAATCTACCTATAAAAGCTCTGTTAATATGACAAAACTGCGAAATATTGACCGCAAAGGAAATTCGTTACCGTAAAAAGAACGTAAATGGTACTAAAGCAGAATATTTAAAATATAGGACATTCTAAATGTCAGAAACTGGCATAGCTATAACAGCAAAATATCCCTCTATAACCTTTAATAAGTCGCCATTTTTTTCGTCGAGTAGCGCCACCCCAGCCAAACAACAATGAAATATGACGTCCTGCTCGTGTCTTTAATATAGTGTCAGTCAAAATATGCAGGAAAATTTTGAAAATATACAAATTAAGAAATAATATAAAAATATAAATTCATTGTTTCATTTACAAATAAACATATTATACAGTGACCGGCAGAAACTTGGACACAAAGGAAAAACCTTCTTATTATTAATTTCTCAGAAAATTTTATTCTTGATAAAAGTTGGCACATCATTTCAAACTCAAAACGCACATATCAAAATTTAAATATCTCTTTTTAGATACGAGGTAGATTCAAAAATGTCAAAATACCTCAGGAGTAAAGTACCCTTATTTTTAAAATACGGTACAAAGTTACTTACAAAAGTTGTTCAGAATCAAAAGTGGATGTCAGATTTAAAGTCACAGCCACCTAGTCAAAATAAAAGAGATTTAACTTTTTTGTATTTTTTCCGACCACCCTGAGTATTAAAAAAAAAACAAAATACCGCAAGCGCAACTTATCATCGTGTAATACAGGAATTTGCTACTAAACTTTAATTTTGTTCGATTAGCAGATAGAAATTTAAATTAATCGAAATCAGTGTTTAAAATATTAAATATTTGTGTCCAACTTTCTGCAGGTCCCGTATAATGTAAAAACAAATTTCTAAATGCATTTAAGTATACATAGTAAAAGAAACAATATTTTATTTTAACTTTTCTACGTACAGGGCGATTGAACTAAATATAAATATGCATTTATTATAAATTATAAAAATCAGGTTAAAATTTAGTTGTAAAAACAATAAACCACTAAATGTTGCTCAAAATTCTCAATTAAAAATTTTTTTCTTCTATCAGAATATAAAAATTTATAAATGGAGAAACTCCTTTCCACATCAACCGATGTATAAGAGGTGCGCTTTTAAAATTGCTATCACAGGATCCAAATACCTAGATGGATTCGGTAAAATCTCCCTTTAAAATATTTGCTACTTGGCTAAGAAACTGAAATCCACTATTTTTTTCCATCACATTTCTAAATTTTTGAAATATTTTGTCCCCAATTTTACCTGTGACATTTTGAAAAGCAACCTCAGATTGTTTTACCAGTTCTACACTTCGGGTTAATGGCAAATTAGATTCCTCCATTTGTGTTATTGTTTTAGAAAAAAGCTATAATTTGCCATCTTGTAATAACAGGTTGAGATGGAAGAGGAGTGTTTTGTAGTTGTTCTTTGTAGAACTGAACCCTTATAGGCGCTTTAAAGAAGGCTTTTTTCATGTTGGAAATTAAACTATTTACTAGCGGAAAATGTTTCCCAATCTCCTCAGCAACCCTACTTAAAGCATGAGCAAGGCATGTTACATGTATCAACTTCGGATAAAAGATGTAGTGAGCGTAGTGTTGTTTCACTTGGGAGATTAAATTTGCAATACTTCTGGAGAAAAAAGTGAAGTTTTCTCCAGATTTCATATTACTCAATTTGGCAATATGAGTAGAAGTTTTCACATGTTGGTCTACTTGGAATTTTTTATCGCATGGAATCTGCAATGAAAGAAAAATTGAATTATTAAACTGAATATCAGTAGATACGTAGGTAGGAACTTCGATAGAAATGTTAAACGAAAGTGTCGTGATTCCTGAGTGTCACATTGGTGCGAAATCGGTTGATATAATATGTGTTATTTTTTTTATTTATATCCCAAGAAGAATTTAACTTTCGAACGATTTTGCACCATTGGGACACCCTCTATATTGAATATTCAAAAACTATAGGTACTTACAATTTTAACGCACGCAGAACAGTAGACTTTTCCCATATCTATTCTTATAGTTCTTTGTAATCCACACTGACGCAATATTGACTTTGGGCATTTTACTAGTAAAGTACAACTCCCAACACAAAACAAACACAAATCGAGGCGGAGGTGATCACTTCAAAAGCAGAATCAGAAATAAAATGCAGAAATGGATTATCCTTTGTATATAAATATTTATCTATCTATAATTTAATCTGTCCTTTTCAATAATTGCACTTTATTAAATAGGTATAAATACCTACTTTATCCGTTTTCAGATCACCAGGATTAGTGCCCATAAAATTATAATTTACCTATATTATTTTGGGAAAACCAGGTACCTACATAGACACCAACCCCTGTTTCCAAAAAGGAATGAAACGCCTGCCAAAGATTTAAATTATCCTGAATTCTTTCAATTATGCTGAATATGCCATATTTTAAGGATATATGCAAATATTTAAAAAAAAGCATACCTATAATATTGTGCTAAATATGCAAATTATGCGTGTTGCATATTTGGGTTACTCTAGTTATGACTCTGTCACACATTGGCTAACTGGGGATTCCATAAACAAGGGTAATATCGATAGTAATTAATTATAAAAGAATCTCCCGGTCCGCTTAAGTAAACTTTCTTTTCTTGAGATTTGCAGACGTAATTATATTATACCTAAGTAACAAAGCCAATTTTGGGAGCTATAATCCGGAAATGGCAGTGATTGACCGTCGCGCAGGGTTATTAGCTTCGCATCTGCGCTGCTTGTATTAAATAAAAAGGAACGGTGGGAGTCTCGCGGGCTCGCGGCCGACGCGGCCGTTACAAAACACAAGGCGGCCTGGCTGCCTGGCGGCGGCTGACGGTTGGCGCGCGCGGGCCGGCATGAGGGCGGCACCTGTGCATTGGGGTCGCGCGCGGCAGGTGCGCCCGCGCACACCTGCGTTCGCGCGCGTCGTCACCCGAACCCGGACGCGCACTTTCACGCGGGCGCGCTCTACTCGTCGCCCGCGCGCAGTGTTGCCAACAGATTTTTTTTCGTACTAAAATCGAGGAAAAATGTAGGCAATCGATTTGGGGCATTTAGATATATTTTCCCCTCATTTCTACATTTCTATTTCTCATTCTACATACAGGTATCTTCGGTTCCGACCCCCCCCCATCCATCTCCAACTGTGACCCGTGCTAAAATAAAATCTTCGTCCCAAGGACACATCGTATAGTTGTATGAAAATAATGAAACAATGCCGAAACCAATATTTGTCATTCGTGTCGTCTTAAGTCAGAATAACACTGTTATTATTGTTAATTTATTAGTATTTAAAAACGCCGCTATAAACAGATAAATGGATGAAATACGTTTTCTAAAAAGTGAAAGAGGTAAAAATATTCTCTATTTAAGTGGTTATTTTTACTATAAGGATAAATCGCACAGTGGTAGTACGTACTGGAAATGCCTGGATTTGATAAGAAAATCTCGAATAATACCTCAATGCGTTTGCAAAAATTATATAGATATCTAATCTAATGTTGCATATACAAATTACAACTTTAATAAATATTATTCTATAATATTTTATTATATTAATATTATTCTATAAATAAAATAATTTAACCACTGGTTAATTGAAATACCCAAAAACAATTAGAAAAATTCAAATAATATTAAACAGGATGACAACTTTAATCTTGGCCCCAACTTTTTTGTTTTGTTTGAAAGGCCTTAAAAAGCCACTTCTTATGACCTTCAGGCCGTTGTGAATGCTAATCCAGGGCCGGCTATTATGTTTTGTACCCCCGATTTTCACTAAAACCGTTTAGTCATTTCTTTAGGTATTTAAAATCTGACACCATAGCTTTAACCCGGAACACCCAAAAACACCCATTAACAATATCTAATATCTTACAGGGAGTTCCATTTTACAGGATGCCAATATTGGGCAAAATAATAATTTTAAAGACTGGCCATCTAGCCAGTCAAGTGTGCCAGAAAATTACCTCAAAACAGTTGAATGGTCAACAGGGCAACTCAAAGTGTTGGTGGGCAAAGATCCAATAAAGAAATTTACAGGGTATTTATTTTTCTCAAAATGATCAACATTTAAGAAACTTTATACGGACCAAGAGCGCTCTGGAATTAATGAAAAAATATTGACACAAAACAAAAGTATGTAACTTATTTTGATTTTACAAAATGTCAACCAACAAATAAAAAGCGAATCTTTCTCAATAATGTCACTGTCTGAAATAATATAATTTCTGTTCGTTTCTTGTAGTGGCACTTCACACACCAGTGACATTAACCCGTCTGGGCAGTAACTCCAGACTAACTGGCGGGCTTCTGTAATTTTTAGACTTAGTTCGTTTATAGTTTCTGGGGCGGTTCTGATACACTTGACCCGTATAAAATTTGAAAAAACTCAACACTGAGGTGGCACAGGAAAAAATACTCTGTATTTTTTATTAACTCTTCGCACAACGCCTTGATAGTTCAAGTAGTTCCATGGGCACTTGACTCGCCAGATGCCTCTAAAATTCTTACTCCGCTCAACTTAGAACTCCCTGTATATTTTTTGTTCAAATTTTATATATTTAAGGGTTTTGGTTGTCCTAATTATTAAGGCTGTTAAAAAATTGTAACCGGCCCTAGATTTGCATGTTCGCAACGATAGGAGGGTCAAACGAAACGGTTTTTAAGACCTTACAAAAAAATAGTTCAGGCGAATCTTTAAAAATAAAAATTTTATGGATTTGCATATGGATAAAAGTAGACACCCTGTACAAGATTCCATAAGTAGATTTTGCGTTGAATCTAATAGCGTTGACTGATATACAGGGTGTTCCTAAATATCATGGACATACGGAAGAGGGTAATTCTTTGGCTTATTTCATGACTAAAACTTCATATAAACATAGGTCCGCAAACGCTTCATTACCGATCTACAGGGTGTTGAAATTTTAAGATTTTTTAGTTTTTTTCTTTAAAGCTGCTACTGTTTTTGATATATTTATTTAGCTTAAATTTGGAATATAGGTTACGCTCTAGGGCCTACATCATTGGGCATGCCAAATGGTTGTGAGAATCTACAGGGAGATATTTTTTCAGGAGTCATGCTCCCTTTTCTGCCACTGAACTTTTTTGCGGTGCATACCGCTGGTAGATTCTAAAATACAACATAAATTTCCTGTTCTACTTAACAGTTTAAAACTGAAACCTTTAATTTATAAACATACCTATGCAGACACAAGTTACGATTTCAAATGCGAACTGTCAGATATTAATAAAAACAAGAGATTATCAAAATAAAGCCAGAGCCTACTAGACTAATTTTAAAATTTTAATTTCATCTATGGAATTATAAAAAAATAGCTTTTTTTTTTGATAATGGTCGCAGGTACGAAAAAACTGAAAGAAACCGAAAAGTTTTTAAACAAAACAAGAAATTCATTTTGTACTTTAGAATCGCAGAATCGCAAACATGTTCAGGGGCAGAAAATGGGGCATGACCCCTGAAAAAATATCTCCCTGTAGATTCACACAACCAATTGGCATGCCCAATAATGTAGGCTCTATACCGTAACCTATATTTAAAATTTGAGCTAAATATCTCATAAACTGTAGGAGCTATAAAGAAAAAACTAAAAAATCTTGAAATTTCAATACCCTGTAGATCGGTAACGAAGCGTTTGCGGAAATATGTTTATATGAAGTTTTAGTCATGAAATAAGCCAAAGAATTACCTCCTTCCGTATGTACATGATATTTAGGAACACCCTGTATAAATACGTCAACGCTAATAGCTTCATAAAAGGCACACAAAAAATGTAATAGATCTAGTTCAATTGTAAAATAGTTGGCAACATTGCCCGCGCGTCTTCCTCGGCCGGTATTCGGTAGGCCGGCCGGCGCCGCCGTTACGAAATAAGTTGGTAGGTACCTTCTACATTGGCGGTTCTACAAGGGTGGACGCTGGCTCCCTTTCTAATAAAAAAGAATCATCGAAATCGGTTCAATATGAAATTTCATCCCCTATTTGTCCACCCTTAGGGATACAATTTTTTCTTCAAATTTAACTGGGACCATTCTGTAGGTATACCTACCCTTTCAAATAAAAAAAGAATTGTCCAAATCGGTCTATAAATGACGGAGTTCTGAGGTAACAAATATAAAAAAAAATAAAAAAAATACAACCGAATTGATAACCTCCGCCTTTTTTGAAGTCGGTTAATAAACAACATGTATAACGGGTTTGGCATCTGATATCACCCAAAACCCGTAAAGTAAAAAAATTACCTAATATCGTAGAGAGAGGACGATACCGACATCACGGGAATGCTGGCAGATGATGCAGTTGAGGTTCCCCCATAATGTCGCCCTGGCCGACAATAATTATTAGATATTGTCAGCATTCCCACGCGGTCATCCAGGATGCTGCCGCTCAACAAGAGACAACCTTCTTACTTTACGGAAAATGGGTGCCACCGATAGTGTAATATGGTACCTAGTACCTAAGTTGCCTGTAATCCTAATTTAGAATTTGACCACTTGCCAAAGATGCCGTTTTAGGTATATTTATTATTATTATTAATCGTGCACGGAACAGTCGCAAATAGGCAAGAATCATTTAAAATTTGCTTAAAACCTGCAAAAATGCTAGACAGCGACACAACAAGTGCTTGTTGTAACAATATGGCCGACGTGATGCTGTTGTGGGTGACATTACAGCGTCTTATGAATATCCCATGACACTCTTAGTGGGTCGTATGAAATATTATCTATTTATAGTTATAGTGGGTGCTATTGAACTTTGGTTCACCTATAGATAATGTGACTTTCGAAATTCTACCATTTAAACTATTTGTCCTTAAAAGTTAAAAAAAATTCTCCCGCGGCGCCTTTTCATGAAAAATCATCAATTTTTAAATATCCTCTTAAAAATTTTTATCCTACGGCACTGATTCTATGGTACTTAAAGGTAACGCCTTTGTAGCATATAAAACCTTGTCGCGAGTGTGTTGCTTTAAAACATCTATGCATTTTATCATACATATCATATTCATTATACTGAATATGACAAAAATGTTGGGGAATTTTTCTCCCCCCTCCCGGAGAGAATCACTATATTATTTATATTTCCTGGAATATTCGATATACCATAGGTATAAAGTTTCTAGATATTTTTTTTATAAATTCGCAAAATGCATTTTTCTTGCCGTATACAACCAACTTTGTTATTCCAATATCATGCCATTTTTGGAAAGACCGTCACAGTTTGCGGATACGAAAGTAGGTAGGTAAACAATTTTTATCCATGTCCATAAGAAGAAACTTTAGAAAAAATTAACTTTTCTAAAAATACTTCGGTCGGACTTCAATAATAAAGTCCATTTCGAGGCCTCACAACATTTATTTGATAGGCTGTGACTTGGGAAAATTAAGTAAAATTCTTTTATTCACGAAAATAATTAGACCCTGTTGCTATATTTATCTATGTTTGTGCGGCTGCGTGGATTTCGGCCAAGGCGCATATTAACATTAAAATATTACAGGTTGTTTTGAAGAACAGGTGCCTGCGACTTGCTCTGAATGTCCATTGTCATGTTTCTAACTCCACTGTACATCGCGACCTGAACATTCTCGCAGTACAGTTAAGAAGTAGATAGTGGTAGTTTTCGGCTTACGGAAAAATTAAAACAAAGTTTGATGTTGTTCGCGACGTTTCGTTTTATTTAATAACTTCTTCAGGCTAAAAAAGACATAAAAGCAGTAAATATAATGTGCTAATTTAAACACAACGACTAGCACCCGTAATAAATAATGAGACAATTTTAACTTGCACACAAAAAAATTACAAAAATACAAACAAAATAAAGCATAATAGAGAGAGGGCACAAAAGATTTACCGACAACTAATCTTCTGTCATAATCATCTATAAACAGCCAATTATTATTCACACACATTACAGGCAACATTTTATTTATTCACACGATGTAGTTGGGATCGATTTTCGTTGAATTCTGACATGGATTTATCGGCGGGCTAGTAGTTTTTTGGTTGGGTTTAACAAAAAACATGAAATCACTCCCACAAACCACTTCCTCCCAGCTTAAGGTGAGTGTGTATCTACGATATGGTGGTGGCCATGAATCAACAGTGGGCATTACCTCAACCCTTTGTTACCCACCACTGTAGACATCTTAATCAAATTTGTGTAGATAATGCTGAGATTGTGTGTGTCCATTCTATTATTAATGGAGTTTGGATGCCGATTGATATATATCATTTCTTTAAAAAGTCTCTTGGAATAACTTGGTTCAGAATCCAAAATAGTAGTGTCATTAAATTTAAAAGTGTGATCTTTACTAATACAATGTGCACACAGTGCCGTAGTTTCTTTACCCTTACGGCAGTCATTTTTATGGTTATTGATTCTGTTCCTGATATAATTTTTAGTTTGTCCTATATATATACACTGTCACATTGTGAGCAAGGAATTTTGTAGACTACTGAAGACAATCTGTCAAACTGTTCCTTCTGTTTAAGCTTCGAGAACACACTAAAATTCTTCTGAGGGTAATATGATGTAACGTCAAATTTAGATGGATTAAGCGCACGTTTTAATTGTTGAAATAAGGTTGGTATGTAAGGTATTTTGGCCCAAGGGGTTGTTCTTTGTGGCAATTTTTGTAGCTGTGATTGTTGTTGTTGTTGTTCTTGTGATCTAGGTGAACTATTGAATATCTTATTTATTAAGTGTAACAAGTTAAATAAAATGACTGTATTTTTATGTAAGTACTGTGGGTCACTCAATTGCTTGATCCTATGGAGAATAGTCTTGATAGTGGCTATCTTGTGTGTATCGGGGTGGGAAGAATAGAAATTAAGCAATCTACCAGACGCTGTGGGTTTGAAATACCAATCAGTAGAGATAGTTCCGTTGCTGTTAATAATATTGAGATCAAGGAAAGCAATCCTTTTATTTGTCTCAGTTTCGATCGTAAATTGTAGATGTGAGTCGTACTGGTTAAAAGCATCAAGAATTACTTGTTGTGTTCTTTGGGGGATGGCAGTCAACATGTCATCCACATAAACTTTGAAAAAAGGTGTATGAAAAGGTAATTCAGGTAGGACCTTAACGGTTAAAAAGTGTAAAACAATCTCAGCAAAAATGGGAGAAGAGGGAGCCCCCATAGGAGCGCCTTTAATTTGATGGTAATATTTGTTGTCATAAGCACAATACGCACTGTCAAAAATTAGATCCACCAAAGACAATTAAATTACTCCGATACACACAAGATAGCCACTATCAAGACTATTCTCCATAGGATCAAGCAATTGAGTGACCCACAGTACTTACATAAAAATACAGTCATTTTATCTAACTTGTTACAAGATAATGGGTATCCATTACACTTAATAAATAAGATATTCAATAGTTCTCCTAGATCACAAGAACAACAACAACAACAACAACAACAACAACAACAACAACAATCACAGCTACAACAATTGCCACAAAGAACAACCCCTTGGGCCAAAATAACTTACATACCAACCTTATTTCAACAATTAAAACGTGCGCTTAATCCATCTAAATTTGACGTTACATCATATTACCCTCAGAAGAATTTTAGTGTGTTTTCGAAGCTTAAACAGAAAGAACAGTTTGACAGATTGTCTTCAGTGGTCTACAAAATTCCTTGCTCACAATGTGATGGTGTATATATAGGACAAACTAAAAATTATATCAGGAACAGAATCAATAACCATAAAAATGACTGCCGTAAGCGTCAAGAAAGTACGGCACTGTGTGCACATTGTATTAGTAAAGATCACACTTTTAAATTTAATGACACTACTATTTTGGATTCTGAACCAAGTTATTCCAAGAGACTTTTTAAAGAAATGATATATATCAATCGGCATCCAAACTCCATTAATAATAGAATGGACAAACACAATCTCAGCATTATCTACACAAATTTGATTAAGATGTCTACAGTGATGGGTAACAAAGGGTTGAGGTAATGCCCACTGTTGATTCATGGCCACCACAATATCGTAGATACACACTCACCTTAAGCTGGGAGAAAGTGGTTTGTGGGAGTGATTTCATGTTTTTTGTTAAACCCAACCAAAAAACTACTAGCCCGCCGATAAATCCATGTCAGAATTCAACGAAAATCGATCCCAACTACATCGTGTTTTAAATAAAAAATAAAACTATAAATACCTGACTGAATAAATAAAATGTTGCCTGTAATGTGTGTGAATAATAATTGGCTGTTTATAGATGATTATGACAGAAGATTAGTTGTCGGTAAGTCTTTTGTGCCCTCTCTCTATTATGCTTTATTTTGTTTGTATTTTTGTAATTTTTTTGTGTGCAAGTTAAAATTGTCTCATTATTTATTACGGGTGCTAGTCGCCACTATTTGTTTGAATATACACTGGAAAAGAACATATCAATTAGTTGAGAAGTAGATTAAGGTGCATGTCCATAAAATATACGACCTGACTGCATGTAGTAAACCATCAAAACCCCTTGTAGCCTGGGAGATAGTGACAGATTTTTGGACGCGATTTTACTCAGTATGCCTTTCAAAGGGCATTATGTTGCGTATATAGTAAGGTGTGAATCAGAGAGTCATCCTGGGTTCTTCATATGGAAAAGTGAGTTTTCATTTATTTGAAAAATATGGGTTTTGATATGATTTTAGTCAGGCTGCCATGTATTTTATAGTAAAATTATTTTAAGAAGTCCTTACTGGGACTGTCAATTGGTAATTTTGCTATTCCTAAGTTGGCATCAATGCAGAAAAAAATGCAACCGGGTCATAAGTCCAGGTCAGTAACGAGCCCATTTGTACAATGAATAATTACTAATAACACGAACAAGAGCAACACAGATAACGGTAAAACTCACGAAACGTACAAAACCCGCGAATATTTTCACTGCCCAAAGTTTGAACCTTTTTGAACGGTCCGGAAAACCTTCACTGTCACTTTCACAACACCGAAATAAAATTAGCCTGAGTACACACCATAGACGCAGCCGCAAGTAGCTGATTATACCAAAATACCAAAATGAAAGTGATGTTTGAAATTATTATTAAAATGAGTTGTAGTCATAGTTATTTTTATATGTAGCGGTATAATGGTGACTACAATAGGGTTTTTATGTTATTATATTCTTTTTTTCGTATCACTTTGGTAACTTTTCACATCATAAATCAATGAGTGACGTCATTAACTGCTTGCGACGCATATACCAATGTTATACCCATGGTTGACAGAAAATTCTTAGGGGTTTTGTGGAGAATGTCATCTGACAAAATCGGGACTTTTTCCAGTAATCGGGGTATACAGGGTGTTTCTAAATTATGGTGCCAACGTAATACGGCAGATAGAAAATGTCATTTTAAACAAAAAGTTTCCTATAAACATGGGTCTAAAATGCATAATAAGAAAGTTACAGGGTGATGAAAGTATAGTTTGAAATACATCTTTATCGCAATAACTTCTACATAAGTTATGCAATTTAAATGAAACTTGGTGCAATTCTTTAGTAACTGAAGTGCAACAATTTTGTGTAAAAACGATTTATTCCCATCAACCAGAGGCGGAGGGGCGGGGTAGCACAATGGGTTTTATACTCATAACTTTTTTGAGGTTATCTTTTTGGTCTCGCCGGTTCATCATTTTAGTGCATCTTTTTATTTTGCAACAAAAATGCACTCTTGTTTCATAACGATAAAATCAACTCTTTGCGTTGAAATCGGCAAAATGTGCCGCAAAACACCTGTTAACTCCAAAATTCGAAAAATAAAATTTTCAACTACCGCTTTCAAATTTTACAAAATAATTGTACCATTTAAAGTGACAAAAAATTCCCCATGAACTATGTATCAAAAAATTTTCGCTTTCAAAATGGAACTGATTGAATTCGACAAAATTTTGAAATCCATATTTCAGCAAAACAAGGTAATGTTTTACTCAATATCCAACGTACAATTTATCTGTAAAACATTTAAATGCGGTAGGCAATAATTGTATTTTTCGAATTTTGGAGTTAACAGGTGTTTTTGGGCACATCTTGCCGATTTCAACGCAAACGGTTGATTTTATCGTTATGAAACAAGAGTGCATTTTTGTTGCAAAATAAAAAGTTGCACTAAAATGATGAACCTGCGAGACCAAAAAGATAACCTCAAAAAAGTTATGAGTAGAAAACCCATTGTGCTACCCCGCCCCTCCGCCTATGGTCAATGAGAATAAATCGTTTCTATACAAAATTGTTGCACTTCAGTTAATAAAGAATTGCACCAAGTACTTTTATCACCCTGTAACTTTCTTATTATGCACTTTAGGACCCATATTTATAGGAAACTTTTTGTTCAAAATGACATTTTGTATCTGTCATATTACGTTGGCACCATAATTTAGAAAAACCCTGTATAATGAAGTTCAAAATACAAAATTCCTCGGAAAGCCATAAGCTTACCGTAAACGTGGACCCAGGGGGCTACTATTGTCACGCGAACTTGTATAATATTGAATTTTTCCACGTCTCTGAACAGGCTGCCAATAAATATGTAAGACACGAGCATCACTTCATATTTCATTGTTGTTTCCGGACTGAGGTGGCGCTACTCGACGAAAAAAATGGCGACTTATTATAGGTTATAACAGGGCTATTCTGTGGTTAGAGGTATGTCAGTTTCTGACGTTGTGCATGTCCCATATTTTAAATATCCAGCTTTGTTACCATTTCCGCCCTTTTTACGGTAACGAATTATCTTTGGGTTCAATATTTGGCAGTTTTATTATATTAACAGTGCTTTTAGGTATATTTGTTTGTGGTAACATGGAATTTCCAAGCTCATGAAGAAAATCGTATGCGCAGTCCATTATGTGAATTGCAGAAGGATAAACACTATTTTGGAATTGAGGGATGATCTGTTCAACTAGTTGAAGAAGCTAGAATAATTCTGGATATTACATTTTGGAAGAGTATTTTGTAAATAAAATAAATTATGTATAGCCCCCAAAACGAACTATAAGGAGAAACTAAAAAAATATGCTTTCTATACTTACTTACACTAGAACTAGACATGGACATTTCAAATCAAAAGGTACCAAAATACTCTTGCTTGCTTTTTAGACTGGCTGACTTAATAAAATCTATGAATGTATGCCATGTCAAATTTAAGGAACATAACAAACAAGCATTTTATTTTATTTTATTTTGAAAGTTAAATTCGTTGTAACACTCATTTGCATGCTTTTATTTGGTGTTTTTAACATTAATCCAGCCTGTCGATTTTTTCGTCATGTGGCGCCAGTGGCGATCGCTTGAAACAGCTCTATGCACAGGTCTTTAATATATTAGTGTTAGTACAGGTTCTTATGCAGTGATGTAATGTATCGAGATACATCTAGATACTTAAAAAAATCAGGATCTGCTTTAGTATCTAGATACTTAGATACTAGATACATTTTTTAGCCACGATGCCAAGGCGTGCCTATATTTAATTTTTAAACCGTTCCTATGGGCAAAAATTAATTTCAAGTTGATTGTAATTCAAATAGGATTACATGCTTTGTGCAATCGATGAGGCAAAAAATATAACACGATTTTACCATCATATGTGCCAGTCGAGCGCCTCTATAGTACAGGAGGACAAATTTTAACGCCAAGGCGTAACAGGCCCAGCGATGAAAACTTCGAAATGTTGATAATGTTAAAAAATAATAAACAATACAAATAATAAAATGGGGTGTGATTTAGTGATTTTTTTTTAAAAATACCGAACATAAAGCACCTACTCAGTGCTCACTTTGGAGTGACGTACACGGTAAACTACTAACCCACAACTTGTTTCAATTAGTGACAATCTAAACTTCACATTCGTCTAAACACTCTAAACAGTTCTATACTTTACCTACACACACTTGTTTCATAAATATCTAAGTAAGTAAGTATATAAGTATATGGATTGCCTTATGAGGTCTGAAATTTTCTTAATTAACTGATAGTATTTGAATTTATCTGGAAGTATCTAGATACTTTTTTAACGTATCTGTATCTGTACCCAGATACAGATACTTTTTTAACGTACCCAGGTACTTTGGAAAAAATGTATCGGTATTTGTATCTAGATACATCTGCCAGACAGTATCAGTATCTAGATACCGAAAAAAATGTATGTGCTACATCACTGTTCTTATGTCACAAAACTGCTGAAGAAAAGATGGCATACTGTTTGCGCATGTCCAAGTATACTTTACATCGAATAAATCGTTTAAATTATTGAATAACATTCAATTTATACTGGTCATGCGTAAACGGTAAGCCATTCTTTTTTCAGCAGTTTCAAAGCAAGAACTTGCATACTTCTCATTGCTATCCTGTTCAGAAACTTGGAAAAATTAATTAATTAAATAGAAGCTCACGTGACAATAATAGCCCTTTGTGTCCACGCTAACGGTATGCCTATGGTTTTCCGAGGAATTTTCTATTTTTGAGCATATTTTTCGAATAAATGAAAACTCTGTTTTTCATTTGAAGAACCCAGGATGACTCTCTGATTCATACCTTATTATTGCGAGAATATACGTAACATAATGCCCTTGGAAAGGAATATCTACTAAGTAAAATCACGTCCAAAAATCTGTCACTATCTCCCGGTCTATTGTTGCAGTAGGTATATGCCGTATATGGAACAAGTTGTATGTTAGCTAGTCTCCTACTAGTAAAAGATTTCGTACCCTTTAATTTTTATTTGTGACTTTTAAGAGTTACAGGGAGTGGATTTCGGAGGCGCGCACGTAGTTTGGTTTTATTTCCTTTGCAGGTCAATAATTCATAAACGGTGATTTCGAGAGTAAAATTGTACAAAACAAAATAACTTTTATGTATCTGGAATAATTTTCTGTTGCATTGAAAACAATTCACAAAAATACAGGCTTTCCCATACCAGAAAAAATAACAAAGACCCGCACATATGGGACAAGCTTTATGTAAGCTAATTTACTACAATTGTAGAAGATTTCGTACCATTTAATATTTTTATACGAGACTTGTTTCTTTAAAATCGAAAATAAAGGAGTTAACTAATGAAACCTATCTTACGAGCTATCTTAAGTGGGACACCCTGTACATATCTGGACAATCCGCCTGTTGTCTGCAAAACTATATTCCACACAAGCATTGTACGCAGATGATTCAAAATTTTGTTAACCTCCTGCAAAAGTGAACGAGGCCGAGACTAAATGAAATGAAGATTTTAAATGCCTCCGTTAAGTACCAACTCGCCATTAACCATAACCATGCCAAAATTACCTTAAATAATTATCTTTGGTAAAAAATAAAAGTGAGATGCGTCAAATCATCAAGGCTGAAATTGACGGAAATAGCACTGAATGTGTACTTAAATGTTTTTTCATACTGTTTAGAAAAATAGTAATAAGTACCGACCTCGGAGCACCGCCAACTTGAAGGGTGCCAAGTTGGGTTGGCTTATAAATGCCTACGCGCCATACTCCATTCATTAATAGAATGCTTTTTCCCACGAACCAAGTTTCAAGCTCGTAAATCATTGATCAAAATAACAAATTGACAGGTCTAATTCCTCTATTATCTTAAAATTAATCAAGTAGTACAATTGTAAAAAAAAAACAAATTTAAAACTTTTGAGAAATAAAATCACCGCCCAAATATACATTGCGACCAATTTCAAACCGAAACACTGACATAAAAATTGCATTTATTATCCGATTTTGATCTAGAGCTTTTAACGAAAGGGTATCAAAAACTGTAATTTGTTGTTTTAAAGATTTTAAGATATATTTTTTTGGTCAAAATTTGACAAATCATATTATACTAAAATATCTCTTTAACTCGACACCAGAAATGGCATTTTTTAAATTTAGTTAAGTTAACCAAAGTTGGCGGGATTTAGACCAGGGGAACATTAAGGCACTTTGCATATTCACAGAATATGTCAGATATTTTACCTTGACTTTCTACGCCACATTTAAATCAAAATGAAAGAAAATTCTTTGTTATGATAACCACACACTTAATAAACTCCTGGACAAAATTAACGCAACATCATAAATTTGCCACTAATTTGAAGCTATTTTTTTTCTGAATTTATGATCCGATTTGAGTGATTTTTTTTCATTGTAGGTTGGTGCCTTGACAATGTCATAGTTTTCGCTGTTTATGATAAAAAGTTCATTTTCGATTTGTACCGGGTGTCATAAAAAAGTTATTTTTTTTTTTCGAAAATTCACCTTGTGGAGTATACTAGCGCCAACTTTTTCTTTTTTAGTTTACTTCATTATCTCTGTTATTAAAGGAGATACACCGTTTTATAGCGTAACATGTTTTTATAGACTTTATTATTCAACACATTCATTGTGTTAAATATTTTCAAGTAGGCTATAGACCTTTTCTGACATTTCAAGCGATGTTTCAACAGATGTTGTGTTTTAAAGTTACAAAGGTCAAATAATATTCACCATACTGAGAAAAACATGCAGTCCAAATAGTTTTCTTCTTCGAACGTTTTACCAATGCATCGAACTTTATCACAATCAACCGATCCTTTATGACCAACTCCCTGGTTTCGATGATTCCCATATATATCCATAGTGACAAAGTGACAATAAACTGATAAACTTTGTCAATACAACACCTGTAAATAAAATAAGAGCTGTTTTGGCAGAACTTCAGACCTTTTGAAACTGTCAGGAGCATGCATGGTTTTGTTTTTGGAATATCAAAATAAAAGTGAACATGCTTCTGATAGTTTCAAACTGGTTTTGAAGTTCTGCCGAAACAGGAAACAGACCTTATACTTACATGCACACCAGAGGTATTTAATATTTTCCGCACCTTTCTCAAAATTGCACATTGGTTTCCAAAATGTTTCACTCTTATTTTCTGCACCCACCCACTTAACGTGTACCTATTATACAGGGTGTTAAAAAAAACGCGGCAATATTGAAAGAGGTGATTTGTCAGGTCATTTTTTGAAAAAAAGTTCGTAAAAACATAGATCCAAGATACAGGGTGTTAAATTTTTTAAGCAAAAAAAAAATTATCTCGCAAACGAAACAAGATACGATGAAAATTCGAGGGACAAAAAAGTTGTATTTTCAGTTGCTTTATCATAAAAAAATATCGAAATTTTATTAAAGTCTTTGGCGTACATTCTGTTGTCGATAAATTTGGTTAAAGTGACCCCTCCTGACGCCACTGGACTCTAAAGTCTATCCAAGTTACAGCGGCAGTAGATATAAACATGACCGCCTTGCGATCGATTACCAGGGAAGGACTAATATGAGATTCCAAGTGGCTTGTAATTCTGAACTAATTCTTTTAGAAGTTCTAAAATTCTACCTTTCGTGGATCTTTATAAATTTTCTTAAATTAAGTAGCAAACTAAATTTACAGAATATACTTCTCGCGAGCCGATCCAAAATATGCAAGAAACTCGACTGAGGGAAGAGCCGGCCCTGCATTCTGCTCGCCGCGTAAACTTGATATTTTATGACGCCCAGACCAATAAGAGAATAGGTCACGTGGTGGCCAATGTTTTGATCCACTGCCTCTTTAACTTGGATAGACTTTAGTTAGGGCCCAATCAGCCCCTTATACTACTACAAACAACGCTACAAAATTTGAAAAAAGTTCCTATAAACATAGGTCCGGAAATGTATTGATTCCAAGATAAGGGGTGTTAAACTTTTTGTTTAATTATTTAATAATTCAAATAATAATAATTCTCACCCTCAAAATACTCCAAACTAGGAGTACCCCAGAAGCAACCACATGCTTGTGCGGGGGAGGGGGGCAAATACTATTATTTTGTCTTCGTTGCCATTTTCGGCTAGGGCCGACTTTTTTCCCCATAGAACTAGGATAGCATCCGCTCAAGTACTACGGAAAACACTAGAAAACCGTAGTAATCCCAGTGAGTGTAGGACAATTAGTAAATCACACGGATAAAGCTATTTAGGAGCAATCCCGTGCACCCACATTTGTCCAGCGCTCTTGGCCATAGCGGTATTGCATGCGCCTGCCTCGAACCAAGGTCGATAGAAGGCAGAAAAACATGTAGTCTAAAAAGTCAGCGCCGGTACGAGCGACGCCACCGCGGATATTTAAAAATAAGATTTTTGGGATGTTTTTTATGTCGCCACTGTCGTTTATAATATAATATAATATAATATAAGATTTTTTCAATATTCCTACATCTATTATGCGTCCCCACAAAATAGTTATATTTCAAATTGAGATTGATTTACACAAAATAGTTTTCTCTGGAATTTTTTTACGACGCCACTGTTGTTTCGTCACAGCACCCCTACTGGTTTCTTCTATACTACTACATCACCTATGCGTCACCCAAAAATATCTTTGAGATTGAAATTGATTTACACACAAAAAAACAAGATTTCTTGGGATTTTTTTGCAACGCCAATGTCGTTTGTCGCGGCACCTCATACAGGTTTTTTCTTACTACATCTCCTATGCGTCTCCCAAAAATACGTTTGAAATTAAGATTGATTAACACAAAAAAAAAACATTTTTTGATACGCCACTGTCGTTTTTACGGCACCCATACAAGTTTTTTATACTTAGTCCTACTTCTCCTACGTGCGACGAAAAAAAAAATAAAAATTTTCAAATTTTCCGTTGAAATGTCCAGATAAAAAAAAACATAATTGTAAAATACTCACTTCCAGTGAAACCGGAAGATAGAAATACGAACTGACAATTTTTTGCTACTCCCTGTATAGTCATTACTAACATTTCGTGGTAAAAGTCGACCTCAAATTTCTACAAAAAAAAATGTTTTTTAATAACTTTTTGACGATCCCCATATAAAAAAACCTGTGCTAAATTAATGGTGAGGCGTATTTAATCGTAGGTTCATTAATGATAATAACAGCATTAGCGGCTGATAAATTTTCTGTATTTCTTCTACCTTCCTAAATAATAATAATGAATCTCTACATCCTTAGTCAAATTAAATAGTGCCTTAAAAATGGCACTATCTGGATAACCTGTATACAAAGATAAGAGTTTGTCGTTACCCTGAATATTCCCAGGTGAATCTTACCGACGTATACTTGATTTTCACTTCTTTTTTCAAGAATTATATTTCCGCTTCCAAAAAAGCCCTTGCATGCTAATGGAACTGGAAAAAAATTTTCTTGGGAAGTCGAAGCAACCGAAGAAAATTTTTCTTGACAAGTAGAACCAACCGGAGAAAATCTTTCTTGGGAAGTCGAGGTAACCGGAGAAAATCTTTCTTGGGAAGGAGAACATCTGTCTTGGGAAGTCGAAGCAACAGGAGAAGCTCTATAAACATAGTACTATCAAAAATTATAGTGCCTCAAAGGAGGAACAAAACTAACGTGTCAGTCACAAATCTAGAAGTTGATAATGGAACTTTCTTTTTTGCCCGTTTCTGTTTAGGTGGAAACTGGAATCGCTTTGCAATATTATGCGGGAATATTTCTGGCTCATAGGTACTCTTTCTTTCCATCACGGAAGTGGCAACTACAAACGTAACCGCTCGGACCAGGTTCGACATCCCTCCTGAAAACACATGATTATAAACGATATAATAAAACAATAGATAGAGAATTGTGGTCTACACCTTAGCAAACGTTTCCACGTCATTCGCTCTTTTTCACTCTTTGGAAATCGGAAAAATTGACAATTTTCACGTACGCTGTAGTGCTTGCAATACGGAGCCCAACACATCACCATAATAATTCTTTATTTGCTTTCAGTCAAATAAAATAAACAAAAAATTGTAATATCCACGTTAAATTCGTTGCAGCACAGTGATTTTGTTCGATCCACAGTTGAGATCCTACACTTGTGATCTAAAAAAATGAGTTTATGACACATATAAATTTTGAAACGCATTTTTTTTTTCAACAAAACTTACCGAAATTTTCCCAACCGCCAACTTTATACTTATAAAATAAAAGAAACTAATGTCGATTCGAATAAAAACGAATGTTACATCCTGTTGTTCTGTAAAAATAGTGAAGTTACAATACAGTAAAATAATTTTTTCTCGCAAAACTTACCAACACACTATAACGTTTTTCAATGAAGTTGCACCCAAAATTCGATTTTTTAATTGCGAAAAAAGGAAAAACGCTTCAAATCCAATGCTCTCACGGATTTGTTTACAGTCAATGCTCTGACGGTGGTCTAACCAATCGGCGCACTAAAGTCAGACTAATAGCCCGTAAATTTATCAACGGGTCTGTATACAAGGCGATCTCTGCGGCAGGCCTCGCAAATCGCTAAGCCCAGAATCCGAAAATGGCCTAAACGGCCGAACGGCCTTTCCGATCGAGGCGCCCTTCGGCATGAGTAAAGCCCATATCGGTTCGGGGCCCCACGCGAAAGTTAAACTCGATCGACGACCTAGATTCGAAACGCTAGCCCCTTAAAAAAAAGCGAAACCGAAAATCGAACAAATGGCACAAACGGTCGAATGGCTTTTCCGATCGGGGCGCCCTTCGGCACGAGAGAGGCCCATACGGGTCCGGGGCCGCACGCCATAGTCGAACTAGGTCGACGACCTAGGTTCGAAAAGCCGGCCCCTTTAAAAAAATCGAAAAAAAAAATCCAGGGACCAAACGGCTTTTTCGATTCGGGCGCCCTACAATAGGCTTGGGGTCCGTACGCATGCGCCGCCCGACGCGAAATTTTCGACTCGAAAAATCGAAAACTGCGCTTCGCAGAGTGCGGGGAAGGGGAATTGCGTACGAGTCCGTACACACATACATATACATACACACACATGCATTCGGACAAGAGCTGGGGTGACTATAAACACCTAGCAGGTTCGACAGGGCCGAACTAGGCGTTTATAACAAGGCTAGTACTACTATATAAATGGTTCTGTAAATCCTCGCGCAAATAACAACAATAGATCGTCAACATTGCAGTATGGGAGTGTTTTCAAATTAAAAAAACACTATTTATTATAATTTGTGAGCCACGTTTCTGTTGTATTTATTTTGGGGAGAAAACTGACATTTTCCTTCCAGTTCCATAAGAACCTCAAGAAATAAGTCGTTCTTGGTTGAATATCTTATTACAAACATTTCTGTATCTTCAAACAGGTATTGGTCAGTGGGTCAGTTATGGATTTTCTGTCCGTTTTAGGCTACTACAATTTTGATAATACCTAATATTTTTAACGTGCTCTCTGAGAAGAGGGACAACAGAATAACTGCTGCAAAAACCAGGAGCATTCACGCCAACAAAGAAAAGGTCATTCTGTGCTATCTTCTTTATTATCATTCTGTGCTATCTTCTTTATTACGATTACTAACCAAGATCATGACCTCGGTAATAATTACCGATCCAAACTGGACCAACACTATATTAAAGACCGGTGCATAGCGCTGTTTCAAGCGATCGCCACTGGCGCCACACAACGAAACAAATTTACACGGTGGTTTAATGTTAAAACAGCATTGTTGCAGAATCTATAAAATAAAAACATACAAATATGTGTTGTAGTGTAAGTAAGCACAAAACGTGTTTGATTTATCAGTTTCTTCTTTATACAGGGTGTCCGGTAAGTTCGGGGAAATCTCTCGCCAGCGTGTTGGTGACGTCAAAATATACCTGGTGTTTCATATATTTTTTTCCCCTAAAGTACTCCGTAACAGAACTACAGGGTCCCAAAGGGGTACTCACTGCTTTACATTTTTTGATTTAACTTTTGAACGCCCTTGTATATTTTGATGAAATTTTGGAATTTTGCATAGACGGTAAAAACCAATTACCTCATATTTGAATCATGCTTGGACAATGCCGTGGAAGTCAGGAACGGACTTCACGCAATACCCATGGGCTCAAAATTTTGACTGGTATAAATTTAAAAAGCCGAAAACAATTTTTTTTAAAGCCTTGAACATTTCTCTTCAAAAAAGGTACTCTTTATTCGTTTCGAAAAAGTCAACCGTTTTCATGGAAAAATCGCTTTTTTGAAATCCGTAACTTAAGATGCAATAATGGAAACTACCAGAATTTAGTGTTTTCACCTGACGGATAACAACAATTACGTGTGACAAGATTTGTCAATAATTTTTATTAGCACACTGCAATTTTCAGTAGGCATTAATATCGAGAAAATGAAAAAAAACAATGAAACTGTTTAAAAATAGTTTAATAAAGTTTGGTTATAAAGAAAATGTTTCGTTTAGTCGGGCAAATGTTCAAAGTGAGCTCCTTCTACCCGAATACATTTTCTTATCCTGCGAATTTTTTCTTGCTGCACCCTAAACAGCATTTCAGGATCATTTCGAATTTGATCAGAATAGTGAAATATTCTTTCCAATAACTCTTCCCTGGTATTTACAGGAGTTGAATATACTAGTCCCTTGAGATGACCCCAGAAAAAAAAATCTAACGGATTGAGGTCAGGAGACCTAGGTGGCCACAAAACAGGTCCTCCTCGGCCTATCCAACGATTGTCAAAGTGCTGGGTTAAGTAGAGACGTACCTCCCGGGAATAATGTGGGGGAGCGCCATCGTGCATAAACCACATTTGATTCCTTATTTGTAAGGGCACATTTTCCAGTAAATCATTTAAATTATTTTGTAAAAAATGTAAATACAGAGCTCCATTCAAACGTTCATCCAAAACAAAAGGACCAATCAAATTATTCCCAATTATCCCTGCCCAAACATTAACCAGAAATCTTTGTTGGTGCTTGATCTGAACTATGGCGTGAGGGTTTTCGTCATGCCAAATGTGCAGATTTCGACTGTTGGTAATACCGTCTCTCGTGAAGCCAGCTTCGTCGCTAAATAAAACAATTTCTGTGAAACTCGGATCGCCTATAAATTGTTGCAAAAACCAGTTTGCATAGTTAAGCCGTGGACGATAATCATTCGGAGACATTGCATGCACTTTTTGGACGTGATAAGGATAAAGTAGCTGTTCTCGCAATGTTTCATGAACAACCCCCTTTGTGGTATTTAACTGAGCTGCAAGCTTACGAACGCTATTAGAAGGGTTTTCGGATATTTCATCCAATATGTGCTCTTCTAAGTTTTGATTTCTTGCTCTCCTTTGCGGCCCTTCCCCACCACGACGAGGTAAAAAACTACCTAATGTAAATTTTAGGAGACTGATTTAAGACATTCTAAACTCGGTTTGTTTACTACCTGTTTCTCTTAAACGACGATCAACTCTCACAAATGTTTTTCGATTTGGCAAATTGCGATTTGGAAATCTTTGAGCATAAATTCTGCTTGCCTCCAGAGAATTGCAGTGTGCTTGTCCATAAATTAAATGCATGTCTGCATATTCGGCATAAGTATAAAAATGCTCCATTGCTAATAAAAATTATTGACAAATCTTGTCACACGTAATTGTTGTTATCCGTCAGGTGAAAACACTAAATTCTGGTAGTTTCCATTATTGCATCTTAAGTTACGGATTTCAAAAAAGCGATTTTTCCATGAAAACGGTTGACTTTTTCGAAACGAATAAAGAGTACCTTTTTTGAAGAGAAATGTTCAAGGCTTTAAAAAAAATTGTTTTCGGCTTTTTAAATTTATACCAGTCAAAATTTTGAGCCCATGGGTATTGCGTGAAGTCCGTTCCTGACTTCCACGGCATTGTCCAAGCATGATTCAAATATGAGGTAATTGGTTTTTACCGTCTATGCAAAATTCCAAAATTTCATCAAAATATACAAGGGCGTTCAAAAGTTAAATCAAAAAATGTAAAGCAGTGAGTACCCCTTTGGGACCCTGTAGTTCTGTTACGGAGTACTTTAGGGGAAAAAAATATGTGAAACACCAGGTATATTTTGACGTCACCAACACGCTGGCGAGAGATTTCCCCGAACTTACCGGACACCCTGTATAGAGGACTATTGGCTCGCTTTGGAGCTATACACAAAATTTTCTATTTTTCATTCTTGCATATGTTACAAAATACTACCTAGAATTTTCGCTTCTTCAGCTGTCTGATCGGATGATCCCATAGTTCCAAAATAGTGTTTATTCTTCTGCAATTCATCTAATGATCTATGCATACCATTTTCTTCATGTGCGTGGAAATTTCATGTTATCACAAACAAATCTACCTATAAAAGCTAAAGCTGTGCTAATAAGATAAAACTGACAAATACTGGATGCAAAGACAATTCGTTACCGAAAAAAGAAGGTAAATCGTAATAAAGCTGGATATTTAAAATTTGGGACATTTTAAGCGTCATAAGTCGCCATTTTTTTGTCGAGTAGCGCCACCCCAGTCCTTAAATAACAATGAAATATGACGTCATGCTCGGGTCTTTAATATAGTGTCGGTCCAGATTAAAGACCCGAGCATGACGTCATAATTTCATTGTTGTTTGCAATCTGATATGGAGCGGCGCCAATCGATGAAGAAAATGGGGACTTATTACAGGTTAAACCCCCGTACTCTGTCAGTTTCTGACGTTTAGAATGTATCAAATTTTAAATATCCAGCTTTATTACGATTTACCTTATTTTTACGGCAACGAATTGTCTTTTCACTCAGTATTTGGCAATTTTGTCGTAATAACACTGATCTTATACAGTTTGTTCAGCGAATGTTCGGCCCTACGTCACAGATTACCAGCTACGTCACAACTCCCGTCCTTGCCTGACTCGTGAATATACGACCGATATCCATCGTATATTCACGAGTAAGACAAGGACGGGAGTTGTGACGATAGGGCCGAACATTCGCTGAACAAACTGTAGGTAGATTTGTAAGTGATAACATGAAATTTCCATACACATAAAAATGGTATGCACAGACCATTAGGTCAATAATTATTGCCGAAGAATAAACAGTCTTTTGGAATTACGGGATGAACTGTGCAACCAGTTGAAGAAACAAGATTTCTAGATATTAATATATTGGAAAAGTGTTTTGTAACGTATGCAAGAATGAAAATAGATTTAAAAAAACCCAAAGCGCACCAATGGTCCACTACATAAAGAAGAAATTGAAAAATCTACCTAATGCTTTCTATATTTACTCACATTACAACTAGCTATGGACTTCATTTTAAACCAGAAGGTACCAAAATACTCTTGCTTGCTTTTTAGACCAGCTGTTGTTAAGAAAATGTATGACAAACAAATATTTTCTTATTTTCTCTTTTATATCTTATTTCGTCGTAACAGACATGTTTGCATATTTTATTTCATAAAAGATTCTCCAATAGCGATATGCACACCGCACACTGCACAGGTCTTTAATATACCTAGTGTCGGTCCCGACCTGACTTAATTATTATAAATATACTTTTGAGGAATTTTCATATTTTTCGACCTTCCCTGTATACGAATAGAAATTTCAAAAATGTTTACGGGTGGATTTCGAGGTTAAGCACAAGCACCAACTTTTATCAAGAATAATTTTTTTGAGGAACTTCAAATAAAGAAAATTCCCATTTGTGTCCAACTTTCTGGCAGACACTGTATGAAAGACCCCCCCCCCCCCTTAAAACCATCTGCCGAACACCCCTTTAAAGTATTTACTATACATTCTGACTCACCCTGTATATAATATTGTACGAATTCGTAAGAAAAGTGTACCTAACCACAAACACAAGAAATGCTTTATATAGGAGGTTATTTATAATTATACTGCAAAAGAGCATTTTCTTCCAAATTCGTACGATATTTTGATGCGACCAAACTATTTCTTACGAATTCTCATACCATTCTATGAGTATAAGTAACTGTTGCCTTACAGAATTGTCCGTGTGAGACAAAAACAAACTTCAAACATTGCGACACAGCGATTTAGTTAGATAGGTCGGGGGCCCACGGAAACTTCCGTGGGCCCCGGATAGGTCTATTCACGAGAGGCTAAAACCCACTTTTCATTCCACGTTTACGTTTTCATTGGTCGACTCAAGGTTACATGAATTTAAATATTGTAGGCTTGTAAGTTTGTGAGGTTGTTTGAATCACATTGCTTGCGTTTAAGGTGACCAAGCAAAGCAATCGCTTGCAAGCGGTTTTATAACTCCGTCTTTGTTTTGTACTCAGAAAAACAGAGACAGACACCAACTGACAGCAAGCGATTGCTTGCGCTTGGTAACCTTGAACGCTTGCGTTGAAATAGTTATTCCTTCCAGCATAATAATGGCTTAGTTAATCACTTATCTGACGAACATATGGTAATTATGGAATATACCGTATGCACCGCCCGATTTTCTTGAAATTTTGGCTACCCCCCCTACATTTTCGAGGTCCCTGAACACGAATCTGACCTCTATAATCGAGATGAATTTAGCTCAAACTATGATCACCACCCTATTTGCACCTTTTGCAACATCGAAACTTCGCGAATAGCCGCGGAAAAACCGAAATTTTGTACGGCCGGGCCGGACGTAAACACGGCACAAATCTTTCGGCTATCCGCGAAGTTTCGATGTTGTCAAAGGTGCAAATAGGGTGGTGAACAGTTTGAGCTGCATACAGTAAAATTTCATCCGGATTTGACGTTATTTCTTAATTCATTTGCATAATTTATGTCACAACCGGCTACTAAATACAAGCCCCTTCCTCAATCAACGATACAAGACGATGTTCATGTAACCTTGAGTCGACCAATGAAAACGTGGAATGGAAAGTGGGTTTTAGCCTCTCGTGTCTATTCTCACAAGCACAAGCAGGCCCCAACTAAGTCAGAGCTAATCAGCAGGCATCAAAGCAATCAGAACAGTCAGATAATTTAAAATTCATCAATCAGATTCGCGACTAGTTTCTGATTTCGGTGAGAACAAACTCATATCAACACAGTCGACGAATATATAGATTAACGGCTATCACCTCGGCTATCACACAGTACCTTTCGTCGTCACATCTGCATATTCGCCTGTCGTTTTAATCCATCTGACTTCACTATAAAATTTTACTTTACATAATAACACAATTTTTGCACTAGCGTTCGATAGAATCACTTTTATATATATATATCATACGCGCCACGCGGTCGGGTCACACGTCACACAAACTGATAAGCTCCGTCGCGCAACAGGTTCGACAAACGAATGATGCAATGGCTTCGATTGCCTAAGATTTTACACCCGCAACTGGTGAAATACCTTCCTCTTTTCATCTCCCTGACACGAACTTTTCTTAATACTGCCATTGAATAAGGAAACCTTAATCAATGATACTGCACTGTATTTCAACAATCACAGTCCAAACTCGTTGCCTTGGTTACCACCTTTATTGTTTAGCCTTCACAAATCACAAATAAACTTGTCAGATACTGTCACTAACCAAGAATATTCTATCAGCTCCAAAAATCGCACTAAAATCGCGTTATAACCTTCAACTTCTTTTCCAGGCCCAATTCCAGGCTTATATACTCAAATAGAAGACTGGAGACTATTCTAGAATATTCCTGGCCAATGATAGTTACACAAATCATAAAGTTCTAGTCAATTTCTAGAAACTTATAGAATCTCTACAGGGAAAACAATGAAAACTAAAAGAAAATGGGGCCCTGGGGGCCTCAGGCCAACAAAAAAGTAACGGAAAATGCCTTCAAACTAATCATAAAAAATATAAAACTGTAAGTAGAATACCGAAATTTAAAATTTATCTACCCAATCTTTGAGTAGGTTGGAAAACATTGCAAACCTGTTCATTCAATGCTGATGTAACAACTATAGAGGAATTTTTCGTTACAGTGCGTTCAATTTAACACCGCTTAGTGCTAAGGGACACCGAATGGTGTTAAGAAACCCCCGTGGTATAAACAAACACGAAGCTGTGTTAGAAATATAAAAAATACACCCCTAAGTGTTTGTAGTGTGAATTTTACCAAATGAGGTTTGGTTAAGATATTTGGAATCCACCAATTTTCTTGTCAAATTTTCACCAAATTTCTTTCACCACTTACACGAAGAGGATTTACACCGATTTTTTTTACTGTGTAGGTATATCTCGACAAAAAAGTTTCGGACAATTTGCATGTCAAAAATTAAGTCAAGTAAGAATTAGCCGGCACTCTTTGATGGTGCAGGCATGTGGAAAACTGCTAAAATCAATGATATTATATAATGCTTCGAGCTGCGGTGTGATCAAATAACTGCTGATAACGTTGCACGTAATTGATGGTGGTTTCCTGCTGCACCGTAAAATATGGCAAAAAAGCCGATACTTTTCATTGTACTTATTATCAAAAGATATGTTGATGATCTAGAAAAACATTTCGGCTCTAACATAATGGTTGTCTTTGATGGATACGGTGACAATAGCAAGAATATAAAGGTAATGGAAAAACTGCGACGAACTGCTTTAATTTTTGGATCGGTAGAGGTCCATTTTGACGAGGCGATGCAAGTGACACTCAGCCAAGAAAAGTTCCTATGCCATCCCTGAAATAAAACTAGATTAATACCTATCAATGCTACTGTACAAACACCAGAGAATGGGAAAATGAAATAAAAAAAACATACTCTTCTCTAGCCTAGATAATTTTCCAAATTGTAAAAAGCATCTGTTGCTATTATATGCTATTATATACTGGCTGTGACACAACCTCTGCACTCTTTAACAAAGGAAAAATAAAAGAATTTAAAATGTTCGGGAGGCACCATGACTTGCATCAATTTGCAGAAGTTTTTAAGCAGGTTTGTAGAGTAGACACAAATTTGGAAAATGGATTAGGTAGGTACACATTCTTCTGGCAATCTATGGAGCTCCTAAATCAGAATTATCCATTGAAAACTATCGATACATGACATTTGCAAAGTCAACAAACCTACTGTCGCAGCCGCACGCCACCATCTAATTCGAGTGCATTATGAAGTACAGAATTGGCTTGGTAATGATTTAAAACTTATAATGGGCATGGGCGATAAATAATAATGTTTTGGAGCCAATTGTGACTTTATTGCCACCTGCACCAGATGTACTTTTAAACAGTATTTTTTGCAACTTCACTGAAGTATGCACACAAATTGTACACAATTGCGGCTGCAGAAAAGTTGGACTATCCTGTTCGATACTTTGTGGTCATCGTCACGGTCAATCATGTCTCAACGCAAATGTCGATAGCCCTACCGAAGAAAATATTCAGGATGAAGAGTATAATAAGTTTGATCCCGTTGACCTCTTGGCACAAAATATAACCAAAGGAAAAGAAAGCGTTGGGAAAGAAAGTAATCACAAGATAGAAGAGAAGGAAGTGTCATTTGAGGAGACGGACGGCGATAACCTGGGGGACGGTACAAAAAATGAGAACTTGGAGATGGCAGAGGACGAAAACGTGGACACTAAAACAAACAAAATCATGGATTCGGCCTACTGGGGAAACCATGTAAAAAACGCGCCTTGCAGCCCACCTCTGAGGTGGTGCACCGCTACCCTGTGTTTCTCTATACCTAGGGTGAAAACGGTTGTTTTTGCGTAAAATATGTAAATAACATTTTTTGAAGATCATTTTTTAATCTTTATTTTTTATAATAACCAAAAAAGTCATAAGACATACAGATAGCAAAATATTTGCGAAAAAACGATTTATGTAACTTTTGGCCTTGAATAACTTGAAACGCGAGCGAGATATTGGTGGGGACTTTTTACACATTATTAGTAATATAAAAGTAAAGGTGTATGTAAAATTTTTTTTAGTAGATGAATCCTTATGTGACTGTATAGAATGGAATCTAAAATGTCTGAGTCGTTCAAAGGTAAACCTTGTTTTATATGTTTATTTACACGAAAAATAATTTAAAAAAAAAATGTTCTGGCCTAATGCTGATAGGGAAAAGTTGTCTGGCAAGCGATTAAACGTAGTGCGAACGATGCCTGTCGGCAGCGCGCGCGCGCTATGGGAATAGACGCAAATCCTGCCTGTATGCTAAAAAATACTTCTGTTCGAAACAATTTTAACACAAACGATTGATACACTGATACGACGTGTCCTCGTTGGAATATTTTTTAACTATACAGTGAGCACGTAAAGGTTGGAATAAATTCGGTAAACTGTTGTACCTACTGTGCGATTTAAAAAAAAAACGATTCGACACTTCCAACATGATTTTGAAAGGCGCATATTTTGACATATCTGTCGTTCTTGTGACGTCATTACGAACCAAGCTATGAGGTCATCTATATAATTTTTAAATGGCAACCACTATTTTTGATAGCGTCATTTAAAAGAACGCACTTTTCTTGTATCGGTACGCAAATAATAATAATATACTTATTAGGTACATAAAATTTTTTTTATAAATTTTAAATTTAACAAAAATTATTAAGTTTTTAGACATTTCTTTATTAGACGACTGTACCTACACTGTAGTGCTTATTTTTTGCTCAATTCCATTTTTAAGCAGGCTTAATTTTTAATCGAACAGTACAACATTTTACTGAATTTATTCCAACCTTTACGTGCTCACTGTATACATATTCTGTGTTTCAGAATAACTATTTTTATTTGTAGACAATAAATAAATCTTATTGATATTAATATTTAAATTTTTATTTGCTAAATGCTAATAAATGAAATACAAAACTTACAAACAATAAATTTAAATAAAAGTCGAGATATTTCAAAGGTCGGTCTTTTGAAAAGCTTATAGAATTAAGTTTTACCCGTTCATCTTATAGTATTAAGCCATCAGAGCAGTGGTCCTCGTTCTCGGAATCATCAGACATCTCATACCTACTCTCTTTCCGTGTCATCGTCTATAACAACATGGAAACAAAATCTAATATCGTTGATTTAAAGATTGCTCACGGCTGTCACGCCTGACACATTTTTGACTCCCATGCGCTTTCCGGAGATAAAATACAATGCCAAACACATTGTTAGCCATCAGAGCAATCTGTTTTCCAGGACATGAAGCTATAGCCGTGAGAAGTCTTTATAAATACGTCAGTCATCGCTAATATTTTGAACATATTAATAACTTATATCCTTGTTTATAACAATAAACAAGGCTTATATACAATATTTGCAGCAATATTAATGAATTGTTTGGTTGGAAATTGAAATATATTTCTTACAAACTGTTTTGAAAGGGGCATGATATATTTTTACCTTCAAATTCGTCAATTTATTCACAAAGAAATTGATAAGTGTAAAAAGGGTTTAAGAAACATATTTCGTTTCTCTACAATAAAAATAACACTTGACATTTAATTTTTAATTACAGATAAATCTGTCATATTTCACTTTGACGTGACATGACCTTTGAGAAAGGAGAAAGCTTGATAAGAAAACAAATTTGTTGAAGTTGTTTTTTGAGTTAAACGTTCCGTTCATTTACTGTTAAGAATGTATGAATTTTCCAAGCAACATGAAAAAGTTGTCTTTTAATCAGTTTGATGGCGAAAAACCCAATTAAAAAATTAAATGTGTAGTGTTATTTTCATTGTAGAGAAACAAAATATGTTTCTTAAGCCCTTTTTACATTTATCGATTTCTTCGTGAATAAATTGACGAATTTCAAGGTGAAAACCGAAAAAATATAAAAATATGACATGCTCCGTTCAAAAGACTTTGTCAGAAATATATTTCAGTCGCCGCGACCAAACAATTCATTAATATTGCTGCAAATATTGTATACATATAAGTCATTATAATATTCAAACAATTAGATTTTGTTTTCATGTAGTTACAGACGATGACATGGAAAGAGAGTATGAGACGTCTGATGATTCCGAGAACGAAGACCACTGCTCAGATGACGAGGATAGCTGCGATGAAACCGATAATTCACTAATTATGTAACCATTAATACGATAAGCTTTTCAAAAACTGACCTTTCAAATATCCCGACTTTTATTTAAATATTTATTGTTTGTAAGTTTTGTATTTCATTTATTAGCATTTAGCAAATAAAATTTTAAATATCAATAAATCAATAACATATACTTGTTGTCTACTAATAAAAGTAGTAGAAAATATCCCAAAGAGAACACGTCATTAATCGTTTGCGTTAAAATTGTTTCGAACAGAAGCATTTTTTTAGCATACAGGAAGGATTTGCGTGTACTTCCATAGGCGCGCGCGCGTCCGACAGGCATCGCGAGCACTACTTTTAATCGCCTGCCAGACATTTTTTTCCCATTTGGAAATATGCTAGAACAGTTTTTTAAATTAATTATGGTTTAAATAAACATATAAAACAAAGTTTACTTTTGCTCGACTCAGACATTTTAGATTGCATTCTGCAGTGTTCGTTGGTTAAACAGAAAGCTTTTGCATCATCGGAATGATTCCAAAAAAGTTTTTGATTACTATTTACGGTCTACATAAACAAATTAAACAAGCGGGGTACAAATTACGAAATAAACGTGATTTCAACTTTGCATCAAATTGTCACCAAGATCTATCACTGGCTCCCTGTCTAAAATAATGTGTTTGAAGAATAACCAATGTGGAAGTACTGATCCCATCGGTAGCGGCTTTTATTAGTGCATCAAGTAATTTAACTTAATTAATTTTTGTCTTAAGTATTTTCGAAATATGACGTGTAGGAGAGTAGCATTATCTTCTTAATATTACAACGAGCTCTTTTTTATGTTTAACAAAAATTATATTTATTAAAGCACATTTAACAATCTTATTTTTGCAGGGCACAATTACCCGATGAGCACGCACCATTATCTGCATAGGTCAGGCAGGTCTCGAGCGCGATGCTACTTTTTTCAATTTTGTGTATCACGACCATCGCCATGTTGTAAATTATTATATTCGGTGTTGTAGCCAAGACATTAAGGTATCTTTGTGAGAAATGTATATCACGTGATTTTTATTTCGAGAGATATGGCAATTTTGAATTTTGGCTTCAATGCACAAGCAGTTACCTGCACTCTCTCCTTTCCTAACTGGTTATGTACTACTATAGCTATTGCAAGTGCAAGTAAAATGTTTCATCTCACAAGCGCCTGCCATATTATTTATTCAACATATAGTTTACCACCATAGTTTAGAGTGTGAAATTATTTTTCTAGAAAAATTCCCCAACATAGACGAAACTCATTGGTGCCAGATGTTAAAACTACGAGTTAATCAAAATTGCATGCCCCTTGCACACCACCGGGATTCTTTTACAAATGGAAGTCAGGCCGCATGGCAATTGTGATATAATCAAGGGAACCGTTGAAGAAGACCCACGGCACACGCCAGTACCTACCATATGGCTCGTGTCTATGTTCAACCACTGTAACAGTTTTATATATGCCCACCCTTACCCTCTTTTGTAGTCATGGCCCATTAGGTAAATTGTTAACAGTTTGTATCCTCCTGCCATCCGGACTTGTCCTACAATCTTCGTTTTAATCAATAAATAACTGAGTGAATTGTAATATTTTTAATGGATAGCCAACAATTCATTCTACAAATTGGTATTAACTGATTATTTTATTTTTGTTCCATCTAGGGTCTAGCAATTTGTCTCCACCAAAGCATATCTAATAGAGTACAAATGCCGTCTATTTACAGTACTTATTAATTACAAGCCATTTATTTTGCCGAAATAACTGAATAATAAAACAAGTTTATTTAACTAATATTGATATTTGCTAATAGCTACTATCTACCGGGCACTTTCCAATTGTACTATCTTGGAAGCTAATTATGTGGAGTAATTTAATTTTCATCATTATACTTGAAATATGTTTATTTTATACAAAACTTTGCATTTTTTTAAATTCCGTTTTTTTTTGTCGACAGCAATTATTTTTGATCTAATAATTCCATATTTCGACTAGTATTTAAGATTTTAGTTATCTTCCTAGGCAGAGGAAATATATCTGCTACTAACGTAATAAGTAGGTTTTCAGCCTTGTTATTTCGTTTATAAACATTGACGCTCTTTTAGTTATGTACTATGCTTTTGTTACATCTAAATTATAGAGTAGGTACGCATCCATTATTTAATATCCATTTTACAGTTTTCATAAGATCTCTCTGGAGAGGGTTCAACGCCGATTTCTAAAGTTCCTGTATTCTGTATTTCAGGCAGTATGCTATACAGGGCTATTCAGTAAAAAAAAATTAAACATAGGTGGGAAAAAATACTAAGCTTAATCGAATCTGAAATTAAAAAAAATCAAAAGTCGACAAAAAAAGAACAAATATTTTCAGAAGTATATTAAAACCCCTTGTTAATGGCTCTTACCTGATCAGCTGTTACACTCGCGCATCCAGGCTGCCGACCGCCGAACCCGGAGCGCAGAGTTTTCCCAGATATTTCAAAAAATGTATGCATAGTATAAGTCAATTTATTACCTTTTTTAATTTTCCAATGTCAATCAACAGTAACTAGTGGGTGCGTGGGAGCTCTTCAGTTTCCCACAACGGATTCACCGTGCATCATGCACGTTGTTTGCGGAGGCTGCAGTGCAGCAGACAAAACACAAAACTAAGCAAGAAATGTGCAAATATGCATCCAAACTAAAATACTGTATCAATGTTTACTTTCAATTTCAATAGGTACAAGGTCATAGCCTCGGTCAAAAGTGCAAAAAAAATTATGGACTATAATGCCCATAATCAATAAAACTGTGACACATGGTAAATAAAGCTTTAAACTGGGTTTTCTCTATCAGACAATCTATATTCCTTAAAATACCTGAGAAAATGTATAGGCCGGGTCTATCCAACTGCTACCAGTTAAAATATTTATAAGACAAAAACGTCTCGGTACACGTAACGGTCCACACACCTGTACTCAAGATATTGACATTTGACAAGTCTGATGAGTCGCCACAGTCGCTAGATCGCCTCAGTCGGTATTGTCCCTTCCTACCGTTTGCTACTACCACCACCACCAGACCATTACTTTCGTTTTGGGTATAATTTAATTCATAATAAGGTATCACGTTTCATCCATAAATATGCCCTTTATGATACGACGGCGTGGAAAGGCCATGATGTGTTATTTTTATTATTTCCACTTCAAAACTGGAAATTCCACTTTAAAACTTTAAAATTGGTAATTTGACAGTAGTCAGTATACAGGGTGGCCCACCACGAACTGCATCGATCTATATATGGAAAACTAAAAGTAGGAAAATTCTGAAAATTTGGCACCTCACCAATGCCGATGGGCGCTGCTCAACTAAAATATTTCGATGAATCTGGCACTTCCGGTTATACAGGAAGTCTATATCAACTTTCTTATCTCAAATGGAACACTCTGTATATTATTGCATTTTTGGATTCTAGGCATCATTTTGGAACAAAAATATGCAACATGTCCTATGTCTAAATCCAACCGTTTTTGAGATATTTGCATTTTTCCGAAAAAAATTACAGGTGCAGACCTAAAGTCAATTAGCAATTTATACGAGGAAACCGCGAAATTTCAAAACAAATTTTTGGCACAGAAGCCCTGACCTAGTGACCTCTGCTGAGAAATAAATCCGTTCTTATACAGGGTGTTCACAAAATATGAATAAAAATTACATTCAAAATGTGCTTAAATCCCGAAATTTTCAAATGGAAAGCCCCATTTTTTTAATGCGATCTTATTCACCACTAAAAATGATGAGAACTTTGTGTAAGGTTTCCTATACCTAAATGCAGTAATTTTCGATTAATTTACGAAAAACCCACTTTTCGCCCATAAAATGCGAAGTTTGCTTAACGCTTGGAAAATCATATTAGTCGTGGACGTTGAAAAGACAATCGCGGCTGAGGAAATGTCACTTGGTTTATAAATTATTGTCAACAATAATGCCGGCGCACTTAAATTACACAAACGAAGATTATTTAAATTTGTTTATTATCTACGAAGAATGCAACAAAGTACTATCAAGAACGTGCGATACATAATCATAATCATAATGGCAACGAAAGCAAAATAATAGTAATTGCCCCCCTCCCCCGCACAAGCATGTGGTTGCTTCTGGGGTACTCCTAGTTTGGAGTATTGTGAGGGTGAGAATTATTATTAATATTATTATTATTATTTATTGTTTTTCTAAGATACGTCATCGGTTACCAAATTCTAACAAAAAAAAAAATTAGAAATCCTATAAAAATAAGAAAAACCATTTCTTGGAAAATGACTACTATGTCAACTCGTTTGTTAATAATTTATTGTTTGTATAATACAGGGTGGACCCAGATGGACTATACGATAGGTGTAAAAGACAAAAAAAAATCGAGTAGTAACTTGACCTTTGAGGGATCAGCCTTGCTTGATTAGAAACTAATTTGCACCATATTATTATATTTTAAAAATCCAACAGGCCTTAACAGGGGCAATTTATTCATTTTCAGTTCAGGTATAGGTACCTAATGCCTTTTCCTTAAGAGGTATCGAAAAATTTTATTAGAAAAAGTTGTTCAGAATGCAAATCCAAGTCCCCGTACCAAATTTTAAAACAATCAGCACATTTTGATTATTTATTTTTAAAATTTTTGCGGTTTTAGAGCAAATCAAGTATATTGATCGAAAAATTTTATTAGAAAAGTTGTTTAGAATGCAAATTTAAGACCCTTTACTAAATTTCAAAACAATCGGCATCCTTTGATTTTTTCCCAAAAAATAATGTTGAAATTAAAAAAAAATCAAAGTCTGCCGCTTGTTTTAAAATTTGGTACAGAGCCTTAAATTTGCATTCTGAACAACTTTTTATAATAAAATTTTTCGATACCTCTTAAGGAAAAGGTATTATACCTGAACTGAAAATGAATAAATTGCAACTGTGAAGGCCTGCTTGATTTTTATATATTATAATAATATGGTGCAAATTAGTTTCTAATCAAGCAAGGCTCATCTCCCAAAGGTCAAGTTTCAACTCCAAAAATTTGTTGTCTTTTACACCTATCGTATAGTCGATCTGGGTCCACCCTGTATATTTGAATAAGGAATGATTGGAGTAAAATTTACAGTTTTAAAGTGGAATTTCCACTTCCAGGTGGCATTTCTAGTTTTAAAATGGAATTTCCAGTTTTAAAGTGGAATTTCCAGTTTTAAAGTGGAAATAATAAAAATAACACATCATGGCCCTTCTACGCCGTCGTATTATGAAGACTAAAACGACAGAAAAATAAAATATAACTTATGAAAAAATTCCACAGCAGTATTGGCTCTGTTGAATTTTCAATATAATATTGTATGTACTAATAGACCGGGAGATAGTGACAGATTTTTGGACGTGATTTTACTCAGTATGCCTTGCAAAGGGCATTATGTGGCACATATTCTCACAATAATAAGGTATGAATCAGAGAGTCATCCTGGGTTCTTCATGTGAAAAACTGAGTTTTCAATTATTCGGAAAATATGCGTTTTGATACGATTTTATACAGGCTGCCATGTGTTTTATAATGAAGTTCAAAATAGAAAATTCCTCGTAAAACCATAAGCATACCGTTAGGGTGGGTCCAAAGGGCCATTATTGCCACGTGATCTTGTATTTTAATAATTATTTTTTCCACGTTTCTGAACAGGCTGCCAATGAGAAGTATGCAAGTTCTTATTTTGAAAATGCTGAAAAACAGATGGCATACCTTTCGCGCTTGTCCAAGTACTGTTTAAATTGAATGTTATTTAATCATTTAAATGAGTTATTCGATGTAAAGTGTACTTGGACATGCGCAAACGGTATGCCAACTCTTCTTCAGCAGTTTCATAACAAGAACTTGCATACTTCTCATTGGCAGCCTGTTCAGAAACGTGGAAAAATTAATTATTAAAATACAAAATCACGTGGCAATGATAGCCCTTTGGACCCACCCTAACGGTATGCCTATGGTTTTCCGAGGAATTTTCTATTTTGAACTTCATTATAAAACACATGGCAGCCTGTATAAAATCATATCAAAACGCATATTTTTCGAATAATTGAAAACTCAGTTTTTCATATGAAGAACCCAGATGACTCTCTGGTTCATATCTTATTATTGTGAGAATATGTGCCACATAATGCCCTTTGCAAGGCATACCGAGTAAAATCACGTCCAAGAATCTGTCACTCTCTCCCGGTCCATAATTTTGGGAATATAACAATAAATGTAAACTGTAAAATCTTCATTTATAATATTCTCGTAATAACTGTTTTGAATCTTCCATGGCAATTTTGATTTTGTCCGACATTCAATAATTCAAAGGACGATTGTGTGCAAACTACAGAGCAAACATATAAAAATACAGGATGAGTTTTTTTTTGATGACCAGTATGGGGATCTCGTAAACTAGCGGAGATAGAAGGAAGGTTAAATGGGGAAAGAATTGCAGTTTTGTGGGCCCAATTTAACTCGCCTTGTGGATTTTTGAAAAAGGCATGCCTTTCTAGATATTTAGAAAAAAACGAAATTTTGGCGATTTATTATAATCCATTTAGCTTGGTCGTTTCCAATTCTAGATAAAAAGTGTACATACCAAAGTTGGAGGGAATTGTGTTCCCAATGCGGTTATCATGTCCTACTTTCCTCGACAGCTGCCATTTTCGAGATATGAAACAAATTTGTATTTTTTTTAAATTGGAAGCCGTAGTTATTTCCGTTATTATATATACTATAAATGCCTGATTTTTTGAGACCATGGCCAACTGTGGTTTCCATTTAAAAAACAAAAGTTTGGGTCATATCTCGAATATGGCAGCTGTCACGGAAAGTAGGACATGATAACCCCATTGTGGAGACAATTCCCTCCAACTTTGGTATTTACACATTTTATTTAAAATCAGAAACCAGGAAGCTATATGGATTAGAATAAATCCGGAATGGGCCCCCCCGCACGGCGGGCTTTGCCTGCGGGCGCCTTATCGCCGCCAATGCTTACAAGCGCTTTCTTTGTTTGCTCACGGTGATTGCACCCAATGTAACGAAAAATATAAATATAATATTACTAATAAATAACAATATTTATTTAAGCCATGTACTAAACAAATAAAATACCTAAGTTTCGGTTTTGTTAAGGTAATTCAAAGTCAAATTGCGACAAGCTTTTTATAAAAAAGCTTGTCGCGCGAAACGTTCATACAAGTGGGTAATTTAATGCTAAATTGCTACAAGCTTTTTGAAATCGAAAAACTTGTCACGCAAAATGTTCATAAAAGTAGACACTGGACAATGACTGGTTGATAAGCAAGTCTACTTGCTGAAGTAACAACTATGTTCTTTACAATTCCCGAAACAAGAAAACCTCAACTTATTTTATTCGTTTTAGTACCTGTCTTAACTAAAAACTTGTTGTCAAGGAGGCTGTAAAGAAATAGGTTTGGGGCGGCCGCCATATTGGATTTAGTAAGACGTATCGAGGGGAAGGGGTTTGTAAAGAAAAAGCTAATCTGCCAGCATCCACGTTGAATCGAATTGAAAAGTTTAGTTACATTTTTTTAAATACATTTATAACTGATTACATTACATTACATTACATTACAAATAAACTTAATAATGGAGTACTCGTATAGCTTGTGAGTACAAGTAGGTATATACATACAAAATTATAATTGTATATTGTCCCGATTTTACCTGCATAACTTCGAGAGTCGATAGTAAATGTCAAAATAAGTAGATTTTTTCATATAAATCCTAACGGTTTTCGTTATACAGGGCATCAAACTTCAATTTTTTTTTCAAGTTTTCTTTTATTTTTTCTAAAGGAAGACAGCTATACCGCAAACGTATTTGGTACACTATAGACACACATTAAACGCTGCAAACTAAAAATAATTCGGCCGGTCTACTTCCACCAGTGCCGGGGAGGCAGGGGTGGACCATAATATTTTTTACTAAAAAATTGCACGCCACTGTAAAAGTAATCTTTTTTTGCCTTAACTAAGTTTCCCAATCAATTATAAGGAAAACTATTATTGACTTTTTTCGAAAAATATAAAATATGGTTGTTGAAAATTTTATTTATATGCCTTTTAAATATTTTAGCAGAAGAAAAACAAAGTAGATCTAGGCCTTTGCAATTTTGCACACCTACTCAGTTTTTAATTCCGAACAACTCTAGATTATAATATTTTGTCGTATAGCTTTATTTGCTTTGTAGATATATTAAAATCAATTTATTTCTAGTTTCTTATATGCATCGTGTTGTTGATAATTTATTATATTTTTATTTTTAAAAAATATAAAATATACATATTTTAGCAATACCTACAGTTACCTTATTGCCATTTAATTAGTTTCTTTGAATAATAAACTTTTGATGGGTATATAATTTTTTATATAATTTTTAAAAACAGACCAAAAATACCATATTTAGGGATGGGTAAATTTCAATTTTCCCGGGAAGGTGAAATTTCACTTTGAAATTTTCATGAAATATACCTATGAAATTTATGAAATTTTTCGAAATTTATGAAAGTTAAAGAAATTTTAGCGAAACTTTCATGCGATGTTGAAATTTATGAAATTATTGCCGTTATTCCAATAACCGGTTATTTTTTGTGATTAACCGGTTAATAGCAATTTAACCGATTAGCCGGTTATATGAAACAATAAGCGAACACAGGTTAATTTTTATTTTACCCTAATTGGCTCTACTGTCTTAAAACCAAAGAATACTGACCGTTTCTCTTTTTTTGGATCTGCGCCATGCTGGGCGCATAACAAAATTAATAATGTAAAAATGTAACCTGATAATAATAAAACTTCCAGGTAACCGGTAACCGGTTAACTGATCACCGTTTTTTTAAGTGTGGAAAATTTTATATATTTTTTAGTAACTTTTTTATTTATTTATAAATAATGGAACAGCCAAACTTGTCTGGCAATGCAGCATGTACAGTTTTAGGCTAGTACATACATTTTGGTAATATTTTTGTTGCATATTACTATCGCTGAAAATTTTCCAAAATTTCTGCATAATTTTCCACGGGAAGCGCGATTTTGAATTGTGTCTGGCAATTTTTCAGCATTATTTTCACAACAAAACTTTTCTCTCGAGTGCCAGATAAAAATGTGGAAAATTGTACTTTTCTCTTGCAAATTAACCCCCATTCCTCACCTTTTCAGCCATTGAAAACTGTCTGGTTTTTTTATTGGTGAATTATTTGGAATTATTTATCAATGTCAATCTTTTATTCAAATGCCAGACAATTTAAGATCATAAAACGTTTCATTTAAATGAAAATGGATTTTCCGAATTTTCGAACGGGGGGCAGGCATTAAAACTAACCTTATTTTCATCAGCTAACTAAATAAATTCAAGCCCTCAAAATGCCAGACAAAAAAATGACTCCACTCAACAATACCCTATCTCACGGTCTATAAAGGAACAGCCGGCGCGGGCGCGTCCAAATTAAATGAAGGGATGGTTGCGTGCAATATAATATGTTTTCGTGAAACTTCCAGATTTTAATGAAATTTATGAGAAATTTTCGCGTTTTTAAGGAAGTTTCTGGGAAAGTTTCGCGTTTAGTTGACAAATTTATGAAGTGAAACTTTCGCTTGAATCTTTCAAAAATTTCACTGAAATTTCACTTTATGGGATATGGGATACTTAAGGGGGCATTATCACACATAGTGCCAACCCAAGTGTCTTTTTGGTGTTTGTTTTTAAAATTACTAGGTCTTTCAAAAAACCAATGCTCAACTCAAATTCTTCATTGTATTGCGCCAAATCTGACGTTTCGTTTGCGAAAACAATATACCTGAAATGTATTTTCTTCTTCTTCTCTAATAAAAAATTACCAGAAACTTAAGGTATATTATTTTTCCAAACGAGACATCAGATTTGGCTGATTTTTTGTCCAAATATGCCCAATATAATGCAGTATTTGAGTTGGGCATTGGTTTTTTGAAAAACATAATGATTTTCAAAATAAACACAAAAAACTCACTTGGGTTGGTAGTATTTAATGCCATGTGTGTTTATGCCACCTTAAGTGAAATATTTCACTTTTGAAAGTTTCAATTGGGAAATTTTCAAATGAAATTTTCAAACGGCACAACCCTAATTGTATTAAACCATAATACAGGGTTTTCCAACGAAAACTTGACCCAACCCCCAAAATTCGAAAACCGAAAAATATTTGAAAATTCGCCGAGACCCGTCGATTTTTGTTTTTGGGGGGAGCTTTTTTGACAGTCAAGCCAACCCTAATCCCTAGCAACCCCAACTTTAAAATTTCAAATGGAACTACCCCCCTTGTGGCGCATCATTTTAAAGCCCTTTTTATTGCGAGTACAGTGATGTATAGTTTATAGAATTCTGTTGAGATTTGACAGAATTATTGGCTAAAAATGGAAAGTTGACAATCCACTGTATGTACGCATAGTAATTTCTACACAAATGCCCGCCACTATTAAGTTTTTTTATCTACTACACACGACCAAATTACCTAGTTTTTATTGACGTGTCGGAAATACGTTTCCACTTTCAATAGCAAGCTGAAACTTAACGATTTCCTGGTTACAAGCAACCGGGAACTTTTTTGTGACAGTGACTTTTTGTTACATACTTTAAAAAGATATAAGGTTTGAATTCGTATGAACTTTTTTGTTTAGCTTCAGCTTTTTCATTTGTGACTTTTTGTAAACTGATCGACACGTCAATAAAAACTAGGTAATTTGGTCGTGTGTAGTAGATAAAAAAACTTAATAGTGGCGGGCATTTGTGTAGAAATTACTATGCGTACATACAGTGGATTGTCAACTTTCCATTTTTAGCTAATAATTCTGTCAAATCTCAACAGAATTCTAAAAACTATACATCACTGTACTCGCAATAAAAAGGGCTTTAAAATGATGCGCCACAAGGGGGGTAGTTCCATTTGAAATTTTAAAGTTGGGGTTGCTAGGGATTAGGAGGATGACCATATCGGGTTGGCTTGACTGTCAAAAAGCTCCCCCCAAAAACAAAAATCGACGGGTCTCGGCGAATTTTCAAATATTTTTCGGTTTTCGAATTTTTGGGGGTCAAGTCTTCGTTGGGAAACCCTCTACCTATATTATTTCTAAAGATTTGTTGTCCAAAATTATTTAAAAAAATAATATTTTTGGAATAACGTGCCTAATGCACGTACACTTAGGAATGAAAAATAATATTTTGCATTGGAATTGGTAAAATATGTCTAAATAATCACAGAACTCCACCAACATATTTTTTATTCGTTAGTTAGCTTAAAAATTGAAAAAAAAAACCACAAAATTAGGGAATGTGACGTCACGATTACCAATTTTAATAAGTACCTACCTAGTAGGTACCTACCCGCTATTTTATTAGTAGGGTACTTACTTATTTCCTCTTTTCTATATAACCAAACATTCCCAGATAAACTATTGGATCCAGCTTTTATACCTACGCCTGGTGAGAAATAATCAAATTTCAAAGCATTTCAATGAAATATTTCCATTTTACTGATCCCATTCTGAACTTATCCATAAAATATGACAGATGACATACGAGTTGATTGTTTAAGGACAATCTGCGGCAACACCACACTTTCTGTCAAAGCGTGTTATAACCTCACTTTCGTACACGAAAACTAAATAGTTAATTCCAGTTCTCAGTTTGTTATACAGTGACCGGCACAGAAAGTTGGACACAAATCGAAACCCTTTTTATTATTAATTTTTCAGAAAATTTTATTGTTGATAAAAGTTGGTACATCGCACATATCAAAATTTAAATCTCTTTTTGGATACGAGGTAGATTCAAAAATGTCAAAATAACTCAAGAGTAAAGTACCCTTATTTTTTAAAATACGGTATAAAGTTACTTACAAAAGTTTTTTGGAATCAATGGTGGATGTCAGATTTAGATTTAAAGTCACAGCCACCTAGTCAAAAAAAGAAATTTAACTTTTTGTATTTTTTTTTCGACCACCCTGTGTATTAAAAAAAAAACAAAATACCGCAAGCGCAACTTATCTTCGGATAACACATGAATTTGCTAGTAAACTTTAATTTTGTTTGATTTGCAGCTAGAAATTTAAGTTAATCGAAATTAGAGTTTAAAGATATTAAATTTTTGTGTCCAACTTTCTGCCGGTCACTGCGTATAAGAATCTTGATGTAAATACTTTATTTTTTCGGATTATAATGAAGACAAGATTTGAGCTTGTTCTGATAACTTGCCTTGCATAGATTTTGATATGGTGTGTAAAGTTATTAATTAATACAAAATGCTTATATTTAATTTTCAAGAATAAACTCAATACCTAGGAAATAAGGACATGACTCTAAAACTTTTTCGATGCGAAGTTATTCTTGGCTTGATTGGGGCGTCCGTTCCTAGAAGTTCTTCTGGAAAAGCGCCTGCTGCATCAAAAACTTCTCAAGCCATATATTTACATTTCCCAGAGCAGGGATCAATCAAGACACTTACCTACCTGAGCAATCTGAATCTGAGCATGGAACATCAAGATGATGCCCTTTGTGCGGCAGTGCCAAGAAACCGCACAGAAACAGATGGGCGTCCACAGAATGTAAAGTTGAAGTCTATGCTTGACAGCTGAGAAAATTGTTTTTTTTTTAATACCATTAGTAGTTTTCTTGTTTTAGTAAGTAAGTAGGTACTATTTTTCATACTTATATTATGTCCTATCATCAGACTTGGGTAGTATTCGAATCCTCGGTATTCGGAATCCTATTCAAGCTACTTTGCCAGTAATCGTATTCATATTCAAATACTCCCGAGAAGCAGGTATTCTTATTCTTATAGCTACTTTTTAAAGCAGGTATTCTGTATTCGGTAATTTAAATAGGTACTGATTTTTTGAGGATTCTCTTAGAAAGAATACCGATGTTCAAATCTCAGTATTCACAATCAGAATACAGGATTCAAAATTTGAATCCTGTATTCAAATGTTGAATACTAATAAGATTACAAAAAGAAACGTGGACAATGATCGGTATTTCTTAGGTATATTTAAATTTTTTGTTTTTACCTATATACAGTTTTGATTTTTATTGTATGTATAGATGAAAATAGTCAAATATACAGTGTGTTTGGAAGATGGGTCGCATTTCAAAAAACTTTTCAACTTTTCAACCTGCAGTTCTCGAAGAACTCTACATTTTGGATTATACTTTTTTGAAATAGTACTATATTATGTGGTCGACTGTTAATAAAAGAAAACCCCCAAAAATTACAAACCATATTAGGCATGTTTATAAGAATAAAATGCATAGTGTTATTGAATTGGCCCTACTTCAAAACCTTTGGTTATCCACCAAATGGGGCAAAATTAAAAAAAAAGAGTTTTCCGGAGTACCTTGTATAATAAACCACAGGTCATATATTTATATTGGTGATCCTTTTTCGCGAATCGATTAAGCCCTTCCCAAGATATTATTTGACTTAGTATAACCAGCCTAGCTTATACAGGGTGTTTCATATAAGGTAATTAAATGAACACAATATTCATTATATGGATACATGGATTCGAATACTATTCGGTAATTGGATACTTTTGTTAGAATGGTATTCAAATCTCTAGGATTCGAATCCAGTTCAACTTGAGTATTCTGTATTCGTATTCGAATACTGGTTTTTGGTATTCTACCCAAGTCTGCCTATCATGATAAATAACCGTTTCTTTCTTTCTATATGTTCAAAATATTGTTCACCTCCACTTGCACTGTGGTTTTACCATGAGACACTTGGAAAATTAACAACAAACAATATTTTTTGCAAAAATCTTGTAATTAGAAAGTGCTTTTATTCTATCCCAGCTCATTTTCATAAAATTCACAGCCAGAAAACAAAAATTGTTTTTTGTTCTTCAAAGAATTAAAGCTATTTCTTATAAATTACCTTGCATAGATTTTGATTTGGTGTGTCAAGTTGCCCCAGAATGCGGCATAACCCGGAAAAATTATTGAAAAATTGATTATTTACTTAATTTACTCAATTATATTACATACGTATAGCTGTAAATTCTTTTCTTTGGTGAACTAGAGAATAAACAATTGGATATGTGCAGAAAAAAGGACAAACTAATAATGAATGCAGAGTTAAAGCATAAACTACCCTGAACCCGTTAACAATAAAAATAATTATAATGTTATTGTGGTTACCAATGCATAAAGATTCGGTTGTGGAATGTATAATATGTTGTGATTGCCCAACATAAGCAGGTTAATCAGAAATTATGCACATGCAGATTTACTTTCCTGAAGACAGCAACGATCAGTATCAAGAATCACGTTATTTAACAGCGAACCAGCTAAGTACTGGTATACACATAGACTTATAAGTCTATGGGTATACACTAACAAATAGTACGAGAGATGGCAACCAATACCATGACTCATAGCAGCTCGACTAAAACCGTGTAAAATCGATAGATTAGATGACCCTAGAGCCGATCGTTGAGTAGGTATAGTAACTCTCAGAAGTGTAGCATCTTCGAGGGGGGCCGTTTCTGCTGTGTAAAAAAAATTGGTCGACTGTCGTATAGCAGCCCGTCTGATATTGACAATGTACATAGATTTCGTTATTTCATCACTAAAATTTGCGTTTTCAGACATTTTGCGCGTAGCGTTTGACCTGAGTGTATTTTCAAAAATGTCAACAAATCTGACCTAAGTGACACATAGCAGCTCGGTTCAATGTTGTTTTAAATCATTCGTATGGATGCCCAGAATACAAAAATACTGTTTTCAGACATTTTGAGTGTCGCCTATAACGAAAAAATGTGCCGGAGTGAGCCGGAGTCGCCCGGCAAACACTCCGGCTCTTATTACGCTCCTGTGTCAAGAACGGCCATTTACGTGTTACGTCCCTGTCTCTCGCTTATGGCCGACATTATATTGGACGATGAGTCATCAACACCCACCGACGGTATTTTTGTCATGGCCTTTACTGTAGAATTTTTATAATATAATATATATTTTACAGAAGAAAATATTGATGATTCCTACGACGACCTTCGTAGCGAAATTAAAGACGGAAGTGACGATGACAATGAAGACGAGTCAGACAGCGATTGAAAATTGAAATAAATTTGTGTGATTGAATAAACAGTATTTTTATAACTTTATCCTCGTACTATATCCATTTCATAATATTTAATTGGAAATTCCTCCAGTGTTTTAGTTCCAATTCAGGTAAGCTGGTAAGAATCAAGTACAGCTTCCTACTTTGAATTTGAAGTAAATTATACAAATTGAAAAGTTGTCTGATATGCTAAATTCAATTTGTCTGAAATATTTTTTTTCCACATCTGGGCGTTGCATTCAATCATTGACGACGAATTTCAGACATATTGCTATTAATCACTTAGGTCAGATTTGTTGACATGTTCGAAATGCTACAAAAATTTAAGGCGACATGTTTTTTGTCTGAAAATTGATTGTTCCGCATCAATTGACCCAACTTTACTTATAAAAATGATTTTCAGACGGGCTGCTGTAAGTTTGTTTTTTTGTCTCATTTTTTATTTTTTGAATTGGTCTCCTGGGTACCTACGCGCTACAATCTGGGTATCTGAAAACTGTGTTATTGGTGTCTCAGGGCTATTATCTAACTACATTCCGGAAAGCAGACGGGCCGCTATGAGTCACTTAGGTCAGATTTGTAGACATTTTTGAAAATGCGCTCAGATCAGACACTACGCGCAAAATGTCTGAAAATCGGATTTCTGGATACGGGCTCATATAATCTATCGATTCCATGCGGTTTTAGCCGGGACGCTATGAGTCAAAAATTTTGGTTTCCATCTCTCGTACTAAAATAATATTTTTTTGTTTACGAAGAAAATTTGAAAAAGTAATAGCTATAAGTATTTTATACAGGCACAGGAAAATAGAAACAAAATGAAATTTTTAGATAATGAAACAGAGAACTTACTATCCCACAAAATAATGAAAATATGGGTATTAGTTTCACATAACATAGGTATATAACCAACGCACTATACACCATATGAACTAGTCGACCTTTCGAACTGTTTGTTTTTGTCACAATAAATGTCTGCTGCTGTAAGATGCGTAAAACATAAACACTGAATAACTACTGTATACGGAACGAAATCGCTTGCCCAAATAAATGTGAACTTCAATGCGAGGTGTGGGGTGTAGTCGCGCTTTAATTAAAATTATTGGTTGAATACTTCCATAATTTCATTTCCTTAATATGAATGACGTACCTGCTTACAATACTTCGATATACAGGGTACCTATCCCAACGAAAACTTGACCCCCCCAAATTAGAAAACCGAAAAATATTTGAAAATTCGCCGAGACCCGTCGATTTTTGTTGTTGGGGGGAGCTTTTTTGACAGTCAAGCCAACTTGATATGTTCATCCCCCTAATCCCTAGCAACCCCAACTTTAAAATTTCAAATGGAACTACCCCATTTGTGGCACATCATTTTAAAGCCCTTTTCATTTCGAATACAGTGATGTATCGTTTTTAGAATTCTGTTAAGATTTGACAGAAATATTGGCTAAAAACAGAAAGTTGACAATTCAGTGTACGCGTAGTAATTTCTACACAAATACCCACCACTAAGTTTTTTATCTACTACACACAACCAAATTACCTAGTTTTTATTGACATGTCGATCAAAAAAGTCACAAATAAAAAAGCTAAAGCAAAACAAAATAAAGTTCATACGAATGCGAACCTTATCTCTTTTTAAAATAGCAAAAAGTCACTATCGCAAAAAAGTCCCCGTTTTTTTGCTTGTAACCACGAAATCGTTAGTTTCAGTCTGCTATTGAAAGTGTAGACGGGTTTTCGAAATGATTTATTCTATCGCGGAAAGAGTAGAAATTTTTGCAATTTATTATCGACATCATGAATGCGCTAAAGCTATACAGCACGAATTTTTAATGCCAATCATCCAGGAAAAACTGTAAGCCACCAGTATGTTAAACAACTTATGGACAAGCTTGTTGCGACGGGTTCGGTTTCAAACAAGAAACGTGAAGTAATTGGCATAGTTCGAAATGAAGCAGTTGAAGTGGCAGTTTTGGGTCACGTACAGATAGACAATAGGCAGTCGATTACAGCTGTGTCTCAAGCTTCTGGCCTATCCCGTTCCAGTGTTCATCGAATTTTGAAAAAAAAAAAGTTTCATCCGTTTAAAATGACGATTTGATCGCCGTAACCAATTTTGCGAGTACTTTAGTGAACAACTTCTACTGAACCCAAATCTTCTGTACAATTGTCGTTATTGGAGTGATACTAATCCTCATTTAGTCAGGGAATTTCATACTCAGACTCCTCAAAAGTTGAATGTTTGGGCAGGAATTTTGGGCAACCATCTCGTTGGACCATTTTTCATTCAAGGCAATCTCGATGGAAACACCTATCTAGAATTATTGGAAGATACAATTGATCCTAGGATAACAGAGATTGTAGAAAATGAGGACAATTTACTAGAAAATGAAATCACTTTCCAACAAGATGGTGCGCCCCCGCACTATGCTGTTGCTGTGCGGCAATTTCTGGATGACCATTTCCCGGGGCATTGGATTGGCAGAAGAGGTCCCGTCGAATGGCCGCCAAGGTCTCCGGATCTATCCTCTTTGGACTTTTTCCTGTGGGACCATTTAAAATCGAGAGTGTACGCCACACATCACACAGCCTCAAACACTAGAAGTGCTACGACAAAGAATTGTAGAAGAATGCCGATTAATAACAGCGGATATCTTTAATAATGTTCGAAAAGAATTTGAAAACACACTGTATTATTGTTTGCAAGTTAACGGAGGTCATTTTGAGCAATACATTAAAAAAATCTCGTTTATTATTTACCAGCTTTTTTATTTTTGAGTTTTTTGTAAACTGATCGACACGTCAATAAAAAATAGGTAATGTGGTCGTGTGTAGTAGATAAAAAACTTATTAGTGTCGCGCATTTGTGTAGAAATTACTACGCGTAAAGTGGATTGTCAACTTTCTGTTTTTAGCCAATAATTCTGTCAAATGTCAACAGAATTCTAAAAACTATACATCACTGTATTCGCAATAAAAAGGGCTTTAAAATGATGCGCCACAAAGGGGGTAGTTCCATTTGAAATTTTAAAGTTGGGGTTGCTGTCAGGGGGATGAACCTATCGGGTTGGCTTGACTGTCAAAAAAGCTCCCCCCAAGAACAAAAATCGACGGGTCTCGGCGAATTTTCAAATATTTTTCGATTTTCTAATTTGGGGGGGGGGTCAAGTTTTCGTTGGGATACCCTGTATATTATACACTAACAATAACAGTTTCTTCCGTTATTATTTCAATTCTTGAAACTGTTTGATCCAAGAACTAAAGTGTGTCCAAGTTACAGAGGCAGTGGATCAAAACATTGGCCACCACGTGACCTATTCTCTTATTGGTCTGGCCGTCATAAAAAGTCAAGTGTTTACGCGGCGAGCAGAATGCAGGGCCGGCTCTTCCCTCAGTCGAGTTTCCTGCATATTTTAGATCGGATCGCGAGCAGTATATTCTGTAAATTTACTTTGCTACTGAATTTAAGGAAATTTATAAAGATCCACGAAAGGTAGAAACACAAATTTTAGAACTTCTAAAAGAATTAGTTCAGAATTACAAGCCACTTGGAATCTCATATTAGTCCGACTCTGGTAATCGATCGCAAGGCGGTCATGTGACTTGTTTATATTTACTGTCGCTGTAACTTGGATAGACTTTAGGTAGGTCTACGGTACCTATATACCTACGTATTTATTAATTCTATTTGAATATAATGTTATTCTCAAATTTAGATTAGGTATGGCTAATTGAATATAACGCTATTCTCAAATTTAGATGTTGGATGTTATTCTTGAAGCTATGGGCATTTCAAAGTGTGATTAGAGAATTATTCAAGATAAGTTCAGTGCAGTTTCCAGTCAATCAAACTAATTCTTGAATTGAGAACATTCCGTGAAAATTTTATAATTTTTCAATGATATGTCGTTTTGCTTTATAGGTTGATATTATTAACTTTGAATTGGAATATTATATGTTTTTAAGAAAATTAAAATTTTTATTTTAAAATAGATTTTTTTGTGTATTACACTTTCACATGCACATTTATTTTATATAAGGGAAGGTGTACCTATATTGGCGCACTGAAATTTGAGGTTAGTTTGGCCTATCAAAATGAAATGAAATTGTGCATATACAGGGGAGGTCGGGGCACAGTGGGATTGTCTACTTCAGATTTTCCACATACAGCGTGTCCATTTACTATTCCCTTCTTCGATTGTGGCTATAGTTTTAAGGATAAAAAAAATCGGTTCGGGGGATCCAAATAAGGGAAGATGGAGCACATTTTAAAATTAGTTTGGTATATACAGGGTGTTCCAAAAAAGTGTGGAGACAAAAAAGTATATTTTTTAAATGGAATGACCCGATTTTTTTTATTGATAATTAAGCCTATCAAAGTATAGTATACATCCCTAAATTATTTCCGCTTCCATCTGCGGCGTTGCCAAGTTATAATTTTTTTAAAGTATTTTTTGCTAAATACCAACCTTTTATTAATATTGCTATATTTTTCTTGCGGTTTGATTTTTTTCTCTTGAAACTTTGGTTGTGGATTTACACTTAACCATTTTATTAATGACTAAGAACCAAGTTGAAAATTTTTGTACAGGATGTTTCACTTTTTTCCGCCAAAACTCCGACATTTTCAAACTTAATTTACTATTTTTTTTTTGAAATGGAACACCCTATATCTAACATTATTTTATTTTTTTAATTTTTATTAATACAGTACCTCTATCTCTAGCAGTTTTTTCAAAAATCCAGTATAAACAGAAAATTTGCAACTTTTTTACTTATTACATACATGCAAATTACTCGGGAATCAAACTTGTACTTATTTAAAAAGCTGCATATCAAAAAAGCGTTAGTACCAGTTACAATCTGTAGTTTACCATATTTTTCTATACCTACTACACCTGCAATAGTAAATTATAAAAAGTTAAAAGGTTTAGGAGAACTCATAGGTAGCCATGGTTTTGTTTCTACACCTTTTCCACATGTAATTCAGAAAGCATCAATTGAAATTCAGATTAGTCAAATGAATTTCAGAATAGGTCAGATGTAATTCAGAAATATCAGTTGTAATTCAGAAAACATCAAATGCAATTCAGATTTGTCAATTGTAATTCAGAAAGCATCAAATGTAATTCAGATTCGTTAAATGAGATTCAGAAAAGATCAAATGTAATTCAGATTTGTCAATTGTAATTCAGAAAGCGTCAGATGTAATTCAGAAACGATCATATGTAATTCAGATTCGTCAATTCAATTTCGGAAAAGATCAAATGTAATTCAGAGAGCATCAATTGTAATTCAGAAAGTGTCATTTGTAATTCAGAACTCCCACTTGTAATTTATTTCACAAAACATTTAATAGAGGGAGTTCTAAAAAAATTTCAAATTAATAGATATATCTTATTATACATGGTGTGTACGTTTAAACCTATACAAATCCATAAAATATTTATTGTTTGAAAGGAATTTAAATAAAAATATCGCTAAGTGGTTTCGGTAAAAATCTGGGGTATAAAAAAAATCGTAGCCGCCCTCAAAATCGCATTTTGAAAAGGAAGGTCAAAAGAAGAGGTTTTTGAAGGGCTTTCAAACAAAAAAAGTCCAGGAGGTTATCTCCAAAAATAAAGATTTTATGGATTTGTATAGGTTTAAAAAGTAGACACCATGTATATCCACTAAGGTTCTGAATCACAAATGACACTTTCTGAATTACAACTGATGCTTTCTGAATTACATTTGATCTTTTCCGAAATTGAATTGACGAATCTGAATTACATGTGACCGTTTCTGAATTACATCTGACGCTTTCTGAATTACATCTGACAAATCTGAATTACATTTGATCTTTTCTGAATTTCATTTAACGAATCTGAATTACATTTGATATTTTCTGAATTACAACTGATACTTCTGAATTACATCTGACCTATTCCGAATTTTAATTGATGCTTTCTGAATTTCAATTGATGCTTTCTGAATTATAGTTGACGTATTCTGAATTACATGTGGAAAAGGTGTAGTTTGACATTTGGTAAATATTTCATTTGCTGCTTGTATTCTGTGTTCGTTGTTTAATTTCAAACAGAAAAAAGTTGTCACAAAATGAATTATGTAAACAAGACTTGATAAGTATGATTTACGTAATTGGTGAATGTTTTGGAAATTGTTATTTGGCATCTCGAGTTTACGCCCAAAAAATTCCCAGATAGAAGGCATCCTGATACCAGAATGCTGCAGAACTTAAAGGAGCGATTCGATCGCACAGGAAATGTTGCCTATATAAAGAGCAAACTAGAACAAAGGCTTAAGCGTAACAAATTTCACCCATACCATGTGCAGTTATACCAAGAACTGAATGATAACGATTTTCAAAAAAAGTAAGGACCAATGGGCCTGTTTCACATTTTTTTTATTTTTGAAAATGAATCTTAATTGTACCTAAATAAAACACGAAAATATTTTTTTCCGATTTTTTTTTCGGCCGGGAAATACTCTAAAAACGTTTTTGAAATTCAAATTCCTTGGGCCCGTGACGTCACGGGCCCAAAAAGCTGAGTGGCTACTGTTTTGCGACGTTGACACGATTTACGGCAATATCGATATGTTTCTATTTGAGATTTGTGAAGACTGAAGAAGAAGAAAATTTACCTATAACTTATATTTTGTGGCAAAAGCCAAATAGACATAACACATAACCTCAATATCAAGGGGCGGCGGCGGCGGCGGCGGCGCGGCGGTGCACGAGTGGGTGAGTCTTTCATGGTACTCCACGCTTTTGCACCGTACGTCGCCCCATAGTGGCTAGATTGCTCGAAAAGAGCCATAAAAAGAAAGAAAAAATAACCCCAATATCAATTAATTTAATAATATACCAAAATCGCAATGTTTTCCATTTTTTGAGTTAAAAGTTACTTGCAGAGAGATCTCAAACTTGTGAGTTGTCCAAACCTAAATAATCAATCTGGTTTATAACAACATTTTGTCAGTCAACTAGACATAATCTTGACAATCAAAATTTAATTTATTAATTCGAAATATTCTGACATCGTTGCATTGGCGCAGCTAAGGAGGGCTGGGGGGGGGGGCTAAGCCCCCCCTGGTATAAACATAGCCCCCCCTGACAAATTCTAGCTTTTATTTTTATATTTTTTTGACATTATAGGTTTACATTAAAAACCTTACTAAACTGATTTAATCTTGTTGCGTGTTCGTGTTATTGCGTATAGTACCTAATAGACACTGACTAAAACACTAATAACAAAATAAAACAAACTAAACAGCGGCAACACTGAACACTGGCAACACTGCCGTCACGCACTCACCCCGCACTCGACCCCGTCAGTCCTCCACACGCCAAACTTACAGAATTAGCATCACTCAGGGACTCTTTAAAATAAGGAGACCCAGCATTTCACATTGGAAAAGTGAAGCCTTGAGGGGAAGTTTGTTTTCTGTAGACTCCAAGGAGACCATAATATACAGGGTTAACTATCACTTAGTACAAAAATTTTTATGGCAGATAAAGAAAAATTAGACTTGCTAAAATAAATTTTCAAAAATTTTCTAACATTTGTCTTAAGCCTAAAAAAATTTTTTTTCAAATTGTATTAAACCCCTCAAAAAACGCCGCCTATGGACGCCCGCGCGACATGTCTAAAAATTTCGCATATGTCAATAGCGCGGCGTTGCCACGTCTATCAATTTATCCGAGGATTCACCACAAAATTTCGATTTCCTTTTAAAAACGATTACTTTCTGAGGAACATGTAGAATGCCTATGAAACACCTACCTTACTGACATTTCCAGGATTGTTTGCACCATTTTCTGTTTTCTTGCTTTTTTACATTAAAAGTCACACAACACAACATTCACATTTTTTAAATCTGTTGGGGATCTCTTGGTTTCCCTCTGCTATTCCTTTTGTTTGAAGCGAGGTACTCAGCCTGACGACCACGACGAGGTAGATCCCCTCCGCCAGGAAAACCCCGAAGGGTAACCGAAAAATCACAACTGCACTAGCACACATTGCACAAATGCACATGCAAAGCACTACAGTAGCTGTTCAAAGAGGCCGCCGTTAACTTCGATGCACAAATTCACTCGGTTAACTAAAGAAGTCCGGATACGTGCAAAAAGTCCATGATTATTCCGGATTTGGACAGCTGCACCTTCAATTCGTTCACGTAACTGCTGCTCGTTGTCGATTTCCTGCTCGTACACAATCGCCTTCATGAATCCCCAAATACAAAAATCCATTGGATTCAAGTCTGGTGATCGCGGCGGCCATGCAATGGGCCCTCCTCTTCCGATCCAACGGTTGGGGCATTGGTCGTCTAAAAGTGCACGAACAGGTCTCGCAAAATGGGCTGGTGCACCATCGTGCATAAACCACATGTCATGCAGTACTTGTAGTGGCAAATTATCAAACAAAACATTTGTCAGAAAATACAAGTATCGTTCAGCGTTTAAATTTTCCGGTAGAATGTATGGTCCAATTAATCGATCTCCATAAACTCCAGCCCAAACATTGATGGAAAACCGACGTTGGAAATTAAACCGCCGAACAGCATGTGGGTTCTCATCGGACCAAATATGGCTGTTGTGTCTAAAAAAAAAAACAAAAATTAGAAATATTCATAATTTTGGCGAAGGCGTTAGGATTGACATAGCCAATTTTATAATAAATAAAAAAGATAATATGGAGGAGAGAAAGCTATAAGTAAGTAAAAATTTACATACGTGTTTAAAACCCCAGCACGTGTGAAGCAGCATTCGTCTGTCCAAAGAATGTTGAAAACAAAGTTTGGGTCTTGGGCGATTCGATCACGTAGCCAAGTGCAGTAGGTCATTCTCACCGGAAAATCATTTGCTTCTAATGCTTGGACCTTTTGTATGTGATAAGGGTGAAGGCCGTTTTCCCTTAGAATCCTCCATGCCTGTAAATAATTGTATTGTTACATTTTAAATTTTATGTAGGTATTAGGTGCAAGCAAAGACAATCCCATCACATGGGATAGTCTTTGGTAGAAGTCAGTTTTATTGGTTTTATTTTACTTGCCTTGTTCTGAGATATTCCCAATCTCCTTGCAATAGCTGTAGTGCTTATGGAAGGTTGCTCTTCCACCAAATCAAGCACTGACTCAACATCGTCCATGTTCATTTGCCCTCCAGGCCCACCCCTTCGAGCTTGCAAAACACCAGTGTTTCGCATACGTTGTACAATGTTCACGAAAGTACGTGGGTTAGGCATATTTGCCCTGTTAGGAAAACGAATACGGTATTCTGCTGCAGCTCGATGTGCACTTTCATCGCATCTCCCGTACATTATAACCATGTCCGTTAACTCGGCGTTCGAATACTCCGGCATTTTCACAAAGACGCTGAACGATTTGCCGCGAAAATCAAGACAAAACTGGGAAATAACGCCATGTTACATTCGCAAATGCCCTCCGTCGGCTACTAGCCAAACTTGAAAAGGTTTGTTCCAACAGGGCCAATAACCGTGCTCAAGCACGTTCAGCGCATGCGCACTACCCCGCTGGCTGTTCCAACTGAATTATGTACCTACCGACACGGGACGATACACGCACTGTTTCAGCCGATTTATGGATCATTTGTGTATCGTCCTTGTACGATAAAAACGGTGCCTGGTCTAAAGCAATAACCGCGTGTACTGACATGCGCAATGTAGTCATGTGACAGAGATAAACAATAACCTCATATTTTTGTTTTTACGTAGATGGTTTTAAATCGATGGCTGGGATCGTGTTTTTTATTTCTTGTTGGTTTTTGGCTTGTTGGGTAGGGCGGGGAATCGTTGAACAATAATTTTTTAGAGTGAAGAGTGAGGTTAGCCCACCGAACATTCGGTTAGCCACATATTAAACACGCAGGTTAGGTGCGGTCGCAAAACGTGATTTGGTCGATTTGATTCACAATCCGTTCCATCTGAAATTTTCTTTGGGATCGCACATGAACGGTGCAAAACTAGCGCATGCGTTCTTTAAGGGTTATCATCTAGTTCATGTACAGTTCTGTGACGGTACGTAAATTCGAGTTGGAACAAATGATCCCAAAGAAAATTTCAGATGGAACGGAAAAATTGTTCAACGATTCCCCGCCCTACCCAACAAGCCAAAAACCAACAAGAAATAAAAAACACGATCCCAGCCATCGATTTAAACCTATCTACGTAAAAACAAAAATATGATGTTAATGTTTATCTCTGTCACACGACCATACACTGCGCATGTCAGTACACGCGGTTATTGCTTTAGACCAGGCACCGTTTTTATCGTACAAGGACGATACACAAATGATCCATAAATCGGCTGGAACAGTGCGTGTATCGTCCCGTGTCGGTAGGTACATAATTCAGTTGGAACAGCCAGTGGGGTAGTGCGCATGCGCTGAACGTGCTTGAGCACGGTTATTGGCCCTGTTGGAACAAACCTTGTATGTACAGTTAGTTGCCTAGCTAGGAAGTTATGAAATGACGAACGGGGCAACGCGGAGCAGTCGAAAAAACGTTTCATAGACTCGACCGGGCCGATACGTCGCTTAATTCATACCGCCGAGGCTTCAGAACAATAAATCCTTTATCTATGCTTCAGAAGAGGTTAGATGGTGGACAAGAATTCATCAGAGGAGCTCCGGGGGTATTAAGGGAGACGGCTTGTGGTGTCGCGGTAATGAGCTTTCCGCGAGAGTAGGAACCGGTCCGGATACGAGCTAAGGTAAGGGGAATCTAATAGCGCTGCATCTGTACAGATTCAAATCGATTGTTATTTATGTATTTTTTAAATTTGTTTGAGTAAAAAGGTATTTTCACCGTTCCTAAATCAACGGCAACACCGCGGAAAATCACTTCAGCTGTCAGTACCTTCAGAAGCCAAATTGGATGACGTCATTAAAGGCGGGGATTTACAGGGAAAATAGGGGTCTTTACCCGTTTTTTTAAAGATCGTAAAAAAAATCTAAAAATATTTTTCTATGTTTTCTTAAGCCACCCTGCGCACGTGGTAAAAATTTTTGTACTAAGTCATAGTTAACCCTGTATATAAGTGGGCTGGTACAGGGTGGCCCATCCAAGCAGAAAAAGTGTGCTACGTGGAGACACGTTAACATAAAATCGTCATTAAAAAAATGAGGTTGTAGTAAAAATTAAGGGGAATTCGAGCGTGTACCCTAATTTTGTATACGGGGGTCGGTAAAAAAGTTATCTCGAAAAAACATTTTTTGCAAAATAAAAAAAATATTCTTTTACCTACACATCCATTAGAGAACCTTTAAGTAGTATTCCCGAATATTCAGTTTTTTAATATAACTTCCGGTTATAGCGGAAATGAAAGTGGTTTTCTCTATTTTACAACTTACACATTTCTATTAACCATCACAGGATTCCTTTTTTAATTCTGAATCCAACGATATATAATTTGACCTATTTATCTCCAACCGTTTCCGAGATATTTATCAGAGAAGCTCCATCAAACACATGGTCTCATATGGTCGGTGTCTGATGTTCGATCTGAGTAGGCCAAACAATAAAACCAAATTTATGACAAATCAAGTCAGCCATGATAATAAAACTGACAATCGAGTAGGCTGTCAATTCAATATTTCTATTTACGTGTCAGATTAGTCTAAAATTTTGTTGCTGAAGCTGTTAGTAGTTGCAGTTTAAAAAATGTTTTTGAAAGAAGAATGCTGTGATATTTTAGAGATTTTCATCAAAAATGATAAAAGATACGTGGAAACTTTGAGGGAGTATTCTCGTAAATATCCAAATAGGAATGTTCCGAGTGCTTCATTTATATGTAAGCTGTATCGAAGATTCAGATCGACAGGAAGTGTGATTAGCAAGAGAAAAAAAGGGTTTAGAATTAGTGAGGACGAGAGAGAACGAATTTTAAATTATTTCAAAAGAAATAACGAAAAATCTCAGAGAGATGCAGCGAGAGACTTACAAATTCCCCGGTCTACAATACAAAGGGTAATGAAATTAAGCAAATTTAAAGCCTTCAAAATATTACTTGTTCAAAGGCTATTCCCTGGAGATGCTGCAAGAAGACTGGAATATTGTCAAACAATGTTAAACTTTTATTTTGCAAGAGGTGGAGCTGGATTTTTTAAACAAATTATTTGGTCCGATGAAGCTACATTTACAACGGCGGGAATATACAACCGGAAAAATAGTATATTTTGGTCTGTTGACAATCCACGGGCATTTCGTGAAGTTGTGAAATCCGGCAGAAATTCCGTGGGTGTTTGGTGCGGAATTGTGGGAAATTTTATAATGGGCCCTCTATTTTAATCAGGAAGTATGACAGGTAGGAAATACCTACATTTAATCCAGAACGAATTGTAACAATACTTCGACCAGTTGCCATTAATTTTTCTTAACCAACTCCAAGAAAGACAATTAATATGGCAGCAAGATGGCGCTTCCTTCCATAACTGTGGGCCCATAACGGAATTTTTGAACAATTCGTTTGAAAATTGGATTGGTATTCATGGAACGATAAGGTGGCCGCCACGTAGTCCAGATTTAACCCCCTTGGATTTTTTCTTGTGGGGGCATTTAAAAAATAAAATTTATAAGAACCGCCCCGAAAATGTTGAGGAGATTAAAAGACTAGTAAAATTAGAAATTGATAGTTTAAACAATCGTCCCTTAATCTTTGAAAATGTCCGAAAAATTTTCTTAAAAAGACTTAGGTTATGTGTAAATAATAATGGAAACCATTTTGAACATTTAATGTAAATGAACTTCTAACTAATTTTTAATAACTAATCATATTGTTGTTGTTATAGTAAATATGACAGTAGTAAAAATAATAAATGTTTCATAATTTCCACGAGATTTTTAATTAAGTTGAATGCAGTTGAATGGCTATAGCCACTTTAACATTCAGCCTACTCGCTTGTCAGTTTTATTATGATGGCTGACTTGATTTGTCATAAATTTGGTTTTATTGTTTGGCCTACTCAGATCGAACATCAGACACCGACCATATGAGACCATGTGTTTGATGGAGCTTCTCTGATAAATATCTCGGAAACGGTTGGAGATAAATAGGTCAAATTATATATCGTTGGATTCAGAATTAAAAAAGGAATCCTGTGATGGTTAAGAGAAATGTGTAAGTTGTAAAATAGAGAAAACCACTTTCATTTCCGCTATAACCGGAAGTTATATTAAAAAACTGAATATTCGGGAATACTACTTAAAGGTTCTCTAATGGATGTGTAGGTAAAAAAATATATTTTTTTATTTTGCAAAAAATGTTTTTTCGCGATAACTTTTTTACCGACCCCCGTATACAAAATTAGGGTACACCCTCGAATTCCCCTTAATTTTTACTACAACCTCATTTTTTTAATGACGATTTTATGTTAACCTGTCTCCACGTAGCACACTTTTTCCGCTTGGATGGGCCACCCTGTACAAGGTTATGTTATGTTATATGTATGTCAGTGTGTCCAAATGCCATCAGTTTTTATGTGATAAGATAGTGCCATAGATTCTATGTTACCAACAATTCTAATATATTATAATACTTTTCTTTAGAACTATTGAGAACTGGTTGTTCGGTGGCAGAAATTAGACGATTTTAGGAAAGAACATAAGCGGGTAGGCCCTAGCTAGCTAGCCGTGATCATGGAAAAAAAATAAAATAAAAAATCAATGAGCGCCACCTGTCTTCAACCCTGTGCGGTTCTTGCCCCAAAATATAACACCCCAAAACAGGAAATCGGCTCCTGCCTCCCAAAATCTCCGATAATATTAAATAATAACAACACCATAAATTTAGTAAATCAGGTACAGTTTATTGGGCCATTAAATAATGCATAAAATAGGTAGGTAGGGTTTCCACCAAAATTGAACGCAACAACATCTGTTAGAATATGACAAATAAATTACATTAAAACAATTAGGCGGACTAGGCAAATAAAAGTAAATATTATTTAAAAAAAAGGTACGTTATGCCTTTAGGAACTGAGGTACGAGGCGAAAAATATGTATAATATTACGTAATACTTTCAAATATTAATAGTAGGTATCCGACAAACAATTATTCACCAATCAGTTGGCACTTAAATGCAATAAAAAGAAGACTAAATATGTATCAATAACAGTTATTGGTCCCGGGATGTAGCTACATCAGAGTTACACAATTTTAAACATGTTACACAACCCTATGTGATACCCTAAGTATATTCCTGTATGAAATATATTATGTATACTGGTATTTGAAAATAAACTGGCAAAATTGTGGAGCTCTACATTTGATTTAGACTTATCTGCATGGGTCGGGTGATCGACTTGTTGGAGACACCGGGTATTCTCAGCTCCTATCGACGTCTGACTCGTGCGGCGCAACAGCCGCGTCTCTGGATATTGCTCTGGTGGACGACTCAGTAGTTTGGTAGGTACCAAGGGAGGAGGGCGAATGGACCGTGCCCTTCTACTCTGATGCCTTGTGCTCAGCAGCTGGAGGTGGTTGGAGGTTACGTAAGACAACGGCGAGTTGATAAGGCTTGTTTCGCAGCCTTAGAATAAGAGGCCTGAGGAAGGAAATGACACAAATAGAACCTTATACCCTCAAATTGCGGGATTAGACATACGTGAGGTGGTGGATGGCCTCGTGGAGTGCGATGAGAACCACTTGTGACCGAGAAAACCGGAAAAACGGGCAGATGAAACCGTCAAATAGACAATAGGGCCCAAATAAATATGATTTGCGACCCCGCAGCACTCGATTTCAAAAACAGTCACCCTTTTTGGAAAATAATACGGCTTTCACTCGGTTCGGTGGTTCGTGATCGACGGCGATTGTCTTACTGACCCGGAAGGTGAATTTTGGAGGTCGAAAAGGTGCCTTCCTCGGCCTAGCCACAAGAATCGGTGCATTCGAGTATTTTAGAAATATACCAAGCGGTCCAAAACTAAGCAACCCGCCGATCTACAATATTCAATAGCCCAAGAAAAGTTCGAATAATATGAATTAACAACTTATTAAATTATTTATTTATTAAAGCCTAAAAATAAATGTAATAAACAAGGGGAAAGATTTTCACGGATCATTAGAACCTACCAGAAGATAATAGGACTAACAAAATTATTAATAAAAGAGATTTTAAGCCCGTAACATCTAAAGGAGGCAAAAAATTTCCCATCATAATTCACAATTTTTAAGTTTTCTAACTTCCAGATACTCAAATGTGACAATTAAAGAATTTCAACTAATATGCAATAAATTTGTTTCATTTGACAGTTGCCATATTCTGTATTTGTAGACACAACATTGTCAACTCTAATTTTTAGAAATCATGGAAACCATTATTAATTTTTACTAACAATCAAAGTACCTGTTTTATTAATAGATTCTCCAATAAAATGGCATACTTGGCATCACTGATACCATTAGAATGTGGGAAAAATAGACCTCACTTTGGAAAGTATAATGCTGGGTCCCCTACAGCGAACCTGGACAGCTGGACGTGACTGCTTACTGTGATTGATATGTAATACTGCGAAGACGCCAATCTGGCGTATTCAGGGGGGGGGGCAAAGGGGGCAATTGCCTCCCCCCAGACCTGTCGAGATAAACGAGATTGGTAATATCAAAATTAATAATACCAAAAATTATATACTCCTGGCCTAATCTGAAAATGCAGTGAACATCAAACATCTACAATTTGTTATTTGTTTCATCTTGTCTTCTCGAAATTAAAACCTGTGCAGTATAGCGTAGCTAGATATTCTGTGCAGCGTGTAGGTAACCGTAAATTAGGCAAAACAACCTACTAAACATATTTTGAACAATTACAGTGTGCACCGCCACGCCAGAAAGAACATTTTCAAAACTGAAAATTTTAAAAATTTATATTAGAGACAATATTAGCGAAAACCCACTGAATGGGTTAACATTCCTTTATGTGTACCCTGAAATACCTATGTATCCATAGGAGATATTTGACGAGCTCAAGACCAAAAAAAAAAAAAGAATACTTGATTTTGTGATATAGATTTTACTGGTTTGAAGAAAAATTATTTTTATGTTATACAGGGTGTCCGGTAATAACTTAAAAAAATTAAAAAAAATGGAAAATATGACGAAAAGTTCATATGAATAGGTCCGCAGATGTTTGGTTTTCGAGATGTAGGGTGTTGAAATTTAAATTTTATTTTCGATTTGAGACGACAAAATTTTCTTGAAAAAAAAACAAGTTAATTAAGTAAACTGTCAAAAAATAAATGTGCTTGTTTATTTAAATTTTATTTTTAAATTTCTCGAAAACAGTCACCTTTGGCGTTATTCACCAAGTATACCTTTTTTTCTTAGAAAACGTTTGGGAAGAGGATACATCCACAAAATGGTGGTAAAAGTTTACTGTCAAAAAAGTTAGGGCAAATTAAATTAAATAATGATAGCGTATAGCCGAGCGTATAGCCCTCTACGGATTTCACCAAAAATAATACCAAATTATGACTTCCCTTCCCAAAAAAAACTCCGGCTACCAAACTTTGCAAGAAAATTTTGTCGTCTCAAAAAGTCACTTAAAAAAATTGAAAACAAAATTTCAATTTGAACACCCTGCATCTCGAAAACCAAACATCTGCAGACCCATGTTCATATGAACTTTTCGTCATATTTTCAAATTTTTCAAGTTGGTTCATTTATTTCCAGACACCCTGTATTTATTTATTTCAGAAAATATGTTTTTGTTTTGTTTTTATTCGTTAAAATTATGACAGAGTTTTGTTATTTATAACCGATTGCCCCCCCCCCCCAGACGTTAATCCTGGATACGCCACTGCGCCAATGTACATCAATGTTTTTAACTTACTCAGTATCAGTATACAGGGTGAGTTTTTTCGATGCCCACTATGGGGATCTCGGAAACTAGCAGAGCTAGAACAAAGGTTAAAGGGGGAAATAATTGCAGTTTTAAATGCTCAATCTAATGCCCATTTTGGATTTTTAAAAAAGTTCATGGCTCACTAGATATTTTGAAAACAGTGATTTTTTGCTATTTCATCAGATCTCTGTAGCTCCGTTATTTCTGATTATACAAAAAAACTGTAGAAACAAAAATTGTAGATAATTTTGGGCTTAATAAGATAATCTGATCCAATTTTTTATGTTGTTTGTGATTTTTTAGATATGACATAAACTTGTGTTTCTTTAAATGTAACTCATAGTTGACTGTGGCCTTATAAAATCGGCCATTTTTTGAGCGGTGGCGTCGCTCGTACAGGCGCTGACTTTTTAGGCTGCGTGTTTTCTGCCTTCGATCGACCTTGGTTCGAGGCAGGCACATGCACATGTCTTTAAAGAAAAACACCGCTATGGCCAAGAGCGCTGGACAAATGTGGATTCACGGTATTGCTCCTAAATAGCTTTATCCGTGTGATTTAGTAATTGTCCTACACTCACTGGGATTACTACGGTTTTCTAGGGTTTTCCGTAGTACTTGAGCGAATGCTATCCTAGTTCTATCGGAAAAAAGTCGGCCCTAGCCGCAAATGGCAACGAAGACAACATAATAGTAATTGCCCTCCTCCCCCGCACAAGCATGTGGTTGCTTCTGGTGTACTCCTAGTTTGGAGTATTGTGAGGGTGAGAATTATTATTATTATTATTAAGCCCAAAATTATCTACAATTTTTGTCTCAACAGTTTTACTGTATAATCAGAAATAGCGGAGCTACAGAGATCTGATGAAATAGCAAAAAAATCACTCTTTTCAAAGTATCTAGTGAGCCATGAACTTTTTTAAAAATCCAAAAGGGGTATTAGATTTAGCATTCAAAACTGCAATTCTTTCCTCATTTTACCTTTGTTCTAGCTCTGCTAGTTTCCGAGATCCCCATAGTGGGTATCGAAAAAAACTCACCCTGTATGTAGTAAAGTTGTGTGTATTTAAATTAATAACGTTGTGCCGATTAATAAGTAAATAAGCTCTACTATAGTTTGCGTAAGTACTTTAATTTACGATGACGCTTATTCGACAAAATCATTGATTACTTTTATTTTTAGACGGAAATTTGAATCGTTTTATAGTGAGCTAGGTAAACACATAATATACACCAAAGTGTTTATATGCGGCGCTCCGGCGCTTTTGCGGGTTACTGAATCTCATCTCCTTCAGGGGCTTAAGCCCCCCCGGAGAAAAAAGGCTAGCTACGCCTATGCATCGGTGGTTTTTGCCGTTGATCTTCATTTTGCAATATAATTCTTAAAGCTAACTCTTGAATGTGTTTTCTATCATCCCCTAAAATGGATATCAAAAGGTTTTCCGGATGACCAAAATATTCCTTTCTCCTTTCTCTCAACTACGGGATTTATCACTTTTTTCAGTTCTTCAGGGAGGTAACAATACTGATAATGCCTTATTACAAGACCAATTAAATTTGATTTCAAATCATCATACGGTATAGGGTAGATATACACAGATCAGAACGGATATCGAATTTTTGGAGCTTCAATTGCTAGTATAACCGGCAACGTTGTAAGCGCAATTACATTGCTCCAAATTAAGGCGCGCAGTTTAAAATTTTTATATATTTTTTTAGTTATAATAACAAAATTAGGCATTGACGAGAAAGATGCTGAGGGGGATTTTATTAAAGAGTTATGTGATTAATTGCATTCTAGTAGTAAGAAATATCGATTCGACTGGAGTGAACAAGGCCCATTATTGCAAAATTATGGACTATTTGTCTCCAAACAGTAATACAGTTGTGTTGAAAATTATTCACAAAAATCTTATGAGGCTTTTGCGTATCATAAAAATGAAAATTATGTCTATTTACAAAACCATTTCTGTGGGATGTAGATTCATCGGTAAATAATACAAATTTATAAAATACAAATTTCTGCTTGACCTTGTTCCCATGTACAAAAAGTTACTCTTTTCTGAAAGTCGTTACCTATCACTCAGTTCCTGGTGTAACTTCACATGGTATGCGTAAAATTTGTTACGCTTAAGGCATTGTCCTACTGAGAACTTTTTTATTTCTAAATCCCGACTCAGTTGTCTTACACTTATTTCAGGGTGTTCCACAACAGCCAATGTTATAGCTAACTGATTTTCTTCATATAAAACTGGTTTTGTTCTAGTTTGCTCTTTATAGACAACATTTCCTGTGCGATCGAATCGCTCCTTTATAAGTTCTTCAGCATTCTGGTATCAGGATGCCTTCTATAAACCCCCCCCCCCCCCGAGGGCGAAGCTCGATACGTAAATCGCATACTTATCAAGTCTTGTTTACAATAATTCATTTTGTGACCACTTTTTGCTGTTTGAAATTAAACAACGAACACAGAATACAAGCAGCAAATGAAATATGTATTTACCAAATGTCAAACTAGAAACAAAACCATGGCCACCTATGAGTTTTCCTAAAACTTTTAACTTTTTATAATTTAATATTCTATTGCAGGTGTAGTATACTTAGGTATATAAAAATATGTTAAACTACAGATTGTAACTGGTAGGTACTATCACTTTTTTGATATGCAGCTTTAGTTTGATTCTCGAGTACAGTCTGACAAACGAAAGAAGTCCAATGAAAAACTCAGTCTAACCGCCTATGCCCACATTAATAACATACGGATGGCGCTTAGACTGAGATTTTCATTGGACTTCTTCCGATTGTCAGACTGTAATTTGCATGTATGTAATAAGTAAAAAAGTTACAAATTTTCTGTTTATACTGGATTTTTAAAAAAACTGCTAGAGATAGGGGTACTGTATTAGGTATCAAATTAAAGCCGAATGAATGCTCTATTCAATAGAAATGTTAGATATAGGGTGTTCCACTTGAAGAAAAAAAAGTAAATTAAGTTTGAAAATGTCGGAGATTTGGCGGAAAAAGTGAAACATCCTGTACAAAAATTTTAAACTCGGTTCTAAGTCATTAATAAAATGGTTAAGTATGAATCCACAACCAAAGTTTTAAGAGAAAAAATCAAGCCGCAAGAAAAATATAGCGATATTAATGAAGAGATGATATTTAGCAAAAAATACTTTAAAAAAATTATAACTTGGCAACGCCGCAGATGGAAGCGGAAATAATTTAGGGATGTATACTATACTTTGATAGACTTCAATTGCGATAAAAAAAACGGGTCATTCCATTTAAAAAAATATATTTTTTTGCCGCCACACTTTTTTGGAACACCCTGTATATACTATACTAATTTTAAAATGTGCTCCATCTTCCCTTATTTAGATCCCCAAAACCAATTTTTGTTATCCTGAAAAGTATAGCTACAATCTAAGAAGGGAATAGTAAATGGACTTACGCTGTATACCTACCTTCTTATAGCATGCGGCAACTTTAAAGTGCGACAACGAAAACACTGTCGACTTTTCAAAATTTTATAGTTTATAGCGCAATATTTACCTACTTCAAATGGAATAGCAAGTCGGAATGCACCACTTTTCAAGGTCACTGCAAACGAAATAGTATATTATACACCTAGGTTGAGAAGTGAGCCATTATATACCGAGCATTATTATATCCTGAGGCGCGTAGCGCCGAAGGATATAATATGCGAGGTAAGTAATGGCCTTCTCAACCGAAGTGTATATAGAATTTTTTTTACTACTAACATTGAAATATTGCCATATTTTAGTCATTTCTCGCGTTTTTCAAATACTTCATATCAAGTAGCCTGGGAGTTCAGTTGTCAAGCTGATAAAATGACACTAATGTTTAAATGTCACATAGAAAATTTTTCATTATTTACCTAGGTATTTTTTTATTATCATTATTTACCTAGGTAGAGAAATATTACTTCTCATTAGAGGAATGAGATAAATAATGGTGATTTCTCAGGTTAGTAGTAAAAAAAATTCATTTCGACCGCAGCGCCATCTACAATTTGCAATAGAAAAATTCAATTTGAGCCAACAAATAAAGTCTTCGGCGTTCTCTATTATGATTTTTTTATGGAACTATATCTCATTCTCATTTCGTTGCTGAGATATGAAGCCGGGAAGTTTTAGGTGAATCGTAAATACGTTTTCGAAACTTTTTGGCAAATTGCACAAAAAGTATATCATATGCGAGAGCTCGACTTCAGTTATATTTAGATACTATTTACAGAAACTGGCATATCTCATTGTAGGTATAGTACCTATATACAGTGTGTCCCCGGATAGGTGTAACTATACTTGTAAACTTTTTTATTTTTCATTTTTCGGCAAAAAGTAATTCTTTATCAAAAGTTTTGCTTGTTTTGAAACTGGGAAATCCAATACCAGATTTTGGAAAAGTTATACAGGGCGTCCGAAAAGTTCAAAATACTAAAATCGTGTCAAGAATAATGTGCTATTTTTTTCAAAGTTAGCGAGAAATGTTATTTGAGAAAGTGGTTCCTAATACAACAAAAGGTCCAAATCTCCGATATTAATAGATTCTAATAAACTTCAAGAAATATTATATTTTTAACTTTTTGACGTTTCTTTTTTGTAAACAGACCCAGATCGGACGAACCTGTCTATGGTATGCCTCAAACACTTCAGGCGTTGGGTGAAGATTTAAATCAGTCAACGCTTCAGGGCTTACATGTTTACTTGTTTTCCAATGCCTCCTGGATAAACCGTAATAACACATTATTGCTCTTAATATCTTGAACCACATTTTAAAAAATTTACTATTTCGTGAATTTTAATGAATCTATTAATATCTGAGATTTGGGCCCTTTGTTTTATTAGAAACCACTTTCTCGAATAACATTTTCTGCTAGCTTTGAAAAAAGAGCACTTTACTCTTGACACGATTTTAGTATTTTGAACTTTTCGGACGCCCTGTATAACTTTTCAAAAATCTGGTATTGGATTTCCCAGTTTCAAAATAAGCAAAACTTTTTATAAAGAATGACTTTTTGCCAAAAAATTAAAAATAAAAAAGTTTACAAGTATAGTTGTATAGTACCTATCCGGGGACACACTGTATATTATTATATCATCTGTACTAAAATTAGGTACCCTATATTTTTTAAAACTTTAAGACCTGTATCTTTCTTCTAAGGCCTCAAAATAAAAAAGTTTATAAGTAGAAGTTTCGGCATTTAAAACTGGATCACCGTGTTAGAATAGAGGTATCTATATAGGTAATGTAGATAGGTAGATTAGGCATTCACCTACATAAAAACAGATATCAGAGTAATTAGGAATTTGTACAGGCAAATTAAAATCTTTAGCAATTACACTAATTACAAAATTATTAAATTAAAGTTAGTAGGTACCTACTTATTTATAATAGACAGTGACCAATTAATTAAGTAGTCATATCACGTAAAATAATATCATTAACGTATCTACTTACTTCATCATATTGCCCCAGAATGAAGATGATTTTAGCATCCAATCACAACAAAACCAGATAGACGCTCCTCCCAGCCGCGTCATGCGGCCAATAATAGCGAAGGAAAGGCGTGTTGACACCGCATAATGTGCCAACTAAAAGATTCCTTAGTCCAGGTGAGATTCGTGGAGGGGTAAAATGTAAGTTGATACCTGGATTTTCATGAAGGTAAAACTCAGTCAGGTGTTACACGCCACAGGAATCATGCCGATTTACTCATACAGTAGTGCTACGCTACCGAATAAGAACTTGTACTACCTCACTATACTCAACCAATAGAGATCTCAATTATCGTGCTAACACAAAAAATAGAGCAAGTGCGTTGTGAATAGTTCAGTAATAAATAATTGTGAAGTGGACAATTTATAGTGCTGCAGAAGTTGCGTGACTTCCTTGAGTTACCTGCTTAATAGGATTACAAGGTTAGATTTTTTTCTACTTAGATATACGAAGTAAGAGAAAATTAGGAATATAGGTAGGTATAATATGGTTTAAATGAAGTCACTTGGAACAGCATAAAAACCTTTGAATTTTATTCGGGGGTGATTTTTGCTGATAAGCAGTGGCGTAGCTAGCTTTGAGTGGGCCCTGTATATCAAAGGCTAAGCCAAGAGCCCCTGAGCTTGGGGAGGGGGGGTGTACAATAAAATCTTTTAAATCCAAAAAATAAAAAAAATAACAGGGGCCTTGTGTGCTATAACTGTAATTAGATATACTTACTGTAAACAAAAACTCATAAATTTCATTTTATTATGTCTATGTGATGCATAGATGTATACAAATGTTAAAAGAAAATAATTTAATTTTAAGTTTGAAGTAGTAACCAAATCAAAGCAGAAATATTTTGATTTCTTTATTTTTTTTATTGGTCGGTGGCCCTCCCAAGCCAGAGGGCCCTGTATCATTGATACAGCTGATACAGCGGTCTACGCCACTGCTGATAAGTCTGGTATTTTTACCAGTAGCACAGCGTGGTAAATGCTATGAAATAGATGGCGGCCCATATATCGTGTTCCAAGTGAGTTCATTTATATTTTACCAGGGTAGCTCGAGAACAGGCGCCTCGGCAATAAAATACGAGACAAAACACTATTTTAACCATTTATACTGGAAGAGATGAAGGAGACAAAATCACACATGAAACAACAGATGCGGGCCTCTGAGCCCCCAAAGTCCAAAATCGGTAGGAAATTTGGAAATTCTCCACAACAAAACAATACCAAATGTCAGTCGATGTTTATATATCAGGGGGCAGGGGCTTGCGCCTCGGCCACGATGTATACAGTATGATCCCGGGGACCTCGCCAAGTCGCGAAAAAAAGGCGTCCCAAACGGCCATCGGGGTAAAATCTAGATACTCCAGAACAGCATATCATTATTTATAAAAAATAATACCTAGAGAAATAAAACTGCCCGCCGATTTTTAAATCAGAAAAATAAAAAAATAACAGGGCCTTACTTACTGAATGTTAAAAGAAAATAATTTAATTTTAAGTTTGAAGTAGTAAAACCAAATCAAAGCAGAAATATTTTGATTTCTTTTTTTTTTAATTATCCTGATCGTGACATTCGTTATTTAGTAATAATAGTCCTGGGAATCGACCACAATCTTAAATTAGTTTATTTTCCAAAACATAATCCTTCATAATAGTTTACGCGTTTCGGCATAATGCCATCATCAGAACTATATATATTTCATTATTTATAACATTACACATTTCACTGTAATTTATAATTTATAAATAATATGTATCGAGAAGTAAACACTTCATTAATACGTTAATATAATTCTTAGTTGTGCGCATATAATAATATAAAAATTTACACAGAAAAACATCTAACAAACATTTTGGCTAATACCAGAGAACAACCTTCCTTGTTGTCTGCTAATACTGCAGTGTGACTGGAATCTTTGGTGGGCCCCTTAGCAGTGGCGCAACCAGGGGGGGGGCAAGGGGCCTCGGCCCCCCCAGACCTTTCATATTTTAAAAATTCTCGAGGATGGTATCGTATATAATCGCATTTGCCTTGGATACCCAAACGTCGTGTTTTTTTACTCGAACGCTACAGTCGAAGCTGTCAATAAACTCGTTCAAAATGAGTAGTTTTGGAAACGTAAACTTAGAAAAAATTATTACAGAAATTATCAAATCGTATTTTAATTATTAATAAATCAATTTTATTCTCAAGCCCTATTTTGCCCATTAGCAAAACCACTCGTCCAAATTGGGCTTTTATTTTCAGAGATAAAATCCCTCGGGTTTCGCTCTCTGGATTTTATCAGAAAATAAAAGCCCAATTTATACTCGTGATCTTTCTAGGCAACATATTGCTTTCGAAAAAATTGTCGATAAAATTTCCTGCACTATTAGTGATATTACATACGAAAATGCCACTAGTGGTATTATCGCTGAAATCATCACCTGATTGGTTAATATTTCAAAAATCATATCATTTCATTGGTTCATATTGGCATCAGGGGTAATGTAACAAGTGGTATGCCTATCATCGATAATACCTTTCGTTAATTTTACGAATTATAATCTCAAAGCTGAAAATACCACGACTGCCCAGCAGGAGTGGTATTTTCTTAGCATTGGGATTATAATGTGTGATAAATTAACGAAAGGTATTATCTATTATTAGGCATAAGTACCACGAGTTGTATTTAAAAAGAGAATTTAACAACTGCAAATAATTTAATAATTATTCAGAGTGTATGTAGCCATAATTTATCAACCCAACTTCTTAGGAATAAATTAACTAAAAGAATTATAAACATTTCCCCTCTTCGAAAATGTAATTTAAAAAAGAAAAATAAAAAAGCAGCCAGAATCGCGATTTGAACCATGCGGATCTCTCGCACGCAAAGCAAGAGTCATGCCCTAGACCATTGAAGTCAGATTAATGTTTTACTTAACTAGCAGTATATAAATTTAATTACCATGCTTAAAAGTTGGAGTCTATTTGACAGCTGTCATTTCGGTTGAGCTTTCGGTTCTGAATATGTTCTATCTATCCAATTAAAAATCGTGAAAAATCGGTCAATATTATTTATTGTTAATTAAAATTTTTTTCGACGTTTCGATAACTTAGTTAGTTTTGTTTTTGAAAGAAAAAATATTTTAAAATGTTTCTGTACCTATATGGGAAAAGGAAAATATTTTAATAAGAAACCTGATGATGATAACTAAGTTATCGAAACGTCGAAAAAACAATTACGGTCAAAAAAATTAATATATGAAAACATATCTTCTAGTCCTATATTAAATTTGGGAACGTGAACATGGTTATCAGTTTTAGCTGCCACAATATTGGTTTAGCGTGACTAAGAGAGTATGATTTCATCGATTATTTCCCTCATACTGCTTGCATCCAATAAGGTAGCTCCTTCCATAAAAATCCAACCAATGATATGCCTCTGCTAGCGATAATTTGCACTAGTGCAATTACCGGTAATTGCATTTGTGCAAATTATCACATCGTTGCTTAGCAACCGCGAATCTGTTAGATACAAACACGTACCTACTTCTTAAAGTTTGTGTGTTTGACACTGTTCTAAATTATGCAGCTTATAAATTATGTTGCGGTATTATTAAGCATTATATCAATGAATTTATATAACTTTTGCATTGCTAAATTCTTGTTATTTAGACCTCCGCCTCCGTTTAAATTTATGAAAATAAACCAACGCCGACAGGGTGTAGGTATAATCGCATTTGCCTTAGATACCCAAGCGTCATGTTTGTTTACTCGAACGCTACAGTCGAAGCTGTCAATAAACTCGTTCAAAATGAGTCGTTTTGGAAATGCAAACATAGAAAAAATTAATACAGAAATTATTAAATCGTATTTGTGAAATAATCTCGACAAATACCACTCGTGCCGGAAATTTTTCTACATAATTTTATTCTCAAGCCCTATTTTGCCCATTAGCAAAACCACTCGTACAAATTGGGCTATTATTTTCTGAAAATAAAAGCCCAATTTATACTCGTGATCTTTCTAGACGAAATAGCGCTTTCGAAAAAATTATCGATAAAATTTCGGGCACTAGTGGTATTACATACGATAATACCACTAGTGGTATTTTCGCTGAAATCCTACTGTCTTAGTTACGTCCTAGTTACGCTAAACCAATATTGTGGCAGCTAAAACTGATAACCCGATAACTTCTTCACATTACCAAATTTAATATAGAACTAAGAATATAATTATATTTTCAGTTAACACATTGATCTTTAAATATCTATTAGCACAAAAAACATATTCAGAACCGAAAGTTCAATCTAAATGACAGCTAGCTGTCAAACTAACTATTTGCAGTTGTTAAATTCTCTTTTTAAATACAACTCGTGGTAGGTATGGCCAATAATAGATAATACCTTTCCTTAATTTATAACTCATTATAATCCCAATGATAAGAAAATACCACGACTGCGCAGCAGGATTATAATTCGTAAAATTAAGGAAAGGTATTATCGATAATAGGCACACCACTTGTTATATTACCCCTGGAAATACCACTAGTGGTATTATCGTATGTCGTATGTAATATCACTAGTGCCAGAAATTTTATTGATAATTTTTTCGAAAGCCCTATTTTGCCTAGAAAGATCACGAGTATAAATTGGGCCTTCATTTTCAGAGATAAATCCCGAGCTTCGCTCTCGGGATTTTATCTCGATTTTATCAGAAAATGGTATTTGTCGAGATTATTTTACGAATACGATTTAATAATTTCTGTATTGATTTTTTCTATGTTTACATTTCCAAAACGACTCATTTTGAACGAGTTTATTGACAGCTTCGACTGTAGCGTTCGAGTAAACAAACATGACGCTTGGGCTTGGGTATCCAAGGCAAATGCGATTATACCTACACTCTGTCAGCGTTGGTTTATTTTCTGAATGTGTCATAAATTTAAACGGAGGCGGAGGTCTAAATAACAAGAAATTAGCGATGTAAAAGTTATATAAATGCATTGATATACTGCTTAATAATACCGCAACATAATTTATAAGCTGCATAATTTAGAACAGTGTGAAACATACAAACTTTAAGAAGTAGGTACGTGTTTGTATCCAACAGATTCGCGGTTGCTAAGCAACGAAGTGATAATTTGCACAAGTGCAATTACCGGTAATTGCACTAGTGCAAATTATCGCTAGCAGAAATTTCAAATCATAAATTTCAAATCATAAATTTTTTACAAATTTTTCAATGAGATGTCGTTTTGCTTTAGGTTGATATTAAGTTGGGAATCAGGAACCTACGAAGCTGTAGAAGGGCCACTTTATATTTTTTTCCTAGATTTCGACTTTAAACTCAAGATCTCGACTTTAAAGTCGAGATCTGGACTTTGAACTGGAGATCTCGACTTTGAACTCGAGATCTCTAAAGTCGAGATCTAGGAATAAAATATAAAGTGGTCCTTCTACAGCTTCGTAGGAACCTTTTGAAAAAAAATTGAAATTTTTATTTTGAAAATAAATTTTTCTGTGTGCATACTTTCAGCCGAAACCGCTTTTTTCATGGTTTGTCTACATCAAATCCTATTTCAGCCTATATTGGATTTGTATAGATTATTTTGGTATTCGACTCGTGGGTAGGTAGCTATAATAGGTACCTACCTACTAATACCATTTTTTGAAAAATGGGAAAAACATGGCCATTTAAATTTTCGTAAAATTATTTTCATGAAAGTATAAGACGATAACTTCCAGAATTCCTTTAATAGAGAAATTTAACAAAATTCCGTTAATAGATTTTCTTTAATAACCTACAGAATGGAATGGATGGATAGGCAGTTCCAATAATTATAACACAGGAGCGGATATGATTTCATATTAATTTCATATCCATCCTAGGACTGATATGAAATTATTGTAATCAACCTACCACACAACCATCACACTGAATCTTTCTCCGGCGCTGACGTGTTGAAAAATCAAGCAACCCTTGAATTTAATTTGTTCCAAAACGTTAGCGTGATCTGTCAAATTATTTCCACCGTTTATTCAAATATCCGTTTAACAGCTATTACACGCATGGTATATAAGAAGAATCGGTATGGTGCTAATTATTAATTATAAGTTTTTTTTTAACTTTGCCCAGAAGATATTTGTTTCAACTCTACTTATTTACCAAGCCTGGTTGTGGAGTATCGACGTGCGAAGTGTACCTAATTATTATTCAACGACATAGAGAAAATCAATTAATACAACAGTTTTGCTAAGAATTCACTTATGACAGTTACTAAAAATTTTGTCATACTGGTATGTATACAAAGAGTTGCAACTCTAATAATTTAGTTTTTTAAATAAATGAACACAGTTTTACTACCGCGCAGCTTACCTATAACAGGTATTATTTTAAATTTCTACCTTCGTATTCCTATTTTATAAGATTTTATTTCTAATAATATTTTTTAGTAAAAATAAAAGCGGTTTTATAACATAATTGGTTTATGTTCTCAAAAACGCATTTTGTTGCCGCAGCTATTCCATGTAGTTGCAACACTAAAACGTTTCATAGCTGTTATAAGAAATAATCCAAAACAGTTCGTATGTTTGTCATAAATAAATATGTACCATCGGAGATGAAGTAAATTCCCAAGAAAATTAATATGTTTGTCGCAAAATTGTCAAGTTTAGCACAATTTTATAGTAATACCATAAAAGCAACGCATTTTAATAGTTAATTTTATATATTGATATATAATATATCAATATTTTTCCCATGCTACAGAATTTTTGTTATTAGCATGCCTTATTCATAGACAGCTGATAACATTCCATTACGTTTCGTCGCAAACACCAAATAATAATATTATTTGATTAAAATTTTTAATTTTTAACTAAAACACATAATAGTTAGGATCTGTGGCCGAAACAACCCGTTTTTAAAAACAGATTTTATTCGATAAAACCCATTGAATTGACAAGTAGATGGAAGGAGTGTAGAGAGAGAAACTGGCAGCCAAACTTGAGTAAGTGAAATAGTAAATAAATCAGCTGATTCCGGCAAAAACCACATAACACAAAAGAGGTGTTTGTCCTAACTTTCTATTTTTGTGTCCTGTGCTTCAAACGAGTTCCGTTGTCAAATGTCATTTTAATTTTCCTTCTGTCCCAAGTCCCAGTACGAATAGGAGTAATTATTGTATTATTTATATTTGATTTGAGTTCGTGTCGTGGTGGCAGTTTCGTATAAAATGGCGTTGAGTTTTCTTAGTTGGTGTTTAGTTTAATATTATTTTTAGATCGGAGAGAAAATTTTATTTAGCTATGTGGCTATATTCTCTCTGTTTAAGTTGTAAATTACAAAAAAGAGGGTCAACTCCTATTGTGTATTTGGATGTACCAAACGGGGCGGAAAGAATTCGTAAGTCTTAAAAATCTTTGCTAACAACTTTGCAGTTTTCCAAGAGATACGGTGATATTAGAGACAAGTGGATTGTAGCAATAAAAAGGAAAAATTTTGTACTGTCTACAAGTATTTACTTGCATTTGTAGTCAACAATTTATTGAGAGCAATTTCATAGAGAATTTTGGGCAGCGAAAACTTTAAAAGTATGTAATTACTACAGTTTTTTATTTTCCAAGTCATGATGGAAACTCTATCAAGGAAAAAACTGGCAAAAGTATTGTGCTAATGAAGCTTAGCTCTTCGTAGTCAAAGATGGAATTAATCTTGAGGTTCTGGTCCCTTTAATAAGGTAATTATTGGTAATTCCTTTTGTTAGATGCCTAAACATTAAAAATTATATAAAAATATGTAAAAGCTACATGCTTTTCCTATTAAATTGAATTTTAAAATTAATAAATCAGTTAAGATAAGTAACTAAAGTTGAAAATATATACCGTATCCTAGATATTTTGTCGCCTCTATTTTAAAATAAACTTTTATTTTGGAATTTGTATTTTATTTGTCTCAATTTACTTCCAGGTACATAAAATTGCCATGTAGGTATATTTTTTTAATCAATTTACCACTTTATTTATGCAATATTTACATAATTGTGGTTATATAGAAAAATTCTCATTCCTACAAACAAGCCCCGAATTTCGGAATACAGATCATACAATAAAGAGAATTACGGAACATGCTCATTAATATGCAATATCCCTATATACCTCCTTTGCCTGAATCAGCTGACACGTTCATTAGGCGTCCTTGTCTTACTTATTGCCATTTGAAACCTATCTCTCTCTAGAGTTGGCTGCCCCAAACAACAATGAAAGTGGTACCTGTGCGACTTCCATTGTACTTATTAATTCGATGATAAAACCTAACAAAATTTATAAGGGTTGTAAGATAATTACGATACAATAAAAATGTAAAGACTGACTTAAGGCGGGCCAGCGCGAGAATATATAACCTAGGTTGGTGTTGAGTCGGCAAAATAGTCTCTCGTGCTTTCTAGGCAATATTAGCTCCTGTAACTTCTCCATCCTCTGAAGAAGTTTTGTAAGGGACGAACAAAACTTTATTTTTGGCTTCTTCTTCCTGGTGCTTCTTGAGTCTAAGTCGGTGCAGGCATTTGTAGCAGACAAATGCGAAAATCACTGTCACAAGTAAGTACAGCGGTGTGGTCCAAAAATGGGTGTAGTCGATGGCGTCTTCGTAGACTAATGATTGGAGTTGTTCTTCTTGTTGAATTTTATGCAACTCGTCTAAAGGTATTTTATCCAATTTAATTGGCCTTCTGATTTCTTTCCGATTAATTTGGGTTGTCTTGATTTTCGGTAACAGCAAGGCTTGTTCTTTGGGTGAGTCATCGGAGTTGATGAAGTTCTCTGTCGGAGTTTTGAAGTTGCAGCCTAGGGGTAACTCGATGAGGTAGGTACCGTGAAGGTCTGCGATGCTTGAAGTCGTACACTGTAGATAGACTTTGGTTGGCTTCGGGAAAATTCCAATATAACTTGATTTTGTTAATTCTTCAATAAGGGTGCTGTTCGCAACAACTGGAATGTAGTGGCAACGGGCTTCTCGATCGGTGAGGCGAAATATTTCTACGATCGTCCGAGTTGACCTGGAGTTGTAAAGATCGAGTAGGGCATAAATAAATTGATTGAATTTTTCGACATGGTACATTTGAGTATTGGTAAAGTGCAGTATTCATGGTCAGATAAGGCAAAGGTGGAATAATTGTGGTAAAATTACTAGTGGGGATTGAATAGAGATGATAATGTGTAAACACTTGAGGGTGTAGGAGAGGAAAGTGCAGAATAAAGACTATCATCTGGTTCGAGTAGTAGGCGTCTACTGATATGACGTTATAATATGCAGTCAAATCTTGTGCTTTGACGTAAAGCAGCTGTTCTTTTAAATGGCTTTCTAACATTGTTTCGATTATGGTTTCCATTTCATCTATTTTTACGCTACTATTATGTAGGGTATTTACCTTTGCAAACGTGATTGCGTTTTCTAGGTCAGTTAAAAGATGTAATACAATCTGTAGCGATAAACTCAGCTGGTCCATGATACTGTGTATTCTTATGTACTGGGATGTTTCATAAATATTCTGTAGAAGTTCATTTTTTAACGTGTTTATTTCTTTTGCCAGGATATTTTGGTTATGTTTTACCATTGTTGTCGTAGTATTAAAATTATTATCAATTAGTTTTTTAGTTAAGGAAGTATGTTGGTTTACTTCTCGAATAACATTTTTTTGATTTTTCTGTCTCGTTTATTCCTCGGTGGTTGGTCTTTCCTTCATGATAGTTTTTATGGTTTCTTGTTGACGCTCGGTGTTGTTGACGTCTTCCAAAAATTGGTTGCATTTGACAAGGTCGAAGGCTGTATTTTTAAAGTTTTTTGAAGAAATTCGCATGTTGGTTGTTAATTGTTTTCGGGTTCAAAAAGTACTGCGTACTTCACTTTAGGTCAGACATATTCTTTGAAAAAATTAATTTTATTTTGTTCTGTGTTATCTAAGCCAATTTGAACATGACATCTTTTTTTGTTTAGAAAACATTGTTCTATGACTGGTCTGGCTGCACTGTGATTGACAAAACTTAGCCTTATTTGATTATTATAGTAATTTAAGGGTTTTTCTGAAATTGGAAAACTAAATATAGGTTCTTCTTCGTTTGTGTGAACAGTTTCGTCATCATCGGGAGATAAGTCAGGTATTTCATCAGCTGTTTCTGTTGTGGAAGTTGCGTTGCTCTCTCGTCTTATATTTTGGGTTGAAGGTTGAACAGGAGCGGTAATTTCTGAGAAATCGTCCGTTCTGTCAGCAGGCGGGTTATTGTACAGCGAAGCATTTTCAACGTCGTTGTTTTCGAGCTGTTTATTAAAATCTTTCATATAGTCAAAAAGGTCGAAAGTTTCTTTTGTATGAATTTCTATCCTTGAGAGGGCATCGGCATTGGTGTTACTTTTTCCTTTTTTATACACGATATCGTAGGTGTATTCCTCTAATTTTAGTCTCCATCGAATTAATTTTGAATTTGGGTCCTTTAATGAGAAGAGCCATTGTAGAGGTCGATGATCCGAAAGAATTGTGAATTTTCTGCCAAACAAGTACAGCCTGAAATACTTGGTACCATAAATGATTGCAAGCATTTCTTTCTCTATAGTCGAGTAATTTTGTTCATTGAGTGTCCTTGAAGCATATGCTATTGGCTTGTCTTTCCCAATCGGTCCTTGAGATAGGATAGCAAAAATTGCAAAATTGCTAGCATCTGTTGTGAGATTGAAGGGTTGGTCAAAGTCTGGATACTGTAGTAAAGGCTCATTTGTAAGTAGATTCTTACAAATTTCGAAACATTGAATAAATTTTGGCGTATGTTCTATTTTTGCATCTTTTTGAGACATGAGGTTAACGGTTTGGTAATTTTAGCAAAATTTTTGATGAATTTACGGTAGTATCCCAAAAGTCCTAAAAATCCTTTAATTTCTCGTGTTGTCTTAGGAATAGGATATTTTAAAATTGCCCGAATTTTGTCGGGATTGGGTCTTATTCCCTCTGGTGTGATAATGTGACCTAAAAATGAAACTTGTTTTTGCAAAAATTCTGACTTATCAAGTTGGATTTTCAAGTTGGTCTCTCGAAGTCGTTGGAAGACTTTTGTGAGATTAACGATGTGTTCTTGTAGGGAAGTTGAATAGATATGTCTTTGTAGTCCTTTTAGCACACTATCCATAACCCTGTGGACAGTGGCAGGAGCGTTCTTAAGGCCGAATGGCATTCGGACATATTCAAAATGTCCATGTTCCACGTTAAAAGCAGTTTTAGGTATATCTTCTTTTGCCATTTCTATTTGATGGAAGCCACTGGCAAGGTCCAATGTAGTAAAGTATTGGCATCGTCCTAATTTGTCCAATACGTCTGAGATGTTGGGGAGAGGATATTTATCGTCGATGGTTTTCTCATTTACCTTTCGGTAGTCGACTACTATTATTCTCCACTTAATTTTTCCAGATGCGTCTGGTTTTTTTGGGACTACCCAAATTGGCGATGACCATGGGGAATCACTCGGTCTTATTATGCCCTGGTCTAGCATTGATGAAATTTGGTTTTGTACTTCTGGTTTGTGGACATGTGGGTACCGGTAAGATTTTGTGTACACTGGTATTTCGTCCTTAGTTTTAATTCGGTGTTTGACTTGATTGGTGAAAGTTAATGGCATATTAGGTCGGTGGAAAATATCTGAGAATTTTTCGCATAGTCTTTCTACTTGTTCTTTTTCTTCGGCATTCATATGATCTGTACGTATCAGATTTTTTATATCTATGTCTTCTTGGGAAACGGGGACTGGATATATTTCCGCTGAATAAAGATGATGTTCGTGTAAATTAAATTCAGTCGCAATTACTGGGTCGGTTACTGTAATTTGAATAAGTTTGTCAGTGTTGTTGATAAGTTCTGCCCACGCTAAACTTTTATTTGCTGTCGACAACGTGTTTCTAAGAATTGCGCCTTGAATATTCTGTTGGGATAACATTACGGATCCATGTTCTTGTGTCACTGGTAACTTAACCTTTGTTACTGTGTGGAGCTCAAGTTGGATGTGATAAAAATGCGCTTTGTTTGTTTCGTATGATTCGAGGGGTAATATGGCTTTTGAAGTCAATAAACGATGTGGATACGATCTGAGATCTATCAGAGCTTGTAAAAGCTTAAGATTGTCCATTCCAATAAGTCCGTGGAAGGTCTTATAAAATTTGAATAGGTAAAATTTTAGGAATAATTTTGGGTGATTAAATTCGTTAAAACTAGTAATTTCTGCTGAATATTCTTGGGAATAATTTTGGAATACAGAAGTTACGATAAAGGGTTCGTTTTGGATATATTTTTGGAAATTTTGAAAAGCGATGTCGGGATTTATAAAGGATTTTGACGATCCGGTATCAATAAGTAATTTGAGAGGTGGGTTTTTTTATGACAATATAGGGTAACTCTTTTTTGTCTTCTAAATTATTAAGTTCAATTATGTTGCTTCGTGGAAGTAGGCCTCTGTAGGAAAATTTACTTCCTCTTCGGTCGTGTTTTCATATTGGGGTTCTGTCAAAAATTCTTCTTGTGGGGTTTCCTCGTGGCAAGGATTTTCCAAATTTTCTTCGGCATGGTGATAAGATTGCTCTTGCTGTTCAATATTGTAAAGTGGAGCTTTGTACGATGGTGTCGCAAATGGTTTTTTATTCTGTTGACTTTGAGTATATCTCGAAGTTGTGCTCATGTGAGTTGGTTTTGGAAGTAAGCCGGAAGGGGTATTTTTTGGTGCCCATACATTCTGAGGTGGCTTTCCAAAAACTTGTTGGTTAGTGAAAAATTTTTGAGGTTGCAAGTTTGGTTTAGGCGTTACAGGTATAGGTCCTGTTGGAAATTTTTGGGGTGCCTGTTGATAATAATTTTGATATTGCTGTGAATGATTTTGAGGTGCTTGCGAGAAGTGTGCTTGTTGATAATTTTGGTTTTGAGACGTGTTTTGAGAATGCCATTGCATTTTTGGTTGAAGTTGAGATTGGGGTTTTCTTGGAACTTGTACTTGGGGCGAGTAATTTCTTTGAAGATAACGAATATTATTTTCTTCTTGAATGTACTGCATAGCGAGTGCGAGTGTAGTTGGTCGCATAGCTCTTATTGTTGAACCGAGAGGTTCACGAAGTATTGCTAAGAAGGTTGTTAGTGTTTGTTTTCTGAAAAAGTCCTTTTTGTTATTCCTGATATTTTCTATGTTGTTATGAATATCGATATAATTGCAGATTGTATTTAACAGTCCCATACAACGTTCATAAAAATTGATTGGAGCTTTGTTTGGAGCTTGTCGTAAATTAAGTAAGTCTCTGGTTAAAGAATTTTCGTCACGTTGGTCACCGAAATTTTGAATAAGGGTGTTTTTTATGCTGTCCCAGGATTGACATCCGTGAATGGAGATAACTTCTTTTGCGCGTCCTGTAAGTTTGCTTGTAATACCGTGTAGAAGCAATTTATTTTGAATACAGTTAACATTTGCCGGTGCGAAGTCAAAATAATGATTTAATAATGTGGTAGATACGTTTATAAAGTCGTGAAGTTCCTTGGGATTTCCATCGAAATTCGGGAGAATGGTAAGAACTTTGAAATCGAATTGTGGTCTAGCCATATTTTCTTCTGATGAATCTTCTGAATTCCAGCAAATTTGCAAGTTGCTGAGGAGTTCGCTTAAGCCTAACTCTGCACTTGGGTCCGACAAAGGATAAGGAACAGAGAAGTCTGACATGAAATACTCACAGTAAGATGATTATGCCCAATTGCATTCCGTCTTCTGCTTTCTTGAAAAGCTAATCCAAGTTCTGGGGGTGAGCGTCGAAGTGCTGCCTCCAATGGAACCACGAATTAACAGTTTTTGAGCGGTCCGATCGCGAAGTCGATATAATAATAATAATAATGTATATTTGTAACGAAATGAAATATGTACATATACCGTACTTTCACCGTTTTGGTAGACATAGGGGAATAGGCCGCGCGTCGCCGTGAGTCCAGCTAGGTTTGTCAGTCGTTGGCGGGGGAGTACACAGTAGTCCCGCGCCGCTTATCAGTCGAGTTTTGCGAGCAAAAAACACGCCCCGCCCCCCGCCAACGACTGACGAACCTAGCCGAATACACGGCGGCGCGCCTCCCAGCCATGGCAATGTCTACTAAAACGGTGAAAGTACGGTATACTTCATTTCAAGCCTTGAGGTTTCAAGCAATATATAATTTTAAAATAAACATTTTAAACCCCTCAAAAGACCGAGCCTTGTGCGAGGGAATTAGAGCTAATTAGTCACTCATCAATAAAGTGACAACCGAGGTGACAAAATAATAGGTAATTTGAACAACATACATTCAACACTTATTGAGAACTGACAATTTTTTTGGCAAGTATTTGGTCATGGTTGGGTAAGTAAGTAGGCAAATTCTATGAAACGTCAAAGTTGTTCAGAGAGAAATGGTATAATTTGACTATTTTTTAAGTCAATTAGTTGGTGGATGCAATACCAATGCCTATCTATGTAGGCAGATTATTATACAATCTTAGTACCATGTATAGTTTTGTTTCTCTTTGCTATCTGCAATAAACCCTCTTATATTCTCTAGACTTTGCCATAAGTGTGTCCTATTTTTCTCAAACCATATTTTTTCTTTAATGTTATTTGAACTGATTTTTGCAAAATATTTGTCTAGGGTCGTGAACGACTCTTTCCAGGTAAAGTTGGTCCAATCTTTTTAGATGAGATGTCATTATTCCACCCCATCCGACTATACCATATGCTATATGCGGTTGCACTAATGCATACTACATTTCTTTAATGTTTCTATATCCAAAATATCTTTAAATAGTTTATGAATATGTTTCTCCCATTTCAGATGTGAGTCTATGGTGACCCCTAGGTATTCATTGTATTTTCGAGGCAAATGAAATCGTGGTGTCTTTGCAGTTTCCTGTTATACTTCTGAAATTAGGGAGTGCATTTTCATAACATGAGAATGGCACGAAATTTGTTTTTGTAAGGTTTAGGTACTGTTAATAATCTGTTATTGAAGAAACCTAGTATGGTCTCCATTCCCGTACTGACCTTTTGAAATAAGGTATTCCATGTTGCACATTTGAAGAAATTTGCGGTGTCGTTTGCGAAGCTTATTATTTCGCCATCAACCGGGAGGTGAAATATATCGTTAACAAACAGAACTATATGAAGGACAAGGGAAACAAATGGTCTCTATTTTTTATTGGTAGTCCCAAGAGAGAGTATCTCATAGGCGGTGGTATTGGGATGGGGTAATTGTTTTTTAAAATAGCATATTTTCAAAAAACCCTATTAGGGATTTTTTTACGACAAAATGTTATCAAGAAAACTTGTTCAGAATGCAAAACTGAGTAAAATGTAGGGTTTCATCAAGTCAAGTAGCTTGACATTTTAACAAATTACTTGACTTGACTTGAAAATCAAGCTTTTGACAAATTAAATACTTGACTTGATATTGGAAAATTACTACTTGATTTGAACTTGACTTGAAATCAAGTCAAGTCAGGTAGCTTGAATATCAAGTCAAGCCATGAATCTCTATTCTTGTCAACTCCAGCGTCTTCAGCTCCTATTGAAAGACAGTTTTCCAGGGCTGCTTTGACAGTTACAAAAACGCGAAATCGGTTAAGCGCCAAATCCACTAGATGCCTAATGTGCCTTAAGTCGTGGATGGAAAATGATAATATTAAAAAGTGGACTTGAAATAGTTAATTTTTGTTCTTTCCTAGTTTTTGTTCTTTCCTAGTCCTTTCTTAGTTTTGCAAAAAATTGTACAATGCAAAGGTTTATTATTATTATTTACTTGTAACTGCCCTAGCAAATACAATTTTAAATTGATAAAAAATCAAGTAATCAAGTAGCGTCAAGAAAAACTTGATTTTTCAAGTACTTGAAAAATAAATACTTGATATTGGAAAATTACTACTTTACTTGAACTTGATTTGATTTCAAGTCAAGTCAATTAGCTTGAATATCAAGTCAAGCCGTGAATCTCAAGTAAAATGGTCTCTATTTTTTATTGGTAGTCCCATAGTCTCATAGGCGGTGGTATTTGGATGGGGTAATTGTTTCATGGCCTGCTATGATTTTTTAAAATAGCATCTTTTTACGACAAAATGTTATTAAGAAAACTTGTTCAGAATGCAAAACTGAGTAGAATTGCAAAATTTCAAAAGTCTAGGCCTACTTTGATTTTTAGCTTTTTCGCCTTTCTCTCTTACTTTTTCTGAGAAATGTGTCCTTCTTGGACCTTTCAAAATATTATTAAGGAAACTTGATTATCGTGAAAAAATAAAATTTTGACATAAAAGCTTCAGAAAGGACACTTTTCGAAGAAAAAAGGGGGAGATAAATCTAAAAGTCAAAATAGGCCTAGCCTTTTGAAAATTTGGAAATCTCCTCAGCTTTTCATTTTGAACAAATTTTCTTAATAACATTTTGTCGTAAAACAATCCCTAATGGGGTTTCTTGAAAATTTGCTATTTCAAAAAATCATAGCAGGCCATAAAATAGTTACCCCATCCAAATACCACCCCCTATGAGATACTCTCAATTGGTACTACCAATAAAAAAAATAGGTTCCATTTGTTTTCCTTGCCCTTCATATATTTCTGAGGTGTCCATTATCAAATTGGGACACACTGTATATTGAAAAAAGTATAAGTCCCAATACAGTTTCTTGTAGTATCCCATAACAAATTTCTTCAGTGGGACTTATAACTTCTCCAAGTTCTATAGATTGAGTTCTGCGTGTCAGGTAACTTCTCAATAACCTGTTGACTCCTCCCCTGAAACCATAGGATTGGTTTCAGGGGAGGAGTTCTAGCGACTCTAACAGATCATCATGACTCACAGAGTCAAACTCTTTCGCCAGGTCAACAAAAAGGCAGATAGATGGGTTTGAGGAATCCATTGAGTCGTAATGTTTGCTGTTAGTTGGGCAATCACATCGTCCGTCGATCTCCTCTCGTAAAACCCATACTGCCCAGAGGATATAACGTGGAATCTGAAATAACCACATCTTGACTTTCAGTATCCTCTGGAAGATCTTCGCAACATTCGAGATAAGGGATATCGGACGATAGTCACCCATCTCCTGTTTATCTCCAGACTTAAACAAGTACAGTCCTCGGAGCACCATCAACTTGAGGAGTGCCCAGTTGTGGCCGTGCTGAAACCACGGCAGGATTACAAGCGCCTATACACAATACTCCATTTATTAAAGCCTCTTTTACAAATAACAATTTTCGTCCAACAAATCCCCCAATAAGTTTATTTGAAATAAATGTTTGCTTTTTGACAGGGTAACTTTGTTTAACATTTGAGATACATATGGCCTACTTTCAGAGATATTTTTGAAAAACCCGAAAACTGCCGAAATTTCTTCAGTTTGTAACTTTTTTGTTTCAAGTGTTACAGAAAAATTTTCTCCAATGTCATTTGTGGGCAAAACTAATTGCTTTAAGCCTACTTTATTAGAATTTAAAACAATGCCACGGTTTAATGGGTGCTCTCTTAGCACCCACCGAAAAATGTGCCCATTTTATTGTAGCGAGCCGTGGCCTCGAATCCTGTACCTTCGTGTTTTAGGTATTTTTTCCCAACATACAAATTTTCTGCGAGGTATCGGTATCTTGCACATTTTTAAAATCTTGTAGAATGCATGACAGCTACAAATAAAACAAAAATTTAAATTTTAAGAGAGCACACAACAATCGATGGTATCTTTTAAAATTCTGATAAACTAGGTTTAAAGCAATCAGTTTTGCCCACAAATTTCATTCAGAAATTGTTTCGGTAACTCTTGAAACAAAAAAAGTTACATGCCGAAGAAATTTCGGCGATTTTCGGGATTTTGAAAAATATCTCTGAAAGTAGGTCAAGGATCTCAAGTGTGTTTTTACATAAAGTTCTCAGAAAAATTCATATTTGTCAAGATTTTCTCGAGTGGCCCTTCTTAAATAGACACCCTGTATTTTTGTCCGTAACTTTTCGAGAACACCCTGCATATCAATTCTGAAGCTAGATTCGGATTCTCCAGAGAAAACTGCATCATCCTGGTTTTAAGCTGGTCTTTTGATTTAAAAAACTAAGGATATAATCGGGCTTTATTTGAGACACCAAAAATATACACTTACGTCATACAATATTATTGTATCTGCTTAGTTGGTTATTTATCTTTTATTTTAGATTAATAGTTGAAATTTATAAAATATTTATCTTCTCCGACGATCGCACTAGCCGGCAAACGCCGAGGCCGCAGAGAGGAAAACTGTTTCATGTGCTTCGATTTGATTGGATGTTATATTGTTTTGAATATATGTTATATTGTTTCCTAGCAAGTGCGAAGTGAGTGCAAACTTATTGTTTTACCTCTAAAAAGCTCAGAGTTGTGTATATCTCAATATCTGGAATTACAAAACATACACACTTATCGAACTCAAACTACAAAGCCAGTAAATCTTACATCTAAAAACTGTTGATTTTTTTGCCTATAAATAGACAAAACGTTTCGAATAAATAATTCTTAGGAAAAAAATGCATTCTTCGGTCTCGCGATTGATATACCTACATGAAATAATAAATATTATTTAAGTAGGTATGTTTTTGATAATACCTACTATACGTATTTATGCCTACCTACTTGTATTTGCATAAAAGACAAAAGTTATTGTCACTCCTTATAAGCATCTTAAAAGTTTCCATAATAAATTTTTATGACGCCAATCGTTATGACTATAATAATCAGTTAAGCATTCGTATCGTAATAATTTATAGCTTTTGTAACAACAACCTATTACAATATGTATGGTGGTTTCACAAGTAATTTGTCACTTTCCAATGACACCCTGTTTAAAACTTTTTATTGTGAAATTAGGTGCGAACAAACAGGTGAAACCTAAAATAATTTGGAAGCTTCTAAGACTAACAACAAACAGGGCTTGGCCTAAACCAGAATAAAGAATGTCTCTACTCATCTGTGTGCCAACTGCCAAGTGAACACAATTTTACATCTACAGGGTTTTAATAATAAAGAACACGAATTATACCAAAGAAAAATTAATAATTTAAATAAGAGCCGCATAACAGAACAAATTTACAGGCACAGGTACCGCGCTACCGGTGGGTGAGAGTACGCGATTATTAATTCGTAGATCCATGGTTAAAATCCCACACAAAGCTCAACAATTTTTATTTATTATTTATTATCGCTGCATTCTACCTCTTATATTTATCACTGATTATTACTTTTAGCACAGAATAAGTAGCTTTGCAACAGAAGCCTCCTTGCGGACATGTGTGTCAAAAATAAGCGAGTCTCCATTTCAATTTACAGAAAGACATATAGTATTTTAAGCATAAATTTGGTTCTAATACAATCTCTTTGCTGAGTAGATTACAGAAAGATCAAATAAAATGCACATTATTCATGTCTTTAGAAGATATTTCGCTATAAAGCGAGTCTCCTTTTGACACATGTTGCTAAGGAATTGTCTGTATTACTCGTTAGTCTGTGCTTTTAGTAATTGAACAAAGGTTATTTTGAAGATCATTATTACTCACAATCTACTCCATATCAACTCCAAATGTATTTATTATAAAGCTTTATTCAAAGTACCTATAACTTGAAATTTTCGGTAGCAGGAAAAATGTAATACATTGCACGATGCGTAAGCTCTTTTTTGGCCTCGGAGGTACTTTTTCAATGACCGAGGCAACGCTCGCGGTATTTTAACAACCTCCTCGGCCAAAAAAGTGCACTTACGCATCTGGCAATGTAAATAACTATTCCAAGATTGTTTCATTGTCTGACCGTCCAAAGCCTATTTGTTGAAAGGGCGTGCTTCCAATAATTATACACATGAAATCATAAAAGCTATTAGTAATTGATAACTACTTAAGTAAATCATTAGGTATTATATATTTTTGGAATGGTAATTTTTTGCTCTATTAAAAAATGCAAAAATATACATATATAAATATACTCTTAAACCATTGACTAGAAAAAAAAATGTAGTAGCAGCATTAGATTCTATGTAAAAAGTGCTTTAAGAATGTTTTTACAGAAACACAAAATTTTCAACCCGAAAAAAGTTACGGCCACTTTTCGAAAACGCACATTTTCGAAAAACGCCCTGTAACTCAAGAACGGTGACAGATATCGATTTGCGGTTTTCCCCATTGAGTTTATCATAAAAAATGAGCCTCAGACACCGATATCAGTTTTCATCTATCTCCGTCAAAAATAGGAGTTACCCTTTAAAAGTGTCCAATTTGACCCACACTGTACAGGCAGACCCAAACTCGATGCCCCGATCTATTTTTAGACAATCGGTCGAACGTTTTTAAAAAGCGGCATCGCGGCATTAAGCACCATTGGTCAAGGAATAGCTTGAGCCATTCAGCCATTGCAAATAAGTTTTTGAAAACGGCGCGTATCGTGTAACGCCACAACTTTTCCCCAATAAAATCCCAATTGATAAGATACGACACTGGCACAGATTACTAATCTGTGACACTGGGATGGTATTTTTTCTTATATCGACAAATGTTTCTGATCTTTATGGTTTACAAGTTATGAACATTGCTTAGTATGGAGATTTTTCAACTTTTATGCTCAAAATTCGAACACCATGTAAGAGACTCTGTATATTCATAAAGGAAAGTTGCTCAGAATCTAAAATTATGATTGTATATTACATTTTCTCTCTTTCGTCGAGGGGAAGAATTATTAAGAACGGTAATAATAAGAATTTGAAAATTTGATTTGATATGGAATTTTATACAGGATGATTTTTTTAGGTATACCACCGCGATTTTCTCGCTCATTTTGCGGCCTACAAAAAAAAAACGTAAGAAACAAAAATGTGGCAATTTTGGACAGCTAAGTGGTGCTGCAAAAGAAATCGGCATCCATGGCCAACTTGTCGCGCATTATTAAAAAAACCTCAAATTGAGCAAAACTATTAATGGCCGTGGAATGCTTATTTTAAGAGACATAGGAAAACTTTTATATTGAAAATTGATGGTACTGAGAAGCTTTATCCACCCAGGTGCTCAGATAGTTTCAGAGAATTACAGAGGGTCTTCGGCTCTCTAGATATTCAACCTTTTTGAAAATTTTTGACATTTGAGGGAGTTGTTAAAATTCTCAGTAACTTCAAGACGGTTCAAAAGTTAAAATTTTGTCCATGCTTTATTATAGTTGGAAGGTTGGTTGCTACTAAAAAGGCAGTCATTTTCATATTTATTGTACAGGATGATCGAAGATTAGTCTCCAATTCTCTTATGAAAATATATCAAAAACTTTTTTTTCTTCAAATGGAACGCCCTATAGTATCAAAATTGAACTCTTTACTAAATTTTATGTCGACTTTGTCTAAACAACTACATACCTACCAAAAATCAAGAGTTTTGCCTCTATTTGCATTTTTTCCAATTATTATTCTTCGCTGAAGCATGCCATACAGAGTGCTTTGGAAATTAAATAACCAATATTTTGGTAAACACATTTTTATTTACACCTACGAAGAAAAGATCTCTCTCACAGGCGCACAGGCGAAGAAAATATCTCTTTTACAACATACTTACCGAATAATCAAAATAGCGAATGCTCAACAAATCTACCGTTTTGCCCTAAGCATGCAGTTACTCTCCTTAAAACGTTATTGTTCGTAGCAAGTTAAATTGACATGCAAATTTTCTTTGGTAGTGGTAACGTATCTGGAATGTCACCGTGGTTTTGTGTTTTTTTTTTTCAATTCCTCCTAGATAATTCGGCTTTAAATTGTCATTTTTGCGGAATGTCAGTACAAATGTAAAATGTTTCCACTATTTTAAATAATATTTGGGTACGTATGAGAGAGCAGGCGCTCCTTTTCCATAAGGTCATTTGGTCAATGTCCCACCTATAGACGCGAAGTTTCGATGTTGCAAAAGGTGCACAATAGTGAGGTGATTAGTTTGAGCTGCGTAGGTACAGTAAAAATACGGGATGTCAAAAAGAAATCTGAAAATTCATTTTCTCGAAAACTACGTCCGACCGGGAAAAACTAAGGCCAGGTTCGTGTTCAGCGACCTCGAAAATACCGAATTTCTAAAATTATCGGTGTAAATAAAAATGCGTTTACCAAAAGATTCGTTATTTAATTTCCAAAGCACTCTGGAGGGACCAATGTGAGAACAGCCGCAGCCTACCCAGCCAGGTTTGCAATCATCCATGGTATGTAATTGTGCGGACACAACACACAACGATCTCTCACATTCCCGCAAGTCAGTGTCACGGGCTTCATGTTATGCCAGGGAATTTAAATACAATAAAAAAATTCTAAGAGAGACCAGTGACGGCCCGGGATGCGTATATAGGAAAGCTACTCCAAATACGTCTCATCGTCGGTGACCAACAAGAATAGGATTTTTAGGCGGTATACGCCCAAAAACACTACTTCAATATTGCGCCAGATGGTGCCGTACTAGAGTAGGATTGCTCGCTCAATACGCAGCGTAAAGATTCTGAAATGCTATTTTAGTACAACACATTATTTGCATCATTTATTAAAGAAACTCGATTGAGTACTGTATTTTTATTTAATGTTTTTAGGCAGGCACACTGTAAATTATTTTCAATATTGAATGCTATATTATGGGGTCGTTTTTTGGCACATTGACTTTCTAATTTCGTGGGACGACCAGCTTGAATTCTTCCTCCCGAGTTACCTCTAGCTTTTCGGCGCGAAATGGATGTTGGCTGCACCTTCATCTTTCTTGATCTCATACCGGCCGTTTTGAGACACACAAACGAAATAATTTGTGATGGGGATAAATTTTTGATTTTTTTTTTAAATAAAAAATTGCACCTTTTTAGTTGAGTTTTTCTTGAAACTAGCCGATTACGACCCAGAATGGGTCCATAACTAAAAAATATCACGTTTGGATGATAGGCAAACAATTCTAAAGTCAAATATGGCACACCACAAAATTTTAATTTATTATTTTTTATATTTATTTAAAAAATCTAAAATTTATCAGTCATAATTTGTGTCTGAAAATTTGCACATAGGGGTAAAATAAAATTCCAAGCAACTTTTTCAAACAACTTTTTTCGATAAAATCACAAATAAAGCGTATTTTGGCCATTTATTTAATTAAATGTCATTTTTGACAGGTATGTCAAATGACTTCCCGGCGTTTAATGATCTCATTTCGAATCTTTTTCTTAGCCCAAAAATAAAAATAAATCCCATATGGTTACAACTTTTTGGCGGGCGCTGTATATTATACAGATATTATACGTGCACTTACCTGCTGTACCTATACTTGCTTAGTTGTAAACTAAACTCTATACTCACCTGCTAGACTAAATACTTCCCTGTTTGAATAAACAAAATGCCCACGCACTAGTCGTAAGACTTCAGTGGACCCTCTCTTGTTTATTTCCAAATATGAGTATTCATCATTGTAAAATCCTGTAAAAATTCTAGAAATAAATTATTATTATTATTATCATTATTTTTATTATTATAATAAATACATATATATTTTTTATTTACAGAAATTTTCCTCTGTACTAAAAAAAAAACAGACTCCATCACAAATTATTTCGTTTGTGTGTCTCAAAACGGCCGGTATGAGATAAAGAAAGATCAAGGTGCAGCCAACATCCATTTTGCGCCGAAAAGCTAGAGGTAACTCGGGAGAAAAATTCAAGCTGGTCGTCCCACGAAATTAGAAAGTCAATGTGCCAAAAAACGACCCCATAATATAGCATTCAATATTGAAAATAATTTACAGTGTGCCTGCCTAAAAACATTAAATAAAAATACAGTACTCAATCGAGTTTCTTTAATAAATGATGCAAATAATGTGTTGTACTAAAATAGCATTTCAGAATCTTTACGCTGCGTATTGAGCGAGCAATCCTACTCTAGTACGGCACCATCTGGCGCAATATTGAAGTAGTGTTTTTGGGCGTATACCGCCTAAAAATCCTATTCTTGTTGGTCACCGACGATGGGACGTATTGGAGTAGCTTTCCTATATACGCGCCCGGGATACCAAGTTGTGAAATGTGTCGAGGGTGATCTGAGGAACATCCCTCTACCTCCCAAGTCAGTGTCTCGGACTTCAATTTTTGTCAGGGGGTATGAATACAATAACATAACTTCTAGTAGCTATACGTACATTTTTGTTTTATTACTTTGCATTTTTTTAGTTGGATGTAAAAAAAATTAACCGTGTAAAATTTATTAATATTTTAAGTCCTGGGAAAATGCATAATAATATAAAAAAATAGTACCTATACACGTTTATAAATTCGGGCTGCCGTTCATCGCTCCCGTTCCTTGATCACCTACACCATTCGAAGTTTGTATTAACTTTCACCGTCGCCGTTCCAAAATTCAGCCAATCAGATAAGTACGGAGAAGGTATCAGAAAGCCATGATGCTTAAAATTCCTCAAAAATGTTTGTTTTTACACATTAGTTTTAAGGTTATGTGGAGTTAAGCACTCTCTGAGTTCTCTTAGAAAGGTATCGTGTTTTTGTACCTTCTACAAAACGGAGAAGTTTATAAATGGTTCCACAAACAACAACGGCGAAAGGCAATGACGAACGCCAATGCCAATGAACATTTTTGATATGTAAATTTAGGTCAGGTAAATAGGTAATGAAAGACTTGCCGAAAATGTAAAATAAAATGTAAAACAGTATTTCCAGAGACTTGTTAAACCATTTTAAAATATTTTCTTTTCCGTGGGTGGCGATTTCACTATTTATTTTTATGGAGCATGCACAGTTGGCATAATGCATTGTCCGATGACTCAAAATTTACGCAATCCCAATGTAAAAACCTGTGACAAATTTCGCATTAACCCGAAATTAAAAGTTCTACATCTCCACATAATATTAGGTATACAGAATTTTCTCATATCATCCGACCCTTCTAGAAGGACATTTTTTTATCGTTACACGCATGGCGTCCATATTAAGAGAATGCCTTAGGTCCATTAACTAACTGTAGAACGAAGTAAATTATGAATAGGTACCCCGCAATTGAGTATCATTCTGTTTTTTATTATATTCATACTTGGTATCCCGGGACGTCAACTGGTCTCTCTTCTGGATTTTTTTATTAGCATATCCTCCAACAAAAATTGAAGTCCGCGACACTGACTTGGGAGGTAGAGGTATGTTCCTCAGATCACCCGGAAAAGCAGGTACTTTTGTGGCCGCTCACCGACCAATCACAACGATGTAAATAAAAGAATTCCTTTTAGATCATAGATTCCGTCTGAGAAACGTCAATATTTCACACATTCTAATAGAAAAGTACTCTTAAAAATAACATTTATTAGTGGGAACTACATCAGTCTTTGTTAATACTTTACGACAACAATCAATTATTGTCCCTGTAAACAAGAGATCACCATTACCTTACCTATGTAGAAAGCGCTTGCAATCAGCTTGATATAGGTAGTTTTATACGTAGAACAATAATTGAGAAGCACCGACAGCAAGCACAAGCAGTTGCTTTTGTGCCTCCCTGGACAGAAAGAGAGCCCCTGCATGGAATACATACCTAAGTAGTCCCATATAAAATACAAATATATAAGGGAAACGTCAATGTTATCGTGTGAGAACTTTTGTAGCGCCCTCCAACGGGTGTTGTGGAAATTAATGTACTTTTTTAATTGGGCGCTAGGTGTCGCCAGCGTATTATATTTAGCGCGAAATTTAAATTAACGATCACACTGCCCTTTTGCTTTATTTTGTTAAACTAGGATTATCTGTAATCCAGGATTTTTATAGAAATCATAGTTCTAACAATCATTTCTATAAAAATAATAATCCTGGATTACAACTAATCCTGGTTTAACAAAATGTCGCAAATGGGCATTATGATCATTAATTTAAATTTCACATGCAACGAACTGTTCACTACCAATTTTATGCAATATATATGCAAAATTTTGGAACATGACATACCTTTTTATATTATAGATATTATAAAATAATGTCTTTATTTTTGACCGCATTTTACCGGTGAAAAAATGGAAGCAAACAATTCTGTCATGCCGTCATACCACTGTGGTGCTTGTTTGAATCGACAGGTATTATAATTATTGATTGATTTCTGACTCCAAAAATAATAAGTAGTAATACTCTTTAATCTGTTGTGGTTCTTCTTTATATATATATATATATATATATATATAAATATTGCAATATATATATATATAAATATTGCTAGGATATATATATATATATATATATATCCCTAGCAACACGTTTTCAAGGAATATCTTATTTTATCAACAATGATAATATTAAACAATAATTATAATACCTGTCGATTCAAACAAGCACCACAAATACTCCCCTCTTACCCATAATAATTTAGGCACGAATGTTAAAAATCTGATTATTCGATGTATTATTATATATAATTCGCCCGGGATAGATCCAATAAAGGTACTAGCCTATAAGAAGTATATTTCCCAAAAAAACGTAAGTAACTTAACTCATACCTATCATTCTTGTTTGTTTTATATTTAATTTGTATACCTAGCACTTTTTTGATTTATGCTTTCTATTTTGCATGCTTTTATAGTTTTGTTTTTATAGTAGTGCATATTATTACAACATTGTCAATGTGCTTTTTTGTATTTTTATAAATATGAATGTAATAAATGTGTAAATGAAGACAGTCGCTTCTTTGATTTCTTTACACAGCAATAAGAAACAGTGCAAATCCCACCACTGTAGAATACGAGTCAAACTGTTTATTAAAATGTCGAAGTGGTTATGGCGTATTATGGTGTGTGCCACTTATTTGAAGAATGTTAACTTAGAATTTAGTAATTATTGTTCATTTACTGATCATAAACCTTTGACTACAGTGCTTACGTCAAAGACAGAAAAAAGTCCTAGGCAATTTCGCTACCTTGAATATATAAATCAATTTACTTCAAACATTCAATATATAAAAGGAGAATCTAACATTGTAGCTGACACCCTATCACGCGTTGACAGTGAGATTTCTTCTTTTGATTTAATTAAAATAGACATCGAAACTATTAAAAAATCACAAGATTCTGATGAAGAACTACAATTTTTACTAAAAAATCAAAAACTCAACTCTAATTCTTTCTTACAACAAGAAGAAGTTACATTTGCAAAAATAAAACTTTGGTGTGAAGTCTCTTCTTCCAAACAACGTATCTACATTCCTAAAGATTTACGTTTTACTATATTTAATAATTTACATAATATTTCACACCCGGGAGTTAAAGCAACAAAACAAATGATTGGTAAATGTTATTTTTGGCCCAAAATGAATACAGACATAGACAAATGGACCAAATGTTGTTTAAATTGTCAAACTTCAAAAATTCACAGACATACAAAATCTCCTTTAAGTAAATTTGAAATTCCTAAAGGTCGTTTTGAACATATACATCTAGATCTAGTAGGCCCTCTTACTCCTTCAAGTGGTTGTACATACATACTTACTGTTATCGAAAGATTCACTCGTTGGACAGAAGCTTATCCGATATCCAATATTACAGCACAGACTGTAGCTAAAACTCTTTTAACTCACTATTTTTCACGTTTTGGTTTACCTCATACAATAACGCACGATCAAGGTTCACAATTTGAATCAGCTTTATTCTCAGAATTTAGTAAATTTCTCGGTATTCATAAAATACACACATCTACTTATCATCCGCAAATCAATGGCATGTTAGAGAGATTTCATAGAACATTAAAAGCCGCTCTTACTGCCAGAGGAAATATAAATCGTTGGAAAGATGAACTACCTTTAATATTATTAGGTCTCAGAACCTCAGTAAAGGAAGACCTTCAGTGTTCCTCTGCTGAATTGGTTTATGGACAACCTTTGAGACTACCTGGAGAATTTTTTTATTAAATCACAAGAAAACGTTGACACTTTCCCTATTTTAGTTAATTTACAAGAAATGTTTTGTAATTTAAAACCAACAACAGTGAGTAGCCATAATCGAGAAAAACCCTTTGTTTCACCAGGTTTAAAAGATACAAATTATGTTTTTGTTAAAGTTGAAGGTAAAAAAACATCTCTTTCACCAGCTTTCGAAGGTCCTTACAAGGTGATTAAAAAAATTTCAAAAACATTTGTTATTTTAAAAAGAAACGAAGAAATGGTAATTAGTATTGACCGTGTTAAACCCGCATTTATTCTTTCAGAAAATTTTAATGATTTTAACGAAAATAAAATTAAAAAAAGAGTTACTTTTGTTTTAAATTAGATTGACATTTAATTCTTCTTAAAGAGGGGAGTATTTGTGGTGCTTGTTTGAATCGACAGGTATTATAATTATTGATTGATTTCTGACTCCAAAAATAATAAGTAGTAATACTCTAGTAATGCGGGTTTAACACGGTCAATACTAATTACCATTTCTTCGTTTCTTTTTAAAATAACAAATGTTTTTGAAATTTTTTTAATCACCTTGTAAGGACCTTCGAAAGCTGGTGAAAGAGATGTTTTTTTACCTTCAACTTTAACAAAAACATAATTTGTATCTTTTAAACCTGGTGAAACAAAGGGTTTTTCTCGATTATGGCTACTCACTGTTGTTGGTTTTAAATTACAAAACATTTCTTGTAAATTAACTAAAATAGGGAAAGTGTCAACGTTTTCTTGTGATTTAATAAAAAAATTCTCCAGGTAGTCTCAAAGGTTGTCCATAAACCAATTCAGCAGAGGAACACTGAAGGTCTTCCTTTACTGAGGTTCTGAGACCTAATAATATTAAAGGTAGTTCATCTTTCCAACGATTTATATTTCCTCTGGCAGTAAGAGCGGCTTTTAATGTTCTATGAAATCTCTCTAACATGCCATTGATTTGCGGATGATAAGTAGATGTGTGTATTTTATGAATACCGAGAAATTTACTAAATTCTGAGAATAAAGCTGATTCAAATTGTGAACCTTGATCGTGCGTTATTGTATGAGGTAAACCAAAACGTGAAAAATAGTGAGTTAAAAGAGTTTTAGCTACAGTCTGTGCTGTAATATTGGATATCGGATAAGCTTCTGTCCAACGAGTGAATCTTTCGATAACAGTAAGTATGTATGTACAACCACTTGAAGGAGTAAGAGGGCCTACTAGATCTAGATGTATATGTTCAAAACGACCTTTAGGAATTTCAAATTTACTTAAAGGAGATTTTGTATGTCTGTGAATTTTTGAAGTTTGACAATTTAAACAACATTTGGTCCATTTGTCTATGTCTGTATTCATTTTGGGCCAAAAATAACATTTACCAATCATTTGTTTTGTTGCTTTAACTCCCGGGTGTGAAATATTATGTAAATTATTAAATATAGTAAAACGTAAATCTTTAGGAATGTAGATACGTTGTTTGGAAGAAGAGACTTCACACCAAAGTTTTATTTTTGCAAATGTAACTTCTTCTTGTTGTAAGAAAGAATTAGAGTTGAGTTTTTGATTTTTTAGTAAAAATTGTAGTTCTTCATCAGAATCTTGTGATTTTTTAATAGTTTCGATGTCTATTTTAATTAAATCAAAAGAAGAAATCTCACTGTCAACGCGTGATAGGGTGTCAGCTACAATGTTAGATTCTCCTTTTATATATTGAATGTTTGAAGTAAATTGATTTATATATTCAAGGTAGCGAAATTGCCTAGGACTTTTTTCTGTCTTTGACGTAAGCACTGTAGTCAAAGGTTTATGATCAGTAAATGAACAATAATTACTAAATTCTAAGTTAACATTCTTCAAATAAGTGGCACACACCATAATACGCCATAACCACTTCGACATTTTAATAAACAGTTTGACTCGTATTCTACAGTGGTGGGATTTGCACTGTTTCTTATTGCTGTGTAAAGAAATCAAAGAAGCGACTGTCTTCATTTACACATTTATTACATTCATATTTATAAAAATACAAAAAAGCACATTGACAATGTTGTAATAATATGCACTACTATAAAAACAAAACTATAAAAGCATGCAAAATAGAAAGCATAAATCAAAAAAGTGCTAGGTATACAAATTAAATATAAAACAAACAAGAATGATAGGTATGAGTTAAGTTACTTACGTTTTTTTGGGAAATATACTTCTTATAGGCTAGTACCTTTATTGGATCTATCCCGGGCGAATTATATATAATAATACATCGAATAATCAGATTTTTAACATTCGTGCCTAAATTATTATGGGTCTTACAATTTAAAACAGAAAAATTTATATTAGCGGAAAGTACCACACTTAGCAATTTTGAAATATTATTTTTGAAACGCAACCTCGGAAGCAAATAAAACAAGTGAGATATACTTTGTCTAACGGCAAAGTGAAGAAACCCTCCAGCTTTCACCAAATTGCAATTCTCGTACTGACGAACATTAACAAATTCTGAATAGCTGAGATTTGTACCAACATTTGCCATTAGGTTAGCCTTACAAGTATCACAAGCATTAATGAATATAGTTTTTAACTTACGAGCCACATAACTTGCTATATAAAAAAATGGTATTTTCACTAACCCTAGTTCTTTTTAAAATGTTAACAAATCCCGGAATCTCAATGTCGGCAACTGCGAGCGCCAACGCAAACGTCGAGTTTATATGGAGCTACACCAGCAACCTCTTCCCTCGTTAAAAAACACCTCAAATTGGAGCATTTTTAGAATTGGCATTGAGGCTATGAAACAATTTGTCGAGAAACAAAATCAACTGTGCAGCCTCTACATCCAGTCTTAAACGATCGTTTATAGCTGAAAGAAAGTAAGCAAAATATATAATATTTCACAAAAAAAAAACACAAATAGTAGTACTACTAACCCCAACTTGAAATTCTCAGCATCAGTATCAGTGATAACTCCCATATCTTCATATCTTCTTGGAAATTTTCAACAAAGGATATCACAAGTTTTTCGCATCAAAAATAATACTTCATGACGACTCTGCACTTAGATTACCACGGGCCAGCCTTATCTCCAGATAATCATTTAATAAAAACTTAAAACTTAATAAATTATAAGGAAAATTAGGTATTTTCCTTTTTTCTGCCGCCAAATATAACCTAACTTCCTAACCTAATTTATTGATTATCATATACATAATGATACATTATGTATATGTATTGATTTCTTTACATTTAACATCTGTCAAATATAAACTAGCTACAGCGCCACAAGTGGTTGTTGTGTGAAATATAACATTGTTCAAGGTCGTCCATTTAACTTTCCCTTATATACAGTGTGACCCATTTGTTTTGGGGTCAGTCTGTAAAAAGTGTATCAATCGTGCGATTTGGCTGATTTTTTTTTTAAATTGTAGAGCTCGATGAACTGCACATTTTGAACAAAAATTGCCTGGTTCGCATAAAATCCAAAGCCTACTATGACCGTTTTTATGAGCAAAATTTTAAGAAACCATATTAGCGTTTTTTTTTGAAAAAATCTGTGTGCGCCAATGGATTGAGCACCCCTCGAAATGGGTATGTACAAAATTTCATCAAAATATTTCAAGTAATAACAATTTTGTAGAAAAATTAAAAATGCAGCCAAGGTACGTCTTTATTTTCAAAAATTCAAAGTTGGCCATGGAAAATAATTGAATTGTTTACTTTTATTAAGTGTCAAACTGTCTAAATTGAGTTCAGAAATTGTTTGTGCTCAATACAATTAATTATCATAATTATGGAATATTTAAGCATAAGAGACAAAATAGAAATTGTTCGACTCGTGGGCGACAACGAGCGCTCGGCAGCAGAAGCTGCGGCCGAATTTAACAATAGACACCCAGGTAGATCAGTGAGTCGAAGTACTGTACAACGTATAAACAATATTTTTGATGAAACTGGATCGATTTCTAAAAATTTATTAAAAACTAGGCAAAATGGACGCCGTGGACTCGTTGAAAATAACAATCAAATTCTGCAATACTTTAGTGACAATCCTCGAAATAGTGTTCGAACGGCTAGTTTAGACCTTCATATACCCAGAGAGAGTATAAGGAGATGTTTGAGACAAAACAAAATAAAACCGTTTAAGCCAAAATTTTTGCACACCCTGGAACCAGGAGATGAGGAGAGAAGATTAGAATTTTGCTATTGGCTGCAAGGTGAATATCTCCATAATGGCAACTTTTTAAATGAAATTTTATTCACCGACGAAGCCACGTTTACTACAAATGGTGTAGTATCAAGTCAAAACTGCCGTCACTGGTCAGCTGAAAATCCAGAGTTTATAATAAATGCAAGGAGACAATATTCACAAAAAATTAACGTTTGGTGTGGAATACTACGCGACAGAATAATTGGCCCATTTTTCTTTGAAGGGAATTTGAATGCGGCTGGCTTCTTGAATTTTCTAGAAATTGAATTTAGAAATGCTTTAGATGAGTTACCATTAAGATACCGTTTAAATTTAAAGTTACAGTTAGATGGCAGTCCTATTCATAATGCTCGTTTAATCAGAAACTGGCTAGATAATAATTTTGAAAACTGTTGGATAGGGCGAAATAGTCCTTTCTGTGAGTGGCCACCGAGATCTCCGGACTTAACTCCTTTAGATTTTTTTCTTTGGGGTACACTTAAGCAAAATGTTTATAAGTCAAGACCCCATAATTTACAAGAACTGCAAGCTAGGATAAACCGTAGTTGTGAGGAAATTACTCCACAGCAAATACGAAATGTAATTTTGAATGTACGCAAGAGGAACGACAAATGCATTGTAGAAAATGGAGGCTTGGTAGAAGTTACAAAAATTTTATAATTTTAATTGTTTTTATGTTTTGTGTTTATAAGCATAAGGTTGTATTATTACAATTCAATTATTTTCCATGGCCAACTTTGAATTTTTGAAAATAAAGACGTACCTTGGCTGCATTTTTAATTTTTCTACAAAATCGTTATTACTTGAAATATTTTGATGAAATTTTGTACATACCCATTTCGAGGGGTGCTCAATCCATTGGCGCACACAGATTTTTTCAAAAAAAAAACGCTAATATGGTTTCTTAAAATTTTGCTCATAAAAACGGTCATAGTAGGCTTTGGATTTTATGCGAACCAGGCAATTTTTGTTCAAAATGTGCAGTTCATCGAGCTCTACAATTTAAAAAAAAATCAGCCAAATCGCACGATTGATACACTTTTTACAGACTGACCCCAAAACAAATGGGTCACACTGTATTTGTATTTTATATGAGTAGTCCCTCTCCTGTAATATGGGTGGATATCACGAACGATTATCCCTGCGTCACCATGCTCGACAATGGAAATTACATTGTCGACTATTGTGACGCAGGGATCATCGTTCGTGGTAGGTATATATTATAATCGAGGTTAATTACTGTATAATGAAATACCAAAGCTATTTCCTTTTTGATTGCCAAACAGGCTGATTATAATGTGAAAAATAATACATAAGTCTCCAACTTTGCATTTATATCCTACATCTCTTATAGTTCAAAGAAGTCTGCATACTATATTAGTCATTTTAAAGTCCTGGATATAAACATGTGGTTTATTTTTCAGTACCTCGATTTTAGATTGAAGTAAACATGCCCGTTTATTTACATCTTTGAACACAATTTTCTACAATCTCATCTCTTCCCTTCACATAAAATCAAGGAGTTTCGTTGTGGTTTTTATTCATACAATTGAGAACAGTTTGCCAAATTCGTACTCTAGTTATTAAAACTCATATCCGATAAAACTGGCAACGTCTACCTCCCTTCTCACAATTTTTGAATTTGGCGGGTTGTGCCACATAGAAGGCAACGAAATTTGATGTAGCGATAATTTTAAACATAATGTGGACTGGAGCCATTTTTAGACTACTGCTACTTTGAATCGCCGAGGTGCTCCGCTTCCATAGACAGCGTATTTCGAAGCTTGAAGTACGCAGACGAATGTTGCGGATTGTGGTCACGCCTGTTGGCATATCGCCGCCCATATTCAGCGAAATCGTTAAACCGTACATTAAGACAATGTCGGATAGCTCGATATACGTGGCCATGTTTTGGAAAAATACAAAACTATTGCTGTTAGTACTGTTATTAGAGCTTGCAGCTGCGCGCTAGTTAAAATCTGACCGTAGGTATGCTTTCAATCGTCCACGCCACAGGTGATCCCCGTTACTTATTTGTGCCAACTTGAGAGATATATCCTGATTCAAGGGGTTTTTGAGATCCTCTAGGGACAAAGGGATATTCACGTTTTTTCGAGGGATTTTTTAAAAGCTGCATTAAATAAATTAAAAATTAATAATATTTCTTTGTCTTGAAAGTCATCTTGAATTTTGTTTTATTTTACGAATTTTATTACTGATCCGCAAAGTTCCTGATGCTCCCTGGCATCTTGTGATTCTGTTTTGCATTGAAAATTTCTTCATGAATTAATTCATACATTTCTTTTTGCACCGCAGGGACTAAAGTGATCACTTTACTCCCTCTTTTGCGGGACAGCATTACTCCCTTGGGACTGTAATATTTTAGTCCCAAGCGGGTAAAAAAATTTAGTCCCTTGAGATTAAACCCAATAAACACATACACGTTGATTAAACGTTTTAAAATATCAAGACACCAATTGAAAAAAGCGTGTCTTCCATACGTAGAATCAACTTTTAGATGTCGCAGTTTTAAACGTGCGAATGTACGCATAAAGAAACGTTTTGTTTTAGTTTATAAAATATTCAAATTTTACGTATTGTTAAGATTGCTTTAACGTTCTTCCTAACGTGTTGTTTTAGTGTCTAAATTGGTAATATTATACGTACCGTTCAACGAGTATTTTAGTTTCTTTATAACGTTATACTTTATTGCAGTTTTAACGTAAATTAGACGTTAAATTATGTGTCTAAAAAATGTGTTTTCTTAACAAAACTTTAACGTGTTGTACCCGAAGTAATATAGAATATTAATTGTTTAAAAATTGTATACAAAATGTTCTGTTACAAAATAGTAAACAATTTATAACAATTTGAATTATTAGTAATGAAAATATGACATTCCTGGTCTGACAGCCAACACTTTTACAAGACATTTTCTTTTTAAATGTTCCATTTTTAAAATTAAAAATCCAAAAAGATTAATCATTTTTTTTCGAATCTTAAATAATTTTTAAATTATTTGAATAATTGTCATAACCATCGAATTTTTGACATAAATTTCATACCTAGAACAATTAATTTGTTTCAAGGAAACTGCCATCATTTAATATATTGTTTTGTTAATAATAAGTTGACTGATATTACAAAAAAGGTTTCTACATCTTTGAACTTTTCATTTTTTTATTTCTTGTGGGTCACTTATCTGTAAGAACGTTCCAATAAAATGCTATTTTTTGTTATTTTGTTTTATGTTATATTTTTTCGAAAAACTCTAAAATTAAGTAACATTTTGTGAAATACTGAGTAGGTATGAAGTATATAAGAACTTACAATGTGTAAAAATGTGTGATAAAGATAAATAAAGTTACATGCAAGTCACAATAATTATTTTTGTTTCTTTCCCTGATTTAGTATAGTCCCTGAATGTTTTAGCCATTCCTTGACTGTCCAAGCAACCTGGTTATCATTTCTTTCGTGAACTGGGTAAGTTCAATTTTGCTGCCTCTAAAACAAGAATGATCAAAATTTAACAAAGCAATAAAATAAATAGGAGGCGATGGAGAATGTAAATTTACAAAAATCATATATCATATCATATATAAAACGAACAGTCAAAAAAGATTCCTGTGTAGTTATCCCCAGTTCTAATAATATATTACGTCTGCTCCCGAGGATATATTTCTATTAATTTAGCAGTTAGTGATATAACAATCCCTCTTAATTGTAAATTGAGAGTATATTAAACATGCAGAGCAAGAGTTTTGATAGATGTACTTACCCAAAATAAGAAAAATCACTATTTACACTTATTTATTCAGCGGTGTACACTTGCTTATCGAGCTGCGACGATTTTTCTAATGTTGGTCTGCCGCAATAATAGAACCGTGCATCGAGTATTCTCGAATCGCGCGGTCACGTGATCTTCTGTCCACCAATCACATACATTGGTTTATTAAAAGCCGTTAGTTGCGCGTTTATAGAAACGTTATAAATACGTTCAAATAATACCATATTTTTACGTTATATTTCAACGTTAGTTGTAGGTGTTTAATGAGCCCATATTTTAGAAATTGGTTTCAAGCAACGTTAAAAACACGTATCGATAAACGTCAAACATGTGATCCGTTTGTACGTTATTCTGACATAAAAATATTGACTATTATATTTTCGTCAATAAAATACGATTATAAAACGTTTGTTATTTCCAGTCGTTAAATTAATTTAATTAGATGTTAGTTATAACGTTTAAAAGACGTTAATTGTATTAGACCTTTTAATGTATTATCAACATATTAAAAAAACGTGTGTAAGATGCTAATATGGAATGTAAATTATAAAAACGTGTCGTAATTTAATAAATTTAACACTTCAAAATAACGTCACATTAACCTACAAGTTTTCTTAACTTAGATTTTGGTTAAAAATGTTCGTATAAAGAACGTTGAATAAAAACGGTGTTTTTTTTGTATCAAAATGAAACGGTTGATTTTCTAACGTACACGTTTTATCAACCAATGACACGTTGATTTTACGTTTAATAAACGTAAGTGTGTTTATTGGGAAAGTAACAAATACAATAGAAACTATGAACTATGTGTACTTTATATTCAATAACATTAAGTTTTTTATATAATAATTTTATACAGGGTGAGACAATAGTGTGTGGAAGTATATCAAAACTGGCCTAAGAAAAGAGATATTAAAGGAAAAAACATCAGGTATTTAGGGGAACCAAAAAAACATATTTTAAAAATATTTTCAGTAATACCTACAGTATGTGCCTACATTAAAGTGTGGTGACAAATGAGATGATTTTTTAAATAGAACACCCTGTATATTATTATATTTTAGGATTCTACGGTGCAAAAACTAGCGTACGTACGACGAGACTAAAGTGACTCTTAATCCCTCGATTGATCGTTCAATGTCGGGATTAAAAGACGCTCATTAGTCCCTTGGTATACATAATATATACTATAGCATTGGCTACATCAAAGATTACCAAGCTTTTCGGGCGCTTTACTTGCATCACTTCCAAATTGCGCTCCAAAGCGCACCCGACACTTTAGTGCACGGCCACACATAAGGCGGACGGCGGACCGGAGAGCAGGGCGGATAGCGGAGAGTAGTGCAGATAGAATCCACGTGCACAGTCAGCGGATTGAGACAGATTTGATAGGCGTATTGCGCAGAGAAGTTGGCATTAAAGTGGAAATATTGAAACTTCAAACTACATAGAAACACTGTTGCCCTCGTTCCCCTATATATAAGAATACAACGCTCTCTTTTCGAGGTTACCTAAATACGCGCGAATACGCGGAAAATATCAAACTTAATTGAACGCTCCAGTACCAGCGAGCAAACACGCCTACTCTCCGCTACCTTCTCCGCCTTGCTCTCCGGTCCGCCGTCTGCCTTACGTGTGGCCGTGCACTATTATTCACGGATTTTTGACGCTTATACTGGAATAACTCAGTTAGCTGGGTATATCCTCCAAAGTACGAAGACGATTGCTTTAATTTGAAAAAGTTACAAAGATTATTTATAAGTGTTTTTCAAACGGATCCTCTAGTTTTCGGAAACTTCATCAGCGATGACATAAAACTATCATTTGTAAATATCGGAAAAATGTTGCACATGCGCAGATTTACCGCTTACAGCAAGCGCAAGCCACCGAGCGGAAATTATTTGTGGTCGCACTCCTTGCAAGCCGCAACCGTCTAAGGTGAGCAAGTGGAAAGCGCCTTGCATGCGCTCGCTTCTTCTTGGTAGCCTTAGACGCAGCCATTTTATTATACACTGGTCATGAAATTGGTGAACAGGTCAGGTGCATTAAGAACAACATACCGCTTAACCCTAACTCACTATCTCTGATGTTTATCGGTTCTGTCAGCGGGTCAGCGTTCTCCCCGGGCCCGGTCTGGTTGTTCCCGGCAACAGTCGGCGAGTGTCTTCTAAGTAATTTGTAATTTAACATCGCAATAGGTACCTATTTCGAAATTCGACATTTATTTGTTTTGAGAATACAAGTGCTGTTCCTAATGTGTAAAAGTGCATTATTTAGAAGGCAGCAGCCATCTTCGCCAGTGCTATTATTAATAAACGTCCTGTATCGGCATTTGAACAAATTACACGATTGTAACAAAAACAGGAAAAATTTTCAAAGGTACGGCTGCGGCCAATCTCAAACCCCGCCCCTTGACCTTGAACCCCAATTCCCAGAAACCTCGAAAGCGATTTAACCTTGAAGCCACACCGCTACCTTGGGACCTCTAAGCCCAGCCCCCTTGACCTTAGCAGCCATTGTGTCCTCGTACCCGCTTTGACTCACCACTAACTTGGCAATGTGCCGGTTGAGCTATGAGAGCGACGAGGAAAAACTCTGCTTGGTTCTCAGCTTGAACTTTTTGTTTTGCATGTGAAAGTGCAACAATGTAGACGCGGTCGCCAATCGCCTTGGGATTCGTATTTTTTATTTTTGATGAGGGTCGGTGCATTTTTATGTTATGACATTGTTTACTTAAAAAAACAGTTTCTTAAAATCTAATCGAAAATGTAAGCTGCCGGGTTGCTCGAAATAAAAGTAAAAAATTAAAAAAGGCATAAATAAGCGCTTTTGCCATCTTCACACCACTAGCTACAGCCAAGTTCGTATTGAAAACCAAATGAGGAAATGCGTGCCGATCGAGTCTGCCTCAATAGAGCCACGCGCGCTATCCTAGCGGGGTGCATTTTCGGGACCTAAAATTTAACATGTAAGTGTATTCTGGTTCAGAGAAGATTAATATAGAAAATATAGAAACCTAAATATTTTAGTTTTTAAACTGCTTGATGTAAATGTCACTTCTTCATCAAATAGGTACTTACATTAAATACCAACACTGGTTGGAATTAGCGGCACAATAAAAGTTACACTTTTCCTGAATTTTGATCCTCAACTTTGAGCATCCTGCGTACTATCTACAACTATAATATTCGGCAAATATGGATGATCCAATTGCCCGTCAATATACATTACTAGAAACTATTCTTACAAATATCATTTCTAATTCAAGGTGTCCCGAACATCGCAGTTTTCGAAATTTGCTTTCATTTTACGAACATCCTATATTTATAAGGTATAGAAGAACGAAACATGCTAGATATGTCGTTTTCAGTTCAGATATGCTAAAGTCGATTGTGCTATTCATTTTTCCTTTAAAAATGCCTAATATAATTTTCCCAATTTTAGAGCTTCTTGGTACCAGGAAGCTATGGAACAGCCTCAGGTCAAAAATCGGCACACCAGAATGTCAGAATTTTAAAGATTTCAACTTTTCGAAAATTACTGTGTCTCCAATAGTAGGGGGCCTATACGATGCTAAATGGGGATTTACTTGAGCGTCATAGAGACCTATTGGGTTGCGAAGCTTAGATTATAAAAAGAAAAAAATGTTATATAATGGTATACCTTTCATCGGTGGGGGAGAGCGTCTATAGATTTTCAAAAATGTAAAAAAGAACTTATATTGATAGCATCCATGTCCTACGTATTTTTAATAATGTACGTATGTTAATCTGATCGTTTGCATGGTGGGGGTGGTCGTACGTAAGGGTTGAAAATGAAAAAAAAATAATCGAGCCAGTCAGATTTTCTAAGGGGATGTTAAGTGAACCTAAAAAAGCTCTCATTCAATAATCTGACGATTTGGATGTGACGCAAAACTCGCGGCCATTATTGGAATGTGCAAAAAAAATCGCAATTGTGAAATACTTATACTCAAGCGCGTCAGATTAAGATATATATGGTTCATCTTTATGGCCTAGCAGACGTGCTGTCCCATAATCTGACGATCATCTGGAGGGATTTGCCTAATGTTACAATTAAAAAAAAGATTTTTTTAAATCATTGAACTTTATTAATTGAAAAGAACAGAAAATAGCATGCAAATAAAAAAGTGTATATCTTTTAAGTAGACCACTTTTTTACGTCACTCACAAATTGTCAGATTAGTGGAATATACAATTTTTAAAATGTAATTAACTCACCCTACCTTAATCTGACGCGCTCGAGAATTTCTAATGATCAATTTTTTTACTAATCTGGTCCTTTATCCTTGACGAGCGGCCATATAATATATGGGGCTCATATTTGGTGCGGAGGTACTTAACCGGGTACAAGGTATCCCCCTGTATGTTAATCTGCCGCGCTTTAGTATATCCCGAAATCCCCGCTTGGCCTCCCCTATTACAATCAAAATGCAATAAACTGTAACTGGATAACCTACCTTTGCATTTAAGGTTATCAATCAAAGAAATCGCTTGCAGGCGGATTGATACCTACCCCCGTCTTTAGTTTTATACTAAGAAAAACAGAGACAGAGCCACTAACTGACAGCAAGCGATTGCTTCCTCTTGGTAAACCTAAACGCAGACTATGTGTTTACCTTGCTTATCAGTGCATTTTATCCATTATCATACAAAACTAGGCTTTGTTTGTTTTGTTAATATTTAAGTGCCAGAAAAAAATTACAATCTGTTCAAATTTATTTTAATGATATTCAGTTCCTTCCGTCCATCCAATTGCTAGTAGCAGTAGCACAATCTAACAAGGAAGAGAGACAGTTGCTTGCTTTCTTCAGCAAGAAGTTAGACTCACTCCCCTCTTCCCACCGAATCAAAATATATATAACTGTTAACAGTTATTAAGGAGAGTGCTGTAGTGGTGGTCTATAAGTATTTTGTCAAAAGTGGGGCTTCAGTGAAAAAAGAATATACTATATATATTTTTAATAAAATTTATTTCGATAACAAATTAATAAAACGAAATCTATTCTTTTTAGTTAAAAATTGCGCCGCTGGTGAAAAATGTTTTAATTGTGAAACAGTTTAAACGAATGACATCACCCTCCTCGATCACAACACCTGAAGTAACAAAATAAATCAATTCAGAGGGATCAGTAACCCGTACGTTAGATATCTGGTCACTCAGTGGTTAATGCTGTTTATAATATCCCCATATTTTGTGTTGGTCGAAATCACGCGATGGACGATTTTGTTATTGATCACTGAGATTGTCAACATAATTGCTTCTGCCTTAATAGTAAATGGACGGGAAATGGATATTAGTGGTTTACATAGAATAACGTCCAGATATACATAATGGCCACACGCACATTGCAAACGATAATGTGATTGTATTTTTCGAGTAGGGACAGCGCACATTACATACAGAGAGTGGCAAATGTATCAACCGGCAAAATCAAAAGTAGAGTACTCAAACTATGACAAATTTTGAGGATCTAAATTTGACGTATTCAGGTTACCTGGTATCCGTGTATTAATGTGCAGGGTCACCCAGTTGCACCTACACTTTTCTCTAGAGTTTTTGAAATGAAAATATGAAATTTTCTGTAGTTCACTAGTGCGGAAATACCCGCTTTTTAGTCTAGTCTGACCTTTCAAACTACTTTACCGGTTTATTCATTACATTAATTCCTTACATTAGTTACCAGTTACTTACATTAAATCTTTCATTTCAAATGGATTCCTCTAATTTTGATTAGGAAAATATTTCGTTTTCTAGATACATTTTTATAATTCCTGAGATGGTCACTAAATGAGCAATGACCAGTAAGTCTTCAAGATATTTTAATTACTTGTTTTGGACTGGTTCATAACATGAACATATCAGGGGCGTGCGGTGACATTTTAAGTAAGGGAAGCAATGTTTAAAAACTTACCTATTTGTAATGTAATTCGATTCTTCGATCACTTTTTGCGAATTCGTCAATGACGTCGTCATAAAAACGTCGATGCTCTAACATGTTCTGGAGAAGTATATTCTCAATAAACAACAGCGATAACTGAAAGTCATTCATTCATTTTTGTGGTTAAATTTGTTATAGGGGGTTTTGCCCTTGCCCTTCTGTTAGTAATTAATTGAAGCTTATCCGCAAAGTTTAATGTTGAAAATCCCTTTATTATTAAGGTACACACTACACATTCACACACACTCTTACTTAATTGTCCAACTTTAACATTTTCAACGTGATTCCCGACAGCCGAAGTTGACGGTATTTGCATGTCCATGTCCGTATTATTGTCTTCCATATCGCCAGAGATACGACGCGCGCGACGCACCAACGCAGATATCAAAACCAACTAAACTACACAAAGAACCTACTGCAACGATAGCTTCCACGCACGCTTTAAACACGCGTTCTCATTCGCGTCAGCCAGTGCGGTGGAGGTGGAAAGTTCAATAACCTCTCGACTCTCGAACGCTACAGAAGAGCTAGCGGCCGGCATAGCTTACATTGTACTGTGGCTCGGTAGGATGGGCGGATAGGCGCAGAGTCGGAGTCAACGCCGCATTTGCTATAGGAACAGACCTGTTAGCATAGGTCTGTGCTATAGGCACAACATATTGTAGGTTTGATATATGATATATAAGATAATTTTTAGCGTTTTTGATATACCTAGGTGACTAAACTAACTGCTTCCTGTTTAAAAATTCAAGAATTACATTTTGTCATTTTACATTGTTTTGGTTTAGGGGAAGCACTGCTTCCCTTGCTTCCATGGACTGCGCAGTCCCTGGAACATATTACCATTTTCGGGAATCATTTCCAGTATTCCGAGAGTTATGTGAAGGGAAGATAAACAGTCACCGCAAGCACCAGTTCCCACAGCATTATTTTGCTTTATCAACATTTAATTATATTAAAACATTTGTTCTAGTTCCATGAACGATTTTTACCGTTTGTACTTTGCCCTTTTAAAAAAGATCTTCGATCAATCTCCCTTCGTAATTGACGCAGTTTTCCGGATAGTTGAAAGACACGGTTTGCACACCGCGTCGCGTAGTGTCATCGGAAAATAATAGCTTTCCATTAACTTCTACAACCTCGAAAAATATCCAGAGAAGACCCATAACTTAGGATTTTCAGAGCACATGATTCTTCTTAGCTAGGTTTAGTTTGGATTTATGTACCTATAAAAATCGCGTTTCTCTGTATATTACGGCATATCATATTCAAAACATATTGAAACACCCCGGCCCCAGGGCCGCTGTTTCGTAGATTTTTTCTGGTAATATTTTCTTATTCCTATTTTATATTTACGATGTTGTCCTCTTCAAATTATAAATATTTTTTGTAAATATTTCTTTCGAGATAAACAGCATTTCCAATAGCCGCCTATAAAGAACCAGGCAGAGCAACCTGCGCTCGGGCCCTCCGCCACATCTGGTCGACACTCGCACCTAGTCTCCAGAGCCCTTTCGTTTTCGACCTACGCCATTGTCGAGGCACTCCTCAGAATTCGCCGCTTTTTGGGAAAGCGAAATGAAGTCTGTTTTTTGTCCGTCAATGCCCACATCTGTTATGTAGCCTATAGAATAACGCCCGGTCACATCTAGCCTTTTCTAAGAACTTGCGAGTCCCGTCGCCACTTCTGGGAGACCACCCAAAAACAAGTGACGCCGAGCCCTTTCCTCGGCTTTGTTCGAACTCCCATAAATAGCGTCCGCGCGGAGTCCTCGGAACAGTTTTCACTGATCCATATACGGGCCAACACTGCATAAGCGCTCCCTCTATCAGAGGTACCAGTGCGTTGCAACGTTTACCTACCCGCATAAGCGCTCCCTCCAACTAATTAGAGGTACCAGTGCGTTGTAAGGTGTTCACCCACCTGCATAAGCGCTACCTCGATTGACCGGAGGTACTAGTGCGTTGCGTGATTTTCGTATCAGCTACGTTCATAATTGTTTTTCCTAATCGCGGTTGGCCTTTGTGGATCTCGTATTCAGTCGCGTAAGTGCGTGTATCGCAATGAAAGTCAGGCCGGACCCGCGGTGTAGTCGCGAGTTCAACCGCGAGAACCTGAACCGGGAACTAGGTGAGTATAAACCAGTAATTTCCATTTTGCTTCTGTCCTCTGGTCACGGCATCTTTCATATATTCACGGCTTCTTTAATTTATTCACGGTGCTCTAATTTAGGTGCAGCTTCTTTAATTTTTACAGCTTGCCCCATTCATTCACGGCATCTCTAATTTATTCACGATTTCTTTAATTCATTTCCTTCTCCTTTAATGTATGCATAGCATGGACGAGTAGTCTCTTAAAAAAAGGATCTTGGAGGGAGATATATTTTATTCTATCTATTGCAGGAATATGTATCTCGTCGAGTAAATAAACTATTTGCATTTTGTTCTTTGTACGTCGAGCGCCACTGGAAATACAGCTGTCATGCAAACCATTTTTATAATATGTTCTATTATATTTTTAATCAGGATTACAAATCCTGTAACAGCTGCTGTCGGCGTACGTGTATTTTTGTATTGTTTATCCTTACCAAAAACATTAATTATTCTGAAGTCAATATGGTACTAAAAACACTTCGCCCAGTAGCGAACTGTCAACTAAACGGCAGGACATTATCGAGACAAGCTTTTTCATATTTTTTCAATACCGACGAGATCTGTATTCCGCCATCACTCACTCAACTTTTCACTTACATGTTTAGCACGGCGCACGCGCCGCGTGTTGTACACACACACACGCGCCTTACCAACGTCAGGGGACCCATGGTCATGGATACAATAACAATGTTAATGTAAATACCATAGGCGACAGGCTAAACAACAATAACATTTCATTCTTAGATGCTCTTGTACATATGTGTACTATATATTCAAATTTAGATGTTCTCCGCTGTACGTGTCGCTCTCGCCGAGAGGACACCCACCTACATTTAAATTAGGGAGTTGTTTCTGAACTACCCCATTCCTAAATAATATGTTCCAGTACTACATGATTTATTCTTGTGAGAATTAATTAATTCAGTAAACCAGCCGTGTAGTTAAACACTCGACCAAGCGTGGTGCTATGTTGGTGGACGCCCTGTCCGATTGGTTGTCAGTTAACACCTTTGTTACCGAACGTAACCCAACCTGTTAAGGTCCCGGGGGAGACTCCCCGACCGAGGGATGTCAAACCCGGTCCGCGACTGGACGGGTTTCGTTTCCCCCTACCTGCACACACACCTGAATCCATGCGATCCATGGTCCGAGAGAGGCCGAAGGTCCAATGTGACCTGGTAACGACGGCCACGATTCTATAGGTGCCTACATAACTATATATCTACCTACGGGTGTTACCTGAATCAATCGGCGGTGTGGCCGCCGATATACACCTCGTACGATCCAGTATTTACCCACACGAGTTTTGTGGTCAATATCAGCCAAACGCTTAACCTTCCCAGGGCGAAGGAGTATAAGTCGTGTATGTGCTGCCTTGGATAGGTTTTCGTTGGGAGTCCGGCGGGGTTTTATTTAGGTTTTCCTCGCCGTGTCCGGGCTAATGCCCTACCAACACCATGTAATACGAAGTCGGGTCCTAAACCGCAACATAATTAATAAACGAGACCTATTAATTATGCACCGAACAAATCTTTGTCTTATTTACTATTTTCCCTCACAGCTGACTATCCGAACTAGGTCAAACCAAATTTTATTGCGGTAGCCTCGTCTACCTAATACTATCATAAAATAACCAGTGAACAAGTGTTTATGACTACACCCTACAGTTAGATTAACAAATATGCAATCAATACTTTAAAAATTACTTAGGTTACAAATAAACAGAACACAACGTAGAACAAGGTCCTAACCAATTAAACTAGACGATCATGCCAATTAAAGCTTCCTTTCTTCGGCACCGTAAGGGGCTTGGGGTTGGGACGTTACAATATATTTAAGGATATTTTTAAGAATATCATTTTATTTTATAAAAAGTAAATCTGTCAAAATAAACGTATTAATTAATACTTTAAATAACTTAGCTTTAGATTCAAATAATACAGAAGTTGATAATAATATTAACGAAATGTCCGGAAATAATAATAATGATTCTCAAGTCAATTATCAGTTATTGAAACTGTTTATTGATACAATTCCGAACTTTAATAGCGTCAAACCTCTAATAAGAATAAGGAGAATAAGAAGAAAACTTTAACACCATAAACCACATCACAAAAATCCTTATTTTCATAACTTAATATGCCAAGAATAACTTTTCCAACCCCTTACAGTCAACCTCGACTAATTTTTAACGTTTTTGACCACTTCATCCCGAGAAACAATAGGTACCTACCCTACGCAACAACAAACATACATTCTGCAACAAAATTACATTTCTCTTTAACCACAAAACTTTACGAAGCAACAATTTCGGCAAAATTTCTCCTCACAACCAATAAATGGTTTTTAAAAATATTTTGTTCACAATTAATTTATTTATTATTTTTTTAGTTTTTGCTGGACATGATCCCTATAAGTGCAGCAGCCATCAGAAAGCAAATAAATTAATCCGCCATTTTGGAGCTGTGGCTATATTGAATTTAGTGACTTGTCGCTAACTTTATCGTTTTCTACTCTTCAAACGCCCTTCATTTGGTACCTATATTAAGGGGGTTGAAAAGAAAAAGTAATCCGCCATCTTAGAGCAGCCGCCATATTGAATTTAGTGTGATGTCACTAACTTTATCGTTTTCTACTTTTCATGCTGTTTCATTTGATACCCATATTAAGGAGGTTGTATAGAAAATAGGTAATTCACCATCTTGGAGTGGCCGGAGTGAATGTATTACAATATTGTATTGTCACCAGAACTAAAGATGTATGCAAAATTTCAGCTCAATCGGATATCAAGAAGTAGTTCTAATTCAGCTAGCAAGATTTGACCTAAATATACATACCTACAGTTTGTTCAGCGAATGTTCGGCCCTACGTCACAACTACCGTAACTATCTGAGTCGTGAATATACGACCGATATCCATCGTATATTCATGAGTAAGACAAGGACGGGAGTTGTGACGTAGGGCCGAACATTCGCTGAACAAACTGTACATACATTGCAAATTAAATAGAAGCTTATAAAATGTGTCACACCTTCATGTGAACCTTGTGTTCTATTTTAATTTCGTCCATTAAATCGTAATTATAATGGTAAGGTAAAAACATCTTCTTTTAGTTTTTGCAGTAATTGGTCCCAAGTGGCTATACTTTTATTGTTCTAAGAAAACAAGTCAGGTTTTTAAACTCCACGAGCTTCTCACAACAACAAAAAAAGAAGAGATTCATGGCTGGTGCCAGCAAAAGATAAATGCCATTTACCTACATGGAGAAATTGACTTTGAGGTAGATGGAATAGTCATAGCAGTAGGTATCTTCGGTAGGCGTAAATTTCACAGAAAATTTTAACGCTGCAACTTGACTGTCATCGCCTGCAGTCTCAGCATTAATGCTTGTAATTCTGTTTGAAAGATGGTTTAGTCTAGAATCAATTCTATGGTAAGAAGCATCGCTTTTGCTCCCAGAAAAACTAGAAATCGCTTGAGCCAAATCTGAATAAGACTAAATTGCTTGGCATCGTCAGCAAAAAGAACGGGGTTTGAGATGATAGGTACTAAAACTTCGATTAGAAGCTTCTTGATGTAAAGCGCCTCTCAAACGTATACGTTTGGCTTCTACATTGCCAGTAACATCTATTCCTCTAACTTTAAGTTCATAAGTAAGTTCGGGTTCTTTCAAGTTACTAGGTTCAGGGTGGCCCATCCAAGCATCCAAAAGTGTGTTACCAAGAGACAGGTTAACATAAAATCATCATTCAAAAGATGAGATTGTAATTGTTTTGATGATGAGATTGTAGTAAAAATTAAGGGGAATTCGAGGGGGTACTCTCGGTAAAAAAGTCATCGTGAAATTTTTTTTGCAAAATAAAAAGAATTACCTACGCATCCATTAGAGAACCTTTAAATAGTATTCCTGAATATTTAGTTTCTTGAAATAACTATTTCTTGTAGCGTAAATGGTAGAGATTTTCTGTATTTTACCACCTACACATTTTATTTAACCATTACAGGATTCCTTTTTTAATTCTGAACCCAACGATAAATAATTTGACCTATTTATCTCCCACCGTATCCGAGATATTTATGAGAGAAACTCCATTAAACTAGATACATGGTCTCATGGTCAGTGTCTGATGTTCTCTCTGAGTAGGCCAAACAATAAAACCGAATTTAAGACAAATCAAGTCAGCCATGATACTGATAATGAAGTAGGTTGTACAAGTTCAATATAAGTTCAATATAAGTTCAATATTTTTATTTACCTGTCAAATTAGGCTAAAATTTTGTTTCTGAAGCTGTCACTAGTTACAGTTAAAAAAATGTTTTTAAAAGAAGAATGCTGTGATATTTTAGTGGCCTTTATCAAAAATGATAAGAGAGACGTAGAAAATGTGAAAGAATTCTCGCAAATATCGAAATAAAAATGTTCCGAGTGTAAGGTGTATCGACGGTTCAGATCGACAAGAAGAGTGATTAGCAAGAGAAAAATTGGGTTTAGAATTAGTGAAGACGAGATAGAACGAATTTTAAATTAGTTCAGGAGAAATAAGGAAAAATCACGCAGAGCTGCAGCGAGAGCTTTCTTCTGAAATAATTTTAAGTTAGTTTTACCTCGTCTTCACTAATTCTGAACCCAACACTTCCTGTCAATCGGAATCGTCGATACAGCTTACATATAAATGAAACACTCGGATTCGAAAAAAAAAGTTTTATTAGGCAAGAAAATAAACCATAAAAAGAACTTCAGTGCCGAGGTACATATTATATATTTTTTTGAAATCGGGAAAAAATGTTTTATTAGGCAAGAAAATAATAAGGGATCACCCGTCCATGAACCGACTACGCGCGGCGTTGCTTAAATTTGACGATCGCTCTACCTAGGTCAAGTAAGACAAGACACGGCATCTTCGTACAGAAAAACCAAACTGCTGCTTCTTGTGAAGCCTACACAACAAATCTATTGATATTCAAATTTACTAAAATATATGTATACTGAAGGATTGCGCTTCTATAGGAAACAATTTCGCAATGTGTACGAAAAGTTAAATGGGCCTTTATCAGCCGGGTTTTGAATATTTGGTCACTTTTGACGGGCGATTTCTCCGCGTCTGACATTTGATGTTTACATCTCGCCAAGGCCTACTTATTGGAAAAATCGTACAATAATGTAGCCCTTTATTGGGACACTTTACTGCCGATTTCAAGAAAAAGTTATTCCTCAAAATTGCATTAAAATATATATATATATATATATTTTTAAAGATCTTGAAACCGCGTTTTTGACCTTCTTAACGTTGTCAACATACAAATCCAAGACCGGGTGCAATTTTGTATGCCACTCGGTATACTCTCAATTTTCACTAAATGCATTTAGCGATTTTTTTGTTTAAAATCTGACACCACAGCGTTAATCAGGATACCCCAGAACAGGCATATTATACCAAATTTGAACAAAAAGTATACAGGGGGTTCTATTCTACAGAGTACCAAAATTTAGCAAAATATAGGAATTTTAAATGCATCTGGCGAATCAAGAGTCAAGAATGCCATGGAATTACCTCAAAACAGTTGAATGGCCAACAGGACTATACCTACAAGGTATCTATTGCTGTGCAAAGATCCAGTAACAAATATACAGGTTGTTTTTCTCTTTGTCATTTCAAAGTGCTGAATTTTTTAAAACTTTATACGGATCAAATTCAACCCTGCAATTATTATAAATTATTGGAAATGAATTAATAAATGAAAAAATTATCCATTTTTTTATAAAGTATCATCCAACAAGTAAAAAATGATTTAAATTATTGGACTTTTATCGATAAAAACTATCCTCTATACATTTGTCTATGGGTTTATGTTGTGGCACACTACCCGCCTTAACTTATCTGAACATATGCTGACTGTCAGGCTTCTGTAAATTTTAGACGTAGTTTTGTTTACAATTTCTGCGGCGATTTTGATACACCTAATCAATTTTTATCGCTCTCGACATAGTTGGCACAGAGAAAATACAGGTTGTATATTTGTTATTAGATCTTTGCATACCATTACCCTGTGTGGTCCTGTTGACCATTTAACTGTTTTGAGGCAATTCCATGGTATCTATACTTGACTCGTGATCCGCCAGATTCCTTTAAAATTTTTATTTTGCTAAATTTTGGTCCCCTGTGTAACTTCCTGTATATTTTTTGTTCAAATTTGGTATAATAGGTGGGGTTCTGTGGTGTCCTTATTAACGCTGTGGTGTTGATTTTAAACAAAAAATCACTAAATGCATATAATGAAATTTGGGGGTGTAAAAAAAGTGTAGCCGGTCCTGTATTTGTATGTTGACAACGGTAAAAGGGTCGGGGGAATATAACCAAAAATAAAATCATTGAAAACGCTACGTCATTTGCGTTTAACAAAAATTAATATTTTAATGCGTTTTTGAGGAATAACTTTTTAAAGGAATAGAATAAAGAAAAATGGCATTATTGAAAAATGTTCAAAAAAATTAGGGCTTTCGGACGATGTAACAAAAGTGGTATATAGGTGGGGAAAATATTTCTTAGCGTCGCGACGCCTAGCGTCGTATTTGCAAAGAGTCACTAAATGTACCAATCTATTCGTTTATACGCCCTATATAATATCTCAATATATTTGACCGTTTTCCACCAACAGAGGCTGGGCGTCCAAAAATGATCACCCGTACACTAAGAGTGATAGACCCCTCGGTGACAACGGATTATAGGAGGTTAATAATTATTAACCTAAGAGAAGAAGACTCCTCCGATTTTGAAGAGGATCTTGTTGACTTTAGAATATATATTTTTGTCATGAACGTTTTATGTTGTATGAGTAGGTATGTCTAATTGACCGCTTATACAATTTTAGCATAACAGCTAGATAAACGTTAGACTCCGTTGAGAACCATACCGTACTTTCACCGTTTTAGTAGACATAGGTGAATAGGCTGCGCGTCGCCGTGCGTCCAGCTAGGTTTGTCAGTCGTTGGCGGGGGGAGTAGTACACAGTAGTCCCGCACCGCTTATCAGTCGAGTTTTGCGAGCAAAAAACACGCCCCGCCCCCCGCCAACGACTGACGAACCTAGCCGAATACACGGCGGCGCGCCGCCCAGCCATGGCTATGTATACTAAAACGGTGAAAGTACGGTATAATAATATGTGAATAATATGCGCCGCTAAAAAGTTATTTAAGATAAAAATAGCCGTTTTCAAAATATTATTTGCTACGCTTTCTCCAAATTGCAAAAAAGAAACCAATGGCATTTTGTAAAAAGGGTTACATTCTGCAAAAGTTTTAAGTTATAGGCGCGCTAGATGTATTAAGCCTCGTTAAACAAAAAGTTCTGCATATATGATATTGAAGTTACGGGTGCTTATCCTAAATAGTTTGAAATATATTTTGCGAGAGTTTCGTTTATTTTAACCAGTTATTTAAATTTTCACAGACACTTAAAAATAATTCTTAATTTTGGTTTAAAGATTTGTAGTGTTTTCAATTTTGCAAGTTAATTACTGCATTTATATTAATTGGACAGACGCCATCTTGTAGCAATTTTAATTGCGGCTAAAATATATTCTTGCCATTTTTATCATAGCAAGTCATCTTGATCAGTTATTTAAGAAACTATAAAGAAAAATATTAATATTAATATTTCGTAAACGGTACCTATCTGTAATTTTTTAGCGGCGCACGGTTTTGGTAGGCATTCACATATAATGTTCTACACGTTATTCTGGACTGATCCCAACATTAATCCAGTTGTTATTACGAAAATGCACTTTCGATATGCCTACCTACTGGTCTTATTAAATAATCTCCTGGCCCTACGTCTATATTTCCTCGGTCGTGTCATTTGCATTTTATTACCCTATTGTTTCAATACGGTGATCCAGAAATAACAGCAAAACACTGGACAAATACAATGAGGGAGCTCTTGTGTTTTTGGCCCAGTGCAACAGCTTCCTGCATTTATAGTTAGGGCGTCGTGCGTTCAACTACAAACGAAAACTGTGTAGGTATTTTGAATACTTCTAGTGGCGGATCCCATTTAAGAGTTTGAAGTGGGATTGAGTAAGCGGAGGGGGTTGAATATGGATGTCACTTACGGTATTTTCACATGATGTCACCCTGTTCATTAAAACTGCAATACATTTTGTTATAGGATGCCACGACTGACGCTAATGCCACATCATCAATTGTATAAGACTAGCGAAGATATTGACGTGAAGCATAGCACGCCAGTGTCTCCCACTCCCTACAGCCCGAGCCCGACGAGTAGCCCTAGCACTGTTTTAATAGAAGCAGATTCAAGTAGAAGTGGCAGTCCGGCATCGCCCCTTTCACCTATATCGACATATTCCAGTGCATTTTCTTTGGTATGTCCCAAGGAATTACGAGGTAAGGTGTAAGTTATAATTCACATAACGTTCCTCTTTCACTACTCATCTGCCCCTCTTGGAGTGTGGAATATGTTTGAACGGAAGGGAGGAAATCCATTAGGGTCACCAGACCTGAGTGGAGCGCATGCGTCATAGGCAATGTGGGAGTCTCCTCTCTGGAGCATACCCACTATAATCTTTTTTCAACATTGAGAGGTTAAATCGTGCCTTCGTCTAGTCAACAGATATTTGGGGTGTTGAATTTTCAAAGACTCCTTTGTCTTGAGTTTTAGGAGAAAGTGAAGTGTGGAGTTTGCCTAAATGGAAGTTATTCGGTTTGGTCGATTTGCGGAAATTGGCCGCCATGACGTCATTGTAATGGCGCATAGTGCAACCGCATATATTTTGGGCCAGAATATTACGATTGAGGCTAATAGGCCTTATAGAAATGTTGTTTATTTAAGAGATACAGAGCGTTAAAGTTCATTTTTTGAAATAGAATTATGCGAGGGGGAAATCGCTGGGGATTTTTAGTGTACCTACACAGAGGAGGATTTTCAGGGGATACGCGGGGATATGTGAGGATATGCGGGGATATGCAAGGATATACGGGGATATACGAGGATATACGGGGATATACGAGGATATATGGGGATATACGCGAGGATTTGCGAGGATATGCAAGGATATACCTACGGGGATATACACGAGGATTTGCGAGGATTTTTGTTGAAATTGTGAAGTCATTCTGATCTGCGCACGCGCGGCAACAGTTTCGTTCCACCTAAAGCGCTAAACAATGCTAGATAAAAACAAGACCGAATGATTTGTATTTTATTTAACCTGTATTTTTTAAGTTTATGTTATGATTTATCAAATTTACGATATTGAGGATATCGGTGGTACATATTAGTAGTTGACACCTGCGCCGAACTTAAAACTAATCTGACCTGAATTATATGCGCCTGGCCTTCTGTTTTGTACTGTCCTTTATATACGGCAGGGCCGTAGATAAGGGGGGGGGGGGTGAGTGTTCAAACCCTTCCCATTGAGAAAAAAAAAAGAAGAGGAAACATATCATGGTGACGCAACATTACAATTTTCTACGCCTCAATTAAATTGTTTGTCCTTAAAATTTCTAAAAAATTTCGCATTCGGCGCATTTTAATAAGCGAACACCTCATTTTAATTCCTGCTTTTAAAAATCAATAATCATTATGAATACACAAGGAATAAATATCTATATATATATATTCTACATTTATGTCTATATATTCTACATTTGGCCCTTTGAGAGGGCATGTTAATTTATAGGATGTGGCAATAAATTTATAGGCACTAACTTATATTTTTACTTCCACATCACTCAAGAAATTCTCTCTCGTACGAAAGCGTAGAAGTGCCACCCGAATTTGTGTTTGAAAATTCCGACTTATATGTCAGAATTCTGACTTTTATCTCAGAATTCTGACTTATAACTCAAAATTCTGACTTATAACTCGGAATTCTGACTTATAACTCAGAATTCGGACTTTTATCTCAGAATTTTGACTTTTATCTCAGAATTCTGACTTATAACTCAGAATTCTGACTTATAACTAAGAATTCTGACTTTTATCTCAGAATTCTGACTTATAACTCAGAATTCTGACTTTTATCTCAGAATTCTGACTTATAACTCAGAATTCTGACTTTTATCTCAGAATTATGACTTATAACTCAGAATTCGACTTATAACTCAGAATTCTGACTTATAACTCAGAATTCTGACTTTTATCTCAGAATTCCGACTTATAACTCAGAATTCTGAGATATATGTTAGAAAAATGGAAATTTCAGATTTTCAGGGAAATCTTTCCGGTAGTAGGTATCGAATACTTACAAAAAGTCGATATTGGGTCGATATTGAATGAAAAATCGAAAAATTTAAATTTCCGATTTGCAGGGAAATGTTTCAGAAAGTATCGACTAATTTTAAAACATCGATATTGGGTCGACATCGAAAGAAATCGAAAATTGGAAATTTCCGATTGTTAGGGAAATATATTCGAATGCTTATAAAAAGTCGATATCAGTTCGATATCGAAAAAATGGAAATTTTCTGATTTTTCCGGCAGTATCGAATAATTTTAAAAAGTTGATATTAGGTCGATCTACAGAGTGTTCAACTTTAAAACTGTTCAAATCCGCAAAAATCTTCATTTTTGAAGATAATCGCCTGAATTTTTTTGTTTGAATGGCCTTCGAAGGCCGCTTCTTTTAATCTTTCTACCATTTTCAAAATGCAAATCCAGGGCCGGCTCTGATTTTTTTATATCCCCGATTTTCACGAAAACCACAGCGTTAATCAGAACACCCCAAAACCCCAATATACCAAATTTGATTAAAAAATATACAGGGAGTTTCCATTCTGCAGGGTGTCAAACTTGTGAAAAATAAGAATTTTAACGACATCTGCCAAGTCAAGTGTGCCATGGAATCCCCTCAAAACAGTGGAATGGGCAATAGGACCACTCAAGGTATTGGTGTGCAAAGTCCAATGCAAAATATACAGAGTGTTCTTATCTGTTCCATCTTAAAGTACTGAATTTTTGGAACTTTATACGGGTCAAAAATCGAGTATACCTATCAAAACCGCACTATAAACAAACTAAGTGTAAAAAATACAGAAGCCTGCCAATCAGTAAGTCCATATCAGTTAAGGTAGCTGGTAAGTCACAACAGGAAACGCACAGAAAATGTGTACCTTCTTACTTAGATAGTGACTTGTTGAGAAAGATCCAATAATTATTGACCCAATATCGACTTTTTGTGAGTATTCGATACTACCGGAAAGATTTTCCGTGAAAATCCAACATATGATTTTTTTCTATACTTATCAACCCATTAACCCGGGCGCACATTGAGAAGCAGACGACGCAGTTGACGCAGCGCAGCGCAGGGTAGTTTTTTTGTGTTACATGGAATTCAATCGAGGCGCGCAAATTGAGACGCAGTGCAGGGTAACGTAGAACTGCGTCACGTGAAGCCTGCCCGACGCAGTGTTTAGTACACAGTTTTCTGCGTTGCACGTGGAGCATGTTACTAAAAAAACAAATTAAATAAAAAATAGATTAAAAAGTTATGATAAAGTAATTTAGATTCGGAAAATTCTATTGATAAATTGGATTCGCCATAGCTCTTCCTTTTTTCCAAATATTTACTTCTATAAAAAGTTTTTCTTCTTTTTGGTACATCGTAAAGTAAAAGATCTTCAAATTCTTCATCTGATTCTGATTCGGAACTCAATAATAAACTCATGGTTATTGCCTGTTCATACGCCGCCATAATTACTATAATATTTTCAAACGTAGACGACAAAGGTGTAGGTATATAAAACTGTGCTTCAATGTGCGCTTTGGCTGTGCAACACGCGTAATTTTTCTGCACTGCGCCAGCCTGCGGCTCCTCACCTGCCCTGTGTTGACTGCGTCGTCTGCGTCTCAATGTGCGCCCGGCTTTATCGACTTTTTACAATAATTATTATTCGATACTGTCAGAAAGATTTCCCCGAAGATCCGAAATTGACACTTGTCGAATTTTTTTCGATATTGGCCCAATATCGACTTTTGCAACGTTCAAAAGTAGTGTTCGCGAATACCTAATACAAAATTGTTTTTATAGTGTTGAGGATTTTTTACCTTGATTTTTATTCTTGTGGTGTATTTCAAAACAGTTTTTGTGTATACTAATAGTGTTACAAAACCCTTTAAATATATTTTTTGTGTGACTTGCCATGTGGACTGACTGTCTGTATTTTGGTTAATAAAGCTCTACTCTACTCTACCGAATATATTTCCCTAACAATAGGAAATTTCCATTTTTCGATTTCTTTCGATGTCGGCCCAATATCAACTTTCTAAAATTAGTCCATACTTTCGGAAACTTTTCCCTGCAAATCGGAAATTTCCATTTTTCGATTTTTTTTTCAATATCGACCCAATATCGACATTTTGTAAGTATTCGATACCTACTACCAGATGGACTTCCCAGAAACTGAAATTTTCACTTTTATCTCAGAATTCCGAGTTATAAGTCAGAATTCTGAGTTATAAGTCAGAATTCTGAGTTATAATTCAGAATTCTGAGATAAAAGTCAGAATTCTGAGTTATAAGTCAGAATTCTGAGATAAAAGTCAGAATTCTGAGTTATAAGTCAGAATTCTGAGTTATAAGTCAGAATTCTGAGATAAAAGTCAGAATTCTGAGTTATAAGTGAGAATTCTGAGTTATAAGTCAGAATTCTGACATATAAGTCGGAATTCTCAAACACAAATTCGGGTGGCACTTCTACGCTTTCGTACTCTCGGGCTTTTATGTAAAATAAAAAAAAGAGTACCTAATTCTTACAGTTACTGCATAGTTAAATTATTATTATTATTATTATGATTCCACAGTTAACAAAGAAAAAACTACAATCAGTTGCCTAATATTTTTTGATAATATTAGGTTACTTAATTTTTTACAGTCCATTAAAAATGTTTGACCTTGAAAATTTGAAAATTTTCGCCTGCGGCGCAATTCTTAACAATGAAAAATGAACTTTGTTAACCAGCCCCCCCCCTGACAATAATTTCTGGTTGCGCCACTGAATTTGTGTACCCTCTCATATTACCTAACCTAACTTTTGATCACTCTGTATTTTTCTCTCACGCTGTATCGATCGTTTTACCAAAAGATCTAACCTAAGGGTACAGATGCGCATCCGATTTTTTAACGATAGATGGCATCTAATACAGGGGCGCTGGGTATACAGAATTCCACGGGAGGCAAAAAATATACAGACATTTTTTACGATTTTTTTTATAAAAACAAATAGGTAAATAAGTAAATAAGTACTGTAACAACTGTAACAGTTCACCCTGTATGCGTTACCTGGGAACGACGGGGAGATAGAGAAGATTACCTACCCGTTTAATTCGCGTCATATTTTCTTTAATTTTTATGTACTATGGAGAATTGAAAATAGAAAGTCCGCAACAATTCGTGTTTTCGCGAATCCGCTATTTACAAAAAGTACCTAATACGTTTGTAACGTAAATATTACATTGGCGCCCAACTTAGTGCCGAAAAGCGTTTGATTGCGGATTTTTTAGTGACAGTGACAGATTTTTTCGAACTTGCTTGGTGGAGAAAAGTAAAAAACGGGATTCTAGCGCGCTGCTGTTCAAGTAAATCTATTTCGTGCCCGGTTTGCCGATTTTAGGACAAATAGATTTTTCACTTCTTCGTGACGACGCGACGAGGGAACACCGGCGTGTGTCTACAAAGGCCTCAGCTACACCGTCGCCGTCATTCCAACGGGGCTTACGTATTATGTTTCGATCTATGTAATAAATAATAAAAAAATTTGACACAGGGAAAAAGAAGAATTTTATAAATATTATTATTATTATAAAAACTACGTATATTTCGGCCTCATTTCGGTTATCATCAGGTTATAAAAGTACATTCAACAATTTCATTTTTTGTTTAACTTTTAAATGTCAACCTAAAAGCAAAAAATACAGTTATATAACTTATGATAAAACAATTTCATTAAAATAGTTAAAATCCAGACCTCCAACAATTATTCCAAAAATAAAAAGTTAAAAGAAATACTTACATAGATGAAGGACAAACATTACTCGTATATAGTTAAAATCAGCGTAGTAATAAAAATGAGTAGTATTACATGGTTTGCCTTTATGCTAATGTTAACAACATTTATGTGTTAAATTTTAAACAGTAATAACATGTTGATTCTAATGAGTGTTGAGAAATGCGTTGATCGGTTCTACATTTGGTTTATTGTTTAGCCTTCACAAATAAACTTGTCAGATATCTACTGTCACTGACCACGAATATTCTTTCTGCTCCAAACCTCGCACTAAAATCGCTTTCTTCAACTTACTTCCAGGCCCAATTCCCAGGGCTTATATATACTTAAATGGGAGACTGGAGACTAATCTAGAATATTCCTGGCCAATGATAGATACACAAATCATTAAGTTCTAGCAAATTTCTATAAATACATGGAAGCTTTACAGGGAAAGCAAGGAAAACTAAAATAAAATGTGGCTCTGGGGGCCTGAGGCCAACAAAGATGTGACAGAAAATGCCTCTAAATTAATCATAAAAATTATAAAACTGTAAGTAGAATACCGAAACTTAAAATTTATCTGCCAAATCTTTGAGTAGATTAGAGAACAGTGCAAACATGTTCTTTGAAAGCTGATATAACAACTTTAGAGGCATTTTTCGTTACAATATTGTATCTAATATAATTAGTAAAAGTTGGTGACCCAAATATTAAATATTTTTTGGTTTAGTTTAGTTGGGATAAGGGTCAAAACGCTATAATAATAATAATAATAATAATAATAATAATAATTCTCACCCTCACAATACACCAAATTAGGAGTACCCCAGAAGCAAGTACATGCTTGTGCGGTAAAACACTATTACATCGCCAACGTTTCGATTAATGTATAATCTTCATCAGGGCTCTAAAATACAATACAATCAATATAAAATGAATATAAACTAAAAATAAGAATGTAAGAAAAAAGGTTTCTTGGCACATGTTATAAATTTATTAATAAAAAGAAGACTTACCAGAAATAAGATTGATAATTTTAAATTGTAAGTATATTAACGTTTTACTGCCCAGTTTTTACTGCCTAGTTTGTTTCTGTTACGTAAATATTTAGTAAACATTTTTTAATATTATATTTGTATATTCAAAGTCAGTGTCAAAAATATTAGGTATAGGTAAAGGTATAATTAATAACATGATGTTAAATGATAAATGGGCATTTATTTGTTAAGAATGTTGAAATAAGCCGCATTAAGATTTTCTATATCTACCCTTTGGTTGACACTATTATTTCGTTTTATTGTAATCATTTCTTGTAGTAGTCTTTTATTTAAATTGGTTTGAGTACCTAAAGCTTTAGTTTCATCAAAATTAAATGAATGGTTAAATTCACTGTCGTGAAATAATAGTGTCAACCAAAGGGTAGATATAGAAAATCTTAATGCGGCTTATTTCAACATTCTTAACAAATAAATGCCCATTTCTCATTTAACATCATGTTATTAATTATACCTTTACCTATACCTAATATTTTTGACACTGACTTTGAATATACAAATATAATATTAAAAAATTTTTACTAAATATTTACGTAACAGAAACAAACTAGGCAGTAAAACGTTAATATACATACAATTTAAAATTATCAATCTTATTTCTGGTAAGTCTTCTTTTTATTAATAAATTTATAACATGTGTCAAAAAACCTTTTTCTTACATTCTTATTTTTAGTTTATATTCATTTTATATTAGTGTGTATTGTATTTTAGAGCCCTGATGAAGATTATACATTAATCGAAACGTTGGCGAAGAAATAGTGTTTTAATAGCGTTTTGACCCTTATCCCAACTAAACTACACCAAAAAATATTGTATCTAATATATCACGGCAATTAATTAAACCTCGATATTATATGAGTACAAAGGGTTTCTATAAGGGCCGATCTTCTAGTGATATTTCATTTGTAAAACATTGCATAGACAACACCAACAGTTTACAACAACGTTGCATAGACAACACCAACAGTTTACAAGGTTAGTTATAGAGATATTTTATTCTGATTATGTTTTTTGCAGTTTTTAATTCACGAACAAGGGACACAGGAGGTAGGTGGAATATAAAGAATATATAACGAGTTTTGAGAATAGATCTGGAGAATTATCTGTCGTGATGGTGACTACGAGATGAGTTATTTTGGTTTTCCTAGTGTGTCGTGTTTTTGATTTACCTTATAACTCAAGATGTTAGTTATTAAATTGTCCGTTGCGTTGTTAAGTACCGTTATCGTTAAACGTCGCATAATCTCCAAAACGCCACAAATAATATTTAACATTTTATATCTTTGGAAATTCTAAAATGGACAAATCTCAATAAATTGGTTTCTTAAAAATGTTTGCCTTAGTTACTAAGTCTGTCTGACCGGGTTGTATATCATTGCCAAATCTATATAAAGTTATTTTCTTGAGAAGTGAGACCTAATTTCTAATTTGTGTTGCTGCTGCTGATGACTTTTGTCCAAGATATATAAAACCGTCTTTGCTTGTGCTGATCAATTAATTATTTTTGCGGCGGTGTGAAAAGTGCTGAAGTGCAAGTCTTCTTAGCAAACTAATTTCGCGAAACGCTTATATACCTACACGACGTTTAGGAAAATAGCCTTTTGGGAAAAAACTGATGGTGGAATTCTGCTTGTCGGATAAAATCAATATTATTTTTGGGACAAATAGCAGAATTTAAAATTTTTGCAAATATTGAGATGTGTAAGACCTAATGTCCAGTCTGTACTCAATCTGAGAAAAATTCTGTCACGTGATGAGACACGATTAACGCTTTTTTTGGCTTTCCTATATTTTGATACATACCCTGTAGGTATAGCAATATTTTTTTGACCCTTCTGGCGGTCCCAACTGCCATCTAGGCATAATATCATCAGAACCTGCCACCTCGCTTGCCGCCCTCTGCCATATAACGACTCTGCAACCCTCCTAGCGTGAGCGTGTAAGAAACTGACAAATACCTGCAGAATGTCAAGTCATATTATTGTGAAGATCGGATCTAGTAAAGGCGATGAAGTAATAATAAATAAGTTCATTGTTAATAATTGTCAAATGTTTAACTTGTCACATAATTATTATTTATCATTGTTAAAAATGAATCTTTAAATTGTATTCTGAAGTGTATAAACCTCGTTTATTTAGTTTTAATTCTCAAATTTTTCTAACGTTATATAGATTTCAATAAATTAATTACCTATACGTTTTCAGAAACAACTAGGTAGGAACAGATTTTGTGACACCAGAGCCATCTATTATCCGGCGTTGCCGACAGAACTTGCCGTCCCCTCTGGCGTATGTGTGGTTGAGTTGTTTACCAAAAATAAGAAGGAAAACGAAAAACGTGCAACGTGCAAAACGAATAGACACCATTAGATATAGCTGATAGCAATTTTCTCGTGTAATTTAAAAACTATGCAAATTATTGTGTGCGGAAACTCGCGAAAACTTCTCAAGTAAATGTAAGTGATTGTGATGTGAATACAACATTTTCTCAAAGTGATTCAAGTGCTAAAACAATTGCCATTTGAAGAATAAAGCCTGATAACCCCGATACTGCCGATAAAAGATAAGTGTTTCTTATTTCTTCAGGTTGAACATTGACAACATCGCTTACTTCAGATGTTTCCTTGGAATTAGGTGCGTCGAGTTACTCGGGAACTAAAGTTGAATTGTCACACGTTTTAAACTTGGCCAAAACAGTTATTCGCATTTTCCTTTTTAGTGAACCTCCCCCACTATGTGGATATTTTTTTACATCATGACTTATGACCCTGTACCTATAAAATCTACCTACCTACCCCTTACTTCCATTTTATGTAATTTTTTGTTTTAGGCATAACTGCAAATACAATAAATCCTCTGATATCTACCTTATACCCACCATACATTTGGCATCCGATTCCTGCACTATTTCTGCCGTGCAGTCCAACTTCTAGCTCCAAGTCCCCATCAATTTTGCTTCACCAAGATTGTACCTCGGAAAAAAATACTACAGGTACGAAAATATTCCTACAGTAAATAAGAATATTTATTATTATTTTAACACGGAGATATGTCTGAAACGGCATATTACTTTTTTGTGGTTCTAAATCTCCTAAATTAATAGTGATAAAATTTGCATTTGAACTGTCAACCTATACATACACGGATTGGTGTCCTAATTGGAAAAAAAAATTTAGTGTTGGCTTTCAATTTTCGGGGAAACTTTATTTCAAACGAAGACAAATAGTCATAAAACCAATTTATATACATTGAGCTTTTAGGCTTGTTAACCCTGGGTTGGCGAAAGCTTTCAATTTTAAAGTACTTTTGGCCCTTCCCTTGGTTACAATCTTTGAATAATGAATCACAGGAAGGAGTCAAAGCTCTATAGGTATTATCAAATACGTGAGACGGAAATCGCCCTGTGTATAGGAGCCATGTTTTGACACAATATTTTGATATCTGTCACGGTGACAGGTGGCAGTATGTGATACTTTTCGAGTTATTATGCTTAGGTGTGCGGCTTGTGGTTCTTTCCTGGCCGCCAAAACTAAATGTTTGATGATAATAATACATCAATAAGTAATTTTGTACTTTAAATTAACTTTTGAGGTCATGCACCAAAGTGGCATAGGCGTTTGTGTAAGAACCTGCTTCTTCATAATTGGAAATTGAAAATTAGAATTGCTATATTGTGATGGATTCCTAAATCTAAAGACATAAACGTGCCTTATAAATTTTTGCCTATATTGTAGATATTGATTTCACTAAATTGGGGATTTCTGCCTCGAGTAGTGCACGCCGCTTTAAAACATGCTCCTTCCTGGGATTCTTTATTCAAAGATTACAATCCTTAGATAATGGCGAATGTGCATTGACATAAATAATAATCAACCCAGTTTGAATATTTTGTAATCACTCAGTAGGACGCCTGGACCTGTGTAGATATACCGTATCAGATAAATCTCCCTGTTCTGCGGATAGCGCACCGCTTTTTTATTGAGATTTATTAAGTGGATGGAGGTATTACCAGCGTCCAGAGATTCTCTAGACTTTCGTATTACGCTCGGCAAGAAAGTATTCTGTCGACAAAAAATATTTTCTAAAACCTTAAATTATAGAAGGGAACTTGTCTAGCTACTCAAAGCTAATACCATTGAGTATATGAGTTTGAGCTTGAAGGGGAACTTGCTTAATGAAAGCTATGTTCTAAAAAGTTGAAAAGTTGCCTGTGTGTATATTTTCCGCCGATAAATTTCCAACGATGTGAGGTATCGACCTCAACCGGAGCTTTCGACGGCTCCGCTATAGTCCAGTTGGTTGGTGTAATAAAAGTGCATTTTCGTCACAATAGCTGGATTAATGTTGGAATCTGTTTACAATAATCTTTAAGTTTAAAATTAAAATAGCCGTTTCCCATGTGTTTTTCGCTACATTTTTTAAAATTAACTAATCAGGATGACTTTCTATGGTAAAAATGCCTGGAATGCAATTTGTTTCCAACGAAAATACCTACAAAATGGCGCTGGTGTGATTGTTATAAATGCAACAAAAAACTGCAGTTTTTACTGAAAAATTAAGTGTTATTTTTAAGTTTCTGTGAAAATTTATATTGAAAATTTATATTGATAATCGATTAAAATAAATGAGACTCATGTGAAATAAAATAACTTTCTGTTTTAACAAAACAATAAAAATACTAAAAATTGTAAAAAAACTCACAAATAAACTAAAAAACATAAAACAAAGTCACCACTAATGGCAGGTACCTATATACATAGCCATATCACGCCATATCACATTGAAACAGTCTCGAGGAAAAATATATTTTTTCTTTGTTCTGATTTATTTATAAATGTATTTAATAAAATGTCTAAATCAAGTTTTTTGCCGCCGGCCGAGGCTATGCCCATGGGGGACGTAGCCCCCCCCATGAAAATTAGCATGGGGGGCACGCGCCCCGGTGCCCCCCTGGAGTCGGCGCCCCTGGTAAGATTAGTGAGTGTAAATATATTTACGAGAGAAAGAGATATCCATTTTTCTTGTAAGCATTTACACTCACTAATCTTACATCCTTATTGTCATTGTATCTTGGGTTATGGAGATTTACACGCAGGTCGCTTTATCAGTACAAGCCCCAAATCCAGGGCAAACAGCTGTTATTTTTAGTGATTGTCCATTTTTTTTTGTAAAACCTATACTTTTTTACAATAACTAGGTACCTACCTACCCGGAACTCCAATATCAGATATGCAGAACTTTTTGTTTAAGGAGCTTTTTCACATGTCTCGCGCCTATAAGTAGTTTTTGTAGACTTTGCTGTAACATTGGATCATACAATACAATATATGCTTCACATACTACTGAGATTTTGCATAAATATATTGCAAGATGCTGGGAATCGACATTATTTCATAATTGGATTTCGTTAATTTTTGCAATTTTGGTGACGTTTTATACGGGTCAATAGTTTTTTACGTTTATATAAATAATTAGATTTGTTTCCGTATAACCATTAGTGCAAATTTAGGTTCGTTCCAACTGAACAAAAAACCGTACGATGTACGGTTGTTATAAGCGCTGTACGTAACTACGAGGACAGTTCACATCATGTTCCAACAGAATATTTGACCCTTTGGAAATCGTTTCTTGACTGTCAAAACAGTTCACGATTTGGAGTATAGGTAACCTATAAAATAATAATAATAATGTAAAAGAGAAGTTGGAGGTTTCACAAGTCATCTCAGATGATCAGAGATTTATAAACGTTTATTACCTATTTGCCATATTTGCATTTGCGAGTTGGGAAATTGATTTATTGCAAAACATAATTAAAAAAACTTTAATTTCCGATGTCTAATTAATTATTCATAAATGTGAAAAACTATGCACCCGTATAAAACGTCACCAAAATTGTAAAAATAAACGAAATCGAATTTGCAAAAAAGGTTCGATTTCCATCATCTTATATTATAAATATGTAGATATGCACATGCACAACCACAATAATATACGAAGCTATTGTATTGTATTTCAAAATTATAGGCACATGTGGATGTAGGTAAAAAACATCGATAAACAACAAATTTGTATACTATGTGACAAGTAAAAGCCTATATTTTGTAACCAAATTTTCTACATGTGTTTATGGTGCGTTAAAAGTAACAATTGAATTGAATGTTTATTTTAAATATCCCATCCTACATAGTCAAAATTTAGTAATCTGTTACCCCTCCGTGATATATGGAGTCCTTAGGAATGTCGTCCCAAGCAACTTGTAGGGCATCATGCAGCTGTTTTAAATTCATTGGAGGGTTACGAAGCATTCCCACCCTTCGACCCATCATATCCCAGATATTATGTTCGATGGGCGAAAGGTCGAGCAAACGTGCGGATAATGGGAGAATATTGATATGGGCCTCTTGCAGACACTACTATAGCCGCTTCAATATGAAGTAGGGCATTGTCTTGTTGGAACGTGACATTGTTTAGCTCTTAAATGTACGGTATAGCAAACCGTTCTAGAACTTCATCAATGTAGCTTTGGGTATTCAAATGGCCTTGGAAGAATACTAGAGAATTTCTACTTCCTCGGCTGATTCCACCCCAAATAATCAACCTATCTCTCTCAAAAAAACCAATCTGGATGTACTATGTCGATCCCTAAGGGCAAGCAATCTCAATCTCCTCTCTTCTTGAACTGTCGTTACTCTAGGTCGCCCAGAGTCTCTTCTGCGATGTTGTCTACCATCTTCTGACCAGCTTCTCCAACAACGAATAGTTGTTGCAACAGTTTTTTTGTATCCGTCTATAGCAATTTCGCGAAAGCCAATTCCTGCCTCACGTAGCCTATCTACATATGTCCCCTTTCAAAATCACTTAATTCACAATAATTCGGCTGTCTTCGAACTCGTGGAATTTTACCAGTTTAGGTTACAACAACTGTTAAAACTGTTTTAATCGAATAATGACAACAATGCGATCGAAAATAGAGAATAAAATCAAACAATGTTTTTTGCACGTTTTTGTTTTTGTCGCATATTATACAGTGTGTCCCCAGATGAGGTACCGCACTCTTGTAAAGTTCCTTATATTTCATTTGTCAAAGTCATTCTCGATAAAGAATTTTGGTTGTTCTTAAAATAAGGTTGGCATGGAAAAAGTTAATATTACTTATACTGAGTGGCCAGAAAATTGAAAAAAAGTTAATTAACATAAAAGTAAATTACCTCCATTTGTAGAGATAGTGAAAAAATTTATAAAGAAAACTTGTTCAGCGTGGTAAGTTACTTAAGTGTACAAAATTTCAAAGAGTTAGGCCTACTTTGATTTTTTGATGTTTTTCTTTGATTAAACGGTTTTCTGTAAATAGTATGACAAAACTGTATTAACAAAAGTTACCCAGAATGGAAAACTGCGCCTGATGACAAAATTTAACAATTCTAGGCCTTTACTTTGTATTTTGGAAAATATTGGAAGAAAATCAAAGTAGGCCAGGATTGTCAAAATTTTTTCGTCGTACATAGTTTAATACTCCGAGGAACTTTTGTTAATAGAGTTTTGTCATACTACTTACAGAAAATCATTTAATCGAAGAAAAACAAAAAAAATCAAAAATCAAAGTAGGCGTTACACTTTGAAATTTTGTACACGTAAGTAACTTAACACGATGAACAAATTTTCTTTATAACTTTTTTCAGTATCTTTACAAACAGAGGCAGTTGACTCCTATGTTAATTAAGGCTTTTTCAATTTCTGGTCACCCAGTACAAGTAATGTTAACTTTTTCCATGCCAATCTTATTTTAAGAACAAGCAAAACTTTTTATCAAGAAAGACTTTTTCTCGAAAATCAAATATAAGAAACTTTACAAGAGTGCGGTACCCCATCTGGGGACACACTGCATTTATACGATATTGAATTTCCGGGTACTTATTGTAAATAGTTTTAAGTATAATTTGCACGAGTTTCGTTTAGTTGGATCAATAATTTAAATTTTCATTGCAACTTAAAATAACACTTAATTTTTCGGTAAAAACTGCAGTTTTTCGATTTTCCAAGTTAATTGTTGCATTTATAAGAATCAGACTGGCACCATTTTGTAGCGGTTTTTATGACGAACAAATTGCATTCCGGTATAGACAAAGCTACATATATTATACTGTCAGAACCATTGTTGAAATTTCCGCATGCTACACCAAATATTTTGCATAAAATTTGATATAAAAACTACAACATTACAATTTATCTGTTCAGGATTTTTGCGGACGGGTTCAACAATGCTTTTGACTATCTATGGCTCCTTTAATCTATGATTCCAGGCATTTTTACCATAGGAAGCCATCCTAAGGTCATATATTATTATATGGGGAAGTTTTTAGGAAAACCGATATTTTTTTCTTAGAACTTTTTTAGCCGAGACAGATTTGGTATGTATTAACATATTATGTTGTTCTGCGCATTATTGTGAACAGATTCAGTGGCGAAGCCTCCATATATCCACTGTTACTACTGGCAACACCTAATTCCAATCTCCAACACCTATAAAAAAATCATTACGATTTTCAAAACCTAACATAATTCATATTTTTGAACAAACGATCCAAATGAAATTAACAAATTATATTTACCGTCAACAAATTCAAAAGTGGTTACGCCCTCGCTCGACTCATGCCTGCGTATTGCAACGTTGCAATTTTTCCTCTCACTTAAAATTAATCCCAATTCATTTGAATGTTAACAATCTCATTACTAGTTACATTGCCTTTACAGCTGTTATGACCAAAATGCACAAAACTTGTACTTTTGGACCACCGCCGCGTGGCCTATAATGACATTCGATGGCGGTCAAATTGTGGGAAAGTAGGGCAATATATGTGTGTTATGAGTAAAGGGCGGAATATATGCATTTAATTTCAATCGAAATATGCGCATATATATGCATCATTTTTATTTAAAATATGCAATAATATGCATTTATTTGGCCAAATATGCAATAATATGCATTTATTTTACATGTACAAATACCTTAAAAAACACCAAAACTGATTTTAGAGAAAAGGTTTTTTAAGAAAAATTTAAGGAAAACAAATACATAAAATACCTCGTAAAATACCTATATTAAAGCAGAATTATAAAAACATTTTAATTTGAATTTTTTTTCCAATAAAAGTATTTGCCTTCTGTCGGTAAAAATATGTTTATATATTGAAAAGCTTCTCTCAACATCTGCCGATGTAATAGGACAATGTTTTAATTTGGGTAGTAAGGTATAAGGCCAAGGTGCAACTTGGACGATGATTTACCATCAAAAATACTCTTTACTGCCATTAAATATTTAAACACTTCATTCTTTTCTACAGCAACTAATTATTTTCTAACTTTAATACCTACATCACCGGGAACCTCTACATTTAGCGGAAAATGTTTGAACAAAATCAATCGATTCGCTTAAACCTAAATTACTACTTTCTAATGAAAGAATTATATCTCTAATCCACATTTTTCAGGATTTCTTGACTTTGCACTACACACTGATGCGAGTTGTCTCTGGGCTCTCATAATATTGGTTATATCTTATATCTATAAATAAATATAGGAAAAACATGCAAATATGCACAAAAATATAGTTTTTCCAGAAATATGCAGTGTTTTGCGAAATTGAATAAAATGTGCAAAAAATGCATATATATGCAATTTGCATATATTCCGCCCTTTAGTTATGAGCAAATTTCGAACGTGTACTACAAATAGTTTTTACAAAATTTATCAATATGTAAAAAAGTGAGGTACAACTTGCCCCGGTTTCCCCTAAAGAAATATTTCTGAAATATCTTATTTTCATTCTCATTTCATTTCTTTGGGTCTCGAAGATGAAGTCGGCATTGAAATGCTGAGGTAATTTGGTGGGACATTGTCAAAAGTTTTTTCCGTTTCAGACGAAGATGCTCCTCTGAATCTGTCCTTAAAAGGCAGGTCAAGAACGCACAGTATTTGGTCGCCGGGAAGTTTGTGTGAACAAGAAATGAAAAATGTGGAAGTAAAACCCGATTCTAGTATAGCCGGCACGATAATTAGTCATATAAAAACAATTGACAGCCGGTGGAAATGGGACAACGAAAGAGACCTTCACAACAAAGTGCCCACGATCGGTCCTTCTGGGGAAAAGCAATTTACGGTGAGTGGACAAATTTTAATTACCGATTTCTTGGACGCCCCATTCGGTTTATAGGCACTCTTGTTTCTGTAGGTACCTGCGGTAGCTTTGGATTTAGATAGTAGTATTGTACAGTTAACTCCAAATAATATTCTCAAGAGAAATTGCCAGTTATTAATTCAATTTATACAATGAGGTTCTGGATATCTTACTTATTATTAGGATCGGGTGCAGTGGACTCGATTCTTTGAGGAAATTAAATTCTTCCTTATAATTATTTTCTTTTCCTTATAAACAATAGTACTATGCAAATAATAAAGTCGCTTTCCATATCTCCTGCCAAAAATCCAATGTAATCGAAGAGAATAAAATTGTCTTGATGCTACTAATGGTAAAGGTTCAATAAAACTAGTGGTGTGCCTATTATTGATAATACATTTCGTTAATTTTACGAATTATAATCCAAAATGTGAATATACCACGAGCAGGAGTGGTAGATATTTTATTAGCATTGGGATTATAACGAGTTGTATTTTGGGAGAGAATCTAACAACGGCAAATATTTTACTTATTCAGTGTGTATTAGCTAGGTAGCCATAATTTAACAACCAAACTTCCTAGGAATAAATTAACTACAAAAATTAAAAATATTTAGTTATTAGTCGCATTATTCAGATGGCACTTGTTGCTCGGAATTCAAACTTCAAACTTTGTATCCAACAACCCTCGATTGTCTCCCGTATTTGTACCACGCGTCCTCGGTGCCTAGAACATATTCGAGAAGCATTGAAAGTACTCGAATCTTCCAGACAAGCGATCGCACAGCAGAACTTTTCCAGAACATGCTCTAGCTCTCAACTTCTCTACTCTCCGCAAGATGTCGCAACTATACCTTTAAGCATAGGTACAGGGTGTCGCACACTCGACGCCCCAGGGGCTATTATAGGCAAACAAAAACACCCAGAACAAATTTGACATTTGGTGCTTTTGGGCCAAAAAGTTATTTTTTGGGAATTTGGGAAATATACTTTATGACGTTATCAAATATATTTTTTCCAGGACCATACCTGTTTCTCTTTATATTTGGAAAGAGCACGTTGTTCTGATAAACTTTCGGAAATATATTTTTTATATCTTGTTGCATTAAAAAGTTATATGCGTATTATTTGTAAAAATGTGAAAAAGATGCCATAGTACTTTTTTATGGAAATCGAGTTAGCCATGACTTATGAAGGTATATTTTTAGCAGAAACAATTGACAGATGCTCGGACAGATGTATTGTGGCAAAAGTATTAAAATTTTATTATTAGTTATAAAAATATAACTGTATATGAACGCCTTTTAAGAAAAACTGTCTTTGGTGATATTTTTCTATTAAATCATCAATATTCCGGCATGGAATTTTGTATACAAAGTTTTTCAGGAATTTTCATAAATAGAAACCTAATAGAGTTAAGTCTGGCGACTTTTCATTTTATGTGGCTATTTATTCCAATCTATTTGTTTCCAAACTCATTACTTAGAAATTCTTTTACAATGTTGGCTTTGTGTGGTGGAGCTCCGTCGTGTTGAAACCACATGGTTCTTCTTAAATGCAATGGCACATTTTCCATGAGAACTGGCAACTGTTACTGCAAAAATTAGAGATTATATTCGTGTAATACAAAGTATATATCCTGAATCAAATTAGCCTTGATTTGATCGAGTATCCATGGAAAACAATTGACAGTTGATAATTTATTATTCTGACCTGTCACAATTGAAATACCTTATCTTGACATTTAGTAGTTGTATCCAGTCATTGAACGTATCATAAAACTTCAATAGTGGTAACACACAACGAAATAGTTTATATGTACCTAATAATTAGTCTATGGAGAAGCTGAAAAAATTGCTAGAAGAGCCGTTAGAATTTATAGGGAGAAATATCCTGAACACGTTCTTGATCACAAAATGTTTAGGTATTCGATTAGAAAAAACTTCTGCTCGCAAGGGCAAATCAATTATTAGAAGAATAGTTCGCAACAAACAACAGTCCAAGTGATACAATATTTTGAAGATTACTCGAGAAACTCAATTAGACAAGCTAGTAGAGAATTATAAATTTGAAGAAGTCGTCCATACAACGAATTATGAAAGAAAACAAACATCATGACTTTAAATTACATTATCTAGAAGATTTGGGAGAGGCAAATAAAGAAAAGAGGCTTGATTATACTTGACCGAGGTTGTTGACAACCTTTTTTTCAAATATCCTCATCCTCATATTGTCAATCCAATTCGGAATCAGGGACACTTCGGCATTAATGTATGGTGTGGCATAATTATTAGTCATCATTTAGTTGGGCCATATGTTTACGAAGGAGTTTTAACTGAAATAGCATACCTCCAATTTTTGCAACAACATCTGCCAGTTCTCATGGAAAATGTGCCATTGTTAAGAATAACCATATGGTTTCAACACGACGGAGCTCCAGCACACCAGTCCAACATTGTAAAAGAATTTCTAAATAATGAGTTTCGAAACAAATGGATTAGAATAAATGGTCCCGCCAGGAAAGTCGCCAGATTTAACACCATTAGATTTCCATTTATGGGGATTTCTGAAATACGCCGCGCCGTCTAGACTTAATGTTAATTAAAAGAAGGTAGTCACATTGAAAATTATTTACCTATAAGTAAGAACCTACCTAACATTTCTTTTATATTGTTGGCTTTTGTTTTTCGCTAAAATTGCTAGGTTTTTAAAAATATAATACATAATAAGGGTTTATAATAACAGTTTTTCTTAAAAAGGCGTTCATACAGTTATACAGGGTGTTTGAAAAATAGACGGAGATATATTAGAGGGTGATTCCTTGTTAAAAAATATGAAAAAAAGTTTCTCTAAATATGGGTCCGGAAATGCAGAGTTTTCAAGATACAGGATGTTAAATTTAAAAAAATCTTAAAAAATATCGATTCTGTTGAAATTTGGTAATGTTATTTGTTGTATTAAGAGGCTAATTTAGCCCTAATATGTAGATGAAAATTATTAAGTCCAGTGGCGTCCCGGGGGCACCTTAGCGAATATTATTGGAAAAAAATATACGCCACTGCCTTGAAAACTCTGCATTTCCGGACCCATATTTATAGAAACTTTTTTTCATATTTTTGAACAAGGAATCACCCTCTAAAATATCTCCGTCTATTTTTCGAACACTCTGTATTTTTGTAACTAATAATAAAATTTTAATACTTTTTCCATAATACCTACATCTGTTCAAGCAATCTGTCGATAATTGTTTCTGTCAAAAATATACCTTCATAAGTCATGGCTAGCTTGATTTTTATTAAAAAAATTCCATGGCATCTATTTCATATGTTTACAAGTTATACGCATATAACTTTTTAATGAAACAATATATCAAAAAAATTATCTACAAAACTTTATCAGAAAGACGTGCTCTTTCCAAATATAAAGAGAAACGGGTATGGTCCTGGGGAAAATATATTTTATGACGTCTTAACCTATATTTATCCTACAAGAAACCCACAAGTCAAATTTTTACTGGTTGTTTTTGTTTGCCTATAATAACCCTGGGGCGTCGAGTTTGGGACACCCTGTACGTAACTAACGCAGCACGCTCTTCGGCTATCTCCGCCTCAATGAATGTCCTTGAGACTTGCACGTAAGTACCAACCGAAATAGGTTATAAATATGACAAATTTTTGTTTAAAAATTATCAAATTTATATCCAAATTTGACATATTAGCCAATTTTTAGACAAAAATGTGTCATATTTATAACCTATAAAGTAAACTAAAATACTTAAAATCATAACCTAATTAGACATATTTAGACATTTTGCAAACAAATATCCAAAAACAAATGAAAATTAACTAATTTTTATCAAGTCTTCCATAATATAAATACGTTGTTTATAAAAGTTGGAAATTATATTTTTAGATATCTACACTCAGGTGCAAAAAAAAAACCGGATATTTTTATATCTCTATGAATGGGCATCAATGCTAACCCAACCAGCGGCGTAGTTTTTTTTTCTGAGGCGGGTAAAGCAAAACAACAAAATATTTTTAAAAATTTTATTAAAAAAGAGTACGACAAACAATAACTTACCTAATCCTAATATAACGAAAAAAACAAACAAAAAATAATAAAGTATCTAAACTTTAGTTTATTCTATCTTTGGTTGCTATTTAAGTACTTATACATAATGTCTTTAAAAAAATAGTCTAAACTAATTAAAATAAAACTTTATTGGAAGACGTAAAGATCTTAAAGTTTTTATAACAAACAACAAAAATATGTTAATATATTTATATTATGTTATCAGTTTATAATATTTTTTTTGAGCAAGATAAAGTTTATATACAAAGTCAAGTAAAAGTTATGCTCAATATCTAAACAAGGTATTCGCAGGACATAGGAACTTATTATATAAAACCACTTCTATTTCTAAACCTAATCTAAATAAATTAAAATTATTTTTCTTGGGAGCATTTAAGGTTCTTAAATTAAGAAACTACCTAATTACTTCAGTCTAGATTCCTTCTACGTAGACTAGCGAACCTATACGGGTGTCCCGTTAATAATGGTCCATAGAGCAACTGCACATATTTTGGGGCCAAAATGTGACGATTGAGGCTAATATGCCTTATAGAAATGTTGTTGTTTGAAGTTCATTTTTTGAAATTGAATTATGGCTACATCTCCCAAAATAATGAAGCTGCTGTACTGAAATTTGGCACTGCTGTGTTTTGGGGGATGGAAAATAAGCTAAAAATATCAATTTTGCTGTATCTCACAGAGGGCGCCACTTGCGCTGTTTTTGGATCGTGTTTTTACTCCTAACTTTTTTGAGGTTATCTTTTTGATGTTTCAGGTCCATCATTTTAAGGCATCTTTTCATTCTACAACAAAAAGGTATCTTGCTTCATAACGATAAAATCAACCGTTTGCGTTGAAATTGGCAAAATGTGCCCCGAAACACCTGTAGACTCCAACATTCGAAAAATAAAATTTTTACCTGCTACTTTCAAATGTTACAGATTCACTACCATTTAAAGTGAGAAAAAAATTGCTATGAACAATGTACCAAAAATGTTTTGTTTTCAAAATGGAACGAATTGAAACTTGGCACTCCTATTCAAATTATTTCAAGAAAACGAATGGTTTTTCGACCAATGCCCATCTGGCATTTTTTTCTTCATTTTGAATGTACAGTCGATTTGTAACATTTGAAAGCGGTAGGTGAAAATTTTATGTTTCGAATATTGAAGTCAACAGTTGTTTTGGGGCACGTTTTGGCAATTTCAAGGCAAACCGTTGATTTGATCGTTATAAAACAAGAGTACCTTTTTCTTGCAGAATGAAAAGATGCCTAAAAATCATGGACCTGCAACATCAAAAAGATAACCTCAAAAAAGTTAGGAGTAAAAACACGATCCCAAAACAGCGCAAGTGGCGCCCTCTGTGAGATACAGCAAAATTGATATTTTTAGCTTATTTTCCATCCCCCAAAACACAGCAGTGCCAAATTTCAGTTCAGCAGCTTCATTATTTTGGGAGATGTAGCCATAATTCAATTTCAAAAAATGAACTTCAACGCCCTGTATCTCTTAAACAAAGAACATTTCTATAAGGCACATTAGCCTCAATCGTCATATTTTGGCCCCAAATATGTGCAGTGCTCTATGGACCATTATTAACGGGACACCCTGTATATTTAACACAGAGTCCGGAGATATTTTTATATCTCTATGAATGATGATGATTGGTTAATATTTTAAATAGCTATTTATGTACCAAGGGATTGAAGTGACACTTTTTGTAACTTTTGTGGAATTTAGTTGCCGAGGCCTCTGGCCGAGGCAAATAAACCACTTCAGTGCCGAGGCACAGGCACGGCCCTTGAAATCGTTCCAATACGTGCGGTCGTGCTTAGTAGAAACATTTATGCGGCCGCTCGTGTACCTACATATTATATATATTTTTTGAAATCGAAAAAAAAGTTTTATTATGCAAAAAAGTAATCATAAGGGATCACCCGTCCATGAACCGACTACGCGCAGCGTTGCTTGACTCTGACGATTGCTCTACTTAGGTCAAGTATGACGAGACAGGGCACCTACCAACAGAAAATCCAAACTGCTGCCTGTTGTGTAGCCTCCATGTAAAATAGATTCATATTCAAACCTACTCAAATATTTCTACTGAAAGATTGCCCTGCTATATACAGGGTGTCTACTTTTAAGTGTATACAAATCGATAAAAAAATGTATTTTGTGAGGTATTTTCAAAAGGCCTTCAAAAACTGCTTCTTTTGACCTTCCTGCCATTTTCAAAATGCAAATCCAGGGCCGGCTGCGATTTTTTTTACCCCCGATTTTCGCGAAAACCTTTTAGCGATTTTTTTATTTAAAATCTGACCCCACAGCGTTAATCAGAACACCTCAAAACCCCTATATACCAAATTTGAATAAAAAATATACAGGGAGTTCCATTATGCAGGGTGTCAAATTTGAGCAAAATAGGAATTTTAAAGGCATCTGCCAAGTCAAGTGTGCCATGGAATCCCCTCAAAACAGTTGAATGGTCAACAGGACCACTCAAGTTGTTGGTGTTCAAAGGTCCAATACGAAATATACAGAGTGTTCTTATCTGTGCCATCTCAAATTACTGAAGTTTTTGTAACTTTATACGGGTCAAAAATCGAGTAGGTATATCAAAACCGCTCCACATACTATAAACGAACTAAATCTAAAAAATACAGAAGCTTGCCAGTCAGTAAGTCCATATCAGTTAAGGTGACTGGTGTGTCACAACAGGAAACGCACAGAAAATGTATCATCTTAGACAGTGACTTTGTTGAGAAAGGCCCAATAATTTAAATTGTTTTTATTTGTTGGTTGGCATTTTGTAAAGAAATAAATTACTTTTGTGTTTATTAATATATTTTTTCAATGATTCCAGAGCACTCCTGATCAGTATAAAGTTTAATAAAAATTCAGAATTTTGAGATGGCTCAGAGAAAAATACCCTGTATATTTTTGTAGTAAATCTTTTCACACCAACATTTTGAGTGGTCCTGTTGACCACGCAACTGTTTTGAAGGGATTCCATGGCACACTTGGCTCGCCAGATGTCTTTAAAATTCCTATTTTGCTCAACTTTAACACGGTGTAGAACCGAACACCCTCTACACTTTTTGTTCAAATTTAGTATATGGGGGTTTTGGGGTGTCCTGATTAACGCTGCTGTGTCAGATTTTAAATAAAAAAATCGCTAAATGGTTTTTGTGAAAATCGGGGTATAAAAAATCGTAGCCGTCCCTGGATTTGCATTTTGACAAAAGTAAAATCGTCAAAAGAAACGTTTTTTGAAGACTTTTCGAACAAAAAAAGGTTTTTGAAAATATCTCACAAAATACATTTTTTATCGATTTGTATAGGTACACTTAAAAGTAGACACCCTGTAGGTAACAATTTCGCAATGTGTACGAAAAGTTAACTGTGCCTTTAGTGGCCGGATTTTGAATATTTGGTCACATTTGACGGCTCTGCATCTGACGTTTGATGTTTACATTTCGCCAAGGCCTACTTATTGAAAAAATCGTACAATAATGGCCTACTTCAGTGCCGATTTCTGAGCTTTTAATGAAGATTTTGGGACACTTCACTGCCGATTCCAAGAAAATTATATTATTTCATTGGTTCATATTGGCAATCGTTGAATTCTCTGTAAAATATCCGGTGTAATGTGGAATGATAAGTTTGATTTTGATTTGACTAGGTTCGAATATGAAATTTGAGATAGTATTAACGTTCTAGAGTTGTTTCTATCTTTTGAAAAGTTTCATATTTTCTCTAGAGTAATATGAAAATATTTTAGGAGCCATTTTATTGATAAAATTTCGGGAGTACAATTCATTTTTCTAGATGAATACACAAGTGAAATAACAAATCAGCACAATCACAAACACACAAAACATGTTTTTGTCAGATTCCTCCTTTGTATTGTCTCAATCGCAACAGTTCTCTGGTTTTATCGTTTGTACAAGTTTTTATTTATTTATTTTATTTATTTATTTTATTTATTTATTTTATTTATTTATTTTATTTATTTATTTATATTACATCCAACAGTCCGAGGACCAATTACAGGATGAAGAAACAACACTAGAGAATCTTAGAAATTAAATTCACTATGCTAAAGAAAACATACTGACATTCACAATAAAATATTCCACAAATTTAAGGAAAGTAAGATAAAAATTTATATAACTTATTGAACCTATACAGGTATGTACTACCTATGTACGTTTACCGACTTACATAACTGATTGTAGTTGTCACACATACAGTATATAGGTGAGAATTTGAGAACATTTGTCCTTGGTGTCGGTAAATAAAACACATCATTGGTGCGTACTTGAGATCTCGGTATATGAAATTGGAGTTGAGATAGAAGCTCACTGCAATCAATCCGATTATTCAAAATGCTTTCTAGAAATTTGGTACTGTTATCAATTTGCCTATCTCTCAAGCTATGGGCTGAAAATAATCCTAGAAGAATGTGATTTGGAAAACCGATGCAAGGATAAAAGTGATACGTTTTATAGTGAAGGTAATTCAGAAAATGTCTCTGGACTTGCTCAATTTTATTTATGTGCACATGGTAGCATGGTTGCCATACCACAGAAGCATATTCAAGCTTCGATCGGACCAAGGTTTCAAAGAGTAACTTGACCACTGCTAGTATCAGTGAAAGAGCGGCATGTACGAATAACAAAACCTAACTTTTTGTTTGCTGCAGCAACGGTTCTATAAACATGATTGTTGAAGGTGAGCTTAGAAAAGAAATAGACGCCAAGGTCTTTGATCTCAGCTGTTCTGGGCAGCTGTTGTCCATTGATGATGTAATGAAACTCAGTTGTGGTCGTCTTACTTGTAAAGGACATGACACTACATTTTGAGATGTTCGAGGTGGTTATCAGTGCACCAGTTATAGAACTAAATTAGGTTTTGTTGTAGAATATGGCAATCGTTCGGGTTTGTAGTTCTATGGAGCAGTTTTGCATCATCAGCGTATAACAAATGATAAATATTTAAGTCTCTTCCTATATCGTTAACGAAAACGTTGAATAGGAGTGGGCCTAGCCCAGATCCCTGGGGCACTCCCGACGTGGATGTGAAGGTCTTTGACTCAAAGCCACTGTCGTAAACATATTGTGTACGATTTGATAGATGTGATCGAAAAAAAGCAATGAGGTGTGGCACAAAACCGAAGTTTGAGAGCTTCTTAAGAAGAATGGAATGATCCAGGCGATCAAATGCTTTAGAGAAATCCGTGTAAATTATGTCTACTTGAGAGTGAGCATCGATCGCTTCTGCAATAAACTGAGTAGCACAGACAAGGTTAGTCGTTGTCGATCGTCCTTTCATAAAGCCATGCTGTTGTGTTGTGATACTATTGCGTATTTGTGGGTAGATGCAGTCATGAAGAATAATTTCAAATGCTTTACTGAAGTTACAAATTATAGTGATCGGTCGGTATGAGTTCACATCACCCTTTTCGCCTTTGTTTTTGAAAACTGACGAAAACGTCTCCAACTATCCGGAAAACTACTATACTTTAGGCATTTGTTAAAAATAATGCATAACGGTTTCATTAGGAACACGGCACAGTCCCTTAGAAGGAAAGAAGGAATACCATCGGGGCCAGCGGTGAGTTTGCCCTTAAAGCGCCTCAAAGTCTCTGCTACCTGTGATTCAGAAAATCTTTAAAACATCTATTGGTGTATTATACTCTGAATTATCGCATTTGAGAAGATTGGGGACACCGCCAGTAGTCCTGTTCCTGTTTACATAGGACCAAAAACTGTTTGGGTTCTCTCGTAACTCTAGCTCAATTTTGGCGGCATAGGCTTTATGGGCACGCTCAGATTCTGCTTTTATTTCAGCACGAAGCTTTTTGAAATCGTCAAGGTGCGAGGGAATACATGTTCGCTTAAATGCACGGTGTGCTATCTCTTTTTGCCGAATTTTCCTAATTATGCCGCTATTGAACCAAGCAGGAAACGATCTTCTGTTTTTGGCGGGACTAAATTTAGGCACACATATTTTAAATATGCTCTCTAAAGTCATCAACGTTTGCGAATGTGTCAAGAAAATCCCAGTTTGTTTGGCACAGTTGGTCATAAAGTAGATGGAAATTTGCCTTACGAAAGTTGTAGTATTTATCTTTGTTGTGGTTGACTTTATTAGAGATAATATTATCAGAAGCGGTTAGGGTTATACAGAGACTGGGATGATGTGAGTCCTCTTTTAAAAGGACATCCCGAGCTTTATTGACATTGCAGGTTGTATTGCTTAGGACTAGATCTAGTAAACGATTGAGGAAGTTCATTACAAAGTTGTATTGACACAAGTCTGTATAATTGATGAAATTACTCAAAACCGACACACTCGGCGATACTTGATTCTGAAGTACGTATGCACTGTAGCTGGGAATGTTAAAATCTCCCGCAACTAGTACATTTCCGTTTTCAACAAACTCATTTGTTAACATGCCAAATACTTGTAGGAAATGCTCATATTCGTGAAGAGGAATATCAGGAGGTATGTACACCACAAAGACAAAAGTTGGCCTGCACCCAAAGAGCACCTTTACAATGACTATATCTATAAGTTTGCTTACGTTGCTAAATAAGGCATGATCGACATGAACCCGACAGCAGCTATACTCGCTGAGAACAGCGTCCAACACCCCACCCCCACGACTTCTCCCCGTACTCTCAAAACCTCTATCCTTCCTAAAGACAGTGTAGTTTGAGCCGAAGAGCTCTGCGTTCGCAATATCGGGATCAAGAAATGTTTCGCTTAGGCAGATACAGACATAGGACGTTGTGTCTACGGAGTTACGAAGCTTAATAGTTTTAGAGCGTAGACCTCTTACGTTTTGATAATATATGCTGAAATAATCAGCTTTACTCGACTTAGGAGGGACTGCCGTTGATTGCTATTTAAGGCTTAGAAGGTCAGATCGAAGCTTTTCATTTGCCTCAGCATACGAGGTGCATAGATTGATATCCCAAGCAGCATGACTCGCGGAGACATTGCGTTTTTCCGACACGCCCAATTTATGACAGTTGATGCACTTAAGGGATACTGACTTACAATTCTTAACTTCATGGTTTTCCGCACACCTAGGACAGATGATCTGATTTTTACAAAACTTTGATGTATGGTGATAACCATTACAAGTAAAACAACGACTAACCTGCAATGCATCAAAAACTGTACATGAGTCATATCCAACGAAAACGTTGCCAGCTCTTAAGACTTTGTCATAAGAGAATCTATCTAGTTGTAAAGTTGCCTGGAATACGTCGGGGTTTTTCTTTGTTGAATCAATCTTGATCACTTTACACTCCGATGGTGATGATATGAGGTTGCTGTTCATCTTAGTGACATAATGCAGAAATACCTCCGGCTCATACTTATTTTTGAAACCAACGATGCGGATGCGAGGATGAAAACCATTTACATCCCTGATAATGTAGTCACCATGCAGATTTTGGACAGCAAGGGTTTTAACTTTCTGAATCTCTTCTGTGTTGTTACAACCTAGTAGAATGCCACCATTTTTAACATGTTTTATTTTTGAGAGTTGAAAATCGCTATCTATAGGATTCATTTTATCCATCAAGGTGACTTTGGTCTTTTGGTTATCCTGAGTCCTACACTTCGGTTCTATAATGATTCCGGGAACCGCCTTATTTTTTAAGATGTCCGAATATTTAATTGTGATGTCGTTGACAGATGTTTTTGCGGGCAAAACAGTGGTAGACTTAAGAGAGGACTTGTCATTAAGTTCTGATAGAATAGGAGATATGGTTGCAGATATCTTTGACTCGATGAGTTTACCAAGTTGTTCCGAGTTGATGAAGATGCAGTCTCTGACGCAGTCAGGGCATCTCCACGATAAGCCAGCAATTTTACACAATGTGTCTTTGAGGTCAATGCCACTTAGGTTCAGGCAAGAAAGGTGGAAGCGCTTTCCGCACACGCCCTCACAGGAGACGAACGAACGAGATCGAGTAGCTGAGCTGTTGCATCTCACAATTATTCGTATTTGACATGTTTGCCAGTCAGCCATACAGTACGCACACTCCGGCGGGACCGTCCATGCAATTTGCCCACGTCCGACTCACAAAAAAGAAACAAACAGCGCGGCTGCCCTGCAAGGGGGCATCCAATTCCCTTGGTTACCGATGATATTCTCCGAAGTTTATACGTGCACCCTCCACAAGTACTTAGAACACACTATGCTGATTTTTCAGAATTAAATCACTCAAATTCAGTTTGTTGCACCCGATAAACATACGATGGATGTGTCGCGGACGACTTGCACAGCATATATTTAGGCAACTTCACCTGTTAGCATGTGGCCAAATCTGACAACTGAATTTTATACCAGTTTGCACACACTTTTGGTGCTGGTGACGACACGATAAAGTCCACTCAATATTGTACTTTGTTCAAACTAGCCGCCGCTGCAAGATGATGGAGTACCTTGTTAACAAGCACAGACCTCAGAGCGCCACCAACTTGAGGAGTGCCCAGTTGTGGCCGTGCTACAATCACGGCAGACTTACAAGCGCCTACGCATAATACTCCATTTATTGAAGCCAATTTATTTTTCCGAGGACTTCATTTGAAATAAATGATTGCTTTTTTGATAGGGTAACTTTTTTTTGGCAACATTTGAGATCCATGGCCTACTTTCAAAGATATTTTTGAAAAACCAGAAAACTGACAGAATTTCTTCAGTTTGTAACTTTTTTGTTTCAAGAGTTACCGAAAAATTTTCTCTAATGACATTTGCAGGCAAAACTAATTGCTTTAAGCCTACTTTATCAAAATTTTAAACAATGCCACGTTTTAATGGGTGCTATCTTAGTATAGGTACCTACCAAAAATGTGCCCATTTTATTGTAGCGAGCCGTGGCCTCAAATCCTGTACCTTCATGTTTTATGTCTTTTTTCCCAAGATACTACATTGGAAATCTTGACAATTTCTTGCCAAACCATGGTTTTTTCCAAATTCTGATAAACTAGGCTTAAAGCAATCAGTTTTGCCCACAAATTTCATTAAGAAAATTTTTCGGTAACCCTTGAAACAAAAAAGTTGCATGCCGAAGAAATTTCAGCGTTTTTCGGGATTTTGAAAAATATATCGGAAAGTAGGCCATGGATCTCAAGTGCGTTTTTACGCAAAGTTAGCTCATAAAAAGCATTTTTCAAATAAAGTTCTCAGAGAAATGAATATTTGTCAAGATTTTCTCGAGTGGCCCTTCTTAAATAGACACCCTGTATTTTTGTTCTTAACTTTTCGAGAACACCCTGTATATCAATTCTGAAGCTATATTCGGATTCTCCAGAGAAAACTGCATCATCCTGGTTTTGAGCTAGTCTTTTTATTTAAAAAACTAACGATATAATCGGGCTTTATTTGAGAACCTAATATAGGTACCCTGAAAAATTTCTCTTTTGCAATGCGAAAAACACAATTCTATATAGGTACTTAGAAAAATAGTTATTTGTGTAACTGTACAGTGCAAAATGTGCATATTTGTTGCACGAGGCATGAAGTTTTCAGCTCGAGACGCAGTCGAGGTAACTGATGGACAAACTTCATTTCCATAGTAATTTTTTAAATTTTGTTTTCTTCATTGCCTGTGAAGGTCTCAGGTTCTTCACTTAAAACTCTTTTTAGAATTGTTGTGAAGTTTCCGGTACGCTTACTTGGTTCATCTTCCAGAATTTGAGCACCTATTTCAGTTTATTTTACAAATTGACTCCCCAAAATATAGCCCTTAGTTACAGTTGAAGATTTCCATCCTCCATGGCGGTTTAATGACAAATGTTAACAGGTCTGCCCCAGATTCCACAAGCAATGTTGCAGAAGATCTGCGAAAACAGTGTTCTATGTATTGCATTGGGTTTTCAATCTCTAAGTATTTTTCAATATCACTTGGAATTTTACTAAAAGTATTTACACGAACAGGTTGAACGGAGCATTTTCCGTTATACCTAATATGTTATAAAAAATCTAGTGTGACTGGTAGACTGGGGACGAAGGGATGCATGTTTGCGATGCATTTCAACAAAATTAAAACTTATAATTTTTCCGCTTATTACAAATGATCGAGGTTTGTTTATCTTGCTATCGGCAATTTTTACAGTTGTGATAGAATCCATGTCGTTAATATTATTTAATGGTAATTTCTGTAACTCGTCTCTGCGGCATGCTCCTGCAATGCCAAATACTGCAACTATCTATAACAATACACAAGCAGTGACTATAGAAAGATAGGTAGTCACTGACACAAGTGAGTAGGTATAAAGTTAAAAATCGGCCAAGTGCGAGTCGAACTCGCACACGAAGGGTTCCGTACACCGTACAATATTTAACACTACATATTTTTTAAAAATACTTTAGTAAAAAATAAAAATAATAATAAAAAAACTCGTTCCAGAGCGTGGTTTCGAACCCCGGATCTTCGTGCTATGAGCCCAACACGCTGCCACTGCGCCACAAATGCTTGATACGAACCGTACAGCTCTATAAGGATAGATGGTCTCGCGTAGCGTTTCCTAAAATATTCGAGATTTTACATAAAAATACAGCACGCCCGTACCTGAAAAAGTCACATATGGAATAACAGATGGGCCTCTGCGAACCCCCAAAATCCGAAATCGGTACGAAATTTGTAAATTCATCAAAACAATAACAAATATGTCATTACACTAATACGTATCGATCGGGGGGCGGGGCGTCGCCTCGCCTCGACCACGATGTAAGTATACAGTATGAACCCGCGGACCTCGCCAAATCGCGAAAATAAAGCGGCCCAAAAGGGGCCCAAACGGCCGAACGGCTTTTTCGACCGGGGAGGCTCTTTCGTAGGCGGGAGGCCCATATCCCTCCGCGGCCCCACGCGAAAATTGAACTCGACCGGCGCTTTCAGTTCGAATCCCTAGCCATATTAGCCGAAAAAATCGAAAAAAATGGAAAACAAAAATTCCGGGGGCCGAACGGCTCTTCCGATTCGAACGCCCATCAAAAGGCTTCTTGCCCATCCGCTCGGTCGACCGTACGCCAAATTTGGGCTCGAAAAATCGAAAAATGCGACCTGTGGACGATAAAGTATGTACACCTATTACTACTCAGCATCAGGAGCCATAACAAGGCCTATGGTCCGGCAGGGCCGGTAGGACGCTTGTTAACAAGCGCCTACCGGCCTTGTTGTGGCTCCCGCTCCTGTGTAATAATACGTGTACTTATGCTCTCGTCTACAGGATGCAGTTTTCGATATTTCGAGCCCAAATTTGGCGTACGGCCGTCCGATCTCAAGGGAACAACCCTATTGAAGGGCGTCCGAATCGGGAGAACCGTTCGGCCCCCGGAATTTTTTTTCCTTTTTTTTTGGGAAAAATGGCTAGCGATTGGAAGGGGGAGCGCCGGACAAGTTCAATTTTCGCGTGGGGCTTCCGAAGGATACGGGCCTCTCGCCTGCCAGAGGGCACCTCGATCGAAAAAGCCGTTCGGCCGTTTAAGCCGCCTTTTTTTCGCGATTTGGCGAGGTCCGCGGGATCATACTGTATACATCCTGGCCGACGCACAAGCCCCGCCCCCCGATACTTATTCGTAAACATCGATTGACATTTGGTATTGTTTTGGTGTGGAGAATTTCCAAATTTCGTACCGATTTTGAACTTTGAGGGTTCAGAGGCCCATCTGTTTTTCCATATGTGACTTTTTCAGGTACGAGCGCATGTAAAATCTTTTTAGAAAACCCCACGGGACACCAACTATGCCTTATACGGCTGTATCTTTTGAATCGTAATAGGTAGACACTTGAAATTTTCACAGAGTGTGTATGGCTGCACTATACCAACAAATAATAAAATTAAAATAAATCTAATCTAATAGTTGTTTCGATTTTTGTTAACAATGCTAACTAACTAATATTTCTCAACAAGGGATGTAGCTCAGTGGAAGCGCGCTGGGCTCATAACCCAGAGGTACGGCGTTCTAAACCATGCTCTGGGGCAAACTTTTTTATTTATATTTTTTTATTTTTGACTAAAGTATTTTTTAAAAATATGTAGTGTTAGATATTGTACGGAGGTACGGAACCCTTCGTGTGCGAGTTCGACTCGCACTTGTCCGATTTTTAACTTTATACCTGCTTACTTGTGTATTCTTATAGATAGTTGCATTGTATTTGGCATTGCAGGAGCATGCCGCAGAGACGAGTTACAGAAATTACCATTAAATGATACTAACGACATTGATTCTGTCATAACTGTGAAAATGCCCGATAGCAAGACAAACAAATCTGGATCATTAGGTACTTGTAATAAGCGGTAAAATTAGAAGTTTTAATTTTGTTGAAATGTAACGCAAAAATACATACCTTCGTCCCCAGTCACACTATAGATTCTTTATAAGATATTATAACGGAAAATGCTTTGTTCAACCTGTTGATATAAATACTTTTAGTAAAATTTCAATTTCTAAAAAAAACTGAAATAGGTAGCTGCTTAAATTCTGGAAGGTGAACCAAGTGCCAGTACCGGAAAATTCACAACAATTCGAAAAAGAGTTTTAAGTGAAGAACCTGAGACCTTCACAGGCAATGAAGAAAAAAAATTAAAAAAAAAAATACTGGAAATGAAGTTTGTCCATCAGTTACCTCGACTGCGTCTCGAGCTGCACTTTTTGCACTAGTTACACAAATAACTATTTTTCTAAGTATAATAGCAAAAGAGAAACTTTTTCAGGGTATATTAGGTGTCTCAAATAAAGTAAAGTCCTTAGTTTTTGAAGTGAAAAGACCAGCTTAAAACCAGAATGATGCAGTTTTCTCTGGAGAATCTGAATCTAGCTTCAGAATTTATATACAGGGTGTCTATTTAAGAAGGATCACTCGAGAAAATCTTGACAAATATGCATTTTTCTGAGAACTTTATTTGAAAAAAAAAATGTTTTTTTGATGAGCTAACTTTGCGTAAAAACACACTTGAGATCCATGGCCTACTTTCCGAGATATTTTTCAAAATCCCGAAAATCGCCGAAATTTCTTCGGCATGTAACTTTTTTGTTTCGAGTTACCGAAAAAAATTCTTAATGAAATTTGTGCGCAAAACTGATTACTTTAAACCTAGTTTATCAGAATTTGGAAAAAAACGTGACACATAAATAAATGGTAAGATTCATTGGGGGATTTGTTGGACGAAAATTGTATTTGTAAAACAGGAGTATTGTGTATAGGCGCTTGTAAGCCTGCCGTGGTTTCAGCACGGCCACAACTGGGCACTCCTCAAGTTGGTGGCGCTCGGAGGCCCGAGGTCTGTACTTGTTTCTTTACAACCCTCTTGATATGGATATGAAATTTAAGGGTTTGACATCCCAAGATGACAAACAAAGATGACCTTTTTTCCTTACAAACCTCATTGATATGGAAACCAAATGAAAGGCTTTGACGAGTACGAAAGGATGAAATGAGTGACGTCATACAAATAAAGCCAATATGACGGCCTCCCCGTAAGTTTAAGACATGGGCATGGCATAACGGCCATAACGTTGGCCTAAAATCCCTTAAATTTGATACCTTGTGTAGGAGAAACAACACCAGAGCCAATATATTGAGGCTCATTTGAAGAAACTCCATACATTGCAACCTACAGAAGGCGGCGATACCTAGTGTAAGTGCGAGAAATACGTATAGATATACTTTTGTTTATCTCAAAAAAGTAATGGTTTTTAAGACAAATTTACAAAATACAAAAAATGTGGGAAATTAAGTTCTAATCCATAAAAATGTTTCACTCCATAGACTAGATACCTCAGAAAAAGTTGTGGGGGATAAAAGATCATATCTCCCAGCGATTTTCATTTGTGGTCTAATTAGACATGAATAGTAATAACTTCTACCAAATCCCAACTCGATGTCGATGTCTCTAAAATTAACAAAACTCTAACCAAAAACCAATTCTTGAGATTCAACTGTAACCCCCTGCATATTTTAACATAGTTTTTGAATATATATAGATACTATAAAAGCGCTTGAACCGCCATATTTTGACGTTAAGAGCCTATACACTGAGGAAAATGGACCAAATGGAGGAAAATGGACCAAATAAAGTTTCTATTTGAGTCCAACCGATTTTGGGTTAATAGATTTTTATTTGTAGCAGCACAGCACCGATTTGCCACAAATAACCGAAACTACTGTAGCAGCAAAAAACTTCTTGCTAAAATCATTTTGCTGCCACAAATTTGTGGGAGCAAAATATCGATTTGATACAAATAGGTTTATCTTGCTAAGATATTCTATTAGCAGTAAACAAATGGAGACCCTATTTGTCACAAATCGGCTCTTATTAGCTACAAATAGGAACCTACCTGTAGCAAATAAGAAGGTTATTTGATAATGGCTAGTGCGCATGAGATTTGTGAAATTTCTTCACCATGTCAACAATTCGGTCAGTTTCGTTTGAGGCGTCTGAAGTACAAGTACGCCGCTTGCCACGCCGTGTTTATAAAAATGGTGGACAACTCTGATAAACCTTAAGTCGTCTCGTTACCACTGCTGTATCTCGACTGTTAAACGAAATGATCCAAGCCTCCACGACAATGTTGACAGAACTGTAATTCTAAAAAATAAAAACACTTATTAGCAGTAAATAGGTCCACTTATTTGCCATAAGAAAGTTAATAGGTCCATCTATTAACCACAGCAAAGTTATCATTTAGTGGCAGGTAGAAAGTCTATTTGCTCCAATAAGAATTATTATTTGCTACAAATAGGTGTATATATTAGCCTATTAACCACAAGTAGGTTCATCTTAGCAAAGTGACTATATTTGTGGTAGCAAGACAACCTAGCTAGGTCCTATTTAATGCAGATATCTTGCTGCGGCTAACAGATTTCTATTAGTGGCTAATAAAAATTTCCCTCAGTGTGTTCGGGTAAGTGCGGCAACGTTGCGCCAATTCCACGGATTCTCAAATCAACAATTTCCCCTACATTTCCTCGTTCCTCCCCGTAGAAAATAAAAAATTGCTATTAACACACCAGTCAACGAAAATAGATTAATAAATCGCTGCATTATCATTATAATAATTTATAAGTAGATTTAAAGTTTTACACAGTTTCTTGGTGTTTTGAGATTCACGTAACGTGAAATTACGCGGATTTCTTTGATTGTCAAAGTGGTATTAGTTAAATAAGGTATAATTCACGATAGACTTACCCACGGTATGTCAGTAACGAATTCGAAAACAAGGCAAATCTGCGCATCTACGTCAGTTGCGAGTCACGAACTCAAAATGCGGTTGTGTTTTACGATTTTTTATAGTTGACAGTGCTTTAAAATAGGCCAGAAATGCCGGGATGTGCAGTCAGCGTTTGTCCAAATAATAACAGAAACAGTAAGGGAACGGAAATTAAGTACTATAGATTTCCCAAGGACAATAATCTTGCCAAAAAAATCGATTGCTGCATGCCGCAGACAAGACATATGGAGCAATTTAAATTCTGACTCGCAACTGACGCGTCACAAGATGCGCAATGACATACCGTGGGTAAGTTTATCGTGGTATAATTGTGTTATTATAGAAGAATCTCGTAGTGGTTTTTTACATTGGTTTAATACACTTCTTTATCTTAACCGCGAACCAAATCTTTGGTTTATTTCAATTTTTAAAGCTTCCCTGGAGTCTCCGAGTGAGGTTCTGATGCTTTCCGGACCCCCGAAAAATCAAGAAATGAGAAAAACAAGCAATTTCCAATAGTGGTTTCAGAGGATTTTCCGTCGATTTTCGAGGTTCTTTTTGGTACCGGCAGAAAATACGACACCCAATTAAGAGATTTACGACCTTCTTCGATTTTTAGAACGGCTCTATTCGAGGTGGTCGAAAGACTTTTGCGAAAAAAGCCGCCAATGTCCGTGGGCAGGGTTATAAGATTTTCCACTATTATTCAGGCAATCTAAGGCCAACCTAACAGCGCCGAATTTACTGGTTTTTGCACTATAATTGGCAATGTCACGTAAGGTAATGTCGCGTAATAAGATGTTAGATTTGCCGTCACTTACGCTTTTAAGGTTATCGCTGGCTTTCAAACCGGGAGAGAGGGGAGGGGTAATTGCAACGTTGTCAGTTGAACGCCTTTGCGTCCGCACGTATTGGAACGATTTCAAGGGCCGCGCGTGTACGCTTAATGGGTTAGAGGTTGGCCTTCTTTTCTAGGACACCCTATATGGCGATATGGAAACTGCAGCAACGACGCGGTCGGCTCATGGATGAATGACCGCGCCCTTGAATTTATTTTGCCTAATAAAAATTCTCTTCTTCCCTTTAAAGAAATATAAAATAATTTTATGCAGTTGTCTGAGATAGTAAGAAGTTATATGAAGGGTATTTCGCAAATGCGTGGCAAATCAAACTTATGTTTTCTTTAATGGGACACCCAGTGTAAACATTCAGTTTCTTATATGTCTGTCAATATTTTTAATAATATCGCCCAGTCTATCAAACTGAACGTTAACTCAAAAACTAAATTCAACAACTTTGTTTTCGTAATAAATAACATAATAAAAATAAAATAATAAATTCCCAAAATGTTTAGGAGCTTTTAAGATTTTCCTGAAATTCTGATTTTATTTCGAGAATATCGAAGATAATAATTAAAACGACATAACATTATTACCACTTTCTATTCATTTGACGCTTTCAAAAAATTGCTTTCGGAAAATTGGGCAATCCTACAACTTTGTATCGAGAAATTGTACATTCCAATAATTATTGTGCTTTCGAAAAAATGTGTTTTCGAAAAATTATGTTCGAACAATTCACCTAACTGCCATAAGGAGATAGGTATCTATTTCTTTGGTTAAATTGAGCCTCCCTTCTGGTATGGACTGGTATGATGTTTCTCTCGAATTATTATTTCCATGTCTAAGGTCTATTACGGCAAATTGAAAACTAAAAATGTTAAGTGAACTCTAGATATGTTTAGATTTAACGAGTGGTATTTCCGATTAAGCTCTCTTGCATTATTTATTAAGACATTAGCCAAGAACGGTTGGATCGTTACTAGACTAACTATGATTTAGACTGATGATGTAGATTTAATGTCGTAAACTCTCCACTGTTCAACTTTGTTCGGTTGCTTCATTTATAATTCAATAAGCAACTATATTCCAGTATTAAATCCCACAAACTAAAATCTTAGAATGGTAAATGAACTATATCAGATCTGCTTTCATGTTCTGTGTTGGTAATACTTAGGTGTACAATATAAGTGCAAAAAAAAACGTCTTTATTCTAGCAAAACTTTCGTACGGAAGCGCAGAGAGGCCACCTGTGACAAAAAAAGTTTCTGGGCGATATATTCCGACTTTTAACTCGGAATTCCGACTTGCAACTCGGAATTCCGACTTGCAACTCAGAATTCCAACTCGGAATTATTCCGAGTTAAAAGTCGGAATTATTCCGAGTTACACGGAATTATTCAGAGTTACAAGTCGGAATTATTCCGAGTTACAAGTCGGAATAATTCCGAGTTACAAGTCGGAATTCAGAGTTGCAAGTCTGAATTCCGAGTTGCAAGTCGGAATTCCGAGTTACAAGTCGGAATTCCGAGTTACATGTCGGAATTCTCAGTTTTAAGTCGGAATATAACGCCTTGAAATTTTTTTGTCACAGGTGGCCTTTCTGCGCTTCCGCATGTGACTTTGAATTTTCATAATATTTTTATATTATTATAATATCATTATTATTACTTTACAAAGAATTGATAACTGTATTTAGCGATGGTAAAAAATTGATAAATATATAATGTACCATTATAATAAAACAGGTTGTTAACAACTATCATCATGATCACTTGCTATAGATAGATAGATAGATAGATAGATAGATAGATAGATAGATAGATAGATAGATAGATAGAAGAGGAGGATTGTCCTGGAGGCCGATGGAATCAGGAGGACTAGGGTCGTAAACAGTGGCGTTCCGCAGGGCTCAGTCCTGGGCCCAACGCTCTGGAACGTCCTGTATGACGGTCTCTTAAGGAGCACCATGCCGGAGGGAGCTGGGCTGATCGGGTTCGCGGACGATATTGCCCTGACTGTGGTGGCGAAGAACGAGGACACCCTGATGACCCGGGCAAATCTTGCCCTCCTCAGAGTATCGGAATGGTTAGCTGAAAAACGGCTCCAGCTGGCGCCTGAGAAAACGGAGGCTGTTCTGTTGACAAAGAAAAGAAAGATGGCCCCGATTCATTTCGAGGTACAGGGTGTGATTATTGAACCTAGCAGAGCCATTAAGTATTTGGGGGTGTGGCTCGATGCTAAACTAACCTTTGCCGAACACATCGCAAGAACCATCGAGAAAGCGGGAAATACTACGTCAGCGCTGACCCGGATTATGCCCAACGTAGGGGGCCCCACGGCCTCCAAAAGGAGAGTACTGTCTTCGGCAGTCCATTCAGGTCTGCTGTATGCAGCACATGTTTGGTCCTCAGCCCTGGAGAACAAAAAGCTGTCCCAAAAAATGATAAGCTGCCAAAGGACCGTCCTGCTACGTATTTGTAGCGCGTACAGAACCATATCAGCGGAGGCGGGCGCAGTGATAGCTGGAATTTCGCCAATACACCTGCTAGCGAGTGAAAGAACGAGGAGATACGAGGGGCAGGACGAGAGGGCTTCAGAGCTGGAAACAAGGAGGAGATGGCAGATCGAATGGGACGAGAGGCGGAACGGGAGATGGACATATAGACTTATACCGCGCCTAGAGATATGGTTGAATAGAAGACATGGAGAGGTAGACTACTATATTACGCAGGCACTGAGCGGCCACGGCTGTTTCAGGAACTACCTCTATGGTAGAAGACAAAGTGACACGGGGGACTGCGGCTACTGTGGACATATAGATGACGCGGAGCATACGCTCTTTGAGTGCCCCAAGTGGCACGTCCAGCGAGATGGATTCAGGAGGGAGACCGGGATGGACTTCACGTGCATCGGAATGATGGCTAGCTTAACCGGAACGGAGAGTTGCATACAAGTGCATTCGGGAGATCATAAGTACGAAGGAGAGAGAGGGCAGGTAAAAAAAAAGCAAAAGACCGGGGCCCAACTCCGAAGTAATGCGAAAGCGGTTCCGGAGTGGGTCGACCGAGATGAGGAGGGGTTTTGGTGGGTAGGCCCCTCGGGGAGAGTCCCACACTTCGCCTATAAAAGGTTTCCCCTCCTCGAGGATAAAAAAAAAGATAGATAGATAGATAGATAGATAGATAGATAGATAGATAGATATAGATAGATAGATAGATAGATAGATAGATAGATATATAGATAGATAGATAGATAGATAGATAGATAGATAGATAGATAGATAGATAGATAGATAGATAGATAGATAGATAGATAGATAGATAGATAGATAGATAGATAGATAGATAGATAGATAGATAGATAGATAGATAGATAGATAGATAGATAGATAGATAGATAGATAGATAGATAGATAGATAGATAGATAGATAGATAGATAGATAGATAGATAGATAGATAGATAGATAGATAGATAGATAGATAGATAGATAGATAGATAGATAGATAGATAGATAGATAGATAGATAGATAGATAGATAGATAGATAGATAGATAGATAGATAGATAGATAGATAGATAGATAGATAGATAGATAGATAGATAGATAGATAGATAGATAGATAGATAGATAGATAGATAGATAGATAGATAGATAGATAGATAGATAGATAGATAGATAGATAGATAGATAGATAGATAGATAGATAGATAGATAGATAGATAGATAGATAGATAGATAGATAGATAGATAGATAGATAGATAGATAGATAGATAGATAGATAGATAGATAGATAGATAGATAGATAGATAGATAGATAGATAGATAGATAGATAGATAGATAGATAGATAGATAGATAGATAGATAGATAGATAGATAGATAGATAGATAGATAGATAGATAGATAGATAGATAGATAGATAGATAGATAGATAGATAGATAGATAGATAGATAGATAGATAGATAGATAGATAGATAGATAGATAGTATGTTCCACAACAGAGGCCCACCCACATATAGATAGATAGATAGATTTTATTAAACACCGTTGGTATAAGTATATACATAGTGCACGTCAAATTAAAACAATACACATATAGGAAAAAAATAATTTCCCAGTACACAATTAGATACCCAATTAGTCATTTACACTATAATATACATTATCTAGTAACATATTATACACTGTTCGCTTATACACAACAAAACTTTGTCACAGATTACCAGCTCTGTGACTTTGTATTAACCTGAATGACAGTGGTAACCCATTATAAATTTTAATGAAAGAATAATTTGGTGATTTTGTATAGAAAGCACTTTTGTGGGAGGGTATCATTAAAACATCCGAATTGCGCGTGTCATAGTCATAACCTTGGATTTGGTTCAGTTGTCTAAACCTACCCCTGTTTTTATGTACCCACATACAATAAGCATTTTAAAATAAAAAATATGGACGGAACAGTTAGGATTTGTTTTTTCTTAAAAGCCATTTTACACGGTTCTCTGGACGGGATGTTAAACATCAATCGAAAAAGCCTTTTTTGACAGATAAAAACTCTCTGTGAATATGCACTGAATCCCCACAAAACTAAATTATTAGCTATATAGCTGTATCCTAAGGCATAATACAGATTCATTATCTCCCTGGTTACTATTAATGCTTTCATTTTTAATATGGCAAAGTAAGCGCAGTTTAATTTGGAGCAAACATACTTCACATGCTCTGCTCAGCCCAATCTAACTTATCATTAATTCGAATACCTAGGAACTTAGTATTTTCTGTTAGTTGTACTGCTACTTGATTCCCATCTGCAATCAGTCGTCTCTGAACATGAAAATTCATATAAACCGTTTTACCTGCGTTCAGCACCAATTGATTTCTCTGACACCAAGATTCTATTCTATCCATAGTTTTTTCTAGTAGCACTGCCAGAGCCTCAGGCATCTGTGCAGACAAAGTCACAGTAGTGTCATCGGCAAACAAAGTCACTTTAGCGTTTGATATATATGAGGAAGGTCATTCACATACAGTGTGAACAAAAGTGGACCCAGTGTCGATCCTTGCGGAACTCCCAGCGATATTTTACGGTTTTCTGATAGTGTATCCTGATACTTTACATACATTTTCCTGCCTCTCATATATGATATTAGCCAGTCTAGTACGTGTCTCCGTATGCCAATATTATATAGTTTATCCATGAGGAAGTCAGGATTTACTGTGTCGAAAGTACAGGAGAAGTCAAGAAAAATAGCCAGTACATAGTTCTTTCGATCTATCTCTTCATGGACAAAGTTCAATAGATCATAAGAGGCATCCTCTATAGACCTTCTTCTCCTAAGCCCATACTGGCTTGGAGTAATTAAAATGTACTTCTCTAAGTAATCTAAGATGATGCTTGCAACTATTTTCTCAAATACCTTCGATATGATATTTAAGAGTGAGATTTGTCTGAAGTTAGTAACATTATTTCGTGAATCCTTCTTATGTACTGGTATTACGCATGCCACCTTTAAGGCGTCTGGAAAGATACCACTCTCTATCGATCTGTTCAAGATAAGCGATATAAGGGTTCACGCACATAGTCAGCAACCGATTTAAGCAAGGCCTGTTGATTTTTTAATTTGTAAATTTCCGTTTTTATTATATCCGGCTCAATAAATGGCATGTGCATTGTTTGAGCGCCCATAGAGGATCTGGTACAAGGTAATGACAGGTTTTGTCCAAAATAAATGCATTCTGTTCGAGTAATATTGAGATTTAGCATTAGTTATGGTTGCCTTATACTGGCGATGCAAATGGTTGTAGAACATTTTTTTTATCTGGATCATTTAGGGTAAAAGCCATCCAAAAAAGTTGTTCAAGTCGTTTACGCTGCAATTTCAGCGTTTCCGTATACCATAAATTTTTTGTAGGCTTCTTACCTTTTTTGAATCGAGTTATTAACGGACAGTTTGCATCAAGGCAAAACCTTATAATTTCTGCGAATTCTTAAAATCTCTGCAAAATGGTCAGAAATGTGAGGATTCATGATATACCTAGCTTTTTTTGGAAGATTTGTACCTAATGAAATAATCTAATTTGCTCTCAGAGGTATGACCTAGACGATTTGTGAAGATTCTAGTGCTTTCAGCTGAAGTAACATGCATTGAAAATGAGTCCAGTATATCGCACAAACTGCTCCCACTCTACAGATTGTTTACTATAGTCTATGTTTATATCACCACAGATAATTACATGTCGCGTCTTTTTGTTGACCTTCTTTAGTTTGTCTACAATATTATTGAAAAAAAAAAAAACGCAGGCTTCCCTTCCATGTACGATAGACACAGACAACTGAAACTTTACCACCACAGGTTATGCCACACAGCTCTATCTGACCCTCAACACTCATACGTGAGATGTTCAATTCAGACACCTCCACACACAAATCAGTTCCACGAAATATGGCAACACCTCCGTGTATATTTTATAATCTACCATAATAGTGAAACATATTCAATAATTTTCCTTCGCTTGTCCTCCTCAATAATTACACCCTGTAGTATCGGTATTTTACACCTATCGGTACAAGTTTTTAGAGTATAGCAAAAAATACCCTGAACGCTCCGCGCTCGCTTAGTCATTCGATGTTTTGTACCTATCGGAACAAGTAGAATTAAATATAATCGACAGATAATTCATAAAAATGCCAAAACGACATAGTGAAACAAGAAAACAATCATCGGAAAACAAAAAGAAGAAGTATGACGACATCTTGAACCAACTAAAAGCACTCCAAGAGAAGATTCAAGAAGACAGCGAAGAATTAAGTGACTCTTCAAATGAGTGTAAGTATATATCTAATTGGGAAAATGTGGGACAACTTATTAGGTCTTTATACCTAACTGTAAATGTGGGATAGCTTAGGTCTTTATACCTACATTGTCAGCATTACTAAATCAAAAAATGCTCTTTATAACATTGATTAGTAGTCGTTATACTACAACATATAAACAATAATTGTGGCTCTTTACAGCCTACATCATTGTCGATGAAGGCAACGAAGTAAATGAAAATAACCAGGCAGAAGAAAGTGAAAATAACAGACCAGAAACTATCCAAAATGAGGAAATACTTTCATTATTGGGCAAAAACCCCACAGAAAATGAAGCACCATTAGATCCCTTACACGATGAAGTCCTGAAAAGGTGGAACCATTACATTCAAAACGGAGTATGTACTTAAAGAAGATAAAGAAGAAATACATCAAAAATACCCCTTGAGCTCAAAATACACCCTGATTAACCCTCCGTTGTTAAATGCAGAAATAGCAACTTGCTTGGACCCCAAAGCTTTAAGGCACGACAAATTCATCCAAAATGTCCAAAAACAAACAGACCACGGACTGATCGCTTTAGGTACCCAAATAAACAAAATTTTAAAATCAGGGACCACCACCGAAGAATCGAAAGAAATGATCGAAGTCTTAAGAGGCTACGATACTTATGAAATCCGCCCGAAATGCCCGACTCAATTCAGGACAAACGTCGCTCGATTAGATATGCCTATCCTTTTCCTTCCTCTGGTCCCCACGACTCCCCACTCCAGCCTGCCCCTTCATAGTGCTACGATTGAGGGGCAGGCCGGCCGTGGGTACTACACTGAGAGAACTCTGTCACTTTGTAAAAAAACCCTGTTTAATTCAATATGAGATATTATTCCTCAAACTCAAGCAGAAGCTTTTTTGTAACTAACAATAATCAATTCAATTACAATTGATATTGAATTCTAATGAATAATTTAAATGTAATATTTTATTTCAATAAATAGCGTGTTCTGGAATTGATTCTATAATACTTCTTTTCTAAGCACATTCTGTTGTCAGAACAACATAACGTTTCATGGTGTTGAATTGAATAGGGATACATTTAACTGTTCATTATACTGAAATTACAACTATTGTCACTGAATTTTTGCTGGATTTGTAATACTTAATTGTGGGTACTAATATCAATTATAGCCATTCACTTGCAGTGTTCATTATGACTACGAACGATATAGAGTGTAGGGTTGATTCAAAACCTTTAATTTGCGATCACTGTATGCACTCCTAAGTTAACCCCCAGTTAACCCTGAAAAAATCAGCTTGTTTTAAAGAATTTTTTTTTACCCTTATAAAGCACTTTAGATAGTGGTGATCTTTTACCTATATCTCGTGAAGTATTGAAGTTAAAAAAAAAACTTCATGAGAGAAAGTTGTAGAGAACGTAATAATGTATACATAAGAAGAAAAAAAATTGTACACATGAGAAGAAAAAAAATTGCAAAAAAATGTTTGCAAAACCACTCCTATTGCGGGGTTCGTAACACGACTTCGACGGTGATTTTTTGGGGTTATACTCAGGACGCTACCCACAACCAACCCTGAAAATATCTACCTGTTAAGAATCTTTTTTTTTCTACCTCTATAAAAAAATGACAATTTGCTTGGACTATGATTACTTACATTGATGAATATAAAAGTTGCAATTAAGTTATTTTGTTCATCCAATGAATTATAATGTTTTTTCAGTTGCTTCTGGGGTACTCTTATATAGTTTGGAGTAGTCTGAGGGTGAGAATTATTATTATTCAAATAAAATAAATTTAATTGTTTAAATAAAACATAAGATATTTTAAAACCGAGGTTATGCTTTCATTGTAGTATGCCAATTTTAGTATCGAAGTGACAATACGTCTTCTTAACGGAAATTCAAACTATTTTAAACTTATTGGTTCATCTGCAATTACGTCAAAAGTATAGATTATATTGTTGGGACCACATGGATTTGCTTGTATATTTAAAGTAGGTAATGGAAAAGTGACTATATACACGAACTCACTAAAATCACAACAGTCTTTTTTTCCTGTGTAGACGTGTAGATAATATGAAATAATAACTCGTGCCGGCCGCCGCCGACGGCCGCCGGGGTCACACGAGTCTCGCCGATGCCGACGAAGAAGCGCGAATATATATTTAAAAAACGGCGGTGGCCTGTTTGCTTTATTGCAAAAATGATATTTTTCAGGGCGTTCACTTTTCGTTGGCAACACACTGCATAGCTTTTTGGCGTCGAAGCAATTTTACTATTATTTTTCATATCAGCAAAGGTGCATGCTATGAAGGGTTCGTGTATAAAAAAAAAACTTGTAATTGCTCAATTATAAAATCTAAATTAACGATTCGATTACCGAATTCTTCTTGAACCACATTAGGGTCAGTTGAACATCTATTAATGTTTGATTGGATAATTGTTCTGCATAATAGTGTTGCTACGACTAAAAAAGTGCGTCTAAAGTCTACTTCTTCAAAATGTTTTATATAACTAGTAGGTATTCCATATTTACATTTGTGTAATAATAAATAAATCTAACTAAAAACTTTCTACACTGTGAGAGTTCACTTTAGAGGGATTAGAGTGAATAGGCCATATTATATCACAACGGTTTCGTTAATCTATAAAATTACATCCTCAAGGACTAATTTATAGAGTTACGAAACTGGTCTCCCTTTTTAAATAAAGTAATAGTTGTGAGATAATAGGAGCTATTAATTTCTAATCCCTTGTAAATGTTCCATTCAAAGCCCTGTTTTTCCCAGAAAGTTTGTTTCCCAAACCCTATGCACCTGCAGTACTACTTATACCTAAATCCGAATAAGTGTGCAAAATGCAAAATATGTAGGTACCCCTCTCTCAAATTCTGGAAACCATATTAGGTACCTACGGGAATAAAAGCACTCAAGCCCACAAATTACTCCTATTGGTTTCACTACATGTGACTGTTGTCACATCATTATCAAACATTATAGGTATTCTTGCCCTGACTGCGGTTCAGTTTCAGAACCTTATTCTGACAAATCTGAATTATCGAACATCCTAGAAAATGTATTAAAATGTCATAAATTCGACAGACTGGAACAATAAAATGTACTATTTTTATTTTGCCCGATTTTCAACTCCAATGACTTTCGAACAATCTTCTAACGAAAAAGTTTCTAAAACTGACTGGATGTCAGAATTATTATCGTTCCCTCTGGAAAGTATATAAATTAGCTTTTATCATGCAGCGATTTACATAGGAATTCGTTTTCAAAAAATGCTTCACATGACCCATTTATTTGGCAAAATTATTACTTGTACCTATCACATTTTTAAAGTAAAAATCAAGCGCACAATTTGGTCTAGAATTTAAATTTACTCTTTTTGCACGACCAGGCCATTTTATGCCCTAGGGATTAAACCATTTTACACAAAAGCAAAAAGTAGGTACTTTGTGAATAATAATTATTTATTTTCTAAAATTTATTTGTGGCCCAATGGATTAATAATTATTTATTTATAATTCCTGGAGGAATAATAATAATGAGTATTATTATATGCCAGTCGACATACATAATGTCGCGGTAGAAAATATTTTCTTCGGGTACTCGGAAATATAAATATTTGCTAACACACCAACATTCAAAACAAGCGAAACACAAATAAGGGAGACTGAGACTAATAAAATGAAAAATGAACCATCTGATATCGATTGAAAGTTCCCCTGACGTGGTTTCCGAGCCCGGTGAGGTACGCCGAAGTAGGGGGAAGTAGGGGAACCACGAGTTCCAGCGAACGCCCGCCCGCCCGCCTATCTCCGTACGTCTAATTCCTGCTCGAATGGCCAATTCACGGATCATTTTATTGCCGGGCAATGGGTTCGTAGTTTTCAAATCATAGCCAAACGAACAAACGTATCGACTTGAAAGTAGTCTTAAAATAATGTTATCGAATGCCTCAATCGTCGTTGTGTCTTTCGAATTATTTTTGAGCGGCGGAAATACTCGAAATTCTTAACCGAATATAGTCGAATTTCGGGTATGTTTGGCATTTTTTTTCACAGTGTCGCATTAGTCCTGCACAGTTCGTGATACACAACGACGATTCTTCGTAGTTTTATCTAAGCCACAAAAAAAAAATCAAGTGAAAATATTAAGAAATGCAAGTAGGAGATGTAAATTACGAAACCCTTGAAAATGGGGGGTATCGTAGCGCCTTAAGTAACACAGCCCAACTATTATGCAGCATACATCATACACTACAACACACAGAAAATATTCCGTGCTGCCTCTCCTCAAATATTCATCACGAAAAATGGTGGAAGATAGTAAGACGAATGAATATTTATTAGGTAAAGAATTTTTCGAACAGGTAAAATCCAATGAAGCTATGAAGAAGGCGGCATTAAATATAAAGGAAAATACCATCCCACAATGTAGCACGAAGATTATCAAGACCAAGCACGTCAGGTTTTAGACCAAATAACTTCCAAGGGCCTCAGGGCTCAAGCAGGACTTCGACAACTCAGTATTTAAACTTCCAGCGACCAGCACGAAACAGCAGGAAGAAAAATTACAACGCCGCCAAAAACCCCAAACGCCAATACCACACCCACCAAAGGAAATAACCCAGGTACAAGGTTATGTAGGTCAACGTGGGACCCAGAACCAGTGCTAAAGTATTTGCCATCATTATACCCTCTAGAGTCCTTAAGCCTAGAAATAGTAACATACCGACTAGTTATGCTACTCGCCTTAACCTCCGCACATCGAGTACAAACACTCTCCAAAATTGCTTTAGGAAATATCGTCAGACTAGAAAATCAAATACAAATAAAAATAACTTCGAAAATAAAAACATCGGGCCCTAAGCAAACACAACCTCTTCTAGTTTTTCCCTTCTTTACCGAAAACCCTCAACTATGTGTCGCATCTACGATTTTACATTTATATTGAAAGAACGAAACTAAATCGTCCACCTGAAGAAAATTACCTCATATTAACGCATAAAAAACCATACCACAAAGCAACTCCACAAACTATTAGCAGGTGGCTAAAATTAACTCTAAAAAATAGCGGCATAGACAACTATATTTGGAGGATATAGCACTAGACACGCCTCAACATCGGCCGCACATAGATTGGGGGTAGACATTGAAATAATTCGCAATAGGTACTGAGGGGTGGACAAAAACTTCGGAAGTATTTTCCAAACTTTATAATAAACCATTAGCTACCAAAAATGACGAATTTGCAAAGGCAATCTTGGGAGCGGGCGCAAACAATACAAAATAAAAACATACACACCCACTATTGTAGTGTTTGTTATAAATAATATATCTATAAAATATATTATGACTTAGATAGCTACATTTTATTATTCATGTGACGTTGCATATTAATATATTAATAATTAACAATTATTGCTACTTTATGTACTGGTAGTTTAGAAAAATAATGTCTCCTATACATATATTGTTTATATAAACACATATTTCTATGTATATACATAATTTTGTAATTTGTTATTTAACCTGTAAATAAGAATAATAATTGTTCTCTTCATTGTTATACATTAAACAACAATTCTATATTAATTATTAATATATGCAAATTGCATTTATGCATTTTTTGCATATTTTATTAAATTTCGCAAAACATTGCATATTTCTGGAAAAACTATATTTTTGTGCATATTTGCATGTTTTTCCTATACTTATTTATGGATATAAGATAGAACCAAGATTATGAGAGCCCAGAGGCAACTCGCAGTGTGTAGTGCATTGTCAAGAAACCCTGAAAAATGAGGATGTAGCAAACCAACTTGTTTTTATTAAATTTTAGTTTTATACCAGGTACCTATAATTCTTTCATTAGAAAGTAGAAATTTAGGTTTAAGCGAATCGGTTGATTTTGTTCAAATATTTTCCGCTAAATGTAGAAAGGTTCCCGGTGATTTAGGTATTAAAGTTAGAAATAATTAGATGCTCTACTGTAGAAAAGATTGAAGGGTTCAAATCATTAATGGCAGTAAAGAGTATTTTTGATGGTAAATCATCCAACGAAGTTGCACCTTGACCTTGTACCTTACTACCCAAATTAAAATATTGTCCTATTATACATCGGCAGATGTTGAGAGAAGCTTTTCTATATATAGACATATTTTTACCGACAGAAGGCAATGATTTTTATTGGAAAACTTTGAAAAGTATTTAATCATAAATTCCTACTATACAATTTCACATTAAAATGTTTTTATAATTCTGCTTTAATATAGGTATTTTACGAGGTATTTTATGTATTTGTTTTCCTTTCATTTTTCTTAAAATAAACCCTTTCTCTAAAATCAGTTTTGGTGTTTTTTTAAGGTTCCTATTTGTACATATAAATGCATATTATTGCATATTTGGCCAAATAAATGCATATTATTGCATATTTTAAATAAAAGTGATGCATATATATGCGCATATTTCGACTGAAAGTAAATGCATATATTCCGCCCTTTATTAATTATATATCTATAACTCGTCTTGTAGTTATTAATCACATTTCCACCACAATATATTTGATAAAAGAAATATCAACATTGAGATTTGTTAGATCTACGGGGTGTAATTATTGAGGAGGACAAGCGAAGGCAAATTAAAAGATTGATCGACTTACCTGTAGGAAGGTCAATCTCAATTTTTCGAGCTTGTCCTCCGAAAATAATTACACAACCCCCCCCCCCCCCCACCTCAAAAAGACCCAGTACAATCTAACAAAAAAGAACCAAAACGACGAATGACTAAGCGAGCGCGGAGCGTTCAGGGTATTTTTTGCTATACTCTAAAGACTTGTACCGATAGGTGTAAAATACCGATACTACAGGGTGTAATTATTGAGGAGGACAAGCTCGAAAAATTAAGATTGACCTTTCTACAGGAAAGTCGATCAATCTTTTAATTATGGATGGTATAGTGTACTTAATATAATTTATTATGATTTTGTGATTCAAACTTGTTATGAAATTAACATAAAGTTAAAAGAATGAGTATAAAGTTCCTAAGTAATAGTAATATTAGTTATTCTTTTATGGTGATACGATACAGCTAATATTTCCGATCCAGGTAAGTAGATTTGATTTTTTCGTGTGAGAAAGATAAGTTTCCCCTCCATTTGTTTTAAAGCAAGGCGCAGTATCCTGCCAGTAGGTATACAAATTTATGTTACATAATCCCATTTTAACGCAGGAACACGGATCAAGAACAATGTGCCACCATCAAAATCAATGACCCACCGAAATAGAAATCTTTTGATTTCTTTGCATCAATCCAGTGTCAAACTCAATTGAAAATCAGTTCAGTCTCTGCGGCCCGATCTCCTAGAAGACAAAACATTAGGACAGGAAAATTTTCTGTTAGCAAAAATGATTTCAAAAACGGTAATTTAATTTTGGGTTGCAAAACAAATTTGCAGGTTTTGTGTTAACCCCTTCAGATCTGGTGTACTTACATGTACGTTTTCGTGTTTACTAAAGAATTCCTTTATTTTGTTAAAATATTCAACTCGGACTGTTTGTACATGTCCCCCACCCAATAAATAATTTGTGATGTCATCTCGTGGCCAATAGTGGAACTCACTTAACTGTTTCTACCGACAGAGCGAGTGTTGGTTAGGTGTATTGCGCTGAACTTATCTTGTGTTTTTCGCTTAAAAAAGTGTCCAGTAAGGGTGCTGGTAAGTATTTATCAATCTTTATACTTTTATACGAAATGTGTAATAATTGGTAGTATAGTATTTTGTTTTTGCATGTGTTATTTTGATGTAAATATTGGTGTACATGAGAGTGTACCGATCGACTCAAGTATTGTTAGGTACTTGTATATTACATCTACATGTGGCACCAATTTCTGTTAGTAATAGTTTTTTGTTTTTCAGGAAATATGGATAAATCACGAAAAATATATGATCTAGAAAATCCAAAGGAAGTACAAGAACTCTTAGATGCTCTAGAAAATGGAAGCTTCTCAGATATCGAAGATATGGATTATGAAGGAACTGATGATGATGATATTGAAACAATTGACCAGAATTTAGAAGAATATGAACACGAAGCAAGCGATAGTAGCGAACCTGATGAAGAACATAATCCTAAGAGAAGAAAATTGAGCAATCCACCAGAATGGATAAAAGCAACATTTCAGACCGTCCATACGGAATGGGAGCACAATTTCGATTCGACTATTCCCGAGCGTCTTTTCCCAGTAGGTACAGTATTTTTTGAGGTATGTTCCTGAGTCAGTTTTTGAACAGATGGCTACTTTTACAAACATGTACGTCATTCAAAATAACGTCAATTTTAAGCCGACTAATAAATCAGAACTGCAGATAACTTTACACATAATGATAGGAAACCTGAATAAATTTCCTAGGATAGATAAGGATGTACTGGGACAGAGTTTTACGTTTGGGAATGTTCACTGAGAACAAATTTGTACTGATTTAAGTTAAAAATTGTATTACTTTGAGTTAAAAGTTGTACTCTATATGGGACAGGAAAATGGTTGTACTGTTTCAGCATAAACCATTATTCTAACATGATATTCAGAATCAGTATAACTTATTTTCAATTTTTAAATCAGTCAACAAGTATACATATAAATCAGTACCTACAACAGTAGCCGTAAATTTACTTAAAAAATATATATTAAAGCAGTTAAATTGTATTTCCGTTTCTGAAAAAAAATTGTACTACAACTGATTTATAAGAATCTGAGGGTATATTAATTTGTTTTATATCAAGTTGTACTAGAATAGGATAAAAATCATTCTGTTGTATGTATTAATGTAAATTTAAAGCAGTATAACATTATTGATAAGTTTACGTAAAAAATATACTAAAACAGATAAACTGGATTTGTGTTTCTGAAAAAAAGATTGGGTAATTATGGAACGTACTGTATGCACCCTCTATTTTCGAGGTCCCTAAACAAGAATCTGACATCAGTTTTTTGAGGTCGGCCGTAGTTTCCGAGAAAATTAATTTTCAAATTTCGTTTTGACCCCTCTTTTCACGGCGATATTTGTGGTTATAATCCGGATAAATTTTTACTGTACGCAGCTCAAACTGATCACTGATTTTGCACTTTCTGCAACATCGAAATTTCGCGAAAACCCGCGGAAAAAACGAAATTTTTCAAGATTTATGCCGTGTTTACGTCCGGCCCGGCCGCTGTTTTCGCCCGACATTCGGCCCGGATTATAACCACAAATATCGCCGTGAAAAGTGGGGTCAAAACGAAATTTGAACATTCATTTTCTCTAAAACTACGACCGACCTCAAAAAACTGAGGTCAGATTCGTGTTTAGGGACCTCGAAAATAGGGGGGTAGCCAAAATATCAAAAAATCGGGCGGTGCATATAGTACGTTCCATAATTACCAATCTTTCTATCGATTCACCCAGGCACCAGTCCTCAAGCAGTTGTTTATATTCTGACATTCTGTGCATGGCAGGTCGGCAAACACAATAGCTACACAATACCGCACCGTCCGATCCCAAAGACGCAAACAAGCAAAATGGGTACCGGCATCCCGAAGGTTGTCTTCGTCAGTACGTTCGTAGTATCTATTCGGAAGGCATTCGACATATTTGGTACAATTTTTTAAAAAGACCTTAAAAAAACAGAATACAGTTGATCTGTTTTACTATACCAAGGTAATCTAACACCAAGTTCTGTACTACAGATTCAGAAAAACATTAAGCTGTACAAACACTACACCTGTTTTAGGTCTACAGTGTAAAACGTCTAAGCTGCTGTGTAAAACAGATCTAGAAATTATTAAACATAAATCTTTTTTATTCCACACCAAGTTAATGTATATCTAGATTATAATAAGCAGCGTTTTGACTCTGTTGAATTTTTCGTAGTACAACTGTTGTACTGGCCGGTTTTTCTCGGTGTTTTTAGAGAAGATGTCAAGAGATCGTTTTTTCCAACTAAGAACATGCTTACATTTTGTGAATAACTTGGATCTTCCTCTTAGTTGTGAAGATAAGTAGGCAAAAGTTATGTAGTGCCCAGCGGGCGCCTCAAGCCAGGAATTTAAATGTCACTATATTCTACAGTAAGTCTGTGGAGCTCTCGCATTCTAGATATAAAGAATTAAAAACTTTCCTCAATCCACGGAGAGGCCCGCCTAGGGAACGTGCAGCGAATTTGCTAAAAGCCGGACGCAGGACGGTAGGCAGAGATTCTGTGACGTAGCCCCGCAATTCTGTTGTAAATCCGCTTCCACGGAAGTTTGGTTGGGCCGAGCGCCGCAAATACCAGTAAAAACCGACCAAAACCAGATTTCCTGGAAAATAGCCTCGCCAGCAGGTCCGGCAGGCTGGAATTCCTGCGGGGGTCACGTGGGAGATTTGTCTCCAGTTTAGAATATAAAAGGGCGTGAAACCAAGCAGTTGCCAGGGAACCTCTGCTGGTGGGCAACCGCTGCTGCCTTTTATTGTTAATTTTGAAAACTTTTAGAGAAATTGAATTTATTGTGCATTTTAACTAATTAGAAATAACTTCATAACTTGATGAACTATGAATGGTTTTTGGGAATTCATTTTGAACCATATTATTCTACTGTAGATGTCAGAGTTTTTATTTTATTCAAACTAAAATAATTTTGTAACTTTTATTAGAAATTTGAAAGGCTTTTGGGAAACTATTTAGAGTCAAATTATTTTGCCGTTGAATTCAGAATTTTGTTTTTAATTGAACTATTTTATATCAGAAATTTCGAGTAATTTTGAATTACATTCTTATACCAAAGTATACTGGGTAATTAACAAAGTTATACAGAGTAAGGTCGAGAGGAGCGAGGTGACCTTCTACTCCGACAGCAAAGCAGCCCTTCTAGCGTTGCGAGCAAACCGCACCACATCTCCTCTGGTGGAGGAATGTCGAGCGAGTTTGCTTAAACTGGTGGCCGCAGGGAATAAGGTGACTCTGTCCTGGGTGCCTGGGCATTCGGGCATCGAGGGAAATGAGACCGCCGACCTCTTGGCCAGGGAGGGATCCATGAGCAAGCCGATGGGACCGGAACCCCTTTTGGGGAACGCCCCTCAAGTAGCGATTGGAGACTTGGACGAGTGGCTGCAGAGCAGATTCGTCGAGGAATGGCTCAGAGCTCCAGGGATGAGGCAGGCGAGGCTCATGATCCGTGGGCCATCGCCTGCCTTGTCCCGGGAATTGCTGGGTCTGCCAAGAAAAGAGGTTAAGGGTTTGGTGAGGGTCCTCACTGGGCACTGTCGCCTGGCCCGCCACCTACACCTCATTGGGGTGGAGGAGGAGCGGGAGTGCAGATGGTGCCTAGAAGAAGAGGAGACCCCCCACCACCTAGTAACAGAGTGCCCCGCGCTCGACAGGGTCAGATTCGAGTCCTTCGGCATGGCTAGGCTGTGCGATGAGGACGTGTATGGTGTCAGGTTGGGGGGGCTGCGGGCCTTCATCAAGAAGGCCGGCATGCTGGAAGCCCTGTGATACCGGCCGTGGGGGCGCAATGGGCCCATGGAGGCCTACGTGCCGGGCCGATCAGAGGCGGCCACCCCTTAATTTGATGATGATGATGATATACAGAGTAATCAATTAATTTTATTCTATTTGGGAATCTTTTGCAATTTTGTACTTTTAATCTGAAGGTTTGTCATTTTATGTTATAGTTTATGTATTTGTGCCATTTTGACATATTGTTTTATGCCCTAATTGAAATTCTATTGTTTAACAGTATACCTTTTGAAATATTTGAATTGTGTTACATAAAAATTGCACATATTTTTTGAACTTCCTCTTAAACTGTATTTTGTTAACTTAATGTATTGTTTCGTATTTAATTTCAATACACATATCAAACTATCCCAGTGTTTCCGTTATATACACACTTAGGCCCATACTAAAAGTAAATAACTTGTGACTCACCCTGTACAATACCGCTCGCCAACTACCATCATACAGGGGATGAGTATCACAGTTAGACCTCTAATAGAATCTGTACGCAAAAGATGCAATGAGCTCCCGCTATTAGAACATCAACTGTGTTGATGAACAAATCATACCATTTACCGGAAAAATTGATATCAAGCGGTATATGAAGGGAAAACCTTGTCCTTGGGGAACTAAAATCTTCGTGTTATGCAGTAAAAGTGGTCAACCATATGATTTTGTCTTTTATCAGGGAAAGTCAACTGGTTTAAACGATGAACATTTGAAGACATATGGGTTTGGTGCTGCAGTGGTTTCGCATCTCTCTAGAGTATACATTATTTTATTAAAATTATTTCTCATCCTATCAACTTCTAAGTTTATTGCGCGATAGAGGCATACTGGCCGCTGGTACAATTAGGAATAATAGATTCTACAAACCTCCCGTTTTGAGTGACAAAGATAATATGAGAACCAAAGACAGGGGTTTTGCAGATGAATGCATAAGTAAAGATGGTGTTGTTAATGTAAAATGGTTAGATAACCAAATAGTTTGCTTAGCGTCCAACTTTGTGGGGAAAGGAATTGAAGATAAGGTAAAAAGGTGGGACAAAAACACATCAACATATTATGTCGAAATCAACAGACCACGAATTGTCAAGGAATATAACCATGTCATGCGTATGGAGTTGATCTTTTGGATCAGTTGATTACCTAGTGTATACAGAATATTTATCATGTCCCATAAATGGACATTGCGTGTCATTATGCATATGATTGACTTCGCATTAGTCAATAGAATAGCTGGCTTGAGTTTAAAACGGATTGCCAAAAAGACAATATTCCCAAAAAGGACATTTGTGATCTATTGGAATTCAGGACAAGAGTTGCAGAAAGTGTTAAAAAATGGGGAAAGGTAGTGGTGCCCAACAAAAGAGGTAGGCCTTCATCAGCCTCACAACTCTCACTTACACCTCCAATAGTACCGTCTCCGACACGAAGAATAGTGGAACAGCGTCCAGTTTTGGAAATTCAAAGGGATAAAGTTGACCACATGCCGCACTTCGATGACAAAAAAGAAGTTACAAGATGTAAAATGTCTGGATATAAAGGAAGATCACATGTGTTTTGTCATAAATGTAAAGTTCACTTATATGCTTGATAATGGCAAGAAATTGTTTTGTACAGTTTCATATGTTATAAAGTTTTATTTTTTATTGTAGTATATCTATATCCCAGATGTATATACCTTGCACTAGGCCTGTGACCAGTTGTACATTAGTATGTACACATTGAAATATATACAGGGTGTTCACTTTTAAGTGGACACAAATCAATAAAAAATTGATTTGTTGGGATATTTTCAAAAATTTTTTTTGATACAAAGGTCTTCAAAGTGCGCAACTTTCTACGAGAACACATTTGTCAAATTGCAATTCCAGGTCCGGCTAAGATTTTTTTTTAAACCCCGATTTTCACAAAATCTATTTAGGCATTTTTTTATTTAAAATCTGACCATACAGCGTTAATTAGGACCAAAACCCTCAAGTTCAAAATTTGAACTAAAAATATACAGGGAGTTCGGTTTTACAGCGCCTTAAAGTTGCGCAAAGTAGTGATTTCGAGGGCCCCTGGAGAGTCAAGCGTGCCATGGAATGATTTTAAAACAATTGAAGAATTAACAGGACCACCCAAAGTATTGATGGACGAGACTGCAAGAAAAAATAATACAGGATGTTTTTCTCTACCGCTGCTGAAAGTTCAGACTTTTTTCGAATTTTATTCTGATCAAGTTTGCCGTGCTTTTTGAAACAAAGTTACTAATAACAAAATTTATTTAATCTTAACAATAAAATAACAAACAAAATATTTAGATCTTAAACTATCGGGGTTTTTTCAACATAACCGCCTTCTAACGTAGGTAATACATTTTTCAAGACGTTTTTTGTTATTAGAAACAACTCGTCTTAACTCATCTATTGTTACGGAATCGCAAGCTTCAATTATTTTTTGTTGTAGCTCGTTTATGTTCCTAGGACGATTTTTATAAAAAAGCACGGCAAACTTGATCAGAATAAAATTCGAAAAAGTCTGAATTTCAGCAGCGGTAGAGAAAAACATCCTGTATTATTTTTTCTTGCAGTCTCGTCCATCAATACTTTGGGTGGTCCTGTTAATTCTTCAATTGTTTTAAAATCATTCCATGGCACGCTTGACTCTCCAGGGGCCCTCGAAATCACTACTTTGCGTAACTTTAAGGCGCTGTAAAACCGAACTTCCTGTATATTTTTAGTTCAAATTTTGAACTTAAGGGTTTTAGAGGGTCCTAATTAACGCTGTATAGTCAGATTTTATATAAAAAATGCCTAAATAGATTTTGTGAAAATCGGGGTTTAAAAAAAATTTTAGCCGGCCCTGGAATTGCAATTTGACAAATGTGTTCACGTAGAAAGTTGCGCATTTTGAAGACCTTTGTATCAAAAATATTTTTTTTAAAGTGAACACCCTGTATATGCAAATACATAAGATGCAAACTATTTTCATTAAGGTATTATATATTAACCATTAAAAATAAGTATTCACCAAAAAAAATTTTTTAACCCAGGACAAAAATTCGGGTCTGAAGGGGTTAAGTCTCAATTTATTTACATGGATGGAACATTCCAATATTTTATTTTACGGATGTTCTGCTAAAGTTTTAAACGGGAGTATATATAAAATGTAATAGTGTTGTATCTCCCTACAAATGCAAAAATTCAGCCACTAGACGGCAAGAAGATTTCTTGCGAAAATTAATGTTAGATTTACAAAGTGAAAAATATATTTGCTTCATTTTGTGAAAGTTGTTTCGGATGTAGGTATACGGACACAACAAATAAATGTAACAATATATATTTAAGAGTAATAATTTAATTATAATTCGTTTGTATTTTGTTATCCATATTTAATAAACATACGAAATCATAGTAAATATTATCTGATTTCCTGTTTCTTTTACCCTTCATCTCCTATTAATTTTAATTCATAAAAATGAAATAATGAACTTAGCTATAACCATTATACTGCCCAATGAATAGGGCGTAAAATGCTCTGTGACGAAAATCGTAGCACTTTCTGAGCTTTACCTGACCGTTGTGACGAATAAATTGCCTCTGAATAGTTATAAAGAATACCCCATAGCTATTCCAAATTCCTGCTGGTAACATTCATTGCCTAGTTGAAAATATGCGGTTTTAACACATAGTGTTTTTAGTTCCAATATTGCATCTATATCCAAATTTGTCTCTTCCAGTAAAGTAAAGTTTATTTAATTATTATACTTTTACAATTGTTTACGTCAAAATATTTCGGGAAAAAATTATTTGCTTAATTAAAATGAGTCAAAACATCGATAAAATTATTTGTGGCAGTCTAAATAGCTGAAGAGAACAAGATAAAACCGCATAAATAGGCTTTTGCGATCGAGTACATCCCTTTTGCCAGACGCGCTAATATTTTATGGCCTATTTACCAATCGCCTTATTTCGGGGAACGTCATCGCTCATGTGCTTTTATTTACGCCAGGCGTAAGAGTTACTTGGTTTTAGTACTCGTATAGGTGGGTACTTGGCCTATCGGAGTGCGATCCGCCAACTCCATTGTCGCCATTATCCATTTTTTCAGCGACTGTTAATATTCTTAAGAACAGAAAAAATGAAAATCACAGCTGGAATGTTCAGGCTTTAGTTTTGGATTGAATTTAATAATATTTTTATTTGATTTATTCAATTTCTTTTAATACATTTTTGATAAAAAAAAAAACGCCTAATACCTAGGAGAGCTTACACACGACGAGGATGCGGCGCGGTATGCCGCGTGCGGTTTTCCGTGCGACGGTGCGACGCGTTTCTGAATCTATGCAATTAAGTGGCTATTGCTCAGGTACAATGTTGCCATTTCTTGTCGCGGCATCTGTGCAAGCGCCCGTAATCGGCCAAGGCGTTCAGGTGCCGTGCGGTACGAGAAGTTCGAAAATTCTGACCGCAAGCTCTCTAAGGCGTTCTCTCTCGATTATGATGTCTTGAATGGCTTATACTTCTCGCAAAAACCGATTGGTTAGGCATTAAAGAATTTATAAAGGTGTTATTTATACCTTCTAGATATCCGAACTGTACTTCTGAGAGCCTTAATTTATAAATTCCATGTTCTGTTAATTAATTAATGATATCGTGACAACAGGATTAGTAGCTAGACGCTTAAATAAAAAAGGAATTTTGTAGGGAGTTAATTAAATCGACGGCATAAATCTACATGAATCGTATTATTCTAATAAATTATTCCTAAGGGACAATTAAAACACTAAGTAATATTTTCAGTTTTATCACGAATCTTCTTTAATTATACTTTCCAGTATATATAATTACAGAAACAAAGGCAGAAAAATCCTGGAGTACAAAATTAAATAGAAATACCATTTTCTGAATTTAATTATATACCTACAGTGTTTCCACGTTAAGGACTTACCACGCTTGTAAATTTTATTTGTTGACCGATTTTGATAAACTTCTTTTTGTTAAGCATTTATTTAAAATACACATTCAATGAGTGAGTAACTTTATTCTTGGGTTGTAAATTTCAAAAAATACTAGTGAGGATTTTTTAGAAAAAACTGACTTGTTTAGGGTCACTTAAAACCTATCTGTAAAATTTTTTTATTGTTCTAAAATAAGAAAAAAATATATATTAAAATTTTTCTAGTTTGTAGGAATTTATTATTGTTTTTTAAACATTACAACAATTTTTTCTTAAGCAGTACTTATATTTTTCACAAATTGACAAAAAAAGTTGTAGAAAAGTAAATTTTTAATAATTAGATATAGACCAATTACTTTAATTTCACAAATCCTTTGTTGGCGCTATTAATGCGATAATCAAAGAATAATGAAAGAAAAAATGACGCCAAAAGTGTATAGTATTTCTGATTATCGCATTAATAGCGTCCAACAAAGGATTTGTACGGAAGCATACAAGGGCCACATATTATTATTTTTATTATTCCGACTTTGAAGTCCGCATTCCGACTTTAATGTCCGAATTCCGACTTTAAAGGGCAAATTCCGAAATTCCGTGTTTAATCGCTTCTAGTTGCATTTCTGCACTTAAAGTCATGTAATTCCATTTTCCTTAGGGACAGGTTAGATAAGATGTCACCTTTAGGTACTTTGGGTTTTTTATTTTCAAAAATTAGGTGCAGCAATTAAATTGCAAGGTGCCCAAAAAGGCACCGCAAAACTTCAATCCCTTTGCCTTTACTGTCAATAATGCATGACCTTTTTACCCACCTACTAGGAAATGAAAATCTTGGAATTATTCAAAAAGGTAGACATATACAGGGTGTCCAACTTTAAAACTGTATACACATCCCTAAAATCTAATTTTTTTTATCGAATGAACTTTTCTGCTGACCTGCTTCTTCAGAGCCTGCTCGTGCTCAAACGTTCAAAACGCAAATCCGGGGCAGCCTACAGTTTATTTTATAAGCCCGATTTTCACCAAACTATTTGGCAATTTTTTATTTGAAATCTGACACCAGAACGTTAATCAGGATACCCAAAACCTCCATATTATACCAAATTTGAACAAAAAAATATAGAGGGAATTCCATTCTGCAGGGGATCAAAATGTGCCATGGAATCTCCTCAAAACAATTGAATAGAACAGGACCAGTCAAAGTTTTGGTGTGGTATTTTTGTTCATATTTGGTACCTACACAGTGTGTCCGCGTTTGCTTGTGAACACTAGAAATGTCTGAGGAGCCGAGTAAAATTCGGCATTACATTTTTTTAGATTGTCCTAAGGATATCTCACAGACGCTACTGCACCATCCATTTTATTCTTAAGCCACCCTGCGCACGTGGTAAATTTTTTTGTACTAGGTGATAGTTAACCCTGTATTTTTTGACATAACCTGTATGCTAATTGAGTTGCAACCATTCTAAGTGCGCCTAATATGATTATCGAACATGCGCCAACTTTCGGGAATATTTGTATTTTCGTTGTGCAATTAATAAAAAAAAATCCCATATGTTGCACACTTAACCTTTAACTACACCCTGCCCACGCCGTCTAACTTTTCCTTAGGGTATCTAGTGCCCTCAGACGTACAACTTTTTCTGAAAAGATAGAGACCACCCTCAGAAGATGAAAACATTGAAGAACCGCCAGCCAAAATTCGCAAAAGGTGTTTCTTTTGTGGAAGAAATAAAAATAGAGTGCCCACAATTACGTGTTCTACATGCAAAAAATCTGTATGCAAAGAACATTCAAGTGCTGAGATTACTTGTCAGGACTGTAAAAACCAGGCCAAAATTGTAGATCATGGATCTGATAGCGATGCCTAGTTAAAATCTTCAGTTTATATATGGTTTGGTTTATTTTACGTTAACTTGAAAATATTTTGTATGGAATAAGTTCTATTTTATGTTTTGTGGACTATTAATAATAAATGTTATTATTTGTCAGTAAATTTTTGTACCTAAACCTAGTAGATGAATAGCTTAGAAGTATTTTTTCAGCTGGTGTATAAAATGCACCACGCATGTAATTACTTTATGTTTTTGGGCGCGTGTAGTTAAAAGTTAAATGACTACTCTGTATATGATTCGGAGTGTGTTCAAAATTATTATGAACATATTAGGGCTACTATTTTATATCTTTTGATTCGCAAAAATATGCAGATTTCAAAAATCCAAAAATATGCAGGGTGATTCAGTTTTATTCTGCGACTCTTCAACAGGTGATAGAAAACCAAAAAATTACCGCACTTTTTTCTATAAACTATAATATCATTTTAAGGCCTTATAAAAAAGTTACAGGGTGTTTCCAAAATATCAAATACATAATAGCAATAATAATTATACCCCATTTTAGGAAAATAAGTGCATGGCATGGGTTAGCGTAAAACCTGTTAATATCAAACACCTTGAACAACCAGTGGCGTAGAAGTCGTAGAAGTGGGTAATTAGTATAATTGTTTTTAGAAAAAAATGAACCACCTTGTATAGCAATAAAATGTATTCAATTCCTTATGTAAATTTTAATTGTAAACAAAATCGTTCTCTTAGCATTTTTTAATATGTGTCATGGTTTCATAGCAAATTTTATTTTTTCGTATTATTTCGGGGTACTTCTGAAAAATTAACTTAAAACTTCGCTCCGTAAGTAACACTCAAAGCAGAAAAAATGTATTTCTTACTATAAATACAGTAACTTTTCCCAGTAAAGTTACCCATTCAAAGTTTTACTTTTCAAGGTACAGAGCGTAACATTAATTGTATCTTCCTTAAATGTATTAGACCCTGTATCTTCGAAAGTATAGCCTTAAATAGATAAGTTTATTCGAAAAAGTTACTTTATTTCAAGTAGCAAAGACATTATTTCCATAAATATCCAAGTGATATTTATGGAACAAATTTTTTAGATAATTTTTCAGAAATACCCGAAATAATACAAAAAATCAAATTTTCCACGAAACCATGACACATACAAAAAATTACCAAGAGGGCATTTTTGTTTAAAATTTACATAATAAATTGAATACATTTTATTGCTATACATGGTGGTTCTTTTTTTTTTCTAAAAACAATTATACTAATTACCTACTTCTACGCCACTGGTTGTTCAAGGTCTTTGATATTAACAGGTTTTATGCTAACCCATGCCGTTATAACGTGTACCAAATATGACCTAAATATCTCAACTAGCTTGGTAAATATTCAATAAAGACCACATGTTTCTTAAAATTTTAACCCCCTGTAACTTTTTAATATTAGTTTATAAAAGAAACTGCGGTTATTTTTTGGTTTTCTATCACCTGTTGAAGTGTCGCAGAATAAAACTGAATCACCCTGTATAGGTAGGGTGTTCCATTTAAAAAACGTAGGTAGGTACTTTTGGTCTGTATCTCTTAATAAAATTTCGCTTTCCATCATTGGATCAAGCAGTTATTTCCTCTTTATAAATTCCCTCACTAAAATGTAATGTAATTCATATTTGCCACTACAATCAGAAACTGCGTCTTCAAAGCCTACTCAAAGGTTCAAAACGCAAATCCAGGGCCGGTTACGACTTTTTTATACCCTCCATTTTCATAAAGAGCATTTACCTATTTTTTTATTTAAAACCTGACACCACAGCGTTATTGAGGATACCCCAAAATACAATGTGTCCGCGTTTGCTTGTGAACACTGCAGAAAATTGTGAAGTGCCGAATAAAATTCATCATATAATTTTTTTATATTGACCTAAGAGAAGATATCTCACAGACTTTACAATTTCGAATGGGTGATTATTCCATGGCTAGCTATGATTTTTTTAAATGACCAGTTTTCAGAATACCATAGTAGGCAAGGGCATCGCCAAGGGGGGAGGGGGGCAGGGAGGGGCAGATCCCTAGAGACTGGATTTTTTTTACCAAATGACAGCCAGGTCACTTATTATTTAAACAGTAATCGAGAAATGCACAAGAAAATTAAAATTTCATTAAGTTTTTGCGTGTACCTACTTATTATTATTTTGTTATAATGCATACCTACTAGACTTTAATCTTTAATATTGAAATTATGCATGCTGATATAGTTTTAGTCGCAGGCTGCCATGTGTTTTAAAAATAAAAAACATAGACATCTCGTCAGCATGGGCCCAAGGAGCTATTATGTTCACATTTACTTGTAGGTATTTTAATAAATAATTTTTCGGCGTTTCCGAAAAAGTTGCAAATTATAAGTATGCAAGTTTTTGTTATAAAACTGCTAAAGAAAAGATCGCATACCGTTTGCGCATGCTGAAGTACAGTTTCTATTGAATGTCATTTAACAATTTACACTACTTGTTCAAAGTAAACGATCTTTGGGCATATAGGTACGCAAACAGTAGGCGATCTTTTCTTCAATAGTTTTATAACAAGAACTTTCATCTTTATCATTGGCATTGGCAGCCTGTTCAGAAACGGAAAAAATTATTTCTTAAAATACAATTTCACGTGACCATAATAGCCCTTTGGGCCCACACTGATGGTCTGACTATGGTTTTCCCAGGAATCTTCTATTTTGAACTTCACTTCAAAACACATGGCAGCCTAACTAAAATCATATCAAAACGCATTGTTTTCGAATAAATGAAGACTCACTATTATATTATGAAGAACCCAGGTTGATTATCTAATTCACACTTTGGTATCGTGAAAGGCATAGATACTGAGTAAAATCGTATCCAAATATCTGTCCTACAGGCGAATTTCAGAGAGTGGGGGTGCAGTGCATGCCTGGATGTTTTTATTCTAAGGAATCGAATTATTTAATTATATAGACGTTTTCAATCTGATAGATTTGTTTTAAGAAATTCCTAGATTTCTAGTTTTGAGAAAATGTAATGTCTTTTGTATTAAAATGGAAAAATCGATTCTCTCAGAATTCGGCTGCGTCTAACGGAATAACTTCACTTTAAGACCAACTTGGGACGTTAACTGAAATGCCAATAAATATTAATTTAAATATCTGGATCTTTAAACTATAAAATAGTTTCTTTCATTTTAGGGCGCTAACCAATAAATTACGTTTATTCAATTAACAAACGTTATAAAATTAATTCAAAGTAACGTTTTTATTTCAAGAGTACAGTATGTCAAATGTAAATCAAAATTTTAAAGAAATATGTGTACTGAATTTAAGATACTTTTTTTTTCTGTGAAGATATTGAAAGTTTGCCGGGGTGTACCACTTTAAAGTGGGACACATATCATCTTGCTCCCCTCTGGCCCATTGGCTGGCGATGCCCTTGATAGTAGGCATTATTTTAAGTAAACATAGAAAAATATTTTTAGATCTTTTTAGGATCTTTAAAAAAAGGGTAAAAACCCCTATTTTTCCTGTAAATCTCCGCCTATAATTACCGTAACATGGGGTGAATTCGGACAAATTTTGAGGTTTTTTGCAAAATACTGCTTTATTTTTTACAAAAAAAATGGGAAAAAATAATATACCGTCATTCGGGGTTACTTGGAACAGGGGGGTAATTTGGAACAATTTGTAGTCGCTAAGCGAGATATGTGGCGCCATCTAGTGGTTGGTAGTGGAAGTTTGACAAACTAGGGATCGTGTTCCTAGATGTCCTGTGTATCATCTTAGGTGGTAAATTGTCGCCTGGTAACGCTCGTGAGTGCGTAAGAAGAATCCAAAAAAAAGGTAAGAAATACAGTTTTTTTAACTCTGCCTACTTTTAGTTGGTGTGGTATTCAGATATAAAAAAAATGCGCTTGTTATATTTTTTATAGTGACAATATGCATTTAAGAAACCATATCTAACCTCAAAATAAATTTTGCAGTTGGCAGCTAATATGCAGGGCCGCATTTATTTATTTCTGTATTTTCAGGGGTAACTTGGAACATCATCAAATATGCCCAGAACTCGGGAAAGACAGCCGGGGAGGCGCACATATGCAAATTATACAAAAGATTCTCTACAAGAAGCTTTGAACAAAATTAAGTCGGGCAGGTTAACATACCGGCAAGCATCAGACAGATATGGTATACCACTCGGAACTTTAAGTCGCAAAATAAACAACCAACACATGAAGAAACCAGGTCACCCAACCCTTCTTTCCGAAGCTGAAGAAAATGATATTATAGCTGCCATTCTTGCTGCCTCTGATTGGGGTTACCCCTTTGAACCTGAAGATATTAAATTAATCGTAAAATCATATTTGAACCGAAGTGGGAAACAGATTCTTCAATTTAATAACAATAAGCCAGGCGATGACTGGATGGTCTTGTTTATGAAAAGGCATAAAAATAAAATTAAAAGAAGGCTGTGTGACAATATAAAAAGGTCAAGGGCTGCGGTATCTCGAGAGACAATAGAATTATTTTTTGATAACATCCAAACTGAGCTTAATGAAGTTCCACCAAGTAATTTGATAAATTATGACGAGACTTGCTTCGTAGATGATCCAGGAAAAACAAGAGTATTAATACGAAGGTCATCAAAGCACCCTGATAGAATTATAGACTCTTCAAAAACGGCAACATCGGTACCTAATGTTTGCAGTAGCCGCAGACGGAACCATGCTTCCCCCGTATGTGGTTTATAAGTCTGAAAATATTTGGTCGACATGGATGCAAGGTGGTCCCGATGGTTGCTTTTATAACCGCACCTTATCTGGTTGGTTCGACCAAGCTGTGTTCGACGATTGGTTTCTGAAGGTGATTGTTCCCTATTATAGAAGACGCGATGGCAATAAAGCTATAATTGGGGACAATTTGGCAAGCCACCTTTCAGTAAAAGTTATACAGACATGCCAAAAAATGGGAATCAAATACATGTTCCTTCCTCCCAACAGTACACATATGTTGCAACCATTGGACGTAAGTTGCTTTCGTCCTATGAAAGGAGCATGGCGGAAAGTTCTGAAAGCTTGGAGGAAAAGAAACAAGGGACCTCTTCGTAAAGATATTTTCCCTAAGCTTTTAAAGGGGACTTTAGAGAAAATATCGAGTACAAATCCCAATAACATCATGTCCGGATTTTCAGCATGTGGTTTGCATCCAATTAATCGAAACAAAATTTTGAGTAAATTCCCGCCAGAAGAGCAACTTAATGCTACAACAGAAATTGCGAACACAGTAGCAGCCTATCTTAAAGAAGCTAGATTTGGTAATCCAGAAAAAACAAAATGTGGACGAAAAAATAAACTTAACATTCCACCAGGACAGGGTGTTACAGTGGAAGCGATTGCTTCCGGAAGTCGTTCCCCGATAGTTTCCCAGAATGAAGACGAAGACAATTGTGAAGATAATACTGAACAAGAACAAATAGAAGAAGAAATTAGTAGAAGTTCAAGAGAGCAATCCTATTTACAAGAAGAGACTGAAAATGTATTAGAGACTGATGTAGATCCCAAGAATTTTAATATATGTGATATAAATGAAAACGATTTTCTCCTAGTAAAATTTTTAACTGTTAAAAATAAGGAACAATATTTTATAGGTAAAGTTAGGAGGATCGAAAATGAAAATATTATTTGTAGCTTTTTGCGAAAATCTGCCAAAACTGAGAACACATATATTTTTCCTAATGTTGAAGATATTTCCGAAATAAATGTTGAACAAATTGTTAGGAAAATGCTTATAAAGACGTCAAGAAGACAAAGATATATTTTTTATTAACTTTTAATTTGTCGCTGACAAAGTAGATTTTCATTTTAGTTCTTACAGAATCTGTGGAATTGTTTTGTTTTTGTTTTTGAATTGAAAATGTTTATTTTTTATATTTTAAAAACCTTGTTTATTTGTTTAAATGAATAAATATATTTTTAAGTAGCTAATTTACTCCTTTAGAACCCCCTATAATCAAGAAAATCAACCTAGCGCATTCAGTTTTTTTTTAAATGTTCATATTGTTCCATGATCCACATATACTGGTACAACAATGAACTTACATGGGTTTTAGTAGGTTGTTCCAAGTTACCCCAAACATGGGGTAACTTGGAACAGCCATATTTTATTTTTTTTTAACTAGAAATATGTTTTTAAGAAAAAACTACTTAGGCATAATCAATTCTCCTCGTTATTTCGCTTGATACAGTATTTTTTTCAATATTTTATCTTAATCAGTTAGGAAGTTACAATCAAAAGAAGTTGAAAATCGTTCCAAGTAACCCCGAATGACGGTATATTTATTAATATATCTACCTTCTATTTATGAAAAAAAAAATTAAAAATGTTTTCACTAACATATATATTTTTTTACATATATAGTGTCGGACACCTATTGTTTTACATCTAAAACGAATTCTGATTATTCGTGGGGTGAACTCGGACACTTAAAAATAATACAAAAACTTGTGACGACAAAATAAGGCATTATTGGTTGGGATAGAAGAAAAAAAACAAATGAAAAGTAACCCTATCGGGATCATGAGTGATGTTTGTTTCATCATAATTTATTACGTTTTGTGGCGAAACATCATTCAGTGCAATCGATAAATTTTCAAAATATTCTTTAATCATTTGTTTGCTTTATTTCTTTTTATGTTCTGCGAGAGTCTCTCAGTAATTTCTCGATTTCTCATCATAAACTTGTAAAACCAATCTTTCCCGGATAGTTGTTATTCTTAAATATAGTTTTTCTACCCTTTCTGTCAAAATAAGATTTTACAAGAGACTTTATGTCACTTCTCGTTAAGGAAAAACTCCATTCTGCCATTTTTTTATCCTGCCAATCAGCATATTTGTTCTTCCTCGGGTAATAAAGATACTTTGGCCACCTTGTTTTTCCGGATGTTTGTTACGAATTTTATCACTCAGATAGGGACTCTGTAAAAATCGGCTACCTCCCTCAAGTTTTCTCGCCTATTATTAAAAGATTCTATTGATTTTTTCAAGTTCGCCTCCAAACACTGCATAAATGTGCTGCCAATTTTTCTTCTATATATTCGAACCATGCTGTCCGAATTCACCCCTCCTAGGGACAAATTTCGTTATTGGTAAATTAAAAAAAACCTTGATATTTTCGTAATAATTTTTTTCCTGTTATATTATACTGATATGCTCACTCAAATTACTCAGTGTTTATATAATTTTTTTCTCTACTTTTTTAACTACAGCACTTTCTTTTCGAGGTTTGCAAAATAACAGAAAAATAGGCCTAGTATAAAATGCATTCTAAAACTACCTTCTTACTTTGTTTTGACTCTCCGATATACACCCCACCTTCCTTAATACTCGACTGGAAAATATAGCACAACACGTAACATTTATAACGAAAGAAAGCACTAGAATAGACGAAGATGTCCGAAAACTGCCGAGTGTCCGAATTTACCCCTACCGTCCGAATTCACTCCGTATTACGGTACGTCATCCAATATAGCTTCCGAACATACTGTCAGCTTGAAGTTATTTTCGCGGTGTTTTAGGAAGGATGAAAATACCTTTACTCAAACAAAATATAAAAAACAATCGATTTGAATCTGTAAAGTTGCAGCGCAGATTCGCCTTACCTTACTTTGAAATTTAACTAACCTAAATTCACCTGACCTCTTAAGCCCTAGATAAAGACGTAAACCCCGTTTTGATAGTTCGTTCTTTTAGCGCGCAGTGCAGAACCCGAAACAACAGTTTTTTTTTTTCAATTAAAAGCTCACCCAATGTCCGAGTCAATGTCCTTCCATATTGTGCAACGGCTGCTTAGGGGTAGTCGACTTACTGTATGCACTCACCCACCATGCCACCATGCATCAACAACTTTGGTGCAGTTGAGTCCCTGGCTTGGATGTTCACTAATCGTGCCGCTCCCTCGTCGTACACAGCACTCCGAGGTGGGCGTCTCCCAATTCTCCACAATTTTTCTTCTCCTGCCTCGGGCGATGCTCGAGGCTTCTCACTACACTCCAGCTTCCCTGTTTCTCCGCCTTTTTAGTCCCAAAAACCACGGGACCCGCGAAAGTGAGCTGCTGCACGTGTGCCGTTACTCCATTACTGTCCTCCCCTCTTGGCTCTCCCGCGCAAGTCAGGACGCGATGTTGACCAACGCGTATATTCCCCTATCCCCCTTAACTAAATCAAATAATAGTGCGTTCACCTAAATTTCAACATATCAGCACTACCCATACAACTTACTGGTATACTGTCGCTATGAAATATTTAATTTAATGAACCTAGTGAATTTGCGCATCGAGGTGAACGGCGGCCTCTTTGAACAGTTGCTGTAGTGCTTTGCATGTGCAATGTGTGCTAGAAGCTAGAAGCAGTGACGTCAGAGTGACGTAGCGCTATTGTTGTTTGGCTTTAGTAGAGGTGGTGTTGCTTAGGCCAAGTAATATGACGACGCACGGCCCTTACCAACGAAAACTCCAACCTGCTACTTGTTGTGCAGCCTCCACTAAAAATATATGATATTTAAACCTACTAAAATATTTATACTGAAAGATTGCGCTGCTCTAGGTAACAATTTCGCAATGTGTACGAAAAGTTAAATATGCCTTTATTAGGTCGGTTTTGGATATTTGGTCACTTTTGACGGGCGATGGCTCCGCGTCTGACTTTTGATGTTTACATCTCGCCATGGCCTACTTATTGAAAAAATCGTACAATAAACTACTTCAGTGCGGATTTCTGAGCTTTTAATGACGATTTTCAGACACTTCACTGCCAATTTCAAGAAAATAACTATTATCCACAATCATGCTATAGGTAATATTTACATTGCTGGATAAAAAGAAGTTGGAGTTGGAAAGCAGGTTATTTCCTAGTTCATGCCAGGAAACTCATCAAACTAGCCGGAAAAGTAATGTGTTCTGGTTACCTTTTAATATTTTTAGTCTTCAATTGATGGCGCGCATGTAAGTCCTAACTCTTTTCCCATAAAAAAAATTGCGGCCACTTTGTCGGCAATTTCTCAAATTTCGAGCGGAAAACAATAAATTTGTATAAATTTTCTTTTGAGAATTCCCCCCTTTTTTTCGTATTAATAGCGTGATAAAATCATTCAAAACAATAGCCGAACGTAATAAGTATTGCCTTTCTTCTCGGCCTACTGTTAGCTACTGAATAGTAAGTACCTACAGTTTCATTGGAAATAATAATTAACTACTTTTTCTATGAATACTTATACAAAATCTACATGATTATGAACATAATAGTAGGTATACCTATACTTACCTCAGCACGAGCTCCATTACAGCCAAGGGATACCAAAGTGTCAAATGAATGAAAATTACTTAATTACAATGCGATAATTGGGTTAAGTATGTGCAACCATGAAGCAATTTCAAAAGGCATGAAAGTAATTTTAGGGACGTTTACAATTACCTAGGTCTTGTTTTGGAAAATGCATTTTCATTTTCATGGCCCATTTAGATTCTTTAAAACATCTATCGACTCCTGGTGATTGTTTTAAGACCTCTTTTTTACTGTTCTACGGGGATGTTAAAAAGAATAGAGCAACTTAAATAAATTCTCAAACTAATCCAGCTAATTTTAGTCTTTATCAAAATTAATATTTGGTTCTCCTTCGTATACTTATTTATATGGTTAAAATACACTGTACCTACATTTGATACGATAGTTGCTAAAAATCTATACTTTTTACAGTGTCAACAATGTGGGAAATCTTTCAAGAGATCGTCAACTCTATCAACTCATCTACTTATCCACTCCGATACTCGTCCATATCCGTGCCAGTATTGTGGAAAAAGATTTCATCAAAAATCTGATATGAAGAAACACACCTACATACATACGGGTAAGATACTCCATTTATTATTAATACGGTAATAATAACTTTGTATGATACATATAGCATATACCGACAAGGGGATATCCATGGTCCTACCAACACTCGCACAAATTATATCCTTTGAGGGGAAACTTTAAAAACCTCAATAATTTATACACTTATTTAGCCATTACCTTAACTCTAACTATAATAAATAATAAATTAGAACTTGTTCCAGTCATATACTTAGGTATGAGTTTAAGATATATTATTCAACGTGAATTAAAGAAACTTGCGTGATAAATAAGTTCAATAGAAACTGGAATCAATAGATCCACTGATTTTAACTGCACAAAAAAGGTAGATGTATAATACAAGCGACTGCTTTTGCATATTTCGTCGCATACAAGGGAATCATGGAGCTTGGAGCCATATCTATACATGGTGTTTTTGACGAAGAGTCATTTGGAAAATGCGTGACAAATATGCATTTTCGAAAATCTTAATTGGAAAGAAAAAATTGCCTTTTCGATAGGGTAGCTTTGTGTAAAAACACATTCGAGATCCATGGTCTACTTTCTGAGATATTTTTGAAAAACCAGAAAAATGCCGAAATTTCTTCGTCTTACAACTTTTTTATTTCAAGGGTTAACGAAAAAGCGTCTTAATGAAATCAATGGGCAAAATTTACCAGAATTTGAAAAATGCTGCGGTTTAGTGGGTGTTCTCTTAGAACTTAAAAAAAAGTTGCTCAATTTACATAGCAGGCCATGGCGTCCAAAAATTACCTATTTTATGCACTTTCAATCGACATATCACAAGTGCTACATATCCCTTGAGCTAGCAAATAAACTAAAGTTATCTTTTAATTAACAGACAGAAGCTGTTTGCTATTGTTTTTCAAGCAGATTCCTTGTGGTAAATTTCAAAAATGTGCACTGTGGTGTATTTTGAAATAAATTAAATCGACAATTGGAGTTTATTTAACAGAACTTTCAAAGCATTTTGTCTAGTTTGTTCTAAACTAATGACTTTCCCATGCGGCAGTGCTGGTTTATCCACTGGGTTTATCTGTGGGGTCCGGTCCTGGTCTGCATATTTATATCGATACGCTCATGCAAAAACATTGAGTCTGTTCCAACACTAGTTTTGAACCTGTTCTCGACGATCTAATTGTTTGAAAACTGTTCAGAAATTTACGTTTCTGCATTCTGATTCGCTACAACTGGTCCAGAACTGTTTGTTGGAACAAAGCTATTGTAAGTCTAGTTTTCAGGAGAGAGGTTTGAAAATTTTGGCTATTAAAAATTCTAATATATTTTTAACTAATGAAAATTTTTTATACTTTTTCAATATATAGATATTAACTACTATAGTTACTTTTTTGAACCAGCGAATTCTTCTACCTTTTTTTGTACTTGAAATTCCAAAAATTTCATCAATTTTACGGTAAAAACATTGCACAGTCCTTTACAATATTTTTCCGTGATACAATTTTAAATATTAGAAGTTAGAATGTATTATTTGATTTTAAACAATTACCGTGCAAAAACATTGTAACACCTTAGAATGTGTAGCTTTCTTAAAACAGATAATATTCGTTTGATCTACACATAAAAAAATAAATGCTGCAGTAAATTGTAAAACAGGTAAAATGGACTTATGTTAGATCATAACAAGCATTCACTTTCCAACTGTAAGCACATTGTAAATTTAACTTTAAAAAACTTGTGATTTTTCCAGGCAAAAATATTGTAAGTAGCGTTACAATGTTTTAACAGTCGAACTAATGGCAACCCAAAATTGTAACTGTCTTTACAACTTAAATTATAAAAACAATTGTAATTGTAATTAACTTTCTCTACTCCTATACTAGTAACATACCTATTAAGTAACGGTTTAGGTTATAGGTAATTCCATTGTTACGAACACTGACACGTAATGACTGACACGTAATAAAAAAAAAATACATATCTGTTCTTAATTAAAACACAGTTATCACGGGTGTCTTGTTAGCGCGGCATCCGCGCCACCATAGCAACCACCCAACATACTAATTATTGCCTGTCAGATAATCAGAAGTATAGTTTATCTATTATAATAGTTTTTCTTTCGTCGAAGAAAAATTATAGTACAAAACTCGAGTTGTAAACTTATTACATACTCGTGGAATTACAGCACTCGCCGCTGCGCGGCTCGTGCGCAACTTTTCCACTCATACGTAATAAGCTGTTTACAACTCTCGCTATGAAATGTACTATTACTATGTTTTTACCGCTGAAAACGTCCATTTTCTCAGATACAATGGGATGACACATCAAAAATTTTGAGAATGCGAGATTGAATAGTTTTACAGACTATTAAAAGGAGCTCTAAATCTATAGCGCCCAGGGCCCAAACTTTGGTTAAACTGCCTTGTGGTAGACTTCCCTAATGCCTAGACGAATATATTCGGATATACCTATTGGGCGATTCGTTTATCATCTGCACCTCGTTTTTCTCGTAAACGACTGTAGAATTTTTTTCTCTGAAAATAGTTGTTTGTGTACCAAGGCACTGAAGTTCAACTTTTTAACAGACCACAATACATTATATATTTTTTTCATCGGAAAAATCAACATGGAAAATATTATCAGAGCATATAAAACAACCATAGCAGTATAACTCCACATGGCGGGAAAATTCACGCAGCCGTCATTTGGGAATAGATTCTGTCAAATGGATGCAATGTAGGGGAGATTGGGCCGTTCTTCTTTGGCTCTATGAGAGATATATTACAGTGCCGTGGAGTGTGCAGTGTGCTTTTTTGTAAATTGTGCTTTGTGCTAGTATCTTTATATAAATAATCCCAGGAAGAAGTCAAAGCTCTATGTGTATTAAAATTCCAAGCAAATTTCTCCTGCTTGTGCTTACCACACATACTTTACTAAATACTACTCTGTGTTTCTGAATTGATTTTCCCGAATACACCTCTGACTTCTATTCCTCCAATATGGCGACAAGGTCATTGAATTTGCGGATGATTTCTCAAGAGGAGGTAAGTTATACTAATGGTTGTTTTATATGCTCTGATTCTGATATTATTGATGCTCAAACAGACCAAAATAATTATACTCAAAAGTTGCGTGGTTATAGGTAACAATTCTCCTATGAGGCTGAAAAGTTAAATGAATTGATACCTATTCTGTTATACAATATAGCTATGTTTTGTACCATATAGACTAACTATTTCTGTAAGTAGGTACCTATTAAACGGTACTTTATTGGGTGGGTTCTGAATATCTGGCCACGTTTGACGGACGATGGGCCCGTCTGACGTTTGCTTCTCATATCTTGCCAAGGCCAACTGATAGAAACAATTGTACAATAATGGTTTACATCAGTGCCGATTTCTGAGATACTTTAATGCCTATTTCAAAAAAATGTATTTTTCTTGAAATCGGCATTAAAATGTCTAAAAATCGTCATTAAAAGCACAGAAATCGTACAATAATGTAGCCCATTATTGTACGATTTTTTCAATAAGTAGGCCTTGACGAGATGTAAACATCAAACGTCAGACGCGGAGAAATCGCCCGTCAAAAGTGACCAAATATTCAAAACCCGGCCGATAAAGGCTCATTTAACTTTTCGTACACATTGCGAAATTGTTTCCTATAGAAGCGCAATCCTTCAGTCTAGATATTTTAGTAAATTTGAATTTTAATAGGTTTGTTGTGTTGGCTGCACAAGTAGCAGCAGTTTGGTTTTTCTGTCAGAAGGTGCCGTACATCATTATGCTTGTCCGAGGTAGAGCGAAAGTCAAGCAACGCCGCGCGTAGTCGGTTCGTGGACGGGTGATCCCTTATTATTATTTTCTTGCCTAATAAAACATTTTTTTCCGATTTCAAGAAAAATATAATATGTACCTCGGCACTGAAGTTATTTTTATAACTCATGTGGTTTATTTGCCTCGGCCAGAGGCCTCAGCAACTAAACTCCACATGAGTCATAAAAAGTTGAACTTCAGTGCCTTGGTACATAAATAACTATTTCTTGAAATTGGCAGTAAATTGTCCCGAAATCGTCATTAAAAGCTCAGCAATAGGCACTGAAGTAGTCCATTATTGTACGATTTTTTCAATAAGTAGGCCTTGGCGAGATGTAAACATCAAACGTCAGACGCGGAGGCATCGCCCGTCAAAAGTGACCAAATATTCAATACCCGGACAATAAAGGCCCATTTAACTTTTCGTACACATTGCGAAATTGTTATCTATAGCTGCGCAATTTTTCAGGATGAATATTTTAGTAGGTTTGAATATCAATAGTTTTGTTATGGAGGCTGCACAACAAGCAGCAGTTTGGTTTTTCTGTTCGAAGACGCCGTACGTCATTATAATTGACCTAGGTAGAGAGATCGTCAAAGTCAAGCAACGCCGCGCGCAGTTGGTTCATGGACGGGTGATTCCGTATGATTGTTTTCTTGCCTAATAAATCTTTTTTTTCCGATTTCAAAAAAATATATAATATGTACCTCGGCACTGAAGTTCTTTTTATGACTCATGTGGTTTATTTGCCTCGGCCAGGGGACTCGGCAACTAAATTCCACAAGAGTCATAAAAAGTTGAACTTCAGTGCATTGGTACATAAATAACTATTATTTCTAGCCACATACAGGGTTATTCAGTTCCAGTGCTCAACATGGGGATCTCGGAAACCGTAAGAGATACGAAATCGGTCAAATGGAGGTAAATTTGCTTCTTTGGGCGCCTAACAATATGCCGTTGAGAAAGTTAAAATATTTTCATGGGTTGCTGAGATATTTAAGAAAAACCGAAAATTAGATTTTATTTTTTTCTGATGGTGCCATTTACGATAATATTGAAATAGTATATTATACACCTAGGTTGAGAAGTGAGCCATTATTTACCGAGCATTTTCATATCCTGAGGCGCGTAGCGCCGAAGGATATAATATGCGAGGTAAATAATGGCCTTCTCAACCGAAGTGTATATAGAATTTTTTTTACTACTAACATTGAAATATTGCAATATTTTACATATTTGATTAGATATTTTAGTCATTTCTCGCTTTTTTCAAATACTTCGAAATATCAAGTAGCCTGGGAGTTCAGTTGTTTAGCTGATAAAATGAAACTAATTTTTAAATGTCATTTTCCAGAAAATAGATGCTACTTAAAAGTTCGAGGTAAAACGTTTTCATAAAATAATTGGAAAATGGGTGAAAATTTTAGTGATAGTGATATAGAGATGGAAATGTGTACCCCGCCTGAACTTAGAGATGCAGGAATTAGTGCAAGCGGTGATTTGTTGCCAGAAAAATCGAAGAGATTCTATATGAATGCATACGGTGTGAAAAAAAGAATGCTGTTAAAATAACAGAAAATGTTTTATTGGTATATTTCAAAGAAAAAGCTGACTGCAAAAAAGTATCAACATTGTGGGCAAATTATTCCATGTTGAAAGCCACTCTTAAAATAAAGGAAAACATTGACATTTCAAAATTTTTTAAACTCACAGCATTCTTAAAACAGAAAAATAATGCTTATAAACCCAAAAAGTCATGTGTATTTGCAAAAGAAGAAATCGATAAATTTATAATTGAAGCTCCTGATGATGAATATCTAGCAAAAAAGGTACATTTCATTATTAATTTATGTTTAGCTTTTTACAAAAACTATATTCTAGGTGATTGTGGTAATTGGGGTGGCAGGTGCCTGCAGAACAGATGAACTGTATAATATGGTTGTTGATGATTTAGACATCAGAGATGATATTATTGTAATAAATATTCCTAATTCAAAGAATGGAACATCTAGGAAGTTTGTTATTGTTGAGCCACAATGGATTAATGTTGTTAAAAAATACCTAGCTAACAGGCCAACTGACTTTAGAAAACTTTTTATTTTATACCGTGGAGGTAAACATATTAAACAAAATATTGGGCACAATACTATTAGCAAAGTACCCTATGTCATGGCTCAATATCTGAAATTAGAAAATCCTAAGTGTTATACTGGTCATTCTCTAAGGCGCAGTTCAGCAACACTTCTAGCAAAAAATGGAGGAGACTTACTAAGTTTAAAAAGGCACGGCGGGTGGAAGTCGGCTAAAGTGGCTGAAGGATATATTGAGGAATCAATAGCTGACAAGAAGAGAGTTGCTAAATTAGTACAAAAAACCACCTTATCCAATGAAAATTTAAGTATATCTTCCACTTCCTTTGTACGTCAAGATGCTGTCCTAGAAAACTTCCAGGCAAGTAATCATTTAGTGCCAAGTGTCAATGAATGTTCACAAATTACGAAAAATATTCATAATACAGAAGTACATAAATATACCTGTTACAAATGTTAATTCTATTAATACAGGACATGGAGGAATACACATGATTTGCCATAATTGTACAATTAATTATAATTTCGAATAATTTTTTTATAATTTTCATCATCCCATACTTACCAGTGTTGAATTTTCGAGTTTATTTGTTTTTTACTTAGAATTAAGTTAATAATAGTTTCTGTTCATTTTATTAAAAATATAGAAAATTTTTCATTATTTACCTAGGTATTTTTTTATTATCATTATTTACCTAGGGTGAGAAGTACGACTTCTCATTAGAGGAATGAGGTAAATAATGGTGATTTCTCAGGTCAGTAGTAAAAAAAATAAATTATACTTTTTCATTGCAACTTTTTCTGGACTACGTCATGGTATTTTTAGATTTTCGAGACAACATTTTCTTTTTTGAGATAGGGGGGTCATCTTCATTTTTTTAAATACAGACCTGGATTTTTTATTCCATATTTCGAAATGAATCGTTGTCCTGGGTACAACGATGTATGACACATACATATTTGTTCTCGTTTTAGCTGCTTAAATGCACATTTGCTAAGAAAAAAATTAATACGGTCCTGGACTATGCATTTTCTCTTTTTTTTTTTCAAAGCTATTCCAGTTATAACAGGTGATTATTATTTTAATATCCTACTGGATTAATTATACTCCATATTTGTCATATTTTGAAATCCTTTTTCATACTTTAGGTAAATAACAACAATAATTATTATTAGCAATAGTGAGATACATTTTACCTAAAGTAGGTATAAAAAAGAATTTCAAAATATGACAAACATAGAGTTCACCTAATTAATCCAGTAGGTATAAAAAAATGATCAACTGTTATAATTGGAATAGCTTTGGAAAAAAGAGAAAAATGCATAGTCTAGGACCGTATTAACTGTTTTCGTAGTAAAAATGTGCATTTTGGCTGCCAAAACAAGAAAATATATGTATGTGTCATACATCGTTGCACTCAGGACAACGATTTATTTCGAAATATGGAATAAAAAATCCAGGTCCGTATTTAAAAAAATGAAGATGATCCCTTAATCTCAAAAACGAAACGTCGCCCCGAAAATCTAAAAATACTAGGACGTAGTCCAGAAAAAGTTGCAATGAAGAAGTATAATTTATTTTTCAATATTATCACAAATGGCGCCAGAAAAAAATAAAATCTAATTTTCAAAAATTCGGTTTTTCTTAAATATCTCAGCAACCCAAGAAAATATTTTAACTTTCTCAACTGCATATTGTTATGCGCCCCAAAGGCGCAAGTTTTCCTCCATTTGACCGACTTCGTATCTGTTACGGTTTCCGACATCCCCATCTTGAGCACCGGAACTGAATCACCCTGTATACTTCTAAAAAGCGTGAAAACTGGTGCAAAATTTTCGACATACGGCGTCGCGACGCCTTCAATTTCTTCTCCCAGAAACATATCATTTTTATCATGCCCTTTGAAAGCCAGCTTATTTAAAGTATCGAGCATTCATTTAAATGTAACCTCAAGTTGGCGTTGGAAATTCAAACGTATAGGTACCCGGATTACTGTAAGAAGTCCCGATTTTGTCAGATGACATTCTCCACAAAATTTTCTGTTAACCATTGGTATAACATTGTATATGTGTCTCAACCAGTTAATGACGTCACTCATTGATTTATGATGTGAAAAGTTACCCAAGTGATACGAAAAAAAGAACATAATAAAATAAAAACCCTATTGCAATCACGATTATACCTCTACAAATAAAAATAACTATGACTACCTTTTAATAATAATTTCAAACGTCCTGGAAACACTTTCATTTTGGTATTTTGGCATAATCAGCTACTTGCGGCTGCGTCTATAATGCGCAGTCAGGCAAATTTTATTTCGGTGTTGTGAAGGGACCGTGAAGGTTTTCCGGATCGTTCAAAAGGGTTCAAACTTTGGGCAGTGGAAATATTCGCGGGTTTTGTACGTTTCGTGAGTTTTACCGTTATCTGTGTTGTTCTTGTTCGTGTTATTAGTAGTTATTCGTTGTGCAAATGGGCTCGTTACTGACCTGGACTTATGACCCGGTTGAATTTTTTGCTGCATCGATGCCAACTTAGGATGGCGAAATTACCAATTGACAGTCCCAGTAAGGACTTCTTAAAATAATTTGACTATATCTATGCCTTTGATAGCATTCGATGTTTTGCTATCTAACCATTTGACAACTGTCAATGCCAAAACGTCAAGGTTGCGTTGGCGCTCGCCGTTGCCGTTTGCGTCGAAAATTCAATCCCAATATTTTACGTGTAACCTTTTATAAACGCCGTCGAACGTTGCCGTCTGCGTCCGATGCCGTCCGAGATAAACTAATTTCATCTTTCACGTTCCGTCGTTCACATTTCTGGACGCAAACTGCGAAGGTCACCGTAAACTTCGAGCGCCAATGCAAACGTCGAGTTTTTAAGGCTCAATGTACAGCAATTGACGCCTATTCTGCAAGACTACCAGGAATATAAAGCATTTTAGCTAGTGGTGATCTTTTACCTATATCTCGTGAAGTTAAAAAAAACGTCATAAGGGAAAGTTGTAGAGAATGTAATAATGTACACATAAGAAAAAAATGTACACATGTAAGAAAAAAATGCAAAAAAATGTTTGCAAAACCACCCCTATTGCGGGGGTCATAAAGTCATAAATGAAAAAGCTGAAGCAAAACAAAAAAAGTTCACACGAATTCAAACATTATTATATATTTTAACAAAAAGTCACTGTCACGAAAAAAAAGTTCCTGTTTTTTGCTTGTAACCACGAAATCGTCAGTTTCAGCCTGCTATTAAGTGTAAACGTGTTTTTGAAATGGTTTATTCTACACTGTTTTTACTCGATCTATTGTGTATTCTTACTATTCTTTTAAATTTCTGCAATATTTAAGAATATTTACATCATTTCAGTAAATATTCGTATATTTTAGTAATTTGCCAACTTTAAAATAAATATTATATACCAGTAACGTAATATTGCTCCTCGATGTCGTATTTTTTTCATTTTTAGTTTGAAATGTACACGATAGTTTGTGTATTAATCAACAAAGAACGCCGGAATCTGCAACCGCCACGGTCGACCTTGCTCTGCGGTCACGTCCCACCTCCATTTCAGTTCATTCCGATATTTGTGTGGAATGTGGAAGAAGGTGTTTGTTTTCGGGGCGGTCATCACTTGCGTTAGATAAGAAGTGAAGTGAGTGAAGCATAGTGGAAATTTATACAAAAGTAGTAATATACCCATCAAAATGCGTTGCGCTCATTGTGGGGTTGACTGCGTTTCTTTCGGTACAAAAAAATTTGATTTATTTTTTAAAAAATTTAAAATATATTTTTAGTTTTTATATTTAGTGTGCGTCATTAATAATGAATTCCGTTAGTTTCACTAGGATAATTCATTAAAATAAAAATTTTGCACATTAAATTAAACTTGCAATGCATAGATATTATCATTACCTTAAACTAATTAATTATTAAAATAAAAACAAAAGTTGTCTTTAATATCGTTGCAACTTGCAACAAATATGAAGTTAGGTGAATTTAAACAAATTTATGGCAAAGTGATTGTGATTAATTTATTTGATTTGATTTGATAATATTAATAATGTCGAAAAAACATATATTTTTATCTAGGAGGCCATGTTTTGGTATTTAGCCATAACTTTGAATTCTAAACAACTTTTCATAATAATATTTTTCTGAATTTTCTGAAATAAGGATACTTTTGAACAAATTTCATCTTTTTTGACCCATCCTGTACGCTATTGGACTTGCAACCATTCTAAGTGCACGTAATATGATTATCGGACATACCTACACCAACAAAATTTACCATAATATGTTGCACACTTAAATAATGACCATGTCTATATATATATATATATATATATATATATATATATATATAAAAACAAGAAAAAGTGATAATTGGCATAGCACTCAAAGTTGCCTGGACTTCATTTGTTGCTTCCCAAATCTTTCCTATCTTTTCGATTTGGTTGATGTTACACCGTACTGATGATTGCCAAATAGCATGAAACACGTGTATGCGGTTACTAGTCTTTCTTTTGTTTTCTAACTTTGAGTGCTATGCCAATTATCACTTTTTCTTGTTTTTACATCTACACTCACAATCTTACGATCTTTGTTTCATTATATATATATATATATATATATATATATATATATATAATATATATATATATATATATATATATATATATATATATATATATGTCCAACTTTAAAACTGTACAAATCCGTAAATTCTTCATTTTTGGAGATAATCGCCTAAACTTTTTTTGTTTGAAAGGCCTTCAAAAACCGCTTCTTTTGACCTTCCTACCATTTTCAAAATGCAAATCCAGGGCCGGCTGCTATTTTTTTTTATACCCCCAATTTTCACGAAAACCATTTAGCGATTTTTTTATTTAAAATCTGACTCCACAGCGTTAATCAGAACACCCAAAAACCCCCATATACCAAATTTGAACAAAAAATATACAGGGAGTTCCATTCTGCAGGATGCCAAATTTGAGCAAAATAGGAATTTTAAAGGCATCTGCCGAGTCAAGTGTGCCATGGAATCCCCTCAAAACAGTTGAATGGTCAATAGGACCACTCAAGGTGTTGGTGTGCAAAGGTCCAATACAAAATATACAGAGTGTTCTTATCTGTGGCATCTCAAATTACTAAATTGTCTAGTGTATACTAAGCTCACCAGGGGGCGTATGGCATCCAAAAATTGTAGGGAGTTGCCTATCCCTATATATAAAAAATCCTTTATCTATGATTGTAAGCCACACATTGATAGCGCCATTTGAAAGAGCTCATTACTAGCTTTTATTTTTTCTACATACAGAACGATGATTTTTGATATAGGTTACATAAGATAAAAGAATTTCGTTTATTTTTTACAATTTATTTGCTTTCTTATGTATTTGTTAATTTAGGTATTCTATTCTAAAGCGAACAGTTAAAATTATGGAAAAGTTACGCACTCCGCTCGGAGCCGTGTCACGGCGAGTGCGTAATCCATGAGTGCGTAATTGCTTTACCACCCAAGTTATTTGATTATAATTTACTTTACCTATGATCACATTGATTAAGATTAATGTACCTAATCCCTAATTCAATAATTATTTAACAAATACTTACCTTTGGTTTGACAGATTTAAAAGTCAGAGGTTTCAAAGTAATCATGTTTCTTTTTGAGAGCGTTGTTTATCGTTAACAGAAGCGGTCGTAAGAAAACTAGGTATTTTAACTTAATTATGACTTGTTACTAAGACATTAAATACCTACGTGCAAAATACATTCGTATTATGTCGATATCTGACAGTAGTAAAAACTAAAATGAAAGCGAAGCAAACTGAAATGATAATGATCGTTTAAATTAATGCGCACACGACTAACGTAAGGCGGAAGCTCAATAAGCGGCTAACGATGCGGCAACATGGGGTAAACCTCGGTAAGCATGGATCTCACCGTCGCTTCCTGTGCAACGCGTGTCTGACACGCGCCGACCATACGGCATATTATATTTAGCAATGGCCCAATGGCCAAACAATGAGATTATAGATGATTTCTTTAACAGGAAATCAGCATTATAGATACCGGCTGTCCCACTTTAATGGAAATTGTTGCTTAATAACATGTGTCTTAAAACTAGCAGCTCTTCCATCGTTCAGATTAAAGGAGCTCTGGAATTGTCTGGTTGCCCGTATCAATGTAATTTTATTTGCAACTAGCTAGAAAACTGGCGAATTTGGAAGGTTTACAAAAAATAAGATTATTTTTAAATAGGTATTCATAACTACTATAGAGACGCTAGTTGTAGTCATTATATTTTTTGAATTTAAAACTTTAGTCCGGCGTAAATTCGTCACATGAGCAGGAATTTTACCTTCGTTAAGATGGGCATAGGTTACGGAATATGCTCGTAACGAAAACACGGTAATAAACATTGTAATTATCCAGTCTTGTTGTAAATAAAAAAAATATATCAGATGGCGTGAAAAACAGACGATAGATGGACTGTTGACGCTATTGTTACGGGCAAAGGCAATCACTTACAGGTCAGTTTAAAAATTACATATTATGATCATATGATCAATTTTACGTTTTGGCGATACAGGTAATATTTACTCAACTAAGCTGTCCAATTACTTTTTTATGTCTTTGTATTACTCCGCTATGAATCGGGAATCGGTATATTATTCGGAAGACTCTTGTAGCTCAGTGATTTTAACCCGTCTATATTAAACACTATATTAAAGACCCGAGCATGACGTCATATTTCATTGTTGTTTGCGGACTCGGGTGGTACTACTCGACGAAAAAATTGCGACTTAATATAGGATATAACCGGGGTATTCTGTGGTTATAGGTATGTCAGTTTCTGACGTTTCAAATGACCCATATTGTAAATATCCAGCTTTATTACCATTTCCGCCCTTTTTACGGTCACGAATTCTCTTTGCGTAATAATAATTGCAGAAGAATAAACACTTATTTTGGAATTAAGGAATGATCTGTTCAACCAGTTGAAGAAGCTAGAATTCTGGATATTATATTTTGGAAGAGTATTTTGTAACGTATGCAAGAATGAAAATAGAAAATTTTGATTATAGCCCCAAAGCGGACCAATGGTCCATTATATAAGAAGAAACTGAAAAATCTAATGCGTTCTCTAGGTACCTACTTACAGTACAACAAGCCATGGACTCCATTTCAAACCAAAACCTACCAAAATATTCTTGCTTGCCTTTTAGAAACGCTTTTCTTAATAAAATCTATGGTTGTATGTCATGTAATTTTGTCAAAGTAAAGGAACATAACAAACAAGCATTTTATTTTGGATGTTAAATTGGTTGTAACACTCATTTGCATGGTTCTATTTATAAAAAAAATTGCAACAATGGTGTTTTTTACTTTAATCCACCTTGTCGATTTTTTTCGTCGTGTGGCTCCAGTAGCGATCGCTTGAAAAAGCGCTATGGATATACCTAGTGTTGGTCCAGCTTTTACACACTTAAAGGAACCTAACGGCGGCACTAAAAACTGCTTTAGTTGACTTTGCATTATTATACGTGTAGGTTGAGTACAGTTATATTTATATTAGGTACCTATGTTATGTCGCCAGACGTATTGTATTATTTGTATTTTCCGCGAGGAAAACACAAACGCTAGCATATAAACTGGCTTTAGGGGAGGATTCATAATGCCATGTCTTTATATGTCGAAAATTGTCCATACCGGGTTTTCCCTTATTTAAAAAATACAGCTAAATATCTCAAAAATGAAAACCCAAAAAATAAAAGTTTTAGCATTATGAAGGGGGCAATCAGACGCACGTTTCCACTTGTTGGCAGATGACGTTTTCAAGGTCAATTGATTGTCGACTGTGTTTTTTACGTTTTTTATTTATTATATTTTATTACAGAATGTAATTCAGCACATTTTCTGTATATTGCCGGCTAAAGAGTTTTTCACAATTATGATTAGTGTTTTAAATGAAATCAAACAAATAAAAAAAAGAAAAAAAAACTTTTGAAAACAAGCTTCTAATTAAGCCATGTACTAACACGGATAAAATAAGTTTAGGATAATTCAATGTCAAACTGGGACAAGCTTTTTGAAATCAAAAAGCAGACAAGCTTTTTTTTTAAATAAAAAAGCTTGTCGCGCGAACTGTAAAGAAAATATATAATATACCTACTTTGGCATGTACTTGCTTATTAACCAATCACTGTCCGATAAAATTAATTGGTAGATACCTATTATACATATATTTTTATGGACATTTAGCGCGACAAACTTTTTGATTTAAAAAAGCTTGTCGCAGTTTGGCATTGCATTATCTTAACGAAGACATAAACTTATTTTAGCCGTTTTAGTACATGGCTTAAATAAATGCTGGAATTTAAAGAGGTTTTTTATTTTTTATTTTATTTTGTACTTTTTAGTACCTATTTTATTCCCAGCTCAAGAGGGTGGACTTAGTATGACGTCACTAACCTTATCGTTTTCTTCACGTTAAATCCTTTCACTTGATACCCATGTCGAGGAGCTAGTGAAAAATTAGGTAATCCGCCGTCTTGTGGCGGCGGCCATATTGGATTTAGTATGACGTCGACGTCATTCACCTTATTATTTCCTACCCGTCGAGCTCTTTCATTTGTTACCCATGTTGGATATTAAATAGGTAATCCGCCATCTTGGAGCGGCGGCCATATTGAATTTAGTATGATACCCCTAACTTTATCGCTTTCTACTCTTCAAGCCCATGCATTTGATACCCATATCAAGGGGATTGAAAAGAAAATGTAATCCGCCATCTTGGCGCGGCGGCCATATTTAATTTAGTGTCATGTCACTAACTTTATCGTTTTATACTCTTTAAGCCCTTTCATTTCATACTCATATTAAGGGGGTTGACAAAAAATACATCATCCGCTATCTTGTAGCGGCGGCCATATTGAATTTAGTGTGATGTCACTAACTTTATCGTTTTTTACTCTTCATGCCCTTTCATTTGATACCCATATTATTAAGAGAGTTGAAAAGAAAATTATTACCTAAGATGTGCCCTTTTATGTAGGTAGTATACATAAGATGTTCGTTTTTTCATTTGTATTTGGGGTTATCTTTAGCTTAAAACGCTGAAAAATGACCCACTCAAACGTGGTCACGTGTCAAAAATTTTATTCAAAAAATAAAATCTCTAAAAATTGGCTTATTTGTTACAATTTCAAAAAGTTTGACTTGAAAAAGTTGTTTCTATTTTAATGTTACATAAGGGCATAACATTTTAACGCTCTCTTAAATGATTTATTTTTGCCATTTGTAGGTAATCCTATTTATAACATTTAGGTTTTTAATACTGCTAAATATCGATAAGAATATAAATCCCTTATTCAAAAGAAAATGATATCAACGCTTTAAAATTCTATTATGTTCGATGCAAACTTGATGTATCTACCGTCAAGCATTTAGTAAACAAATTTATTTGCATTACATTTTCTAGTTGGTAGAGGAAAGATGCCTAATAAGGGGTACATTTTTTAAACGGTAATAAAACGTAATATTTGCACTTCAGCTTGCTCGTGTTTTTTGCTAGTTTCCTTTGTTACAGACCTCGGAGCGCGACCAACTTGAGGAGTGACCAGTTGTGACCGTGCTGAAACCACGGCAGGCTTACAAGCGCCTACACACAATACTCCATTTATTAAAGCCTGTTTTACAAATAACAATTTTCGTCCAACAAATCCCCCAATAAATCTTACCATTTATTTTTCTGAGAACTTTATTTGAAATAAATGATAGGGTAACTTTGTGTAACATTTGAGATCCATGGCCTACTCTCACAGATATTTTTGAAAAACCCGAAAACTGCCGAAATGTCTTCGGTGTGTAACTTTTTTGTTTCAAGAGTTACTGAAAAACTTTCCCCAATGGCATTTGTGGGCAAAACTAATTTGTTTTAAGCCTAGTTTAGCAGAATTTAAAACAAAGCCACGGTTTAATGGGTGCTCTCTTAGTACATACCGAAAAATGTGCCCAGTTTATTGTAGCGAGCCGTGGTCTCGAATCCTGTACCTTCATGTTTTAGGTATTTTTTTCCCTACATACTACATTGGAAATCTTGGAAATTTCATGCGAGGTATCGGTATCTCGCACATTTTTCACATTTTTAAAATTTTCTAGTAGGTATGCATGACAACTATAAATTAAAAAAAAATTAAGCGTTAAGAGAGCACACAACAAACCATGTTTTTTTCCAAATTCTGATAAACTAGGTTTATAGCAATCAGTTTTGCCCACAAACTTTATTAACAATTTTTTCGGTAACTCTTGAAACAAAAAAGTTACATGCCGAAGAAATTTCGGCGATTTTCGGGATCTTGAGAAATATCTCGGAAAGTAGGCCCTGGATCTCAAGCGTGTTTTAACGCAAAGTTAGCCCATCAAAAAAACTTTTTTTCAAATAAAGTTCTCAGAAAAATGCATATTTGTCAAGATTTTCTCGAGTGGCCCTTCTTAAATAGACACCCCTGTGTTTTTGTCCTTAACTTTTCGATATATAAATACTGAAGCTAGATTCGGATTCTCCAGAGGAAACTGCATCATCCTGGTTTTAAGCTGGTCTTTTCCAGTACTGGTACTTGGTTCACCTTCCAGAATTGGAGAGCTACCTATTTCAGTTTTTTTTAGAAATTGAAATTTTATAAAAGTATTTATACCAACAGGTTGAACGGAGCATTTTCTGTTATAATATCTTATAAAGAATCTAGTGTGACTGGTAGACTGGGGACGAAGGGATGCATTTTTGCGATACATTTCAAAAAAATTAAAACTTATAATTTTACCGCTTATTACAAATAATGATCGAGGTTTGTTTGTCTTGCTATCGGGAATTTTCACAGTTATGATAGAATCCATGTCGTTAATATCATTTAATGGTAATTTCTGTAATGCCAAATACTGCAACTATCTATACCATACACAAGTAAGTAGGTATAAAGTTAAAAATCGGCCAAGTGCGAGTCTAACTCGCACACGAAGGGGTCCGTACCACCGTACAATATTTAACACTACATATTTTTTAAAAATACTTAAGTAAAATATAAAAAAAATAAAAGAGTTTTCCCCAGAGCGTGGTTTCGAACGCCGGACCTCTGGGTTATGACTGTTATGAGCCCAGCAGGCTTCCACTGCGCTACTTCGCTTCGTCATCATTCTTAACAAAGATCTAAACTAACATATTAACTTTATTTTACTTTTATTATTTGTTGTTATAGCGGCCATACACAGTCTGTGAAAATTTCAAGTGTCTACCTATTACGATTCAAAAGATACAGCCGTATAAGGCATAGTTGGTGTCCCGTGGGGTTTCTAATATATTCTACGAGATTTTACATAAAAAAAAATACAGTGCGCTCGTACCTGAAAAAGTCACACATGGAATAACAGATGGGCCTCTGAGCCCCCAAAGTCCAAAATCGGTACGAAATTTGGAAATTCTCCACAACAAAACAATACCAAATGTCAGTCGATGTTTACGAATAAATATCGGGGGGCGGGGCGTGCGCCTCGGCCACGATGTATACAGTATGATCCCGGGGACCTTGCCAAATCGCGAAAAAAGGCGGCCCAACCGTCCGAACGGCTTTTTCGCTCGGGGTGCACTCTGGCAGACAAGAGGCCCGTATCCGTCGGCGGCCCCACGCGAAAATTGAACTCGACCGGCGCTCCCCCTTCCAATCGCTAGCCATTCTTCCCAAAAAAAAAAACGGGAAAAAAATTCCAGGGGTCGAATGGCTCTCCCGATTCGGATGCCCTTCAATAGGGTTGTTGCCCTTGAGCTCGGACGCCGTACGCTTGTTAACAAGCGCCTACCGGCCCTGTCGGAACATAGGCCTTGTTACGGCCCCCGCTCCTGTGTAGTAATACGTGTACTTATGCTCTCGTCTACAGGACGCAGTTTTCGATATTTCGAGCCCTTTGGCGTACGGCCGCCCCAGTTCACGGGCAACAACCCAATTGAAGGGCGTCCGAATCGGGAGAGCTGTTCGGCTCCCGGAACTTTTTTTCCCGTTTTTTTCGGGAAAAATGGCTAGAGATTGGAAGAGGGAGCGCCGGTCGAGTTCAATTTTCGCGTGGGGCCGCCGACACATACGGGCCTTTTGCCTGCCGGAGGGTTCGTAAACATCGACTGACATTTAGTTTGTTTTGATATGGAGGATTTTCAAATTTCGTAGCGATTTGAGACTTTGGGGGCTCATAGGCCCATCTGTTACTCTGTGACGTTGTCACAGGTTTGTTGAGAAATTGTTAAGAAAATAATAGCGAATAGTACCACCTACTTTATTTAGCTTTCACATTAGTACAATCCTATTATCTTGCTCGCCTTGGAAACACTCAACGGCGACACTTGGTTGCTTCTCGTCACATAAACTCATACACTTTATCACCATCACTAGTTATAGACCGGGAGATAGTGACAGATTTTTGGACGTGATTTTACTCAGTATGCCTTGCAAAGGGCATTATGTGGCACATATTCTCACAATAATAAGGTATGAATCAGAGAGTCATCCTGGGTTCTTCATGTGAAAAACTGAGTTTTCAATTATTCGAAAAATATGCGTTTTGATATGATTTTATACAGGCTGCCATGTTTTTTATAATGAAGTTCAAATAGAAAATTCCTCGGAAAATCATAGGCATACCGTTAGGGTGGGTCCAAAGGGCTATTATTGCCACGTGATCTTGTATTTTAATAATTAATTTTTCCACATTTCTGAACAGGCTGCCAATGAGAAGTATGCAAGTTCTCATTATAAAAATGATGAAAAAAGGATGGCATACCTTTCGCGCATGTCCAAGTACTGTTTAAATTGAATGTTATTTAATCATTTCAACGAGTTATTCGATGTACAGTGTACTTGGACATGCGCGAAAGTTATGCCATCCTTTTTTCAGCATTTTCATAATAAGAACTTGCATACTTCTCATTAGCAGCCTGTTCAGAAACGTGGAAAAATTAATTATTAAAATACAAGATCACGTGGCAATAATAGCCCTTTGGACCCACCCTAACGGTATGCCTATGGTTTTCCGAGGAATCGTGCAACAAATATACACTTTTTTCACTAGTTACACAAGTAACTATTTTTCTAAGTATAATATAATTGTGTTTTTCGCATTGCAAAAAGAGAAACTTTTTCAGGGTTAGCTGTCTGAAATAATGTCCGATGATATCCTTAGTTTTTGAAATAAAAAACCAGCTTAAAACCAGGATGATGCCGTCTTCTCTGGAGAATCCAAATCTAGCTTCAGAATTGGTATACAGGGTGTTCTCGAAAAGTTAAGGACAAAAATACAAGGTGTCTATTTAAGAAGGGCCTCTCGAGAAAATCTTGACAAATATGCATTTTTCTGAGAACTTTATTTGAAAAAATTGCATTTTTGATGAGCTAACTTTTCCTACAAATACACTTGAGATGCATGGCCTACTTTCCGGATATTTTTCAAAATCCCGAAAATCGCCGAAATTTCTTCAGCATGTAACTTTTTTGCTTCAAGAGTTTCCGAAAATACCATGGTTTGTTGTGTGCTCTCTTAACCCTTAATTTTTTTTATTTATAGCTGTCATGCATACTAGAAAATTTTAAAAATGTGAAAAATATGCAAGATACCGATACCTCGCAAAAAAATTCCAAGATTTCTAATGTAGTCTGTTGTTACCTATAAAACATGAAAGTACAGGATTCGAGGCCACGGCTCGCTACAATAAAATTGGCTCATTTTTCGGTGGGTACTAAGAGAGCACCCATTAAGCCTTAAAGAAATTAGTTTTGCCACAAATGACATTGGGGAAAATTTTTCGGTAACTCTTGAAACAAAAAAGTTACAAACCGAAGAAATTTCGGCAGTTTTCGGGTTTTTCAAAAATATCTCTGAAAGTAGGCCATGGATCTCAAATGTTACACAAAGTTACCCTATCAAAAAAGCAATCATTTATTTCAAATAAGGTTTTCAGAAAAATAAATTGTAAGATTTATTGGAGAATTTGTTGGACGAAAATTGTTATTTGTTATTTGTAAATTAAATGAAGTACTGTGTATAGGCGCTTGTAAGCGCCTTGGTTTCAGCACGGCCACAACTGAGCCTGAATTTGGCGTACGGCCGCCCGAGATCATGGGCAACAACCCTATTGAAGGACGTCCGGATCGGGAGAGCCGTTCGGCCCCCGGATTTTTTTTTTCCCGTTTTTGTCGGGAAAAATGGCTAGCGATTGGAAGGGGGAGCGCCGGTCGAGTTCAATTTTCGCGTGGGGCCGCTGACGGATATGGGCCTCTCGCCTGCGAGAGGGCCCCCCGATCGAAAAAGCCGTTCGGCCGTTTGAGCCGCTTTTTTTCGCGATTTGGCGAGGTCCCTGAGATCGTACTGTATACATCGTGGCCGAGGCGCACGCGCGATTGTCGGAAACATCGACTGACATTTGGGTTTATTTTGGTGTGGAGGATTTTCAAATTTCTTAGCGATTTGAGACTTTGGGGGCCCAGAGGCCCATCTGTTATTCCATGTGTGAATTTTTCAGGCACGGGCGCGCTGTACCCACTTTTAAGTAAAATCTCGTAGAATATTTTAGAAAACGCCACGGGAGACCAACTATCCCTTATAGGGTTGTATCTTTTGAATCGTAATAGGTAGACACTTGAACTTTTCACAGAGTGTGTACTATGGCCACTATAACAACAAATAATAAAAGTAAAATAAAGTTAATGTAATATTTTCAATTTTCGTTAACAATGGTGACACGGCTAACTAACTAATATCAAACATTTCTGAAAGAGCGGAGTGGCGCAGTGGAAGCATGCTGGGCTCATAACCCAGAGGTCCGGCGTTCGAAACCACGCTCTGGGACAAACTCTTTTATTTTTTTTATATTTTACTTAAGTATTTTTAAAAAATATGTAGTGTTAAATATTGTACGGTGGTACGGAACCCTTCGTGTGCGAGTTCGACTCGCACTTGGCCGATTTTCAACTTTATACCTACTTACTTGTGTATTGTTATAGATAGTTGCAGTATTTGGCGTTGCAGGTTGCAGGAGCATGCCGCAGAGACGAGTTACAGAAATTACCATTAAATGATATTAACGAGATGGATTCTATCATAACTGTGAAAATTCCCGATAGCAAGACAAACAAACCTCGATCATTATTTGTAATAAGCGGTAAAATTAGAAGTTTTAATTTTGTTCAAATGTATCGCAAATATGCATCCCTTCGTTCCCAGTCTACCAGTCACACTAGGTTTTTTGGAAGATATTATAACGGAAAATGCTCCGTTCAACCTGTTGGTGTAAATACTTCTAGTAAAATTTCAAGTGATATTACAAAATACTTAAAGATTCAAAACCCAATGCAATACACAGGATACTGTTTTCGCAGATCTTCTGCAACATTGCTTGTGGAATCTGGGGCAGACCTGTTAACATTAGTCATTAAAACGCCATGTAGGATGGAAATCTTCAACTGTAGCTGAGGGCTACATTGAGGAGTCAATTTGTAAAAAAACTGAAATAGCTGCTCAAATTCTGGAAGTTGAACCAAGTCCCAGTAACGGAAATTTCACAAAAATTCGAAAAAGAGTTTTAGTGAAGAACCTGAGACCTTCACAGGCAGTGAAGAAAACAAAATTCAAAAAATTACTGGAAATGAAGTTTGTCCATCAGTTACCTCGACTGCGTGTCGAGTTAAAAACTTCATGCCTCATGCAACAAATATGCACTTTTTGCACTAGTTACACAAATAATTATTTTTCTAAGTATAATAGAATTGTGTTTTTTGCTTGCAAAAAGAGAAACTTTTTCAGGGATATAGCGGACTCAAATAATGTCCGATTATATCCTTAGTTTTTGAAATAAAAAAAAACAGCTTAAAACCAGGATGATGCAGTTTTCTCTGGAGAATCCAAATCTAGCTTCAGAATTGATATACAGGGTGTTCTCAAAAAGTTAAGGACAAAAATACAGGGTGTCTGTTTAAGAAGGGCCACTTTAGAAAATCTTGACAAATAATATGCATTTTTCTGAGAACTTTATTTGAAAAAAAAATGCATTTTTGATGAGCTAACTTTTCCTACAAATACACTTGAGATCCATGGCCTACTTTCCGGATATTTTTCAAAATCCCGAAAATCGCCGAAATTTATTCGGCATGTAGGTAACTTTTTTGCTTCAAGAGTTTCCGAAAGTACCAAGGTTTGTTGTGTGCTCTCTTAACACTTATTTTTTTATTTATAGCTGTCATGCATATACTAGAAAATTTTAAAAATGTGAAAAATATGCAAGATACCGATACCTCGCAAAAAAAATCCAAGATTTCCAATGTAGTGTGTTGGGACAAAATTACCTAAAACATGAAGGTACAGGATTCGAGGCCACGGCTCGCTACAATAAAATGGGCACATTTTTCGGTGGGTACTAAGAGAGCACCCATTAAATCGTGGCATTGTTTTAAATTCTGATAAAGTAGGCTTAAAGCAATTAGTTTTGCCCACAAATGTCACTGAGGAAAATTTTTCGGTAACTCTTGAAGAAACAAAAAAGTTACAAACCGAAGAAATTTCCGCAGTTTTCGAGTTTTTCAAAAATATCTCTGAAAGTAGGCCATGAAGCTCAAATGTTAAACAAAGTTACCCTATCAAAAAAGCAATCACTTATTTCAAATAAAGTTCTCATGCAGAAATATAAATTGTAAGATTTATTGGGGGATTTGTTGGGCGAAAATTGTTATTTGTAAAACAGGCTTTAAATGAGTATTGTGTGTAAGCGCTTGTAAGCCTACCGTGGTTTCAGCACAGCCACAACTGGGCACTCATCAAGCTGGTGGCGCTTCGAGGTCGGTACTTATTATTTGTTTTCTTTGTTTCTAAATCTGTGGCTGTCGACGTAGGAACGTGAACTTATTTTAGCATGTCGGGACATTACTTTTTATTCTCGCTCTGTACTCTGTACCAATCGAGGCTTTCCAACTCCAGAGCAATTTTATAAACACTTGTGTAATTTTTGCACTCAGTACCCAATTTTCTTCTTTTAACAACATTTATCCTTGTTAGGAACACTGTCAAATCAAGGTCGTTTGAGGTCATGACCTTTTAATTCCGTCCTTAATGTTATAGCTCCTACATAGGTAGGTACAGGGCGTTCCAGAAATGAGCGCCACCCTATATGTGACCGTAATAGGCGGAAAAAAATAAGAGTCCCGTATTTGTTTGTTCTGCTCATAGTTCAAAATTAAGGGCCCCAGATGCCTTTAAAAATGAGCCCTAAATTTAATTTTCCGGCCATAACTTTTTTCATCTCTAGTAACTCACATGCGTTTCTAGTGGCTCGCAGGAGTCTCTAACGGCTCACATGTCACTAGGGTTAATTATGCAAAAAAGTGGATACTCTTATTTGTTTCTCGTGTAGAAAACCGTTTAAAATCGTGAAAGAGCACATCGAGGGACCCCAGGCTGTACCTTTAATTTTGAGCTGTGAGCAAAACAATAAACACGGCTCTCTTAATTTTTTGTGCTTATTACGGTTATGTACAGGGTAGGGTGGCACTTATTTCTAGAACACCCTGCACAGTATGTCCCATTCATGCTTCAACAAGATCCATGTGCAGGTACCTCGTGCTAAAATAGTGAGTTGATTGTATAACATTTTTATCTTATTTATTTATTTATTTACGTCAGTTGGATGAAGCTCGCAAAATATATTTTTTTCCATTCAGAGTTATAGCTGAATTTATATTTTTTATAGGAGTTCAAGCGTCTAAAAGAAAAATATAGCCATCAAGAAGACGGGTGGAAAGAGGAACGTAAAAATTCCTCGTATAATTCCGTTCCAGCATTCCGCCGAATTTCTTCCTTTGCTGCCCCTCATAGGTGCCTTCCTGTAGCCAAAACAATAATTATAGAACAGCACATACGGAAAAATATGAAAAAATCGTAAAATTTCATTGATGAAGTATCGTTAGATTGGAAGTGAAACGACCATCTTTTATGTGAAATGCGAAAGCGGTTTAGTAACCTCCGGCCCTCATTGACGAAGGCGTCATCGAAGTGGAAACCCCATTGCAACTTGAATCTAACTCTGGAAAACCGTCTTTTTTTAGAAGCAATCGGCTATCTCTTTGATTCCATTTCTTATTAACCTATTGTAAAGGAACTGGAAACCGTTAGAAATCCGGGAATAGTAAGTGCGATTAGAACATATAATGTGCTACGCACCGTGCGATGAGAAATTTCTATGGCAACCGCAAGTTGGGCTGGTCCCACCAAGCCTCTAAACGTAAATGTCAGTGGAACATTTAGCTTGAGAATTCAACGCCTGCCAATACGAACCAATGAAATGATATGATTTTTGAAATATTAACCAATCAGGTGATGTTTTCAGCGATAATACCACTAGTGGTATTTTCAGGGGTAATATAACAAGTGGTGTGCCTATTATCGATAATACCTTTCGTTAATTTTACGAATTATAATCCCAAAGCACCTGCTGCGCAGTCGTGGTATAATAATAATAATAATAATAATAATTTATTCAACCAATAGACCTTACAAGTAAATTAATACAATGAGTATAGGTTACGTCAATTTACAAATTAGAGATGTTTTGATGAGACCTGAGAACAAATTTCTGAGGCAACATGTACCTAAGAAGATAGTAATTGTAACAAGTGAACACAGGATTAACTAACTATTTAAGAATTCACCCACAGAGTAAAAACAGTTCTCTGACAAAAATTTAATCAGAGCATTCTTATATGTTCTAAAATTTGGAATGTTTGTAATGGATTTTGGAAGTTTATTATATATCTTCACCCGTGCATAGAAGACATTATGTTCACTTAAAGATAAGTTATGTAAAGGCACCCTGTATTGTACGTATGATAGACATTATTAGGGATAAAGTTTATAATATTAATTCTGACATACTTTAATACCTCAAAAAGATAAATACATGGTACAGACAGTAGATGAAGATCCTTAAAAATTGGTCTGCATGTAGCTCTGAAGCCTGCATTTGCTATAGTTCTCACTATTTTCTTTTGGATACGGGACACTCTACCAGCCTCCGCACTCAATCCCCAGAAAATTAGACCATACTTAACGCGGGAGTAAAAGTTTGCATAATAGTATGATATGAGTATTTGCCTGTTGGCCTGTTGCAGAGGTTTGATAATCTAAAGATGGCGTATGAGACTGATGACAGTCTTCCACGTAAGTCATCGACATGTGCATTCCACTTTAATTGGCAGTTTATATGTATGCCCAGAAATTTGGTATTTTCAACTTGCACAACGGATTTATGAGATGCTCTTATTAAGTAGGATGTACTATTATTTTCTACTCTAGTACCAAAATTCATCAAAACTGTCTTACTCACATTCAAGAACAATCCATTTTTTTGAAACCAAGTAGTAAACCGAAACATCATGTCTTGGGCCAGTCTTAAGGCCTCAGTGATATTCTTGCCAGTAGCCACACAACTGTTATCATCAGCAAACATAATTAAATTTTCACTATCAGCACAAGATGGTAGAACATTTACAAAAAATAAGAATAACAAAGGTCCAAGCACTGATCCCGAGGTACTCCAAGTCTGTTTAGAACAGTATCTGAACGTACTTTATTAACCTCAACGAGCTGAGATCTATTAGATAAATAGGATGTTAGCCAACTATAAATCCTACCTCTCAAACCATAGCAATATAGTTTATTCAGCGACAATGAATGGTCAACCACATCGAAGGCCTTACTAAGGTCCATAAATATTCCGATACAACTTCGTCTATGATCAATTGCTTCATATATCCAATTTAAGAAAGTAGATATAGCAGACTCAGTAGATTTACTATTTCGAAAGCCACGTTGAGCATTATCAAATATGTTATTTTTTGATGCAAATGATAGTAGTCTGCTGTAAACAACTTTTTCCAATATTTTAGATACTGTAGACAAAAGTGAAATTGGTCGGTAGTTTACAACTTGAGTTCTATCTCCTTTTTTAAAAACTGGAATGATTTTTGATATTTTTAGTATATCAGGAAAATGGCCTGCTGATAATGATAAATTTAATATGAATGTTGGTGGGGTTGCAATATATGTCCAAGACTTCATCAATAAGGTTGGACTGATATTGTCCAATCCTGATGAATTCTTCTTTTTGAAATTCTTTATAATATGAAGAACATATACATATACTCAAGGTAATATATTATGTTTCGTATTGGTTGGTATTTCATTTTTATTAACTTTTGAGTTGATTTCGGCTGGTATGTCAACAAAGGATCGATTAAAAAAGGTGGCTATAAGATGGGCATCATGAATAGCTTCACCATTCACAACTAGCTTAGTCGCAAGTGAATTGTCCTTTCTAGGAATGTGTACGTTATGATTTATAATTTTCCAAGCAGCTTTTGATTTGTCATTAGAATTTCTGTAGTACATGTCATTGTGCATGCGCTTAGCAGAAGCAATTACATGCTTATAAACTTTTTTGTAATGTTTGTAGCGATGCAAATGATTTTCACTATTCCTACTTAGAATGTAAAGTTCCTTTAAAGTACTCGAACTATTTTTGATACCTTTAGTCATCCAAGGTTTTTTTAATACATGAGCATCTACAGATTGGAGCGGCAATATCTATGAGATACTTAATTTGATTAATAAATATTTCAAAAGCACTATTTACGTCGTTTGCCATATATAGCTGATTCCAAGACAGTATCTGCAAGTGCTCAAAGAAATTAGCATAATTTTTATCAGAGAAGTTTCTTCTACTGAAGGATGTCTCGATATCGAGTGGCATACCTATATGAAGCACCTGTGCCGAATGATCCGATAGGCCAATATGTATAACCCTGCATTCACTCGGTTCAATGTTTGAACATATATAATCAATTGAGGTTGCAGAATGTGGAGATATTCTTGTACTTTCATTTACATAGTTTTTAATGTTATATTCTTGCAAGATATTATTAAGAAGCTGTGATCACCACAAAAGATCATTATCATCTTATCGCTCCTATAACAAATATCATGGAAAAGTGCATCTAGTGATTCTAGAAATGATTTAGCACTGACATTTTGTGATCGATACGATGTTACAATCATTATCTGCACAGTTTTTAGTGAAAGAATAGCTCCACATACCTCAAAATCAATTTCTGTACATTTCCTCTTTACCATAACAGACTCTACTATATAATTAGAGAATTGATTTTTACACAAAATTAGAACTCCTCCACCTTTGTGTTGACTTCTACAAAAGGCACTAGCCACAATATAACCTTCTATCTTTAGAGCATTCAGTTCATAATCTTTTAACCAGTGTTCTGTCACACAAGCTATATCCACATTTTCATTGTGCAAAAAAGCTTCAAAAGTCTCTAACTTGTTTCTTATACATTGAACATTTTGGTGTAGAATTTTAAGAGATCCATCACTGGCTATATCTTGAGATTTACTTAGTGGAATCGCACCTATGGTTTTTGACTTAGATGTCTGTCTTCTTGAAAATTTACTTTATCAGCTTCCTTTGTATTGGCTTTTTGGCGGGTTCTCTCCAAGTAGTTACGCTCTTTAAAGAAATTGAATCTACATACTGCTACTTTCTTAGCATTGGGATTAAAATGAGTGATAAATTAAGGAAAGGTATTATCTATTATTAGGCATACCACGAGTTGTATTTAAAAAGAGAATTTAACAACTGCAAATAGTTAGTTTGCCAGCTAGCTGTCATTTAGATTGAACTTTCGGTTCTGAATATGTATTTTGTGCTAATAGATATTTAAAGATCAATGAGTTAACTGAAAACATATATTCTAGTCCTATATTAAATTTGGTAATGTGAAGAAGTTATCGGGTTATCAGTTTTAGCTGCCACAATATTGGTTTAGCGTAACTAGGACGTAACTAAGAGAGTAGGATTTCAGCAGTAGATATTATCGCTGAAATCATCACCTGATTGGTTAATATTTCAAAAATTATGTCATTTCATTGGTTCATATTGGCAGGCGTTGAATTCTCGTATGTAATATCACAAGTGCCGGAAATTTTATCGATAATTTTTTCGAAAGCGCTATTTTGCCTAGAAAGATCACGAGATAAAATCCCTCGAGCTTCGCTCGCAGAAAATAAAAGCCCAATTTGTACGAGTGATTTTGCTAATGGGCAAAATAGGGCTTGAGAATAAAATTATCTAGAAAAATTTCCGGCACGAGTGTCAGCGTTGGTTTATTTTCTGAATGTGTCATAAATTTAAACGGAGACGGAGGTCCAATAACAAAAATTTAGCAATGTAAAAGTTATATAAATTCATTGATACAATGCTTAATAGTACCGCAACATAATTTATAAGCTGCATAATTTAGAACAGTGTGAAACACACAAACTTTAAGAAGTAGGTACGTGTTTGTATCCAACAGATTCGCGGTTGCTAAGCAACGAAGTGATAATTTGCACAAGTGCAATTACCGCGATAATTTGCACAAGTGCAATTATCGCTAGCAGAGGCATATGATTAGTTGGATTTTTATGGAAGGAGCTACCTTATTGGATGCAAGCAGTATGAGGGAAATAATCGCTGAAATCCTACTCTCTTAGTTACGTCCTAGTTACGCTAAACCAATATTGTGGCAGCTAAAACTGATAACCCGATAACTTCCTCACATTACCAAATTTAATATAGGACTATGTAGAATATATGTTTTCAGATTGATCTTGATCTTTAAATGTCTATTAGCACAAAAAACATATTCAGAACCGAAACTTCAAGCTAAATAAATGACAGCTAGCTGTCAAACTAACTATTTGCAGTTGTTAAATTCTCTTTTTAAATACAACTCGTGGTATGCCTAATAATAGATAATACCTTTCCTTTATGTATCACTCATTATAATCCAAATGCTAAGAAAATACCACTCCTGCTGCACTCAGCTTGTAGTAAACAGACTTTAAGATTAATACGAGCTAGAAACGACAACAACTCTTTATTTCTGGAAGAAGATGTTGAATCAGTTGCTGAGTTAACGGCAGAAATATCAATTTCTAATATTGAGTTAAAAGTAAAACATATTATTCAGCCGAGCGATTTCATTAGATTGGATCTGCTTCAATCGATTAAAAGCGATCGCCCTATAATTATAACATATCGCAAATGGGAACTTCACGAACTCCATGAAAACTTCGATGGCCGTGTCGAGTTCCTGATACGTTATAGTGGGATTTCAGAGTAGTCGCAATGAATCGAAAATTCTAGAATGGATCCTTCCACATTCGATCATATGAATATAACGGATGTAAGATTAATCTTACATGGCGAATATTTTCCATTTGAATGGCTGCGATTGGAATTTCAATGGTAACGGCTATCTGGAGGTCTACCATAATTACGTGGACTTTTGCTCGAGTTATATGAACGAAAGGCACCTGTTGCTTAGTTACACAGATTACAAAAATACCGCACCTCTGTTTGTGGTTGACTGTTGCCGATGAATCAAGTCCATGAAAAGCACCACGGTTGACGTAAAGCTTGACATCGAGAATAACGCAGGATTTCCAAACGCAACCCGAGTTTATTGTATTATTATAATACACGATAGTAACATGGAATATTTACCATTAAGCGAAGTAGTTAGGGAAATTATGTAGTTTGACTAGTTTTATGACAAGAATCTTTTTTAATAAAAAAATGTTTTAAGATATTGTATACTTGATCCAATAATGCCTGTTTGCACCGGTTCTCCTCAGGTCTTTTACTTAGCAAAGGTCTACCTCAAAGTAAACCTCTAGCTTAGCCTGAAGTGCTTTGCACCAGTTAGATATACCTAAAACTTAGCTAAGGAACGAAATTGTTTGGCAACGTTGCAGATTTTGTATGTTTTGTGACATCTGTCATTTAGCTGACAGAAAAAGAGGTTACGGGTTGTTGGAGTCTGAGTACATTTCTTTTTCTTGAAATCGGCAGTGAAGTATCTCAAAATCGTCATTAAAAGGTCAGAATTAAATCGGCACTGAAGTAGGTAGCCCATTATTGTACGATTTTTTCAATAAGTAGGCCTTGGCGAGATGTACACATCAAACGTCAGACGCGGAGCCACCGCCGGTCAATGACCAAATATTGAAAACCCGGCCCATAAATCCCATTTAACATTTAACTTTTCGTACACATTGCGAAATTGTTACCTAAAGCAGCGCAATCTTTCAGTATAAATATTTTAGTAGGTTTGAATATTATTCTATTTTACATGGAGGCAGCACAATAGGCAGCCGTTTGGATTTTCTGTCGGAAAGTGCCGTGTCTCGTCATACTTGACCTAGTTAGAGCGATCGTCAACGTCAAGCAATGCCGCGCGTAGTCAGTTCATGTGGTTTATTTGCCTCGGCCAGACGTCTCGGCAACTACATTCCACATAAGTCATAAAAAGTTCAACTTAAGTGCCTTGTTACATAAATAACTATTTATTTTTGTTTTTACCATAAATTTTTAAAAATAAGTGAACAGGCAAAGAGCTCCAACTTTACTCTACATTATTGTTTAGTATAATCAGTGAATATAAAGGAATAATAACTGAAAATAAACAAACAGATGCGTTAACCTGGCGACAAGAAGTTATATAGTGCCTGGGATGAAGTGTGCAAGATTTTTAACTCCCATAATCCCGAAACCTTAGTTAGAAGTAAAAAATCAAGAAAATGTATAATTGAAGAAAACAGGTGGAGGCGGAGGCCCGGATTCAAATAAAAGAGAGGACCTAATAACAGATCTATGCCTGAGTACAATTAATAACAAGACTGTCTTTGGTTAAAACATCCATTTGATGGAGGTGCAAGTAGTCCAAAAGTAATCGAGCAGGAATGTGATGCAACTTCTCCAACGGCATCACCTGAAAACACGCTTCTTTATGAACTCATACCCGAATATGTCAAAACCTGATACGACACCATTCACATTAATATCTAACGAGGTTTATTTTTTGTATATTGATAATGTTATAAAATTGATCTATTGCTAGTTGCTGACCTATATTATGTCAGACCGATTGGTGTAAGATGGCAGCACGTCAATTAAAACGAGGTATCTCAGAAAACTTAAAACATTCTTGGACGAGAAGAAGACCAACCCGTAAAAGGGAACATATATATCTAACGTAGAAGAAGAGTATTCGGCGTTGGCCAAAGTGAAACAATATTTATTCTTGGCAGAAAAAGAAAACATGAGAAGGCGTGATGAAAAAAAAAGAAATATTCAATTTGCAAAAACAGAAGCTTACGCTGCAAATATAAATTGAGGAACTGAGGCTGAAGAGGCTTCAACAAAATTTAATAAAAATAAAATAATACCCGTTTTCACCGAACTAACGATGTATTATGTATAGTGTCGGGCACTAAAGAAAAGTGGGGGGGGGGGGCAGACACTGAAATTAATAGGTACTGTCGTGATGTTTAGGACTAGACCGGCCCAAAAAATTAATCGTTGACATACTGCTACAATCGTGCAAATACAGAAGTACCTAAGTAATATGCCGCCGATTAATTTTCTTGGTAGCGTAATGCTCGCAAACGCCGACAATGATTTTAGCAACAGACTTCTCAAGCTTTGCTTTGGAATTCCATTCTGTAGGTTTTAGTAAACTGTATTTTATATATTTTTGCAGGAGTGAGAATAGATTTTATGTTTTTGTACCTGACATGGCACCAAGAAGAAATACTATTTTTTATATACAGCACGTAAAGGTTGGAATAAATTCGGTAAAATGTTGTACTGTTCGATTATTAAGCCTGCTTAAAAATGGAACTGAGCAAAAAATATGCACTACAATGTAGGTACGTACAGTCGTCTAATAAAGAAATGTCTAAAAACTTAATAATTAAATTACATAAATTGTATGTTAAATTTAAAATTTATGAAAAAAAAATTATGTAATATATTATTATTATTTGCGTACCGGTACAAGAAAAGTGCGTTCTTTTAAATGACGCTATCAAAAATAGTGGTTGCCATTTAAAAAATATATAGATGATGTCATAGCTTGGTTAGTAATGACGTCACGAGAACGACAAATATGTCAAAATATGCGCCTTTCAAAATTATGTTGGACGTGTCGAAGCGTTTTTTTAATCGCACAGTACAACGTTTTACCGAATTTATTCCAACCTTGACGTGCTCACTGTATATTAGGTATATAATGTTATATAGTATTTACGAGTTGAGACTGAATATATTTTATTTTTTATTTAATAGGTAGGTATTACCCGAGTATTTTTTCGCGCTGATATACCTACGAAAAAAGGGGATGCTATACAGGGTGATTCAAAACTATGCGGCACCCTTTCAGGGGCGTAATTTACTCTTTAAAATAAGACGAAAAGTTCATATCAACATGGGTCCAAAAACGCTTCGTTACGAATATACAGGTGATTAATCTTTCAAAATATTATTATTATTATTATTTTGTGCCTTAGCGCCTTTCTAGTATCAAAAATTACCTTCTCCTACTGCAATTCCATTTGAAAATCATTTCGTTTACTTAAAATAATAGTTACTTCAAAGTAAAGTAAAGAGTACAAAAAAAAATGAGAAATAGGAAAAACTCCAATTTTCCACGAAAGGGAGAGAGATATGAAAAAAATGAAAGAGACATTTTTTTGTTCCATATTTTATTGTTTATTCAACAAGATAATAAACTTTTGTATTGTACAGGGCCGTACTATTTTTTTGTTTAATTAATGGTACTGATTACCCATACCTCCGCCACTGGTTACTTTGGAGACCTGATATTAACATGTATTATGTCACCCTATGAGGGTATTATTGTGTAATAAGTTTGTTTTAAATATTCTTATTGGTTTGGAAGGTGTAAACAAAAATCGATATTTTTTTGAAAGCTTAATCAATTACTGAAAGGGTGCCGCATAGTTTTGAATCACCCTGTATAAAAAAAGCAATAAGTTATTCAATATGAAAACAATCTAAACGGAGGAAATAGTTCATGTCTTGAAGTGGGGTAGAAGAATATGACACCTAGGGGGGTCATCATCGGCAATGTAAGATTTATTTTTAATAATTACCACTCCGATATAATTCCTTTTGCACAATGCTGAACCCCAAAGCCTCTCAAATTAACAAACTACTATTTAAGTCCCATTCACATCATCGTACCTTAAGGATGTTCAATTTTCTTTGTCGTCTAAGTTACTTTTCTATTGAATTTTATTGATTTTATTGCCTTTTAATGAATTTCAGTGATTTTTATCGAATTGTTTTAAGGTTTTGATGTGCCATGTTTTTTCCACTGCATACCTAGGCTTTTGAAATTTTTGACACCTATGCAGTTTTTCATTGTGAACAAGTTTTCTTAATAATATTTTGCCGTAAAACCTACAAAAAGGGCACTTTTCTAAAAAAAGTGGGAAAATGCCAAAAATCAAAGTATCGAAATTTCCAAACCTACTCAGTTTTTCATTCTGAATAAGTTTCCTTAATAACATTTTGTCGTAAAACCTACAAAAAGGACACTTTACTGATGTGGAAAATTGGTTTCTTCATAATTTCCAAGGCATACGTGATTTTTCGAAACTAAAATTATGTCACAAATTAGTTTCAAACCAAGTAGGGCTGATCCCAGAAGCTCAAATTTCAACGGGATTTTTTTATTTACACCTTATGTGAACTCAATCCGGGGACACACTGTATATTGTATATGTTTTGTCATGGTAGATTGAGATATTGGACAACTTCGTGTGTGTCGGATTCGCAGGTTCTTTAAACTAATCAAGATTGCAGTCTACATACAGAATATTATCGTTCAAACCGACGAAACTGCTTATATTACTGAAAGATTACGTTGTTACAGAAACCAGTTCCTCAATGAGGTTGAAAAGTTTAATGGTCTCTTTTTCCAGGTTTCCATTATCTGTCCACCAGCATACACATATTTATTTGTGTTATCAAAGCTTTAACATATGACTAGCTAGCATAAAATATAATAACCTTAAAATAATAAAAATCATAGTTTGCCTACTAATAACTCTGCCTATCGACTTGCAGTTTTCCATTGCAAGTAATGGGTTTGGCGATAAAAAAAGGTCGCAGCCAACAACAGGCCTATTTAATCGCCTATTTCTGAAAACTTATACCTACGAACAATTAGGTAGAACTTATTATGCTATTATAGGTAGATTGCGTTCGAGCAAATTGATAAAGCATGTTAGATATTCAGTGTTGGTAAATAAAAATAAGTAAAAAAAAGTAAACCGTTCAACAATACTCAAAACAAAAGTTTCAAAAGATCTCGTTTTGCACAGTGTAAATTGAGTTAGTAGTGGAAACGTTTATGATGTTCCAAATTCTAGATAAATACGATTTTTATATTTAATCAAGGTTGCCATGGAAAAACATTTCATCTTAGACAAGAGCATTCCTGTAAATCCATTATTTTTGGGACCATACACCTTGGTACCCTACAACTTTCATTTAAGTAATTTTTTTCTAACTCGAAAAATAAAGGCTCTAGGGATGGGTCAAAATATACGGGAACACCCTGTACATACCACGGGCAGCAATATACAGGGTGAATCTTGGACTAGTTCAGAAATTTTAACTTACAAATTTGCAAATTTCCACACCACCCATGAGATGTATAGCAGCGAGGCATTACTTTTTTAAGCGTGTGTTAGCCTGCAGCCCTATCATCCCGAATAAAGAAAAATAATATCCACACTCACCTAGGATAGAAGCACTCACCATAACCTAGTAATACCTAATCACATTTACCATTTCAATAATTTGATTCCACCTTTCACAGTAACACTTTCACGACACCTCACACCACTTTTTAACGACGTAGCACCCTTGTTTATATAAACAAGGGTAGCACTTACCATAATCTAGCGGCCAATCTCCTTCTGCTTGTTCCAGGATTTTCTTCAATCGCCTCTAAAATTTAAAGTTCTAAGTGTTTTACCCGAGCAGTTTGTTCACGGCCATTATCTTGCTTTTGGTGTCCAAACTTTCCAAAATCTCTGAATCTCTGGACAATTCTAACACAAAAATTCGCGCATTTGGAAAGCAATACCTTTCTGGACGATATGATCGAACGATCTATACTGACCCATTGAGTAAAAGAATGTGTATTATAATAGGGTAAGAGTAAGAGAATCAATCCCTAACTGAAAATTTACACAGATTTTCTCGCCGAAGGTAGGTGTCGCCGTCTGACATTCGGCACAAGAACCAAGAACTACAGAACCGTTTTCGGCCAAGGAGCGGAGAGTAAATGGATATCGAGTTATAGTGAGAAAAAATGAAACTTAATAGATACCCGAGTAACTCGACGCTTCTGCTTCAATGTCAACCATCGAGGTTGGCACTGGAGAGCTATGTTGCCACATTTCAATCATTTTTTTTTGTGGAAGGTGAAACTTAATTATTTAAACAAAAGGCGCACGCATACCTTTTTTCTAGCTTCTTTATTAGCTTGTTTGATGTCATTTCCAATGTTTCGGGACCGAAACAAAATTGGAGACATTAGGATAGGTAGGTATCCCATTTGTTTTTGCTCTGACCTCATTATAATAGCCAGTTTCAATGCATCTGTCACTTTTTCTGAAAATAAACAATTTACTCGCAACCAGCATATTATATTAAGCCAGAATTTTGGGTTTCTGGTAACCGAAATTAGGAACTTCAGACTATCCGAAATTAGGCACCTTTTCACTTTTTAGGTTAGAGTAATGCAGTACTGTTATTTTTGAAATATGTTTAATTGTTACTAGAATAGCGGCTTCATTAATATATTAACTTACCTAGGACGCAAACACAAAATTATGGAACGATTATTTCAAAGATCGACACAGCTCAAACCGCGACTGAACATAAAACTCCGCCATGCAATTTAGACGTTTGGAGCTGCCATCTAATGGAGAGAGATTGTACCACCACAATATTGCAGAGTGGGCTTAATTTGACTTTTTGCAATGTATAGGGTGAGGTTTCAATTTAAAACAACAGATGGCTTCTTAGATAAACCACTATCCGAAATTAGGAAACCCTCCGAAATTAGGCGACTTTCCTCTACCTGTCATCTGCATTTTTGGTGTATTCAGTCTTGATTCTATAAAGGGCAAGCGTTATAACACTTCAAACATCTTAAGAAAATCTCGCATTCACATCATAAGCACCAGTCTTTTCGCAAATTTCCGCACACACATTTTTTGTACCACAATTTTTAAATTGCAGGAGAATATTGCTACCGGCAACGCATAACGACGCCTACCGCGATCCATGACAGTGGTTATTCGTTATTCTAACATGATTGTTTAGTTTACTGACTGGCCGGCCACTATCCCAGTTAGCACAAACACATTCCTGTAATATTAGTAGATTATTCGCTCAGAATATTCGAAAATTTATAGAATATGATTTCTTATTTTTATATAAATATTCTTGGAATACGCGAATGGTGCAGATAGGGATATTCCAAGAATATTACAAGTGTAATATTGACATATTAATAGGTAGTTTTAACAGACAAGAATACCGACAATAAAAGTTTTAGCGCAAAATAAGTATCTATAATTTTACAAACTGGTTTCAAAATTATTTGGCGAACCATCTTATAGCACAAAATGATAACAGAACCACCAGAAAATTCAATGTAGCTCAAAATATTCCAAGACTAATATCAAAATTTGGCCTGATTACGCAAATGATAATAAAAGTAGGTATGTAAGTTTCATATTCCCAGATTAATATCAAAATTATTATATATTCAGAACTTAAATTGTAACGACACTGTTCTAAGATATGACAAAATATAACAATCATTTATATTACATTATATCGAGTTCTTTGATAAAATATAGAAAAATTTGGTTGGTACCTACGGGGCACCTCAGTACCAGAGTTGTTAAAAGATGAAATTGCTACTTTCACATCATTTTTCCTAAATCCATTAATATAATAATAGATTCCCAATCACGCTGTTTCCTCAAAATAATGCCAAAATTGAATTCCCGTTATAATAATGTCAAAATGTTGCCTACTAACAGTTAGGTTAGGTGAGTATGTACTAATTTTGTTAGCTAAAAACTACTGTAAAACTAGGAAGTAACACATTAGACAACTGGGCTGTACTCGAATAGTTTTGTATTCGAGCACTGTATATACTTTCTTTAGGTAAAAGTATCACACCTATACGCACACGTACGAAAATGCCCCAAAATTTTTTGGCTCCTGCATTGGTTTTCGACGTAGCTACTTATTGCATTTTTTTGGCGAAAACGTACTTTCACCATTGGTGGTGTGAAGTGTGGAAGTAGTAGTGTATAACTAAGTTAGCTTTACTTACTTTTACCTTTCTCGATATAGATGTTGAGCTGCAGACCAATTTTCTCAAACTTCGTAATAAGCTTGAAGCATGCCAGAGTATTCTGTTGCAGTGAAGTTTGTTTCTGCTTACCCATTAGGTTCTTCCTAAAGTTAATTCAAACTAGGTTCCTTCAAATTCTTAGCATTTGCTTGAACCTAAATGTTAAATACTTAGTAATAGTTTGTTTCCAAAGGTAACTAGATCATTATGCCACTAATGTTTATTATGAGTGGATACGTGGTACGTGCATGATGGCTGTCTTTTTTAACAAATTAGTTCGAATTAATTTAAAAGATAAATGTGGTCAAAAAGTTCTGAGCATATAATAAATGAAACAGTCGGTTCATGGACGGGTGATCCCCCCTATGATTAGATTTTTTCCTAATAAAACTTTTTTTCGATTTCAAAAAAAATATACCTAATATGTACCTACCTCGGCACTGAAGTTCTTTTTATGACTCATGTGGCTTATTTGCCTCGAACTAAATTCCACATTAGTCATAAAAAGTTGAACTTCAGTGCCTTGGTTTGGTACATAAATAACTATTTCTATTATTACGATTAAATGGTCTATAAAATTAAAACTAAAAATTGTGTATTGTGTTTTTTTACCCACTTAATTTTTTTATTTTGTGATCCAGAAAAAAGTTAAGTATAAAAGTTGTAGATTAGAAATTCACCTTTTAATCGTCCCATTTACCTAAGTGTTGCAAAGCAAACTTGTGTGTTTTTAATGCAACACCCTATATATTATTGGATTTTCGGAATCTACGCTTTATCTCGATCAACGATAGATATAATCACATATGTTTGCTCCAGTCGTTTTTACAACGAAACGAGACGTTTGCGGATAAATTGAGTATAAGAAAAAAATAGGAAAATAAGGCCCCTAAAACGTTAACGGTCATTTTTTAATCATCCGCACAAAAACTGAAGACTGATATTTTCGGTCTAGGGCAAAATAATATGAAAATATAAACCTATACTCCAGTCTGAATAAAATAGAAAGTAGGTCAGTCTTGCGCAATGCGGCATTTGGATCCATGATCAAAAGCAGAGTGGCCCAACGTGGCATATAGAGCTTTCTTTCCACGTCGAAATAAAATCCATAACCCGCGATTTCTGATCACTTGCCTCGTTGATAAGGCAACATCGAATTCTCCTTCTGTCAGCTCTAGCGCCTCTGATTGGCTTAAACTCCGAGCGCGCCAAGGCCAAGTATTTATTTTTAGAGCGTCCGCAATCCATGGGCGCATCACGTCGCGAATACCTTCTCCCGGGCATACTGAAAACAGTTACATGTGGTGTGGCAGTGACCGCGGTTTTGCATTACGGCAGGGCGCGAGTGCTGTGTAGATTGTGCCACCTTATTTCGGAGTGTTTATTGTAATAATTTATTTACTTATTTATTTATTTGATACCTATACGGGATGAACCCCATTACAAAGAAAACACTTACAATATCAAAAACCAACCTTCAACAATACTAAATAACTAATCTAAATAAATATATATTTATACTAAATATTTCCAACCAATCACAAAATTATGGTATTACTTAAAGTAAATCAAAATCAAATCAACTAATATGTTACGTATCTACACATATAATTAAAATAATTCCCTTATAACCTTCCTAAAGTGAGACAAGGGAATGCCCAAAATCTCAATACCATGAGTATCAATAGGTCTTAATGTCCTCTCAACAGGCGAGTGCATAGCATAATTTTTGTATCAAACAATAATAACAAACAAGCTTGGATACACCTCGCGCCACCATTTTGAGGGGTGCTGAGTTGTCGCCTCGCTGAAACCGCGGCAGACTTACCGGGGGGCCGAACGGCTCTTTTAATCCGGACGCTTTTCAATAGTCTTCTTCCTCATGTACTCCCGCGGACGTACGCGAAATTTGGGCTCGAAAAATCGAAAACTGCGTCCTGTAGAGTGTTGCCAAGACAGCCCGGACTAGCTAGAGGCAAGGGCCATAACAAGCGCCTTTCAGGCGTTTGTTAACAAGTTAGTAACAAGCACAATTCAGAAATTTAAAAAATATTACAGTAGAATAAATTTAAAGGTGCGCAAGGCACCCTAACATACTCTTAAATAATTTCTGACTATCAATAATTGTTTCCATGGCCAGCTAGATTTCGAATAATGATTAGAAAAAATTCCATGTTTTTTTTACATATTTGACACTGCATATTTTGAACGATAAAAGATACAGAAAATCTTTCCCTAAAAAAGTTGTTGAGAATGATAAGGACTTTCAATATATAGAGAAAAACTTGTATGTTTCTGATAAAATAATATCGATGACGTCACAGCGGCCACTTTCCCAAACATCAAAAAAGCTAATTTTCGGTCAAAATTGGACCTTGTATGTCTCATTTAAGAACCCCTTTTCGATATTTTATTTTGAGTTTTCGTGTTCCCGCTGTAGGCCTGAGGCGTCGAGTTTGGATCACCCTGTACATCAAAATTGAAGTTTCTCATGGAGAATCATATTTTCTGAACAAGCGAAAACTTTAATCACGAAGACAATTTTCCGTATCTTTCACTTTTTTGATCTGTTTGTCCTTTTGTAAACCCTATCCGCGTATATATTAGAATATATTGTATATCGTTGGAATAATGATGGGGGTTGAGATTCCGAAAATTTAATAGGGTGTTCCATTTAAAAAAACACAAGTTTGGTTTGCACCACTTAAGTGGAACGCCCTGTATAAATTTTCATAAAAAGTGCACGTTTTTACAGCGTCCAGAGATAGTATTCTCTAGACTTTGGTTTTTATCTACAATTTTTCTATTTAACTTCGATGAACTATCTATTGGTAGTGTGAGGTTGGCGAGGACAAAATTTAATATCGTTCATATGTCAAAATTACTGTAAATTAGCGACCTTTACGGCCCTTTCCCACCCCCTAACATTAGGAACAATAAAGTAACGGAAAGGTATAGGGTGTCCATATAATTATTATACTTAAATATCAGATACCTACAACAAATCTTGGAACCAACTGCGACGATGTGCCGTACTGAAATTTGAATGAGAAATGTATATTGTACCGCACACTTTCACAAAAATTCAGAAGTTGAAGGGGGTTACTAGTTACTGCCCTCATACACTTGGTAAAATAGAAAAAATCGTGGAGCTTACTGTTGACGATGTGCGTTGATGAGATTTTGTCAGAAAGCATTCATAGTTTTCTGGTTCTTAAAGAAACACTACTATTTAATTTCTCCATAATGTTTTAGAAAACACATACTATAACTATCAATTTCTAATTAAAATGTGGTGTCCGAACACCATACGTGCTACAACCACGTGAGACAGGTGCGAGGTGCTACGAGATCAACAACTGCAACTCAAGTACTGACTACCAATAGCATTGCCGAATATTGTACACTACCTGATATCTAAAAATAGATCGGCTTCCCACAATAAAGCCTGTGTTGCTAAATTTACAGCGCCAAAATGCAAACATGCCGCGGTGGCGTCGCTCGTACCGGCGCTGACTATTTAGACATGTTTTTTTGCCTTCGATCGACCTCACAACAATGTTTTTTTGCCTTCGATCGACCTCACAACAATGTTGTGCGGCCTAGCTCAGTAGCGGCTCGTGGGTTAATGCACAGGGGGCTATGTTTTGAAAAGAACAAATCTATGGTCAATTAAAATAAAATAGGTGGTACCGAGGTGAGTACCTATAACTACTTTCGGAATGGGCGTTATATTTTTTTATTTTTAGTAGAAATTACGTATTTTTGCAAAATTAATATAAAAGGTGCATAAAACAATAATTCCCGTTTTTTAAGATGTTAATAACGCAAAACAGTGCATTTAATTTGTCCACGTGTTCTTGTCATACACATTTCTATAGAAGTGTCGCGTAAAATTGCGAGTTGCAACTTTTTCAGGCGGAGTTGGTCAACCAAGAGTTTTTATTTCAACTTTTCTGTCAAAGGAAAGTGTTACCTTCCAAAATGCCCTGCACACTATTTTTAATTTCGTTCACTTAGAATACGCGAGAGGCACCAAGAGAAGGTTTGTAAGAGAACCGACAGCCCTCTCCAATGCTACAATCGCGTACAACGGAAGCAGCCGACTCGGCCCGATCGCGTCCCTTTCCTCGAGGAAAGCGACGATCTTACGTTATTATAAGGTATTCGTTTCGGGCGTTTAAGTAGTTTAGTAGATTTTCGGCGGCGGGCGTTGCGGCAATTTAATTAGGAAGGAACAAGAAGGTAAAATATTTCTAAAATTTTCTATATTTTACCTTCTTCTTATTTTAGCAATCCCATTTTATACTGGGGGCTCTATCCCCACAGCCCCTATAGACGAGCCGCCACTGGATACCCTACACATGAAATGATAAGCTTCTCTGTAAAGCCACCTCTTGTTAAATACGAGCAAAACTTTTATCAGTCTGCTTTTTTCCCGTAAAATGTAAAATAAATAAAGTTTTCCCTTTTATTTACTCTAACAGTATACATAAGTATGTATAGTTCAACGCAGGAAAGAAAACGTTTCTAAAGAATGCGGGCAGCGTTGCGAGATTTCCTATACGAGTAGTCGTTATTTATTGGCGAATACAAGTTTTAGCACACTGAAGCCGAATTTCTGAACTCTGTAATACCGAAAAAATAAAGCTCGCATCATACGACCACTTACTCATTTTTATTTATCATTTATTTTTAACGCGGTGTAATAAAACACCTATTATATTTTTGTCAACATCCTCGCGTCTATAATCGCCTTGGAAATACGGCAACAAAGCACTTCTGCCCGCGAACCGGCCGACAAAACCAGTTAGCCAACGCGTTTTGTGCCTGTTTCTATAGTACGTAAAGTTAACTGCGTATTTGGGCTACCACACAGCGCTCACTTTTTTGGCCGCCGGCAAGTTTGGCAGAGAGCTCAATGGCGTTTGGTATGTTCAGGAGTTAACGTGCGCAAAATGAGTAAACAGGGAATAAAGTTGCATTCCCAAGCACGAGAAATAATTGCCTTCCTCCATAGTCTAAGGCATCACCGTTAAGAATAATATTAACTATAAATTAAATAACAATTATATGAATATTAAGTCAGTGAGTTACACAAAATTGAGCTACGCCCCTGAACTGTGACTAATTCTATAATATTTACGAATTCTTTCCCCTTGCGTCGCACGCATTCTGCCGTAAGGAGGACTATACACTGTAGGATCTTCTATGGCCTTGGGGAAAGGAATAATTTCACTCAATGGTATTAGCTAATAATTTTTAATACTAAATAACTTATTTAGTACATCTTGAGTGAATTTGAATATAAAAATAGAGTAACTGGACTTGTTTGACCACATTATAATAGGTGTAGATGAGTAGGCTACCTAGTCAATTCGATTTTTTCTCGTTTGCACTTATTTCTGTGCTTGTCCGTTGCTCGTGGACGACGTGGACTCACTGTGTGAGTCTAATACCTATATTAACATCATGAGGCATTCTCCAATTTCCGATACATCTATCGAAAAAGGCGTACCTCTAGCTTATCAGCTTTCACGAATACTTAGAAATAAAAAATCTAATGGGATTGTGGATGAAACTGTAATACTTTCTACAATTATAACCACGCCCCCTGAAGCCCGATAGTCCTTTAATTAAATATATGTTTTTGCAGGTGAGAAGCCCCACAAGTGTGTCGTATGCTCGAAAGCTTTTAGTCAATCGTCTAACCTAATCACACATATGCGAAAACACACAGGATACAAGCCATTCTCGTGCGGCCTATGTGAGAAAGCATTTCAAAGGAAAGTGGACCTTCGGCGGCATCGAGAATCACAACACCCTTCTGCCCCAGAAGCTCCTATAAATACCTTTGGTCACGTGACAGATACACTTGGTGCTCCTGTCAAATGAAAAAGTGTCAGTAGTGAATACCTACTAGATAAAAACTTTGAGAGTATATTTGAACCAAAGATTACCATTTGATGAAGACAAAATAAGAACATATTTCTCTGACGTTAGTTAGTATACGTGCCATTAAAAGACCTATGAAATGGTTGTGCCATCATTGGCGCCATAGATATAAAATGCCAAAAATGTGAATTAATCCGTCCAAAAGTTAGTATAATCAGTTACGCTTATGATTGTAATTTTTTGTAAAAATTATAAAAATTTTAATATATATGTAAAATTTTAAATACTTAGTTAGTTTATTTTATTTGCTACTGTATACTGCAATATACAGGGCCTCCCGAATTGGAATTGCCTAAGCCGCAATAGCTCAAATTTGGTTGTGGAAAAAAGAGTGTTCAGATTTTATCCGGTGTATTGAGTCATCTTCAATATTGAAGACAATTTAGCATGTAGGGTCATTAGCATTGTGTCAGCAGACCGTAAACTGTAGATAAGAGAGTGCGCTTTGGGGCTGAACTCCTCCTTCCCCCATTGGGATAAAAAATAGAAAATACATCATGGTGTGATTTTCTAATTTCCTATGCTTCACTCATATCATTGATTAAGGTATTCGGACTTATTCAATGCTCATATCTAGTGTTTGTCTCATTCATCATTAAGTCATCATTAAGTACTGGAGCACAAGATCCGGGAAAATTTCTTAGTCCGTTGAGAAGTTCTTATCAGTGTTAGACATATGGAAATGCGCATTTCCAGTAATCAATAAATACCTATCCTCCTACCCTTTTTACATTGACACTTTAAATTGGGAATTTAAATTACCATAATCAATTTAAACTGAACAAGTCCCATAAACTCATTAGGCTAGTCATAAATTTACGTTGTTTTGTGTCCTTCTTCTCTCCTTTTCTAAATAAGCTGTTTATATCCCACAATTTTTCAATTTAAGCCTCTCCTGCAAAATTATTCCGGTCATGTCAGGGACAAAAAAAAATGTTTCCATGTGTTCCTAAAACGGTTAAATCTAAAAACTTGAGTTTTGGGATATATTACCAGCAAGTTGGATAATAGTTCACGGTAGAATTATTATTATTAATAAACCTAATTTAATTTTACTGGAATCTGGGAAAGAAGTAGTATCCGAGATATTAACATTTTTCCAGAAAAAAGACCAAAATCTTCCACGAAAAACTTTATTGGTGTTTGTTTCGATTTAACTATTTTGCCCGGGCTCATTTTAACCCTTGAAATGTTTACTTTAAAATGGTATGTACCTATGTACAGGGTGTTCGAAAATTATGCGCAAAGAATTCAGGGGGTGATTCTACGCACGAAAGAAATGGTACCTACAAATCTTATGTCATTTTGTCGAAATCTCGATATTAGAGGAGTTACATAATCTCAAAGTTAATCTTTTTGTAATAATATTTTGCCCTAACTTTTTGTAGTGCACTAATTTTCTTTAAACTATTTACTTGTGCCGAGCGTGAGAAAAATCAGGAATATCTGAGGGCTCTAAAGGCCTAAATGACCTACTATTGGCCACAAATGTTCTCAAAATTTGTTTGTCTTTTATTATTTCAGAAAACTTAAAAAAATACAAAAAGTTCATCTTTTCTCATATCGATAAACTCAACAGTTTTTGCATAAAACTGCATTGAAGTTAGGACGGTATTTCATCCAGCAATGCCTAGCTTTTACGATTCCTCAAAATAGGCATTTCAAACAAATAAACGTCTTGTCGTTATTAATCTTAGTAGGTGCTATTAGCAACTGTTAGATCAATGTTGGGAGAAATGACGATAAGAATGACCATAACAGTTAACTAGGAATAACACAGTTCTTTTAGAACAAAAAATAACATTTTTTAATTGTATTAACACAACCAAAATATCGAGATTAATTACAGATTTTCAAAGTGGTGGCATCCCATTTCAATGCAGAAATCAAGTCTTCTTAAAAACGAGCGGCGACCCTGAAAGAATATTCCCTCTTTCCCCCTAATAACTTCACACTAGTCAATTATTCTTTGTCGAAGTTTTTCGACACTATTTATAGGTGCTTTGTTTGATGTTAGAGTTAGCCCCAAAAGAGAAATCCATGAGATTTAAGTCTAGTGATCTGGGAGGCCCATTCCACACATATTCCCGACGATCTATCCATCGGTTAGGAAACATTTCGCTCAGACATTCTCAGACTTGAAGAGAAAAGTGGGGTAGTACGCCATCTTGTAATAGCTACATTGTATTATTAAGTAGTAGATAATGGCATAACCGCTAAAATAACCCGGCAGTTCACTTCCTAAAAATTGTAAATAGATTTCAAAAGTAGGTAAATCGGATCGGGAAAAAAATAGGTCCAATTAAATATTCTGCTACAATACCTGCTCACACGTTTACCGCAAATTTGTCTGGAAAAGCGCGTTCAGTTGTTACATGTGGATTTTCGTCACTCCAGAAATGGCTATTATTTACATTATTGACCTTCATGACCAAATATACTTAGCTTCATCGGTGAATAGGATGTTCGATGAGAAAACTTCATCAGCATCATTCGGATTTCTAATGCTAATACACAATATTCATATAGGTACTTCAGGGTCGGTAATAGGTAGTAACGCATGAACTTCCTGGTAGTGGCAGGGATGAAGCTGTTGCTCACGTAAAATTCCGTGAACACAGCTTTTAGGCATGTCTTCTCGTGCAGCGATAATTCTTACGCTTGTATTCAGACCGTTTTCAGTTTCGTTGAAATACGTATCTACTTCTGCCACTGCTGTACCTACGCCTTCTTCTTGGGCCGCCCAATTGGCCGCCAATTGGGCGCCCAATGTCACGTACACTTTTAAATGCACCAAATTCGCGCAATTTCCAGTGCAGCATACTGAACAATAATACTGAACATTCTGGATTGTGGTATTCGTCTGTTTGGAAATGCCTCCTGATACATCTTGCTTGCACTGCGTTGCCTTGTGCTACACCAAAATAATATTGCGTATCATACATGATTTCTCTATTTCAACAATAATAATTGTTATTCATTTTGAATTGAAAAGCTTCAAGAAATTACTATTTTGTTATATAAATTATTATTCTGACAGTTGCTAACAGCACCTAATAATTAATAATGGCAAGAGGTTTATTTGTTCCAATGCCTAATTTGTTCGGAATCGAGAATACCAGGCATTGCTGCACGGAATACCGCCCTAACTTCAATGCAGTTTACGATGGTTTAAATCCTCGAGGTGCGAGATGACGAGGTAACTATAAATTCGGGTGATAGAGTGAAAGAAGGTCTTTGGGCCACGCACTTGGCAACAGGAAGCAAGAGGAATGTCTAATTAAGTGATTTAACACTTTTTTGGGGTTTTTAAAGAGGTGATGTCGAAAGATATTAGTCTTTTTCTTGGCAGAAAGCGAATCGTTTTTATGAGTCAGTAGGTAGGTAAGCTATGTGCGTACGAGCCCACTTTCCCCACGTACCTTAATCCTTATGGGGCTAAATTCTGTAATATAATACAAACTCCCAACTTCGCGCTCGACATCCCCCGACCTTCCCGAGACTCCACGACTTTCTGCCTGATTTTCCGACATTTTCCGGGTGAGATTTCTCACACTCGGGGATCCTCGATTAAGTGGTCTACGTTTAGGTAGATATTTTCAATAGGATAAGAATACTCATGGTTCTTGCTCGTAGGTGGAAGACATAAAATTCAATTATTCTGGGGGACCAATTTTGGGTGGCCAAAATTTCCACGCGACTTTTCATTTTTCTGGTTTTCATTATCGATAACCTACTAGGCTACATATTACGTGAAACCAGGAACATCAAAGTTTTACTGAGGGACCGTTGAAATTTGATTAGTGAAAATAATGGGATTTTTCCGAATACGCTTTGATCAGTTTTATGTGAGAAATTTAAACTAGAGTATAAATAAAAACCGGGGCCAGGCAAATTAATATTTTCGGGTCGATTTTTGGTCGAGGATACCTGGGCGAGGCACCCGGGTGTGCCTCGCCTGGGGTCATTCGAATCTTAGGTTTGAGGCAGTTAGTTTAGTTAGACATCAAATGAAGGATTTGTTATGGTATCAAACGATTTGAGTAGTATTGCTATCCTAAGCTTTCATGGAAATAAGTTTTACTAAAATTATTAGTTGGATCTCTGAAATTTTTTTGGAGAATTTACATTATCAGATTTTAACACGAAATTTGAAAAGATGGAACATGAAGTTATGAAATAAGGATGGATTATAGTAGGAACGGTCGATTGGTAATATTTTCAAAGTCCGGATTTTAGCAGTGAGTACTTAATAGGTACCTGGACGGGTCTGAGATTCAAGTTACCTACCGAAAATGGGGAAAACTTAACGTATATATCTTTGACAAAAGCAACCGATTCACGTGCAGAGGTGACAATTAGGCTTCATTACTTCATTGACAAGTGATTATATAGGAGCGACTTTTAATAGTTGAAAACAAAAACAACATAATTTTTATGCCGATTCACTTAAATAATTCAACCAAGAATATAGATTGGGCCAAGGTCATGACTTGAGCGGTAAGAATTTGGTATCAGTAGGTAAAATTCCGGATTTTCAGATTTAATATTTTTTAGTAGACTGAAATAATATACGTTTAATGACATAACACCCTCGGTTTTCAAGATAAAACTATGCGTGGAATATCGCTATATCAAACTATTTTAGCGGAAAAATGTCAAATGAGTTAAATATCGAAAATTTTTGACGCTAACCTTAAGTACTGACTTTAAAACTTTCATTTTAAACGTAAAATTGTACCCTAAAAGTTAAGATTCACTTAGTAGGTATTTAAATTCTAGCATATCGATCGGGCTGCCAAACAAGTTGTGACCTAAGCCGGTAAAATCTATTGAGTGTTTTGGTAGATATTTTCGGGAATTTAGGGACAACACAGGGTCTGAGTTAGCGAAAATGGTATGAAATTTTATTCCCAAAACATTTTCCGATTTAATAATTTTTGTGAAATTCTACTCTACACTTTTAACCACTCAGGTTTCACCATAAAACTATGTGTGGAATAACAGTCTAAGTGTGAGAATTCATATGCCAAGAAAAAAAGTGACACCAAATTTATTAGAAAAATAAGATTGAATACTAGAGTAACATGTATCAGTGACTATAGAAAGAATCATGTATTGATATTAAAATCAGTGACTATAGAAAGATAGTCACTGCTAAAATTGATGCCCGTAGGAATAGCATAGACTAATATTTTCAGTCGGGTTTTATAACCCAGGGTCGGAGACAGTGAAACATGTACTTAAGGATTAAATAAAGATTCTAGTAGGAATGACAATAAACTCAATGACAATAAAACTTTTAATTTCAGAAATCGGTAGCGCTAGAAAAATGTAGTTAATTTAATTAGATTTGACTAGGAATGTAGTGTTGATGTTAGTTTGATTAGAAATCCGTGACGTTGGACAAATAAGATTGGTGGAATACCATGATCCATGACGCTCGTAGGAAAAACTTATATTAAGTAAATTGATGCTCGTAGGAATACTCGTATAGACTAATATTTTCAGTCGGCATTTGACGCTGAGCCCGTTTCGCTAATGGAAATTACTATTCGCTATTTTGTACAAAAACATTTGTTTTTGTATTTCAGTCTTAATTTCAGCCTTTTTAAGAGCAATGGCACTGCAAATAGTACAGATAAATGCACGGAATTCCGCTAGCTTTCTACCGTATACTTTACATGCAATTAGTCCCAGGACGTCCACCAAAAACGCAAAACAAAATTTGAAACTTCAAAATCTATCTCCTCTGTTATACGTAAACTGATTTCTGTCAAACATGTCTCAAACTGTGGCGAAAATATAGGTCTACGATTCGTATGGACAATTTTTTTGTTTTTAATTGTAGTTTTTTAATGGTAACAAAAATACTCCTTCAAATACTCCCGAGAAAATGAAACGGTAGCATTTTTGTAAATTTTACAAGTACCAACAATGTTTTTTAAAAAAATTGTCCATACGAATTGTTCCTCCATCTTTTAGTTACATTTTGGTAAAAAAATCGAATTTCTGGAACTGAAAATAAAAAAGTAGATCGACTTCTAGAAAAACACTGCAAAGCCGAAATCAATATGAATACACCGTGCCCCCACTCCTGCCTTCTCCTCAAGCGAGTTTCCGTAGAGAGGACACTAAATAGACAAAGATAGGTGCAATATGTTCGCCCGTTAGCCGTCGCACTCTTGTTTCGGCTTATCGTATTTTACAAGCTTTTTTATTTAATTTCACCTGTTAGCAGCGTCCAGAGAATACTACTGTTATTGTGTGGGTCGAATCTTGCAAGCTGAATTAGAACCACTTGATGACATCCGATTGAGCTGAAATTTTGCATACACCTTTAGTTCCGGTGACAATGCAATATGCAATACTCAATATTGTAATACTTTCTACTTTCTAATACTTAATATGGGTATCAAATGAAAGGGGTTGACGAGTACAAAATAATAAGATAAGTGACGTCATACTAAATCCAATATGGCGGACTAAATTTCTTTACCACTCTCCTGATATGGGAATCAAATATGTACTAAAAGCACAAAATAAAATAAAATAAGTCTAGGTTTTTGTTAGAATAATTCAGTGCCAAATTGCGCCAAGTCGTTTTTGTAATTTAAAAAGCTTGTCGCAAGAAATGTTCATAGAAAGTAGGTACCAATTAATTTTAATATACAATGATTGGTTGATAAGCAAGTACCTACTTGCCAAAGTATGTATTTTCTTTAGAAATTCGCTAGACTAGCTTTTTGATTTACAAAAATTTGTCGCAATTTGGCATTGAATTATCTTAACGAAAACCTAGATTTATTTTATTTTATTCCTTTTAGTAGATACAAGACGTAGGTATTTTATTTTATTCGTTTTAGTACATGACTTAAATAAAAGTTTGTTTTTAAAAAGGTTTTTTATCTTTTATTTTTTATTATCTACAATAGTTATCTAGCCTAATCTTGATTGAAGGCTTCTATAGGCTGAATTTGATGTTTCTGAAATTCTTCCCAATGGAATTCACAAGTATATAAAACCATAAATGCAATATTTTAAATTTTGGTTGTGTTAGTTCGTCTTTATGTACAGGGAGATCATTTTTATACGCCCAGCCTCTCTTAGTGGAAAACGGTCGAAGATATGGAGATATTATATTATATGGGAGATGATATAGGGTGTATAAAGGAATAAATTGGCCTCATGTAGCGACTCTCTGCTAATACGACGCTAGGCGTCGCGTTGCGGCGCCAAGAAATATTTTTTCCCACCAACATACCATTTTTGTTACATCATTCAAAATCCCTTAGGGTAGTTTATTCATTTACACACTGCCCTAAAAAAGGGTAAAAACTAACAACCCCTATTTTTTTTTTCCTCGAACTTTTTTGTGGGCCATTTTTACATATAACTAAAATATGATTTGTGTAGCCCTTTTATTATGGACATATCATTTTGGGCATCTACTGTAACATTATATTTTTGTTTTTTTAATGTTCAATAATAGTACATTATACACTTAGGTTGAGAAGTGAGCCATTAAATAATGGCCTTCTCAACCGAAGTGTCTATAGTTTTTTTTTACTACTAACATTGAAATATTGCCACATTTTACATATTTGATTAGATTTTGATATTTTAGTCATTTCTCGCTTTTTTCAAATACTTCGAAAGCCTGGGAGTTCAGTTGTCAAGCTGATAAAATGAAAATAATTTTTAAATGTCATATAGAAAATTGTTCATTATTTACCTAGGTATTTTTTTATTATCATTATTTACCTAGGGAGAGAAATATTACTTCTCATTGATTTCTCAGGTTAGTAGTAAAAAAAATAATTAAATTGTTGACGCCCGTCCACTATGAATTTTTACTTGATTTTCTGTAGCCAGGGGAATGGCATTTATTATGAAATAATTTTTTTGTAGGAAAAATATTGTGTTTTCGAGAAAAAATGTACAGGGAAAAAAGTTTCTTAAATAAAAGGGCTACGCAAATCATATTTTTGTTATACGTAAAAATGACCCACAAAAAAATTAATAGGGCTTGTTAGTTTTTACCCTTTTTAGGGCAATGTGTAAATCAATAAACTACCCTAAGGCGTCTTCCCCTAAGTAGATAACACATACCAAATTTCAAATTTTTAAGTAGCGCCGGTATTGAGATAAAAATAAAAAATATTTGGGTCACCCTGTAGACCGGAATAACTTGGCAAGGAAAGCCCAAATCGAAAAATTTTATATGAAAGACCCCTTAAAACCACCTGCCGAACACCCCTTTAAAGTATTTACTATACATTCTGACTCACCCTGTATAATATCTCCATATCTTTGACCGTGTTCCACCAAGAGAGGCTGGGCCTCTAAAAATGATCACCCTGTACTTTTTTTGTAGGAAAAATCAAACTTTTTAAATTTTTATAAATGGTATTTTCAAGTACAGGGTGGTTCATTATAAATTGACTTTTGAGGTTAGAAAAAAAGTTTTTTACAAAAGTTTTAGATACTAATACAAAGTTTTTTGTGACGCTATTGGACCGTGTACAGTGTGTTCTAGAAAGCCGTGGCAGACATAACTTATGTTTTTTTAAATGGAACACCCTATATATTTTTGCATTTTTGAAATCTGCTCATCAAGGCAATTAAAATGATATTAAACTTTGTGGCATTATCTTTTTCCGTTTTTGAAAAATTCCGTTTTCAAATGTTATACTAAATTTATTTAACTCGAATTTGTGGATCTCGCGATAAAGATAGATGATCGATGTAATAACAAAAAATATTTGTTTTAAACAAGAGAGTAATACAGTGAAACTCCAAAATGTTTAGGAGCCTTTTCAAATTTTACTGATTATATTCTCGAAATAAAGAACTGTACACGGTCCAATATCGTCACAAAAAACTTTGTATTTATCTAAAACTTTTTCCAAAAACTTTTTTTTCTAACCTCAAAAACTAACAAGTTAAGGGGCGTGTCAATTTATAATGAACCACCCTGTACAAGGGCAACTAAGAGTAGCCAATAAAAGTGGGGTGCCTTTTTGGCATTTGGACTGGGAAAAATTTTAAAATGAAAATTTTATACCTAAATATAGACGTCGCGATTTTTTGGAAAAACAGATGGAGCCAAAATTGACGAAGTTATATTTAAAACGTTTGCTCCCGGAATTGGTAGATCCGACCACAACACATCTATAGAGGCACAAAGTAGTAAAAAAAAAAGTAATAGAAATCCAAAATACCACATAGATATAGCATAACCTACCTACCTACTGTGGAAATAATAATTTATTGAAACACTGTTCTACTTTGGCTGTTTGATTGATAGGAATAATAATTTCATGTCAGAAAAAATTGTAAAAAGTTATAAAAAAATTTCTTTCCAATTCAGTGCACTTATCAGAAAAACAATTATTATTGCATAGAAAATATCGAAATACCTATACAGACAAAACTTATGTTTTTTTTTATTAATTTCTATAACCCAATTTTCCGCAAGGCACTGAAGAAAAAAACAGGGTTAGTAAATAACAAAAAAGACCCGAAAAGATACTTTCGGAATTCGTACAAATAGGGGTAGGTATGTGTTTAATATTTACATATGTGTTTAATATTTATATTTTTTCAACAATAGCCCAACAAATACACAAACCGAGTCAACAACAAAACGCCATGAAGTAGTCAGGTTGCAGCCCTACAACTTTTGTATTTGATATTTTTTTGATAAATAAAAAAGTTATGAAATGGCCTAATTTCGCGGAATCACCCTGTACACCGGCGCCCTTCCGACCGATTCAGCTCTCGGCTGCCTGGCGGTCCGACTCATTTTTATATGGTCCGACTCCGGACTCGCTCGGGTCCAAAAAAACGTCGTCCGTCGCCCGACACCGTTCCTCGCGCTAAACGCGCTGCCGGTGAGAGGGGAAGGGACGAGAGTGCGTGGTGAGGGGTGACGAGAGGAGAATATTCCTGAGATTGGAGCCGGTCGTCGCGACCGTTAATTTTAGATCTTGTCTGCGCGGTCATGACTCTTAAGGCATTTAAACAGATTTTGCAAGCGTCACTATTGTATACGTTGTAGTGGTTTTGTCCTGTTACCAAGGGCGTAGATACGGGGGGGGGTAGAGGGGGTAATTACCCCTTCCAAGAAAACCAGAACCTTATCCAAATTTACCAATGAAAGTAAGGATCTGATAGCTGCTAGTTTACTAAGCGAAATAGAACTTTGGAAAATTAAATTTAAAAATTTTAGCAAAGAAAGTCTGCCAAATTCGGCTTTTGAAACATTACTTTTCTGTGATCCTATAATTGTATATCCAAAAATATATGAACTTTTGAAAATTCTGTATACACTGCCTGTAAGTGTAGCCTCGGCCCAAAGAAGTTTTTCATCTTTAAAAAGACTCAAATCTTGGTTTAGGTCCACTATGGGACAGGAGAGGCTTGTAGGGATGGCGCTTTTACATATTCTCAGGGATATAAAACCTTGCCCTGAAGCGGTGCTAAACAGATTTGCCAATAATAGTAACAAAAAGATTTTAGATTTAGTTCTATAAAAACTGGTTTATGTGTGCATATATATTTTTTTATATTTTGACTGATTTTTTTTAGTTTATAAATGTTTTTTTAAGATTAGGGTTTTTAAAGACTGATTCATTTTTTTTCTTGTTATTTTTTTTTGTTTTGTTTCTGTTTTCATCAAAGAAAAAGTATATATTTTATTTTTATATTTTTTGTCATTTTTTATTTTGAGTTTGTTTCATTGTTCCTTGTTTTAAGTATATAGTACCTATATTGTTATTCAATATATTACTAGTGTTGGTTTTATTTGGCTTTATAATAGTCTTCACTTATGCATACCTACCCACCTATAAAATCGCAATAAAACCTAATAATTGGGGAACAGACGAATTATAAATAGTAGGTATTACCATTACCCCCCCTGGAAGAAAAAGCTATCTACGCCCTTGCCTGTTACCTGTTATTGCCATGGGGGTAGGATTGTTGTTGTAATAGTGGGAAGGGAGATGTCAAATAAAGAGGATTTTTGTGACAACATTTCGTAGTATTGTGCTCCATATCCCTCCTGAGAAGTAGAGGCGGCGACCCGAAGGTTTAAGGCCGTTAGTAGTTAGTAACCTCTACACTTTGTGGCGCCCAACGTAAGGGGCGGAGCAGCTACGACGGGGCGATCGAAAGGGTTTTTTCTCCCTCGAGGCACGTCAAAGGAGTTGGGACAATGTGGCGACTGCTGGTGTCTGATCTTACGCATTCCCGCAGTTCAAAAACGACGGGTATCGGAGTACTTGTGCCAGAGGTCTGGTAAGATTGTTCCGATCCACTTGAACTTTAATTAGTTTTGAAACGATTGCCCTCGTGATCGATACGCATATGAACAGTAGGTATCTAGGCGGATGGCTGAGATGGTCGGAACCCAGTTTGTTAAGCAGCGGTGAATGCCAATAAAAATGCCTAACAACAAGAAAAGGAAAGCAACTACAGAGAACCTTCCAGAGGAAGAAGCGGCAGAGGCTAGTCCTTACTCTATTGAAAATATGATTGAACAGTTGTGTACAAATATGTTAAAGATGCAAGAGACAGTTGGAATTCTGGCAGCGCAAATTCGAGATCGCGATGGTCGAGGAATTCCTAGTGATTTAATTATTGATTTACTTATTATTGTATTTCAAATTGGCATAAGTTGGGGGGTACAATTTAACTTTTTCCCCTAGTGGTAGGCTAAAGAAAATCCAAAAGTTATTTATTGAGGCCGGCGTGCCTAACCAAAGCAAAGTAGGACTGGTAGTTTCTTGTTTGAGAGGTACGGCAGGTGAATGGGCAGATATCAGCTTACCTCGAAAACTTTCGAGGATTTCGAAAATTCCTTTTTGGCTAGATTTTTGGGGGGTAGACAAAGGGACCTTTATCTTGAATTGATTTACGGTCGTTATGAGACAGGTAGTCGCTGGGAGTATTTTCTTAATTTAATTAATTAAGCCGTGTATTTATCTGAGGGTATCCCTGAGAATAAACTTATTTCTATGTTAGCCAAACATTTTGATTCACACATACTGTAACGAAGTTTCTATTTTTTTATTATCATTTCCAAACTGTTGCAATATCCTTTGGTTTTTCAGGGTTCAATTTAATGTATTAATCAATTATTTAATTTTGGGAGCTTATTTTAGTAGATAAACTGTCGTTCTGTTATTCTGAGGGTTAAAACTCCGTTTCTTTTTGGAAAATGCATAATTCTAAATCTTCGAGCCAAAGAGCCCATTATCCGTTGTCTAAACTAAAATCCAGCAACTCTTACGCCTGGCGTAAACAAGAGCACGTGCGTTGAGATATTCGCCAGGGCCGCACTGAGGCACGACCGTTATTTAATTCTAGTTTTACAATTGTTTACATCAAAATATTTCGGAAAAAATTATTGGCTTAATTAAAACGGCTCAAAACATCGATAAAATGATTTGTGTCAGTGTCTAAATAGCTGAAAACAACAAGATAAAACCGCATAACTACACTTTTGCGATCGAATACGTCCCTGTTGCCGAGTCGGGTGAAATTTTATAGCCTACCGACCAATCGCGGAACGTCATTGAATACGTGGTTTTATTTACGCCAGGCGTAAGGATTACTAGCAGCGTCCAGAGATATAGTCTAGACTTTGTTAATAGATTTTAGTATAGGTTCAGTACTATGGTTGCGTAAGGATGCTCCGACTAGTCCCCGGCCTAAGCTAGTCACCGCCAACGTCGAGGCACGGCCGCGCGGTGCCCGCCAGGGCGGCTTCCCGTCAAATTCTTCCGCAAAAATCAGGACCCGCCCACGCCCAGGAAGTATAAATAAAGTCGCCGACCAGCCGAAGTGGCAGTTCAAATCCGACTTCGAACCACCATCCGTCCAAGGGTAAGAAACTTGATATTTTTGCCTTTTGCTTATTTTTGGCTAAAATACCGATAAATCTAACGGTTGCTATAAGCCCCAGGCGATCTCTCCGTAAACGGGCACTAACACTATTTTGCCGGGAGATTCCTGAGTTTGTTGTGTACAAATATGTTAAAGATGCAAGAGACAGTTGGAATTCTGGCAGCGCAAATTCGAGATCGCGATGGTCGAGGAATTCCTAGTGATTTAATTATTGATTTACTTATTATTGTATTTCAAATTGGCATAAGTTGGGGGGTACAATTTAACTTTTTCCCCTAGTGGTAGGCTAAAGAAAATCCAAAAGTTATTTGTTGAGGCCGGCGTGCCTAACCAAAGCAAAGTAGGACTGGTAGTTTCTTGTTTGAGAGGTACGGCAGGTGAATGGGCAGATATCAGCTTACCTCGAAAACTTTCGAGGATTTCGAAAATTCCTTTTTGGCTAGATTTTTGGGGGGTAGACAAAGGGACCTTTATCTTGAATTGATTTACGGTCGTTATGAGACAGGTAGTCGCTGGGAGTATTTTCTTAATTTAATTAATTAAGCCGTGTATTTATCTGAGGGTATCCCTGAGAATAAACTTATTTCTATGTTAGCCAAACATTTTGATTCACACATACTGTAACGAAGTTTCTATTTTTTTATTATCATTTCCAAACTGTTGCAATTTCCTTTGGTTTTTCAGGGTTCAATTTAATGTATTAATCAATTATTTAATTTTGGGAGCTTATTTTAGTAGATAAACTGTCGTTCTGTTATTCTGAGGGTTAAAACTCCGTTTCTTTTTGGAAAATGCATAATTCTAAATCTTCGAGCCAAAGAGCCCATTATCCGTTGTCTAAACTAAAATCCAGCAACTCTTACGCCTGGCGTAAACAAGAGCACGTGCGTTGAGATATTCGCCAGGGCCGCACTGAGGCACGACCGTTATTTAATTCTAGTTTTACAATTGTTTACATCAAAATATTTCGGAAAAAATTATTGGCTTAATTAAAACGGCTCAAAACATCGATAAAATGATTTGTGTCAGTGTCTAAATAGCTGAAAACAACAAGATAAAACCGCATAACTACACTTTTGCGATCGAATACGTCCCTGTTGCCGAGTCGGGTGAAATTTTATAGCCTACCGACCAATCGCGGAACGTCATTGAATACGTGGTTTTATTTACGCCAGGCGTAAGGATTACTAGCAGCGTCCAGAGATATAGTCTAGACTTTGTTAATAGATTTTAGTATAGGTTCAGTACTATGGTTGCGTAAGGATGCTCCGACTAGTCCCCGGCCTAAGCTAGTCACCGCCAACGTCGAGGCACGGCCGCGCGGTGCCCGCCCGGGCGGCTTCCCGTCAAATTCTTCCGCAAAAATCAGGACCCGCCCACGCCCAGGAAGTATAAATAAAGTCGCCGACCAGCCGAAGTGGCAGTTCAAATCCGACTTCGAACCACCATCCGTCCAAGGGTAAGAAACTTGATATTTTTGCCTTTTGCTTATTTTTGGCTAAAATACCGATAAATCTAACGGTTGCTATAAGCCCCAGGCGATCTCTCCGTAAACGGGCACTAGCACTACTTTGCCGGGAGATTCCTGAGTTTGTGTCTGGTACAAAACGAATAAAATATTATCCTGCGGTGGACCTACTCCACGTAGGTACCTAGTTCTCAGAAGGAGAAGAAAATTCCAGGCGTTCAACGCATTCAGTTTTAAAAAGTGAAGGTGAAATAAAACAGTATTTCAAAAATATTCGGTTTATTTATCAAATCCCCAATACAAAATCAACTGTAATTTGATTAGGTAAATGTTAATTAAGTAAAACAATCGCATAAGGCTCGGGTTTCGATCTCGGGTGTTTCCTGCAAAAATTGTATGTATAACTTAAGTGCCTAAAAGCAATCTGAACACGCGGTAAGCGGAATTTTACGGCTTTTTGATAATAGGTACGGAAAACATCGAACTTTGCAGGGCGTTACGGGGCCCGCTCAGAACATTCAGGACCACCGCGTTAAACCGGGAGAGTAATGCTGCTGCCCTTCTCTCAGAATAACGTGAAATGGCCTTTACTATCATCAAGCGATGGAGTTATGTTACGCCCTTCCACCGCAGGATAATATTTTCTTCGTTTTGTATCAGACACAAACTCAGGAATCTCCCGGCAAAGTAGTGCTATATAGTGCCCGTTTACGGGGAGGTCGCCTAGGGTTTATAGCAACGGTTAGATTTATGGTATTTCAGCCAAAAATAAGCAACCACCCCGTCACACAAAACCAGATACCGTCAGTATCCGCTGCTGCTCACCTACCGCCCACGAAGCTCTTACCTAAGCCAACTGGTCAAGCACTCCTGCTGATAACTGGACTTCCAAGATTAATTCCCAGAGAAGTACCACAACTCCTGCCATCAGTTGATTGTTTCACACTGTCCCATATCCATCCGCACTCCGTACCTGCAGCATGTAACAACAGCGCATTACCGTCACTAAACCGACCACCTGCTGAAATTAATCAAACTAGCGTATCCGACTAAGGAACACCTTGGTACACCGTTGGCCCCAGTCTCCGCTACACCGGTTTGTAGCATTTTTCAGCCCCCTCCAGAAGTTCACTGTTGGAGGTGTGGTGAAACTGGTCACTTTCGGGATAAATGTACCGCCATACCGAAGCTACTATGTTCCAGCTGTAGGAAACTGGGCATACTGAGCGACAAATGCCAATGTGTACCGACGGTTCCCATTTCTCATCCACCAGAAAACCAGCGGGACCCACCGGCTTCTATCCCGTGTACTAAAATCCCACCAGTAAAGTTCTGTGACAGTCCACAAAACCGAAAGCCCGACAATCACCTATCAAATTCCGTAAAAGAGAAGGCCCTGTCATTGACCCAACATGGTTGGTCTATAAAGAAATTTACTAGAGTTGCCACGCCGCATTTGGGTGCGCAAGTAGCACGACGCTATTCCAAACTACCCCATACCAAATGTATCCGACAGAAGTCAATCTGCAAGTACAGACCCAATAAACCCTTACCACCCAATAAGTTGATTTATCCTTACATCTTAAAACCAACCGTTGGTCCAGTGAAAGAGGCTGGTAAAAAGCCTATTAGAAATTTCAAACGAGTCCTCGTTGTGAAGTATTGGTTTGGCATTCCCAGGAAAGTCTATGGAATTCTGCGATTTTTTAAAGGGATGCGTTGATGCGTTATTGGAAAAAACATATTAGGCACTTTTTTATTTAAAATCTGACACCACGCCGTTAATCAATACACCCCAAAACAACCACATAGGTACAAAATTTTTACAAAAATATACAGGGTATTTTATTTTGCAGGGTATCAAAATTGAGCATAGGCGTGCTTTTGGGGTCAAAACTTGCCGCCAGTTAAAATTTATGTAGTAATCAAAGATACACCCTGCATAGTCGCAGAAAAATATATCAGCAAAAATGCAGCACCCCTTTAATTTTGACAAATGTAGTACAAATATGCCGACAGCGTCCATAAATATTTAATAATTATTATTACCTCTTTACAGCGATGTAACATAAGAAGAAACCAGCTTTGACGGCACTATCCAGGTTTATTTTTACGGTGGATGCTTGATATTTCAAGAGCTTTTGAAGTTCAGCATATTTCTATAACTTATTATTATTATAAGAAGTTTTATTTGGAGAAATTCGTAAAGTTTTTTTAAATGACAAAACCCTCCGCCGTCGCCCCTACTTTTGGCCGCCCGCGTGCGCTGCACGCGCTGCACAGTGCACACGACCTGCTATAATCGGCTTTGCCACCGCGGCCCCAAATGTACAATGTACATAATATACATACCTATTTATTTTCCGATAAAAGATGATATAACCCCAAAAGTCAAGTTGAATGTAAAAAATGTGTAAAACTGGTCTAAAATATCCAGGAACTATCTAGGGCCACAAAGTGTTTGTATTGAGCAGGTATTTGTAGCTATTCTTCCTTAGTCCTTAGCAAAGCAATACATACTTCAGGGAAATTATCGCAAAGGGAAATATGACTTAAGGAAATTGCCGTTTACAAAGCCACGTCACTGGTTGATTAATAAAAATGGTCATCTTATTGGATAGTGTGGTACGTACCCACGAGAAGTATGAGGGAAATAATCTACAATAAACGATTGATTGATTACTAGATAATGTCAACTTCAATCAAATATGCAGAGTCTATGAATAGCAATGAATCATACCTACTTGTATAAGCTAAGTGTGACGTGCAAATAGCCCATTGTTATTACTGAATTTTATGGTAATGACAACTGAGTACCTACACTTATCAAAAAATGAAAAATACAATTGGAATAGGAACAAAAATGAAAGATATCATTTATCATCAAGAGTATTCTTTAGTGCATCCGCTATTTAGGAAGACTATTAATATTATTGTTCGGTCTTCATTGAAACCCAGTGGCGTTCCAAGTTCCAATTGAGAGTGTTTCGGATGCAAGACTGGAAGAAGTGATTTTTTATCAATGCAGGTCTGGGGCCAAAATTAAAAAATATTGGAAAAGTAACACTTGTCCCAATATCAATTTTAGCTAAATTTTTGGCCATTTAGCGATTTTTTTACTTAAAATCTGACACCACAGCGTTAATAAGGACACCCAAGAACCCCATATACCAAATTTGAACAAAAAATTTATAGAGAGATTCATTTTGTGGGGAGTCAAAGTTCTCCAAATAGGAATTTTAAAGGCATCTGGCCAGTTAAGTGTACCATGGAATCTCCTCAAAACAGTTATCAACAGGACCACTCAAAGTGTTGATGTTCCAAGTTCGCAAATGGCAACGAAGACAAAATAATAGTAATTGCCCCCCTCCCCCGCACAAGCATGTGGTTGCTTCTGGGGTACTCCGAGTTTGGAGTATTAGGGAATTATTATTATTATTAATAATAATAATAAAGTGCCTTTATTTGCATCGTAATATACAATACAACAAAAACCGAGGCGAAGTCTAGCTAAAGCTACTCTACTTAACCTAATACACATAATAATAATAGTTGGTGACACAAAATGAGGTAAAAAAGAATTAATATATAACATGAGTTACATTTGCACGTAAGTATGGCTAGGAATACATCGAAACTATATAAAACGTAAGGGACGATGCCGCTATATAACAAAGCAGGTATTCTATATACTAAGTATATGTAAATAAAATTTAAAAACGTAAGTAGGTACATATAAAATTCAAGTAAAAAAGGAGCATAACAAAATTTAATTAAAAAATAAAAAATAATGAGAGGAAAAGGAATAAAATTCACGCACTGATCAAAACTGACTAGACAACAATAAGTGCTTATATTTTCTTTTTAAATATTGTAAAGAATGTGATTTTATTTCCCCAGGTATACCATTATAAATATTGACACAATTATAAGCAAATGACCGCCGAAACATGGACAGACGATATTTTGGCAATGCCAAGGTATTAGGAAATCTAATATTAATGTTGTGCGCGTCACTTCTAAGGGAAAGCTTACCCTTAAGATAAGATGGAGTCCCCGTTTGAAGAATGCGAAATACTGTAGATGAAAAATGGTGTTTATAGAGATTCTCTATTTTGAGCCAACAATGCAGTTTCATTTTAGCAGAGACTCGGTCGTATTTACTTAAACCATATACAAAGCGGCAGCAGTAATTTTGAATTTTTTGTAGCCGATATTTCGTTGCTTGATCCAAACATGGATAGAATAGGTTTAGCCCGTAATTTAGTATCGACAGTACTAAAGACTCTGCCAAAACTTTACGCAGATTGAAATTTAGAATGTAACGGTTTCTGTACAACTGTTTCAGGACAAGATATGACTTTTACACAAGAAGCGATACATGTTCCTCAAATCTCAATCTACAGTCAAAAATTATTCCGAGATTTTTTACAGATTTGACAATTCTAAGAGGTTCATTGTTTATTGCAATATTTATATTTGATTCACAAATGTTAGTGTCATATTGACTCGGGCAGAAAAATATTATATTGCATTTGTCTAAGTTAAGTTTAAGATTGTGATTAGTCGAGTATTCGGCTAGAGGTTGCAAGTCCCCATTAATAAGCTCAGAAGCCGAATTATACAGTTCAGTCTTAAAGGAGAAGTACAACTGGGTGTCGTCAGCGAAAGATTGGATAGCGCAATTTTTAACCACTTTATATATATCGGAAACATAGATCAAGTAAAGGAGTGGTCCCAGAATCGACCCCTGGGGCACACCAGACGTTACTGCAAAAAAATCGGATGAAGCATTTTCAATAAGAACTTTTTGATATCGAAAGCTAAGGTAGTTCCTGAAAAAAGAGCATGACAATTCATCAAAACCATAGTAATTTAATTTAGAGATCAGAAGCAAGTGATCAAGTGTATCGAACGCCTTTGAGTAATCCAATGAGACCAGACCAGTGGAAAGACCGGAGTCAAGTGCTGAAAACACATTGTCAGTAATATTTAGCAAAGGTGTGGTTGTGCTAAAACTCTTACGAAATCCAGATTGGATGTCAGTGACAATTTTATTGTCAATTATAAAAGTTGAAACTTGCCTGCTAACAATTTTTTCCAGAATCTTTGAAATTGTAGGAAGCAGATATGCAAATATGCAGCACCTGAACTGCTGAAGCTGAAAAGATTAAATGTTGAAGAATGTGGTCTTGCTTGTTGTCCTCTGAGCATTTATTGTAATAGTACAATATTTTGTATTTTCTTACTCTTATTTTTTAAGATAATTGCTATGTGAAAATGTATTTCCACGACAGAATAATTATCTATCTACTAATTTCGTATTTTTATCATTTAAAACGACAATTCTAGATCAGCTATTAGACATTCGATTAAGTGCATGAATATCACTTTATTTTTAAAGTTTTACCTACTGTCTACTTTAATTCAAGTCATAATCGATAATTTATTTCCACGTGGGTAACTAGATCGTATGCCAATTATTACAAATGTTGCTAATAATTTTTCTCAAATTTTTATAGTAAATACAGGCCAAATTAGCAAGTGTGACACATTATCAAATGAAATGGGACAATTTGCTTTATAAAAAAATGCGTCATTTTTTTTTCGATAATTCTATTTTTGATACCAAGAGAGCCCAGATTTAGTCAAGTCTAATTTTTAAAATTCATATACAGAGGGTGTCCCAATAAGGACTCCCGTCCCAAATATCTCAGATAACAAAAGGAGATATTTTAATTCTGCAAACGCCGTTCGCTAGGACGTGAAGAAGGCTTTATTCGCAACTGCTAAGCGTTCGTTTTGACATTGGCGTATAGATGGCGCTGCGGTGCAAAGAAACTATTCGATCCTAGGAACGTTGGAACGTAGCGCATCTGAAAGACTGGGTAATTTGGAGAATCTTTTGCTCTATGGACGATTTTCCTATTGTTACTAGTTTCTGAGATAAGCGCTATACAATGTCATTTACAGAAAATAAGCTAACTCCCTTAAAATCAACTTTCGCCAAAAAAATTATTAAAAATGTCTTTACAGTGCACTAGGTCAAAGAAAATAGCGGCACCTGTCAAATTATTACACATCCGGTTTGACCGGAAGTACCGGAAGTGACCCATTTTTCAGTTCAAATTGAACATACTGTACAATTTTCAATCAAAATTGGAAAAAATTTACCTAATAACAATAACTGCTTGTATGTACATGTTGACGATGAAAATTTTGCTGAATTTTTTTTTATTAACCGAAGGTGACATTCTGGAAACTAAAAATGTACGTTTACAATAAATGTTCAAAATTATTTCCATACCTAAATACGAGCGGCTACAACACGGTTTTTACCGCATTCTCCATAAATTAGTACCATATTTAATTTATCCTCATTACTATGATTAACCATTATTACAAAAATTAATAAACTAATTAGGCAAGAAACAAATTGACAACGATAGAGAATTACCTGGGCGTTTGAAGCTAATATCATAGATACTGACACAATGGACAGACACACCTTCGGTTAATAAAAATAAATTCAGCCAAATTGTCGTTGTCTATATATATGTATATACATGGTGTGATTGTTATCATATGACACTGGAAATTACTGTTTCCTACAAGCGTGCGGAAAAGTACACTTTTCCGCACGCATTTTAGTTTAGAAAGTGTCACTTTTCCGCACTACTTTTCCGCACTAGTGCGGAAAAGGGACACTTTCTAAACTAAAATGCGTGCGGAAAAGTAAATGCGTGCGGAAAAGTATCTTACTTTTCCGCACGCTTGTAGAAAAAATAGTGTTCCTAACTCTTGCGGAAAGTGTCTTTTCCACACTCGATTTCGTGCGGAAAAGTGGCACTTTCCGCACTTGTTAGGAAATATACTATTTTTTCACTTTTGATGGATACATTATACAGCCTATGTTCGTTTTAAACTGAAAAATGGGTCACTTCCGGTACTTCCGGTCAAACCAGATGTATAATAATTTGATACGTACCGCTATTTTCTTCCTCCTAGTGAACTACAAGGGTATTTTTAATAAGTTTTTATCATACTGAAACAATAGAATAGAAATTAATTTAATGGAAATAAAATCTATATCTGCATGGAAACTCCAATATTATCGACTTTCTAGGTTCTAGAATCTCGTATTTTTCGTGCCTGTAACTATACAGTGTGTCCCAAATTCGACCATCACCATTGGGACCTCGGTAACTACGACAAAAGATAGAGAGTCGCTTAAATGGGGAAAGTTTTAGACAATTTTATGGACAATCTGATGCCGCTGAGAAATCGAAGCTAACTGCGATCGTTTTCGAGTTATTTCCAAAAAACTGAAGTTTTCCCTTTTCGTTTTTGTTAAATATCTTTGAAACCGATGCTTGAACAAAAACAGGACTTTGGCATTATTAGGGCACTTTTATCCAACCTTTTTAAAGGTAAAAAAAAGGTTTTCGTTTTAGAGATATGACATACAACTTTTGATTTTCTTATGGGTGTCATTTTGGATTTGTACAGATTAGAAATCTATACTTACATGAAATTCTCTTTCCAATGATGTATGACACTAATGACTTTTTCATTAGTTGTAACACTTAAAATGGTTTTTTACCTATACTAAAATCGAGCAATCCTTACGTCTGGCGTAAATAAACCCACGTGTTCAATGACGTTCCGCGATTGGTCGGTAGGCTATAAAATTTCACCCGACTCGGCAACAGGGACGTACTCGATCGCAAAAGTGTAATAGTTACGCTGTTTTATCTTGTTGTTTTTAGCTATTTAGGCACTGACACAAATAATTTTATCGATGTTTTGAACCATTTTAATGGATCCAATAATTTTTTCAGAAATATTTTGATATAAACAATTGTAAAACTAAAATTAAATAAAGGTGGTGCCTCAGTGCGGCCCTGGCGAATAGCTGAACGTACGTGCTCTTGTTTACGCCAGACGTAAGAGTTTCTCGATTTTAGTATAATACTAAGTATGCCATGACAAGTCTGGCAAAACAAATGCAACAACCTCTCAGTTGTGTTGTTATGCAGCTGTCAGTGTTTTAAGATATATGTGTAAAAATGCCGTTCAGTACTAGCGAAAAGGTAGATATGTACAATTGCTACATAAAAAAGTACAGAAATAGTGAGTGGCATACATACATACTTACATTATAGCCTCACAGTTCAATTTTTCTTATATTAAGTAGAAATTTAGAACAATATGGGAGTTTTGTTATGCCCAGAACAAAATATGTTTCGAATCGAATGCACCAAGATGTTGAAAACATCGAATAAAGTATTAATGAATCATCGGCGATTTCAATTCGCGACTTAACTTACGGGATCGGAACAAGACCTTTTTAAAAAAAATGCAAAGTTTTTTATTGGCAACTAGTACAGAGTCTGATAGTTAAAAGTCGAAAAATGTGGAGCGCGATAGTTTATATAAATTAAGGAAAGCAGAATTCGCAAGATTTCAAGGTGTTCGAGAGTCCATCTAGACTCTGCTGAGTTTGTAGTTTCTACGGCGTAATTTCTATGATGAGGTAGCAACTTCTAGAACATAACTCCTCCCGCCTTAAGTGGAGACTTCCGGAGTAAACAGGATGGAAGGCGACGTTGTCTTCTCTTCTTTCTTCAAAATTTTGAATTTATTTTTCATTTTCCAAATAGTATAGGTGATCAGGATGATGACGATGCTTCCTACGGTGATCCATAATATCCAATCTATCGGAGTTGAAGTATCGATGTCGACTATGCTGATCGGGTTTGACGCTTGAATTTGTTTTTCCAATTGGTGAATATCTTGAAGGTTTACATTTTCGATTTTCAGGGGGCTTCTTCTTGTTTCGATCTTGATTATTGATGGATTTTGAATTTTAGGTATTAATAAAGGATTTCCAATGGTTTTTGTTTCTTTGTTACCAATTTCATAAGATTTGTATTGAAATGTACAGTTGTAGGGTATCTGAAGTAAGTTGTTGCCTTGTAGAGTATGAAACTTCTTTTCTGGACATGTAGAAGTGGCTTGAATTTCTTCTTCGCTGATTATTATGAAATATTTATTATTAATTTTATTGATGATAAATTTTGGTGGTACGATCGGAATTTGGTTGCATTGATTTGGATGACCATTTATTAAGGTGGTTATGCAGTCATTATTTTCTTGAATATAATTATATTAATTATATATATATAAATTAAATTATAATAATTAGGTTTTTATCCGTAGGGATTGGAAATAAATGAAAATATTGAAAGGTACTAGGATGTATTATAGGGAATTCCATGGCAAATATTATATTATTTTCCGAAAAATGGCAATTAGTCTTAATTATTGAATACCAAGATTCTAATTTTATATTAAGAATTTCTTGTTTTTTATATTGATTAGAAAGTTCGTTCAAAATATCCACAAGATTTCGCCTTGTCAAAATGTCGGGGTGTGCTACATGTAATTTTGAAAAGGTGACAGCATTCTCTAAATTATCTAGTAAAGTAATAATGATATTAGTATTTATAAAAATTTGTTCAACTATCGACATGTAGGTCGTATATCGGTAAAATTCATTGGTAATATTGGAGATATTGTTTTGGATTTCATTAACTAACTTTGCGATTTTCCTTTGATTGGAATTAATGTCTTCTATAATTTTAGATTGCTTTTGAATTAACTGTTTAGAAAGAGACATTTGTAAATTAACTTCTGAGACAATTTTTTGTTGATTAGATTTTAGTAATTTTAAAGCATTATCATAGCGTTGACCGTCATTAGCATCCAGGGTGCCAAAAAGCCATTTTTGTACAGTGCCTGCTAAATTTACAAGACCTCGTCGTTTCCGTTTGTGATTAAAATTTAAATTTTCATATTTTTCGTTAAGTTCGATAATTAAAGGATATAAGTGTTCTGAAATATTACGAGAATTTCTAAGTAGAAAATTCCAACTTCCAAAGTCGAGTGAGGAATTAATGTTTTGAAAAATGTTTGTTATCCCATCAATTTGAGTTTTTATGTCTAGTAAATTTATATCATATAAGAAAACATGTTTACTTTTTATAACGCGAGCTTGGCCTAATTCAAAGGGGAGAATTCCGGGAGAGTTGATTTTGGATATTTCTATTTTATTCTGAAATGTCACTATTATTTGCAGCAGAAGTAGAAGGATTCTCAGCTTCATTTTCCTGTAACAAAGGAGGTTGTTTTAGCTCCTTCATATGAATTATTTCTTCTTTATTATTATTTTTGTTTTTTATTTTGAATTTATTATGTTCTAAAATTTCGATAATTACGTATGGACCTATAAATTTGTTGCTCTTTTTATTTCTGTTAAGGGGATTTTTCTTAAATACAATTTGATTAATTTTAAAAGTAGGATTTGTATTGCCCTTTGCATTTTTCGTATTAACAATCTTTTCTTTTTCTTTTATTAACCTCGTTTGGACGTCACCATATACGTGTTTTAATTTTTCCGCGTGATTTTCGACATAGTTTGAGAAGAAGTGTTTAGGAGTAAAAATTTCGGGGTTTCTTAAGTCCGTATGACCGTATACTAATTCAAAAGGCGTGAATGTCGTCGAACTGTGTATTGAGCAATTATAACCTAAAACGGCGTAATTTATTAAGTCGGTTTCGTTAGGGAAAGATTCTTTTAAAATTCGCAGGTGTTCTATTATTGTGGAATGGAAACGTTCTACTATACTGTTTGACTCGTGGTGGCCTGGTGTAGTGAAATGAATATCTATTTTATGTAATTTTAATAATTCCTTAACCGTTTCATTATTGAATTCACGTCCATTGTCTAAAATGATCTGTTGAGGAGTACCAAAAGAACAAAAATATTTTACAAGAGCATCACATATGGTTGTAGCGGATTTTCCGGGAATTAATGTAGCTTGCGCGAATTTCGAGAAAGCGTCAACGAAAGTTAAATAGTTTCTGGTGTCATAATAGAACACATCGACATGAACTAACTGGAATGGTTTACAAGGAGTTTCAGTTAATACTTGAGGTACATATGGAGGGTTTCTACCGTATTTGGTTCTCTGACAAATTTCGCATGCATTTATATATGCAGTAATATCGGACTTCATATTTATCCAAAAATAGTTTCTCTTTAAATAATTTAGTGTTTCTTGTATTCCGCGATGATTCGTTTTTCCTAAATGGTGATTTTTTATTAGTAATAACTGTTCCTCTTTGTCTTTTATGGTATTAATTAATTTTGTACATATTATCAGTTTGGGACCTAATCGATTGAAATGCTCTGAGTAAATATTTGAAAATTGTGTTATAAATTGCGAATGATTAAAATAAATGTGATACGTAGTGTTTGGTCTTAGATATTGTTTTAGAAAATCTAGGATTAATTGCTCATTTGAAATTAAAGGAATTTTGACTGTCATAATTTTTTGGTGCAAGTAGTTTTCTTGTTCTACTGAAAGTTTATCGACGTTATTTTTGAAAATATGTATTTGATTCGTTTTATTATTGATAATTTCGTCCAAAATAGGTAAACTTTCATTACATATTTCTTTTGAGAGGGAATGGGCAGTTTCGTCATCACTAATTTCAATAGGTGCGTCATTTAATATTGTCGGTCTAGGTTTATCAGGAGGTCGGATTTGTATGTCGGAGTGAATTATTATCTTAGGTTTCGTTCGCGGGACGGGGTCAGCTGTGTGAGTGTCTGGCGTTAATGAACTTGCTTGGGTATTGTTTACATTACTGTTAGAAATTTCTTGGCTTGTACTGGGTAGTTCAAAATTTTCTGGGTTTTCTACATAGTTCCTTAAAAATTCGAAAGTTTCTTGATTTATATCTCCTGGATTATTGATAACAGATTGGGTTTCATGAATATTCAAATTTATACGAGAGAGTGCGTGGGCATTGGAGTTTAACTTTCCCTTTTTATAAACAATTTTGTAATCATACTCTTCTAATTTGAGACGCCAACGAACCAATTTCGAATTGGGTTCTTTTAAATTAAAAAGCCACGTGAGGGGGCGATGATCGGTAACTATTGTAAATTTTCGACCATAGAGGTAGGGACGAAAGTACTTACAAGCCCAAACAATGCTCAATAACTCTTTCTCAATAGTACTGTAATTTTGTTCACTGTCATTTAGGGTGCGTGAGGCATAGGCAATAGGTTTGTCTTGTCCAATGGTGCCTTGGGATAATACTGCGCCGATAGCGATGTTGGAAGCATCAGTAGTTAGAATGAATTCTTTGGAAAAGTCAGGATACTGTAATATCGGATCATTACACAAAATTTTCTTACATGTGTTGAAAGCTTCTATGAATTTTTGACTATGAGTAACTTGAGCGTTCTTCTTTAAACAGAGAGTTAAAGGTTTAGTTATTTTTGCGAAATCTTTAATAAAGCGGCGGTAATATCCAAGTAATCCAAGGAATGATTTTATTTCTTTTTGAGTTTTAGGAATGGGGAATTTTTGAATACAGGAAATTTTTTCGGGATTGGGTTTCACTCCTTCTGATGTAATAATGTGTCCGAGGTAAGCAACAGTTTTTTGTAGAAAGTCGCATTTGTCAAGTTGTACTTTAAAATTCGCGTCACGTAGTCTGTCGAAAACTTCTTTGAGATTAATTATATGTTCTTGGAGAGATGTACTGAAAACTATTATGTCATCTAAATATACGAGACAAATTTCGTTTGTTAAACCACGTAAAATATTATCTATTAATCTCTGAAATGTACTGGGTGCATTTTTAAGACCGAATGGCATTCGTAAGAATTGATAATGTCCAGAATCAGTAGAAAATGCAGTTTTGGGTACATCATTTTCGTCAACTTCAATTTGATGATAACCGGAGGCCAAATCGAGTGTTGTAAAGTAATTCGCACGTCCTAGTCTGTCTAATATGTCCGTTATGTTTGGAAGGGGATATTTGTCACTAATAGTTTTGTCATTTAACTTACGATAGTCGATGACTACTCGCCATTTCCTTTTTTTACTAGCGTCGAGTTTCTTTGGAACGATCCAGATTGGACTGCTCCACGGGGATGTGGATGGTTCAATAATTTTTTGTTGTAACATTTTATCTATTTGGGATTTTACTTCTTGTCGATGGATTTCGGGAAACCTATACGATTTAGTAAAAATAGGTTTTTCGTCTGTGAGATTAATTTTATGTTTGACTTTATTTGTAAAGCTAAGAGGTATTTTTTCACAGTAAAAGATGTCCCTGTATGAATAACAAAGTTTACGTAAAGCGGACCTTTCTTCATAATTGCAATGATCAAGTCTAATATTTTTTAAATTTTGTTTTAGTAGATTATCTTCAGTTTCTGAGAGTTCCGAATTATCTTCGATTTTGTCGATAAAGTTAATCTCATTAGGGTTTAAAATTTCAACGTCTAAAGGTTCAGTAATTATGACTTCAAAGGGTTCTAAATTTGGATTTATAATTGTTGTTGTCGCGAAATAATTTTGAATATCAACTACAGCACGAGGGGATTCTAAATTGTTATCAAAATTATTGTAATCTAAAATACCGAGGCCATTTTTATAGCATACTGGAACTTTAACTATTTTTTGAGTTCGAGGTGGTATAATTAAAGAGTGATAACATCTTTGGAAATTTTTCTGTTGTTTTGAATTGGAGTTTTCCGAAAGTAGAGGTATTTGAACTTTGGGAGTCTTTAGTAATTTATTGTCGAGATCTATATTTGATCGTAGTCTTTTCAATAAGTCCATGCCAATAAGACCGTGATATTTTGGGGAAAAATCATAGATATAAAATTTATAAAATCGATTTACGTTAAAAATGTCGAAAAGTGGAATTATGGCAATTTCATTGTGAAAAGTAATATCGTGAGAGGTCTGAATGCTAAAATCTTCATGAAAAATGCAATTACTGTAAAACTTATAAGCTACATCGGGGTTAATTATACTACGGGAACTACCTGTATCTATAAGGAATCTGGCATTAATTTCTGGAATTTCTATATACGTTAAATCGCTCTTATGTAGATGATTTAAGTCAATTATTACGTTGGGTTCTGTGGATTCGAAGCCTGGGAAAAATTTTCAAAACTTTCATAAGTTTCGTTCGGTACGAAATTTTCATCGGAGTTTTCATGGTAAAAATCGGGAAAAATTTCATCGGGATTTTCCGGGTTTTCGAGATTTTCGTCGAAGCTAAAATCTGCCTCTTCAATATTGTGGAGTTGTGGAGTTTGGTAATTTTTTGGAAAATTATTTCTGAATTGAGTTTGTATAGTAGGAATTCGTGATGTAGTAGACATCGGTTCAGGTTTATGTTGCGGAGTTATACCGGTGGGTTTAAAAACATTTCTGGAAGTGTTAGGGGCTCCAAATACTTGTTTATTGGTAAAAAATTTAGGGGAAGGCATATTCTGTCGAGGTTGGATGTTTATAGGTTGAGATGGGAATTGAGCTCTTTCGGGAAAATTTTGATTTTGGGAATAATTTTGATTTTGCGAAAAATTGTTATTATTTGGCGGAAACATTGATTGTTGTCGTGGTGTTATAGCTTGTTGATTATTATAAGAATTCATTTTTGGAAAGTGTTGAGGATTTTTATTTGGTAATGTTGAATTTTGGAAATTACTTGTTTGAGACTTTTGAAATAAAATAAAGTTTTCTTCTTCAATAACATACGATATTGCGAGTTCTAGACTGTCAGGATTTCTTAAACGAACCATATCTTGGATACGTCCAGATAGACCTCTTATAAAGGTTTTTAGTGAAAGTTCATCATAATTTTTAATTTTAAAAGCACGTTCTTCGTTAGTCATTTCCATTGAAATTATTTTAGAAGCGATGGAACTACGGCACTTTTGTAATTTCTGCCCAAAATTACGAAAAGATTCATTTTTGAAGGGTCGCGAAACAAGCATTTCTTGCACTAAGCAATCAAGGTTTCTTTGGTCACCGAAACTTAGTCTTAATAATTCTTTTAAATTTGCCCAATTTCTTACGTCAGGTCTACTACCAGCAATAACTAAAGCGTGTCCTGTTAATTTTCCAATAACAGCACGTATTAGGAAGGTATTTATGGGATCAGCGGGGTTTGCATTGGAATATGTGGAAATAAGAAAATCACAATGTTCTATAAAAATTTCGAGAGTGTGTGGGTCTCCATTAAAATTTGGAATTGTATCGACATACAATCTAAGCAGACTATAATTGATTTGTGCAGGTTGAGGTTGATTATTCATGATTTCTTCTTCAATTGTACCAATACTATCACTATCACTATCACTTAAATCTAGAGAACGGAACGAGTTTGAAATATCTTCGAGTGAATCAATTTTGAAATTTAAAATTGAAACTTAAAATGAAATTAAACTTCTTAACCTAACTTAATTATATCTTTTGAAGTATTATATGCTCTAATATTTCGCAAGACGCAATCTTATGAATAGATTCAACTAGAAAAACATATACACTGGATTTCTAGGGACCTAAGACTGACCTGTTTGCCACAGAAAGGACAAGGGAAAGGAAACACGGATTGGCCCTTACCTTGGTCTCTTCCTGGCTCTGCAGCTTCAATCGGATCTTGAAGTTCTTGTTTGTTGGGAGTTCGATACTCCAGAAGCGCGAGACCGATGGCGCCACGCAACTCAAACAATCCTACCGACTGCGCCACTTAACTTACGGGATCGGAACAAGACCTTTTTAAAAAAAATGCAAAGTTTTTTATTGGCAACTAGTACAGAGTCTGATAGTCAAAAGTCGAAAAATGTGGAGCGCGATAGTTTATATAAATTAAGGAAAGCAGAATTCGCAAGATTTCAAGGTGTTCGAGAGTCCATCTAGACTCTGCTGAGTTTGTAGTTTCTACGGCGTAATTTCTATGATGAGGTAGCAACTTCTAGAACATAACTCGCGATATAAGTCGCAGATCCATATAAGCCTGTGATAGTGCAAAAGTAAAAATCGGGAGATACGACTTGACTTCTGCCATTGGTTTAACAATCAGTGAAGTGAATTCAATAGGTTGAATCGTGGATTTTTCGAGCCGTGGTGGTGTTGGGCTCGCTTCCTTCGATTTGCTCGTTTGCAGATGGTGGACAGTTGGATTTCAGAAAGAATTGAATCACTCGCGTAGATTATATTCGTATATTTCTGTTGAAATATTTTTGTACAGCAAAAAGGCAGCCTGTCTAGTCAGCCATGATGATGTGTATATATTTTGTTGCGCACGCATCTCAATTATTTGACATTGAAAGAGAATACCTGGTTGCCTATACCTGACAATGTAATGCCCAGACCAGCGCATAAGGCCAGAATATTTAAAACTATAATATTCCTACAGTATATCCTAGAGAGGCCCCAATATTCATATTCCTAAAACTTAAAACCATCCGTTCCTATGGAGATCTCCCGACCGCACGTGTCAAGGTTACACGCGGAACTCCAGAAGCACATCACCTCACCCTGCGCTGCGCGCGCGTCGCGACAAATGATATAAAAGAGCGCCCGACTGGACCTACGGACAGTGCTAATCGAGCCTCCACCAGATGCCAGGGGAACCCCTGCCCGACTGAAGAGGGCAGGTGGCCACCCCTGCAGCCAACCAGTCACCCAGTAAAAATGAACAAAATCAAGAAAGAAATACTCTCCTAGCACCGCAGTAAGTTTGGGCTGACCAAAAAGCCAAATATTTGTGTTTTGATTCCTTTGTGTCTGAATTGCCTTTTTATTTTTGAATTTTGAATTATTTTGGAAACTTGTAGAGAAAGTGAATTATTTGTGCATTTTTAATTAATTAAAAATAATTTAATAACTTTTGTGAACCGTATTAGGATTTTTCGGAATTAATTTTGAACCATATTATTTTACTGTAAATGTCAGAGTTTTTATTTTATTCAAGCAGAAATAATTTTTATAACTTTTATTGGGAAATTGAAATGGATTTGGGAAACTATTTAAAGTCAATTATTTTGGGGTTGAAATCAGAATCTCGTTTTTAATAGAACTATTTTATGTCAGAATTTTTCGAGTAATTTGAATTAAATTTTTATACGAACTTGTGTTGAAAATTAAGCAAAGCTATACAAGGTCAAGTAATTTTATCCTACAGAGTCAAGTAATTTTATTCTAGTTGGGGAATCTTTTGCAATTTTTGTATTTTAATCTGAAGGTTTGTTCTTTTATGCCATAGTTATGTATTTGTACCATTTTGTCATATTGTTTTGTGTCTTATTTTAAATTCTATTGTTTATCAGTGTATCTTGCGAAACGTTTAGATTTTGTTACTTAGAAAGGGGTCACATTTCAGATATCTTGAGTGTAGCATTGTGCGAACTTATAGATTTTTAATTTTATTCAATAATAATTATTGCACATGTGTTTAAACTTCCTATTGTACTGTATCTTGTTAATCCAATGTACGGTATCGTATTTAATTTTAATATACATATTAAACTATCCCTGTGTTTCCGTCATACACCTTAGGCCCACACTAAAAAGAATATTGTGGCTCGCCCTTTACAAATCCGCTCGCCAACTTTTACCACCAACAAAAAGGGCTGAGATCGCCACAACAATATAATATTCAAAATTCAAACCAAATAAGGAACTACGGAACATTCCGCCGCCCTTGAAAGTATGGGCTTTCAACACAAAACAAATTAGTATGTTTAACATTAAAAATATTTCTGAAAGTCTTGTTCGGGTTACAGCACTCGAAAGCGTCCATTAATTAGTCATGTCCGGGATTGTCACATTTCACTAATCGGAAGAAGTCACTGGCAAAAGGCATAATTTTGTGATTGCCCTTTTGAAGATTCCATTCTTGGAGCGAACCGTAGCCACTCTTATGCAACCGTCATCACCAGGATGCACTGAGACGATGCGACCCATAGGCCAAACAAGACATGGAACATTGTCCTCCTTCATCAAAACCAGAGATCCAATGAGCGAGTCTTGATCCTTTTGGAATTTCCATTTGTGACGCTCTTGGAGAGTATGTAGGTATTCATTTTTCCACCTCTTCCAAAAACCGCGAATCATATTTTGGATATATTCGAATCTCTTGAGATGGTTGACTGGACCATTGGTTGCAAGCACATCAGGAATAGCGGTAAGAGGTTGTCCAATTAAAAAATGACCTGGGGTCAGTGCCTTTAGGTCGTTAGGATCGTGGGAGATAGGAGTTAATGGGCGAATTTAGCACAGCTTCAACTTGAGCCAACAATGTAGCAAATTCTTCAAAAGTTAAAGGAGTTTGACCAAGAACTCTATGCAGGTGTGATTTTGCAGACTTAATAGCCGATTCCCATAGGCCCCCAAAATGTGGCGATTTCGGTGGGATAAAATGCCAATGTATTTGAGACCCGAGTAAGTATTTTGAGAAGTCCTCAGATTGGGCAATTTTATGCATAGTACCAATCAAAATGTTGTTGGCACCGATGAAGTTAGTGGCATTATCCGAATACAAATCTGTATTTATTCCGCGTCGCGAAACAAACCTTCTCAAAGCGGCTAAGAATCCAACAGAAGTTAATTCACTTACTAATTCTATGTGGCATGCCTTAGTGGACATACAAACGAACATACACATGTAACCTTTAACGATTTTTCTATTTCGGGTTTTTCCATCCCGCAGCTCAAAAGGACCAGCGTAGTCTACCCCGCACGAAGAAAACACACGTGAAGGTGTGACACGCACATTAGGAAGCTGCCCCATTTGTTGAGATAATTCTAACGGTTTAGCCTTGTAGCAAGGGATGCAATTTCTTATTACAGACTTCACTGTTTGCCTGCCGTTAAGCGGCCAGTATTTTTGCCTGACATGGGACAAGGTTCCCTAGGTACCAGCATGTAAACTGCGCTTATGCTCATGTAGAACAAGCAATTGGGTATATCTGTGTTTACTGGGTATTATTGCAGGATGTTTGACATCAAAGGATAACGCTGACTTAGAAAGTCGCCCGCCCACGCGCATGATTCCATTATCGTCTAAGAATGGATCAAGTGAACTTAGCTTATTGCCTGGTTGGAGATTCTTAGACTTTTTCAACATTTTTAGCTCATTGGGAAATACCTCCGCTTGGACCATTCATAGAAGCGCTAAATTAGCATTCACAACTTCTTCAGGAGTTAATTTTTCCGTTCGTTTTGTATCGGAACTTAATCGTGCAGAAATCCTTAAATTTTTCAAAAATCTTAGAATGTAAGCTGTGATTCTTTGAAGCTTAAGAAAATCTGAAAATTTATCAAAAAGACTGAAATCTGCCACTTGAACAATATTAACTACGTGAGCTAGTGCCTTCTCTTCTGGCAATATTGTTTTGACATTAAAAAATTGAGAAATATGACGAACTTGGTCAACGGAATCTGCTTTAAAATTAGCATTAACTAAAAACTTAGGACCTTCCCACCAAAATACAGATGATTTTAAATTTGTGGGTGTGGTTCCTCGAGATATGAGGTCCGCAGGATTCGAGAGAGATTCAACATGATACCAATTATTGAGTTTTGACAATTGCAATATTTCTGAAGTTCGGTTAGATACGAAGGTTTTTAATGTGTTAGGTTCCCTTGCTAACCATGCGAGCACGATCGTGGAATCAGTATAGTATCTTACGTCATCCATGGGAATCTTTAAATATTGAGCACATTTAGCTGCAAGGTTTGCAAGCAATAGAGCTCCGCATAATTCGAGTCGCGGCAAAGAAATCGTTTTTAATGGTGCAACTCGACTTTTTGCACATAAGAGCTTGGATTTGATCGTTTTCCCAACACGCGAAACAACATATATGCAAGCGCCATACGCCTTTTCTGAAGCGTCGCTGAACCCGCATAAATAAATTTCCTCTTTATTTTTCTGCGAAACGTGCCGCGGAATTATGATTTGATGCAGCTACCGAACGATATAAAAAACTGTCTGTATTCGCGTTCCAAGTCATGCCTAGAGTTTTTATAGTATCGTCCTCGGAAACCATGTATTCTATATCTTGCAACCGCTCGTCAACTTCTCTTAAATCAGCCAAGACAGTGAGATTATTAGACATAAATTTCCGCAATTGAAAACCGTATTGAGATAGGATTGTAGTGAGATTTTTTCTTAACTTGATAAGAGCTTCCTGATCATCAGTGCCCGTTAATAGATCGTCCACGTAAAAATCATTTAAAATTGCATTGCTTTCATTAGGAAATTCAGTTGCAACATTTGCAGCTATTTTATTTAAGCACCTTGTTGCCAAAAAACTTGCCGGAGCAGTGCCATACGTTACAGTGTTAAGAGTGAAGTGCTGAAGTTCCTCATTTGAGCTCTCGCGCCAAATTATTCGCTGCAGATTTCTCTGCTCGGGAGTTACTAGGACTTACCAACTAAAACATACTCATTTTGCCTGAACCTAATTAAAATGGTGAAAAGATCGTTCTGAACAACAGGACCTATCTTTAAAACATTATTGAGGGATAACCCTGTAATATGTTATTGTATCCGAATTACTGTCTTGATAGGAAGCTTGATCATTTTTGACTACCGACATATGACCCAATGAAATGTATTCGTTCATGAACAATCTTCGCTCAAGTGACAAAAATCGCTTCTTGGCTACGCTACATGTATCAGCTAAATCCAAATAATTATCCTTCAAAGGCAGTTCTACAACAAACCTACCAGATTCAGATCGTCTAGTTGTTTTAGTAAAGTGCTCCTCACATTCAATCTCCTCGCGTGAGTACTTATTTTTTTTACAAACCGGGAGTTCATCTATTAACCAAAATTTTTGTATTTGTGAATTTAGATCTGATAATGGGTTCTCGAGAGTAAGGAAACACGCATCAGACACGAGATTTCTTATATTTCCTATTACCCCGCCAACTATCCATCCAAAACGTGTTTTTTGCAGCACAGGAAGTTTTTTTCCCAATTTTATTTGACCTACACAAAGCAATTCATAAAATATTTCCACGCCAATGAGCATTTCCACACTTATACTCTCATTAAATGTCGGATCGGCAAGAACGACATTTTCAGGGATATTAAGTTTGGTTTTGTCAAATGAAAAAATCGGAGCCCGTTCAGCTATACTTTCTACAACAGAAAATGTCAATTCTGTCTTGAAGTTTGTGTTAATTGAATGTACAACGAGAATGACTTGCTTCGAAGCATTTGAGACTACTTTATTTACTCCTTCAAGGGCTGCTATGTTATTGGCGTAGCGAATGCCCAAACGTTTTAACAGATTCTCCGTTATAAGATTAGGCTGAGAACAATTATCAAAAAACACCCTACATGTTACCGGTTGATGCTGATTATCATACACTTTGACTAGTGCAGTTGCTAGAAGTTTATAACAATTGGGATTTTGGTTGGTGGCAATTGAAAAGTTTTGTCCACCCTGTACTCCTTCGCATTTTTTGGGGACGGCATTATTTTGATTATTGTCATTCGTTGAAGTTTCCGATGTGCGCGTCAAACCCCCAGCTGCATTTGTGCTTTCTTCGCTTTTTTTAGGAGGATGAAACCCATGCAAAAAAGTGCTGTGCTTTTGATTAAATTTTTTGCAGCCGCCAGTTCTGCAAATTTGTGGCGAATGTCCAGGTCTTAAGCAATTAGTACAAAATTTTAACCTTTTTAGTTCTGAATACCGCTCTCCGAGAGAAAGATTCTTAAATTTTTGGCAAAAATATATTTGATGAGAGTTATTGCAGATAGGACAAGAGAGCGCTTTATTTTCTGATATGTGATAATTTTTACCTTCATACTTTTTGGTGGATGCACCGGTATTATCGCAAGATTCTAGAAAAACACATTTGTCATTCAGGAATGAAGTTAAATCAGAAATTCTTAATTCATCGCTGTGTCTTGTAGATGCATCCCAATCGGATTTTAATTTAGAATCAACCTTTGACAATAGCAAACAAATAAGAATCGAGTTCCATTGATGGACATTTTGACCTAAATTTTCCAAACACCGAAAATGCTTTATGAACGTGGCTAGCAATTGTCTGAGTGACGAGTGTGAATTTGGTTTTACTGCGGGCAGTTCAAAAAGGAGCGTTTTTAAATGTATATTAACAATAGCCTTTTTGTTTTCGTAGCGATCTTTTAGCAGCTGCATGGCTACATCGTAATTGTCTTCAGTTGTTTTTATGCCACTTATTACATTAGCGGCATCGCTCTTTAAGGCACCCTTCAAATAATGAAATTTTTGTACCTTATCTAAGCTATCATTATTGTCAATTAACGATTTAAAAGTATCGAAGAAATGGGGCCATTCAGTGTAGCCTCCATAGAAATTTTGAATTGTAATTTCGGGTAATTTTATGCTTATTTTTGAACTTGCCGCTGATTCATTTGAGCTACGAGGAGACGAAGTTATGTTATTTGCAGTATTATTAGGATTATTGCTCTGTCTTGAATGAATTATTGTTTTTGCATTGGTAATATAATCGAAGTATTTTGTTTCGAAATCATCGCGTTCGGTATTATTTTTAGTTTCTTCGTCTTTATGTCCTGCTAAGACGCATGCATTCTCATACGAGTCCTGTATTTTGTTATACTCCGATAGAAAATTCTGTGCCTCTTCGAGACGTATTTGCAATTTTATTACGTCACTCGGCTCTGTATAGATAAAGGAGCTTAAAAAATTGCCAAATCTTGTTAACTTTGCTTTTATGCGACCGCGCTGTGCAATAGGGTACTTGCACAAATTTTGTTTTTTGTTCAATTTATATTTAATGAAAAGTTTTTGTATGGAGAATAATATTCCTCAAATAAAAACTGCAAAATAATTGTTTCCTTTTTGGCAAACTGATTCTGAAAATGGCTTTTTGAATGCGCCCTTAAACAAAGCTCTGACGTCACTTATATCTAAACATGGTAAATTTGGCAACATGGGGTTTTGGCTGGAATATTTTGTGTTTTATGGAATAGCAGCTGTCAGTGTCAGGCTTCAAACTGAAATCATAACCTTATTAGTGAATGCTGATGTTGATAGATGATTATTTGCATTTGGAAATTCAGTGTTCAATCAAATATGTACTAATGCCCATTAGGAAGTGTTGTTGTCGTATTTTGAACGTGATACAACAATGGAAGCAAATTTTGTGAAAGCTTATAATCAAATAATTTGCCAAAGCTAGATGTCTTCATAGTGTCAGATTATTTTACAAATAGCAAGCTCTATAACTCAGCAGAAATTCGTGGAGGTAAGCTAAAAATGCTAAAAACAATATTGTTGATTAGTTAAGTACCTAATATATAATATTTCTTTCAGTGCGGCAAGAGATATATGATGATTCAGCCGTTTGTTATGTGCACTTAAAGACACTCAGGAAAGTATACTGTGAAAACCAAAATATGCCCAGAATCCAAGGTTCGTTAACAAAAATTATGCAGTAGTTTGTGAAATAGATGAAGTGGCTGAGAAGATCATTCAAGCAGAATGTCTAGACTGCGCGGCTTCCCAAGGAGGTTGCAAACATTCCGTGGCATTTTTAACGTTGCTGCATAGACATAGCCAAAGTGAATAAGACAAGTGTATCCACTATGCACTCTGTGTGGTCGCCGGGCTACGAAAATGAAATGTTATTGACGGCCAGGAGTGGGAGAACTAGGCCGAGCGTTTGAGCGATATTTACGGGCGTAGGCAGTGTAAAGATAATAATTGTATAATAATTATAGGTAACAAAACGTGCTCAAAATATAAATAAAGGTGGCCAATTCATGGACTTTACTGTATTTTGAAGTAATTTGAACTTAAGGCATACCTAGGCGTAGTAAATAGTGCAGTTGTTAGAAATCAATGTTTATTTTTAACATAATTTACCTAGACAGTTTTTTCTTTTCTCTGCCCTCTTTCACGCGGTGTATATCGGTGCTTAGAATAAAATCCAATATATAATTACGAAACAAAAATGCCAACACGATTCGTGACTTTTACGTTCAAATTTAAAAGCACTACAGTTATTTAAGAAGTCTTGTAAAGTTGAATCATAAACATCATTCGTATCAATATGTTCAGAGAAACCACTCTAATTTTCCTAATAAATAATTTATGTAAGAACTGGGATGCACCATTTACAACTTTACATCATATAGGTATATAGTTTTCCATATCTTCTTTTAGCTAAAAAGCATTATATAAGTGCAAACCAATAAATATCACCTGGCTATGACTTACATAAAAATGATCTTCACATACAAATATAAGAGTTTTAGTGGAAAAATATTTTTTACGTTTTATAGCTTCTAACAATTTTGTTCTTCTGTGCCAAGTCTGTAGAACTTGTATAAATGTTTAATTTGAATTTAAAGACGTATTCTCATACGATTTTACCACCAATAATAATACATTTTGCAGTCTCCTTTAGGCAAGTAGAACTCCAGTTATAAAAGTACACAACACTGAGAAGACAACACTCAGAGAAATAACCAAGGATAGAGGGAGCAACAGCCTCAAAATACATACATTTGTAGTCAACCAACATCTTATGCAAATTTACCGAAGTAAACAAACATTAGGCCCGTGTGTACAACGTTTACCTGAGATAGGTTATGTTCTGAGAAATATTAATTTAACCACATACCACACACTTTCTGCCTCCCATTGTATACAAAATCAGTCACTATATCCTAAATACTAATAAATAGCCTTTAAATTAACAGAAAAACAATTAAAAACGGGAAAAATCCATACGTAAACAATCGGAAAACTTGACATGCTGGGCATACACAAAACAAATATCGCTGAGTTAACGGACGCGGCGCCCGCGGCAGCAAAAGCAGCGTTGCCATGTCGGGCGGTTTGAGGTATCTGTGACGATTTTATTAAAGTGATAATTAGATACTATAATTACACTGCAATTTAGTTTTAGTTTAAAATTGTTACAAACAAGAAATTAATAACTACATTTGTTAATTTAGCGTTATGGGAGGTGTGCCTTCATTGAATCTCATTATTAAACCCTTCTATTTTGAAATGAAATGCTGTAAACAATGGAGTAAGCGGCATCACTCAAAAAGATGTTGGCTTTGTTTATTTTTTGTTCTTACTCCCTCTATCCTTGGTTATTTCTCTGAGAGACAACACAACTAAATATTTTGACAATGAATATGTTTATAATTATAATCCAGCAGGTAGTATAATGAATAATAAGGAAACTATAATAAAAACCTAAGGCCTGGGCTGGGGGAGTTAAAACAAATAATTTAGGTATTTTTCTGAGTTTATAGGTTATAACCTCAGACTAATGAATACATTATAGTCTGAGGTTATAACCAGAAAACAACTTTTTAGGTTAGACGTTCAGCTCTTCTTCTTCATTTTGTGGAAGGGAACCGAGAAGGATTCTGCCAGTCCCATTAAATAAAAGGATCTCAAAATCATAGATATAAAAATAAATTTACAATGTTGCCAAATCTACTCGATATCCATATAAGTGACGTCACCGGTTGTTTTACAGGAATTGAAATTAGAAAATTCATATCTCAGTAAGAGTAGCTAAAAAAAAATTTTAATGCGTTTTTCGTATTTCCCTATCACTAAAGTATACTTTAAAAATAGTTTTGAAAAATCGTTAAGTTCCCTATTAGCTGATTGATTTCTTCTTGAGAAGTCATTTTCGAGTCGAGTATACGAGGTTATGAAGTTATGACAACGAGTTTCGAGAAATTTCGAGAATGCAAGCGCAAGTAATAAGCCGTGTATGGAAAATGGATATCTTCGTGAAATTTGGATATAAATCGGGATAATTATTAAGATTAATGGGACCGACCTTGCTTGATAGGCTTTACCAGTTGCTTTCGAGACGCTTGTGATTTTTCTTGATCTAGAAGTCCAAGATGGCTGGATATCCGACGAGGAGGACCATGAAGTGAATTCAATAGGTTGAATCCTGGATTTTTCGAGCCGTGGTGGTGTTGGGCTCGCTTCCTTCGATTTGCTCGTTTGCAGATGGTGGACAGTTGGATTTCAGAAAGAATTGAATCACTCGCGTAGATTATATTCGTATATTTCTGTTGAAATATTTTTGTACAGCAAAAAGGCAGCCTGTCTAGTCAGCCATGATGATGTGTATATATTTTGTTGCGCACGCATCTCAATTATTTGACATTGAAAGAGAATACCTGGTTGCCTATACCCCTAATAGCACACAATGTCCGAGGGACGTCCATATAATGTCCATATTTGGTCGAAACGTCCAGGACATAAAATGTACATCCCAAGGACGTCCGTTTTTGGACGACAATTGTTCGTACATAAAATGTACATCCAAGGGATGTCCGTATTTGGACGTTAAATGTTTGTACTTAAAATAGGCATCCGAGGGACGTTCGTTTATGGACGTAAAATGAATATAGGTCACATTAAATTATTTATACCATATATATATATATATATCCATATTATAGTACTAACTAATTAGTTCCTAAAGATTTTAAAATTACACCAATGTACCTATGTCTATAGAATATTAGCAGGAATAAGAAACGTTGCTTATTTATTGCAAAATGTATAGTAACTCCCTACATAAAAGTAAATAATATATAGCGTCAGTATTCAGTATTGGCATGTTTACCGCGTAATCTGTGGTACCTACCTACAATTATTTATTTAAAAAGACCGCTGGTTTCCTAGTTTCAAAGTTCCAGACTTATTTAGATACGGCAGTTGCCAGATCCACCACTTTAACTTTAGACCCGAGACATTTTTTAAATTGTATAATCAGTAATACATATTTAGTTTACTTTCGCACGCTGCTCCTGTTATTATTATACTATAAGACAGAACTAGTTTACATGTTGTTAATACCTATCTAATAATTTATTAACTTTCTAACCTTTTCCACAATATTTATGTTTATTCTACTCATCAAAAACCGGTCAACAATCTGGCAACAGGAGGAATCGCCCGCTAGGGTACGCCAACCATTCTGCCGCAACGCGGCCACGGCATTGGCCAAAATTGTCATGTGACCAAACCGCCGTAACCCATTGGCAAAAACGGTGAGTTCGCTTGGCGGATACTGCGCATTGAAGGGGACGCCGTGCGACAAGCCGAGGCAGAGAAGATCTGTGGTTGTTTGTAGCATTGTTGTTCAATTAGCATTGTGATCCATGTGTTTTTGATAATAATTGTATACTGAATTCCAATAGACCTCCTCAGGAGGTTTGCATTCCAGAATCCAGATTCCAGCCATACAGGAAGATTACTTATTTTACTTTGTTACATCTTTCGTGCATGAACGGATAAGGTAAGCAAAATTTAATAGATTATGGTGTTTTTATAAGGATTTTCTATAAAATGCTCAGTTTATCTAAATCTAAAAGATTTTCAACTTACAATTATAAGGTATAGTGTATAAATTGTCTTCCTTATTTTAAATGGAATATCCTAACCAATACTATTTTATTGCACTTATTAAGTTTTCAGAGTCAATATCTAATACCTATTATAGGAACCTACCTACTTACTAGAAGGTGTTTATAGTATATGATTTCATGAATCTATCATAGTCATACCCCAGGAAATTTCGCGATTTCGAAGTAATTAAAATTTTTCGATCGAAAACAGCAGATGCGTTAAAGCTAGTAGGTAAATATAAATGCTGGTATTTAATAATGTGAGAGTTAACATTAATGAATTAAAATGAATTAGGGAAAAGAGGAAGCATCGAAGCAATATGTTTACCAATCTCTGATTGAATTTTTTTACACGGCTTATCCAAAACTTGTACATCCCAAGGTACATCCTAGGTCAATATGCAAACGAAGGAATGCCGCAAAACTCAATTTTGTTACTAAATTTGTTTCTCGTATTTTTAAAATTCTAGACAATTATCCTTTCCCAACTCTAATTTGAACACATTGCAGGGCTTAAACTATTTTTTATACATAAGTATTTCTTTTTGTTTTAGGTGCTGAGCAATTAAACCTAAAAAGGAAAATTGCAAGAAAAAAGAGGTAGAAGAAGCAATAAAAATCTCAGGCGAGTAAAAGAATGGTTATATGCCGCAGAAAACAATAGATAGGTACCTACTTAAAATTATTTTATGTATAATAAATTAAATGAAAAATATATTATTTTAAGTATTAATCTGTTCAGTAAAATATTTAAGAGGGGATAAACGATTGCCAAATCTGTCAGGTCCTATTAATTTAATGTCGAGAGAAACTTATGTTCCAATATTAGTTGCTATTGTAATAATTTAAATACCTAGATGAAATTTGTTTTCGTCACCAAGGTTTGATGATTTGACAGCCATTTGGTTATCTATCCTCCCATAAGTGCTTTACTGGCTAATTTTATTTGTTTACCCAAGGGGCGTGGGCGTAAATTAAAAAAGGTAAAAGTAATAGGTAAGTAAAATTGATGTCCTAAAAACGTCCTAATCAGTAATCCAGGGGATGTCCCAAATAGATGTCTTAAGGATGTCCCAAGTTGTGACATTTGGATGTCTTACTGGCATCCGATGGACGTCCATAGGATGTATACGGATGTCCAGGGGATGTCCAAATATCCGAATGAGGATGTCCGTCGAACATCTGTCGGATGTCCTTGTGCTATTAGGGACCTGACAATATAATATTCAAAATTCAAACCAAATAAGGAACTACGGAACAATCAGTGTGAAGTTATTGATTACTTTCCATTAAACATCTGCTGGACCGACGAAACAAGATTTCGTAACAATGGCATTTGTAATAAACACCATTACTGGGCTGTTAATAACCCATATGTCCAGGGAGTCCAGATCTCAACAAAAATTTGGATTCAATGTTTGGTGGGATATTAGGTAGATAAGTACGGAGATACATGCCTGGGCATAACAAAACCACTTATAGGATTTTTTATTTCAGGAAGTAGATTGCTGGGTCCAATAATTTATGATTATACTCTAAGTGGCCCACGATAGTTAGAACTACTCCGACAAGGAATCTCTGGTTTTTTAGATGAAATACCACTAGCAGAATATAATAGAATTTGGTACCTATCAACATGACGGCGCACCGGCGCATAATACAGGTGTGGGTCAAGACTATTTAGAAAATCAATTTGGCCATCAATTGATAACCAATAGTGGGACTGTTAGGTGGCCTGTGAGGTCGCCGGACTTCAGTCCACTTGATTTGTATCTTTTAGTAGATACAGTAAAACTAACACAAAATTAGGCCAAACCCAATCATAAAAAAAAAGTCCTTTCTAGCGCGAAATAGTTCCATACCCTCCTAAGAGTTAGTACTAAAAAGTTACACCACCACCAACGTCATCCTATATACAAATGATATACATTAAATTCCGAACAAGAATTGTTATATACAGAATTATGGTAAAGTGAACGGTTTCCATGATATGGAGGGGTAAAAATTTCTTTGTTTTTATTTCACGTAGTTTTTGTTGAAAAAATTTAAAATGAGTATAAATTAGTAACTGAATAATGTATGTAGAATATATATAGATATATCTATGCATATATAGATATATATTACACCCATAGATTGTTATTTTTTGTCACAACATAACCTCATAAGTATATAACTGTAAATATGTCCAATAAGTACAAGTTAGTAGCTTTAGTTAATTTGTACTCACTTTTTGCCCTCATTCATTATAGCGTTCTGATTTCCTTTCGTTCTTTTATGTCAAATCATTCCCATATCTAATTTGTCCTTAGCTTGTAAAAATGAGAAAGTCATGAATAGGAAGCTCATGTGAAAAACAAGAAAATATATATTAAACAATCCTCATCGTATGCTTCTGCAGAGATGGATGCGTCCAAAACAGCGAGTGTCGAAGAAGTGGTCTCAATTATTGTTCAAGTATGTGCAGCAATTGCTTAGGACTTGCATGTCTCAATAGAGATACTGTAATCATCGACGATGATGATTCTCAAGTGGACGAAGAACACGAAGATTTGTTTCCTCTCACCAGCCCGAGTGAACTATTTGGTGCTGACTACTGACTGATAACGCAATTAATGATTCACCTAAAACTTATAACCTTTTGTATCATTTTGATTTCCCTCCCATTTTTTCAATATAGATTGTTTAATATATTTTCTTGTTTTCACATGAGCTTCCTATTCATGACTTTCTCATTTTTACAAGCTAAGGACAAATTACATATGGGAATGATTTGTCATAAAAGAACGAATGGAAATCAGAACGCTATAATGAATGAGGGCAAAAAGTGAGTACAAATTAACTAAGGCTACTAACTTGTATTGGACATATTTACAGTCATATACTTATGAGGTTATGTTGTGACAAAAAATAACAATCTATGGGTGTAATATGTATCTATATATGCATAGATATATCTATATATATTCTACATACATTATTCAGTTACTAATTTATACTGTTATAATTTTAAGTTTTTTCAACAAAAACTACGTGAAATAAAAACAAAGAAATCTTTACCCCCTCCATATCATGGAAACCGTTCACTTTACCACAATTCTGTATATAACAATTCTTGTTCGGAATTTAATGTATATCATTTGCGTATAGGACGCTAAACCTCATAGTTGACTAGATATTCACGCAAAACTGTGAAAAATAAGAATTTCCTGCCCTTTTTACCCCCTCCCCCCGAAACCCGACGCTGGTGGTGGTGTAACTTTTTAGTACTCTTAGGAGGATATGGAATTATTTCGCGCTAGAAAAAACTTTTTTTTGATGTTTGGGTTTTGGCCCAATTTTACTGTACTATTTGGGCATACGTCAAAAATGCAATTTATCAAGAACCCGCAGTAGAAGATATTGACGCATTGCAAGAAAGAGTTTTAGACACATTGCAACAGAACCCACATAAGAAAAGCTGTAAATTATATGCGTTTGCGCCTACTAAGGTGTATCGGGAATAATGGAGATGGAGCTCATTTTGAACAATTCTTTTGATTTTTTTTTGTTATTATTCCACATTACCTACTTCTTATTAAACTTCATCTTATGTAGTTTGGTCTTTAATTTCATTCAGGAAAAAACGTTTCCAAGTTACTACTACAACTAACAGTTTGGTGCATTTGTCTTGCAAGACTTGCCATGGCTTACTTAGTATCAGGTAAAAAAACCCTTTAAAGTGTTACAACTAATGAAAAAATCATTACTTAGTATCATACATCATTGGAAAGAGAATTTCATGTATATTTCGAATTTGTACAAATCCAAAATGGCGCACATAAGAAAATCAAAAGTTGTACCTATGTCATATCTCGAAAACGAAAACCTTTTTTAAAAAAACTAAGATTACCGTAAGAAAGGCTGGATAAAAGTGCCCTAATAACGTCTTTGTATAAGCATCCGTTTCTAAGATATTTAAAAAAAACGAAAATGGAAAAATTCGTTTTTTGGAAATAACTCGAAAACGATCGCAGTGGAGAGTCGGGTAATATCGGACACATTTTAAAAAATTGAAATAATTTTTATCAAAAAAATGATATATTAACATATTTGTGCTTAAAATAAACTATACTCTTTGCAGAATAGAATACATAATAAAAACTCCACTCGTTAAAAACAAAAGTGGACCTCTTTTTGTAATTGTCTGAAAACGTCGGGTAGTACCGGACATGAATTAATTCCCCTTACAAATGTCGCATTTATAATAAACCTGATGTTTTTCTGCCCCAAAACAGTTTTTATGGGCCCAACCATGGCACTGGATGCATTGTATCTAGTTATTCTGTGATTGTATCCAATTTGCGACGAAGTCTTCATCACAGATGATACACTCGTTGCTTCTTGTTGCTGTTTAGAGCATTCATTATCTTTGCTATATTTTTTGTCCTTTAAATTTTTATTTTTTCCAATGTAATCCTCTAGTTGGTCAATTTTTCTTTTTCCTTGTGTTTCTTTGTGTTCTTGGGCATTTTTAAAAGTTAATCTGAAAATAAGAATGTTCAGTTAAAATTTCAGTGTGTCCGATATCACCCGAAATATGTGTGTCCGATACTACCCGAAGAGCACCGTTGGAAAAAAGTGGCCAACTTATTTTTTACGACCCTCCGATAATTTCCATAAAACCATTTTTATATTCAAAAATAACCAACAAATGTTATATAATATGAACATTTTAAAAGAACTTACCGTTTATATAAAATGCAGACTGGTAAATTTTATGTCCGGGAAATTTGTTTTGGGCAAAAAAATAAAAATAAAGCACACGACGTGTACCGTTCAAAGCTCGGCGTCATACTAAACATATGTGTCTAGGGCAATTCTAATAAAGCATTTTTTGACAAATTTGGAACGCCATCTATTAGCGAAATTGAGAAGATGCTGTTGTCCGATACTACCCACTGTCCGATATTACCCGACTCTCCCCTATATGTGTTATGTGTTTATACTGTTTTCACCATGATTGGCTATAGGTACATTTTTTTGGGGCAGTTCATCATGAGCTCATGATCCATCATGCGGTCAATAATTTTGGCATTGTTTATGCAAGAAGATCTTATTTATATTCAATTTATATAATGTAAGCTTTACTTGGAATTCTTTTTGCCCGCACTTAAATTCTCGGTTAAAAATTCCGATCGGTGTCAAAGCTACTCCAGTGCGAGTCGAAACAAACTGGCGAGTGTACCAAATCGGGAATATATCGTTTAATTGGCACGTGCAGTCTCGCCGTTGGTTGTATATGGAAAGCAGTGTCCATTGGGACAATCTCAGAGACGACTAATTATCCCCATTAGCCGCTAAAGACATCATTTCACAGAACTATTTAATCGGCAAGCGCGGAGCCAATCACTGTCTGTGCCGCAGAAACAAATCCTTAGGTTTTCTTGAAAATGTAGTTATTACCGCCAAGAGCCAAGGTAAATTTGCGCTTAGGCAGTACTTATTTCACTATGACAGAATGTAAGTACTAAGTACCTAAACTATATGCCTAGCAAATTAATTTCCTACCTACAGTGTGTGCCTAGATAAGGTACCGCACTCTTGTAAAGTTTCTTATATTTGATTTTTCGAGAAAAAGTCATTCTTTATAAAAAGTTTTGCTTGTTCTTAAAATAAGATTGGCATGGAAAAAGTTAACATTACTTACACTGGGTGACCGGAAAATTGAAAAAATGTTAATGATCTTAAGAGTAAACTGCCTCTATTTGTAACGATAGTGAAAAAAGTTATAAAGAAATTTTTTTTCAGCGTAATAAGTTACTTACATGTAGGCCTACTTTGATTTTTTTTCTCGTTTTTCTTTGAGTAAATGGTTTTCTGTAAATAGTATGACAATAGTTATTTATGTACCAAGGCACTGAAGTTCAACTTTTTATGACTAATGTGGAGTTTAGTTGCTGAGGCCTCTGGCCGAGGCAAATAAACCACATGAGTCATAAAAAGAACTTCAGTGCCGAGGTACATATTATATTTTTCTTGAAATCGGAAAAAAAAAGTTTTATTAGGCAAGATAATAATAATAATAAGGGATCACCCGTCCACGAACCGACTACGCGCGGCGTTGCTTGACCTTACCGATCGCTCTACCTAGGACAAGTATAATGATGTACGGCACCTTCTGACAGAAAAACCAAACTGCTGCTTCTTGTACAGCCTACACAACAAATCTATGTTAAAGTTAAATGAGCCTTTATCGGCCGGGTTTTGAATATTTGGTCACTTTTGACGGGCGATTTCTCCGCGTCTGACGTTTGATGTTTACATCTCGCCAAGGCCTACTTATGGAAAAAATCGTACAATAATGGGCTACATTATTGTACGATTTCTGTGCTTTTAATGACGATTTTGGGACATTTTAATGCCGATTTCAAGAAAAACTGTATTAACAAAAGTTACCCAGAATGGAAGACTGCGCCTGATGACAAAATTTAACAATAATTCTCGGCCTACTTTGTATTTTGGAAAATATTGGAAGAAACTCAAAGTAAGGCCAGAATCATCGTACATAGTTTCCTACTCTGAGTAACTTTTGTTAATACAGTTTTGTCATACTATTTACAAAAAAACATTTAATCGAAGAAAAACAAGAAAAAAATCAAAAAATCAAAGTAGGCCTTACACTTTGAAATTTTGTACACCTAAGTAACTTTAACACGCTGAACAAATTTTCGTTACAACTTTTTTCAGTATCTCTACAAAATAGAGGCAGTTTACTCTAATGTTAATTAACGTTTTTTTTAAATTTTCTGGTCACCCAGTATAAGTAATGTATACTTTTTCCATGCCAATCTTATTTTAAGAACAAGCAAAACTTTTTATCAAGAATAACTTTTTCTCGAAAAATCAAATATAAGAAACTTTACAAGAGTGCGGTACCCCATCATGGGGACACACTGTATAACTACCTACTATTAGGAGTAATAATAAATATGTATACCTACAGGGCCTCCGCGGTTTTTGGAGACAAACTTTGAAATTTTGTAAAAAAAGTAAATTTAAAACAAAAAGTTCCCAAAAACAGGAGTGTATAGACCGTTAGTTTTCAAGATAGAGAGCATTTAAGAAAACAATAATTACTTACTTCACACTCGGTTCGGTATCCATTAGTAGGACTTAAAAGCCCATAAATATATACCCCAAATAGTGTAAGAATCCGGATTTTGATTTTGACATTTCCCAGGAAAATCCCTAACAAATTTCTGTAATCATCGGTATACCTAACAATATATGACATGTGCGTCGCAACCAGTTCATGACCTCGCACTTACTTATTTATAACCGCAAATGTGTTACAAAAAAAAGCATTATAAAACAAAAACCTAGCATAATATGAGGACTATGCCAAACAACAATAACTATGAATACTATCCATTTTAATTAATAATTTGAAACGGCATCTAAACACTTTTCATTCTGGTATTTTTGTATAAAAATCAACTGCTTGCGAAAGCGTCCTGGGTGTACTCAGGAAATATTTCGGTATGATGTGTCAAAGCAACACTATATGAACGTTTTCTTGCTGTTCCGTATTTTCGGCAGTGAATATTTCCGGTTTTTTTTTTTACTGGGTTTTCACGTTCGTGTCCGTGGGTTTTACCAGTTGTTGTTGCAAGAACTTGGTACCTATCGCGTTTTCTCCTGATTTTAATTACCTAAGTATAGTAGTAGTAGTAAGAATATCCGTCCACCGATATAACCCAAAATCAGATTTTCAAAAAATCTAGTAAAAATTGTTCTCATTTGGTACAAACTTTACGAATAGCACTCTATAAGCAAAGCACCTTGTACATTTTTAAGGTGTCCACATGCAGGCAAATTTATTTATTTATTTCATATTAGAATGGTTTCCTAGCAAATAATAAAACTGGACTAAAATTGTTGATAGTTTTTTATTAATTTTTTCTGAACCAGTACGTCGATGTTTATGCACAATCACGTAATAGGCCATCTGTTTTCCAAGCCTACTGCGTTTTTTTTTTAAATCCTCATGCCAGGGCTACTTGATATGTGAAAATTAATAAAAAATACGCTATTTTTCTAGGCCACAACCAACCATGAATCTCCTATTTAAAAAATCTAAGTTTGTGTCATATCTCAAAAACCAAGATAGCCATGGATATGGGAGTAGGTTTATCGTATTCTAGGTAAAAAATCTATCCAATGCACTTTTCACTTTTACTCGACCACTTATCGTTTTTGCACTATGAGGATTTAAAAAAATCGCCAATATTCGGTTTTTCAGGATATTTCAGGAACCACAAGTCATATCCACATTAGGGGGGGGGCAAACCGGGGCACGGCCCGAGGGCGCGGAGAGCCATAGGGCGCCGCCGAACCGAATGACCGAGTCGGCAACTTTTCAAAGTTCAAATTTATCAAAACGTACTTGAGATCAGTGACAGCGGTTTATATTTTACTGATATTACAGTTTAGATTTTAGGTACCTCAAAGAAACAACGAAGAATAGAGGGAGTAAGAGCAAAAAGTAAACAGAGCCAACATCTTTTTGAGTACCTACTCCTTTGTTTACAGAATTTCATTTTGAAATAGACGGGTTTAATAATGGCAATATATTTAAAAAATGTAGCTATTTGTATGTGACAATTTTAAACTAAAACTAGATTGCGCTAATTATCACTTTAATAAAATCGTCAACAGACACTTCAAATCGCCCAACATGGCAACGCAGTCGTCCGCCGCCCTCAATCTCTCTGCATTGTTTGTTCACTCCAGTGTGTCATTTTCCTTGATTGTTTACGTGTGTTTTCAAGTGTTTTTTTTTTGTTAATTTATAACTATTTATTAGTGTTTAGTATATATGGCCTGATCTTGTATCAATACAATGGGACGCAGAAATTGTGTAGTGTGTGGCGTGTTGCCAAACTGATATTTCTCAAGATATCACTTATCGCAAGTAAACGTTGTACACACGGGCGTAATGTTTGTTTACTTCGGTAGGTTTCCGCTAGATGTTGGTTGACTACAAATGTGTGCATTTTAATACTTGTGCTCCCTCTATCCTTGGTTATTTCTCTGAGGATTTTACTGATATTATCAGGGAGTTTGCCGACATAAATTCCAGGAAAGTTAATTCTTATTGATAACATGAGTAAATGAGTAGACTTAAAAAGGCCTTATGACACTACACATAAGGGGGAACTTATCAATATTTTTAATTGCTCTAAAATCGTACTCAGTGTACAGTATCTAGATGCACCAACATAACACGTAATAAATGAAACAACGGCTTTTAACCCTTATTTATTTATGATAATTCAAGACGAAGTTGCATAATTTTCTTTAGGCTGAAATCTACAATTTCGTCGTTTTATTGTCTAGAACGCCAAACGTGGCAACCTCTTTGCCTATCAAGAGAAACGGCATTGCAATGTTGCCGGTGCCTGTTTGCAATAATTCGTGGAACAAAGGCAAATTTTACTTTTCATTCAAATGTCTCTAGCTTGCCTATGAATATCTATTATTTAAAATATTGCGACCTTAGAGCTTTAGCTTTAGCACACAAAAATGTTGTCACATAATTACTTTTTTATTATGAATGTGATTCATATATTGACTCCTATATTGCAATATGGTGTATGTTTATGCTGCACACGCTGGAAACTATATCCTTCATCTCTTTCACGTGACACTTTGGTTAAAAGCTATATGTATATATGTATAATATACAGGGTGTCCGGTAATTATGCGGCAATCTCGCGTGAGCAGGTAGAGGACGTCAAAATATTACGATTGAGTTTACAACTATGGGTCAAATCTTAATAGTTACCGAGATACAGGGCGTTGTAGTTCCTTTTTTGAAATTAAATTCTGGTAATATCTCTCAAAATAATCAAGCTGCTGAACTGAAATTTGGTACTATTATGTTCTTGGGGATGGAAAATAAGCTGAAAATGTCAGTTTTTACGTGTCTCACAGATGGCGCCACTTGCGCTGTTTTGGATCGTGCTTTTACTCGTAACTTTTTTGAGGTTATCTTTTTGGTCTTGCAGATCCATCAGTTTAGTGCACCTTTTTATTCTGCAACAAAAAGGTACTATTGCTTCATACGGATAAAATCAACCGTTTGCGTTGGAATTGGCAAAATGTGCCCCAAAACACCTGTTGACACCAATGTTCGAAACATACAATTTTCACCGACCGCTTTCAAATGCTACAGATCAACTGTAGCTTCAAAATGAAGAAAAAAATCCCTATGAACAATGCACCAAAAATTATTCGCTTTCAAAATGGAAAGGATTTAATTTGACAAAATTTGAACACCCTATTTCAAGAAAACCAATGGTGTTTTGGCCAATATCCATCTAGCATTTTTTTCTTCATTTTGAATGTACAGTTGATCTGTAGCATTGGAAAGCGGTCGCTGAAAATTTTATGTTTCGAGTATTGGAGTTAACAGGTGTTTTGGGGCACATTTTGCCAATTTAAACGTAAACGGTTGATTTTATCCGTATGAAGTAAGAGTACCGTTTTGTTGCAGAATAAAAAGGTGCACTAAAATGATGGATCTGCAAGACCAAAAAGATAACCTCAAAAAAGTTGCGAGTAAAAGTACCACCCAAAAATAGCGCAAGTGGCGCCATCTGTGAGATACATAGAAATTGATATTTTCATCTTATTTTCCATCCCCAAAAACATAATAGTACTATATTTCAGTTCAGCAGCTTGATTATTTTGGGAGATATTGCCATAATTCAATTTCAAAAAAAGAACTACAACGCCCTGTATCTCCGTAACTATTAAGATTTGACCCATAGTTGTTGAGCTCAATCGTAATATTTTGATGTCTTCTACCTGCTCACGCGAGATTGCCGCATAATTACCGGACACCCTGTATATGGAACATATACGATAAATACTGACTTCAATAATGCGGAAATATTCGCCTATGAGGCATTGCCACCCGCCCACTCAAGTTGCCGCACCAGACGTCCCGTCATGCTAACCGTATATGCTGTTCAATCAAAACAATATTTTTATTTTTATTATTTTTTTATGTTTATTATTAGTTGTGTAGTGTTAGTAAATTATCATGACAAAAGATTACGTGAGAGGGCAATCCGATAATTTTACGAAATTTGATGCTCTCATTTTAAAACACTTGTGACGTCATAAGGGCTTTCCTGCCAAATTTCGAAGAAAGTCTAAAAACTTGCTATTGTATAATTATTTTTATAAATAATCGTCGGGTTTTGTGCAAGTGTCCAGGAATTGTTTTATCAAGTTTGTAATATTTCGTCAAGTAGGGGAGAGTCGGGTAATATCGGACAGTGGGTAGTATCGGACAACAGCATCTTCTCAATTTCCCTAATAGATGGCGCTCCGAATTTGTCAGAAAATGCTACAAGGGTCTACGGATACGGACCACATATCGATTGGAAAGCTTCGCGCAGTCGCAATCGCTCCGTCGCGTGTCTCGATATCGACAGTGGTCTTTCGTAAACAATTCACTGAGCGTAATCAGGTTACTTTTATAAAATATATTTGTGTTTGGGATTTATCTAATTTAATTTTATTTTGTTTTATAAAATATACGCATATATTTTCTTTGGGCTTAGTTAATATTTTTGGGGTGCTAATTATTGATATTTGAGAATTTATTTAGTTTTCATAGTTCAGTCTTTATATATAAATTCAAATTTAAACTTGCGCGACATGAGATTGCACTAAGGAAACGCGCGCATGCGCACCTAAGAAGACCCCGAAGAGACCAGTACGAATACGGAAGCGGCACGCTCCGGAGCTACCAGATCGTGTGGAGAAGGAACATTAATATCTTTCGCATATCGCCGCGTCCCGCCCCTTTTTTTCACTCGCGTCGCTGGAGGGTGTGCACACCTGGACAACTGGGGACCAAGGAACAAGAAACAAGTAAGTGCATTCTCATTCGTATAAACTTCAACGCAATACGCGTGATATGAGTAAAAAACGCACATATTTATGGTCCTTCGAGCCGGATTCAAACCCCGCTTGTAAGTGCATACTGAATAAATTCTCAAATAACGCATTTTGATTAGATTCTTCATTTTCGCATAATTAAATTCAAACCAAAACGGTTTAAAATTCGTCAAGGTCGCTCGAAATTTCTACCGCATCGCATTTGCAAGAGGTTTTTTGCGCGCACTGCCGCGAACTCGACCCCTTTTTTGTGCCGTCAGCTGTTTCTTGGAGGTTGGCCGGTATTTGTTTACATTTTCTTCGCTTTCTTCGGAAATAGATTGTTTTGACTTTTACTTTCAGTTGTTTTGATCTATAAAATTGTTTTTGATCTCCAAAATGTCAACAGCTAAAATAAAACAAGCTAAGGCTTTGCGTCAAATTTGTATAAATCAAGTCACACAAATGAAAGAGTTTGCTCAAAAGGCCGAAACTGATAAAAAATACCACATCCAGTTTAAAATGTTAGCTTGTGACATTGAACAAATCATATCGGAGTTCAAAAAATACCATGAAAATGTTATCACGCTAAGTTCTATCCAAGATGAGGCTCTTGATGATGAGGATGGTCTACGTCGTGAATTTGTATTTAACACTTCATATGTTAAATCTATTTTAACGTTAATTGCTGAGGGTGATGGGCAGGAAACAGAGTTATTATTAAATTCCACGCGCCAAAGTGTAAAGCAAGGTGGCAAAGGGAAAAATTTAAAGCTGTCCCGCATTGAACTTCCAAAATTCTCAGGTGAAGATATCACTAAATTTAAGGGTTTCTTAGATCTTTACAATTCACTCGTTCATGAAAACGATGATTTAACCAGTATTGAAAAATTTAAATACTTAGTTGCACATTTGGAAGGAAGGGCTTTAGCGCATATTGAACAGACCCCATTAGCTGCAGAAAATTATCAAATAGCTTATGAGGCGCTAATTGAAAAGTTTTATGATAAAAAAATTCTGGCCTTTGCACATCTTCAGGCTATAGATAACGCACCTGTCATAACGTCCCCCAAACAATATGCAGATTTAAATAAATTGTTAACTATATTCAGTCTAAATATTTCCGCATTAAAAAACATGGGTTTCAATACCGATGATTGGGACTTTATGCTTTTGTTTTTATTATCTAAACATTTAGACGACGACATCCTAGTCAAATTTGAAATTCAACGTCAAGTAAAAGGGGAATTGCCCACATACAAAGAGTTATACCAATTTGCATATTGTCAAAGTCACGCGCAAGACTCGATAGACACGCTAAATAATAGACTACCAAATTCGCAAAACAAAACAAAAATAAAATTTCATGAGAAAACTTCGCAAAATAAACCGAGACATTTCGCTACCTTTTTCTCCCAAGAAAATAAAGTAAGACCTTCTGGTTGCTCGCTTTGTAATTCTTCTCACCAACTTTACGCATGCGCAAATTTTCACAAAAAATCACCGCAAGAAAGAAACGCATTTGCCAAGCAAAATAATCTCTGCATGAACTGTTTAAGTCCATACCACGACTCTCGTTTTTGCAAGTCGAACACGGTTTGTAAAACATGTGGTTATAGACATCATTCGCTCTTGCATGTACGCTACGAAAGAAACAGAGTTTCTTCTGATCAAAATCACATCTCTTCGCATCAAGCGCAACCCAGCATGTCGGGTAGTAATAATCAGAATTTAGGAAATTCCTCATTCACGCCTATACAGTCCTCTGCTAGCGCTCAACTCGCGACAACGTCACATCTTCCCGCTAATCAACCTAACTTTTGCGGTACTTCAGTTTCACGAAATGGTGCAATTTTAGGCACTGCTGTAGTAGATGTCCTTGATATACGGGGGTGTTTTCAAAAGGTCAGAGTTTTAATTGATTGTGGCTCCGAGACTAGCTACATTTCCGAGAAATGTGTCAAACGTTTGGGTTTAAATAAATACAAATGCAATCTCGCTATAGATGGGCTTTGCACTATGCAATACTTCGCGTCAAACGGTGCTGTGACATGCACTATAAAACCCGCCGATAAACCCGCGCCCACTCTTACTCTAGAAACTGTAGTCTTGCCAAAAATATGCGATGATAGACCTATCTCACCTCTTACCGATTATAGAAAGTGGGATCACATAAAAAATCTGCCATTGGCTGACATAAATTTCTACAAGCCTTCACCTATCGACATTTTGATAGGAACTGAGATTTATCCCGATATAGTTTTGGATGGAAAACGTATGGGTAAACCCAATGAACCTGCTGCTTTGAATACAATTTTCGGGTGGATTATTATAGGTAGATTACGTAGATCAGATGCCGTAATTTCAGCTACGACCCTTTTTTCTAGCACTTGTCAAATTAATGACACATTAAAGGCCTTTTGGGAAGTTGAGGAAGTACCTCAAACGCATAAATTATCGCCGGAAGATGAACTTGCTGAAAGTATTTTTGAAAAAACTACTACACGCACACAAGACGGCCGCTACGTCGTGCAACTCCCGTTTAAATCGACAGATCCGACCTTCGATTATGAAAATACTAGATCGCTCGCAGTCAGGAGATTTCTTTCGCTCGAAAAACGCTTTATAAATAATCCGCAAATATATAAACAGTATTCTAACACTTTACAAGAATATTTAGATAACAAATATGTAGAACCGGTAGTTAATGAAAAAATTAATAGTGCCTTCTATATACCCCATCATTGTGTATCCAAAATGGACAAACCTAACGCAATTCGCATCGTATTCGACGCATCCGCACAAACAAATTGTGGATCGTTGAATAGTCATTTACTTTCTGGTCCAAAACTACAAAAGGACATAGTTTGCATACTCCTGAATTTTCGCCTACATCCTGTAGTTTTCACCAGTGACATAAAGGGTATGTTTACGCAAATAGTAGTAGCGGAAAAGCACAGAGATTACCAACGATTAGTTTGGAGATTTTCGCCCCAAGAGGAAATACAAGATTTTAAATTAATGCGCGTCACTTTCGGATTGACATCATCCCCATTTTTGGCCAATCGCACTATCATTCAGTTAATAAAAGAAGAGGGTTTGGAATTTCCTACGGCTAGTAAAATTTTGCAGAATGACATATTTGTTGACGATATTTGCTCCGGTTCCGACACGTTAGAAAACGCCACAATAGCTCGTGACGAACTCATCCAATTGTGTAACAAAGGCGGATTTGAGTTGCGCAAATGGGCGTCAAACATTCCGGATTTTTTGAATGGATTGTCAGATTCTCAAATTTATTCCGAGTCTGTGACATTTAGCCAAGACAACAATGCTGTTTTAAAAATACTGGGCCTACAGTGGTGTCCAACTGCAGATAAATTTGCATATAAGGTTGACTCAAAGATTGTCGATAGCAAAAATTGCACAAAACGATCTATCTTATCAAGCATCGCACGTATCTACGACCCATTGGGTTTTTTATGCCCGGTCACTTTTTTTGCAAAACAATTCATTCAAAAACTTTGGTGCCTCGGACTTGATTGGGATGATAGGCCACCGCCACTTCTTTGTGAAAGTTGGGAAAACTTCATTTCCGATTTAAGGTTCTTATCATCTTTTTCATTGCCGCGATGTATTGTAACAAAAAATTACCAATCATGTGAATTACACGGTTTTTCGGACGCATCCGAGAGGGGATACGCAGGCGTAGTTTATTTACGATTTTTTTACAATGACGCATATTACACGTTTTTTGTAACCGCCAAATCAAAAATCGCGCCTTTAAAAACTGTCTCAATACCGCGCCTAGAGCTGTTAGGTGCAGTTTTACTGTCAAAATTATTAACATTTGTTATCGGAAGTTTGCAGGAAAAAATTACAATTTCCCAAGTCTACGCTTGGGCCGATTCCTCAGTCGCGTTAACGTGGATTAAGTCGCCGCCACATAAATACAAAACATTTATTGCGAATCGCATTTCTTACATTCAGGAAAGAATCGCGCCACATTTATGGCATTATGTAAGCTCGGAAAATAATCCCGCTGATTACGCATCGCGTGGCTTGTTAGCTTCGGAATTAGTAGAAGAAAACAATACGTGGTTTTCGGGACCCACGTGGTTGTACAAACATAAAACAGATTGGCCAAAAAATAAATTGAATTCTGACATGTTTAACGAAGTAGATTTCGAGGAAAAATCAAATTCTTTCGCTACTTTTAGTGAAGAAAATTTACTCAATAATTTAATTGAAAAATATTCTTGTCTTTCGAAATTAAAATGTGTACTAGCTTTCATATTACGAATTATACATAACCTTAAATTTCATAATAATAAGAAATCGGGAAATCTTTCAGCATTAGAAAGGCATGAAGCCTTAATGTTGCTTGTAAAACATGTTCAGAATTTGCATTTTTCCGAAGATATTTCTTTGTTATTAAAGAAAAAATTACCTTCCAAACCGCTACGCAAACTAAACGTTTTTTCGGATGATAAGGGTGTTTTGAGAGTTGGCGGACGCCTAAGACATTCCAACCTATCATATGACGCAAAATTTCCAGCACTTCTACCAAAAAATTCTCCATTAACGGACTTGATTATTCGCGATTTCCATCACGCTTATTTGCACCCAGGCATACAATCGTTACAATATTTGGTCATGCAACAATTTTGGATACAATCTATGCGCCGCGCTATTAAAAAATGCACATCAAACTGCCTAAAATGTTGGCGTTTGTCTCCAAAGACATTTCAGCCCCCGATGGGTGATCTTCCCCTCGAACGCATAAGCCAGATTAAGCCATTTTTACACGCCGCGGTTGACTACGCAGGACCTTTTACAACCACACTGGGAAAGGTGCGTGGTGCAAAAACGTATAAGTCTTATATTTGCGTTTTTGTGTGTTTTAGCACGAAGGCTATACATTTAGAATTGGCATCTGACCTGAGCAGCGATGCATTTTTAGCATGTTTCAGACGTTTTATCGCACGCAGAGGGAGAGTTGAAAAATTATATAGTGATTGCGGAACGAATTTTCAAGGTGCAAACAGACAAATTCAAACAATTTTGCAACATTGTTCTGAGTTTAATAACATAGAATGGCATTTTAACCCGCCTTCTGCTCCGCATTTTTCGGGACTTGTTGAGGCTGGAGTGAAGTCCACCAAAACGCATCTTTATCGTGTAATAGGGGAACAGATTATGACTTTTGAAGAATTTTACACCCTTCTATGCCAAATAGAATCCATTTTAAACTCAAGGCCCCTTTATCCCCTCAGCAATGACCCTAACGACCTCTCGGTGTTGACACCAGGCCATTTCCTTACTCTTCAACCACTTTCATCATTGCCCGATTTTGACTACTCACAAAAGAAATTGAACACGCTTACGCGCTGGCAACTTCTCCAAAGATTCCAGCAAGATTTCTGGAGGCGATGGCACAACGAGTATTTGCACACGTTGCAACAGAGGTCCAAGTGGCTGGAACCCACTTCGGAATCTGTTGCAATTGGCAAATTGGTCGTCATAAAAAATGAACTTGCACCACCTTTAAGGTGGAACTTAGGGAAAATTGTAGCTTTACATCCCGGAAGAGATGGTATAATACGGGTAGCTACAGTTCACACCCGACAGGGTGATTTCAAGCGACCTTTGGTCAAACTGTGTCCACTTCCGACACAGAATAATTGAAAGGCATATCTCACTATATATGCCTTTGGGGGGGGAATATGTTTGGGATTTATCTAATTTAATTTTATTTTGTTTTATAAAATATACGCATATATTTTCTTTGGGCTTAGTTAATATTTTTGGGGTGCTAATTATTGATATTTGAGAATTTATTTAGTTTTCATAGTTCAGTCTTTATATATAAATTCAAATTTAAACTTGCGCGACATGAGATTGCACTAAGGAAACGCGCGCATGCGCACCTAAGAAGACCCCGAAGAGACCAGTACGAATACGGAAGCGGCACGCTCCGGAGCTACCAGATCGTGTGGAGAAGGAACATTAATATCTTTCGCATATCGCCGCGTCCCGCCCCTTTTTTTCACTCGCGTCGCTGGAGGGTGTGCACACCTGGACAACTGGGGACCAAGGAACAAGAAACAAGTAAGTGCATTCTCATTCGTATAAACTTCAACGCAATACGCGTGATATGAGTAAAAAACGCACAATTTGAATGTAGACTATATACATATAAAGTACAAATAACTATATAGGAAGATAGGTAGGTATATAGAAACTGTTAGGAAGAATGTATTATTTTAGCTTATACCTATTACTGACACAAAATACTGATGTCTTTGGAAACTCTAGTAGACTCACCTAGGCGCGAGCATTTTTAGGCGGGATGGTTTCCAATTATTGATAAATTAGTTAATTTGTTTCAAAATTTGAACCAATGGCCACGATTCCACTAACAAATATTCGCCATTCGTATTGAAGCAGGTGAAATAGGCATATTTTTATAATATAAGTAAAAAATAATAAATGTACCTAAAATGCTAATAAATGAAAAATGGTAGGTACATACCTACTAAATAGTTGATTGATAGCATAGAAAATACAAATCATAAAGTAATGAGAAATTTTATTATAACTAGGCATTATGTGTCTGATGTTATTAGTTTAAAATAAATAAAAGTCATAGGTACTTAACTAAAATTTATTATTTAAATGAAATACCTATCAGGTACAACTATATCAGTTTTCTTTTTGAGTACAGGCACTACTATTGTTACTACAGGGTCGGTTCCATAATAATTGAAGTGCTAACACATCCGCTTCGTCAGTTGATGGTGCTGAGAGTACTTTTGCTTTTTTTGTTTGATTTTTTTTTAGTTTTAAAAAGTCGTCTTTGGGGCTCTATTTTCTTGTTACTAGGGATATTCTTTAAATTCTCTAACGAAGACCTTCTACTATTTCTTAATGCTTCTAATGTCGGATTAATGGGAGCTAACATTTGTTTTATTACATGAGTTTCTTCTAATGACCGAGTGCCCAGAATTTGCTATTGGAATGTTGCTAAAATTTTTTGTTGTTCTTCGAGAAGTATTTGGTTTTCATTTTTCTTGCAACTGACCGATTTTGTCAACCATGTTGATTCTTCCGACTTGTCATTCGCAATGATATCAACGACCAAGTTATCTACAAAGAAATATACCTATTATATAAGAAATAACGGAGATCCCAAAAAGCTTAAAAAAATAGTTAAAATTATAAACCACTAAAGCAACATTAAATTAAATCCACCACCTGGGTAAATCAAAATCATCAACCAAGTGATACCCATATTTTGATGCTATTCCTATACTCGTAAAACATAAAAGCAAAAATATCACACCTACAGTATTCATTTAAAAAAAGTAAATGTCCTGCAATCCTTACCGGACAAAATGTCAGCTGTAGAACATGTTGGAGGATTTCAGCTGTAGAACATGTTGGAGGATTTCGTTGTACAAATTGAGCTACTAAATGAATATGTTTGCACATGTTCCATTTTATACTATTGTCAAGACATGAGCAAGTGAATCGATGGATGCATACCAAACATTGAGTGCATACTAATTTACAAGTACATTTTGATTGTAGTTCTTCAATGAGATATAATTCTTTTCCTGAAGTGGAAGGTACAATCCAACCGGTTTCACTTTCAACAACCTTATTTATATCCAGAGATTCACTGTTTTTGTGCCTTTGTCTCAAATCTGCAAGTTTAGTACAAACTTTCACAAATCCATAAAACAACAAACACGCGAAGGAGCGATTGCGACTGCGCGAAGCTTTCCAATCGATATGTGGTCCGTATCCGTAGACCCTTGTGAAAATGCTTTATTAGAATTGCCCTAGACACATATGTTCAGTATGAGGCCGAGCTTTGAACGGTACACGTCGTGTGCTTTATTTTTTATTTTTTGCCCAAAACAAATTTCCCGGACATAAAATTTACCAGTCTATATTTTATATAAACGGTAAGTTCTTTTAAAATGTTCATATTATATAACATTTGTTGGTTATTTTGGAATATAAAAATGGTTTTATGGAAATTATCGGAGGGTCGTAAAAAATAAGTTGGCCACTTTTTTCCAACGGTGCTGGTCGGGTAGTATCGGACACACATATTTCAGGTCAATATCGGACACACTGAAATTTTAACTAAACATTCTTATTTTCATATTAACTTTAAAAAATGCTCAAGAACACAAAAGGAAAAAGAAAAATTGACCAACTAGAGGATTACATTGGAAAAAATAAAAATGTAAAGGACAAAAAATATAGCAAAGATAATGTTCTCTGAACAGCAACAAGAAGCAACGGAGTGTATCATCTGTGGTGAAGACTTCGTCGCAAATTGGATACAATGCATCTAGTGCCATGGTTGGACCCATAAAAATTGTTCTGAGGCAGAAAAACATCAGGTTTATTATAAATGCGACATTTGTAAGGAGAATTACTATTGTTCACAGTCATCTCGTGGTTTTTCTAAAAGCATTGTCTCCATAGTTAATAGACGTATACTCTTCTGTTATAACTTATTTTTGATTTGTTGTGTATGCAACTATGGAGACAATGATTTTAGAAAAACCACTAGAATTCTCTGGAGAATTATAATGTAGTGCCTTAAGGTAAATGTTGTATCTTGTACCTGGTAGGTAACCAAAGAATAAGTTTTTAATTCCTTTCTAGTGTAATATGCAGTTTCTTTTTGTACCTCAACGTTGTATTTTTTCATTTTAACGCTATTGTAGAGGGCGCCATTGAAAATATTGCCCAGGGGCGCAAAGGCGGCTAAGACCGGCCTTGTCCACATTTTGGAAACGTGAGTACATTTCACTCATAATTCTACCCAATTTATTGTATCTTTAAAAATAAAAAAGTTACCACAGTTACCAAAATGGCCACCCTGTATACAGGCTGTTATCAGAAAGCTATGCCATCAAAAATTGTTCATCCTAAGCAAAATATTCGAAATAAAATTATGAGATAGTGTTCATAAAATTTAAAAAACCTGAAGATGATAGCTGTAAGAGTACCTACCTACCCCTCAAAGTACCTACCTAAACGATGGTCATTTTTAAATTGAAGTATCGTGCCAAAATTGTGTCATGCATCATCATCTGTCAAAACCCACAGCAAAATATAAATTATTTTATTTCGCAATCATGCTAGTAATATTTACTATCTAAAAAAGTTGGAATGCCAATCTTGAGCAAAACTTTAAAAATATGTTTCCTCTAAATAAATGAGAAATAAAAAAACTTCTCTACTCCATTACCCTAATTGTCAACATGTATAGTATATTGCTGGGATGGAAAATTCTTAACGATGTCAATATCTTGTCCCCGCCCTGCCTTGAAATCATGAAAAGGGCAATAATATAAAAATACCTATAGTTTACAACTCGCTTTACTATAATTATTTATGTCAACTTGGAACATCTTTGGATTTCTTATCAAACCTGATGGAAATGGACACAGGAGATACATAAAAGACTATCTGCTCTATAATATCCGGACACCCTCAAAAACTTGAAGGGTACCTAAGTGGAAGATTTAATGAGTTTGGGATTATAGTAGAAAATTATCTTTTAAGTCCAAAATGCACCAAAAGGCACATTAAAAACTTCAATACTTGTAGCAGCAATCTAGTAGTTGCATACAGGGTGTTCACTTTTAAGTGAACACAAATCAATAAAAAATTGATTTGTTGGGATATTTTCAAAAAAATTTTTTTGATACAAAGGTCTTCAATATGCGCATCTTTCTACGTGAACACATTTGTCAAATTGCAATTCCAGGGCCGGCTAAGATTTTTTTTAAACCCCGATTTTCACAAAATCTATTTAGGCATTTTTTTATTTAAAATCTGACCCCACAGCGTTAATCAGAACACCCAAAAACCCCTATAAACCAAATTTGAATAAAAAATATACAGGGAGTTCTATTCTGCAGGGTGTCAAAGTTGAGCAAAATAGGAATTTTAAAGGCACCTGCAAAGTCAAGTGTGCCATGGAATCCCCTCAAAACAGTTAAATGGTTAATAGGACCACTCAAGGTGCTGGTGTGCAAAGGTCCAATTCAAAATATACAGAATGTTCTTATCTGTGCCATCTTAAAATGCTGAATTTTTATGAAACTTTATACGGGTCATGAGTGCTGTGGAATCATGAAAAAATATTGATAAACACAAAAGTAATGTATTTCTTTACAAAATGCCAACTAACAAATAAAAACAATTTAAATTATTGAACCTTACTCAACAAAGTCACTGTCTAAGATGATACATTTTCTGTGCGTTTCCTGTTGTGGCACACCAGCCACCTGGACCACTGATATGGACTTACTGACTGGCAGGCTTCTGTATTTTTTAGATTTAGTTCGTTTATAGTAGGTATGTGGAGCGGTTTTGATATACTCGATTTTTGACCCGTATAAAGTTACAAAATATTCAGTAATTTGAGATGGCACAGATAAGAGCACTCTGTATATTTTGTATTGAACTTTTGCACACCAACACCTTGAGTGATCCTATTAACCATTTAATTGTTTTGAAGGGATTCCATGGCACTCTTGACTTGGCAGATGCCTTTAAAATTCCTATTTTGCTCAACTTTGACACCCTGCAGAATGGAACTCCCTGTATATTTTTTATTCAAATTTGGTATATAGGGGATTTTGGGTGTTCTGATTAACGCTGTGGGGTCAGATTTTAAATAAAAAAATGCCTAAATAGATTTTGTGAAAATCGGGGTTTAAAAAAAAATCTTAGCCGGCCCTGGAATTGCAATTTGACAAAAAATGTGTTCACGTAGAAAGTTGCGCATTTTGAAGACCTTTCAAATCTAGTTTTTATTGATTTGTGTCCACTTAAAAGTGAACACCCTGTATGTTATGCCAATAGTCTCTACACCAGTTCTCATTTTTCACTATCTTTCGGAATTTGTCTCAATTTGTTGTGGAAAAAAATAATAATAATAATTATTATTATTATTTGAATAAGTTGAAATTCACACAATACAATACAATAATAGTTCATAGTACCGCCAAAGTCTTGGGAATGTTATTTGTAGACTTTGGTAGCGCTACATAGTTCACTAGCAGGTGAAATTTGAGTTTAGCAATAAGTTTGGTACCTACACCCTAATCCGCCATAACCAAATTAAATCAGTTCTTATAGAAAAATAAGAAGAAAAATAAAAATAATATAAAAAATTTTTTATCACTATAGGCTAGTTTATTTTTAAGTCCGATGATAAAATATTTTCTTTATTTTCGGTGAGGTTCCTTACAGCCTTTTTTGTCTTGGGAATGGAAAATCGGACTTCTGGAGGAACGGATGCTCGGGCGCCAATTTTTTACAGCGGTATTCTCCGCTATGCTCAAGTAACTTTCAGTCAGAGAAAATAATTTCCAGAATTCAGTGGTGTATTTGAGGATAGGGTATAATTAAATAGTCGTACAAGATTTACACGGTTTACTAATTACAAATAGCTAAATATTTTATTAACAATTTTATTTTATTTGGACAGCCGGACCAGAGAGGTCCACGGACAATCTGGAAGCAAGAAACAATCAGATAAGCTTCTATATTTTAATCTATATTTAGCAAATTCAAACAACTAGTTAAAACGCAGGAGTCTGGATTCAAGCGGCAAGCAAGCTTTGGAAAGGAATAATAAAAATTGCAGAAGTTAGCCCTGCCCTACATTGATTCGTCCTAGCTTTTGGCAAATTAAACCCTATAAAAAATTTGTTGAAGTAGAACTGGAAATAGAGTACATAATTCAAGATGTTGATAGAAAACACGCGGAAATCGAGAAGCCGTCGCCCGTTTTTGATCGCACAGCCGTCGAGGATTTCAAGAAACAATGGGTCAGTAAGATGGTTTTTTGGTCGTCAAGGAAGTTAAGATGGTGATGGGGCAAGAGTGTGCTCTAGTCGATATCAGGACCGGAAAAACCACTGGTGATAAAAATCTAAATAAACTTTTTTTTAGATAGGTAAGTGCTGGCTGTACACACGCACACACGTCTAAAAAATGGTTCAAACCACAATTCAATCTGGTATTTGGCGCAAACAGGGTGATTTCTCAGACCTAATCGGAAAAAGTGGAAAGTATATCGATCGCTGCAGAAGTCTCCTTCTCGGGTCAACAAAACTCTCCGAAAAAAGAAGATTGGAATTTATCCTGACGACGTTGGAATCCTTTCAAATTAAACTTTTTCAAAAACTGGAAACGCTTCAAAATGGAAAGGTGGGCGGCGCTATCCCCTGGCCAGTCTACAATTTTGCCGGAAACGTCTTCAAGCAATGGACCGGGAGATAGTGACAGATTTTGGGACGTGATTTTACCCAGTATGCCTTTTGGAGGGTACTATAGTACGCATATTCTGTTGTTAATATAACTGATAAACTAAATAGTCATCCCGGGTCCTTCATATATTAAAATTAATTATCATTTGTTTGCAAATGAAGCGTTTCGATACAGTGGCGGCTCATCCGGGGAGGCAGAAGAGGCAGTGTCTCTTCTGTAAGAATAATAAATATAAAAGAAATAAAAAATAAATTACTGAATTCACTATATAAATACAAATAGGTAGGTATTTTGTGGCTTGTGCATTTATTTTTACAATAATCTCCATCAACTTATACCCTGGAGGATTCAGAGTCAAGAATTTATAATGACACTGGCGGTAATTATTCGAATAAAGTCGGTTCGACCATAGCGCAGGCCCCAAGGGGGCATGTCGCCGACGGAGAAACATTTTTAGGTTACTTAGTAACTGTATTCGGCACGTAGGGGTACTGCTGTCCTTGTCTGACGCATGCCGGGATACAGAAATGTCAAAACGTTTCACTCTTTCACATTACACGAAGCCGAGGGCAAACACGCCCATGTCGCCCATTCACAGAAACGGACACGGACGGACTCTAGCTAGGCAGTGTTCTTTCGGGTTGTGTGATTGTTCTGTGTTCTATCGGATTTTTTCTTGACTTTGTGCTTTGGCTTTGGATATTTTATAAGATATTATGGAGATGGAGATGGAAGAGAACGCGAGGATGTCGTAGAATTTCTGATAAAAAAAACAGATTTAACAGGTTGCCTTATGATGATAAATTGTTTATTAAGGGTTTAGGTATATCCCACATCCAGATTTAAGGCTCAATGTACAGCAGGTACGTGGTGATTCAACATTTTGACCCATAAAATAAAATACAAATTTTAATTTAAGTAATTACTCAAATTTTGAGACAAAAATTATTTAAAAATATTTATCACAATGGCCGTTATTAGGCTTTTTGCGCAAATGCTTATAACGATCATAAAAGCTATTTTATGGGTCAAAATGTTGAATCACCACGCACGTGGTGTACATTGAGTCTTAAGCAAAACACTAGTCAATCAAGGCAAACCTCCCCGTGGTTTTGTGAATTCTTGGTACAGTAAATGCAACTGTTTAACTGGTAGGTAGCCTTTAAAAAAGTTGTTTTGTTGGCCGTGTCTTTTATTTTCAAATCGCGGAGAAGTTTGGTCAAAAATCGGATATGACAGTCTCAAAAATTTGTACCGAGCGATAGAGAGGCACTCAAAGAGTCAAGAGAACGTTAGCAGTGCTTGTAAATTGCATATTTTGGGTAAACAAAACATACTGAATGTCATTGATTCTGCACGCCAAATCGAAATTCGAAAATGTAACGAGTCAATACGAAAAAATAGAGACATATTTTCACGCTTAATTGATATATGTATATTTCTCTGCAACCAGGACATGACGAAAGTAGGGAGTCTTTAAATCAGGGCAAAATTTCTTACACTATATTTTATTACCTTTGAATATGATCGATGAGGATCTTAATTATGCTTTTAAATGCATTATGCATTAGGCATATGTCCGAGGGTATGTCACATCGATCTAAATTTTTTAGTAGTAAAATAAGTCCACGGAATCTACACCTTCTCGTTGGTTTTGCCGAACAACAAAAATATCTTGTACCTTATAAAATCCACTATTTATTTTCTTTTTTGTGTGCTTTGGTATAACCTTCGGTATTCGATATAACTCTCGGTATCCCTTTCTTGGATAAATAATAGGTATTCATATTCAAATTTTGTGTAGGTAGATATATAAAAATCCCGAGAAAAATACGACGATATTTTTTGACCAAGTAGAGGTCCTTTTCCAAATTTAATAAAAAATCTGCCTCCCCAGATCAAACTGGCACGAGCCGCCACTGTTTCGATACGATTTCGCTCAGGCTGCCATGAATCCACAATAAAATTCAAGTAAAAGTGTTGAAGTGTCAAAGGCATACCGTTTGCGTGAGCCCAAACGGTGATCACGGTCGGGTATACTTGCATTTTAAAATACGATTTATCCGCGTTTCTAAACAGGCTGCCATTAAGTATACATGGTTGTGTGATACATTAGCTACAGAAAAAATGGCATACCGTTTGCGCATGTCCAAGTATACCTCACATTAAAAACATCTAGTAGAGTTATTGAACAAGTATCCGTCATTTTACTCAATGAAAAATGCATTGAAATAAGAAATATGTATCCTGAAATGTCGATATTTAAAATGGCATACCATTTGTACAGGTTTGTCATATTAGAAAATAGAAGTGAGATTGTAAAATAAAAAAAAATCTGTGTATTTAATCAGTAGGTATGCCATTCTATGGTTCAAGCAACCATGATATAATGAAGTTAAATAACAAATAATGGCATACAAGTTGTGCGAGTTTTACCTACTCAAATAATTAAAAAGGGACGTTGCGAAATTGATAAACAATTTGCCGTCATTATAATCAGTATGCCTTTAAGTTTATACTTCAATTTAATTATAAAGTTCGCAAAAATAAAATGGCATACCAATTGTGAGAGTTTATGATACGAAAAATAGCATACAAAGTACCTAATTTTCACATCGCATCCAGTCATTGTTTAGCCCTTATTTCGGTCAAGGCCCTGCGTTTGGAGGTGTAGCCCCTTTTGAGAACACGTTCAATATTAACTCGCTATATACATATTATCATTATGTTATTTGTTATTATAAAAAAATTATAAATATTTGATTAGTGGAAATTTATGAACAGATACCTAAGAGCATTGTTGAAACCGTCCGCAGAAAATTCCGCTACACCAACTTTCAAACTTTAATTTTGGAACGAAAACAAAATAGGACAGATCAATTAAATTTCATAGGACTCTAGAGTTGAGACGTAGACTGTTGTTAAAGTACCTGCTTTAATTTAGTTAGTAGTTATTATAATTATAAAATTTTATACAAAATATTTTGTGTGCCTCGCATGAGTTTGAATAATGGTTCTGGCAGTCTACGAGTTGCTTTGTTTATGCTCGATAAGTGATAATTCGGATAATTTATGTTTTTCTACTTTACAGGTTAATGGTGTTTTAATAGAATGTTGTATTTTGGTTTTTGTTTTTAGTAGTGATTTATTTTAAGTGCTATTAGAATATTGCATTTTTGATTTTGTTTTTAATATATTTATTATTTATTATTATTTCCCTTCGATTTAAAACACTCCTGTACAGGTAAGTCGGGAACCCAAAAATAATCGTTTCATGGAACTTTCATGTGTATACAAATTAAATGACCGGTAATGTTTGAAGTACAAAGGACATTTAATGGTTCAGTAAAATTATAACACACAGCCTCCATTGGCACTTCTACGGTGGACCATAAGCAAATGCACTGACCGCCCAATGCTGGAAAAGTGACTGGCGGAACGCTGCAGAGGAACATTACGGACCCGGGCAAATGATGATTTTTATCATCGTTTCAATAATACAGTGCTGGTTACCTACATTTTTTCAAATGGCCCGTTTATCAGTGTTTGTTGGGACGTTAATGTGAGTTTTTTTGTTGTTGCGGTGGAGAGTGTACCTACAGTTTTTAAGAACTGAACATATAGATGAAAAACTGTCTTGACTGACATCAAAATTTTTTTAATAAGAAATGTAAAGCGGGAACTCAGCCTCAGGCCTTTTTAAAGCATTTACGTCCTTCTAATTACGTTTTAAATCGTTGCCAGCCACCCCAGACTTATAATTTAATCTGACAGCCTTAAATTAAAACTCCCTTTCTCATTTTTGGAGAGAATCTACATGAACTACTAGTAACACGCACTACATCAGTAGACGTAGGTTTCCACGTTTCCAGATCTTTTGTTTTTCAAACTGTCATCGAAGCGTCCGTACGGATTTTTTAGAAATGGATGAAGTGAAGCTGTGTTTTGTATCCAAGTAACATTTATCGACGAATAAAATTTAAATATATAAATAAAAAATTTAATTTTTTGGGAATAAGGGCACTTCTCAATCAATATGCCGCTTATGATTTGATATTGATGTAACATGATTGACTCAAAATTGAAGAGGAATACTGAGTTAAATCATATAAATTCTGAACGTTTATTTTGCACTAGCGGTTTTTGTGCTTTCATCATAACTGTATACTTTGCCAGCCTCGGACTTTATCAAACGGTATGCCATTCAATACACCATATAAATACATCAAAATTGAATGAAAAACAAAGAAGCATACTGATTAAAAACACGGAAATTTTATTAACCCTTTTGCAATTTCTCTTGCGTATGCCTGTACTTATGACTGCCCTGATCGCTATGCCAATTTTATATGCAACATACGCTATCATAAACTGCATGGAAACATAATGGATACTGATTTAAATGACGGATACTTGTTCAATAACTCTACTAGATGTTTTTAATGTGAGGTATACTTGGATATGCGCAAACGGTAGATATGCCATTTTTTCTGTAGCTGATGTACCACACAACCATGTATACTTCTTAATGGCAGCCTGTTTAGAAACGCGGATAAATCGTATTTTAAAATGCAAGTATACCCGACCGTGATCACCGTTTGAGCTCACGAAAACGGTATGCCTTTGACACTTCAACTATCTTATTTTACTTGAATTTTATTGTGGATTCATGGCAGCCTGGGTGAAATCGTATCGAAACGCTTAATTTGCAAACAAATGATAATTAATTTTAATATATGAAGGACCCGAGGTGACCGTTTAGTTTATCAGTTATTAACAACAGAATATGTGTACTATAGTACCCTCCAAAAGGCATACTGGGTAAAATCACGTCCCAAAATCTGTCGCTATCTCCTGGTCTACAAGAACGTAAAATTGATTGAGGTTAGTTTATACTTTTTTTTATGAAAATTTCTTTATATTTTCAGATTACGTCAGCATTACAAAGACGTCTGGTGACAGGTGCCATTGTCAACAGTGCCGACTACCTTCTACCCGAAGCATTTTTGGAAGCTTGTTACCCAATTTTTAAATGTAAGATAACATGTTTTCTGACTTGTTTAAAAGGTTTCGTTAAGAAATCCGAAAATATTGCAATTAGCAAAATCTAACATTTTTCAACATCCAACAAACAAATTATCACCGATACAGATACAAGGAGATTTATTCATAACTACATAAATTTTAAGACTAAGTAGGGAAAAATACTCTAAACGCGAAATCGCAATTAAAAAAATTTCACCTTTTTTTAAACACCGGAATCAGTTTTTTTCCAAACCGTATTTTTACGCATTTGGCCCCCGATTTGCGACTGCCACTGATTTTCTTCCATATGATGCATAGGACGACGCTTGCTGTCCTGCTCGTTGCCAGATGTACGAAACTTTTATAAATTTAAGGGAAGGTTTTCAGTACACTATTATTATTTGTATTGTAGGCTAATGTTTTGCATAATGCATGCAGAAATTGCGAAAATTACGGACAAATGTTAAAGCGTTCTATGATGTGCTTGATATGTGAATGATTTGATCTCACTAAAGTTGATTATTGAATTTGTTGGGACCTCTTGGTTTCCCTCAGCCACTCCATTGCTTGATGATGAGGTACTCAGCCCGACGACCACGACCAGGAAAACTCCAATTTAACGAAGTAACCAAATACAACAGTTATGCTTTCATAGCAAAAAAAAATTGCTGTGGCAAGTAAACCTGTTTTGCTAAAATTTCTTTGCTACCACAGCAAAATTTTTACTTGCGGTTAAAGGATAGGTCACTAGAAATTCCTTTTAGTGAGCCCACTTACTTACATGAAGCCGGCCTTTTTGTTACTACAGGTGAGTGCAGTCTGCTGCAATGCACTCAGCTGTGGTAATTCAACTGCTCATTTGTGGCTAGCGAGCCCTCACTTACAACAAGTGAGTTGCTTTGCTAAAATTAACGGTGAGTTCCAAATGCGCTTGCGCCAGCTGGCAAGCCTGAGCCCGCCAGGCGGCCCCGCCGCGGCCGCCGCAGTCGTCGCGCAGTTGTTGGTTTGTGATGATCGTACTGATCGTCTAGACCTAGACAGGTCTGGCATCATTGTTTTCCGGGAAAATTGCCGTCTTTGAAGGTACGTAAAAATTAATATTTTCATACATGTCCGCTTGGTAGCACATTATCATTATATTATACATAATCTGGCATCCTGTCAGTAGTAAGACAAAGAGAGTTCTGGACCAAACCGGTTTGGTCTAGAACTCTCATAGGGTTTTGGGGTGGGGGAAAGGGCGTGTCGAAACTTGGTGGGGGGCTAAACTTGGTGATGTTGTAGTGGGGTCGAAACTTGGTGAGGATAGTTGGAAATAAATAGGACTGCTTCAACTTACCTAGGTATACTTCGCAATCATGTCTTGCTTAAATAATTTGAATAAGAACTTGCTGTTGAAAAATCTGGGGAACGTTCGAGATTTGGAAGTAAATAAAAAATATGAGATTCAGTGTTTTAAGAGGATAAATACAAAGTATGGTGAGAAGGTGGTTGTGGAATTTGCAGACTTCAAAACCATTCTGCCCCAGAGGTTTACCGAGGAATTGACGCAAGAACGAATTGACGAATTGAATGATGGAAAAAGGTACTTTTTGACAAGCTTGGGTGCTGTTGGCAAAACTACTAATATTATATTTTCGGAAGAATGAGCGAGAGGTTGCAACACCATATGGAGGAGCTGGAAAAGTTGAAAAGCATGATTATTATGTATGATTTAAATAAAAAGTTTAGAAATGTAAAATTGTAATAAAAAATTGTAATAAAAAATTATTTGTCTATGTGTTCTTTACTTCAAAACCTATATAAGAGGATGAGTGAATGAACTAGTGTCAATCTAATGCCGCTCGTTAAATGATAAGGATTGTTAAACACATTAATTGACAAATGACTATTGAATTGCATATTTCTACTTATCAATTTTGCGGTCCTGGTACTAAATTAGAAAAAAACTTTCTAGAGGTGATTCTGGCATTAATAAGCTTGACGCGGCTTTTAAAATTCACGACGTAAAATACTTGAATAAATCTCTAGAAGAACGACACAAGGCTGATTTTGAACTTGAAAATCGTGCTTGGGAACGAGTGAAATCAAAGGACGCTAAATTTGGCGAGAAAGCAGCCGCTTGGTTTGTTACAAGTGCAATGAAGGCTAAAAGAAAGTTGGGGATGGGTATGAAGCGTCCATTTTCGTTCAGAAGAGACATCGTAAAGAAGGTTGAAAAAGCTCTAAAAAAATCTTTTTGTGATGCCCCGTAGATACCAATGAGGTACCCCGTATATAGCAACCAAAATTCTCATTTTTATTTTACCAAATAACACGAGGCAATGTTAGCCAAAGCCATGAAATTCTTCAGCGATGAATCATCGGGTTATGAGTCAAACCACCGGAAACTAGGAACATTAAGTTAAACGAAAAACCATGTTGTTTACATCTTGTAATTATCAAAACGCCAGAAAAGTTCGCTACGGTTATTAGTATTCTTGGAAAAACTTACGCTAAAATCATGTTGTTATACATTCCATCCGCCCACAAAAGCACACGTGCAAATCCTGGAATCGAGGCGAGAACAAAGAAAGTAGCTGCTATAAAAGGGGGGTTTCTCCCAAGAGTCGAGGAAGTCGCCGAACATCACTTGAAGGGCTAAGTCCTGCCCGAGAGACCAGCGAGTGTCCGATGCCGAACCAGCAATGAGAAGAAGTCTCCGACCACCAATGATTGGGCGAAGTACTGCCCGAGAAGTCAACTAGAGTCTGCCGCCTTGCCTGCCATAGATCCAGCACCAGAGCCTCAGTACAGTATGCTGCCCGTTGAACTGACCACAGAGTAAGCGATTGAATTTTGTTTTGTTGGGTTTTGTCGACTGAGTTGCCTTTCTATTTCTAGTTAAGTAATTTGATTGATTTTATTTTAAAAGCTGTTAGCATAGCAGTGCCGTATTAATTAAGTGCCAATTTCAAGTTATTTTAATAATTGTGTGTCTCTATTATCAATTTCGAATCATTTTTAAGAATTTACATGTTTTTATTATCGTTTGTGTGATCAGGCTAACTAACTTGTGTGCCAATAATTTTGGTATTATTTCTTGGAATAATTTGAGCTAAATTCACGTACTATTTCTGCAGGTTTTGTTATTAGTTTTTGCTATAAGCTAGTATTGTTCGCCACTTAGGTTTGAAACCAGTTACTAAAATTTAAAGATACTTATTTTGCGCTAAACCTTTTATTATCGATTCTTTTCTGTAATATTTACTTAGGAATATTTTAATAATTCATTTTGTTCTGTGCATCCTCAATTCAATTACAGTGTAATTCGTATCCTGTATATTATTACGCCATAGGCGTACCATTTACTTTTAAATATATGTATTAAAATTCCCCTGTTGTTTCCGTTAATCCTTAGGCCCACACCAAAAATAAATAAACTTATGGACCACCTTTAAACATACCGCTCGACCAACTAACATCAAAAACAAAGGTGCGCGCCATAAATGGTGTCAGGTGTGGGGTGCAATAAGGATAACGGATAGGGTTGAGTGTCAAATTGACAGGAAAATTTTTAATTTGTCGGAAAAATTGGAAAAATTTCGAAAAATTGTCAGAATAAATTTTTACGGATAACGGAAAATTTTTAGGAAAATTTCGGAAAAAGGAAAATTTTAAGAGAATTGTGTGGTACAATAAGGATAACGGAGGTCTGCTAATAAGGATAACGGATAGGGGAAGTTTGGGGAAAATTATAAAAATTTGACAGGAAAATTAATTTTTCAGAAAATTCCAGGAATTAAATTTTTATAGCGAATCTGAGGCATAGAAAAAGTATGACGGTATTGTGGTTCAAAAAGTGGTAACAATAGGGGTGAATTGTCAAAATTGACAGGAACTTTATTTTAGAAAATTGTAAGAAAATTGTCAGAAAATGTTTTTTTATCAGAACAATTATTAAAGGAAAAATTTTAAAGGAAACTAAACGGTGCTTAGAGACAATGGTTAGAAAAATTTAGAAAAAAAAAATGGAATAGACAACGGTGCTAGGAAAAATCCAGGGTTAGGAATAAAAAGTTTTAAGGCGAAGAAAAATTCCATCAAGAAAACTAGGAGCAACTAAAAATATTATTGGGTGAATTAAAGTAATTTATAGAAAATAAAATAAAAATGCAAAACAGAGAAGAAAATGTAGTAGTAGGGGCAGAAGGAAACAGAAATTTAAAGAAAATTTGTCAGAAATTTAGCAGAGAACATTTTCTAAGAGAGTTGTAGGGTCAATAAAATTTTTACGGATATTTTGGTAGGAAAATAATAGGAAAGGCGGAAAAATTGTGAAAAAGAAAATTTTAGGAAACTGTGTGACATAACTGTGTGAGATAACGGTTTAGAAAATTAGGTATTAAGGAAAAGAGAGGCTAGGAGGAACTATTTAAGGGTGAAGAAAAATTCCATCCAAAAATAGAGGTAAATAAGGAAAGAAAATTTAGAATTTATTTTTAGTAAAGAATTTTGAAATGCCAAACGAACAATAGAGGAGGCAATGGCAGGGCCAAACGGCGCGGAAGGTGAGGTAAGGAGGGAGGTAACCTCGAAACTGTTAATAGGAATATAGGTAAAATTTAGGTTAGGTCGTGCGTCAAAATTAATAATGGAATAGAAACTGTACCAATATTCAACGGGAAAGCTAAAAATAGAATATTTTTGTATAAAGAAACGGCATTATTGGCAAACTTGGTCTGAAGGACAGAAAATAGCTATAGTCAGGTTAAAACTAAGAAGCAGCGCGAAACAATAAATCAAAGCGGAGCCAGAGTTACAAAAAAAGAACAACGGATTGGCTAAAGTTTAGGGCTACATTACATAAATACTTCAAAAAGCGAATTACAGCAAGAACAGAAATTTAAATAAAAATATTCATGGAAGTTAGGCAAAAATACGGCAAAAATTATAGGCAAATTTTAACACGACAAAAATTTTTAGGAAATAGAACAGTAACCTTCGTTAACGGTCAAGTAAAAAAATAGCATTCTCCAAGAAAACAAAACTAGAACTGGACGTTACTACGCAATTTGTGTTAGGATTTTTAAGGCATATTAAACAACGAGTATTATCTCTAGAACAGCAACATATGATAGAAGCTTAAATTATGCGGGAAAAGAACATACGATTAGGCCGCTGCAACACAATAGGAAATGTCGCGAAGTAGATGTTATACAGCCTGATTTTACCGCGGAGAGCACGCATGATTGCGCAATATTGCATGAATCATAAATAAGAGAGAACGTCACCACGAATCGCCTTCAAGTGTTTTAGCTAATACAAATAGGATATTTTTGCTCAAAAATTTAGAGAAAAGTCGCTGCAGAGTAATAATCAAGTTTGCTAAAATAGCAAGGAAATTAGACCATTTTGTACGGAAATGCACAGAAAACCGCCTCAAAAATCGAAAATTGTCAAATGAAATTAAGCAAAATAAAATTACAAGTAGGTAATATACCACAGGGAAGTAATATAGCGAATTTAGGGGATATTAATTTAAAAATTATTGAATCATCAGATGTGAGAAAGTATTGCATAAGCAAAGCATAGGCTACAATATTGAGAAACGATAAAATCGAATGCAGAAATTTAGTTTGGGATTAAGACTAGAAATTATAAAAAAGGAATTAGCTACATGGTAAATTAAAAGTTAATAGGAAAAATAAATTATCCACATGGTAGATCAAGGAAAATGGAGAATCAAAAGTGTAGTTAAAAGGCGTAAAAGAAGTATTATTATGAAGAATAAATTATACGACGAAGTTCAAGAGTTGAGAGTTATAGTTGAAAGTTAGCTAGTGAAGTTAAAGGGCAACAAGCGAGTGTTGTGATTAGTGACAGTGTAATTAGAAGAGAAGAAGAAAAATTGGTTCTAAGTGAAGTTCTGTGTGAACAAAGTAAGGAGGTAAAAAGTGAAGTTCTGTGTGAACGAAGTTCTGTGTGAACAAAGTAAAAAGTGAAGTTATGAAGTTAAAAAGGTGAAGTTAAGGAATTAAAAAGTGAAGTTAATGAAGTTAAGTTGTTAAAAAGTGAAGTTAGTGAAGTGAAGGGAGGAGTTAGGGAGTTAGGAAGTGAAGTTAGGAGTTTGGGGAAGAAGTTCACTCGCCTGTCAGAGGCCGCCGATAGCTCTTGGTCTGGATCAGAGACCAAGGACTGCGAGTGTTCAAACGACTGATCACCGTTTTGGGCACATTAACAACCAGGTGAATATAGACAGGTGAAGTTAGCAACATTCAGGGAAGCGCGAAGTTCCCAGAAAGTAGAAAAACTAAGTGAGGAGGAAGGTAAGGAGAAAGTAAGTGAGAAAAAGGGAAAAAATAAAATAGTAGAGCAAAAGAGAGAGAGGGAGATAATAGAAGGGGATGAGAGAGTTAGACAGGTACAAGTACAAATCCAGCAGTGTTTTTGCCATTTTTGAGGATATTTGCCCAAGGGCCATACCTCTTAATTTTCGTAAGAAGAGAAATGGAACACTCAACGCGACAGGAAGGTAGTTGCACCTTAAAAGAAGGAAAATTACAAAAGTTCGATAGGTTCGAAGTACAAGCCAAGAGTGTGTGTACGCCGTCTTAAGGATAGTCTGTCAAATTGGACCACTACCTGAATTTCTAAGGAAAAGAGATGGAACACTAACTCAAAAAGGGATGAACGTAAACCAAAAAGGATTTAGTAATTCCCCGATATGTCAAGAAGTATGCATGACAACTGTAAGAAAATTAAGAAATGAAAACAGCAATTTTAGTCGCTGAACAAAATCAGGAAACAGGGTATAATAGTTGACCGAAGAAATTCTAAAAGGCAACGAGAAGACAAGGAAGTATCTGTTATAATTCAAAAAAACATAAACAAATACCGACCCGAATGCTATTTGGGAGACGATGACCTATTATACGTGACTAGAAGTGGGTCAGAAAGAAGCGATAAATTATATGCTCCGAGATCAATTATAAACGACATAATGTTTCTTTATCATAACAGTGTCTTAGCGGGACACGACACGCCGGTTGGGAATGAAAATAATAACCGTCCAGTGTATACATTATATCAAACGCGTTCGAGGGGACCGATTGAGGAAAGACATCCTTGGGTTTTAAGAAAAGCGATATCAGTAAATCAGGTAGATAATAGGTTGAGAATAGGTTAAGTAGATAGGTTTAGGTAAATAATAGCGCACAGCTATCACATTCGAGTGTAAAGACATTCCATAAGGAAACAACAAAAGCCGAAATGATACAAGAATTTAAAATTAGGGCTGTAAATCCTCTCCGCACAGGTGACTTTAGGTAAATTTCATGAAAATAATACGAAAATTATCAGGCCCAAAGTTGTATATACTATCGGCACGTAGGTATTGTAAACAAAGTCAATGACTCCCGAGACACAAAATTCAAGGCATAAATAAACAGAACATGCCGCACCGATGTATTACAAGTATAATAATAATAAAACAAGGAAGGTAACTCAGGCAGATGAAAACTTGGAAACAGAAGTCGGTCGCCAATTGGTTAGTTTATTGGGAGTAGTGTCGAGAGTTGGTACGCGTGTGACATGCGTGGTACCTCATTTAGTGGGCAGTAGGTACATCCAAGCGCCTACAACTGTAGCAGGTGCAGATATTTAGCAATCTGGAACGAGTACAGTCGAGGAGGGCCGCCACCTCCTGTGACGTGGCCGGGGCCGCCGCAAGCAACGCCGCGCCGCCACCAGGGAGAGAGCCGCATCGCGGAGAGAGTCGCCTCGCAGGCGCCAGCCGCATCGCCGCCGCAGTCAACGCCCGCAGCGCTGCTACTAGAGCGAGTGGAAATGGACATGGTCTTCAATGGAAGTGGAGATAGCTACAATGGAACCACACCGTATGGTATATGGAGCAGATACTGGAACATCACTGGGGTTGTGGCACCGCCAGCACCTTGAGGAAACTTCGAGTCGTAAGTTATACGGCCATGACTTCTTGAAAAAGGAGTTGGGAGAGGAGAAGAAGACGCAAGCACAGTGAGTGACGATGAAAGAAAGCTCGCGTGTTTAAGTGTAAGTGCATCGTTTGAGAAATTTAGATTTAAGTTGTGTAACATTGTATTATAAGAAGCAATAAGATGTTAGTAGATAGTAGTTGTATTTGTATGTAAGCGTAGATAAGTCAAGAGTGGTTAAGAAATAGGTAGGTTAGGAAAAATAATTAAGAGAGTAGGTATGTTAGGAAATAAAATTTTTATAGGAAACAAAGAAGGCATAGTATTTTAAAGGCATAAGCGCAACTCAGTTCAATATGTAAAAGGTCAGTTCAATGTAGGAGTGTAAAGGAAGAAGCAAAGAGCAATCAAATCAAGAGAGAGCCAGAATCAAGATCATATTAACAGAAAAGTAATTGTATCGTAATTCCTTTTCAAATTAAGGAGGGAGGAATGTGATGCCCCGTAGATACCAATGAGGTACCCCGTATATAGCAACCAAAATTCTCATTTTTATTTTACCAAATAACACGAGGCAATGTTAGCCAAAGCCATGAAATTCTTCAGCGATGAATCATCGGGTTATGAGTCAAACCACCGGAAACTAGGAACATTAAGTTAAACGAAAAACCATGTTGTTTACATCTTGTAATTATCAAAACGCCAGAAAAGTTCGCTACGGTTATTAGTATTCTTGGAAAAACTTACGCTAAAATCATGTTGTTATACATTCCATCCGCCCACAAAAGCACACGTGCAAATCCTGGAATCGAGGCGAGAACAAAGAAAGTAGCTGCTATAAAAGGGGGGTTTCTCCCAAGAGTCGAGGAAGTCGCCGAACATCACTTGAAGGGCTAAGTCCTGCCCGAGAGACCAGCGAGTGTCCGATGCCGAACCAGCAATGAGAAGAAGTCTCCGACCACCAATGATTGGGCGAAGTACTGCCCGAGAAGTCAACTAGAGTCTGCCGCCTTGCCTGCCATAGATCCAGCACCAGAGCCTCAGTACAGTATGCTGCCCGTTGAACTGACCACAGAGTAAGCGATTGAATTTTGTTTTGTTGGGTTTTGTCGACTGAGTTGCCTTTCTATTTCTAGTTAAGTAATTTGATTGATTTTATTTTATTTAGAGTGCTAGTAGTGTTTATTTGAAAAGGATTGTTATATTTTGTCATATTTTAAAACAGTGTCGTTATAGTTCTGAATATTTTACGCTAAATTTTAAAAGCTGTTAGCATAGCAGTGCCGTATTAATTAAGTGCCAATTTCAAGTTATTTTAATAATTGTGTCTCTATTATCAATTTCGAATCATTTTTAAGAATTTACATGTTTTTATTATCGTTTGTGTGATCAGGCTAACTAACTTGTGTGCCAATAATTTTGGTATTATTTCTTGGAATAATTTGAGCTAAATTCACGTACTATTTCTGCAGGTTTTGTTATTAGTTTATGCTATAAGCTAGTATTGTTCGCCACTTAGGTTTGAAACTAGTTACTAAAATTTAAAGATACTTATTTTGCGCTAAACCTTTTATTATCGATTCTTTTCTGTAATATTTACTTAGGAATATTTTAATAATTCATTTTGTTCACGTCTGTGCATCCTCAATTCAATTACTGTGTAATTCGTATCCTGTATATTATTACGCCATAGGCGTACCATTTACTTTTAAATATATGTATTAAAATTCCCCTGTTGTTTCCGTTAATCCTTAGGCCCACACCAAAAATAAATAAACTTATGGACCACCTTTAAACATACCGCTCGACCAACTAACATCAAAAACAAAGGTGTGCGCCATATTTTACTACCAAAGAGTTAAACGATCTAAAAAAATTAAAAAAATCATCGTTGGTGGCAGCGAAGGCTGCACGTGTACACATAAAGAAAATGGGTGGAAAAGGAAAATTAAAAATACCTAGAATCATTCCATTCGAGCAAAAGAGTGGAGGGATGCTCCCACTTCTCCCCATACTAGCTGCATTGGGCGCCCTTGGTTCTATAGCAGGAGGTGCAAGCAGTGTAGCCAAAACTATAATCGATGTAAATAATGCGAAAAAGATGATGGAGAATCGTAAGCAAGCTATGGAAGCGGTTGGTTCAGGGCTTTGTCTGCGAAAAAATAGACGTGGAGGATTTGGATTATTCTTAAAGAAGCAAAAAAACTCTTGAAGCTACCCAATAGACCTTTAACCAATCTAGATTTAATAAAATATGCTGAAAGACTTAGAATTCCGTATTTTAGAGGTGTGTATATGCGAGATACACTACCTGCAAACGTGAGGAAAAATGAATCAGGTATCTTAAATTTGGATATTCAACAAAATTCTGGGTCACATTGGGTAGCATACAACAAGAGCGGGAAAATGTGTGTCTATTTTGACAGCTTCGGTGGGTTAAAACCACCTAAATAACTCATTCAATATTTAGGGAGTGATGTAGAAGTAGTATACAATAATGATTCATATCAAAACTTCAATGATGTAAATTGTGGACATTTATGTCTGAAATTTCTCAAGAATGTGAACTTGTAATATGCAAAATAAAAATATGAAGTATACGTTTGTTTTTTATTTCCAAAACCTACATTCCGTAGATTGTTGTATTCTATATCTGTTTTAACTTTTAGAATTGTATAAGAGGAGATTTGAATAGATGTAAAAATAGTTTATATTTCACTATTTGTTTTTTCAGGAAACACAACTTTTTAACTTAAAGGTTTCTGCGAGTAGATGAAAAAATATATTTATATATATATATCAGAAAACCATGTTGTTTAACTTGATGGTTTCTGTTTGTTTTCACAATTATGCTATCCATATTTTCTGGATTCATACAAGTCTCAAGAATGTTCTTGTAGGGAAATTGTAATGTGTAGAATGAAAACAGGAGGAATAAATGTATATGTTATATATATTGATTAAATCAAAAAATATTTACATATATACATAAAAAATAATATTTACATATATATACATATATACATAAAAAATAATATTTACACTAAAACAAATATTTACACTTAAAACAATATTTACACATTATATACACCGGTTAGGGGTGAAACATCTTTCTCATACGTTTAAAACCACTCAACTCATCCACACACGTGTTATACACCACACTCTCTCTTGCATACTCTTCTTTTACAATTTTTTTTTCCTGTTAATCACAATCATCGCACGCGCCAATCGTTCTCGCTGCTGATCATATTCATTCAATTCATCACGCATTCTTTTTAATTTTCTTTCACTCAAAATCCTATTATTCTCAGTTGTATTCATATTCACATTTATAATAACATTTATAATATCCTCCTCAGTCACACTTCCCACTTTCGCAGTTTCACCCCCACCGTTAGCAGCAGACATCTTAATATTCTTCTTCGGGTTAGCAGCAACAGGCATCTTAATATTCTTCTTCCCCACACGGCTCGCAACACGTCTTTTTGGTGATGTCGATATGAAATCATCATCATCATCAGTGTCCTCAGCATCGCTGAATTTCTTCAGCGATAGAGACACCCGCGATGAACTTCTCGAACTGTTGCGAGACCGCTTGCGAAAAGTTTTGCTGGACAAAACTGGTGATGTCTGTGAAAGAAAACAATATTTGAAGAATACTGATTATTTTTATCTAATATTAACTTACAACACGCTGGGGGGATGCCACGGTTGATGTATGTTGCTGAGGAGACTCCACAACCGATGAGTTCGATGCATGTGGTGGTGGAGTTGTCAACAACTGTCCCTCATCAAAATTTATTAAATATTCACGCGCTTCATCCTGTGGAAGTAAACATTATTTGTAAAATATTGCATGCTAAATGTTAAATGTTAACTTACAGAATTAATTGTAGCATCATCTAACTCTGGTGGAGCCAGATCTTTTAAAAGCTGTTGAACGTTGGATAATTATGAAAGTGAAACATTATTTGGGATATATAGATAATTAATGCAAACTTACATCATCATTAATAATAGAGGACACAGCGGCGGATGTCTCTTCTTCACCTCGAGTAGGCTAAAAGTAAATGTGACAAATGAGAATGGTAAAAACAAATAAAAGAAATAAATAATTGAAAATCTTCAACATATTGAAAGTAAATGAGAAGAAAATGAAGGGTAGAAACAAAAATAAAAAAATTAAATAACGGAAAAATCTTCGACAGAAACATAGTGAAAGTTAAATAATACTTACAGCGACTAGACGCACATCATTAATTACATGAATCCGTGAAGCCATAGCGAAGGGTAATCAGCAGCACAGGAAACACAATGCTAGACACGAACTGACGAACGATGTGACACAAACGTGTATAAGCACGAGACTGAAGCAAGGTCTGGAACGGTTCCAATATTTATATGACCTACTTTCACCTCAACCGATTTCTCTTATGAGGGCTAATGATACTGGTGGAATGTGAAAGTTGAATATCTGTCGTCATTGTTAGCACTTGTACCTTCACCGATTTCTCTCATTAGGGCTAATGATACTGGTAGAATATAAAAGTTGAATATGTGTTGTCTTTGTACTGCAATCAGTGTCTTTACGTGCTAGTCGTGAAAGAAGAATTGAAGAAGTGTAAAAATGTGTGATAGTAGCAAGAAGTTCCTTGTGAAGGAGTTGGCGACGTACGACTTGGAATGTCGGCAAGTGTCTTCCAGATACTATCGAGTTGGTGAGAGGCACCTGTCGCCGAAGGATGCCCGAACGGCAAGGTGGGTGACAAGAAATGTTCACGGGCTGGCTTTCGAGGATGATGCAACTGATGAACCGCAGGAGATGGTGTTGACCGAGTTCAAACGACTGGGGTCCGAAGCCAAGAACGGTCTAATAGGTTACAAGGGAGGACACATAGAAAGGGACATGTTGGAGATGTGCGGGTTGGGTCACTTATCCATTAACATCGAAGATTTTGGATGTCCCAAGTTCGACTATTTGGTGGTAAAGCAACCAACTTATTACAACAGGATCAGGGTGGAGCAATGTAACCGACATGTGCACAACAAGTGGGACAAAGCACAACATTGCCCCAGAGTGGAGGATATGTTTTTTGCGGAATATGTGAGGAGGTGTACGTGACAATGCAAGGGCAACCCGTATATTGTTATTGTTAAGAAATTAGTAGTTGTAATGTGTAGAGGAATTTTTAAAAATTTTTAAAAATAAATCATTACAGTGCCAAGGAGTGGCACTGTAATGATTTATTATTTGTACATGTGGAGGAGAAATGTGAAAGAAAGAAAAAAGTGTATTAATAAGGAATTCCAAAAAGTCTAGTAAGGAAGAGGAACGGGAAACGTTTTTTGACTTCTGAAATGACAAAAATTTGCGAAATATGCAAAAATTTTGCGGCACCAACATTTCCGTCAGCACCCCCCCCCCCCCCCCGGCGCTACTGCCCCCCAACAATATGTGATACATATAGCACACACCTTCAGACTTCATTCTCCCATTCCATGCAGTATGGCACTACACAAAATAGGTGAAATAGGTGTTGTGAGCGATACCACCGTCAAATGTTTGGAGGCGGCTTTCAATGTTCTCAAAGCAAAAAGCAAAGAACTACATTCCACCGCAACCATACAACGTTGGGACAAAAAGCATTGTTCTGCGCTGCGATTCAACCTCAACCATGGCACCCTCTCCAAATTACATACTAACCTGCAACATTTAAAGAGGTTACAACTTTACTTCAAAACATTGCACAAAAGTGGTGCTGGAGTGACAAAGCGAATCAAAGGTGAGCGAGTTAAATGGATTGATGTTGAAGCAGCTTTCCAAAAAAGAATTCGCACTGGGCTTGTGGCCAACCTGAGACATATTGACATGAGCGCTTTCTTCCACGATGCTTTCATACTTGTGAGAAACCGCTTCACTCGCATCTTAAATATTCACAACATCGTTAAGGTCAACGCTGTTTTTCATGGTGAATTCGCTAAAATTTCTGACGGTACTTCCATCTCACACGTTAAGAGTTTCAACACGAAAAATACTACTATTGACAAGGGGATTGACTTACAGACGTGGTTCAAAGATAGTATCATAGATACGATTATAAAGAAAATTGAGGACTACCATCAACATGGATCGGGATGTCGGATGTGTAAAATTTTAAGCCTCAACATCAACATTAACAAAGTTGAATTAGGTAACGGTGGTGGTTCCTATTTTCCTCTCCCCACTGAAATTTCCAAAAAACATGCATGTATCAATGTCAAAAATCATGATGAAGCATGCTTCTTTTGGAGTGTTATTGCCTCCCTCTACCCTTCTACGGTACACAGTGATCGTACTACTTCATACCCTCCTTACCACCGCATACTTACTTTGGAGGGTTTACATTTACCAATGACATTACCTCAAATATCAAAATTTTAACATATGAATGACATTTCTGTAAATGTGTATATTTTGGAGTTGGTACACGAGTCACCGAGTCAATTTATCACTTCTCCAGCTCGACTAACTAAAAATAAAAAGAATCGGCATGTAAACTTGCTTTTAATTCAAAGTCATTATTTCTTGAAAACTAGTGACTTTGAGGTACCACCCACAGATGATTCTGACGTTGACATAAAATATCATTATTGTTTTGGATTAAAGATTTATCTAGACTGATTTCAAAACAGACAAGTAAACATACAGGTAGACTATTTATATGTGACAGGTGTTTGAATTACTTCAATTCTCAAACAAAATTGGAGGAGCATACGGTTTACTGTGAGCAAATAAATAATTGCAAAATTGAGTTTCCAAAAGAACCCTTTATTGAATTCAAAAATTTTGTTCATAAAGAACGTACACCATTCGTGTTGTATTGTGACTTTGAAGCGATGTTAAAACCTTATGATGATTCTGATGATACCCTAAAAACTGAGAAATATTAAAGACATGAAGCCTTCAGTGCTGGGTATTACTTCAAATGTTCCTTCGACAACTCTCTCTCTTTTTACAAAGCTCATCGTGGTGTCGACTCTATGATATGGTTTGCTAATCAATTGGAAGAAATTGCCAAGTTTATATCATCCAAATTTAAACATGTTGAACCTATGTCCGAATCTATAAGTCTTAAAGATGCTACTCCTAATTGTCACATTTGTGAGAAAAAATTTAAAGCGAATGACATAATTGTACGCGATCACTGCCATCTAACATCAATATTTCGCGGTTATGCACACCAATCATGCAACTTAAATTACAAGAACTCGTTTGTACTACCTATCATTTTCAACAATCTTAGTGGGTATGATAGTCACTTTATAATACTAGAACTTGCCAAACGGAATCATGTCACTCTACTTCCAGTAAATAATGAAAAATATATTAGCTTCACAATATTCGAGAATAATAAAAAATATATTTTGCAAATAGTGTTTCATTCCCTTGAAAAGGTAGCCCCTCCATCCTGACGTCTTAGCCCCACCGACTCCTCACCTAGTTTGTATATATAACTGAGAAATCAACCTCATTCGACAGTCTGAAAACTTGCAACAAGAGTTCCCAGCAACATGTACAACCAGACCATTCAGATTGAATCGGGCATGGTGCCCTGACCCTACATTGCCAGGCCATGTACCTGATATCGATTGGGTTGATTATTACCGATGTGTTAACAATCAGCCGGTAATAATTATAAGAAATCACACGATTGGTCCAGAATAGAAAATTTGTGAAATAAAAGTCATATTTTTAATCATTGTTTCATTCCAACCTTCTTCTATACAAGTCTGCTAACAAAAATTGATTATAATAACAGTACAGTTCAAAAATGCAATATGTTTCCATGCTACATACTGCATTGCACATTAAAAATACAATTTCCATTACATTTATGCCATAGTTACTACGTATTAATAATTCATTATCCTTATCTAAAAAATTAAGGTAAAAATCATACAGTTTAAAATTAAGCAAATAGTTTATCCTTAAGGTTATGTATGGCTCGATGTTTAATAGTTCGAAAACCGCTGCGATGGAAAACCATTGCCAAACACCACTTTTTGCAAGCAACACTTGATTTCCATCTGCAGTCAACATCGTCCTTAGCAATATATTAGAGTCAAATCTGATGAACATCGGGGTATCCAGGTTGTTGGTAAAGTTGTTTAAATGATTCACTAATTCTTTCCATTCCAAATAGTCCAGCGAAATCACATTTCGTCGCACTGTTGATCGGATATTAACTTGAGGTTTGAAATATCTCATAATGCTCAAACCATTATTAATAGTATATGTAGGTAATGTGAAGCATGATGATAAAATCAGAGAATCTTCGCTTACATTGTTTACTTCTTCATCATGATCGTTACCACTATCAGATTTATATCCGCTATCAACCATGTTACCACTCCAAGCTCTACACGACGTTTGACTCGGAGATCCACGAATCATGGTCTTTATCAAAGCCCAACCATCGTACTAGCACCTTCCCCCTCTTTCTACGAAGAATCTTTTCAACCAGGTAGACGTCGGGATATACAGTTTTTTGCAATTCTTCTCGATAAAATCCACCTTTTATTGGTCGCCCGTTTAAATCCTCTAGCAAATATGTGGGTGGATTGGCAATTTGCACTTTTATTATTTTGAATAATTCTGTACTCCAGCTAGGCAAGTAACCTTTGGCAAATACATGTTTCTCTTTACTTATCCTCACAATATCTCCAACCTTAAATTTATTTGGATTTGAGAGGCCTGTACCAAACAAATTTAGAGAAGCAATCGATTACAACCAGTATGAATTTGAAGCCATTATTGTGACTAGCATACTGATCTAATTGGGCGAGATCAGCTTGCCACAAATCGTCTAAACCTTTAATGATAGTTCGACGACGCTGATAATTTTTTCGAGCTGGTTTATGTAATTCCTTAACTACTTGAATTTTTTCTTTACTATGCATGACTATGCGTCACCCTCACGGATCTCTGCTAGTCTGAGAGACAGTAATGATTGCATACGCTTACCAGTTATTTTTAAATAATAATCTTCTATAATTTTAATTAACTCTCTCAATTGATCGATCTTATCTTGAAAATTGTCTATCATTGTGTTGTGAATATGAAGATCACATTCCTTAGTATGCTGATTAAGATTTGTGTAAAAACATTGTAATGTATGAATGATCCCCTCATCGACATATTGTTTTGTGCTGGCATCGCTGTCATTGATCGGGGGATTAACGTTGCTCAGTCTGCGATTGTTACAATCATAGTTTCCTTCTAGATTTAAATTTAATGTGTAAACAGGTGGACAAGACCTGCTCCTTGATTTTGAGGCACGTCCGAACTTGTTTAAGGACATCTTTTAACTAACTTGAATGGTTCATCATAAATCTGTCTAATAATTTGGGATTTGGCCCGGCCTGTTCATCAACCATTTTTAAATAACACTCTTCGACAATTTTAACAAATTTTCTTATTTCATCAAGCTCTTTCTCGAAAGCGTGTTTCACCATGGTCTCAATATTAACATTATGTTGTTCGAGAGTGACGTTACACGTTTTGAATATTGCATTGATTTGTTTGTCAGCATATTGCTTTGTAACAACATCATTGCTGCTAATCGGATAATTAACGTTGCACAGTCTACGGGTTTTAAAATCATAATCATCATTAAAAGAGAGGCTAGGTCTTGAAACACGTCCGAACTTGTTTAAAGGCATCTTATAAATAACATGCTGTTAGAGAATAATTTTCGCTTCTTTCAACTCATTTATTTCGTTTTCATGGGAAGTATTTCCGGCTTCTTTTGATGCTATTAATAACCTTAACCTGGCTACAAGTTCATTCGGGTCATCCCAGAAAACATATTCCACAGGTTTTGTGTTATATTTGAGATACATTCCAGAACCCTTAGCAGGTGTGGAGGTAGCCACCGGGCCTTTCATTAGAGGCCTAATAATATTAATGTACTTATATTTGTAGCTAGATTTTAATCGTCCGTTTGAAGTAAGGTGAACACCAGTGAGATTTAAAATATCTCTATAACTTTTCAAATCATCCTCAGTATTTTCTGGATTATTATAGAAAATTAGTTGGTAGAGTCCATCAGTTCCCGCAAATCGACTATTGTTGATGATTATAATCACCAGACACTTTTTCAAAATCAATATATTTATTTCCTAGCATCCATACTGATTTGGTTTCGTCATATTTAGGACCGTATGTCCTGTCGATTTTAAGTGAATTATTCATAAAGTCTGTTACACACGGTATAGCTACTTTAGGATACACAGTATCAAAATGTCTGTACACTTTGTCGATTCCTTTCTCAACATCATTTAACGTTTCATTCATTTCTCCTAAAAGTGCAATTGGACTTTTGAACGAATCACGCCACTTTTCCATAAATGATTCAACTTTTGGATCGACTTTCGGTTTTAATTCTTGCTTAACTTGTAGATTTGCTAGAGAGCTTGTCACAGGTTTGAAAATTTTTTGTAAAGTTTCATTCTCATCAAATTTGCCTATTTTTACGGCGGTATGTTTTTTTCTAATCGTTCGAGCTAGTTCACTGATTTTCTTTGCGCGCTGCGCTTCTTGAATCTGTTCTTGCATCGACATCTCGATTAATAATAAGCGTATTATGATTCTCATAACTTTATATACCTATCAAACCCTATTCTATATCGTCCCTCATTCATATTAAAATCTTTAACAATAACTAGAGTTCCAAAATTATCATTCCAACAGAGCGAGCAGAGATTCTTGAAATCACCGTATGAGATGTCTGGTGATACGTGCTCTTCATAAATATGTCTAAGGTTTACCTCATCTTGTTTAAACAAAACGATTACATTACAATTGTCTCGTATTAATTGCTTAGGTATTTTTGAATATGTCTGACAGAGATATGCAGCGTCTATATTTTTATGACGACCCATAGAGTAATATTCTCTAATTTTTTCCTGTGTCCCACAAGACACATCATCGAAAATAAAAATTGAATTTTCTCTAGCGTCTGATGGTGTAATGACGTCATCGTTTGAGCTAAATGGAAAATATCCAACACATTTTGCTTCTTTAAGCACATATTGTAGTAATTTGGTAGGAGTACGCCATGTTTAGATTTCTCACTCCGAGCAAAGTCTAGATTTTCGATTGGTAGAGATAGTTGATGTGGTTCGATACGCATCTTGTATACGTCTAATAAGATAGCGTATGCTTGACGCATATATACCTATCGGGATGTAAATAATAAACAGTTTTTTCGATTAAGAATATTATATTTTCTACAACTATTACAATAAATTTAATGCATGCTCGAATCTTCTGCTGCACAATACTCCTACACAGCGGTCACTTGTCCATGGAGTTTGCGCAAGTCATACATGTCACATGGAACCAAGACTTCTATGTTTTTTTGCAGTAGCATACTATACATAAAAAGTCTGGACTGATGCTATGAACTTTTTCAGGCGTCCACAGGCTTGATTTCACCTTTAATGAATGGGCAATTGGGACTCCAGCTAGCATGATCTTGCCATGGATCATCATCCTTTTTCCATTTATATCCTTCAATATTGCAAAATGGACACCGGACAACATCTTCATAATTCGTATAAAAAAATCCGGCTCGGGCAAGCTTTTCTGACGGGGGACTTGACCAGTTTTCAAACGTTCTTATTAGACTCTCGTAATTATACTCCATCGATCACTCAGTAATATTCTTACTATTTCAATAAATAATTTTGCTACTAGCAATGAAGAACATATAGTAATGTAGTAAATTAGTGGTACGAATGCGAGTTCTTTTATATGTTGTTCTTGCCTGAGTTCTCTGGGTGTGGGTATGGTGGAAGGGATCTCTCTCCACACACTTTCAGCAATCGTATAATTTTGTACTGCTCGAAGTTTAAATTGAGTAGCATTTTTAGGTAGGCTTGCTACCGAAATTTTTCAACTAACGTCTTGAATGGGAAACATTTTTTATCCCATGCGCAAATAGATACCTTAGCATCTTCAGGGTTGTAAATATAGAACATATTATTTATTAGTGAGAACAATATAATGTGACCCAATCTCAGCAACATCTTGATTAAAACTGAAATTTTGCAATATTCATTTATATATATATTATGTGAATCTACATTAAATCTCATACAGTTTCACTTAAAGGCAAATACTCCATGGTACAGTCATGAGCAATTATGCAGTAGGCTCGAGTTCCATCAGTAAATCCATTACTATTTTCTATGTCCAACTTAACGTCAACCGTGTTTATTTTTATAGACATTGCGGCGAGAACAGTCAATGACAAACAGGGGTGCATATTTTTTGTAATCTGCATAGCTAAGTAGCGGGTGACTCTCCATTGCATTCATGTAACTCGGATAAAATTCTACATAGTTGTGATAGGCCTCCAAAAAGTCGTTACCATCAAAATTCAATCTCTGACGTTCGAATGGAAAATATTCGCCGTTTACAATTAATCTTACATCAGTCGCATTTATGTGCTCAAATGATGTTGGATTTTTTTTAGAATTATCATTGCGATTAGTTTGAAATCCAACGATGACGTACTTAGGAGTTGACACTGATGCTGACGATTTTACGGCCCATATTTCACGTTGGGAGTTTGCTGTAAGATTTGGCAATTCATGTAGCTCCCATTTGCGGAACGCCATTATAATTGGACGATCAATTTTTATAGATTTAAGCAGATCCAATCTAATCATATCATTCGGCTGAATATGATTAACCTTTAATTCGATGTTGGAAATTGTTATTTCAGCAGTTATGGCAGGATCTGGTCTTGCAGCGTCTTGGATTAGTAATAAGGCATTGTTATCATTTCGAGCTCTTATTAGTCTCACTGTTTGTTTACCACAAATTGCCATCTGATAATCGTTGAATATTCCAAACAGATGTTTTAGCGGTATTCTTACATTGAATGTTCCATCATTGTTAACAGCAAAAGATTTATTAACCCCAACCCAGCTCGCTGTTGACATGCATTTTTCGTCACTAGTAGTATAGCAAAGATACGATCTGATTGTGCTCACAATTCCGGGGTTTCTCACTACTTCTACTTCTTTGCCATTTAGTTCATAAGAAATGGAATCGAATAAAAATCCAGCAAAGTTGTTGGACAATTTGCAATCTCCAGCACCGGTTTTCTTAGTCACTGTACCTTTGACAAAAATGGCCGCATCGTACATCAACAACCATGCATCGCCCTGATTAATGGTTATTTCCACAGTATCATTATTCCTAAATGACTTTACAAATGGACAATAGGTGCGCTTCTCTAAACGTTGAATAGATTCATCATAAGTGGGTGTGCTATGCACATTAAAAACTTGAGGTGTTAGGAACATAGCCAAGTGCTTTTAAAAATTGTTGATTTTCCAATGAGAGTCGATCTGCACTCTTCGGCGAAATATCTTTTAAAAATTGTTGATTTTCCAACGAGAGCCGATCTGCACTCTTCAGCGAAATATTTGATAATGAATTTTTGAAGCATTGTGATTGTCTTTTATACGGTTGGTATCTGCCACCAAAAATCAAAACCATTTTTCTATATTTTTCATACACGCTTCAATTCCAACCGCACAATTATTTCCTCACCTCTAAAATTTACAGGTTGAAAGTTCTGATCAAGAATAGATACAGTCAAATTATTAATGTCACGTTTTGCAACTGGCATGTACACCAGATTTTTGGGAGACTCGTCTATGGCGTAGCCAGGGTCATTGCTAACTGCAAACTCGTCAATCGTATGAGTTGGCTGATTTTTATAGTATGCTCCAGATGTTACGTTACAATCTATATGTATAGTTCTGACTTTCACGATGTTTACAGATATATCAGAAGTATGCAATTGTCCAGACTCTAATCGACTAGGAGAAAATCCTAATATGTGAGCAAGAGTCCTCCGGTAGAAAATCTACTGTATATTTATCACTGTAAATTTCACACTTTAAAGTACTGTTATTGGCTTTTATTGAAATTGGCTTTTTCTGATCAGATTCCTCCTTTCTTAAAGCGCCCACTATGTATTTTTCTAGGGCCTCAATTTCGTACGAGCCTGTGGGGATTACTAAACATTTACGATACCCATCAGCGTTTATATAATAAAATTTGTTGATGCCAGCATCTATATTGGGTATACTGTTATATGTGTGAAATCCTATTAGGGCCAACCCATACTCAATATCTGTTTCTAAATGTATAGGAATATTAAAGTCAATAGACAGTGTGGAAATAAATCCTTGTATCGTGAACAACTGAGACATGATTGATGAATTTCCCACCGCAACTAACTCTTTTATAGAAAAACTTGAAACCTTTTACTAGGGTTTTGAAGTAAAAAACACACAGACAAATAATTTTTTATTACAATTTTTTATTACAATTTTACATTTCTAAACTTTTTATTTAAATCATACATAATAATCATGCTTTTCAACTTTTCCAGCTCCTCCATATGGTGTTGCAACCTCTCGCTCATTCTTCCGAAAATATAATATTAGTCGTTTTGCCAACAGCACCCAAGCTTGTCAAAAAGTACCTTTTTCCATCATTCACCTCGTCAATTCGTTCTTGCGTCAATTCCTCGGTAAACCTCTGGGGCAGAATGGTTTTGAAGTCTGCAAATTCCACAACCACCTTCTCGCCCTACTTTGTATTTATCCTCTTAAAACACTGAATCTCATATTTTTTATTTACTTCCAAATCTCGAACGTTCACCAGATTTTTCAACAGCAAGTTCTTATTCAAATTATTTAAGAAAAACATGATTGCGAAGTATACCTAGGTTAGTTGAAGCAGTCCTATTTATTTCGAACTATCCCCACCAAGTTTCGACCCCACCACAACATCACCAAGTTTAGCCCCCCACCAAGTTTCGACACGCCCTTTCCCCCACCCCAAAACCCTATGAGAGTTCTAGACCAAACCGGTTTGGTCCAGAACTCTCTTTGTCTTACTACTCCTGTCAAAAGTATATAAAACATAGCGCAGCCAGATTTTTTGTTTTTCCTGTAGTTTTTCCATTTCATGTTTTCTTTATAACATGTTGAGTCATTCACTATACAAATCCCTAATATATTCTTATTACTTGGCCGTCTAAATCTCAAAGATATTTTTTGGGGACACGTAGGGTGTGTAAGGCTAGGTGTAGAAGAAACCTGTAGGGTTGCCGCGTGAACAACATATGTTATTAAAAAAACATGAAATGGGAAAACTACAGGAAAAACAAAAAATCTGGCTGCGCTATGTTTTACACTTTTGACAGGATGCAGATTATGTATAATATAATGATAATGTGCTACCAAGCGGACATTAAGTCTGAAGATATTAATTTTTACGTACCTTTAAAGACGCCGGCAACAAATAAATTTTTTGCTATGGTAGTTAAGCAACTCACTTGTGGCTAGTGAGCAGCTTAATTGTCATTAATGAGCTGATTCAATTACAGCAACAAAACCTACATAACCACAATCAAATTATTTGCTATGGTAGCTAAGCAACTCACTTGCGGTTAGTGAGCTGACTCACTTGCCTTAATACAAGGGTTGAATTATCACAGCATAGTGATTTTCAACAAATCTGCTTACTTACTGCAATTGAGTTGTCTTTAGCAAAGCGTGCTTTGCTGCGGTAGCAAAGTAACTCACTCGGCGCCTATTTAATGCAGATATTTTGCTGCGGGAATTGAGTTCTTACTAACCGTAGCAAAGTAATTCTTTCAGTGTAGCCACCTAAAAATTCTCTTACAGGCCTGGCAAAATGAGCTGGAGCACCATCATGCATGAACCACATTTTACTTTATAGTCTTTGCACTTCCCATTCTCTTCTTTTAAATTTTTAGCTGCATACGAACATCTACTCTATCTTCTATTCTATAGTTTATTGATCAATTTCCTGGGTTCCTACCATATAAAACATTGGAACCATTCAATAGTTTTTATTTAATTTCTTCTACGTACGTTTCGGCTGACAATAGCCACCTTTAGGCTATACAATATTTATTAAATTTATGAAAATTTAAACATTTTCTGAAAAGAATAGAACACATATTTTATTTGGTTTCAAAGTCTTTTTTTTCTATAAATAACATTTAAAAGTTTTTTTTTATAAAAATATTCGTAATTTAGTTGCTAAATTCTTATATAATAAAAATGAGAATAAAAGGGGAATGTTATATAATGTAAATAATGTTTTATTTTTATGTTCTTTAGTTATAAGTTAAGCCTGGTTCATGCAGCAACTTTATCTTTTACTTTTACCTTATCTTTAAGAAATAATAAATGTCATAGGTCAATTCAAATCAAGGGACAAATGCCATTGCTTATATCTTAAAAATAAAGTAAAATTAAAAGATAAAGTTGCTGCATGAACCAGGCATTAAAAAAAATTTTAAATTGCTTTTAGAAAATTTTGGGATTTTTTCCCCCTAAAAGTACACTTACAAAATCAGCTATCAACGTTTGTCTGTTACGTGTCACATTTTAAAAACATCAAATATGTTCTTTTTATTTTATAAATAATATGTGAGATAGATTTTCTTTACAATTTTTGTCGACCAGTATTAAACCAAAACATGATGCGAAATGCGAAGGTCTTTCCAAATTTGCTACATAAAAAGAAGGTTGGCTATTTTTTTAAATAATATACAGGGTGTATCTTTGATAGGTACAGAAATTTTAACCACGTAATCGGGGACGTTCATAAAACCGAAAAATGAAAAAAAAAAAATTTTTTAATCGATGTTTAGAAAATGGGGCAAATCAATCTTTATCCGTGCTCAATGCACGCCGCTGGATCGTCACTAGAAGCGCTTAGAGGGGAGGTCTAACCTCTCCCTAGGAGATGGAGGGGAATAACGTTAGATTAGGAAGGGGAATACCGCGACGTTGCCGCATGTCAGAGTGGAATAAATCTGCTTGCAGAATTAGGTACCTAGGTACCTTTGAAAATTACTGCTGGTAGGTATCCACGTTTTTTTATGATGTCGGTTGCTGTGACGAACTGTTTATTGCTTTCTTCACAGGCGCACACAATAATTTAACAAACACGTCAGTTTTTATCACTTTACTGTTATTTTAAGTCCCTAGGCAGCAGAAATGTATCCGAGCGCCGCTCGGAGAAGTCATTCCTAGAAAACTCATTGCTGATTTCACACTCATAATTTTTTGACAAGTCTTTTGTGGAGTAGGTATCTACCTACCTACCTATTTTACACTGATTTTCAGGCCGCAATTTTTTTATACTAATAATTAGCCATCTCTTGGGACACCTTGGGATAATAAATTTCTGATCGGCAATCAACTGAATAAAGTATTTGTTTTAAAATACAAATTATCTGTAAAAATTGCAAATTTCCACAACCACCCATAGGGTAGAGCGTAGAGCAGCGGCGCGTTACTTTTTTTTAGCGAGTGTTCGCCTGTAGCCCTATCATCTCGAAAAAAGTGGGGGAAGACTGTAATTTGACGTGAATTTAACGCGCGGCCCCGATTTGTTCATCGTTTTTAATATTTTTCTACCCTTGCCTGATGGTGCGCCACTTTTAAACCCCCTCAGGGTTGTTGTCCTGTCTATTGTCTACTTTTAATAGTATATTACACACCGAGGTGTCTCGAGATAAAGTAAACTTTCCACCCGGGCGGGAGGGCGGGAAGTAAAAGTCAAAAAATTGACACTTTCAAACTTCTAAAAAGTCAGAAATGTCGATATTACATACATGGTTGTAAATAAAAAATTATTCGGTTCCGAAAATAGTTGGGGAAGACTGTCAAATTGGCGTGCTTATCATTTCCGCATTTTTTAACCCTTTGCCGTTTCGGAACTCTCTCAAGTTAATTCCTTACCATTCCTCTTACTTTTCGTAAAAACTTGGTGGCGAAATGTCGCGTAATGTCCCCAAAAACCGAAAAACAGCGACTCCTCCTGGTGAATTTAAGCTTCTGCGTGCCCTTGACTACTGCCCGACATTCCTTCGCCGAGATTCGCCAGGCGCGGGCATATGACGTTGGCGTCGGACGCTGGCGTCCGACGCCAACTTCACACAAAAACGACGCCGCGCCGAATCGCGCAATAATTACAATTACGAATGAATTCACTGGCACTGATTCACTCGATTTTGCTCCATTTCCACGCCGCCCGGCCCTGCCGACCTACTAAATTACAGCTGGGCGAGGAGCGCAAGCGCGGGGCGCCACTTGACATCGACACTACAGGTGATCCCCACTACTCATAACTAGTGCGCGATATTAGCCAATCGCGGCTCGCGGCCCCTACTTCTCTCGGGGCGGCGCTACTATGTTGCCAAGTGTGCTGAAAATTTACCTGATTTAGTAATTTAATTCCGTATAAATTTAATTGTGTAGTGGATTTTTACATGGATTTACCCGTTTTTGTGCGTAATAATTATACGAGATAGTAGATTAACTTATAACGAATGAAACCCCGTATAAATCCGCGAAAATCAAAAATCGGATTTAAGGGACTTTAAGTCAGTTTGGGGACATGTCGGCATAAACGGCAACACCGAATAGTGGTATTGAATGGTATGGGGGAAAGCTTGTGCGCACGTACGCCGTCTCCGTCACCGTACCGCCGCGCCGTAGCCGACGCGCTAGTCGAAGATCGTCCGTCCGATTTTGGGATTTAACAGCTGATTGATATCGATCCGCGTCCGCCTGTAATTTTTGGGAGCGCCAGCTTCAACAAGCAATTTATTATTATACAGAATGCCTTACGTGTGGCTATTCTGTGGTATAACAATTCTGTTTCCAAAACGTAGACGCGTATGCAAACGTCGCGTCTCGCTAACCGATATTGTTCCGTTACTTTGCTTTGTTTTACGAACTGTCGTCGGAACTGAACCTGCTTCTGTACATTTTTCCAGATCCGTTCGCCATTTTTTTTGGACCAGCAGTGATGTCCAAACCTGTTGCAATTGCCGCTACGAATTTGCAGTGAAATAACAAGTGATTTTTTCATATTTCCGTTAAGAAATGCAGTGTTAAACGTTCGCGGCCTTCGTATGAAAACAGTGCTAGATAGGTTCCTACTAGGTACCCCAATTACGCGCGAGGATAAAAGAAGCAGCTTCAAGGGTTCGCGAAAATTCGGGTTTTATTAGACGCATACGGTATGGATCTAATTGTACAATCCACCTAGTCGAGTCCCCGTTGGAATAAATCAGCTGAGGGAAACCGAGACGTCCCTAATATTTGGCATCGCGCCGCTTTAAGTGTGCAGTGAAAAAAAAAACAAGTGTTTTGTTCGTATTTCCGTAAAAAGAGACTATGAAGTGTTATACCTTCGCGACCATCGTATAAAAACAGTGCCACTAGTTAGGTAGGTACTTAGTGCTTTATGTGATTTTGTGAAGATTTTTGGATAGTATCTAAACACAAGAAAATAGTAAAAATAATCGATGCATCTCAAAGGTAGGCTTTTTCATGCTATTCGTCGAGCTATTCGCTAAAAGAACCTTTAAGGAGTTGTCCAAAAATTATTTATTTATTTATTTAATCTCCACATACACCAAATGATACATGGTTGCGTCAATATTCTTCAAATACTGCGAAAAAGCCTCGGAAAAAGCGATTCGACTGGCAACCAGTTACCTAGTGCTTCTTGTGATTTTCGAGAGGATTTTTGGATAACATAAGAAAGGAGTACGACACCCGCAAGGAAAATCATCCAGGCATCCGAAAGGTAGTTTTTTTGCATGCTATTCGCTAAAAGAACCATTAAAGATTTGTTCAAAAACTAGTTGAAAGACTATTCCTGAAATACTGTGAAGGAGCTATACGTCTGACAACGCTGCACGGCGGAATTGGGGGGGATCCGCCGGAACCGGCCTCAGTTCCAGCTGGTCCCGGCAAGGTCAAGGACCCATGGCCGTAGCGTCGGAAAAAGGGGTTTTAATAGCGTTTTAAAAAAAATTATTTCTGACGTTAATATGCACTTTAGAAAAATTTTAATTGCATAGGCGTAACAAGTGCATTTTTCCCGACCTGCCCTTAAAATTTCTGTACTTATCAAAGTTACACCCTGTATAAGTACAACCAAAAGTTTTCAAGGGACAGTTAAAACATTATATAGTGTGTGATAAAATAGGGAATGGGGAGCACAGTGGCTCATGGGTATCAGTGGTTCAGCCGCCATATTTTTGTTTAGGTGAACTGTGGGTTCCGACTCTTATACCACAGACCTCTATATAGGTCTGTGCTAATACACAAGTTAACGCCTACAGTTTGTTCAGCGAATGTAAGGCCCTACGTCATAACTCCCGTCCTTGTCTTACTTATGAATATACGATGGATATCGGTCTTATATTCACGAGTCAGACAAGGACGCGAGTTGTGACGTAGGGCCGAACATTCGCTGAACAAACTTGTAATCGAAGTGTGCGAACATAATCTCAGTGTATACCAAGCTCTCTAACAGAGTAGACGTGGTGTCCTTTCGGTGCAGCCATTGAGGTACGAAAATTTTTTCTTTGTAAGTAGTAAGTAAGCCACTTCAGAGCACTTTGACCTTTGACCTTGACCTCTAAGCCCCGCCCCCTTACCCCCTCCACCTCTAAGCCCCGCCCCTTTCCCCCTCCACCGGCCCCGCCCCCTTGACCTTGACCTAAGTCAAGGTCATGACCTTGAGATCTCAAGGTCATATGATCAAGGTCTTTGAGATCTAGGTCAAGGTCATGGCCTTGAGATCTCAAGGTCATATGATCAAGGTCATTGAGGGTCAAGGTCAACCCCTTGACCTATGAACCCCGCCCCCTTGTCCCCGCACCCGCCCCCGAGACAAGGTGTCATGACCCCGCCCTCCCGCCCCCTGGGGTTTCTGGATTTGACCTTGACCAAGATGGCGCAGGAGAGACCATCGTTCGCCGAAGAAGTGTCTTGGTCAAGGTCAGAAGTCATTGCCGAAGAGGCTGTGACGTCATTGCCAGAAGGTCATTACCAGAGGGCCGAAGAGGCTACAGGGGGCGGGTGGTGCCGAAGAGGCTTCAAGGTCAGTTTTCCGAACGGTGACCTTTTCCTGGAAATTTTTAGAAACTTAACATTCTTGGAAAAGCGTAATTGCGTAATTTTCTAGAAACTTCTACTGATATTTTTTAACACACAGTGTTGACATATTTAATGTAAACAAATTGAGAAAGAAAACAAATTGTTTTGCAGAGGCCCGAAGGTCATTTTTCCTGGAAGTTTTCAATTGCCGAACCAGAGGCCCGTGACCTCATTTTTCCTGGAAATTTTTTAGAAACTTAACATTTTTCTTGGAAAAAGCGTAATTTTCTAGAAACTTCTGATTTAATATTTTTTTAACACAAAGTGTTGACATATTTAATGTAAACAAATTGAGAATGAAAACAAAAAAAATTTCTAGAATCTTCTACTGATTTAATATTTTTTAACAGGTACAAGAAAAGTGCAAATTTAATGTAAACAAATTGATAGAAAACAAATTGATTGTTTTGCATAGGTTTATTCATTATTATTTTTACACATATTTAAATATTCTTTGTATTTCCAAGAACAATATTTTTGAAATCTGAGGGTCAAGCGCATGGTCCTTTCCTAACCCATTGTGAACTCGACTACAGTTTCTGCGAAGCGCACACGTTTCATTTTTATTTTTTATAACATTCAACTGCACTAGATGGTTTCATTCTCATAAATAAACTCCACACTCACTGTTTCTCCAAAATGATCACCTTTATATAAATCCGGCTTCAACTTCCTGCTTTATATGTTGCAAAAAAACCGTCGGTGAAAAGAATATCAAAACTTGCAGGTCACCTTGTTCTCCAGTTCAGTATTGAACCGAACTTGGTACCTTGCCTCCAGATATTTATCACTTTAAGAGGTTGATTTAGTGGAAACACACCTTGCAAAGGCTTTTACCTTAGAACACTTGTTTAAATATTCAACAGATTCCATCTTGTTGCTAGGTGATGTCAGTCTCAATTATTTTTAGATTTTCGTCTCAATTTATGTGACTCCTCATTTTTTGCTGAAAGGTCTAGAAAATTCGGTTGATTATTGTAATGTCAGCATTTTCCTGGGAAATACGGTATAATTTTCGAAAGCACGTTCCGGAAAAAAAAACGTGATGATTCAACATCCGGTCATTTACATCGAAAATTCTAGAAAAGTGTTGAAATTATGTTCTCACTGACAAAAGATCGCAATTCTAATTATTTGTCCTATATTTAACTCGAAGTCGTTGATCGTATTCAAAAGTCATATGTTTTATTTTTGCTCTCGGTTTTGATGCCCGCAAAGTACTTTTATTTTGTAGGTAGCATTTCGGATATATTTACATATTTGGACTGACGGACTTTATTTGTTTTTTTCTCTCAACCTCAGCAAATCTTAAACACTGCCCAGCAATAGTAAAAGTTAGTAACTCTTGAACAGACCGAAAAGATCACCATATAAGTAATATCGTGGCATATAGTATGGAACGGGCGGACTTTATTTGTTTTTTCTCTCAACCTCAGCAAATCTTAAACACTGCCCAGCAATAGTAAAAGTTAGTAACTCCAATTTCTCCAATTTTTGGATACGGCGATTTAAAAATTCTGTAGTTTGCTTGGTAATAATTTATTTGTTAATGATGGTTATTTTTTGAAACTTTCTTCAATTACAATATATTTTGCACTTATTTCGTATTTTATGGTGTATTATAAAATATTTTTTGAAAGAAACACGTGTTATTTGCCAATTTATAGTTACTAGGTATTTTCCTCATTTCATCCCTCCGAAGTAGCTGTACATAAACAAAATAAGTTAAACAGTCTATTCCAACCACTACGTAGCTACAGTAAAAGTAAGTTGACTTGTCTCCATCTCTCCGAAGTAGCTATAGATAAAAAAAAGTAAGTTAACTAGTCTATTCCAACCACTATGTATTGCTACAGTAAAATCAGAGCATATAAATTAACCAGCAGTATCACTCCCCATGGCGGAAAAATTTTTTTGAAAGATTTATTTAGTAAATTATAAATACATGTACATAAATAGTATAGTATATAATACATTCTCTAATCAGTGCATACAGAGCTCTGGCCTCAAGATTAACATAAATACTTTACACTTCACCTGTGTGTATACCACTGTTTTTCGGTATTTTTTTCGTGCAATTGGCAATACAAGGCAATATAAAATATAGATTGTTTGTGTTGGACACTAGGGTATGGGATCTGGTAGATGCTGTCGTATAATCTAGTTTGATGTTCGTGAACATTGTGAGAGTTTGATTTTTGATTTTTATTTGTTATGTTAAAGATTAATTTACATTGGTTTAAGAAAACGTCTAATTTTTTAGGCCAAGTTCCTCGTATAAAGTCTCTGTACTTTGAACAAGACATTTCATGTTTTATTTTGTAATATTTGAATCCTATCAAAGCTCCCGCAGCCACACATTCCCCATACAGGCATCAAGTATCTTATATGTAATAGAAAGCGTTACTAACATTTTTTGTTTTTTCCAGATAGCCTCTCCACCTGTACAAAGCCGAAATAATAGGCATAATTTTCTTTCCAGTTCAATTTCTCGTCCACCACCAAACCCAGATACTTCATCGAAGATGCGTTTTCTATAGTTATATTATTTATTTTGACGTTGAATTCGCCTACAATTTTGTTTTTTTTTAAATAGTATACATTTTGTTTTTCCATAATTTAATTTGAGAGCAACCATTTGTAATACAACTGCAAATCTTTATTTAATTCTCTACTAAGCCTCATCAACAGCTGTATAAATAAGAGCCGTGTCATCTGCGAAAATAAAATATCTGGCCACGAGGTTTGCGTTTTTGAAATTAAGACAACAGTGGTCCAAGAACTGATCCCTGCGGCACTCCATAGGTGCTTATTTGTGTTGTACTTATGGATTGGTCATGTCTGACGTATTGCTCTCTACCACACATGTTTTCAGCACCCATTATCTGTTTTTCTGCAGATCATAATCTACGACATCAAATGCCTTCTGTAAATCTACAAATACCACAATTGCTGTTGTCGATCTAAAGCCTTGATACACAATCTACAAAGTCTAACGTAGCGCTGTATTACTATTTTTTGAAACCATACTGGAAGTTACCCGTTAGTGCATTATTGTTTATGAATGTTTATTTTCTTCACAACTTTATAATTTTTGAAAACACACTTGTAATAGATATCGGTCTGTAATTACCCATAACATTCTTACTTCCGGATTTATAAATTGGGTAATTTTGCTTATTTTCAACTCTTTAGGGAAGACTCCAGTAATAATTACACGATTTGTGCGACTAGAATATCTAAGCAGAGCTCTTCTTGGAGTGTAAGGACATCCCTCACAGTGATCGTGACCTGGGGCAGAGTTTCGTTTTAGTTCCAGTATGATTTCTTTGATTTCAGGTTCATGGGTTAGGCTTACATCTATATCACGGTTACAGGTAATCTCCTTGAATTTTCTTTGGTAAGTCACTTACAGTTTGTTTTCCTATCTGTGCGAAATACTTATTTAACTATTTACAACTTCAAGTGGGTCCGCTATTATCTTATTATTGACAGTTATTAATTGACTTATGTTTGTATCACTAGATCCTAGTTATTTACTTTCCATTGTTTTTATGGTTGTTGACTGCGTTGACCCACTTGTTTTGAAAATATTTTTTTGAGTTTTTATTTTGTTGTTTATTTTATTTTTTATTAACTTAAATTCTAAGTATAGATTATCATATAGGTAAGAAATCACCTTACGTTACTTTCAACGAAGCGATTCCAACGAAATGATCAACATGTCTTCTTTTAATACTTACAGTGTTCCACAACTTTTTGGAAATAAATTAAACCAACTGTGATAAGTGGAAGTAGAAGGAGTGGGGGTCGTTGAAATCGCTTCGTTGAAAGTAACGTAAGGTGATTTCTTACCTATATGAATTTTCTTTGGTAAGTCACTTACAGTTTGTTTTCCTATCTGTGCGAAATACTTATTTAACTATTTACAACTTCAAGTGGGTCCGCTATTATCTTATTATTGACAGTTATTAATTGACTTATGTTTGTATTACTAGATCCTAGTTATTTACTTTCTATTGTTTTTTATGGTTGTTGACTGCGTTGACCCACTTGTTTTGAAAGTATTTATTTTTTTAAGTTTTTATTTTGTCGTTTATTTTATTTTTTATTAACTTAAATTTTAAGTATAGATTATCATGCTTAGCGTTTTTTACAACCCTTTTGTAAATCCTGTCTCGTTGACTCATCATTTCAAGAATTTCATCATTTATCCCATCATTTATCCAGTCATTGTTCTCCCTTATTCTGATCGTTTTTTCGGATTCAATTTTACCTTTATCAATTTTACTTTTATTCATCAATTAATTCTTGGAATGATGAAACCATTTCCAGTGGTTTATTAAATGTAAACAATTCTTTAAATATTTTACAGTCTATAGTTTTTATATAATTTTGTTTTATCTACTATAGAGATTGACAGCCGGCAGTGATCTGAAAGAGCATTACATTTGACAATGATTCTACAATCAAAATTATTGTTATTTTCCCATAGAACGTGATCTATAATTGTCGCGCTGTGGGCTGTTGTCCTGGTAGCATATTTTTCACTTATTGTATTTTTTATTTGAAAGTTATTTAATAGTAATAGATTTTTATAGTCCGCGGTTATATTTGTGGCATCTAATAGATCTATATTAAAGTCACCCACCATTAAATGCATTTTGTTATGTTTTAGGAGGAAAATAGTTATTTTTGTATTTTGTTCACCCACCTTTAGACAAATCCAGTTGAGCAGGTCATCTGGCCCGGAACTATTTCACAGTGCTGCAATCCCTTCCCAATGTAGACCGTTGCCCCTCCTCCTCTCCTACATGAATGGTTATGTAATTGTTTATTTCATATAGTAATATTTCTTCTTTGCCTAACCATGGTTCTGTTAACAAAGTCGTACGAGTTATTTTTCTTGTTCTCTGCTTTGATGTTTTCCCGCAGAAAGTACTTTTATTTTATTGTAAATATTATTGGAATGAACACGAAACATATGCATGTATTAATTTCCTATAGCGGATAGCGGTCAAAAGTTCTTCCGAATGCATAGCATTTCAAATTTCATCAGAAAATTTGTTTACATATAACCGACGGGAAAGTTTAGCGTATGAGCAATACCGTGGGTAGAAGGTTTTGGTATATAGGTTTATGAAACTGAGGTTTTTTTTTGTTTTTTTCTCTTAAGCTCAGCAAATCTGAAATAATTTACAAAATAGTATGATATTCACACCAAAATCATACGTGTTATTTTTGCTCCCTGCTTTGATGCCCGCAGAAAGCACTCTTATTTTAGTGTAAATATTATTTTAGTGTTTGACATGACCTTGTTATAATTATTTTATAATTGAATCTGTATACAAAGCCAAGTATCTATTTCAGAATGTCTATAGACCATCCTAAACAAATAATTTACAAACGATAAGAGTAGCCGCAAGCAGTTAAAAGTTTTTGTAAAATAATAATTCTCACCCTCACAATAATCCAAACTAAGAGTACCCCAGAAGCAACTAAATGCTTCGGATGTTGAATCATCAGGTTTTTTTCCCTGAACGTGCTTTTGAAAATTATACCGTATTTCCCAGGAAAATGCCGACATTACAATATTCAACCGAATTTTCTAGACCTTTCAGCAAAAATGACGTAGGTGTAAAGACATATAAATAGGGGCGAAAATCTAAAAATAATTGTTACTGACATAACCTAGCAGAGAACAAGAAAAATAACTCGTACGACTTTGGTTTTGATCTCTTAAGAAAAAGCAGTGACTCAAATGTCACACTCTTGGAAAAACCTAGAGCAACTGAAAAAACTAAAAAGGCCTCGAGAACAGGTAAGTAGAGATACTAAGAGAGCACCAGACCAGACTTGTCGAAACCTGTCTGGTCTGGTACTCTCCTAGGTTTTGCCCGTCTCCCCACTCTCTCCCCACTCCTATTGAAACAGCTATATAGGAGAGGTTCAACTAAGATCTCATCAGACACGCAGATCATTTACAACATGTCCTTCTTAAATAGTTTAAACAATTTGCTGGTGAAAAATCTGGTGAATGTTCGAGATTTGGAAGTAAATAAAAAATTTGAGATCCAGTGTTTTAAGAGAATAAATACCAAGTTTGGGGAAAAGGTAGTGGTGGAATTTGCCGACTTCAAGACCATCCTGCCTCAGCGTTTTACGGAGCAATTAACTCAAGAGCGAATTGACGAATTGAATGGTGACAAAAGGTATTTTTTAACAAGCTTGGGGCCCGTCGGCAAGACTACAAATATTATATTTTCTGAAGCATGAGCGAGAGACTGCGGCGATATATGGAGGCACTCGAAGAGCTGAGACGCTTGATTATTATGTATGAACTAACTAAAAAGTTTAGAAATGTAAAGTTGTGAAAATAAAAAATATTATTTGTTTGTGTGTTTTTTATTTCCCTATATAAGAGGGTGTGATTGAATAAACCTGTGTCAATCCAATGCTGGTTGTTAAAGGGGGTGGAGTGCTGAACACATTAATTGACAAATTACCGATCGAGTTACATTTTCCGGGATACCAGTATTGTGGCCCTGGTACTAAATTAGAAAAACGTCTTTCTAGAGGTGATACTGGCATAAACAAGTTGGATGAATCTTGCTTAATTCATGATGTTGCATACAGTAAAAACAAATCATTAGAAGAACGACGCAAGGCAGATTGGGAACTGGAAAATCGGGCTTGGGATAGAGTCAAATCAAGAGACGCCAAATTTGGTGAGAAAACAGCTGCCTGGTTCGTTACGAGTGCAATGAAAGTTAAAAGGAAATTGGGTATGGGTATGAAACGCCCCTTTTCGTTTAGAAGAGATATTGTAAAGAAGGTTGAAAAAGCCCTAAAGAAATCTTTTACTAACAATGAGTTGAATGATCTAAAAAAATTGAAAAAATCATCGTTAGCAGCCGTGAGAGCAGCACGCGTGCACATAAAGAAAGCGGGTGGAAAAAGTAAACTAAGAATACCTAGAATTATTCCCTTTGAAGAAAAGAAAGGAGGTTTTCTCCCGCTTCTGCCTATACTGGCTGCTTTAGGGGCCCTTGGTTCTATAGCCGGAGGGGCTAGCAGTATAGCCAAAACAATAATTGACGTAAATAATACAAAAAAGCTGATGGAGAATGGAAAGCAATCTATGAAGATCGTCGGTTCTGGACTCTATTTGCGGAAAAATAAACGTGGGTTCGGTCTTTTTTTAAAGAAAAAAAACTATTGAAGCCGCCCAACAGACCTTTATCCAACCTAGATTTACTTAAATATGCCGATGGAATTCCTTACTTTAGAGGTGTGTATATGAGAGATACACTACCTAAAAAACCGAGAAAAAATGAGTCGGCCATTTTAAATTTGGATGTGCAGAGGAACTCCGGGTCTCATTGGGTGGCATATCGCAAGAGAGGAAGAAAATGCGAGTATTTCGACAGCTTTGGCAACCTGAAACCGCCAAAAGAACTCATCAGATATTTGGGAAATGAGGTTGAAGTTGAATATAACAACAATTCTTATCAAAACTATAACGAGATGAACTGTGGTCATTTGTGTCTAAGCTTCCTAAGAAACTAAATAAAATTTCAAAATATGAAGTGTGTTTAATTTGTTCCCAAAAGTCGCCGAAAATATTCTCAATACCAATTAGACAATAACAATAACAGTTTTCAAGTTTTTCTATAAAAGGGGTAGTTGAGGAGAGAATTCATCAATTATGTCGCTGTTGTTCACACTACACGGATTTACTTCCACACTGTCTATTGACTTTAATATTCCTATACATTTAGAATCAGATTTTGAGTATGGTTTGGCCCTGCTAGGATTTCACACATATAACAGTATACCCAATATAGATGTTGGTGTCAACAAATTTTATTATATAAATGCTGATGGGTATCGCAAATGTTTAGTAATCCCCACAGGCTCGTACGAAATTGAGGCCCTAGAAAAGTACATAGTTGGCGCTTTAAGAAAGGAGGAGTCTGATCAGAAAAATCCAATTTCAATAAAAGCCAATAACAGTACTTTAAAGTGTGAAATTTACAGTGATAAATATACAATAGATTTTCTACCAACAGACTCTATTGCTCATGTGTTAGGATTTTCTCCTAGTCTATTAGAGTCTGGACAATTACATACTTCTGATATATCTGTAAATATCGTGAAGGTCAGAACTATACATATAGATTGTAACGTAACATCTGGAGCATACTATAAAAATCAACCAACTCATACGATTTACGAGTTTGCAGTTAGCAGCGATCCTGGTTACGCTATAGACGAGTCTCCGAAAAATCTGGTGTACATGCCAGTTGCAAAGCGTGAGATTAATAATTTGACTGTAAATATTCTCGATCAGAACTCTCTACCTGTAAATTTTAGAGGTGAGGAAATAATTGTACGGTTGGAGTTGAAGCGTGTATGAAATTTTTGTGAAAATGGTTTTGGTTTTTGATGACAGATATCAACCGTATAAAAGGCAATCACAATGCTCCAAAAATTCACTAACAAATATTTCACCGAAGAGTGCAGATCGTCTCTCGTTGGAAAATCAACAATTTTTAAAAGATATTTCACCGAAGAGTGCAGATCGTCTCTCGTTGGAAAATCAAGAATTTTTGAAAGCACTTGGCTATGTCCCTAACACCTCAAGTGTTAATGTGCATCGCACCCCAACCTATGATGAATCTATTCAACGTTTAGAGAAGCGCACCTATTACCCATTTGTAAAGTCATTTAGGAATAATGATACTGTGGAAATAACCATTAATCAGGGTGATGCATGGTTGTTGATGTACGATGCGTCGATTTTTGTCAAAGGTACAGTGGCTAAGAAAACCGGTGCTGGACAATGCAAACTAGCCAACAACGGTGCCGCATTTCTATTCGATTCAATTTCTTATGAACTAAATGGCAAGGAAGTAGAAGTAGTGAGAAACCCCGGAATTGTGAGTACGATCAGATCGTATCTTTGCTATACTGCTAATGACGAAAAATGCATGTCAACAGCAAGCTGGGTTGGGGTTAATAAATATTTTGCTGTTAACAATGATGGAACATTCAATGTAAGAATACCGCTAAAACATCTGTTTGGAATATTCAACGATTATCAGATGGCAATTTGTGGTAAACAAACAGTGAGACTAATACGAGCTCGAAATGATAACAATGCCTTATTACTAACCCAAGACGCTGCAAGACCAGATCCTGCCATAACTGCAGAAATAACAATTTCCAACATTGAATTAAAGGTTAAACATATTCAGCCGAATGATATCATTAGATTGGATCTGCTTAAATCTATAAAAATTGATCGTCCAATTATAATGGCGTTCCGCAAATGGGAGCTACATGAATTGCCAAATCTTACTGTAAACTCCCAAAGAGAAATATGGGCCGTAAAATCGTCAGCAGCCGCGTCAACTCCTCGGTACGTCATAGTTGGATTTCAGACTGATCGCAATGATAATTCTAAAAAAAATCCCACGTCATTTGATCACATAGATGCGACTGATGTAAGATTAATTGTAAACGGTGAATATTTTCCATTCGAACGTCAGAGATTGAATTTTGCTGCTAACGACTTTTTGGAGGCCTATCACAACTATGTGGAATTTTATCCGAGTTACATGAATGCAATGGAGAGTCGCCCGCTACTTAGCTATGCAGATTACAAAAATAATGCAACCCTGTTTGTAATTGACTGTTCTCGCCGGAATGAATCTATAAAAATAAACACAGTTGATGTTAAGTTGGACATAGAAAATAGTGATGGATTTCCTGATAGAACTCGAGCCTACTGCATAATTGTGCATGACTGTACCATGGAGTATTTACCTTTAAGTGAAACTGTACGAGATTTAATGTAGATCCGTATATATAAAAGAACATTTACTGATACATTTCAGTTATAATCAAGATGTTGCTGAGTTTGGGTCACATTATTTTGTTCTCATTAATAAATAATGTGTTCTATATTTACAACCCTGAAGATGCTAAGGTATCTATTTGCGAACAGGATAAAAGATGTTTCCCATTTAAAACGGTAGTTGAAAAAATTTCGGTAGCAAGACTGCCTAAAAATGCTACTCAGTTTAAACTTCGAGCAGTATTCCAAAATCATACGATTGCTGAAAGTGTGTGGAGGGAGGTCCCACCTTCCACCACGCCCACAATGGCCACACCCAGAGACCTCAGTCAAGAACAACATATAAAAGACCTCGCTTTCGTGCCACTAATTTACTACATTACTATATGTTCTTCATTGCTAGTAGCAAAATTATTTATTGAAATAGTAAGAGTATTACTGAATGAGCGATGGAGCATAATTACGAGAGTCTTATAAGAACGTTTGAAAACTGGTCAAGCCCCCTATCATCAGAGAAGCTTGCCCGAGCAGGATTTTTTTATACGAATTACGAAGATGTTGTCCGGTGTCCATTTTGCAATATGAAGGATATAAATGGGAAAAGGATGATGATCCATGGCAAGACCATGCTAGCTGGAGTCCCAGTTGTCCATTTATTAAAGGTGAAATCAAGCCTGTGGACATCCCACCTGAAAAAGTAAATAACACCAATCCAGACTTTTTATGTATAGTATGCTACTGCAGAAACATAGAAGTCTTGCTGGTTCCATGTGGACATTTGGCATGCTGTATGAGTTGTGCAAACTCCATGGAGAAGTGCCCGCTGTGTAGGAGTATTGTGCAGCAGAAGATTCGAGCTTACATGCCTTAAATGTATTGTAATAGTTGTAGAAAATAAATATTCTTAATCGAAAAACTGTTTATTATTTACATCCCGATAGGTATATATGCATCAAGCATACGCTATCTTATTAGATGTATACAAGATGCGTATCGAATCACATCAACTATCTCTACCAATCGAAAATCTAGATTTTGCTCGAAGTGAGAAATCTAAACATGGCGTACTCTTACCAAATCCAATTAGAGCAATATTTTGCGGTCCTAGCGGTTGTGGTAAAACAAACAGTCTGCTTAGTTTAATATTCAACGAGAATGGCTTAAAATTTAAGAACATCTACCTTTACAGTAAATCTCTATACCAACCTAAATATCAGTTACTACAAGACGTGCTTAAAGAAGCAAAATGTGTTGGATATTTTCCATTTAGCTCAAACGATGACGTCATTGCACCAACAGAGGCTAGAGAAAATTCAATTTTTATTTTCGATGATGTGGCTTGTGGGACACAGGAAAAAATTAGAGAATATTACTCCATGGGTCGTCATAAAAATATAGATGCTGCATATCTCTGCCAGACATATTCAAAAATACCTAAGCAATTAATACGAGACAATTGTAATGTAATCGTTTTGTTTAAACAAGATGAGGTAAACCTTAGACATATTTATGAAGAGCACGTATCACCAGACATCTCATACGGTGATTTCAAGAATCTCTGCTCGCTTTGTTGGAATGATAATTTTGGAACTCTAGTTATTGTTAAAGATTTCAATATGAATGAGGGACGCTATAGAATAGGTTTTGATAGGTATATAAAGTTATGAGAAGCACAATACGCTTATTATTAATCGAGATGTCGATGCAAGAACAGATTCAAGAAGCGCAGCGCGCAAAGAAAATCAGTGAACTAGCTCGAACGATTAGAAAAAAATACACCGCCTTAAAAATAGGGAAATTTGATGAGAATGAAACTTTACAAAAAATTTTCAAACCTGTGACAAGCTCTCTAGCAAATTTACAAGTTAAGCAAGAATTAAAACCGGAAGTAAAACCGAAAGTTGAACCAAAAGTTGAATCATTTATGGAAAAGTGGCGCGAGTCGTTGAAAAGTCCAATTGCACTTTTAGGAGAAATGAATGAAACGTTAAATGATGTTGAGAAAGGAATTGACAAAGTGTACAGGCATTTTGATACTGTGTATCCTAAAGTATCTATACCATGTATAACAGACTTTATGGCTAATTCACTTAAAATCGATAGGACATATGGTCCTAAGTATGACGAAACTAAATCAGTATGGATGCTAGGAAATAAATATATCGATTTTGAAAAAACGTCTGGTGATATAATCATCAACAATAGCCGATTCGCGGGAACTGATGGTCTCTACCAGCTAATTTTCTATAATAATCCAGAAGGTACTGATGATGATTTGAAAAGTTACAGAGATATTTTAAATCTCACTGGTGCTCATCTTACTTCAAACGGACGATTAAAACATAGCTACAAAAATAAGTATTCTAATATTATTAAACCTCTTATGAAGGGCCCGGTGGCTACCTCCACACCTGTAAAGGGTTCTGGCATGCATCTTAAGTATAACACAAAACCTGTGGAATATGTTTACTGGGATGATCCTAATGAACTTGTGGACAGGTTAAGGTTATTAATAGCATCAAAAGATGCCGAAAATACTTCCCACGAAAACGAAATAACAGCAATAATCAATGAATTGAAAGAAGCAAAAATTATTCTCTAACGTTATTTATAAGATGCCTTTAAACAAGTTCGGACGTGTTTCAAGGACTATTCCTTACTCGTTGAATGACGGGGATTATGATTTGAAAACCCGCAGACTGTGCAACGTTAATTATCCGATTAGCAGCAATGATGTTGTGACAAAGCAATATGTTGACAAACAAATGAATGAGGCATTCAAAACTTTTAACGTCACGCTCGAACAACATGATGTTAATATTGAGAGTAGCGTGAAAGACGCTTTGGAGAAAGAGATCGATGAAATAAGAAAATTTGTTAAAATTGTTGAAGAATGTTATTTAAAAATGGTTGGTGAACAGTCCGGGCCAAATCCCAAATTATTAGACAGATTTGTCCCTATAGATCATTCAAGTTAGTTAAAAGATGTCCTTAAACAAGTTCGGACGTGCCTCGAAATCAAGGAGCAGGTCTTGCCCACCTGTTTACACATTAAATTTGACTCTAGAAGGAAACTATGATTGTAGCAACCGCAGACTGAGCAACGTTAATCACCCGATCGATGAAAGCGATGCCAGCACAAAACAATATGTCGATGAGGGGGTCATTCATACATTACAATATTTTTACACAAATCTTAAACAGCATTCTGATGAATGCGATCTTCATATTCGCAACACAATGATAGACAATTTCCAAGATAAGATCGATGAATTGAGAGAGTTGGTTAAAACTATGGAAGATTATTATTTAAAAATAACTGGTAAGAGCATGCAATCCTTACTATCTCTCAGACTTGCAGAGATCCTTGAGGGTGGAGCATAGTCATGCATAGTAAAGAAAAAATTCAAGTAGTTAAGGAATTACATAAATCAGCGCGAAAAAATTATCCACGTCGTCGAACTATCATTAAAGGTTTAGACGATTTGTGGCAAGCTGATCTTGCGCAGTTAGATCAGTATGCTAGTCACAATAATGGCTTCAAATTCATACTGGTTGTAATCGATTGCTTCTCTAAATTTGTTTGGTGCAGACCGCTCAAATCCAAGTCTGCCGAAGATGTTACCAACGCCTTTGCTGATATCCTATCGGGAACTCGAAAGCCTCGCAACCTTCAAACTGATCAGGGCAAAGAGTTTTATAACTCTAGATTTCAAAATTTGATGCGAAAATTCAAAATTAGTCATTACAGCACTTTTAGCATCACGAAAGCCGCCATGGCCGAGAGAGTAATACGAACTCTAAAAGAGCGATTATTTAAGTATTTTAGTCTAAATGGTAAATTTAAATGGGATGATTATTTGCCTACGCTAGTTGCCGAGTATAATAACAGAAAGCATAGAGTGATTCAGATGAAACCCAACCAAGTTAATAAAAGTAACGAACAATATCTGCTTAAAAAAGTGTATAGTCACGTGAAGATTTTCAGAGGTTGTAAATTGAAGGTTGGAGATATTGTGAGAATAAGTAAAGTGAAACACGTATTTGCCAAAGGATATATGCCTAGTTGGAGTACAGAATTGTTTAAAATAAGCAAAGTACAAATTACCAACCCGCCTACATATCTTCTAGAGGATTTAAATGGAAGTCCTATAAAGGGCGGGTTTTACCGCGAAGAATTGCAAAAAACTGAACATCCCGATGTCTACCTGGTTGAAAAGATTCTTCGTAGAAAGAGGGGGAAGGTGCTAGTACGATGGTTGGGCTTTGATAAAGACCATGACTCGTGGATCTCTGAGTCAAACGTCGTGTAGAGCTTCAAGTGTTAAGATGGTTGACAGCGGCTATGAAACCGATGGTAGCGACCATGAAGAAGTAAACAATGTAAGCGAAGATTCTCTGCTTCTATCATCATGCTTCACATTACCTACATATATTATTAATAATGGTTTGAGCATTATGAGATATTTCAAACCCCAAGTTAATATCCGATCAACAGTGCGACGAAATGTGATTTCGCTGGACTATTTGGAGTGGAAAGAATTAGTGAATAATTTAAACAACTTTACCAACAACCTGGGTACCCCGATGTTCATCAGATTTGACGATATATTGTTAAGAACCATGTTGACTGCAGATGGAAATCAACGAGTGTTGCTTGCAAAATATGGTGTTAGCCAATGGTTTTCCATAGCAGAGGTTTTCGAGCTACTAAATATCGCACCATATGTGACTTTAAGGATGAGCTTTTTGATTAATTTTGAATTGTATGATTTTTACCTTAATTTTTTAGATAAGGTCAATGAATTATTAGTACGTAGTAACTATGCCATAAATGTAATGGAAATTGTATTTTTAATGTGCAATGCGGTATGTAGCATGGAAACATATTGCATTTTTGAACTGTACTCTTATTATAATCAATTTTTGTTAGCAGACTTGTATAGAAGAAGGTTGGAATAAAGCACTGATTAAAAAATATGACTTTTATTTTACAATATTTTTATTTTACAACATTTTTATTCCGGGCCAATCCTGGGATTTCTTATGATCATCGACGGCTGATTGTTGATATGTCGGTAATACTCTTCCCAATTGATTTCAGGCACATGTCCCAACTGTCGCCGACACTTCACCAGATGATTCTGCAGTCGACTTCTCCGTACCATGTGGCTGGCAATGTAGGGGCAGGGCACCATGTCTGATTCGATCTGAATGGTCTGGTTGTACATGTTGCTGCGAACTCTTGTTACAAGTTTTCAGACTGCAGAATGAGCTCGATGTCTCGGTTATATATACAAACTGGGCGGTGGGACGTCAGGGGTGGGGGGGCTACAAGAGAATGAAACACTATTTGTAAAATATATTTTTTATTCATCCACACGTACATCTTTATGACCCCAAGGAAGGGTTGAAACACTATCAACTAAATATCGCTTATCGTCAAATGGATTTAAACCAATCTTAGATTGACTTATGCTAAAGACGTTACGAGAAAACGATCGTATAGATCGTTGATTTACAATTTTCTCTGTCTTATCGAATAAACAATCGAAATAATCTTGATACGTTATCTGCTTCGCTACAACACTACCTCTAACACCTTTGGATTTTTTAACACACAAATTTTTTCCTTGAACCTTATACCTTATCTAAGTCCAACAAAATGTGTTAAAATACGACCATTTAATTCGTCCTTCATCAGTCCTGGCACCTTCTTATTTACAAGCGGAATTCCATATTGATTATCTGCAGGATAGTCACTAGTGTCAAACCGATGAATATGATTCTTAATTACATCCTCGAACATGTCCTCACAGCGGATTTCGTAAACTAAACTATCAGTATCAGTATATAATAATAAGCAGTTAGTTGGTGAAAATGTTTTCAACATAAAGTCATAGTGAAATTCGTAAACACAGGTTTTTGATATGTCCAGAATAGACATCCCAACGTACAGAGGTTTATCAAACATAATATTTGTCTTATTTAATTCGACACTTATTAAATTCTCTTCAAAAATTATCCTATATCTAAAACGAGGGCTAGAAATTAAATTTTTGGCGCCGTATCTACCCTCCCACGTCCTTAATAATCTCACAATCCTATGTTTTCTAACATTTTGCATTGTTTTGCCGTAGATTGCATTATTCATTAGTTTCATTATATTTTTTTTCAAAATCTAATGTTGTCACAGTTCTTAAGTGGGTATTGAGTTGTATATAGGGAGCTAACCAGGTAGACTGCTTAAAATTCAAAACTTTGTGAATTTTTTTCAGAATTAAACCATGTTGTAAAGCTTGCTTAAGCGCTCTATAATGAATCACATAATTCTTCTTATCATCGAGAGTGGTCATGAGCTTTTTTATTTTGGAACCTGGAGGTTTACGATGTTCAGGGGATGATCGGGATACGACAAATCCACTTCTAAAATATATCCTTCATCGGCATTGTCAGCAACCTTGGTGACGTCAGTATCGTTGGAGGCCCACTCAAATCCTCCGTAAGGAAGGGGTTCACACATTGCCCAGCCATAAAGGTTGTTAACGTCCGCATAAAGAATATATTTTGATGGCATACTAGCATCATAGTTTGCCATATATTTGTTGTTGGCCTGAGAAAAGCGGTGGCTTACCTGGCTTACCCCACCTCGAATTGCCCTCTCGAAAAACATTAAGATGTCACTATCTTGGAAGGTTTCTAATTTACATTTCGTATATCGAAGCATGCAATCCCAACTGAATCCAGGCAAAGTATAGTACCAGGCAGGATCTAAACCGTAATTTTGAAGACAAGTCGTTCTAAAGTGTTCAAATATATCTGTGAGCAAGAGCACGTCAGTCTTTAAGTACAGATCTAAATACTCACCCAAGGTTTTTACACCAAACCTCTCCCAAATTAATTGCGCATGTCCGTAATCCTTCTCGTTAATATTAGTGTCATTTAATTTGTTATAAAAATGTTGAATCGATGGTAATGCGGTTTCTTCCAATTTTTCCAGAGAATCGATATAATCATAACAAAAAACCCCTTTCCTAGTTAACAAGTCAAAATTTTCGGAAGACAATCGAAATTCATTTCTAGTGTTTTCGAAACTATTTAGAGATGATGCGAGTTTGTCGAGAGGAAAGGCCAAGAACTTGAAAGAATCGATGAACCGAAATTTAATATTTGTTTCATTATCGAATACTGTAAAGCTTATATATTTTTCATTATTAACAGGAAGTAGGTTGACATGATTCCGTTTGGCAAGTTCTCGTATTATAAAGTGGCTGTCATACCCACTAAGATTGTGGAAAATGATGGGAACTACAAACGAGTTTTTATAATTTAAGTTGCACGCTTGATGTGCATAACCTCGAAACATCGATGACAGGTGACAGTGGTCACGTACAATTATGTCGTTAATATTGAATTTTTTCTCGCAAATGTGACAATTAGGGGTGGCATCTTTAAGACTTATGGCTTCATCCATAGGTTCAACAAGATTCAATTTGGATGATATAAACTTAGCAATTTCCTCTATTTGATTGGCAAACCATATCATACAGTCTCCCCCGCGATAAGCTTTGTAGAAAGAGAGCGAGTTGTCAAAAGAGCACTTGAAATAATAACCGGCACTGAATGCTTCGTGTCTTTGATATTTAACAGTTTTTAGGCTAGCATCAGAATCTCCGCAGGGTTTTAGCATTGCTTCAAAGTCAGCATACAGGGTGAATGGGGTGCGTTCTTTATTAACAAAATTTTTAAATTCGATAAACTTCTCTTTGGGAAACTCGATTTTACAATTATTTATTTGCTCGCAATAAACTGTATGCTCTTCTAACTTATCTTGCGATGAAAAGTAATTTAAACATCTCTCGCATATAAATTTTCTACCGTTATGTTTACTAGACTGTTTCGAAATCAGTCTAGATAAATCTTTAATCCAACAATAATGGTATTTTATATCAACGTGCGCATCGTCGACAGACGGTGCTTCAAAGTCGCTAGTTTTCAAAAAATAATGACTTTGAATTAGAAGTAAATTCACATGTCTATCCATTTTATTTTTAGTTAGTCGAGCTGGAGAGGTGATAAATTGGCGTGGAGTCTCACTTACCAACTCCAAAATATACACATTTATAGAAATTTCATTTAATTTTTCGAATTTCGATATTTGAGATAATTGCATTGGTAGGTCTATATCATCTAATTTAAATTTCAGCCTGTAGTGAGGATATGAATTAACCCGATCAATATGCTTTTGAGAGGGGTAAAGAGCGGCAATAACACTCCAAAAGAAGCATGCTTCATCACTATTTTTTACATTGACACATGCTTGTTTTTTGGAAATTTCAACGGGGAGTGGCAGATATGAAGCACCGTTTCCTATCTCAACTTTATTTATACTGATGACTAAACTCAAAATTTTGCGTAACGCCCACCCCGATCCATTGTCATGAAAATCTTCAAGCTTCTTTATAATCCTATCCTTTATATTATCTGTAAACCACAACTTTAAATCACTCCCCTGGTCAATTATAGCATTTTTTGTGTTGAAGCATTTGTTGTCACTTATGACTGTATCTTGAGACATTTTAACAAATTCACCATTAAAAACCGCATTTACCTTAACAATGTGAAAAGCATTTAAAGTTCTAGTTATGCGACTCTTAAAAAGAATAAATGCATCGTCAAAAAACTGGAATAAATCGATGTGCCTCATATTTACTATAACACCTGTGCGAAGACGACTCTGGAACGCTGCTTGAACGTCCACCCATTTGACTCGATGACTTCTATTGAGGTGTTGCTTACCAGATCCAGTTTTGCATAATGTTTTGAAGTATAATTGAAGTCTTTTGAGATGTTGCAGATTGGCATGCAACTTTGACAAAGTGCCTTGGTGAAAATGACATCGGAGTGCTGAGGAATGCTGTCTCACCGACAATTGCAACTTTTGCTGCCAACGTTGTAATACTTGTGGAAGTGTAGGTCTGTTACTTTCATTAAGTATGTTAAACACCTTCTCATATGCCTTTACAGTTTTGTCGCTCTCTGTAGCTATTTCATTACCATCGATCATCTTCGAAGCAGTGTGCTAGAAATAGGCAGAGTTCCTACCTATATAGGGTAAGAGCGTCGAAGGATGGTCCCCTCTCCAAAATTTTAGTATGAAAACAGGATCTGAGAAAAGGTTTTTTTTTTGCTCCCTTTTTTATTTTAACATTTTACCATTTTCTACAAACATTAATTTCACGAAGCACGTCTTTCCTGCAGCGGGAAAGTTTTTAAATTGACTTTTTTTCATAATCATTCTTTTCTGCTGGAAATGAAACAGCATAATAACTTTACATTTTTATTTACATTTTCACAAAAACTAAATTATTTACATCGTCTTATAAATTCAGAAAAAAACATTAGTTCTACCCTCGGGCAGTGAAATGCTTTTCCAGGCCTCGTGATGTGTCGCTCACATTGGTTTGCACGCACTCGCTCGTAGAACCTCTGCTGCTTCCGAACAAGGACGTCGAACTTGGGGCAGCCTAGATCCTCGATATTGTAAGATAAGTGGGCATACCCCGCGGCCTGCAGCAGATTCCTTTCAACTTGTCCTCCCTTGTAAGCTATAAGTTCATCGCCAGCGGACTCCCCCAGACGCCGAATCTCTTCTAACGCACTTTCCTGTGCTTCATCCGTTGCACAATCTTCAAACTTCAAGCCGTGCAAGTTCATCGTTAACCAACGAGCAGTGCATGCATCCTTAGAAGATAGGCTGCGGTAGTTTCCCACACGATAATACCTGGATGTCACTTCCCTCGATTTCATATCGTATATCGACATTTCTTTTATAACGAACTTTCCACTAACTTGAAAGCCATCAGCGTCGATGATATACCTGATGTTAGACATTACGATTTGCAGAAAACTAAAGATTTGTAGAAACTATCACTGAAAGCAAAGATATGACTCTTATATTCCAATACTTCTTACTATGCGGAAAGAAGGGATGTGGGCGGTACCATGTAGGAGGGCACTGATGGGGCGGGGTTGGTGGGGACTTTCGGTAATCTGACAACGTTGCCTCCGGTGGGCGGGTCTCCCTAACGTTCAGGAAAAATCTACCAAACTGGCAACACTGTTCCGATATACACACGATGCGTGGCGCGTTTCCTCTTCAGTTCACCCGTGTTTCACAGTCGTGTTCCGAGCCGCTTTTACTCAGTTCACCCGTGTTCCGAACCGCTTTTACTCAGTTCACCTGTGCTTCGTCGCTTTGAACAGTATGGAATCATCAAAAATTAAAATTCTAAGTGATTGCCGTTTGGTAGCTGTAAGTTTTTTAGTTTAATTTCTCATTCGATTCTCATTGAACCCATTTACTTGTAGCCAACTCGGAGTGCCGACGAGACGGTCAACGCTGTGGCGTCAATTTGCCCCGAACCTGTAAGTTTGCATTAATCAGTATTTTCCCATATAATGTTTTCCTTTCATAGCTGCCCAATCTCAACTCAAGCGTGTTGAGTCTGCTGGAGGAGCCATTCATCGCAGGGCTCACCAACCAGCAACTCTGCGACATGGCTCTTGATGATTATGGTTCCGACTTTGAAGTTGGACGTCTTCCATCACCGGCAGCATCGTCAAAGGTAAGCTAACATTTATAAAATTCGCTATTTTCAAATAAGGTTTCTTCCTCACAGATAGATAATCAAAGCCGGTGTGGGGGCTCCAGGGCTTCATCGCGGTCGTCATGCAAGAGGTTAAGCGACGAGGCAGACGATTTGGTAGCGAAGCGACCCTCCCAGGAGTCACAGACAACGCGTGGGGGAAAGAATTTGACAATGCTAAATGAAAAGGGGAGATTTGTGAACGAGTAGCATCAAAGTGTGAGTGAAGTATTTATGAATATGAGAGAGTTGGCAGATGGGGGCATTTCAAACGCAAACGAAAAAAAGAGAAGGTTTGAATGTGTGATGAATCGAATGCAAAGGGAGTGGGATGAATGTGAAAAGAGGATGTTGAAAATAAAAGCCATTTATAATCGTGCGAAAGAAGGGCGTGCCTCATGTATGAATGAAGTTGAAAAACTTGAACGCATGAAAAAAAATCTCCCCTAAATATATTTAGTTATACGTATATGTATAGATAAGTTTCATTATTTTATCCAATTAGATGTAAGTGTGTATATATTTAGAAATTAGTGTTTATTGTATATATATATTTTTTTAATATAAAACATAAATATATTTCTCTTGTTTCATTCCACACATTAAATATCTAACAAAATCATTCTGAGCCTTTAATTTTCCAGTTTCTTAAACAAAGAAACCAATATAATTAGTCTGGAGAGCGCTCAGTCAAACACTCTGTATACCATAGAACTCTGAAAATATAAAGAAAAAACTATTTTTATAATAAATAGAGAATAATTTGTATAACACAGCCGTAAAGTTTTCAAAATAAACTATAGTCGCCCCCAGTTAATTTTCAAGAATGTTTCTTAAGCATAGAAACCAATATAATTAGTCTGGAGAGCGCTGAGTTAAACACTCTGTATACCATAGAACTCTCTGAAAATATAAAGAAAAACGATTTTTATAATAAATAGAGAATAATTTGTATAACACAGCCGTAATGTTTTCAAAAATAAACTATAGTCGCCCCCAGTTAATTTTCAAGAATGTTTCTTAAGCATAGAAACCAATATAATTAGTCTGGAGAGCGCTGAGTTAAACACTCTGTATACCATAGAACTCTCTGAAAATATAACGAAAAACGATTTTTATAATAAATAGTGAATAATTTTATATAACTCAACCATAAAGTGTTAAAAAATAAGTTATAATCAACCCAAGACCACAGCTTCCAGCCCGAAGCGTCGTCTGTACCGCACGTCGACTGGAACCGCGCCTCGACCTTCGATGGAGCGCGTGGCGCGTGTCCGCCACCTTCTGGAATGAGAGCGCCGAGTTAAACACTCTGTATACCATAGAACTCTCTGAAAATACCATAAAGAAAAAACTATTTTTATAATAAATTTGTAAATATCGAATAATTTTGTATAACACAACCATAAAGGGCCCAAAAAATAAGCCATAGTCAACCCAAGACCGTAAGGTCGAGTCCAGTTCGAAGCGCGGTTATTCTACCTGCCTGTCTGGACTGTACCGGAGGAGCCCCGACTGAGCGGTATTCTAGCGTCCGACTAGACTGTACCCTCGGCACGCCCGCGGCAGCATCCCCCGAGAAGCGGTACCGCTGACTGTACCACCGCAGCGCGGCGTTTGATACTTTCTCCTACTGGCCCACCCACGTTGCATACCCCAAGCAGGCGACTTCAACGCGCTACCTGAATAAGAAAGGGTAGAAATTTTCAAGAAACCCCTTTGGAAATACAGCCGTGGTTAAGAGACAAGCGTCTTTTGCTACCAGCTAGGTGTCTCGGGTTCAATCCCCGGGTATTTCAGAGCACTGAAAACAAAACTAATGGGGGGAGGGGGGGCCAAGGGGGCCAAGGGGGCCAAGTGGCTAAGTGGCAATTAAAGCAATTGGCAATTGGCAATATTTTTTTAAATAAAAAAATAAAAATTACTTTTTCAAAAAATGTTTTACTTTTTTTTTGCATATTCTTAGAGCAATTGTCTAATTGGATATTATGTAGAATATTTTCTCACTGTCCTTGGGAAATTCGCTAGGCATTTTTTTTATGATTTGTTTAAAATCAGAATATCTGTGCCCAGACAATATTGGGATTTGTAGTAAAAAACACACAAACAAATAATATTTTTTATTTTCACAACTTTACATTTCTAAACTTTTTAGTTAGTTCATACATAATAATCAAGCGTCTCAGCTCTTCGAGTGCCTCCATATATCGCCGCAGTCTCTCGCTCATGCTTCAGAAAATATAATATTTGTAGTCTTGCCGACGGGCCCCAAGCTTGTTAAAAAATACCTTTTGTCACCATTCAATTCGTCAATTCGCTCTTGAGTTAATTGCTCCGTAAAACGCTGAGGCAGGATGGTCTTGAAGTCGGCAAATTCCACCACTACCTTTTCCCCAAACTTGGTATTTATTCTCTTAAAACACTGGATCTCAAATTTTTTATTTACTTCCAAATCTCGAACATTCACCAGATTTTTCACCAGCAAATTGTTTAAACTATTTAAGAAGGACATGTTGTAAATGATCTGCGTGTCTGATGAGATCTTAGTTGAACCTCTCCTATATAGCTGTTTCAATAGGAGTGGGGAGAGAGTGGGGAGACGGGCAAAACCTAGGAGAGTACCAGACCAGACAGGTTTCGACAAGTCTGGTCTGGTGCTCTCTTAGTATCTCTACTCAGGTAAAAATTCATTACCGTAACATCCAAAGTATACGAAACAAAATAAAACTGGTAAGGTGCTACGTTCATGATAATGGATGTGTTACTGCTATTAACAGAACCATGGTTAGGCAAAGAAGAAGTATTCCTAATTGGAAATAAACAATTACATAACCATTCATGTAGGAGAGGAGGAGGGGCAACGGTCTACATTGGGAAGGGATTGCAGCACTGTGAAATAGTTCCGGGCCAGATGACCTGCTCAACTGGATTTGTCTAAAGGTGGGTGAACAAAATACAAAAATAACTATTTACAGACCACCAAATGTCAATAGCACCTCTTTATGTGGCTTGAACCTTTCCTCCTAAAACATAACAAAATGCATTTAATGGTGGGTGACTTTAATATAGATCTATTAGATGCCACAAATATAACCGCGGACTATAAAAATCTATTACTATTAAATAACTTTCAAATAAAAAATACAATAAGTGAAAAATATGCTACCAGGACAACAGCCCACAGCACGTTCTATGGGAAAATAACAATAATTTTGATTGTAGAATCATTGTCAAATGTAATGCTCTTTGAGATCACTGCCGGCTGTCAATCTCTATAGTAGATAAAACAAAATTATATAAAAAGCATGTGATGTAAAAACTATAGACTGTAGAATATTTAAAGAATTGTTTACATTTAATAAACCACTGGAAATGGTTTCATCATTCCAAGAATTAATTGATGAATAAAAGTAAAATTGATAAAGGTAAAATTGAATCCGAAAAAACGATCAGAATAAGGGAGAACAATGACTGGATAAATGATGAAATTCTTGAAATGATGAGTCAACGAGACAGGATCTATAAAAGGGTTGTAAAAAACGCTAAGCATAATAATCTATACTTAAAATTTAAGTTAATAAAAAATAAAATAAACGACAAAATAAAAACTTAAAAAAATAAATACTGTCAACAAAGTGACATCTGTGGACCGATGACCAAACTATTCAAACTTACTTCTACTGAATCATAACAAATAAAGAAAACATTATACAAAATACAGGGGACAATCAATAACAAAATATACGAGGATTACTCGATAAGATAAACATTAGATAAATCAAAGTCCAATCGCCGAGTCGGCAAAATCTGCGAGTATAAATCCAGCACCAGCCACAGGCTGGGGATGAGTAAGCCCCGCTTATTAGCAGCTACTCGATCACTGACCACCCTCGGTGGTCTGACCTGGCAATGGATCCCGCTTAAATAGCCTCCTTGTTCAGGTCGGGCTCCGAGGGGCAGACGACAGCGCCCCTGGGCACTGTTGAAGACGTCAGTGGGTCAGTAGCGGCACCCCGCCGTCGCGTCGGGTCAAGGGCGCAGCTCGCGTCCCGGTCACTTCTACGTACTATCGGTCGCGTCGGTCCACAGTCCGCGCTACCTCCGCCATGGTCCAGATACTGTTAGAGGCATATCTGTGAGTGCAAGAATAAACATCACCCTAGTTTGTACCTGCTGTCTTTCTTCTGCGCTTCGCGACTCCCGCACCCAGTGATCCCGGCAAGCTGTGAGGGTTAATCCAACCCTCCGGCACACACAAGTAGTGCGTCACATGGTAAAGGCTCCGTGTGGAGGCACTCAGTTGTGACACGTGGTGGAGGCGCGCAGTCTTCAAGCTGCACCACGCGTCTCCCACGTAAACTTGTGTGACAATACTTTGGAAACAATGGAAAGTAAATAACTAGGATGTAGTGATACAAACATAAGTCAATTAATAACTGTCAATAATAAGATAATAGCGGACCCACTTGAAGTTGTAAATAGTTAAATAAGTATTTCGCACAGATAGGAAAACAAACTGTAAGTGACTTACCAAAGAAAATTCAAGGAGATTACCTGTAACCGTGATATAGATGTAAGCCTAACCCATGAACCTGAAATCAAAGAAATCATACTGGAACTAAAACGAAACTCTGCCCCAGGTCACGATCACTGTGAGGGGTGTCCTTACACTCCAAGAAGAGCTCTGCTTAGATATTCTAGTCGCACAAATCGTGTAATTATTACTGGAGTCTTCCCTAAAGAGTTGAAAATAAGCAAAATTACCCAATTTATAAATCCGGAAGTAAGAATGTTATGGGTAATTACAGACCGATATCTATTACAAGTGTGTTTTCAAAAATTATAAAGTTGTGAAGAAAATAAACATTCATAAACAATAATGCACTAACGGGTAACTTCCAGTATGGTTTCAAAAAATAGTAATACAGCGCTACGTTAGACTTTGTAGATTGTGTATCAAGGCTTTAGATCGACAACAGCAATTGTGGTATTTGTAGATTTACAGAAGGCATTTGATGTCGTAGATTATGATCTGCAGAAAAACAGATAATGGGTGCTGAAAACATGTGTGGTAGAGAGCAATACGTCAGACATGACCAATCCATAAGTACAACACAAATAAGCACCTATGGAGTGCCGCAGTGATCAGTTCTTGGACCACTGTTGTCTTAATTTCAAAAACGCAAACCTCGTGGCCAGATATTTTATTTTCGCAGATGACACGGCTCTTATTTATACAGCTGTTGATGAGGCTTAGTAGAGAGTTAAATAAAGATTTGCAGTTGTATTACAAATGGTTGCTCTCAAATTAAATTATGGAAAAACAAAATGTATACTATTTTAAAAAAAAAACAAAATTGTAGGCGAATTCAACGTCAAAATAAATAATATAACTATAGAAAACGCATCTTCGATGAAGTATCTGGGTTTGGTGGTGGACGAGAAATTGAACTGGAAAGAAAATTATGCCTATTGTTTCGGCTTTGTACAGGTGGAGAGGCTATCTGGAAAAAACAAAAAATGTTAGTAACGCTTTCTATTACATATAAGATACTTGATGCCTGTATGGGGAATGTGTGGCTGCGGGAGCTTTGATAGGATTCAAATATTACAAAATAAAACATGAAATGTCTTGTTCAAAGTACAGAGACTTTATACGAGGAACTTGGCCTAAAAAATTAGACGTTTTCTTAAACCAATGTAAATTAATCTTTAACATAACAAATAAAAATCAAAAATCAAACTCTCACAATGTTCACGAACATCAAACTAGATTATACGACAGCATCTACCAGATCCCTACCAGAACAAATATATCAATAACTCAATTACGCAGGCATGTGTCTTCAATAGTCTACCAACATAAAAACCCTAAAAGACTCCATTTATGAGAAATCTAAAAATATGTTTAGGTAATCCTTAGTAATAGTCATAATAATAGTAGTGAAATAACACTAATCATAATAATAGCAAAATAAAAATGAAATAATGAACCTGTAAGTATTAACTGTGCCCACCTAGTGAGTGTCCAACACAAAAAATCTATATTTTATATTGCCTTGTATTGCCAATTGCACGAAAAAAATACCAAAAAACAGTGGTATACACACAGGTGAAGTGTAAAGTATTTATGTTAATCTTGAGGCCAGAGCTCTGTATGCACTGATTAGAGAATGTATTATATACTATACTATTTATGTACATGTATTTATAATTTACTAAATAAATCTTTCAAAAAAAATTTCCCGCCATGGGGAGTGATACTGCTGGTTAATTTATATGCTCTGATTTTACTGTAGCAATACATGGTGGTTGGAATAGACTAGTTAACTTACTTTTTTTTATCTATAGCTACTTCGGAGAGATGGAGACAAGTCAACTTACTTTTACTGTAGCTACGTAGTGGTTGGAATAGACTGTTTAACTTATTTTGTTTATGTACAGCTACTTCGGAGGGATGAAATGGGGAAAATACCTAGTAACTATAAATTGGCAAATAACACGTGTTTCTTTCAAAAAATATTTTATAATACACCATAAAATACGCAATAAGTGCAAAATATATTGTAATTGAAGAAAGTTTCAAAAAATAACCATCATTAACAAATAAATTATTACCAAGCAAACTACAGAATTTTTAAATCGCCGTATCCAAAAATTGGAGAAATTGGAGTTACTAACTTTTACTATTGCTGGGCAGTGTTTAAGATTTGCTGAGGTTGAGAGAAAAAACAAATAAAGTCCGCCCGTTCCATACTATATGCCACGATATTACTTATATGGTGATCTTTTCGGTCTGTTCAAGAGTTACTAACTTTTACTATTGCTGGGCAGCGTTTAAGATTTGCTGAGGTTGAGAGAAAAAACAAATAAAGTCCGTCAGTTCCATAAACCTATATGCCACGATATTACTCATATGGTGATCTTTTATGTCTGTCCAAATATGTAAACATATCCGAAATGCTACCTACAAAATAAAAGTACTTTGCGGGCATCAAAACCGAGAGCAAAAATAAAACATATGACTTTTGAATACGATCAACAACTTCGAGTTAAATATAGGACAAATAATTAGAATTGCGATCTTTTGTCAGTGAGAACATAATTTCAACACTTTTCTAGAATTTTCGATGTAAATGACCGGATGTTGAATCATCACGTTTTTTTTTCCGGAACGTGCTTTCGAAAATTATACCGTATTTCCCAGGAAAATGCTGACATTACAATAATCAACCGAATTTTCTAGACCTTTCAGCAAAAAATGAGGAGTCACATAAATTGAGACGAAAATCTAAAAATAATTGAGACTGACATCACCTAGCAACAAGATGGAATCTGTTGAATATTTAAACAAGTGTTCTAAGGTAAAAGCCTTTGCAAGGTGTGTTTCCACTAAATCAACCTCTTAAAGTGATAAATATCTGGAGGCAAGGTACCAAGTTCGGTTCAATACTGAACTGGAGAACAAGGTGACCTGCAAGTTTTGATATTCTTTTCACCGACGGTTTTTTTGCAACATATAAAGCAGGAAGTTGAAGCCGGATTTATATAAAGGTGATCATTTTGGAGAAACAGTGAGTGTGGAGTTTATTTATGAGAATGAAACCATCTAGTGCAGTTGAATGTTATAAAAAATAAAAATGAAACGTCTGCGCTTCGCAGAAACTGTAGTCGAGTTCACAATGGGTTAGGAAAGGACCATGCGCTTGACCCTCAGATTTCAAAAATATTGTTCTTGGAAATACAAAGAATATTTAAAATATTAAAAATAATAATGAATAAACCTATGCAAAACAATCAATTTGTTTTCTATCAATTTGTTTACATTAAATTTGCACTTTTCTTGTACCTGTTAAAAAATATTAAATCAGTAGAAGATTCTAGAAATTTTTTTTGTTTTCATTCTCAATTTGTTTACATTAAATATGTCAACACTTTGTGTTAAAAAAATATTAAATCAGAAGTTTCTAGAAAATTACGCTTTTTCCAAGAAAAATGTTAAGTTTCTAAAAAATTTCCAGGAAAAATGAGGTCACGGGCCTCTGGTTCGGCAATTGAAAACTTCCAGGAAAAATGACCTTCGGGCCTCTGCAAAACAATTTGTTTTCTTTCTCAATTTGTTTACATTAAATATGTCAACACTTTGTGTTAAAAAATATCAGTAGAAGTTTCTAGAAAATTACGCTTTTCCAAGAATGTTAAGTTTCTAAAAATTTCCAGGAAAAGGTCACCGTTCGGAAAACTGACCTTGAAGCCTCTTCGGCACCACCCGCCCCCTGTAGCCTCTTCGGCCCTCTGGTAATGACCTTCTGGCAATGACGTCACAGCCTTTTCGGCAATGACCTTTGACCTTGACCAAGACACTTCTTCGGCGAACGATGGTCTCTCCTGCGCCATCTTGGTCAAGGTCAAATCCAGAAACCCCAGGGGGCGGGAGGGCGGGGTCATGACACCTTGTCTCGGGGGCGGGTGCGGGGACAAGGGGGCGGGGTTCATAGGTCAAGGGGTTGACCTTGACCCTCAATGACCTTGATCATATGACCTTGAGATCTCAAGGTCATGACCTTGACCTAGATATCAAAGACCTTGATCATATGACCTTGAGATCTCAAGGTCATGACCTTGACTTAGGTCAAGGTCAAGGGGGCGGGGCCGGTGGAGGGGGAAAGGGGCGGGGCTTAGAGGTGGAGGGGGTAAGGGGGCGGGGCTTAGAGGTCAAGGTCAAAGGTTAAAGTGCTCTGAAGTGGCTTACTTACTACTTTTGTATGCTTATTTTTTGTGTTTTCTCTAGCCCCGTTGTAAATTTTCAAATTTTCTTCTGATATATATAGTTTGGTTTAGCAATGTAGTTACAGTATTTCATTCGATTTGGAAAATTACGCTATAGGGTCGTTCACAATTTTTTTATTACCTTATCGGAAAATATATATAGAGTCCAATTTGTATGTGTGCAAAATATTACATTTTTTGTGAAAGTCCTTCTATGATAAATTAATTATTGTATATGCAGATATCCGCATAGACACCATATAAAATTTTTGTATTTTATATGATAGACACACGGCACGGCCCGTCGACCGGTGCTTTAGTGCTTTGTTTTTCGCTAGTCTGCTACAGCCTACAGCTGTTTATATTTGTGTTACAAGTAGTACTTTGTAAAATTGTTACTCTTTAGGAGATATAACAAAAATTGATTAAGCAGAGAACCATAAAACCACAAAGGGGGGGCCGATATAAATATTACAAATATTTTTTAGTTTCTGGGTGTACGTGTACAAGCACTAGTATAAAAAATTCGTAAATCGAATTCATTTAACGTACAAGAGATATTCGTAATATGTAGATTTAATCTTATGCTCGGGGGTAATTTTTACCTTTAGGTAACATATAATGTTGCTCTCTTTTCAACTGCACATACCCCACCGCATTATCTCCATAATCTTGCCTTATAGACCTGTAAGATTTTAACATTTGTACAAAATGATAATATGAAATGGGCATCTATAATAATTATTAATAAATACAATAAAATACGAGATATGTTTTTCGTAGAAATAGACAAGATGCGCATATTTTGACAAGAAAATCGCAGTAAAAGATTGTCTCGGGATTTCCGCGATAAATGTCTAGTTTTTATTAGTACCTATATTCTAAGTTTTAGACGTATTCTATAGTAAATTAAATAAAATCAAAGTTACTTTTTAAGCTTAACACCTCCCATCTCGGCACATTAAAGTCTTTATTATTATTGAAATAATCCATAACCATGACTATGTCTACTTGGGGTAGATTACTTGAATTTGCTTTAGAAAAGCTTTTCGCAACGGCCGAGATTGTGCCAGCGTCCAGAGATATAGTATTTTCTAGACTTTGATTGTGCTTTGCTGTTTAAAGCGGGCCGGCGACAAGTCGGTCGCTCGCTTCTTGCCCCGGCAGCGTAGGAACCCATGACGTCGCCAGGCGGATCCACGCGCCGAGCGCAGTGCCGTTTTGATTTACAAATATTGGGTTTCAATATTGAGTTTCGCCAAAGAAATAAAATTGAAACTTTGGTAACATCATATACAGGGTGTTTCAGTCCTAAATACAATAATTTTAACCACATGCGGAGAAAATTGAGCTTAATACGAATCCGCAATTAAAAAAATTAAAAGTCAATAATAAAGCCAGAAAAATTTGTTTAAGGAAGCTATTTTTTACAAACAATAACGACGCCACTGGCGAGGTAACGACCGCGAAGTGGGCCGGCCAGAAGCTACATTATTGGGCGACGCGCAATGTTGTCGGTTTTAGCTGGTATTCCCCGATTTTAAATACTTTTAAGTAATTTTACCATTTATGCATTTATGAAAGGCCAATTCAATTAAACTAATGAAATCAGGCGGTGGAGGCGGCCCTTCCGCGCGGCAGGAGAGGGGGCGATCATGTATCTATCTGCCGTATGCCAGTTTAGTTTTTAGTTGTTATCGTGTTGCCTCTTAAAACGTAAAACCTTAACTAAGCGCCGTGTTTTGTGCCTTTATTTTTTTGTTTGCTAAAGATTATCCCTGTTGTCGGAGGACACTCACTGTACATGGTAATAAATACATAAATAATTAATCTAGTTGGTAGTAAAAAATCAGACAATGAATGAACTGTATCGGCAATGTCGCACCGCGTGCAAAACGACAGTCGCCACATCGAGAGGGAGCGCAGAGCGCGACCGCGCAGGAGAGTCGGCCAGTCGGCCATTAGAAACCAAGAAACCGACAACGCGGAAAGGTAGGCGGAGAAGGTACTACAATTCCCCTCGGACGCAGGGCGAGTTGAGGTCTAAATTCCGTCGGTGGACGCCGTGGAAAACCACAGTACCATATCGTCCGGGCGCTGCCATGCCGCCGAACTTTCTTTTCGAAACCGGGAGTTTTGTGATAATATGGCAAGTGCGAATGTGAGTGCGTGTCTTACCGAGGTGTTACCATTCAACTTACCAGAGGAGGATAGTTTTTAAACCACGTTTCATTTGCTATCAGCGATTATTATCCTGAAGGATAATAAAAGGTAGGCACATTTAGATAAATCAGTAGATACCTTGAAAAGATAAAAAAAATATTGAGTTTTTTCGTTGCCTGGCAACGTCGTAAGGAAGACCTGAAACGAATTTGCCTCTCCCTCGCGCCTTGGGTACGCGTCTACCCGATAATAAAACTGAGCGGCTCGTTAGGGGAAATATTAAAATTATTTAATTATTTCTAAACTATTTCCGCAAATTTTTTTTTCGATTTTCCGCATTTAGACACCTTTCTGAGTATGTGGTTAAAATATTATTGTATTTAGATCTGAAACACCCTGTATACACAAAAATCTATCGATTCGAATAAAAAAAATTCATTTTCAGATTGGTGCTGAACAGCCCTATTGCCTTATTTTCTGTGCTATTTTTAATGGCGGTTTTTTAGTGGGGTTACAGTCAATGGGGTACAGTGAACCATAATTCACTGTACCCCAGTGAACCATAATTCACTGTACCCCTTCCCGGTGATTCAGTGTGTTTACCCCATGGCAACTTTACTCTTTACCTTATTCGTAATATAATATTTGTGTGATTTACGTCCGACAGTGTTTACAACAATGTAATTGTTCTAATAGTACGTAGCTGAAATTGATGAGTAAAAATTAAACACCTTTGCAACCGGCACACACCCTTCTATCGTTGACTGACGTATTTATAAAGACTTCTCACGGCTATAGCTTTATGTCCTGGAAAACAGATAGCTCTGATGGCTAACAATACCATAGGTGCTTGTTTTGGCCTTTACTCCCGTGTAGTAATACGTGTACCTATGCTTTCGTCTACAGGAAGCAGTTTTCGATATTTCGAGCCCAAATTTAGCATACGGCCACCCGAGCTCATGGGCAACAACGCTATTGAAGGGCGTCCGAATCGGGAGAGCCGTTCTCCCCCCGTTTTTTTTGTTTTCGGGAAAAATGGCTAGGAATTGAAAGGGAGGAGTCAATTTCTAAAAAAACTGAAATAGCTGCTCAAATTTAACAACAATTCGAAAAAGAGTTTAAAGTGAAGAACCTGGGACCTTCACAGGCAATGAAGAAAACAAAATTCAAAAAATTACTGGAAATGAAGTTTGTCCATTAGTTACCATAGTAAATTGCTTTAACTGCGATATCAAAATTGAAATTAAGTCAAAAAAGTAAATAATTAATGTTATAAAAATAACGTTAGTTTAAACTATGTTCATGATAATGTTAGAAATTCACGTAAATTTACTCTATTTAACTAAATTTGGGTCGAGTTAGGGTTATATTGGTTACATTTTCGATTTGGGTAGTTTGACAAGAAATCAAATTGGTGCAAATAAACTAAAAAAATCATATGCTATCGGTGTTTGTGCAATTTCAATTCGAATGAAAAACTAATGACTCACATAGAGGATTGCCAAAGAGTAGATCCAGTCAAAATTATTTTACCTAAGACAAATGAAAACATTTTAAAATTAAGGGTCGTCAAAAAAACTATATACAAATCATACACCAATCCCTAGGAAAAACATGGACCTTTCAGTATAGTTTATTAGGTTGTATGCTCCTTCTTCAAAACTTTATCACACTTTGAAATGAACAGGGGAGAATCCACAGTAAAATGGTTCATTAATAAAATTCGTCTTGAAATGAATACAATTAGAATATATTAAAAACGAACCTACCAATGACAAAAATGTCTCGAGAACAACAAACAAATCATGATAACGTCATCAAGTGTATGATATGCAATGAATTATTTTTGGAAAGTTTTCGATCATGATCATTTTACAGGTGAATATAGAAAAGCCCTTTGTAACAATTGCAATCTGCACTGTAAAAACGCAAAATTTGTCTATATTTTTCCATAATTTAACAGGATATTTTATTATCAAAAAATTAGATTATGATACCAATTTCCCTATTAGCGATTTCATTTGAAAAAATTATTTCGTTCATTAAAAGATCTCGAAACCTTTTATTTTTTGACCGTTTGAGAATTTTACCTGCTTTCTTGAAGAAGTTGGCAGAATCGCCTAATGCGAATCAATCCGTTTTAACGTGTAAAACCTTTCCAGAAGCGGAACAATTTAATTTAGCTATTAAAAAGGGCGTATTTCCCTACGACTATCTCGATTCCATTTCAAAATTGAGTGAAAACGAACTGCCTACCATGTATCATTTTAACAGTAAATTGATTGGAGAAGCAATTTCTGAGGAAAAATATTTGCAGGCTGAAAATGTTTGGAAAACCTTTTAAATACAAAATTTGGGTGAATATTCGGATTTATATTTAAAAATGTTCTTCTGCCGGATGAAATTTTCGAAAATTAATAATTTTGGTCTAGGCGCGGCACATTTCTTCACCGCAGCCCATTTTCGTGGGAAGCTATGTTGAAAATGACGAAAGTGGACATGGAACTGTTGACCGATTACAATATAATTCTGTTTATCGAAAAGGGCATTAGAGGTCTCGTTGTGTGCTCTAACAGGTATGCAAAAGCAAATAATAAATACATAAAAAAATACGAAGAATCATTCCCGGACTCGTATATTTTTTTATGGTGACGTAAACAATCTTAACGGGTTTGCTATGTCCTGCCCACTTCCCGTCTCAAATTTTCAATTGGAACACGATTTATAAAAAAATTCAAACGTTGATAATATCATCTAGACACAGTTACGTGTTACGTGACAGAAACAGGTATTAACTTAACGGTTGGGACGAAGAAATTGAATATATTTATAAGTAATGGTCGATTATCCGCAAGAACTATTTGAAAACATCGAGAACCCCCCACCACTATGAAAGGACCCCGGGAAAACCCAAAATATTTACTAGCACATTTTTCAAAAAAGAAAGGTACTTCGTGCATTATAAGCTCCTATTCAAGCTCTAAATCTAGGTATTAAATTGATTCAAATTCACAGAGTTCTAAAATTTAAACAAAGTCCCTGGTTAAAAAATATATGGATTTAACATGGGTTTACACGCGCAGGCAAAATCGGAATTTGAACAAGATTTGTACAAAAGAAAGAATAACATCATTTACGGTAAAACTCTTCAGATTAGAAACAACAGAGACATTAGATTAGCTGGGACGGGAGATAGCTATAGAAATGAAAAAACTGAACTGATGTTTAATAAACCGATTTATGTGTTAGATATTTCAAAAAGTCTCATGCATGATTTTCATTATACTTAATTATTTCACAAAATTACCTGGAAGAGAAATAAAACTGTTGTATTTCGACACCAATTCCCTTATGTACCATATATTTTGTGGCGATTTTTATGAAATTATTCTAAATGAATGTATAAAATATTTCGATACGAACGATTATCCGAATGGAAATCTGTTTAATATTAGGAAATTTAACAAAAAGAAAATCGGGTGTATTAAAGACGAGGCTAAAGACCAAATTATTTCGGAATTTGTTGGACTGGCCGCGAAAATGTACTCGTTCAAGTTTCAGCATGAGGATTTGGAAATTTCGGTAAAAAATCTGAGGCTAAGGGAAAACCTGCGGTTAATAAATTAACATTTCAAAATTATAAAGACATTCTTTTTGGCACTTCGTCAGAACTTTATAAGATCTTCAGAACGCTATAAGTTCCGCAAAACACAATATTTATTTGTTTACAGTTAATAAGAAGGCCTTAAGAGACTGACGATAAACGAAAAATCCTTGAAGATAAATACAGTAGAGTCCCACATTTTTCTGCGCAATTAGATAGGAACGTCAACATGAAATGTATGCACCTTGTTTCTGCATAATAAAATCGATAGGAACGTCTACAGGAAATGTGTGCACAAACTGATAAATTTGCATGCATCTAAATTTGCTTTAGTATTTTTAAATCGTTTTATTTTAGTACCTACACGAATGAAAATGTTATCTTTACAGAACGTAACTAAAAAATATTGTTCGCAATCTAAAAATAGCTTGTCACATTCTACGGACGAATTTACCACAACTTCTACAACATGAGATCATTAGTGATTTTTTCAGGTTTAAGTTTCAAATTTACAAAGATACCTACCATCCATAATTGGGAGGATCCAAATCGGGACGTGATAAATTTTGATGATCAGTTGACGCCCAGAGAAGTGGCATTTTTAATAAATCAACCCGCTTGGAACGATCTTCGATTCGATGCGAGAATGATATTTTTACCAGAGGAATATGAGGCACCATTTTGCGTTATCAAAGAGTACTTTGTGTTTCCCCAATTACCAAATTTGGAAGTATGTTTCTACTGTAAATGTATATAATTTAATGTAACAGGGTGTTTCTAAATTATGGTGCCAACGTAATATGACAGAAAATGTAATTTTGAACAAAAAGTTTCCTATAAACATGGGTCCTAAAATGCACAATAAGAAAGTTACAGGGTCATGAAAGTATAGTTTGAAAAATATCTTTATCCCAATAACTTCTATAGAAGTTATGCAATTTAAATGAAACTTGGTGCAATTCTTTAGTAACTGATGTGCAACAATTTTGTGTAAAAACGATTTATTCCCATCGACCAGAGGCGGAGGGGCGGGGTAGCACAATGGGTTTTCTACTCATAACTTTTTTGAGGTTATCTTTTTGGTCTCGCAGATTCATCATTTTAGTGCATCTTTTTATTTTGCAACAAAAATGTACTCTTGTTTCATAACGATAAAATCAACCGTTTGCGTTGAAATCGGCAAAATGTGCTCCAAACCACTTGTTAACTCCAAAATTCAAAAAATAAAAGTTTTAACTACCGCTTTCAAATTTTACAACATAATTGTACCTACCATTTAAAGTGACAAAAAATTCCCTATGAACTATGTATCAAAAATTTTTCGCCTTCAAAATGGAACTGATTGAAGTCGACAAAATTTTCAAATCCATATTTCAGCAAAACCAGTGATGTTTTACTCAATATGCATTAGGCATTTTTTCTTAATTTGGAACGTACAATTCATCTGTAAAACATTTAAATGTGGTAGGCGATAATTTTAATTTTCGAATTTGTCATATTAAGTTGGCACCATAATTTAGAAACACCCTGTATATTTTATGAGTATAAGAATATTCGTTGCGCGCCCAAAAGAATATGCGAATACTTCACATCAAACACTGTAGTTGTGGACAGGTAGATTAAAAATCCAAAAAAATCTAGTGTTGGAAAATGTTTAATTTTAATATATTGCAAATTATAGGAATTTTCTGTATAGTGTATGATTTTCATTACTATTTACCTTTGCAGTGATCTTTTTGCGTACTTTTGTGTACTTTTTTACAGTCGTTGTGTTAGTTAGGATCTGTGGCCGAAACAACTCGTTTTTAAAAACAGATTTTATTCGATAAAACCTAACAAAATTTATAAGGGTTGTAAGATAATTACGATACAATAAAAATGTCAAGACTGACTTAAGGCGGGCCAGCGCGAGAATATATAACCTCGGTTGGTGTTGAGTCGGCAAAATAGTCTCTCGTGCTTTCTAGGCAATATTAGCTCCTGTAACTTCTCCATCCTCTGAAGAAGTTTTGTAAGGGACGAACAAAACTTTATTTTTGGCTTCTTCTTCCTGGTGCTTCTTGGGTCTAAGTCGGTGCAGGCATTTGTAGCAGACAAATGCGAAAATCACTGTCACAAGTAATTACAGCGGTGTGGTCCAAAAATGGGTGTAGTCGATGGCGTCTTCGTAGACTAATGATTGGAGTTGTTCTTCTTGTTGAATTTTATGCAACTCGTCTAAAGGTATTTTATCCAATTTAATCGGCCTTCTGATTTATTTCCGATTAATTTGGGTTGTCTTGATTTTCGGTAACAGCAAGGGTTGTTCTTTGGATGAGTCATCGGAGTTAATGAAGTTCTCTGCCGGAGTTTTGAAGTTGCAGCCTAGGGGTAACTCGATGAGGTAGGTACCGTGAAGGTCTGCCATGCTTGAAGTCGTACACTGTAGATAGACTTTGGTTGGCTTCGGGAAAATTCCAATATAACTTGATTTTGTTAATTCTTCAATAAGGGTGCTGTTCGCAACAACTGGAATGTAGTGGCAACGGGCTTCTCGATCGGTGAGGCGAAATATTTCTACGAAGCAATCGTCCGAGTTGTCGTGGAGTTGTAAAAATCGAGTAGGGCATAAATAAATTGATTGAATTTTTCGACATGGTACATTTGAGTATTGGTAAAGTGCAGTATTCATGGTCAGATAAGGCAAAGGTGGAATAATTGTGGTAAAATTACTAGTGGGGATTGAATAGAGATGATAATGTGTAAAAACTTGAGGGTGTAGGAGAGGAAAGTGCAGAATATCATCTGGTTCGAGTAGTAGGCGTCTACTGATATGACGTCATAATATGCAGTCAAATCTTGTTCTTTGACGTAAAGCAGCTGTTCTTTTAAATGGCTTTCTAACATTGTTTCGATTATGGTTTCCATTTCATCTATTTTTACTATACTATTATGTAGGGTATTTACCTTTGCAAACGTGATTGCGTTTTCTAGGTCAGTTAAAAGATGTAATACAATCTGTAGCGATAAACTCAGCTGGTCCATGATACTGTGTATTCTTATGTACTGGGATGTTTCATAAATATTCTGTTGAAGTTCATTTTTTAACGTGTTTATTTCTTTTGCCAGGATATTTTGGTTATGTTTTACCATTGTTGTCGTAGTATTAAAATTATCGATTAGTTTTTTAGTTAAGGAAATATGTTGGTTTACTTCTCGAATAACATTTTTTTGATTTTTCTGTAAGGTCGAAATTGCCTTGTTATATCGTTCAGCATCTGCGTTGTCTAAATTTCCAGATATCGTTTTAATAATGCTGCCTAAGGCATTTATTAGTCCTCTTTTGGTCCTGTGAATTGGGTAAATTGTTTCAAATTTTCGGTGAACTACTTGTATTTGATATTGTAGAATTTTGTTGAAGTTTTTTAAGTTTTCGTTTCCGTATCCAATTAGAGTAGGCACACATTTCGAAAGTTCTTGGAAATGTTTTTGTAAGTGGTCGATCTCTTGGGCGATCGGTGTCAAGTTATAATAATGTATAAAATCGTGTGTACTAGTTTGAATCCTTGCTTGTCCCAGGTTTAGGGGAAGTATCCCTGGATTGTCTTTCAGGTCTTTTATTTTCACTTCCTGGCCCATGGCGAGGGTCCATCTGTAATGAAGTACCTGTGTCAAATTTTTGTTGTTTCAATTTGGGTGTATGTTTAATATTTTTCTTATGGATGATTGTATTAGGGAGGTTTACTGTGACTTTATTATTTGATTTTACTTTAGTGGCAGTAAATCTAGGCGACATTTTATTTCTTTTTGTTGTAGTTTTGGTGTAAATTTTAGTGTTTGCCTTATATGTCACTGGTACTTGTCGTTTTTTGTTTCTGTTTTCGATAGTACGTTCTTTTGTTTGAATAGATTTTTTATTTAGTTCAGAATATCAGAATATCAGAATATCGTTTTTGTTTCTTCTCTGTGATTTTCGATGTAGTTATTAACCAAAGTACGATTTATATCAATATCGAAAGGGTCGCTCGGGTCTAGATGTCCATTTAATACGTCGATTGGTCTTTGTTTCGTCACGGAGTGTACAGAGTGATTGTATCCTAAAATTGCGTAGGGCATTTCTTCTTTTATATTAAACGGTTTTTTCTTTTCTTTTAGAATGCGGAGATGTTCTATGATAGTTGATGAAAACGTTCGATCATTCCATTTGATTGTGGATTTTCTGGAGTTGTATAATGAATTGAAATTTTGTGTGTATCGACAAATTCTTGCATAAGTCCGTTTTTGAATTCGTTTCCGTTGTCCGAAACTAACGTGGGGAAAACCATGGTGTGTCATAAAAATCAATAAGGCATTGAGTACGCTGACTGCATTGGATCCATCAATTGGGTATGCCTGTCCATATTTTGAGAATGCGTCTACTATTGTTAAAAACTTTTGTCCGTTAGCTTGAAATGTGTCCAAGTGAATAATTTCTAATGGTTTAGTTGGGGTCGGTGTTATCATAAATTTTGGTTTTGGTGGATTTCTGTCGTATTTGTTGGTTTGACAAGTGTCGCAAAGTTTAATATATTCCTCGATGTCACTCTTTAAAGTTGGCCAATAATAGCGTCTTCTGATTTGAATTTCTGTCTCGTTTATTCCTCGGTGGTTGGTCTTTCCTTCATGATAGTTTTTTTATGGTTTCTTGTTGACGCTCGGTGTTGTTGACGTCTTCCAAAATTTGGTTGCATTTGACAAGGTCGAAGGCTGTATTTTTAAAAGTTTTTTGAAGAAATTCGCATGTTGGTTGGTAATTGTTTTCGGGTTCAAAGAGTACTGCGTACTTCACTTTAGGTCGGACATATTCTTTGAAAAAATTAATTATATTTTGTTCTGTGTTATCTAAGCCAATTTGAACATGATATCTTTTTTTGTTTAGAAAACATTGTTCTATGACTGGTCTGGCTGCACTGTGATTGACAAAACTTAGTCTTATTTGATTATTATAGTAATTTAAGGGTTTTTCTGAAATTGGAAAACTAAATATAGGTTCTTCTTGGTTTGTGTGAACAGTTTCGTCATCATCGGGAGACAAGTCAGGTATTTCATCAGCTGTTTCTGTTGTGGAAGTTTCGTTGCTCTCTCGTCTTATATTTTGGATTGAAGGTGGAACAGGAGCGGTAATTTCTGAGAAATCGTCCGTTCTGTCATCAGGCGGGTTATTGTACAGCGAAGCATTTTCAACGTCGTTGTTTTCGAGAATTTCTATCCTTGAGAGGGCATCGGCATTGGTGTTACTTTTTCCTTTTTTATACACGATGTCGTAGGTGTATTCCTCTAATTTTAGTCTCCATCGAATTAATTTTGAATTTGGGTCCTTTAATGAGAAGAGCCATTGTAGAGGTCGATGATCCGAAAGAATTGTGAATTTTCTGCCAAACAAGTACGGCCTGAAATACTTGGTACCAAAAATGATTGCAAGCATTTCTTTCTCTATAGTCGAGTAATTTTGTTCAGAGTCATTGAGTGTCCTTGAAGCATATGCTATTGGCTTGTCTTTCCCAATCGGTCCTTGAGATAGGATAGCACCAATTGCAAAATTGCTAGCATCTGTTGTGAGATTGAAGGGTTGGTCAAAGTCTGGATACTGTAGTAAAGGCTCATTTGTAAGTAGATTCTTACAAATTTCGAAACATTGAATAAATTTTGGCGTATGTTCTATTTTTGCATATTTTTTGAGACATGAGGTTAACGGTTTGGTAATTTTCGCAAAATCTTTGATGAATTTACGGTAGTATCCCAAAAGTCCTAAAAATCCTTTAATTTCTCGTGTTGTCTTAGGAATAGGATATTTTAAAATTGCCTGAATTTTGTCGGGATTGGGTCTTATTCCCTCTGGTGTGATGATGTGACCTAAAAATGAAACTTGTTTTTGCAAAAATTCTGACTTATCAAGTTGGATTTTCAAGTTGGTCTCTCGAAGTCGTTGGAAGACTTTTGTGAGATTAACGATGTGTTCTTGTAGGGAAGTTGAATAGATAATAATATCATCCATGTAAACCAAGCAGATATGTCCTTGTAGTCCTTTTAGCACACTATCCATAACCCTTTGAAAAGTGGCAGGAGCGTTCTTAAGGCCGAATGGCATTCGGACATATTCAAAATGTCCATGTTCCACGTTAAATGCAGTTTTAGGTATATCTTCTTTTGCCATTTCTATTTGATGGAAGCCACTGGCAAGGTCCAATGTAGTAAAGTATTGGCATCGTCCTAATTTGTCCAATACGTCTGAGATGTTGGGGAGAGGATACTTATCGTCGATGGTTTTCTCATTTACCTTTCGGTAGTTGACTACTATTCTCCACTTAATTTTTCCAGATGCGTCTGGTTTTTTTTGGGACTACCCAAATTGGCGATGACCATGGGGAATCACTCGGTCTTATTATGCCCTGATCTAGCATTGATGAAATTTGGTTTTGTACTTCTGGTTTGTGGACATGTGGGTACCGGTAAGATTTTGTGTACACTGGTATTTCGTCCTTAGTTTTAATTCGGTGTTTGACTTGATTGGTGAAAATTAGGTCGGTGGAAAATATCTGAGAATTTTTCGCATAGTCTTTCTACTTGTTCTTTTTCTTCGGCATTCATATGATCTGTACGTATCAGATTTTTTATATCTATGTCTTCTTGGGAAACGGGGACTGGATATATTTCCGCTGAATAAAGATGATGTTCGTGTAAATTAAATTCAGTCGCAGTTACTGGGTCGGTTACTGTAATCTGAATAAGTTTGTCAGTGTTGTTGATAAGTTCTGCCCACGCTAAACTTTTATTTGCTGTCGACAACGTGTTTCTAAGAATTGCGCCTTGAATATTCTGTTGGGATAACATTACGGATCCATGTTCTTGTGTTACTGGTAACTTAACCTTTGTTACTGTGTGGGGCTCAAGTTGGATGTGATAAAAATGCGCTTTGTTTGTTTCGTATGATTCGAGGGGTAATATGGCTTTTGAAGTCAATAAACGATGTGGATACGATCTGAGATCTATCAGAACTTGTAAAAGCTTAAGATTGTCCATTCCAATAAGTCCGTGGAAGGTCTTATGAAATTTGAATAGGTAAAATTTTAGGAATAATTTTGGGTGATTAAATTCGTTAAAACTAGGAATTTCTGCTGAATATTCTTGGGAATAATTTTGGAATACAGAAGTTACGATAAAGGGTTCGTTTTGGATATATTTTTGGAAATTTTGAAAAGCGATGTCGGGATTTATAAAGGATTTTGACGATCCGGTCTCAATAAGTAATTTGAGAGGTGGGTTTTTTTATGACAATATAGGGTAACTCTTTTTTGTCTTCTAAATTATTAAGTTCAATTATGTTGCTTCGTGGAAGTAGGCCTCTGTAGGAAAATTTACTTCCTCTTCGGTCGTGTTTTCATATTGGGGTTCTGTCAAAAATTCTTCTTGTGGGGTTTCCTCGTAGGAAGGATTTTCCAAATTTTCTTCGGCATGGTGATAAGATTGCTCTTGCTGTTCAATATTGTAAAGTGGAGCTTTGTACGATGGTGTCGCAAATGGTTTTTTATTCTGTTGACTTTGAGTATATCTCGAAGTTGTGCTCATGGGAGTTGGTTTTGGAAGTAAGCCGGAAGGGGTATTTTTTGGTGCCCATACATTCTGAGGTGGCTTTCCAAAAACTTGTTCGTTAGTGAAAAATTTTTGAGGTTGCAAGTTTGGTTTAGGCGTTACAGGTATAGGTCCTGTTGGAAATTTTTGGGGCCTGTTGATAATAATTTTGATATTGCTGTGAATGATTTTGGGGTGCTTGCGAGAAGTGTGCTTGTTGATAATTTTGGTTTTGAGACGTGTTTTGAGAATGCCATTGCATTTTTGGTTGAAGTTGAGATTGGGGTTTTCTTGGAACTTGTACTTGGGGCGAGTAATTTCTTTGAAGATAACGAATATTATTTTCTTCTTGAATGTACTGCATAGCGAGTGCGAGTGTAGTTGGTCGCATAGCTCTTATTGTTGAACCGAGAGGTTCACGAAGTCCTGCTAAGAAGGTTGTTAGTGTTTGTTTTCTGAAAAAGTCCTTTTTGTTATTCCTGATATTTTCTATGTTGTTATGAATATCGATATAATTGCAGATTGTATTTAACAGTCCCATACAACGTTCATAAAAATTGATTGGAGCTTCGTTTGGAGCTTGTCGTAAATTAACTAAGTCTCTGGTTAAAGAATTTTCGTCACGTTGGTCACCGAAATTTTGAATAAGGGTGTTTTTTATGCTGTCCCAGGATTGACATCCGTGAATGGAGATAACTTCTTTTGCGCGTCCTGTAAGTTTGCTTGTAATACCGTGTAGAAGCAATTTATTTTGAATACAGTTAACATTTGCCGGTGCGAAGTCAAAATAATGATTTAATAATGTGGTAGATACGTTTATAAAGTCGTGAAGTTCCTTGGGATTTCCATCGAAATTCGGGAGAATGGTAAGAACTTTGAAATCGAATTGTGGTCTAGCCATATTTTCTTCTGATGAATCTTCTGAATTCGAGCAAATTTGCAAGTTGCTGAGGAGTTCGCTTAAGCCTAACTCTGCACTTGGGTCCGACAAAGGATAAGGAACAGAGGAGTCTGACATGAAATACTCACAGTAAGATGATTATGCCCAATTGCATTCCGTCTTCTGCTTTCTTGAAAAGCTAATCCAAGTTCTGGGGGTGAGCGTCCAAGGGCTGCCTCCAATGGAACCACGAATTAACAGTTTTTGAGCGGTCCGATCGCGAATTAACGTTTAAAAACGAAGAGTATCCCGTCGCGGACTCTTTCACGATCCTACCAGCAAGACTGCGCCAGTTAGGATCTGTGGCCGAAACAACCCGTTTTTAAAAACAGATTTTATTCGATAAAACCTAACAAAATTTATAAGGGTTGTAAGATAATTACGATACAATAAATATGTCGAGACGGACTTAAGGCGGGCCAGCGCGAGAATATATAACCTCGGTTGGTGTTGAGTCGGCAAAATAGTCTCTCGTGCTTTCTAGGCAATATTAGCTCCTGTAACTTGTTCTTTCTGCGATCGTTGTGTTATTAAACTTTAGCTTAATATCGTACGTACATACATATATAAGGATTCTATGCTTTACTCCAAAGGTGTATAACTTAGAAATTTATTGATCAAGTAAAGAAAGCTACATCAGGGAAGTAAAATAAACAAACTGTCATCTCTTGAACCTGTATACTTCATAAAATTTTGCTGAAATGTTATTCTTTTTTTGCGTAATACTGTTTTTTATTATACTTATAATTTTGTGACTTGTGTGTGTTTATCAATAAAAATTATGTATATCTAGAGGTATCTTTTAGTTTCCTTGGTAGAACAGAAGCTGCTTCAAAGAAGCAGTCTGAAATGAGTGCCTTTGTTTGCTAGTTTAATGTATAGATGTAATACTGTTATTCTCAATGATGTCTTGAATTTGTGTGTGAATTAGAAAACAATAAATGTCTTTATTATTATATCGACTTAGCCAAAAGGCATTCGCACTCCCTCTCTGGGGAACATTCACTCAGATCCCGGGTATCCCGGATACCATAAGGATCTGGCTCGGACGAGACCCTTGCCATGTTATCGGGCCTTAGGTGACATTGATGTTGTTGGACGTTCCTGCACTCCCCATGAATTTCCTGACGGTTCGGGCTGTCGCAAGTAGTACCGCTTTCTGCATGGACCTGTAAAGATTATCAGTTAGACCCAGCTCTTTGATGTTTCTCAGCAAACTTTTTGGTATGACACCAGTTGTTGACACGATGATTGGAATCGTCTGAACGTTGTCCATTTCCCATTGCCTTCTAATTCGTTCTTCTAAGTCTCTGTACTTCGCGATCTTCTCGACTTGCTTCACACGCAGGTTGTTGTTGTTCGGGATGGCCACATCAATCAGAGTTGTCTTCCTAGAAATTTTATCAACTATTATAAGGTCCGGTCTGTTATGGGCAACTCGTTGATCTGTCAGAACTGTACGATCCCAGTACATCTTGTAGTTGCTGTTCTCAAGAACAGGCTTCGGTGTGTAGCTGTAATATGGGATCCTCTCTGCCTGCACAAGCAGAAGTTTTTCCGCCAGTTCCTGGTGCAAGATCTTGGCAACCGAATCGTGTCGTTCCTTATATTCCGTTGATGCGAACATCTGACATCCTCCTGTTATGTGCTGGATTGTTTCTGAAGTTGGGCACCCGTATCTGCATCTATCATCCACTACCGATGCATCTCCTACAATGAATTTTAGGTAGTTGCGAGTTGGTATAACCAGATCTTGTATGGCCAGTAGGAAGCCTTCCGTCTCGGGGAACATTCGTCCCGAGGTCAGTCAATAGTTCGACGCTAACTTGTCGACATGTTCCTGGTTAACCTCATTAGGGTGCCTCCCGTGCAGCGGCTTCCCCAACCACCTCTGTAGTTTATCGTTGTCGGTTCGGTGGTGAGTTTGACGCTCGTGTTCCGTCAGACGTAGCGGTGTTGAAACGTCTGCTCCGCATATAGCCCTATGTAGTGTGGAGCTGTTGGCCTGCCTGTAGAAATAATTACGCAGATTTAATATTTGTGGTCCAATTGCTTGCTGAGATCTGCCAATCCTCTTCCTCCTAGTTGACGTGGCAGAGTTGTTCTTTCTACGGCGCTACGGGGATGATGTTTATGAGCTTTTGTCAGTAGTGTCCTAACTTTTCGTTGCAGGTTGTTGATGTCCGTGTTGGTCCAATTCACTATTCCGAACGAATAGCTGAGTACAGAGCACGCATACGTGTTCAGGGCCTTAAACAAATTCCTGCTGTTAAGATCAGTTCGCACTACTTGTCTTACTCTCTTGATGAATTCATTCGTTAAATCAGTCTTCATTGTTCGATGGTCTATCCTTTGAGCTTGTTTCATCCCGAGATACTTGTATGTATCTCCCTTGCTCATTGCTTCGATCTCCTGGCCGTCCTGCATCTCGTGTGCGCTTATTTATTATTATTATTATTATTATTATTATATCGACTTAGCCAAAAGGCATTCGCACTCCCTCTACGGGGAACATTCACTCAGATCCCGGGCATCCCGGATACCAAAAGGATCTGGCTCGGACGAGACCCTTGCCATGTTATCGGGCCCTAGGTGACATTGATGTTCTTGGACGATCCTGCATTCCCCATGAATTTCCTGACGGTTCGGGCTGTCGCAAGTAGTACCGCTTTCTGCATGGACCTGTAAAGACTATCAGTTAGATTCAGCTCCTTGATGTTTCTCAGCAAACTTTTTGGTATAACACCAGTTGTTGACATGATGATTGGAATCGTCTGGACGTTCTCCATTTCCCATTGCCTTCTAATTCGTTCTTCTAAGTCTCTGTACTTCGCGATCTTCTCGACTTGCTTCACACGCAGGTTGTTGTTGTTCGGGATGGCCACATCAATCAGAGTTGTCTTCCTAGAAATTTTATCAACTATTATAAGGTCCGGTCTGTTATGGGCAACTCGTTGATCAGTCAGAACTGTACGATCCCAGTACATCTTGTAGTTGCTGTTCTCAAGAACAGGCTCAGGTGTGTAGTTGTAATATGGGACCCTTTCTGTCTGCACAAGCAGCAGCTTTTCCGCCAGTTCCCGGTGCAAGATCTTGGCAACCGAATCGTGTCGTTCCTTATATTCCGTTGATGCGAACATCTGACATCCTCCTGTTATGTGCTGGATTGTTTCTGAAGTTGGGCACCCGTATCTGCATCTGTCATCCACTACAGATGCATCTCCTACAATGAATTTTAGGTAGTTGCGAGTTGGTATAACCTGATCTTGTATGGCCAGTAGGAAGCCTTCCGTCTCGGGGAACATTCGTCCCGAGGTCAGCCAATAGTTCGACGCTAACTTGTCGACATGTTCCTGGTTAACCTCATTAGGATGTCTCCCGTGCAGCGGCTTCCCCAACCACCTCTGTAGTTTATCGTTGTCGGTTCGGTGGTGATTTTGACGCTCGTGTTCCGTCAGACGTAGCGGTGTTGAGACGTCTGCTCCGCATATAGCCCTATGTAGTGTGGAGCTGTTGGCCTGCCTGTAGAAATAATTACGCAGATTTAATATTTGTTGGTCCAATTGCTTGCTGAGATCTGCCAATCCTCTTCCTCCTAGTTGACGTGGCAGAGTTGTTCTTTCTACGGCGCTACGGGGATGATGTTTATGAGCTTTTGTCAGTAGTGTCCTAACTTTTCGTTGCAGGTTGTTGATGTCCGTGTTGGTCCAATTCACTATTCCGAACGAATAGCTGAGTACAGAGCACGCATACGTGTTCAGGGCCTTAAACAAATTCCTGCTGTTAAGATCAGTTCGCACTACTTGTCTTACTCTCTTGATGAATTCATTCGTTAAATCAGTCTTCATTGTTCGATGGTCTATCCTTTGAGCTTGTTTCATCCCGAGATACTTGTATGTATCTCCCTTGCTCATTGCTTCGATCTCCTGACCGTCCTGCATCTCGTGTGCGCTTTGTTCGAGCTTTCCCCGGATGATATTAAGGGTGCGGCACTTGTCCAGTCCAAACAGCATTCCGATGTCCCTGGAGAACTCCTCTACAATTTTAAGCATTTGCGTTAGTTGGTTTTTGGTTGCGGCGATCAGTTTTAAATCATCCATATATAATAGGTGATTCAACTTGATCGCTTCTGCGTTGTTGCTTTTGATAGCGAAGCCATATTTTGTAGAGTTCAACCGATGTGATAGAGGGTTCATCGCCATGCAGAACCACAGTGGACTGAGTGAATCTCCTTGGAAAATCCCTCTTCGGATGTTGATTGTGTCGGTCTCGATGTTACTGTCTGCGGTTCTGAGTTGTATCTTAGTGCGCCAGGTTGTCATAACGTGTTCTAAAAAGGAAACTGTATGATGATCTATTTTATACAGCTTTAAGATACCTGTGAGCCAGTCGTGAGGTACGGAATCAAATGCTTTTTTGTAGTCCACATAAGCCATGTGGAGGTTTCGTTGCTTGGAATGAGCCTGGTTGCAGATGACAGAGTCTATGATGAGTTGCTCTTTGCATCCCATTGCGCCCTTCGAGCAGCCCTTCTGCTGCATTGCAATGATGTTGTTCCGCTCGCAGTGAGCATATATTCGCTGCGTAAGGCAAGATGTGATTATCTTGTAAAGCGTAGGCAAGCAGGTTATTGGGCGGTACTTGGCAGGGTTATCCGTATTCCGCTGGTCTTTTGGTAACAGGTAAGTTGCACCCTGTGTAAGAAACAATGGCATTTTCAGAGGATCGAGCAAGACTTCATTAATTAAGGTAGTTATTTGTTCATGCGTGCACCACAACTTCTTAATCCAATAATTTTGGAGATGATCTGGACCTGGTGCCTTCCAGTTGTGGGAATTCTTGATGACATCGGAGACCTCAGCGGTTGTGAATTGCTCGTGTTGCATCTGGCTATAGTTCCGGCCCATCTCGCGTTCTTCGCTGATCCAGCTTGCACTGACATTGTATGGACCTGGTGTGGCAAGTTGATTTCTCCAGAAACCGTCGACCTGTTCTCTGCTAGGGTAACTCGCATTTGTGGCATCGGCGCTAGAATTAAAAGCACGGTAGAAACCCTTTTCTGATCGTTCAAAGAGTTTATTGTCTCGTTTCCTGTTGTTACTAGCCTTGTATCTCCTCAGACGCCCTGCGAAAACAGAAAGTTTTTGTTTTAATGTGTCAAGACATTGTTGAGCAGTGATGTTCGCGGGGTCATGCCGAGAATGCATTTGGGTGCGGCTCATTACTGCCTGCACCGCCCTCTGGATCCTTCTAGTTCTAACTCCTCTGATATATTCCGTCACTTGTCCTATGTCTTTACGGAGACTCTCGATCTTCCGATTTAGTCGCATTTCCCATTGAGCCATTCGTGGTTCTGGTCTTGCACGATTCAACTCTTGGGCCGTTCGGATCTTGGCACCCATTACAGTGATGACTGCCGTTGCGGCACAGTAGATTAACATGTGCATGCGTTCTAATGTTGGTGTCACTGAAACATAGCTTGGTAAAATTCTTGTGTTCATAAGATCGAGCACGATCGCAAGTTTCCTGGAAGAATTTAATCTTGGTAGCGGTGGCCTGCTAAGTGGGTCTGTGCCTTCGTATCGCAATACTGCCTGTCTCATATGTGTGTCCAAGCCTTCAAAATGTTCTTCGTTAACCCGTTCCAGACTCTCGGTTGTTGGTTCTACCGTTTCGGCTTCTAGTTGTTGTCCAGGCTCTTGAAGTTCCCCATTGTTGTTGTTGTCATCTATGTCTATGTGTTCGCCGTGGATCTCTAGCTCAACTTCCCGTTTGATAGCGTTAAGTCGCGTTTCTGGAATTCGGTTGTTTCTTAGAATAGTTCGATACTGATCTGACACTCTTTGTTCAGACACTTGCATGTGTGGAAACTCCCTGCAGAACTCGGCATGCAGTTGTTGTCGGTAGCCGATAATCTCTTGTCCTAAGTTTGTCACCCTGTAGAAAATACGCATAATCGATTCATTCATGGACACAGTCCATTTCATGCGTCGTCGTTGTAATCCCGCCTCTGTGAACGCTGGCTGAAGTTCCCGCGCAGCACCTTCGGTGGGTGGAACCCTAGTTCTCGTTTGGCTCCCATGTTGTAGATGTTCGTGTTGTTGTTGGGCTGTAGCTGTTTGTGCAACAGGGGCCCGCCTCATCAGCGCCCTGTCACCGACGTCCCGCTCGCTGTCATGCCCAGCGCCGGCTCCAGACATGCCCTGGCGATCCCCAGGCAGCGGCCCTATGACAATCATCCTATCATTCTCCATTCCATAGTTTTCTCCCGTAACGTGGGAGTGACGGCCCTCGGCTTTTGTCAGTAGTGTCCTAACTTTTCGTTGCAGGTTGTTGATGTCCGTGTTGGTCCAATTCACTATTCCGAACGAATAGCTGAGTACAGAGCACGCATACGTGTTCAGGGCCTTAAACAAATTCCTGCTGTTAAGATCAGTTCGCACTACTTGTCTTACTCTCTTGATGAATTCATTCGTTAAATCAGTCTTCATTGTTCGATGGTCTATCCTTTGAGCTTGTTTCATCCCGAGATACTTGTATGTATCTCCCTTGCTCATTGCTTCGATCTCCTGGCCGTCCTGCATCTCGTGTGCGCTTATTTATTATTATTATTATTATTATTATTATTATTATTATTATTCTCGACTTAGCCAAAAGGCATTCGCACTCCCTATACGGGGAACATTCACTCAGATCCCGGGTATCCCGGATACCAAAAGGACCTGGCTCGGACGAGACCCTTGCCATGTTATCGGGCCTTTGGTGACATTGATGTTGTTGGAAGATCCTGCATTCCCCATGAATTTCCTGACGGTTCGGGCTGTCGCAAGTAGTACCGCTTTCTGCATGGACCTGTAAAGACTATCAGTTAGACCCAGCTCCTTGATGTTTCTCAGCAAACTTTTTGGTATAACACCAGTTATTATTATTATTATTATTATTAATTTCCCTTTAATCATTATACTTGTCAAAAACTTCAACTCATTTATGAGATGATTTCAAGCTATTTTCAAGATTACTTTTCCTTTAAGATCGTCTCAAGACATTTTTGACATCCTCTAAGACCCAAGACGTTCCCTCATAACATCTTTTGAGATGTTTCTGACAAAGAGACGATTGCAAGATGTCACAAGGGCATATTTAATTTTTTTACCCTAACTTTGGTTCACTCTGTAAATTTCCCACGTTTTTCTCTCGTCCTGTATTTTTCTCAACTTTTTCTGCCTCCCTTATTTGTCATATTTCTTTCCAAGATTCCTCTGCATTTAAGGCCCCCGGATCTGCCCGTCATCTGACAGATAACGTCAGCAAAATGGAATCTTGCTATTTCTCGGGTGAGATTAGAAAATGTCCTGCTGGCCCAGTGGATAGGGTGTCAGGATCGGAAGACGAACAGCCCCGGTTCAATTTGCGACGAGTTTTTTTATTTTCGACTTCCCACCAGTCCAGGAAAAGGCAACTCCTCAGCACAGGAAAAAATCGAGGATCCGGTAACGCTGCGAGCGAAGAGAGAGAGACAACATGCTGATTAGAGACGACCGGAAGTCTTTATCATATAGGGGAAAATACATAAGTGCGAGAGAGAAACTTCTTTCTCTCTCGCACTTGGAGCCACCGCTTAGCACTACTCAACACGTAGGCGTGGTCGCCCCGTTTTGCCAAATTAGAGATTTGAGTTTTTAAAAAATGCATCGATATTGTGTATCGATCCAGTACGCAATTTTTATTATCAATATAAGATATATAAAATAATTACTAATTGTCAATTTTTTTGAGAACTAAATGGTACTTACCTGATTATCTTACCTTATCATATTTTATGATTAATTAGTTAAGTATTGATCTTTAATGTTTCTCACTACGTCATGTGTAAAATAGACAAATAAATTTTGAGCATGCGTTTGTATTTTAAAAAGTTTAGCAATAAACAGAAAATTTTAAAAATGTAATATAGGCAAAACACAACATATGGTATCCTTAATTTAGGAAATAAACTAGTGATTATTATACTATACACGGTGTTTCTAAATTGCATTAAAATATTTTACAGGGCGATTCTCCCGTTAAAATTAAGGGGGGGTCTTTCATATAAATTTCTCCTCAAAACCCCTCCCCTTACCTCCCTCCAAATATGAGGGTAAAAAATTCGCACGGGTGTCAACAAGTTTTATTGTTTTCTGAAAAATCTGTCAAGTTTAAGACAAAAAGACAAGATTTGAAAAAGTTTTTAAAAGCATTTGTCATTACAAACCAATTTTTGTGTTTTGAAAAATTTTGACACGTTAAAAAATTCTGGCGAAAATTAATTTAGAGGTTGGTTTTTTCATCCCCATCCACTCATACTTTAGGGTTGAAAAAATGTCACAAAACGTCATTCCATGAGTGCAACTGGTCGACCAAATTTCAACTTTCTACCTCTTTCCATAGTGGAGAAAATAAATAAAAACAATATTTTACCCCCATGTTTGTAGAGGTGTAACTCAGAGGGGGAGGGGTTTTGAGGAAAAATTTATATAAAAGACCCCCCTTAATTTTAACAGGAGGATCGCCCTGTAAAATATTTTGGAGCAATTTAGAAACACCCTGTATTATAATAAAACAGCTCCAAACATATAAGTATGTTCAATTTATACTTTGGTATTATAGCCTCTAGAACAAAGCTTTCAAATTTTGAGGGTTTTGCAATGTTCTACGGTTTCTCAGTTCCATTATTTTCATTTCTTCATTGTTTTCCTCCCGGTTATCAGTCCTCTTATATCAGTCAACGGGAATAGTTTATGTGGCGGTTGGTGTCGCAACCCTTCCTAATGCTCACATTGCAATTAAGAGAGGGTTTGCTAAGCGTTTTCTTTGCCATCTCTATATGTATAACTGAACTACGTTTCCTCATCCATCAGTGTAAACACGGCGCAAAAATGGACATGAAAACACGTTATTGTCGGACATGTTCTTCCAAAAGACTAAAAAAAATTGGTTTTTGTTTTAAAGGCACCGTTCGTGGCATGTTGACTTGGACCAATATTAAAATAAATGATTTTATGATAAAAAAGTTAGTTCAGAATGAAACAATAAGCAGTTGCGTAAAATTTTAAATCCTAGGTCTATTTTGATTTCTTTTCAATTAACAGGAGAAAATAATTAGAAATTCAAATAGGCAGATGGTTTTTAAACTTGCTAGAGAGTCCTAATTTTGCATTCTGGACAATTTTTCTTAGTAGCAATTTGTGGTACCTGCCACCCATGACTCTTTTTCAAGAAAACCAGGAAAAAATTAATAAACTTATATTCGTACATCATGATGTTTTAGAGATACCAAGCAATGTACCAATGTCTCAGGTTACTCTCAATTAAAAGTAAACTGTAACTTTTCCAGTACCTTCAAACAAACATCTAGTTTGCCAAATTAGTGTGGCTCCTGACTCCTCGCCTGGACCAGAAACTAAATAAACAAGAATGCACGTAAACCTTAACCTTTGATCAGTCACCATGAATTTTCAGGAAATAAAAGACCTTTAATGACATATGCCCTATCATTTTTACATTAGAATTTATTCCTAAAATATACTTAACAAACAAGGATATATTGGCTGTTAATTGTTCAAACAATAAGGCCACAGTGTGATTTTAAATATCACTTTATGTTTAAATGGAAGAATTACATTTTATTTTTGTCACAGGATCGAAAAGGTTCTGGGGCTCACCAAGGAAAAAGAAGTGAGGTCGGGAGACGATGCAGCTTTATATTGGCTGTTCCTGTGTATATTACAATCTAAAATTATGTTCACAACAAATCACAATAATAATAAATTAGTATATTACCTTACCTAACACCATAGTGACGATTTAATCGTTTAAGCAATCTGCGCTGTGCACCCCCCAGGGTTGCTAGATGTGATATTTATTTAATGGTTTTACTTGCTTAGAAACAAGCAACGATGGAAATAAAATTGAATTCGCTCGAAAAACCAAAAAACCCCTAAAAATTAATAAAGCCAACCTTACAGTCGAAACTCCACAAACAGTTTATATTCTCAAAAAGAAACTGTACATGTTTCAAACCACCAAGGGTTCATCTTCAGCAGCGAAATAATTCATTGTTCATTGAAAAGTCAACATATACAAAAAAAAAGTTTTTAACCTTACCTTCCAAGCACATTTAAAAAAAAATTATATTATCAAAAATTCATAAGAAAACTTCAAAAGTTAAATGGAGTCGAGTTGTAAACATAGAATACCCAAAATTAAATATTAAAGCCACCAAAAGGCTTTAGAAAAAAGTTCATAAAAATCTGGAAAGAAAAGAAAACGTGGTAATCCAAGTAGCACTGTTAGAATGTAAAACATACCTTCAAAAATACTTCACTCTAAGAAACCATTAAACCAACAAATCACCGTCGTCAAATTAACATTTTAGTTTGTAACGTGAACGTTTTGGGGTTCCAAGGAACCAAAAAAGCATAGTTTAAATAAAAATTACAACGATCAGGTCACCATGACAGAAAATGGAATGTGGAAATTACGTATTTATGAGGAATATAGGAGAAAGGAAGCAGCGTTGGGTGAAGAGTCAACGGAAGTAGTAAGGCGCGGCATTGTTCAGTATTTAAAAACAGGGGATAGCAAACCGTCACCTTCACCAAAGTTTCAAAAAATCTTTATCATTCAACAGTTGGAAAATTAAGGAACTTTAAACTCCTGTAAAACTGAAGATTAGAAAATTCAAGTTGATCATTAACAATTTGGAGATTAGGAGAATTTTTAGCTTTAAAAATCTCCAGACTCTCAAGCAAGTTCAAAATGGTGCCCTTATTATAAAAGTGAAGAAAGGAAATATCTCGGGATGGGTCAAATAAATGATTGTTATTAACAATGTGTTCTGTTCAAAAAACTGTTCAAAAAACCCCTTTTTTCTATTGGTGTATAAAAAATATTCCCTTTAGCGCGATACCCCCACTGCCACCTAGTGGCGAGGTGCAAAAGTAGCCACCTGGGCACGCCCAGGACTATTGGTTCTATGGGCCAGTACTAGTGGCGCAACCAGAAATTATTGTCAAGGGGGTCTGGTTGGCATAGTTCATTTTTCATTGTTAAGAATTGCACACCAGGCGAAAATTTTCAAAGTCAAACATTTTTAATGAACTAAAAAAATTTTAAGTACCCTAATATTAGCAAAAAATATTAAGCAACTGATTGTTTTTTTTAACTGTGGAACCATAATAATAATAATTTAATTATGCAGTAATAATTGTAAGAAGTAGGTACCCTTTTTTTCTTTTACATAAAAGCCCGAGAAAGAATTCATTGAGTGATGTGGAAGTAAAAGTTAGTGCCTAAATTTGTTGCCACATTCTATAAATTAACATATCCTCTCAAAGGGCCAAATCACAGACCTATATAGCTTCGCTACAGACTGTGCCTCGCCGTATATTTTTAGGCGAACCCAAAAGGATGCCAAGTCCCTGGAGTTGGCATCCTTTATGGGAATTCGTACAAATATTTCCACTACCGTGCCATAGAGGTCGCCGAGTTCTACATCTTTCCGCTCGTCGTTGCCAAATGTCGTCTATCAGGCCCATTTTAGGGATAAAAATACATCTGCATACAAGCAGATGTATTATGTATATAAACACAGACCTATATAGCTTAGCTAAGCTATATACATCTGTGATATAAATAATATGTTCACAGAAAGAGGCAAGGAAGATGGAATTGGTAGGTAAGGATTTTTGAGATTCATATTGATGTACATATACTTACTTAAAATTGCCGGGAAAACTACACCCTGAAAATTTCAGAAGTAAAAAAATTGCCTGACAAAAAACTACCCCTTCCCACCCCCGAAATGTTTTTGGTCGGATCCTCGCCATTTTCAGCCAGAACGTTCAAAGTTTACCCAGACGCACCAATCCGCGGTTGAAAAAATTTACCTGACGAAACTACCCCCTGCATCCCTTTAGGGACAAAAATTTATAACTCCATTGTTTCTGGTCCGATTTTCGCCGTTTTCACAAGAACGTTCAAAAGAGTCTCAGAAGCATAAAAAACTGCCTGACCAAAAACTACCCCTTCCCACCCCCGAAGTTGTTTTTGGTCGAATCCTCGCCATTTTCAGCCAGAACGTTCAAAATTTACCCAGACGCACCAATCCGCGGTTGAAAAAATTTTCCTGGCACAACTACCCCCTGCATCCCTTTAAGGAAAAAAAATGATAACTCCATTGTTTATGGTCCGATTTTCGTCGTTTTCACAAGGATGTTAAAAAAAGTCAGTCTGAGAAATAAAAAAAACTGCCGGAAAAAAAACTACCCCTTCCCACCCCCGAAGTTGTTTTTTGGTCGGATCCTCGCTATTCTTAGCAAGGTCGTTCAGAATAACTCCAGAAACACCAATCCACGGTTGAAAAAAATTGCCGGACAAAACTACCCCCTGCATCCCTTTACGAAAAAAAAAATATAAATTCATTGTTTCTGGTCCGATCTTCGCCGTTTTCACAAGGATGTTAAAAAAAGTCAGTCACAGAAATAAAAAACTGCCGGAAAAAAACCACCCCTTCCCACCCCCAAAGTTGTTTTTGATCGGAACCTCGCCATTTTTAGCAAGGACGTTCAAAATTATCCCAGAAGCACCAATCCGCGGTTGAAAAAAATTGCCGGACAAAACTACCCCCTGCATCCCGTTAGGAAAAAAAATGATAACTCCATTGTTTATGGTCCGATTTTCGCCGTTTTCACAAGGATGTTAAAAAAAGTCAGTCTGAGAAATAAAAAAACTGCCGGAAAAAAAAACTACCCCTTCCCACCCCCGAAGTTGTTTTTGATCGGAACCTCGCCATTCTTAGCAAGGACTTTCAAAATTATTCCAGAAGCAATAAATCCGCGGTTGAAAAAAATTGCCGGACAAAACTACCCCCTGCATCCCTTTACGAAAAAAATGATAACTCCATTGTTTCTGGTCCGATTTTCGCCGTTTTCACAAGGATGTTAAAAAAGTCAGTCTCAGAAATAAAAAAAACTGCCGGAAAAAAACTACCCCTTCCCACCCCCCGAAGTTGTTTTTGGACGATTAAAATTAACCCATACGCACCAATCCGCGGTTGAAAAAATTTCCCTGACATAACTACCCCTGCACCACTTTAGGGAAAAAATTGATAACTCCATTGTTTCTGGTCCGATTTTCGCCGTTTTCACAAGGACGTTCAAAAGAGTCTCAGAAGTATAAAAAACTGCCTGACAAAAAACTACCCCTTCCCACCCCCGAAGTTGTTTTTGGTCGAATCCTCGCCGTTTTCAGCAAGGACGATCAAAATTAACCCATACGCACCAATCCAGAGACAATGGAGTTATCATTTTTTCCCTAAAGGGACGCAGGGGGTAGTTTTGTCCGGCAATTTTTTTCAACCGTGGATTGGTGCTTCTGGAATAATTTTGAACGTCCTTGCTAAAAATGGCGAGGATCCGACCAAAAACAACTTCGGGGGTGGGAAGGGGTAGTTTTTTTCGACAGTTTTTTTTTTTATTTCTGAGACTGACTTTTTTAACATCCTTGTGAAAACGGCGAAAATCGGACCAAAAACAATGGAATTATCATTTTTTCCCCAAAGGGATGCAGGGGGTAGTTTTGTCCGGCAATTTTTTTCAACCGCGGATTGGTGCTTCTGGAATAATTTTGAACGTCCTTGCTAAAAATGGCGATTATCCGACCAAAAACAACTTCGGGGGTGGGAAGGGGTAGTTTTTTTCCGGCAGTTTTTTTTATTTCTAAGACTGACTTTTTTAACATCCTTGTGAAAACGGCGAAAATCGAACCAGAAACAATGGAGTTATCATTTTTTTCCCTAAAGGGATGCAGGGGGTAGTTTTGTCCGGCAATTTTTTTCAACCGCGGATTGGTGCTTCTGGAATAATTTTGAACGTCCTTGCTAAAAATGGCGAGGATCCGACCAAAAACAACTTCGGGGGTGGGAAGGGGTAGTTTTTTCCGGCGGTTTTTTTTTTATTTCTGAGACTGACTTTTTTAACATCCTTGTGAAAACGGCGAAAATCGGACCAGAAACAATGGAACTATCATTTTTTTCCCTAAAGGGATGCAGGGGGTAGTTTTGTCCGGCAATTTTTTTCAACCGCGGATTGGTGCTTTTGGAATAATTTTGAACGTCCATGCTAAAAATGGCGAGGATCTGACCAAAAACAACTTCGGGGGTGGGAAGGGGTAGTTTTTTCCCGCAGTTTTTTTTTTCTGAGACTTTTTGAACGCCCTACTGGAGGTATGAAGTTATTTCGCTAAAGGGATGCAGGGAGTAGTTTTTGGCAGACAATTTTCTCCAATCGTGGATTGGTGCTTCTGGAATAAATCTAATAATTTCAAATTGTGGCTGCCGTATTATTAATACTCGTATACCCACTATTCCTTCTATCACAGACCTATATAGCTTCTATCCACATGTTCTTGCACTGACAACGTTGCAGCGTTTTTTATGGGATGGGTGCTTTCAAGGCCACTGAATTATTGTCGTCAGGCCCGCCGATTATATTTTTATTCAAATTTCCCGCATGCGGCGCCCTCTATTGGTGCCAGCTCAAAGAATTGGGTCCCCAGGCCCCAGGCACTGTCTGTAGCGAAGCTATATATGTCTGTGGCCAAATGTAGAATATACAGTGTGTCCACGGATGGACTTAACTATACCTACTTGTAAAAATTTTTATTTTCAATTCTTCGAAAAAAGTCAATCTTCATAAAAAAAGTCTGCTTGTTCTTAAAATAAAATTGGCATGGAAAAAGTTAACATTACTTCACTGGGTGACCAGAAAATTAAAGAAACGTTAATTAGCATAAGAGTAAACTACCTACCTCTATTTGTAGAGATAATGAAAAAAGTTATAAAGAAAATTTGCTCAGCGTGGTAAGCTACTTAAGTGTACAAAATTTCTAAGCTTTAGGCCTACTTTGATTTTTTGATTGTATTCTCTTTTTTTGTCAAATAAATGGTTTTCTGTAAATAGTATGACAAAACTATATTAAGAAAACTTCCCCAGAATGGAAAACTGCGCATGATGACAAAATTTTACGATTCTAGGCCTACTTTGCATTTTGGAAAATATTGGAGGTAAGGCAGTGGGCCTAGGATTGTCAAAAAATTTTCCATCATACACAGTTTCCTATTCTGAGTAACTTTTATTTATAAGTTTTGTCTTACTACCTACAGAAAATTATTTAATCAAAGAAAAACAAGAAAAAAATCAAAAAATCGAAGTAGGCCTAACGCTTTGAAATTTTGTACGCTTAAGTACCTTACCACGCTGAGCAAATTTTCTTTATAACTTTTTTCATTATCTCTACAAATAGAGGTAGTTTACTCTTATGCTAATTAACGTTTCTTTAATTTTCTGGTCACCCAGTATAAGTAATGTCAACTTTTTCCATGCCAATTTTATTTTAAGAACAAGCAGACTTTTTTATGAAGAATGAATTTTTCGAAGAATTGAAAATAAAAAATTTTACAAGTATAGTTAAGTCCATCCGTGGACACACTGTATAGATATCTTCCTGTAGTAATTTATTTCCCTGTGGACTTGTGGATTCATACCTAATGATTATTGATTTTTAAAAGCAGGAATTAAAATGAGGTGTTCGCTTATTAAAATACTTTGTATGTGAAACTTTTTAGAAATTTTAAGGACAAACAATTTAACTGAGACGTAGAAAATTGTAAAGTTACATCACCATGATACGTTTCCTCTTCTTTTTTTTCTCAATGGGAAGGGTTTTAACCGGCATCGTCGCAATAACAAGGCCCGCCAGCTGAAAGCGATGAGTCATCCAAGGGAGGTGAGCCTAAGGCTCCAAATTCAAATTTCAAGGTGTCAACTTGGTAAATTTGGCAAAAAAATACTTTAAAATGATTGTTTACATATATAGCTCATGGTTTTACAACACGGATAATAATCTACGAGAGTGAAATTCACATTTTCAAGGGGTTTTGGTGCATTTAGATATCTACCGGTAAAATTTTCGTAAATGCCAATTATTTCTTATTTGCCTGCCTAGATACAACTAAATTCGAATAAATAAAACCATAAAACTTACTGATTTCAAGGTGGTTACGTTTAATCATGTAAAATTGTTAGGTATAACACTCTCCAACAGTCCAAACCAAAATCCTGGAAAACTGTGTAGGAACAAAATCTCTTTTTATGGCCTTAACCCACTTTTCCCTTAAAATGGGGTCTTTATGGAGGAAAAAGTGGACACATTAGGACCGCCTTTGTAGTTTCCCTTGCAGTTGGGAACGGAACACGTCCACGGCATGATTTAAATTAGTCCGAAACTATAGACACAACCTCAAACCTATAAACTAAAATTGAACTTTAATCACTTTATTCTGAACCACTGCTGTTTTACCACCTTATTAATAAAACTCCACGTCCTATATTACTAAAAAACACAGTCCAACACACAACAAATGTTCTTTAAAACAGGAAAATCGCCAGACAAGTAAACGTAAACAACTTCAAAAAGCAACTTCCCGACCTCCCTGTGATGACGTAGTGACGTTTCGCGTCGCCAGCTGGCAGGCCTTTATCATTGCAACGGTGCCGTTTTAACCCTCACCCCCTCCCCCTTATCTACGGCCCTGCCGTAACGTAAATTTGATAAATCACAACATAAACTTAAAAATACAGGTTAAACAAAGTACAAATTAATCAGTCTTGTTTTTATCTAGCATTCTTTAGCGCTTTTTCGCTTGGTGGGTATGAGCCCGTCAGCCCCCCCCCCTCGTTGCGCCACTGGCCAGTACCTATATATTTTGTGGGCCAGTACTACCTGTTTATCGAGAGAAAGCGCCAGAGTGTCTGTTACCAGTTATCATTTATTAGGTATTGTCGGCGCTATGTATGTATATAAATATTATATTCTGTGAATAATATGTGAATGTAAAATAAAGAAATTACATGAAGCCTTTATTGTGCCACATTTTTGATATTGAAGAAGCATCCTATATATCTCTCATCTTCAAAATATCTCAAATGTAATAGCAACCATATCCAAGGTGGGGCAAAAGTAATGCCATAATGTGAATTGCCTGCCATTTTGTTAGGAATGAGAACAAATTGGGCTATGTTTTCGCAAAAATGATTTTGAAGCATCGTGCTGACGATAGGAGCTGTTCTGTATATAAAAATAACGTATTAAATCTTCGCAATAGAATCGACTATGGTTAGTACGGCTGGGCAGGATGTCAGATTGGGTCTGTTGAAGGTGCGTTCTCTTCTCTCGGATTTTGACTCTCTTGTCAATATTCTTAACGCTGATATCTACAATGTTTTTGCAGTTACAGAGACCTGGCTCTCTGACCGTGTCCACTCCGACGTGGTGATGGTTGATGGTTACGGGGAGTTGGCCTCTATGTGGGGTCCCAGCTGCACTGTCAAATACTGGACCTTGATATCGACACTTCCCCGGATCTTGAGCAGCTATGGGTAAAGATTGTTACGCACAAATTTCCTTTTATCATAGGTGTCATATATAGGCCGCCATCAACAAGTGTGGTAAACTGCGTGGCGTCACTTGATCTCCTGCCATGTGTACTCAGCCAATATGAAAATGTCATTGTGCTTGGAGATATTAATTGCAACATGCTTAATGCACCCAACCAGGTCTCGTCGTGTTTTGACCATCATGGATTCTCTCAAATGGTGAAACAGCCTACTCGTGTGACAAATACCACGGCTTCTCTGATCGATGTAGTTTTCTCTAACATACCGAATCTCCTCCATGACTGCATTACTCTGGATGCTGCTTCCCTCACGGACCACAAACTCATTTCAATCGATCCGCTATTCCACTCTCTCTGAAAACACATAAATTCGTTACCTATCGTAATTTCTCCGACTTCGACGAAGACTGTTTTCTATCTGAACTAAACTCCTTGGACCTGTCTGTGATATACCGGATTCGCGATATTGATGAAAAGGTGAAAATTTTTACTGATAAGCTATTAACACTATTCGATAAGTATGCACCTGTCCGGACTGTTCGTGTCACTAGGCCTCCATCACCCTGGCTAACGCGTAACTTAAAACTAATTATAAAAGAAAAGAATCGAGCATATGCCAAATAAAAAGCCAACAAAACATTCGAAACATTGAATCAATTCAGAACCATTCAAAATTTTGCTCTGACTGCAATTAGACAGGAAAGACGAGCATATTTAACCTTCCTAGAAAATCAATGCAATGTGGTCAGCACTTAAGCAAATGAATGTAAACATTACGAAAAACCAGGCGATACCCAATACCCTCTGTGACCCGTCACTCGTAAATAATTACTTAATGTCTGTCTATAGCCCTGGGCAAATTCCTGATCATATTATGCAATATTATTCTACAAATAAGTTTAGTGACAACACCTTCTCATTTAAACCCTGTGAACCAGAACAGATCATACATATAATCAGACGTCTCAGATCAAATGCAAAGAGTACCGACGATATTACTCTTAGTATGATTAAAATTTGCTTGCCGCAAATTTTGCCACACATAACGCATATTGTTAATATCTGTCTGGAACAGGGCTACTTTCCTAGACTGTGGAAAAATGCAATTGTAATTCCAAAGCCTAAAACAAACGCTCCTCAGGAACTGAATGACCTAAGGCCAATTAGTATACTACCAGTTTTATCCAAGGTCCTCGAAAAGGCTGTACATTCACAAGTTGCCGCTTTTCTTGATAAGTTCACGGTTTTACCAAGGCAGCAGTCGGGATTTCGAAAGGCGCATAGTACTACATCTGCTCTACTACAAATAACTGATAATATAATACGTGCCCTTGACCGAACTCTAGGAGTTGCCTTGGTATCGATTGACTAATCTAAAGCGTTTGACAAAATTAATCATGAACTCCTGTATGCCAAATTAAAATATTTTGGTTTTGATACTTGTTCAGTCTTTTTTTCAAAATTACTTAACGGGTTGTCACCATCATGTTGTTATAAATGGTCAAATGTCAGCAATGCGACTAATTCCTTCCGGTGTGCCACAAGGGTCTGTCTTGGGGCCTCTGCTGTTCCTCATATACATCGCTGATCTACCACTGTCTATCGGCTCGTCGGACATTCACTCCTATGCTGACGACACTCAATTACTTCATTATGTCGATATGGAGTCAATCGATACAGCCAAACTCAACTTAAACAATGATATCTCGGCGTTAATTGAATTTTCTACAAACCATAACCTTACCGTCAATCCAGACAAGTCCAAGGCTATACTGTTCTGCAGCAACCCAGCTAATTACGAAATTATTGCTTCAAACTTAGACGTGGTTGTGGGAGGTCAAAGCCTACAGTTCTCGGAGTCTCTGAAGGTCCTAGGTATCAAATTTGACAACAAACTTCGCTTTCACCCCCATGTTGCAGCATTAGCGCAGAGGACCCATGGCAGGATGAGAACACTCCATGCAAATAAACACATTTTAAACTTTAAATATCGAAAGAAGCTGTGTGAAACCATCATCACGCCTGTCCTCTTTTACGGCTCTATTGTTTTTTACCCCTGTCTGGACTACTTCTCCAGGCATCGTCTTCAAGTAATACAGAACAACTGTGTTCGTTTTGTTTACGGGATGCGACGTTTTGACCATGTCTCTGCAAAATACCTTGAGTTAAAATGGCTGAAATTTGGAACTAGGGTTAACTATCTCTATCTCGTGTTCTTGCGTAGGCTTTTCATTACCTCTACCCCCTCGTATCTTAGAGAGAAACTAATACTGAGGGATGAAGTGCATAATGTGACCATACGGCATGGTATGACGGTCTCTATTCCTGCCCATCGAACGGCCCTCTTTCGGCGTTGCTTCTCATACAGCTCAGCACTCTTATATAATAACATACCAGCAAGCTTTAAGTGCCTACCGCTTTATAAATTTCGCTTGCAAGTCAAAGAATTTTTATTATATCCTTGATCAAGTATCAGTTATCTATTTTTTATATTTGATTATCTCTCTGTTTATTTTCTCTTTCTTCTTGTTTTTTTTTCTTTTCTCCTTGTGAAATCACTTAAACAATGTCACCATGTTGTTTTTTTTTAGATTTTTTAGATTTTTATATTCCTCTAACAACTGTTATGCTCGGTGTTAGCGGTTAAGTGTAAGAGTAGCCTGGCTAAACTTCGCCGCTAACACCTCTCACTAGTGAATTATAGTGCCTTGCATCAATTTGCATCAATAAAGACATATTATTATTATTATAATTGTTGCTTGCATAACATCTGGCTACATATTGGTGATATCTTCTTCAATGTTGGCTTTCAATACTTGAAAGCTTTGTAGTTTGTTGTGGTAAACACGATATTTCAAAAATCCACAAAGAAAGAAGTATGGGGTCGTCAGATCTGACGATCTGGCTGGCCAGTTCAAATCGCCAAAATGGGAGATTACACGGCCCGGAAATTGGTGTCTCAAAATCTCCAACATTGTCCGAGCTGTGTGAGCAGTTGCTCTGTCCTGCTGGAACCAACAATGCCAGAGACCCAATTCAGTAACTTGCAGAAAAAAAGCTCGTTCAACATCTTGTTTGACTTCTTCTTTTGGGGATTTTTTGAAGTCTCGCGTTTACCACAACAAACCACAAAGCATGCAAGTGTTGACAGTCAACATTGAAGGAGAAGTCACTAATTTGGAGCCAGATGTTTTGCGAACAACAATTCAATATGTGGTAAAACGAGCACAAATGTGCATCAACTCAAGAAGTAGCGGTCATTTGACCGGTACCATTTTTTCAACTTAATGTTATCAATTTTACACCTTCAAATATACTTTCCGTGAAAACAGAGCCCAATTTTTTCCATTCCTAACAAAATGGCAGCCAATTCACATTATGACATTAATTTGGCCCCAACTGTGGAAAACTGGGTGCAATTATTATTATTTAAGCTGGGTGACATGGGGAGCCGAGCGCACCATGAGTGCGATTCACCAGACATGAAATGTCCACGAATCATGCCATCCACATCTGGCGAACCTTGCACATGGTATGCTCGGCTCATGCTCTGCTCCTCATGTCTTGATGCAGCTTTACATTTGCTCAGTATTATTGATAAACATAAATTAAGTGGATCAGCCTGAATATAAACAAAATGATTATCCTTTGATCAATCAGCATTACAGTTGATAGCCTTGTGATATTAAATTAACGCCTTTGTTTCCAAAGCTCATCCTTTATCACACAGACACTACTCTTGTGCATTATTGTACAACTGACAAATGAAGCAAAATTAATAAACATGTAAGTTTAAAATTTTATTATATTATATATTAATTACACATAATACATTAAATCCCCCCCAATCCATTGTATACTTTATTTATTGGTCTTTGGTTAAGTATCTTTGTTATTGCTGGAATAAAAAAAATGTTATTTTTATAATGTAAATTAATTGCATAATTTTTTGAAATTTAAAGTTTCAAATTAATAGAATAAGCGATAATATACTAATGTGCAAAAATTTGGGGACCATCCATGTTCCAACATTTATTTTTTAGCTTTAAAAAACTACTTTTGATAATCATGATAGAGTTGCCATTGTAACAAGTCCTCAGCTAAATTTGAATTTAATCAGCTAGAGGAATTGTTTTAAAGAAGATTAGCTTTATTAACATTAACATAGGCTCACAATAAGGCTTCAGAAAAAATGTTTGAGCATTTAATTGATGTTGTTTTGGGCTGAGATGGTTGTCTATAAGTGAGAGTATTGAAAGAAGTGTTTTTTTTATTGATTTATAAAGTACAAAGTTAATTGCTCCCAAACTACTTACAAAAACAGTTCATGCTAAAGTCAGATATAGCTACATATATTATAATATAAGAACCGGTGACGAATTCAATAGAAATTTTACACATTCAGCTCACTTACAGAAACAGCCACAATTAGTAGACCCTTAAATATTTTTGTTAACAAAATTAATGGCATGTATATCTGCAAAAGGGATGTAATTATGGGTTAATAGTTTTAATTTTAAGCAATCTTTGTTTTGTTTTGTAACAGCCAACTGCTAAATAAAGATCTTATTTTAAATGACAAATAAGACGCAACTTCAAAAACACATTTTGCGTTGTAAGTTCTAAATGGTTCAGAAGTTTTCAATACTTAATCGTATATTATATATAGAATGTCCACAGACTTAATAAGAGGAGAAACTTCTGCTAGCAAAAACTAAATAAAAAAGTTGTTTCAAATTAAACAAGAATCGCAAATCTAAAATTTTGGCCAAAGACCCATATGATTTAGAAACAAGGATATATCTGGTAAACCCTTGCAAGCCCTCAAGGGCAGTACAATTATTATTCCAATTACCACACATACTAAATATCATACAGTGACCGGAAGAATGTAGTCAACAAGTAGATTTTTTCTATTTAGCGCCGAAATAAACAACTTAACTAAGGCATTTCATTAGGCATGATCTGAAACCAAAATAGGGCCCGATAACCTATATGCAGATATCACAGTATACGAGGGGGAGTCAAAAACAAAACCGTTACACGGGAGTAAAGTACCCTTATTTTGTAGCGTAGAGGAAAATGGTATGAGAGAAAGTTGTTTGCAATGAAAAAGTATACATAAATACAAAAACATGGCCTTCTATTTAAAAATTTATTTTCTCATTTTTACACTGGGTGATCCCTAAATTGTGCTCTTTAGTATAATAGAGTTATTCTTAGAGCAGAGAGAAATAGCCAGTGACAAACAGATTCTGCACAGTTTATCCTTGGCTGTTCTCACAAGGATTTCTGGCAGCTTGCAAACCAGTAGGTAGGTGGTTGAGTTGTTTTAGTTTGCTTCAACAATTGTTTTGAACATGTTGTAACTTATTATTTTTGTTTCCTATTGCAATAGGGAAGAAAATCTCGAAAAAAATAATAACCAAGTAATGTTTGAAAACATTACAAACATTCATATAAACATGGGTGTGCCAGGCTTTCATTTTTGAGATGCAGGGTGTTAAAGACTATTTTTGTTTTTACTAAGTAATTTTTGAATTAATGTCGATATTTCGACAAAATTAATTGTTACTCGTTTTTTTAACTAATATTCGTCGAAATATAGACATTAATTAAAAATTATTAAGAAAAACAAAAATTAAATTAAATCTTAAACACATGTATCTCATAAATAAAGGCCTTGCGGACCCATGTTTATAAGAACTTTTTATCTTAAAAACACCTGAGGAATCGTCCTCTTAAAGACATATTAAAAGACACCCTGTAAGTGTGTTTATTTTAATTTTTAATAAAAAAGAAAGAAGATTTTTGGGATACACTTAAATTGTTTCATTTCACAAAATAATTCACCAAATCAACTTGGTATTTATCTCCAATATCACGAATTAATTAACGATAGTATCAACTTAATATCGTTACCATAATTACATAAGTTCGTATGTGAAATTTTTAATGTTTTCAGATATCAACATTATCATAAAAAAGTGGTCTATTTTACAATATAACAGAAGGTTGTAAGCATTTTTAACAGAAACACTAAAAATTAGAAATACTTAAATCACATCATGTGCCAAAATTATGTTTACGATACCACATGTATCACATAAATTATTATTGAAATAAAGTCACATGTATGTAACCTTCTGTCAAAATATTACTTGAAGTTTGACACAAAGAAAATGAAGAAACATCGTAATTGCGCACATATGATTTTATTTCATGACTAATTATTAATGTACTAAAATCAAAGCTAATATCTCTCCACTTTCACCTTAAAAATTATACTACTTGCTATCTAAGGTACGTGATTGTTTTCTTATTTATTTTTCTAATTTTTACATCCTTTTTTCTATGATTTTTGAAACAAAAAACACTACCATTCTAAAAAAGATGTATGGCATAAATTCATAAATAATTTCACTTTTATCTATAAAAGGTCCTATGTGCATTAATTTTTAAAAATTTCCTGAACAAATCAATTGTTTTTGACAACTGTAACATTCAAAATCTAACTCTTGGCAATAAATTCAAAGTAAAATCAATTATACCTATTTCAAATAAAATTAAAGATATAATACAGGGTGTATCATTTTCAATATTTTTGCAGGGAATCTCGGCTATTTTTAGAGAGAGCGAGTTGCGGTTTTATTAGGACACTGGCCTACTTTTCAAAAAAAGAAAGGCCCTGTTAACAGAATTTTCTTGGCCTCCTTAGCTTTTGAGAAACAGATTTTTGTTCCATTTTTAGGCACCCCCGTATATCCTTTATACGATAATTTGTTACAGATTTTTGCACGTAGAATTCAGCGGTGTACACAGATTTGTTTTTAGAAGGTAACAATTTCAAAATATAAATATCACCTGCAAGTCTCTGTATTGAAATTTTGCAATATTTAAAGTCCCTTGATCTTAAAACTACTTATTTTTCATATGACCTTATGTTATTATGGTAACAATATGGTACCTATATACAGCCTGTATATTCTGTGACAATATTATCTCACACAACCAATGAATTTTCTTACAAGGAGGAAATGTTCATGAGATTTCCACCAATTAATTTTAATACAAATTGCAAGTGTTACCTTTCTTTTCTTCATCAGATAGTTCTTGCTTGGGAAATTCAATATCAAATGTGATATAAAGAGTTCCATGAAGATTATTATTTTCGTAATTGGGCATTCCTTCACCTTTCTTTCTAATTCTAGCACCCTGCCAGGTGATTTTGTCTCGTACAATAGAAATTATATGTCCATCAAGATGAGTCAATTCCATTGAGAAACCAGTGAGAGCATCCTAAAATTGTTTATATATGTGTATTGACATTCGGCACGCCGATATATACAGGGTGACTTTTTAAAAACTTTCAGTGGATATACAGGGTGTTCACTTTCAAAATGCCCACCATTGGTATTTTTGAAACGGTAAGAGCTACAAGGTTGGTTAAATGAGACAAAAGTTGCGCATTTTGAAGTGTTTCAAGAATCTGTAAAGAAATTTGACATAGCTCACGTGGTTACTAAAATAACCTGAAAAAACTGAAAACTTCCACTTTTTTATTTTGTCCGTAACTTTTTTAATATCAAACGGAATTGAATGAAATTTGGTGGAATTACGTAATTAGGTACGGGATTTCGAATGCGCTATTCAGAAAAATTCTCTGCCTACTGGATCTTTATGTGTTCATAACCAAATTTCGATTTTCTTATGGCGGCCATATTGGATTTTACCACCATTGGATACAGTGGCGTCGCGTTGGGGGGGCCAGGGGGGACACGTGCCCCCCCAGTTTTTTTAGGTGGGATTTTTATAATAGTATTTAAGGCACAGAAAATATACGCGCAGCGTGACCTAAGGTAAAAAAGGAAATAATTCACAGCAATGTAATTTCCATTGTCGACCATTGTGACGCAGGAATCATCGTTCGTGATATTCACTACCTATAATGTGTGGGTCGAATCTTGCAAGCTGAATTAGAACCACTTCTTGACATCCGATTGAGCTGAAATTTTGCATACACCTTTAGTTCTGGGTTCAATACAATATGCAATACTCAATATTGTAATACTTTCAAAATGGCCGTCGCCACTAGATGGCGGATGATGTGTTTTTTTTGCCAACTCCCTTAATATGGGTATCAAATGAAAGGGCTTGAAGAGTATAAAACGATAAAGTTTGTGACATCACACTAAATTCATTATGGCGGCCGCCTGAAGATGGCGCATTACCTTTGCTCTGGTAAAGAACATGGGTCGGGCAGAAAATAAATATCTTGAATTTTCATTACCTATTTCTGCACGAGTACAAAATAATAAGGTAAGTGACGTCATACTAAATCCAATCGAGGCCTACGATAAATACAGGCCCTGGCGCACAAAAATCACATGACCATGTTATAGTCCAACGTTACATGTCATTTGTCACATACCTAACTGAAAGCGGCAGCTTGGGTTTTAAGAAGTTTTAAATGTTTAAAGTGTTTTTAAACATCTTAGTTTATATTTTAGAAACAAGTTTGTGTCTAGTGCGCGTGTGTCCTGGCGGAGGGGAACCGCCCAAGTGTTATTATGGCCTCTGGGTGGGAGTCGTGCCGTCCAGGAGTATTGGTGCCACTCGAACCGACGCGTGAGCGCTGTAAGGGAAATTCTCCCACGGACTACAGAATAGGGGAACCCGGGATGGACTATGGACATGGACAGTGGAGCCTGAGACACAGAGGGGTGAACTGTATACGAGAGATCCGCGAGTTGAGACGGTCCGGGTGGCTGGAAGCCGTTCCCGTTGACCACGTTCGGGTTTGTGTATTTATTGTATTCACCATTCACCTTGTGCGAAATAAATCAGTGTTGTAACGTACTCGAGGATTTTCGTTGTCGACCCACGCCCTGATACGGTTCCTCTTCGGCCTTTCACGCTGCCGATCAACTCATGGGACCTCGTCAATATTGACAGTATAGCTACTACCTACTGAGGTTAGTTTTCATTTTTATTTCGTAAAAAATAACCTAAATACCTGTTTATATTATATTTATACACATTACAAAAGCCAGGAAGAAAATGTCGCCATAACAACATTTGCTTTGCTTGCAATTTTTGTGAATGTGCCAAAATATTTGAGTGCAGTGTCGTTTAACACTCAGCCCAAAACAGCTGAGGCTGGTTGAAGATTTTGAAAAAACAATTTTTATTATACTTCTTTGAAAACACCTTATTTTCATCTGTTTTAGCAATAATAAAAGATGGGGTTTTTCGGGCTAGCGCACGGAAACAGCGCATGGAAAAACTTTCTGTGCGCTGAATAAAAAATACGAATATATGGCTTTAAAATAGAAATATACAGCAAAGTAAACTAGATTTAAGAAACTCTATATGCTCTCTGATATTTAACATATACCTATTTTGTATTTTAATTCATAAGTGTTTCAATATTTAGATACATTTCTGTAACATTTTTGACGTTTTATTCACCTTATCTGACAATAACTAATTTACAACAAAGCACATTCGAAATAATTTGAGAGTAACCATGGAAACCCATCATACATACCAAACACTATATTTTCTGCATTGTTTATTTTTTGTCAATTAAATTTATTATAATATGCCGATAGAATGTTTTATGCCTGGTTCATACAGCTTCTTGATCTTTTAATTTTTCTTTATCTTTAAGAAATATTAAATGTCATTGTTCAGTTCAAATCAAGGGACAAATGCCATTGGTTATTTCTTAAAGATAAAGTAAAATTAAAAGATAAAGAAGCTGCATGAACCAGGCTTTTAAGTTTCCGTTTTCAAAGAAGTATAATAAAAAATATCGTTCATTACACGTCCAGAAATAGATTTTTCCGTGCTTGCATGACTTCCCGTGTTTGGCTGCGCCTCACACGGGAATTTGTCACGCGCGCACGGAAAAATCTTTATTTCCAGACTCGTAATGAAATATACTATAGAGAAAGCCTGGATGCACACAACCAATAATGTAATAGATGAAAGAAAACTCGCGAAATTGTTACGAAATTTGTTTTTTCTACTTATCTCCAAAAATGCCTTTTATTATATAGGGCTAAGTTGGTCACGTTGGCCTCGAAATCCAATATAGCGGATGCCCCAAGATGGCATAAAATAAGTCTAGGTTTTCGTTAAGATAATTCAATGCCAAATTGCGTCAAGTTTTTGTAAATCAAAAAGCATATCGCGCGAAATATTCATAAAAGTAGGTAGGTACCAATTAATTTTATTGGACAGTGATTGGTTGATAAGCAAGTACCTATTTGCCAAAGTATGTATTTTCTTTACAATTCGCGCGACAAGCTTTTTGATTTATACAATCTTGTCGTAATTTGGCATTGAATTATCTTAATGAAAACCTAGACTTATTTTATTTTATTTATTTTAGTACATGGCTTAAATAAAAGATTATTTTTAAAAATGTTTTTTGCATTTTATTTTATAGATGTTATTTATTTTTTGTTTGTATTAATGATAGGACAGTGCATACAAGTTGTTTAATTTTGGAAGTGTTTGTTTTTGTTTTTGACAATGACAGTACGAGTTGTTTTATTTCGGAAGTTTTTTTGTTTTTGTTTCATGTATTATTTGTCTCGTTTGTTTATTAAAAATAGGAAAATAAAAGAGTAATTGTTTTCTTTCCCATTTTTCTTTCATCTAAACTGAAATTGCGATAAAAAATCTTGAAATGCTGTTCATTGTCTTGAGGAAAAAAATAAGGTGCCCCCCCCCTGCTTCTGAAGTCACGCGACGCCACTGATCGGATAGAGCAAAAAATTACGAATACAACCATGTATCACAACACCTAATTAAACCCACTTAAATATCAAATTTCTAATATTTTAAATATTTTGAAGCCAGGCAGTAGGCCATGATTATGGAAACAATATCAATAACTGTCACCTAATAAACAGAAACGTCAAATTTGATGTCAAAAGTTTATTTATTTAACGTTATTTTAATAGGAACAAGAAACTAAATATTAATAAATAGATAGATGGCGCCAGGGGCCAGTATCTAACTGGCAGGCCTTAGTCCCCCGGCAATAAATAAGTAACTTTTGTACGGGTTAAATTTTAAAGTCATGGTATCTGTGCTTTTTTAAAATCTTGTTAACTGCCCCTAACGACAAACCACATTCCCTAGCAATTTTCTATAACTAATGATAACATTTTAATATTTTTTCCATAATACGTCTGTCCAAGCATCGATCAATTGTTTCTGTGAAAAATATACTTTGATAAGTCATGGCTAACTCGATTTTCATTAAAAAAATACCACGGCTCATTTATCATATTTTTACAAATAATACCAGTAAGGAGCTTTGGAAAATAGTTAACAAATATACAAACAAAAGCAAAGCTTCTGATAAAATAGAAGAAATGTTAAATAAGAATGATTCGCTACTTAACGATGACATAAAAATAGCCAATTCTTTTAATGAATATTTTTCAAATGTAGGGAAAAATCTTGCCGATAGCATCAGTAGACCTCCATACTCACTCAGTAATGAATAAAACCACAGCTTTTTTGAGCCGATTAGTGAGGCAGAGGTAGAAAATGCTATTTTCGATTTGAAACTAAGAAAGGTGCCAGGAATAGATGGCATTATGAATGAAACTATTAAATTAATATCACAGCATATTAAATACCCATTAATATTTTTGATACATAATTTTCCTTCCCGTTTGAAAATTTCAATAATTAAACCTATATTCAAGAAGGGTGACAAGAAGGTAATGCAGAATTACAGACCGATTTCTCTTGTGACCGGTTTTGCTAAAATAGTAGAAAAAATTAATAAAAATAGAGTACTTTCATTCCTAGACAAACACAAATTAATATCAACTAATCAATTCGGTTTTAAGAAAGCTACATCCACGGAGGATGCTACTGTATTTATGACTAATAATAACAAAACAAAAGAAGTCTTTGTGTTTTCCTAGATCTGGCTAAGGCAATTGATACGGTTTTAAGGGGATAGTGTTGAGATTACTTGAGACTTATCTAAGGAATAGAGTTCAATGTGTACAAATTGCAAATTCTCAAAGTAGACAGACAGACGTGGAATATGGTGTTCCTCAAGGCACAGTCCTGGGACCGATCTTATTTATTATACAGTGTGTTTCACTTTAAAACGGACAATTCCGTATTTTTCAAAATTTTGGTCGATTTTCAAAATTATTTTTTTTAACATATTATACTCAAAGAGCTCTATCTTTTGGGCTACAGTTTTTTGATATACGATCATTCCATGGCCTACTGCAATCAAACAAAGACCCCAAAAATCACAAAATCGTGTTAGGCATTTTTTGTTTGATAAAATAATTAGTTCCATCGAATTCAGCTTAGCTCAGATCCCTATTTCCGCAGTTTCAATATTCTAGCACTTACAAGGTGTTCAGAAAATAGGGCCAAATTTCGAAAAAATTACACTTTTAGGAGAGCCCTGTATAAAACGCGGGCCTTATTTTGTGAATGTTCATTCACAAATCGAAAAGGTCTTGCCCAAGGTAATATTACAAATGATTTCGTATGTCTACCTCATACAGGGTGTTCGGAAAGAAAAAGCCAATGTGCCCATTTTTTTAAATTCTTGTCGTAAATTCATAACTTTTTTAAATTTTGGTAGCTTCTACTAATGCTCCTTACAACCTGTACACATTTCTCCAACCTTTTTTGCAATTGGCAGTAACCCTCTCCAGCTGTTCTTCTGAAATCGAACGACACACATTCCAATCAATTTTTAAGGGGAAGAACAGCAAGCTGCAGAGGGTTACTGGTAATTGCAAAAAAAATGTTGAACGAGTTATAACGATGATTGGTAAAGCTACAAAGTTTAAAAAAAGTTTTGAATTTACGACAAGAAATTTAAAAAAAATTAGGCAAATTCGCTTTTTCTTTCCGAACATCCTGTATGAGATAATACCAAATCATTTGTAATAGTACCTTGGGATTTCGATTTGTGAAAAAACATTCACAAAATAAGGCGTGTTTTATACAGGGCACTCCTAAATGTGCCATTTTTCAAAATTTTGCCCTATTTTCTGAACACCCTGTAAGCGCTAGAATATTGAAACTGCGGAAATAGGGATCTGAGCTAAGCTGAATTCGATGGAACTAATTATTTTTTCAAACAAAAAATGCCTAACACGATTTTGTGATTTTTGGGGTCTTCGTTTGATTGCAGTAGGCCATGGAATGATCGTATATCAAAAAACTGTAGCCCAAAGGATAGAGCTCTTTGAGTATAATATGTTAAAAAAAACAATTTTGAAAATCGACCAAAATTTTGAAAAATACGGAATTGTCCGTTTTAAAGTGAAACACACTGTATAATAAATAAGATCGGTCCCAGGACTGTGCCTTGAGGAACACCATATTCCACGTCTGTCTGTCTACTTTGAGAATTTGCAATTTGTACACATTGAACTCTATTCCTTAGATAAGTCTCAAGTAATCTCAACACTATCCCCTTAAAACCGTATCAATTGCCTTAGCCAGATCTAGGAAAACACAAAGACTTCTTTTGTTTTGTTCTAATTTTTCATGAATATTATTAGTCATAAATACAGTAGCATCCTCCGTGGATGTAGCTTTCTTAAAACCGAATTGATTAGTTGATATTAATTTGTGTTTGTCTAGGAATGAAAGTACTCTATTTTTATTAATTTTTTCTACTATTTTAGCAAAACCGGTCACAAGAGAAATCGGTCTGTAATTCTGCATTACCTTCTTGTCACCCTTCTTGAATATAGGTTTAATTATTGAAATTTTCAAACGGGAAGGAAAATTATGTATCAAAAATATTAATGGGTATTTAATATGCTGTGATATTAATTTAATAGTTTCATTCATAATGCCATCTATTCCTGGCACCTTTCTTAGTTTCAAATCGAAAATAGCATTTTCTACCTCTGCCTCACTAATCGGCACTGTATATATGAACCAACTCTTTCACATCATGACTGCCGGAATTGTTTCATCATTTGCTGAAGATACAGTGATCCAGTATTCAGAGTCCTGGCCTAGGCTGAAAGAGGTGGCTGAAAGGGATCTTATCAACATCAAATACTGGTTTGACGAAATGTCTTTAACGATAAATTTTGAGAAAACTAATTTTGTGGCTTGTCCAGTTGTAATGAAACTACTTCTCTGCTACTCCTAACTACACAACTTTAAAGCTTAATACATCTGAAAGTAAATGGATAGAAATTAATAAAAGCCAACATGTTAAGTATTTGGGAGTATAAATAGATCAAAACTTAAAGTGGAATATACAAAGTGTGACGTCGTGGCCCGTGGATAAGACCACGCGTTACTTGTTTCGACTGAAAGGTGCAAAGGGGAGCTTATTGAGACTGCGGTTCTCTATAAGGGAATCTATTGTCATCACACTACTAATATCACAGGTTTACTTATATCACTACTAACATAATATGCTTAGTAACTTGGGACATTTTACATGGTCCAACTTAACGGCTCTCAAGCCCGATCGAAAACTGTCGGAAACCACTTGGTTTTATCGTCTGCTTGAGATCGCGCATGTGCGACAATCAACATTTAAATTATGGCGGGAGGACCCGTCATCACACCCCCACACTTAAGCTTTTACTTGCTCGGTATACAATTAAAACTGAGGATGTTTATAATTTTAAGCTAATCCCTTGTGGCTCACACAGGTAAGTATACATTATCCGTAACTCTAACTTAAGGTTTTAATTATTTCCATCACCGCTCGGTAAATCCACTTTGACTACTGATTTACACCCTGTGGTGATTTGACGCGCGATCAACAAGGTCTGTCTTTTTTTTAGAATCTTAAGCTACTCGGACTCGCTATCCGAAAACTCCGTTTTGTAAGCTGGCAACCGTACTGGTTTTTTTTTGACAGATCTGGTTGGACGCCTGTTCAACCCTACTATGCTGGCTTGTGCCTTCTTGGCTTCACCTAGAGATACCTTATGATCCCTATTTATGTGTCTGCTACTAACATTTGGTTCTTGACCAACCTCTGCTGACACTATCGCAGAACTACATACATTCGGCACTGCCGTCTTGTCATTCTCTCTTACGTCTAAATCTGCAACTGAGAAGTTTGCGTCACTGAGAGAGTCCCTACTTTTATTCTCTGAAACATAAGTTTGATCGTCATAATCACGGTTTGAAACGTGGATACCACTACCTTCAGCCTGCATGTTATTCGGAGGACTGCTCTGCGCTCTTCTGACTGGTATATTGATGAAATAGTCTCCTTCTGGTGCCTCCAAAGTCCTGCTTACTCTTTCTTTTACCAAAGGTTTTCCTGCGATGTCTTTTTCCCGTTCTACATACCTTTGCATTTGGTTTGCATGCCTCTTTACCATTCTGCTTGCAGACTTACACATATATGTGCTTCTGCCTATTCTCTTCTCTACTTTCGCTCGGAACCAACTACTCTTGTTGTTGCCGTACTCTCGAACATATACTTCCTCTCCCTCGCTAAACGTTCTACTTCTTCCTGCGTAATATTTCACTTGTCTCTCTTGTTCTTTTGCTGCTTTACTTTCCCCTTGATTCTGTTTATCTTCCTCGTCCTTCGATGTCTCTGTCACCTGAGTCAAGATCGTTCTTGCTGATCTGCCGTTGAACATGATCTCAAATGGTGTTTTTCCTGTTACACTGTGTTCCATCGTTCTCGCTCAAAACTGTTTTTAATTTGTTTTTCATTGTTTTTACTGCATTTTCTGCTGCTCCGTTACTCTGAGCATGATATGGTGGTATGGTGATATGCTTAACTCCGTTCTGTTACCGTCTTTGGTATACCAAATCTGGAAAATATTTCTCTTAGAATCTCGATAGTTCTCGATGCGTTCGTGTTGCTTGCCATTGGATAGACTTCTATCCACTTTGAAAATGAATCTATCAAAATGAAGTACATTTGTCCATTTAATGGTCCAAAGTAATCTATATGCACTCTTTCGAACGGTTGGTTCGTTAACGGCCAAGGTGTTAACCTTGTCTTGGGTGGTGCTTGTCTGTTTGTTGCGCACTGCGCACACGATTTGATCATAGTTTCAATTTCTTTGTCTATTTTGGGCCAATAAAATAAAGAACGGGCTAACGCCTTCGCTCGTGCCACTCCAAAATGTGCTGAGTGAAGTTCTTTTAATAACCTTTCCCTTAGGCAACTAGGTATGACCACTCGATGTCCCCAAACTATGATGTCGTTTTCCACCGATAGTTCGTTACGTCGGTTATAGAATGACTTCAGATTTTCGCTAATAACATTGGGCCATTTGTCACTTCTCATAAACTTTATGATCTGCTGCAACTCCTGGTCTAATCTGGTTTGTTGTCTGATTTCATCATTATTTATCGGCCAATTTCCTGCCGTTTCTGTATAGTTTACGTAATTGATATCTACAATAGTGGAATGATTTGTTTTTAATGGTTTCCGAGACAGAAAATCAGCTACTGGATTGTTTTTACCTTTTATATACCTTATTTCGTAGTCAAACATGGACAAAAATACTGCCCACCTCTGGAGCCTATTAGCTGCTACCTGGGGAATACCCTTATGTTCTCCGAATATAGTGACTAACGGTTTATGATCAGTTCTTAAAATGAATTTGTTACCACATAAGTATTCATAATATTTGTTTACCGTGAAATAAATAGCTAAAGCTTCAATTTGCACTGTTGAATAGTTCCTTTCAGCTGGTGAGAGAGTTCTAGAAACACATGATATAGTTTTCTCTTCGCCGTTTATTATGTGGCTTAGCACTCCACTAATACCTTTTTTACTGGCATCAGTTGTGGCTACTATTGGATAGTCCGGATTGAAATGTACTAGAGTTATATCTGCGGCTATAATCTCTTTAATTTTTATGAAACTTTCTTCGCAATCTTTACTCCACTGAAATTTATTGCTTTTCTTTAATAATTCATAAATTGGTGCAAGTAAAATTGATAACCTAGGAATAAATTTAGAATAATTGACTAAGCCTACAAAACTTCTTGTTTCACTCACGTCGATTGGTCTTTCAGCATTTATTATTGTGCGAACTTTATCTTCAACCTTCCTGAGACCTTCTGCGTTTATTTTATATCCCAAATATGTTATCTCTTTTTCAAGAAATTTACATTTGTCCCTACGTAACGTAAATCCTGCACTCTGTAATCTTTCAAACACATTCAACAAATATTGGTTATGTTCTTCTTCAGTTTCGCCACCTTAAATATACCTCGCGGTGTTGTTATTGTTAGAATTTTTGATGTTTCTTCCGACACTTCTATTTGGTTATATGCAGATTTTAAGTCTATTTTTGAAAAATATTTTGCTTTGTTTAGCTTAGCAAAAACTTCCTCCACTCTTGGCAAGGGGTAGTTAACTGGTTTTAAATACCTATTTACGGTGATTTTATAGTCTCCACATATCCTTATGCTTTGGTCCGCTTTAATAACTACTACGATGGGTGTTGCCCATTCGCTGTGCTCAATTCGCGTTATTACACCTTGTTCTTCCATTTTTATCAACTCTTTGTCCACTGGTTCTCTGAAAGCTAACTTTTCGCTAAAAAGATGGGGAAACTTCGGGATGATATTCTTAACCTCGCTTTTCGACGAAACACTGTTAATATCTTTAATATGGCTTACTTTAATTTTGAAGTTTCTTTGCCAGTCTCTTCCCAATATATTCGTACCTCCTCCTCGAACAACATACAGCTTTTGGTTTTGTATCGTATCCATAAACTGCATTTTTACTTCGAAATAACCTTCCGGGGTGAACAAACTGCCTTCATAACCTCTCAGTAACACGTTATCCTTCATTAACATCTACATTTTTCTCGCAATTAACGTATCTTTTTTCTTTTTCGTTTACAACGACAAAGTTCAATTGCCTGCTCGCATTTTTGCTACAAACTTTTGCGGCATGCCCAATTTTGGCACATATTTGACATCTACTGTTCCTAAAATAACACTCATTTCGATGTTTTGATCCACAATAAACACACCACTGTACACTTTTGTTCGATCTGGAGCTTGATTTGTTGTTTTTCGGATTTCCATTTTGGTCCCCGGGCTGCTGACGTATATCTTGTCGGCATTGCCGGCCTCCAATCACGGAAAAGCTGCTCTGTCCATATTGGCGGGAATTTTGACTTCCACCCATCCGTGGCTGCCATGTTCTACGAAACCTGCTACGGTGCGTCAAATCAGTTGCGCCGTCGGTGTTTGTATGACATTTCGAGCGGAAACTGCTACGAGTTTGATGCGGGAAATTTGAAACATGGTTCACTTCCCCAATTTTATTTTCCGTTTTGAGAGCTAATGCAAACAACTGGTCAAATGCTTTTTCTTCGTCCTCTTCGCATAGACGATCTAGCACTTTTCCTGGATTTAATCCTGAGACAAATTTGTCAATTAAAACTTTGTTCAGATCGTTTCCAAAATTACAATGAGTTGCTGCACCACGTATTTTCGCGTACCATTCAGATACCGCAAGACTCTCCTGCGTCAATTGATAAAATTTAATTCGCTCACGCCAGACACTTTTAACTGGTGCAAACTGTGTTTTTAACAGTTGCTTAAGTTCAGCAAATGATTTATCCTTATATAACATACGTGGTTTGACTGACCGAACTCAGAAGGATGGCTACTTGCACTTTTTCTTCTGATACTTGGTTTGCCACAAAATGTTGCTCTAATCGTTCCGCATACGTCTCCCATTCTTCCACTTCATTGTTAAATTCATAAAATTTTTGCACTCCAGCCATTTTTATGTGACCCCTTAATCCACTGCTCGCTTTATCAATAATTAATCCGATTGATTCTCGCTGCCATTATGAATCCTCGTCGCCATTGTGAATCTTCGTCGCCATTGCGAATCTTCTTTGCCATTTTGAATCCTCGTCGCCATTGTGACATCGTGGCCTGTGGATAAGACCACGCGTTACTTGTTTCGACTGAAAGGTGCAAAGGGGAGCTTATTGAGACTGCGGTTCTCGATAAGGGAATCTATTGTCATCACACTACTAATATCACAGGTTTACTTATATCACTACTAACATACTATGCTTAGTAACTTGGGACATTTTACATGGTCCAACTTAACGGCTCTCAAGCCCGATCGAAAACTGTCGGAAACCACTTGGTTTTATCGTCTGCTTGAGATCACGCATGTGCGACAATCAACATTTAAATTATGGCGGGAGGACCCGTCATCACACAAAGAAACTTCGCTCTCTACTGTATAAATTCAAACAACTAAGAATGATATTAGATTCATTGCAAATAAGGGTAATTTATCATTCTCTGATTGAATCCCATCTAAAATATGGAATATCTGCGTGGGGTGGTACTTACGCTTATGCTTACATGCTACACAAGACATTTACGTATCCATCGCATTTATTATATGATGACAGCAAATTACTAGATATCTGCCAATTATATATGCACAGTGTAGTTCTATTACAGCATAAAAACAGGGACAAACTGATCGGTATTAAGCATGCGCACCTTACCAGGTATAAAGAGAAAGCCGTAACTCAAACTAAGAAATTTACGAAAGCAAAAGGGCAAACGTCATTCATGTATTTGGCACCACATATCTATAAAATGCTACCAAGTTAAGGAAATGTTGTCAAAACCGATAGTCCGATTTGGACGAATTTTTTTTTTAATGATAGGTTGTCTCTTCCAGAACGTTGGTGTACTAACTGTATTTGCATAGAAACCTCTTTTTTATAAATACCGGGTGTCTCAAATTATATCCTGTTTTTATATGAATATATATATTTATATATATATGAATATTCAACTAAAACTTATGTCTTTGCAAATATTCTTATAAATATATTGGGTCATATTATATTTTGTTACATTGGGTGGGGGGTTGTACTGTACTGTATTGTACAAAGTGATTGTATTGTGATTATAGGAATAAACTGAACTCTACTTACTAGTTTATACATTTTCTTAGAAAGAAAAAAATTGGTTACTAAAATCTACGCACAAGTCCCAGGACTTCAGTAGATATGGTCCTTTATTTTTCCTGTCCATTAAATCAATATAAATAGAAAATGTTTAGTATTTTTATAAATATTTTTATAAGTATTATTATTATTTTACTGTACTTTGTTGAAACATGGAAAATGGAAAAATAAATATTATTATATTAAAAATATTATTAGGTATATATGTATTATCTTTTTAATGAAACAAGATATCACAAAAAATTATTTACGAAAGTTTATCAGAAAAACGTGCTCTTGCCAAATATAAAGAGAAACAGGTATGGTACTGGGAAAAACATATTTGATGATGTCATAACTTATAGTGTGGATAGAAATTGTGGAATATTGCTTATATTTCTTAAAATATTTCTCGTATCAAAAACGTGTTTTAATAAAAGTGTTAGGGGAAATTATTTCCCGTTTAGTGATATCAAGCAATCATCAGTAGCAGAAAAAATGTGGTTGCCATGGTAACCGACTTAATTTTTTTAAATGGCACCATATACTTTTTTGGTGAAAATTAATACATTGGAACTTACTGAATACGATACAATACAATTTTAATGGGGTCGCATAAGAAAAAAATACAAAAAAATAAGTTTTCTATTATTGTATTGACAATGCAGTTTATCAAAATAATTATTAACATCAAGTTAGCCATGCAAAAATCTAGAGATGGGAAAGTTTCCACTTTACGAAAATTCCCGGAAAGTTTCCGACAAATATTTCCGAAACTTTCGGAAAGTTTCCAGTTTTCTTTTTTTAGTGTTTAGTTTAATTAGTCACACTTAGAGCTTTCCAAAAATACCAAATATGACATATTTTGACTGAAATTTGTTAAAGATATTGCAATAATATCACAAAATGTAAAAGGTGTGCTTTGTAATTGGTATTTCATAATCATAATTCACAATTCCACTTTCAGATTTTAAATTATTAGTATTATTATTTAATTACTACCTACAGTAAAAAAACGTAGGAAGTGACAGTTTTTTTTTGTTAAGAAATACTCTATTATTTTTTTGCAGATTTAGCTGGGACAAAAAAACATTACTTCCGCTAAACTGAAAGTGATATGCAACCGTGTTGTGCAGATTTTTTATTCACTTTACTAGTCTAATGAAAAATTGCAACCAAATCGCCATCTTAATTAAAAAAAAGGTAATTTGGTGATAAATTTTTTGTTTGAAATTAAACTGTTTTTTTTTATTGGCGGCATTCAATTTCGTGGGGAAAAAACAACAAGTTTTGTGTTTGAACCACCAATGTATCTTAAAAATTACCGAGATAATCGCTAGTAACATCTTAATTGCGTCACCCTGTACAAATGTAAACATAATAAAATAGAAAACTGATAAAACTTAGATAAATAAAAAAAGATAAAACCAAATATGAAAGAATATAATAAATTAACATATTCATATTATAATTATTATTTACCTAGTTTAATTTAATTTAAACTTTCAGAATATAATAAAATATATTTTATCTGTGGTCTATAGCACACAGTTCATGATTCTTCTTTGTTCTTTTTTGTATTTTTTAGGTTATGTCATGAATCTTGGCCAGGCATTTATGGCGGCAAATTTAAAATTTCTGCATAAATTTCCGGAAAACTTTCCGGGAAAGTTTCCCAGGAATGTTTCCGAAACTTTGAGGGAAAGTTTTCTAAACCTTAAAAGTTTCTTCCCGGAAAGTTTCCAAAAATGGAAACTTTCCCGACTTGGAAAGTTTCCGTTGCCCATCTCTACAAAAATCAGAACAATGCGAAACTGTCACTAGCTGTGTAACTGTGTACATTGTTACACTAAACGTACTTTTTTACTCAATTTTCTGTGTACTTAAGTAGTATGTTAACCTGTATTCTTTCCGTTTCACTTAATTCACGCGCCATTATAACTTACTAAGTACTTAAGTACACAGAAAATTGAATACAAAATTATGTTTACTGTTACAATGCACAGAATTACAAGCAACTGACAGCTAGTGACATTTTCGCATTGTTGTGATTTTAGTATGGCTAACTTGATGTTAATAATTATTTTGATAAACATTGTCAATAGCATAATAGAAAACTTATTTTCAAATTTTTTCTGGCTGTTTTTGTTTGCCTAAACATTGCGAAAATATTTAAAAATCATGCATTCAAATTAGTATTTTCTATTATATTTCTAACTGATATCGAGAACGAGAAACGTGTCATTATTACCTCTGAAGAATATACACTGTGTCCCGGATAAGAATGAACAGCATGGGGATATTGCAAACGGCGAGAGATAGAGCAACGGTTAAATGGGGGAAAAGTTGCGTAATTTTGAGGTCAATAAAATGGCACAAACAGATTTCTAATATCTTTTTTCGTTTTTGAGTTATTTTGAAAAAGTAAAATTTTGCGTTTTTGATTTTATTTTTTTCTGAAGTTGTTATCACAGATAGAAAAAAAAAGAAAAACACTTTCTTATGGCACTTTTTAACGGGCTTTAAGATGGCGTTTTTAGATTTGTTCTACAACGTTTCGTTTTTGAGAAACCATCTTCAACTTAATTTTTTTAAATACGGACCTGGATTTTTTTTGCAGATTTTGAAAGCAGTTTTCATTGCAAATACCATGATGTATGACACGAAATATTTTTAAAATGTTTTGAGACAATTATACTGAAAATTCTTTTTTTTTTCATTCATTTTTTTTTATTGCGGAATAAATAATTAGAATTTTCATAAAAAAGTTGCTCCTATAGATTCAAATAAACTAAGATCAGAAACTAGGAAAGATTATTTATTAGAATGTGTTTTTAATTACATTAGAAATGGATTTCCAAACCATAGTACAGGGTGGCCCATCCAAGAGGAAAAAGTGTGCTACGTGGAGACAGGTTAACATAAAATCGTCATTCAAAAAAATGAGGTTGTAGTAAAAATTAAGGGGAATTCAAGGGTGTGCCCTAATTTTGTATACGGGGGTCGGTAAAAAAGTTATCGCAAAAAAAAATTTTTTGCAAAATAAAAAAAAAATTTACCTACACATCCATTAGAGAACCTTTAAGTAGTATTCCCGAATATTCAGTTTTTTAATATAACTTCCGGTTATAGCGGAAATGAAAGTGGTTTTCTCTATTTTACAACTTACACATTTCTCTTAACCATCACAGGATTCCTTTTTTAATTCTGAATCCAACGATATATAATTTGACCTATTTATCTCCAACCGTTTCCGAGATATTTATCAGAGAAGCTCCATCAAACTAGATACATGGTCTCATGGTCGGTGTCTGATGTTCCATCTGAGTAGGCCAAACAATAAAACCAAATTTATGACAAATCAAGTCAGCCATGATAATAAAACTGACAATCGAGTAGGCTGTCAATTCAATATTTCTATTTACGTGTCAGATTAGTCTAAAATTTTGTCGCTGAAGCTGTTAGTAGTTGCAGTTTAAAAAATGTTTTTGAAAGAAGAATGCTGTGATATTTTAAAGATCTTCATCAAAAATGATAAAAGATACGTAGCAACTTTGAGGGAGTAAATATCCAAATAGAAATGTTCTGAGTGCTTCATTTATATGTAAGCTGTATCGAAGATTCAGATCGACAGGACGTGTGATTAGCAAGAGAAAAAAAGGATTTAGAATTAGTGAGGACGAGAGAGAACGAATTTTAAATTATTTCAGAAGAAATAATGAAAAATCTCAGAGAGATGCAGCGAGAGACTTACAAATTCCCCGGTCTACAATACAAAGGGTAATGAAATTAAGCAAATTTAAAGCCTTCAAAATATTACCTGTTCAAAGGCTATTCCCTGGAGATGCTGCAAGAAGACTGGAATATTGTCAAACAATGTTAAACTTTTATTTTGCAAGAGGTGGAGCTGGATTTTTTAAACAAATTATTTGGTCCGATGAAGCTACATTTACAACGGCGGGAATATACAACCGGAAAAATAGTATATTTTGGTCTGTTGACAATCCACGGGCATTTCGTGAAGTTGTGAAATCTGGCAGAAATTCAGTGGGTGTTTGGTGCGGAATTGTGGGAAATTTTATAATGGGCCCTCTATTTTATTCAGGAAATATGACAGATAGGAAATACCTACATTTAATCCAGAACGAATTGGAACAATACTTTGACCAGTTGCCATTAATTTTTCTTAACCAACTCCAAGAAAGACAATTAATATGGCAGCAAGATGGCGCTTCCTTCCATAACTGTGGGCCCATAACGGAATTTTTGAACAATTCGTTTGAAAATTGGATTGGTAAACATGGAACGATAAGGTGGCCGCCACGTAGTCCAGATTTAACCCCCTTGGATTTTTTCTTGTGGGGGCATTTAAAAAATAAAGTTTATAAGAACCGCCCCGAAAATGTTGAGGAGATTAAAAGACGAGTAAAATTAGAAATTGATAGTTTAAACAATCGTCCCTTAATCGTTGAAAATGTCCGAAAAAATTCTTAAAAAGACTTAGGTTATGTGTAAATAATAATGGAAACCATTTTGAACATTTAATGTAAATGAACTTCTAACTAATTTTTAATAACTAATCATATTGTTGTTATAATAAATATGACAGTAGTAAAAATAATAAATGTTTCATAATTTCCACGAGATTTTTAATTAAGTTGAATGCAGTTGAATGGCTATAGCCACTTTAACATTCAGCCTACTCGCTTGTCAGTTTTATTATCATGGCTGACTTGATTTGTCATAAATTGGGTTTTATTGTTTGGCCTACTCAGATCGAACATCAGACACCGACCATGAGACCATGATTCTAGTTTGATGGAGCTTCTCTGATAAATATCTCGGAAACGGTTGGAGATAAATAGGTCAAATTATATATTGTTGGATTCAGAATTAAAAACGGAATCCTGGGATGGTTAAGAGATATGTGTAAGTTGTAAAATAGAGAAAACCACTTTCATTTCCGCTATAACCGGAAGTTACATTAAAAAACTGAATATTCGGGAATACTACTTAAAGGTTCTCTAATGGATGTGTAGGTAAAAAAAAATATTTTTTTATTTTGCAAAAAATGTTTTTTCGCGATAACTTTTTTACCGACCCCCGTATTCAAAATTAGGGTACACCCTCGAATTTCCCTTAATTTTTACTACAACCTCATTTTTTGAATGACGATTTTATGTTAACCTGTCTCCACGTAGCACACTTTTTCCGCTTGGATGGGCCACCCTGTACCTAATATTTTATTAAAACCATTTTTTATAAGAAAAAATGAACTATCGATAGATAATAGCGCCATTATGTGGGGATACAGGGTAGTGGTACCTGTGAAACTCAGACAACAACTTCTTGCATAGTTACATAGCACTCATGAAGGTATTAACAAAATGAAAGTTAATGCTAGAGCATATTTTTGGTGTTGAATCGTTTGTCAATAACTGTCAAATTTTTTATACTTCTAGACCAGAACCTAGTAAATCAACGGTTATGCCATTTGTTCAATCAAAGTTGTTTTTGAACATATTATTATACATGCCGATTTTCTTGGTCATGTATGTGGTAAGATGGTATTAATTATGGTTAATAATGGCCTAAAGCGTTTGTTATGAAAAGGACTGACGCTTTATCAACTGTTGAAAAATTTAGGGAATATTTTTCTAGATTTGGTCTACCAAAAGTAGTTGTAACAGATAATGGTTCACAGTTTTGTTCTTAAGAATTTTCAAGATTTTTAAGTTTAAATAATATTAAACATATGACATCTCCCCCATATCATCCTTTGACAAAGGGAATAGCTGAAAATGCTGTAAAATAATTTAAAAATAGTAAACATAAGACACTCAGGGATGAAAGTAATAGTGATTTGTCTTTTGAAACTGCTATGCAGCTATATTTGTTTCACTAAAGAAATTCAGTGCACATCACTACTGGTGTCACACCAGCTAGTTTAGTTTTTAAAAGTAAACCACGAAACAGATTTGACTTGTTAACAGAAAAGAGTGATATAAATGTACTTTATGGAAACGAAAAGAAAGAAAAAGTGTTTGTAGTAGGTGATTTTGTATTATGTAGAGATTATAGAAATCCTAATAAGTGTTGAGTAGAGGCTAAAATTTACAAAGTTTTGGGAAATCGTCTTTATTTGTGTAACCTTTTGAAAGAGGATATAATTTGGAAAAGACATTAAATCAAATTTTGGAAGGTAAATTTAATTTTTATTCTGAAGAAAACAGAGAGAATGTAAGAAAGTAAATAATTACCTGAATTTCCAATTAGTGACATTAATAATAAAGGACGGTCTGATTTAGAAGCTACAGTAAAACCCAATGGTGACTTAACAGAGAAGAATAGAGTTAGTGTTAGTCCTAAGATTGGTGAAGTAAAAGATGTTGTAACGAAGTTACTAGATTTTCCGTATTTTTATTTCGAATTATCCGTTGAGAATAATTATTTCTGTTATTTGTTTCGCTTCCGTTGACTTTTCCGAATTTTTTAAGGTATTTTTGAGGGTAGCCAGAAGGCTGAGAGGGTAGAAAGGGGGTAGGATATGCTTCCACGTCAATTTTGAAGCTAGAAGCCCCGTTCTTGCTTGGTATTGGGGTAAGAAGACACGCCCGGTACAGCGCCGATGCCGCCGAGGTTGAAGAGATGCTGCGAGGCATCTCCGCCTGTACCAGCCCGCCGCCCGTGGCGCTCCTCATAAAACCCGGCACGCGGACACGGACAGGGACTTTTACCTTTACTTTCCTCTGACATTCCGTGAACTGGTGAGTATAGCGGCAATTCACTGGGTGTGCGAACAGGCCAATGCCTCCCAGCTGAATACTGTTTTCACCAGACCGCCGAAAAGTCTGTAGTAAACTACTGGATGTGCGACCGGGCCAACGCCTTCCAGATAGTAACACTGTGCCGCCGTAAATAGGTTGATAGGAAGCCCCTGGGTGTGCGACCGGGATAACGCCTCTCAGTTGGACTTGATAATTTTGCCGTAACTGTCCGTTTGTCTAGGCCGAATCCGTCGCGGCAGCCCGGCCGCACGTGCTTTTGCTTCTCTGAAAATTAGTTGCGTGCTAGCCGCCGAATTTTTCCGCTTACATAACACACTTAGCTAACTTCTCATTCTGCACATTCGGGTATTGTTTCTTTACTTTCTGTCCGGCGGCAGTCCGAATCCTCCTGCTAAGTTAATTTAATTTCTGTTACAGAGTTTTGCCGTGAATCCGTCCCGGACCGGTCTACTATTTTTTTTGTCTTGTAAATAACGTAATAAGTATTTGTATTCATCAATATAGTCTGTTAAAACCGCCTACTTGTTTAACTCTATTCCTTCCCCTCAAAACACACCACTCTTGCACTTCTGGAATTATTTTTCTTCGACTTAAGAGCTATCTGACGCAACAGCGGTGGTCACCGCTATAACAAAGACCTGGCGCCCGAGAAAAATCGACTATTATTTCCACAAGAGGTTATAAGAAGACCCAAACCAAACTGAAAAATTACATAATATTCAAAATCAAATTAATAATCTTGGTTGAAAGGGTCAGCCACTTACAGACTAGAGCCCGAAAAGGCTCAAGTCGTTACAATGTGAATAGCAAGAATTTAAATTTAAATGTAAATCAAAGGCCAAATGGAGAAATTAAAGCTCCCATGCGTTTAGATTTGTGAGGGGAGTATTGCTGTAAATACATTATTGTACCTACTTGAGGAATGCAGCCTTACAGTATTCTAGCTAAGCCATCTTGTAGATAAAGTTATGTGATCCTTGTTATGTATAAAAAACAAAGTAATATTGATTCTGAAAATTGGAATAAAATAAAAGTCGTTTAGTTCAGTTTTGCCTATTTTATGGAATAATTAAAGTATATTCGGCTACTGCACCACATTAAGAGGGGGTTGCCGACAGCAAAAGTGACGTTAGATTTCGTATTTTTTTAAGTTGTATAGCATAAAATCTAATAACATTTTACCTGGCAAAAATTTAGTACAAACAGCTCTGTCTTCATTTTAATCATAAGATCTTAAAAGCATATGCACTGGAATTATTATTTTTCCCAAGGTTTTCATAACCTATAAAACAAAACACTGCTTTTGAGATCTTATGATTAAAATGAAGACAGAGATGTTTGTACTAAATTTTTGCCAGGTAAAATGTTATTAGATTTTATGCTATACAACTTAAAAAAATACGAAATCTAACGTCACTTTCGCTGTCGGCAACCCCCTCTTAAGTTACGGTTATGGAACCGCTATCTAAATTTTAATAATACTGATAAAACTTTACCTAATATGGAGAAAATTTGGAAGAAGAATAAAGAAGAAGAAAGACAGAAGACGGAAGAAAAAGAGGACAAATAGAAGTGGAAATGGTGGAGCTCAAAAACAAGCCGTCAAAACTCTTGTTTTCCTCTTAAGGAGGAAGGAGAGAAAAATAGTTGTACGTAACTTGATAAGGTCAAACTTACCATAGCCACTTGATTACATTTCCAGACATGAATTTTTCAAAACATATAGTTTGCGAAAATGTTCACATATTTATGTGTCTTATTTAGAATTTGATTCTAAATAAAAAAGTCCTCCTGCCACTTCTTTTGTATCTGTCGCGATTTCACAGTAAACCTGACTTTTATTTACATTAATGTAATGAGCTACAACAAACGCCATTGCCCAAAAGTACATAAAAAGTGTAACTTTTTTTAATAAACTTATTTTCTCAACAGTTTTTATTAATTGTTTCAAGTCTTGTATCTACAAAGCTAAAGGTTTGATGATACGTTTATTAGAAAAAGATACCTTCTTTTGATGCAGGAAGACATTTGCTATACTTTTGACTGTCCTGTTTGAGAACAATTCAGAACCATAGAAACATTTTGTTTGAATTATATCCCGAAAATCTAAATTAAATCCCAATTTCCAGGGTCCATAATTCCTCAGTATGAAGCAGTGCGAGAAATGAAAAGACATGGGTTTCATAATGTTATGTGTAGAATATAGCCCGATATGAGACAAGAATAAAGCCTAATATTTTACCTTTGAGTGAAAGAATGTAATGGGAGGTGCAAATGCTCTCAAACTCTGCCACCAACAATCAGGGTTGGTCCAACAATAATCTTATTTGTATTATTGTTGAATCAACTCATTTGCTTGGGGGGTCGAGATTTGACGGCCATTACACCTCTTTGTATTCCTTCACTCGATGAACACACTACATTTAACGAACGGTTCAATGTAAAGGGTGGGCAAAATTCGACACTTTTAAAAGAAAACTCCTATTTTTGACGGAGATAGATATCGGTGTCTGAGGCTCATGTTTTATGATAAACTTAATGGCGAAAACCGCAAATCGATATCTGTCACCGTTCTTGAGTTACAGGGCGTTTTTTGAAAATGTGTGTTTTCGAAAAGTGGCTGTAACTTTTTTCGGGTTGAAAATTTTGTGTTTCTGTAGAAACATTCCTAAAGCATTTTTTTACGTAGAATCCAACGCTGCTTACCGGTGAAAAAATTATTTTTTAAATGGAACGCCCTGTGTATTTTTGCATTTTTAATAGAGCAAAAAATCACCATTCCAAAAATATATAACACTTAATGATTTACTTAAGTAGTTATCAATTACTAATGACTTTTATGATTTCATGTGTAATTGAAAGGTCGCCCTTTCAACAAGTCAGCTTTGGACGGTGAGACAATGAAACAACCGTGGAAAATTGTTTACTGTTACCTGTCAAATTTTCAGTTGAGCTGTTCAGGCAGAGTAAAGATTTTTCTATTTTTGTGTAATTTATAAGCTTTATAACATACCTACAATGAAATTTGAAAGTTATGAAAAATGTGATATGATGCCTATCTTTGTGTAACTCGTACCTTTTCGGCCTATCCTTTTCAAAATGCCCACTATTAATCAAATTGTGTCGCAATCTTGCAAAAATGTCCTTGAAACTATGTCTTCTCTCTGGATAACGCTCGTAGTATAAATTGCTCGTTGCATCTGCATTTTCACCGGAATGTATAAAACAGACTATCATATCCCAGTTTTCATAACTTTCAAATTTCATTGTAACTATGTTACAAAGTTTATAAATCACACAAAAACAGAAGAATCCTCAAGCCGCGTATCCACTGAGCGAGGCTGCCTCGTGAAGCGGCCTCGCGAGCATGCGCGGCTGCCTCGCCTCGAGCCGATTTCAGTCGGTTTTTGGTCACGATCAAAGCTAGTCGGAGGCGCAGTGTGTACGTGTTTTTTATTTTATCCTGCCTCGCATGGATCAGGACAAGTGCCTTGAGTTAATCGAACTAATCACGTTGGCTCAATATTCAAATTCCGTTGTTGTCATCCTAGTAAAATTTTTTATAGTCTCTTCAACAGATTCATAAGCCATATTGTCTATTACCATATTGAAGCTGTTTACGGAACATTTGTTTTACCCACCAACGGTGCTTTCGGCGTTCTTTATTTTTTCTCTTTATAATTGTCAATGCAATAAAAGAAAAACTTGCAATAGCTTCAGGAGGAAATAGCTTTTTTTTTCAGAGCAATAACGATGGAAACTCTATATTGCTGCCTCGCACGTACCGAGGGGTCAACTTGCCTCGACGTCTTGTCTTGCTCAACACAAAATATCACCACATTCGCAAACATCGGTGAGGCTGCCTTCCGAGGCCGCTTCGCGAGGCAGCCTCGCTCAGTGGATACGCAGCTTTACACTGCCAAAACAGCTTAACTGAAAATTTGACAGGAAACAGAAAGCATTTTTTCAGGGTTGTTTCATTGTCTCACCCTCCAAAGCCTACTTGTTGAAAAGGCGCGCTTCCAATTATACACATGAAATCATAAAAGCTATTAGTAATTGATAAATACTTAAGTAAATTATTAAGTGTTGTATATTTTTGGAATGGTAATTGTTTGTTCTATTAAAATGTAGTAGCAGCATTGGATTCTACGTAAAAAAGAGCTTTAGAAATGTTTTTACAAAAACACAAAATTTTCAACCCGAAAAAAATTACTGCCACTTTTCCAAAACGTAAATTTTCGAAAAACGCCCTGTAACTCAAGAACGGCGACAGATATCGATTTGCGGTTTTCGCCATTAAGTTTATCATAAAAAAATGAGTCTCAGGCACTGATATCAGTTTTCGTCTATCTCCGTTAAAAACAGGAGTTTCCCTTTAAAAGTGTCCAATTTGGCCCACCCAGTACAGCTAGAAAATTTCTGGCAGCAATTATTGTAAAGCATTTAAAAACTGACAGATCATTACAAATTCATGTCAAGAGTTTACACCTTGGTTGCAAAAATAAGGTAAAAAATGTGCCCACAAACATATCTCATGGAATCCATCTGAAATTATCTGGCAGTAACCATACTGTGAAAGAATGTACCTACCTGCAAACTAATTGTAATATTGGTATATAAATCATCCCCTAATCTTTCAAAAACGGGATGTGGTTGTGTTTTAATCTTTAACAGAAGATCTCCTGGTTCACCATCTAAATGTGGTTCTCCTTCGGCAGTAAAACGAGTTTCTTGACCATCCACCATTCCTATAATATACAAGTGTTTCAACTCAGACAAACTACAACTAGGGCTGGGCGATTATCAAATTTTACAATCGACTATTGATTTTCAGAAATAATCGATTATAACCAATTAATCAAACAATCAATTAAATGATTAATCAAACAATCGATTAGTCAAACAACTGATTAAGAGATTAATCAACAAGTGGTTGACAAAACAATCTAATAATCGATTACTTATCGATTGATCAAACAATCAACTAATCATTTAATGATACAATCGACTCTTGCTATGGATGGGAAAAATCCTATCAAAAAAGAACAGGCTAAAAGATAAAATAGGTATTTCATGAGTAGGAGCAAAGTTTGCTTTGGCGAACCATTGACAGTAGTATGCAACAATTTGACCATCGAGAACAAAACAGAGAATTCATTTTTGGTGAAAAATAGTCAAAACATCTATGATAATACTGATAGTACCGAGTACTGTATGCATATCATAATACCTACATGAATAATTCACCGTACTGCATAAGGCTGGGTTATTATCAAATTTTATAGTTGCTTATTGGTTATTAAAAAATATTACGGTTAAAGTACCTAATTTTTTATTTTAATGACTGAGACCTGAAAGGCATCTTTTAAGTGTTCTATTACTTTCGCTGACTAGTAAAAAAAGCTTGAACCTGCTATGATTTTTATACTTAAAAACTCAACTATTTCAGCAATCTTTCCATCAAGATAACAGAAAACAATTATTATTAGATTATTTTAAACATTAATATTTAATATTTTAGGCAATATAGCAAAATGAAAGAGGTATTAAAAAGATTGTAATAAAATTTAAATAAATACTGGGACCAAAGACAAACTTGAAGAAACAATATCCCAGTTCCATCCATTTCAGGTAAACAACAATTTGAAATTAACTGTTCTGTTGTATGTGAATTGTTGAAGCATTGTCGATCGATCTATCGATTGCATGATTAATAGATTATTTGAATAACCGAATAATCAATTGTTGGAATAATTGATTAATCAATTGATGGACTAATCAATTAATCAATTGTTGGATTAACCTAATAATCAATTATTTGATTAATTGATTGTTTGATTACTGTTTGATTAAATGATTATTTTTTCACAATATATAATCGAGCCCTCGATTAATCGATTATTTTTTTGATTAATCGCTTATTTTGCCCAGCTCTAAATACAACTAGATAAATTTTTCTTAAGAAACAAATCGTGGAATACATCAACCAGTTTATTATTCAGTCAATTTGACTGGATTGTCACATGTACAGGACGTCCCAAATTGGATGGTTTGGGGGGGTTCTCTTATTTCCCTAAGAGATAGACAAAAAGTAGCTAAGGTGTGCTGGGCTCGATCTTCGAGAGAAGTGGAATGACGCAAACTGCATCCTGATATCTTGATCCGTTTGGGAGACAGGTCATTTTTCAAAATTTTGTAATTTCTTCAGTGTCGTAACTTTCTTATTTGTAAAAATTTATTGTTCATGTACAAACCTTTTTTATAGAGTTTATTCTACATTTACAGTTTTTGAGTGTTATGTTTTTTTAAATAGAACACCATGTATATTTTTGAGTTTATGCAATGTACACATTTTTCTGATTCCAACGGTGTATACAGTATATCCACGGATAGACATCCCAAGAGGACAAATGGACCAAAAATTTAATTTTTTGACAAAAAGTCATTCTTGATAAAAGTTTCTGCTTCTCAAAAAAATATGGTCTACGAAGATAATTTTTATACAGGATGCCCAAAAAATAAAAAAATAAACATGAAATACCATCAAGAATAAACTACCTTTTAGACCAAAATGGCAGGAATTCTGAATTGGGGACAAAATTTTAAATGAAAATAACCAATTTCACAAACTTATTTTATTCTCGGATGAATAGACTTTTTCCACAAATGGTACGGTGGCTTCCCATTACATACAATACTGGAGCACAGAAAATCCCGAATCCAGAGTTCCTGCACATCGCCTATTTTTTAAAAAAGTGAATAATTTCTGGTGAGGAATTTCTTATTTTGGGATAATAGAACCGTTTTTCTTAGAGAACACGTGTAACAGGTATTCATGCATGGAAATGATAGAAACCTTTTTTTCGGATAAGTTGGATAAGCTGCCATTAACTGGCGACCGGGCTTATATAGAATGTATTAATATAATGATAATATTTTTGTTAATTACCATGATATGCATTGAAATTATATTGAAATATATTAACAATAATAAACTCTTTTAATAAAAGTTACATCAGGTATTTAATAATACCATAATATGCTAACAAAATATATCAGAATTCCAGTAAAATTTATGAAATACCCCTTGTATAAGGAAGGGCAACTATGTCACAACCGAGGTCACAACCTTTGGCGGGAAAGTATTATTTATAAAATTACAGCAAATCTAAAGCAAAAATGAAAAAAAAATAAAGACACGGGTCGATTTTTTTGTCATTTTCTACCGATAGATAAAAACAAATTATTATTTTTGTCCGAAGTACACGAGCCCATTATTTTAAAGTCAAAATGACAATGTCATTCTTAGTATCATATTTGCATTCTGCCTTGATTACTCTCTCTAAAATTTATTTGAAAGCCTATGAGGCAATAACCCATTTGGTTTTTTCTTTGCCTTAGTGTAATTACCTTTAGGCAAAACCAATTGAAATCTGGTTTTGACATTAATTGCATCAACTCTTACAATAAAGGAACCCTAGGTCTATCCACCTTTGAACGATGCAGCAAATAACCATGCAATCCATTAGATATTGGATGCTGGTTCACTCTGTCAGTTACCGAAAATATAGGAAGGAGTATGTTTGTGTAAGTATCAACTTCTTCATAAACATAAAGATATAAACATGCCTTATAATTTTTTGTCTGTATTGTAGGTACTGATTTCATGAAAAAGGAGGATTTCTGCCTCGATTAGTTTGGCGAAACAACTCAAAGGTGTGCGCCACTGTAAAAACAGAAACATCCTGCCATATGCAGGTGCTATCCCTGCTGGGCATAATCCCAAACATACCCTTTCTTGGGATTCCTTATTCAAAGGAAAATAGTTTGTCCCATAAGCCGTTAAACTATACGTTATATATTTGGGGATGTTAATTATGATCTCATTGAATAATTAAAGTTAAAACTGTCACTACAGAAGGAAGATAGTTTTTGAAGTTACCTTCGAATTTTGTCATGGGTTTTTCAACCAAGATCTATAAAGATATTGGGTTTCTACACATTACTTGGTGTATTCAATAGCATCTTTTCAGGGTAAACGAGGTAATACCTTAAATTTTTGGATTCCATTTTATTTGAAACCCGAGAAATGAAAAAATTAAATATGCCAGGGGAATTTACTAAACCTAGTAAATCTATTATAATACCATAGTTGTCAGACTTCTACCTAACAGTCAGTAAATAATTTAACATACCTTGTTCAACTTCCAATTCTAAAATCCTTTCCTCATTAACTAATTTTACATTTGGACATTCATCACAAACAGTTTGTTGCATCATCTGAAAACGCCCAGGCCCAAGATTTCTGGTGATCATTTCTTGTCTGCAGTTGCATTTTCTAGTGCCCTTTGTTGGTTTCATTACTGGTTTGTTTCTTGTAATTTCAATAAAATTACCTAAAAGTTAACAGTCCACAATATAAAAATACTCTATGTTCAATCAAAAATTAGTTATTCTTATGTATACAGGTGATTCTCATATAATAAGTGTCTGATTGCATTCTCTTATGCAATTACTTCCCAAAATAAAAGACCGTAAATAGTTTTGGTATTTCATCCATCAATCAAGCCCTCAATTTTAGGAAATCTTCAGAAATGTACTGATAGATATGTACTAAAAAATAATATCGCACATCACACACGCACACAATAACAATAAAATATCACAATTACATAAAACTTGTAAGGCTGTGGTATTACTATCACGTTTACCAATTTATGCCATATCTTAAAAAGCTAGGCATGCCACAGTGCCCATTGAAGTGGAGTAGGTGAAGGAGTAGAAATATCTGTGCAACTAGCACAATATGCTATCAAAATGTGGTTAATGTTTAAAACTCAGGCATGTTTTCACTTGTCGCACGCCTTGCCTCTTTTCCCTGTTCTGGAGATATAACTTGGGCCATATATTGGAAAAATGACAGGAACATTTGGTGGAAAGGCACATATTCAAGATATTTTCACTTTAAAATAAAATATTGACACTAACAACCTACTGTGTATTAGTGCCTCATTTAATGCCTACTTCGATAACACTAGTACCACAGTATACACAGTAGCCTCACTTTCTCAGCTCAAACACGCTTCGATTAACTTAAACTCAGCTTACTTCCAGCTCGCAAGGACTATCTTGTAACCGAATGTTTTGCTGCGCCAGATTGTCTCAGAGAAAGCCACACCCATCCATGTTTTAGTAGTTTCCTTCCCTTTAGTCCCCTTTCACAGGGTCAGGGTGTTCGTCTGTCCGAGTTTTCACCTGTCAGCCAAAGAAGTGCACAGTGAAGCATGGGTTCTTTCACACCTTCTGAACACGGGTTAATCTCCGCCTGGGCATACAATGTACCCGGATGTACCTGCTAGAACTCATGAAGCTCGGATGGGCGATTGCCCGGACTGCATGCTAGGGGACCACAGTATACCATAAATAATAAATGTGTTTACATGATCTGGGTATTTAATCGTTTAATTGCTCCATATTTTATTTTTATACAGTAGTGTCGAGAGTAGTGTGTAGTAGCTGTCAGGAGATTGTCTCAGGTGTGCCACAGGGCTCTGTTCTGGTACCATTCCTGTTCCTTTTGTACACTGCAGACCTACTAGCATGTGTTAATTATTTCAGCGTGCAGTTATTTGTGGACAAAACACAGATCATTCATCAATTTTCGCCTCAAGATGTAGAGCTAGCTGCAGTTGCTCTTAATGCAGAGATAGAGAAGCAATATGCAACTTTTCTTCCAATCACAATTTAGCAATTAACCCGGCAAAGTCTTATTTTGTTTTGTGCTGACAACGTAAGACACTATATAGAACAGCTGCTAGAAATAGATATTGGCCCCCAGCGTCTTCAACACTCTGAATGGGTAAAAATTCTGGGAGTAGTGATTGACGGGAAACTTAGATTTACAAGTCATGTAAAAAACATGATGCGGAAAGTGTATCTAAGATTGAGAGCATTTTTCGCTGATAGGTTTATACTAAATTTCAAATTATGGAAAAAATTACTTGAAACTCTTGTTTTGTCCGTCTTGAACTACCTACTGTTGCATTAACAGATGACAAATAGGCTCCAGATATTACAAAACAATTGTATACGATTCATCTTTGGTATAAGACACGTTTCTCATCTATATACCGCACTGTCTTTGCTAAAGATGACAGATCTGGTACGATACCACTTCCTGCTTTGTGCACAAACCGTTTGTATCATCTAAACCACCATATTTAAAAGTAGTGATGGGTTTACTCCCGGGATTTCTAAAAACTCCCATTCCCCCAGCCTGAAACCTCCCATCCGCCATTTTATTTAGCTGTCAATAGTCCCAGAGCTTTGTAGAAACTCCTGGGATTTTTCAAAAAACCCGGGAGTTTTCAGGACAATGATTCATCATTCTAACTGTATTCCTTACATTTTCCCCTTTAAATCAATATATGATAAGTAGGTATAATAATTCTACTGAAATGTTAGAAGATAAAAAATTGCATAAATTAAATAAAGAATAGAATATTAAAGGTTAGGTTACAGCATTGAGCATATATGGCTATATTATAATATATGATATATCATATGATATAAGTATTTAATTTAATGAAATAAACAAAAAAAAGAAAACTTACCTAGTACCAGTAGTGATTAAAAACTCAAGCACTATATACAAGCAGAGAGCAACCCCAGGGGTCCCAGTTCATTGTTAAATATTTAAAATTAAAACATTTAAAACAAACGTTTTATTTTCAAATCCGAAATTTGAGATTAAATTCTCAATCAGTTAGACAATTGACAGCTTAATGGCGGCAAATTTAAAAATTGGGAATGTTCCGGGGAGTTTTGAGAGTAGCTTCAGCTAAACTTCACCGCTGTCGCCGTTACAGGATGTGCAGAACACATGTATGTACTAATGTGTACTGTTTGCAAATAAAGCCCTGTTTATCATTATTATTATTACATGTTTTTATTTACGCTTTTACATTTTTTTTTTAATTAATTCCAAAGTAGAAATTTGTTTTCGCACGTTTTTTGTACGAATATTACCTATATGTTTTTATTTGCGCTTTTACATTCTTATTTTTATTTATTCCAAAGTAGACATTTGTTTTTCCATGTTTGTTTATGTTTTGTCCTTCTATTAAATATACTAGCGATTACACGTGACTTTGTTCGCGTGGCATACAATAAATATAAGTTTGTTCAATTACGTGATTTATCGCCTTTCTCTTCGATTCTGGCAATGAAAAAAAAAGTAGCCTAGATTACTCCGTGAAAAGTTCTCTACCATTTACAAAATGTATTCCTATCTAATATTTCCAAACTCGCATTCAGAAAAACAATGGCCCATGGAATTCAGAATAAGAATGGAACAGTTTTCACTTAAAAAACAATCACTTTTTCCTTTTATGATTTTTTCTCGCCACCACTGACATTTGTAACGGTACCGCCAAAGCAATTTTCTTTCCCTCGAGATCCCATCCGTCCCACAGAAAAAACTCAGAACGTTACAAACTGTTTTCATTTAAAAAACAATCACTTTTTCCTTTTACGATTTTCTCTTGCCGCCACTCAGTCTTTTGATTAGGAGGTTGCCTCTTTAAATCTCAAGGTCAAAATCGCCGCCATGTTGCGTGTCATCTGGTATATAATTCCCAGCTGCTCCCTTTTGTTTACCGTGTAGTCCTGTGAATTACTTTTGTTTATTTTTGCTTTATTGCCTTTGGGAGATATTATTTCACATTAGAGTGAAGTGAAAAGATACGGTGACAATATTTATATAGATAAATTATTAGTTTGGTTTTACTGGATTCGTCAGAACCGTTCCAACATAAAAAGTTTAAGGTAAGCCATTATACAGAAGTTTTCTGCTTATTAGAAAGGCGAATGTACATTTCATAAAAACATAAATAGAAAAGCATCCTCGGTACCTACCATTTGTGGAAAAGGGATCAATTCGCATAGAAACTACCTCTCCACTATTATAGTCTGGTAGGATGCAAAAAATGGTTCTAAACATGGATTGTTTTTGTAAAATATTATATCCTATACATCTAATTAGGTACTGAATATAAGCACGTCTCTTACATTTTTGATTATGTACATAAACCTGTAAAGTCGCGGACTGTAAAAATGTAAGTACCTAATTATAAATTTTACTATTGTAGAAGCCCAGATGAAAGATTTGTTATGAAGCTGTCTGCAAGGCAAAGGAACATGGTGAAGATACGATGTTTTTTAGATGGAAGTGGTTATTTATACGTCCGACGTATATGAAAGTCGATATACGTCTTGCGCTCTGATTGGCGAATTGAGTCACGTGACTTCTTTGGACGTACATTTAGCTCCATACACGTCCGAAGTAAACTGATTTAGATATGTCGGAAGTGCATTTTTCTCAAGCATCGTTGCAATAACGAGCATGTATGCCCTCCTTTTTCGGCGATAGGCACTGCGGTATGAAAAAAGAAGTGGTAATTATTTCCAATGGTGTAACCCACCCCCAATTTTCTTGAAATTTTGGCCCTATTTTCGTCCGACATTTGGCACCCGCCGAATGGTTAAGCACGATTTATAAACTTTGGCGTTTGACGTTTCCGTTTGACGTTTGAAAGTTGGACATTGAAGATTAATAATCATTATAAACTAAAATTCTGTCAGGGATAACACGGACCTCCTGGAGGTCCGTTGGGATAACCAACATTTATCTTTTTCCATTTGCCGTTGTCTTTCCGGCCAATGAAGTACCTTCAAAGATCATAATATTGATCATGATCTTTGGTACTTTCTTAAGGGTCACGTGGGAGGTCACATGGTTTCCCAGTTTATTAGCTGGTCATCTGTATTGATTTTGTGTAATATTTTTAATATTAATTATCCAAAATAACGATACATAGTAATTAACAAAGTTTATTTAGAGTTGCTAAATCAGAATATTGAAATCGAACGACTTTGCTCCAAGGATGATTGTTGTTCTATGCTTTATTTTTCTGGCGTTTATAACACACAGGCATACAGAAAATTCCTCGGAAAATTCTAAACGAAAAAAGTTTATAAACGACGAAACAGCAGCTGCGTCAACGTCGAACAGAAACTTCAAAGTTTATAAATCCGGCTTTTTTACAGTGAAAATAGGGGGAACCTAGCCAAAATTTCAAGAAAATCGGGGGTGGGTTACACTATTGGAAATAATTACCACTTATTTTTTCATACTGCAGCGCCCATCGCCGAAAAAGGAGGGCATACACGCTCCTTATTGCAACGATGCTTGAAAAAAATGCACTTCCGATGTATCTAAAATCAGTTTACTTCGGAGCTAAATGTACGTCCAAAGAAGTCATGTGACTCAACTCGCCAATGAGAGCGCAAGACGTATACCGATTTTCATATACGTCGGAGGTATAAATAGCCACTTCCTTTTTAGATTCTCGAAGGGATCCACAAATATGGAAGGAATGGGTTCGAAGATACTAAAATGATCTGTTAAAACAATAAATCTTTGAATTCGAAGAATGATGCCATCGTTTGGAAAACAATCTCCCCAGTCGTACGAAAAACTGAACTTTTCGACCTTGTATCATAAACTACTGTTGAGTTGGAACATCTTACTTTAATAGCATTTTTGTCCCCTTTGTTATTATTATATAAGTAAATAAATTAAAATAATGGGACTTTTTAAAGTAAAATAATAAAATGTATGAAATCTACGGTAATCTAATTGACTAGGGTACAAAACATCCCTTTGGAAATATATACTAGTCACAACATGTATTAATATAATAATAATAAATAATAAATATAATTTATTTCCTACAGGATAAACACCCAGTTACAGGAAACATACATGCTAGCAAATCATTTTGTTTTGCTCAATTAGAGAAAATAAGCTATAATTAGTACATGCTACATGGTGATTATAAAGGCGTTCAACAAACATTGAACGCCCTGCACAAAAGTAGACAAAAAAGAAAAAAAAGAAATAGCCTTACAATTATCTGCTCAAAATTCTATACTGTTCACAATGTGGGCCAAAGTATCATGAAAAATATCACAGTTACTACATAACGCATTAAACAGCTTGCACATGTTATAAGCTGGGCACATCAACATAACGTTGGTTCTGATTGCATCATTATAAAAAACTTGCGGATGCCTGACCTCAAGTCGAGGAACTAATAACTTGATCCGCTGGAACAGAAAACTGCAATCTATTCTATAATTCAATAATTATACAAGAATTGAATTGCAATAATTTTTCTCCTGGTATTTAGTGACAATTGGTTAAATATTATATTATAATATTATGCTTATGTCCTATATTCTTTTTGTGACACCTATTAGAGTTTTTTATGCTGTGTCAAGTGACTTTAGAAATACTATACCTAAATATTGTAATAATCACCGGTACTAGGATCACTAATAATTAATTTCACATCCCTTTTTCTTAAATCCATTATGCAAGTAAATTTTAATAAAAAAAATCCAATATATTGACACTTTTGGACATTCATAACTGTTTTTCTTTAAAATAATGTCGAAATTGAATTCCTCCACTACAAAAACATAGAAAATGGAATACCTATCACTTGCTGTGTTCAAATTATATTATTAATATATTAATATATTTTGTTTCATAAATTGTCTTTATCTTTCCTATCTAATATTTAGATTTTCATAAACTATAAGTATGGTATAAAGGAAGTTACTTGGAACAGCACATAAAAACCTTTGTATTTTATACGGGTGATTTCTGCTGATAAGTCTGGTATTTTTACCAGTAGCAGAGTGTGGTAAATGCTATCAAATAGATCACGCCCCGTATATAACTGAGTTCATTTATATTTTATCAGGGTACCTCGATTACAGGCGCCTCGGCAATATGAGACGAAATATTTTTTTGACCATATTAAACCGTATTTGGTATTAGTTGTGAAAAGATATGGCGACATAGAAGATATAGATATGGCAGTAAAAACAAGTGACCGCATGCTCACCTAATATACTTAATATCAGCAATACTTGCGTGGGTTACACTGTTCGACGGCTGGCCACTTGTGCAGCGAAATGCGGTGCATAGCCGTTTTAGATCTTAGGATATACTTGCGTAAATAGTTATAATCGATATATATATATATGGCTTTTTAGAGACCTTTTGACAATATTATATGGTGCATTAACCTTTACGTTGTGTTTGACAACAATCTTAAAAAACTTTAAAAGATAAATATTATGTTGCTTGTAGAATATGTATATATTTGAAAACTGCGTGACGCTTATGTCCTATATTCTTTTTGTGACACCTATTACAGTTTTTTATGCTGTGTCAAGTGACTTTAGAAATACTATACCTAAATATTGTAATAATCGCCGGTAGGACCACTAATAATTAATTTCACATCCCTTTTTCTTAAATCCATTATGCAAGTAAATTTTAATAAAAAAATCCAATATATTGACACTTTTGGACATTCATAACTGTTTTTCTTTAAAATAATGTCGAAATTGAATTCCTCCACTACAAAAACATAGAAAACGGCATACCTATCACTTGCCGTGTTCAAATTAACCCAATTTCACCTCCACTCAAACACCCCTTCTGTATTATAATACCCTCTGCATTTATTTTTTGTCAGATTTTCCACAAAAATATAGCTTTATAAAACATATTTTGTACCTATACCTACGTGATTTTTGTAGGTGATAGGTAGGTATTATGTTTAAAAATCTGCAGCAGTATCAAAATAGTACGCCCTATAACTTCGACATTGTAGGTATTTTAAAAAGGTTTTGCAAATTATATTTTGGTAAATCTTTGACATTTACTTTTTTACAATATTATTACAATACTGACAATTCAAAAATGTCATTCTGTACCTGCATTTAATTTAATTTAACTAAAAATTCCATCTGTTTGGCTTTTCAAGACATTGCTAATATTTGAAATTATATAAGGAGTGACGTCATTCCTGCGTTAACTCTGATTGGCCAGAAGTTAAGAGGCAACCTCCTCTCCTCTAAAGACCTTGGCCGCCACTGACGTTTGTAACGGTAGCGCCCACGCATTTTTCTTTCCTTCAGGATACCACCTGTCCCCCAGAAAAACTCAGAGCGTTACAAACAGTTTTCAGTCTGAAAGCTGCAACTTTTTAACTTGACTATTTTTTCACGCCGCCACTGACGTTTGGAACGGTAGCGCCCACGTGTTTTTCTTTTCCTCGGGATACCCCTCGTCCCCCAGAAAAAACTCAAAGCGGTACATTTTTCACTTGGAATAGCATTATCCAATTTTTTTTCTTGGCCACTGACCATTATCACCTAATGCCGCCGGCTTTTTATTATCCCATAGGTCCCTTGATCTACTCGCAAAATATTTTTTAGGCTGGAGCAGATTTAATGGAAACACTTAAGTATTGTAGATTTTTCACTTTACATTTTTTTCCGCCCCTCTGGAAATTTATCACAGCGCGCCGCTGGTTTTTTGCTATCCCACATGACCCCCTTCGTCTAACTAGAAACATTATTCTATTCGAGATTCTATTAGACAATAATATTTTTCTGAGCGCCCTTGTATAAACGCCTGGACAAAATTAACGGAACAAACTTAATAAACCCCACAAAAATTGTATATTTTTTTTAAATTAAATTGATGGAAAAATCTCGGGAAAAATATATTCATGGAAACTAAATCAATTGCATTATTTAATTAGTTTAACAGTAGTAAATGTCCAAAGCCTAAGTAATATTTATATTCTTGGTAGACACAAATAGTTATTTACATTGCCAGATGCGTAAGTGTACTTTTTTGGCCGAGGAGGTTGTTTAAAGACCGAGGCAACGCTTGCCACGAGGCCAAAAAAGAGCTTACGCATCGTGCAATGTATTACATTTTTCCTGCTACCGAGAATTTCAGGTTATAGGTACTTTGAATAAAGCTCTAACTACATATGAAGTAGATTGTGAATAATATTGATCTTCAAAATAACCTTTGTTCAATTACTAAAAATGATAATCAGTGATAAATATAAGAGCAGAATGCAGCGATAATAAAAAATAAATAAAAAAATTTGAGCTTTGTGTGGGATTTGAACCCTGGATCTACGAATTACTAATCGGGTTCACCCTACCGGTAGCGCGGTGCCTGTCAAACTTGTTCAGTTATGCGGCTCTTATTTGACGCCAGCTCAGACGCCAGAGAAACATTGAAATTATTAATTTTTCTTTGGTATAATTCGTGTTCTTTATAATCAAAACCAGTTTGTAAAACGATTATTGTGTAACCTATTAAAATTGACGCAAGATTCGTGTTGCTATATATATTTTATTAATGGTTTTGAGGTCCTTGATGCGTAAGGGTTGCTAAGCAATACTTTTTGTACCTAGCAATATAATTTGAAATTTTGTACTTTGGTGCTTTAATTTTGTCCAGGAGTAAGTATATTTTTGATTCGATGTTGGGAACTAACTTAACATTAGAAGTCAGCTCCCAAGCATGTACCTTTTACTTGTTTAAAAACTAGTCTCCTGGTCTATTGTAGGAGCCAGCCACCCATAGGGAGCTAGCTTCACGGACATTCCAAAATAGTGGCATCAAATACCAACCCATTTCTACCCAGTTGCACTACTGGTTGTATACTGTGCTAATATCTGGGCTAATACTAACCTGTATACAAATCTTCAAGGGTTACAAACACATCCATTTTCAGATCTGCACCTCTGGGTGCTTCATGCTTCTGTTCTCCTCCAAAGTTAAATCCAAAATCCCCAAAAAAGCTTGCAAATGGATCCATACCACTATCCATCATTCCATCCTTTTGCAAGCAGTCTTCGCCACATCTATCATACTTTTTTCTTCTTTCGTCATCTGATAACACTTCATATGCTGCACCTATATCTTGGAATTTATTTGCAGCCTCTGGATCATCTTTGTTTTTGTCAGGATGCAATTCCTTCGCCATCCGACGATAGGCTTTCTTTATTTCATGTAGACCAGCGGACTTCGACACCCCTAATATTTTATAAAAATCTCGACTGGTGGATACCAAAGTTGGAGAAATAATTGTTATTAATACAAACAAAAAACAAGTCTTCATCTTTTTTTACTAGCTTAAAGAGATAGGGTTATTCATCAATAGATTAAAAGTTTTTTATTTTTCGGAGATTAAAGCCAATTAAACTGAGGTTAGAAGTAACATTTATATATTGTGAATAGTTCTTATATATTGTGGATAATTATTCTTCTTCTTCTCCTCGTCTTTTAGCCTCTGCTCTTCCGAGCAAATATTTTTGTACTACGAACTTAGGTACCTGTGACGTGCGATCGCACTTATGATAGGCGTCTCGTCGATAGAAATTTAACGATCAAACGAACTTACCTGTGATGTTCGATCGAAATTATGTTAGGCGCCTCGTCCGAAGAGATCACTTTGATTACTATGTAGTATCGCTTCTCTGCCGCCTAGGTGGAGCCACACATTTTAAAGTACAAGCCCAGAAAAGGACGAATCAGAAGTGGCACTTGCTTTCGGCGCCTTTGATGTCGCGGTTCCAATTTCCCCTCTCGCGCATAGGAAATGAACTCTCCGCCGTTGACATCTGCGCATTGGCCACGCCCACCGTAGTTTGGACAGAGTAGAACTTGCCCATTGCGTTGGCACGGTCAGGTCCGGGCTATAGAAAATTTTGTGTTTTATATAGCAAAATTAATTTTTAGAATAGTAAAGTTTTTTCTGGGATTAGATCTAGTTAAATTTGAATCTCCAGAAGTGATTTTAAGTAGGTATTTTACTAATAAAAAAATATAAATATTAATATTTTACCAATGAGAAAAATACATTTTATTTATTGTACATGGAAATTTCACAATATTTCCTCTTTATTGTTTTATACTTACCTATATTAATTAGAAACAACTATGATTTAGATTCAAGTGAACTATTCTACTTGGGTGGTTGAAATATTAAATTTGTAGCTTTTGATTTAATAACCTCAAAAATGAAACTGCTAAGACCTGCAGTTATATGCCATTTGCTAGTTATTTTTTGAAGAGTGATTTTAGATGGCAAATAAAGTGGTTTCATTAAAAATCTATAAGCATTTGGGCTTAGAAAATAAATTGTTAAGGAAAATTGTTTCATATCTGACGAGTAACGATATCCCTGTGGATCTTTTTTGGGATTTTCTAAATAATGCCTTACAAATAGTAGCATTGAAGCAGACAGTTTTTTCTCACAAATGGCAAGAAATTGTTCGTCATTTATTTCAGTGTCGGCACTGTCGACAGCTTGCTCCAACTTCGGATGCAACTTTCTTTGGAGTTTTTTTATTTGTAACTTTAATGAATGCTTTCTCGGACTATGTGCACTCAAACTAAGAGGAGTTTGTTGACTAGCATCTAAAAATAGAATTATTCAATAACAAAATAAGTAATACAAAAAATTACAATATACACACACCCAAACTTATAATATGGAATCACTTAATATTTATCACAATTTATATTGTCGGGTTTTTTTAATGACGTCAGAACCTATAGACAGGTTTGTTTTGATAAACGCTTGACGCCCAGAACTAATCACAATCTAAGCGCTTCATTAAATTATTCCGAAAATGTCGCGAGATTGAAATTTCCCCTTTTTGTCGAGCCGTAGCGAACTTATTCCGACTCTGGGCTCGGAGGCTGGCCTCCGAGTCTTCAGGTGAGGTTCCGATGCTTCCGGCGCCCCCAAACAAGAAAAAACATGCGATATCTAAATGTGATTCTGGAGGAACTATCACCGAGAATCACCGGGTGTATAGTTGGTTGATGGTTGACTTTCTGTCTTTGTTTATAGCATGTTTTTAGAGTAGTATGGATATATTTAATCTTGGAGTCAAAATAAGGGGCATTTTAACAATGGGGCACCACGTCTATAGGTTTTGACGTCATTGGGTTTTTCACATTTAACTGTTTTTGTTAGTAAACACTTTTGACTTTCCATTATGACATATAATTTTTTTGACATAAAAAAATTATCGCAAATAATGCGTGATGCCATATAAGTTTGGGTGTGTATACTATAATAACAGTTTGTGAATATAGATCATTACCTTTTGATGCAACTGAAAATTCGGTAATGCTGTGGAGATCGCCTATAGGTGACTGTGACAGATGGGGTGTACTTGGTTGATAAAAAGGTTGAGCGATCGAGACTGGTTGATCAAGTTCTCGTTGAGGTTCTAACAAAGTCAAATTGCTGCATACAGACACAGAAGGACTCTGTGAAGAAGCCTCATCGATATAACCTAGTAAAAAAATTAAATGTAGCAAAATTACAAGTATCAGCAAAAAATGCATATTATTATCTAATAATGAAGGGGTAATTATGGAAATTAGTGTATGCACCACCCGATTTTCTTGAAATTTTGGCTACCCCCCTATTTTCGAGGTCCATGAACACGAATCTGACCTCGGTGTTTTGAGGTCGGACATAGTTTCAGACAAAGTGAATTTTCAAATTTCCTTTTGACACCCCACTTTTTCACGATGATATTTGGTTATAATCGAGATGAATTTAGCTCAAACTGATCACCACCCTATTTTGCACCTTCTGCAACATCGAAACGTTACGAAAACAGCGGCCGGGCCGGACGTACCTAAACACGGCATAAATCTTTCAAAATTTCGATGTTGCAGAAGGCGCACAATAGGGTGGTGATCAATTTGAGCTGCGTACACTTAAAATTTAATTTAACAATTATTATAAATAATAACAATTGCTGTTGGCTCCTGCCTGGACTTCATTATTGTGTTGCTTCCCAAATCAACCCTATCTTTCTGATTTGGTTAATGTTATACCGCACTGATGATTGCCGAATAGCATGAATTAGGTACTTTCCCCTTGTATTCTATTTTATTTATGTTTTTGTATTGTTTTTTATTTATTTTTTACTCTGTTGGTACTTAAAATATAATAAACGTATACCTATTGATTAAAAAATGTATTTCATTTCATTTACAAATCACAAACCCTTTTGAGTATAAAAAGTTTGTTCAGCGAATGTTCGGCCCTACGTCCCAACTCCCGTTCTTGTCTTACTCGTGAATAGACAAGGACGGGAGTTGTGACGTAGGGCCGAACATTCGCTGAACATACACTATGCGTTGAGACGCCATTAAGTAATTTTTCACGTCTTAATAAACGTCACCATTACGTACTTTGCACGTCCTATTACACGTCGTCATTACGTAATTTTGCACGTCTTATTAGACGTCGCTGAGCACGTAAATTCTCTATGATATATTGCCGTCGATTCTACGTGTTTTCTGCGTCGAACTTTTCGTCGATCGACGTAATGCGGTACGTCTATTCAACGTAGAAGAAACGTCTTTTTGCTGGCTGGGAATGCACTAGTGTAAATACAGCAACGAAGTATTCGAAGTAACAACACAAGCAGTAGGTACTGATACTGACGATACTAATCGTAGTGTCGCATCTTATCTTCAAGCTGAGCTGAATACATATTGTACACCTTGTCTGGTCCCTGTTTTGGCTACTTTTATCAGTCATGATATTAATACTGGGCTTTTTTACTTTGAAATTGTTAATTGTTTTTCGTTTTATTGTTTACGTTTTATAAGGGGTTTAACCTCAACTGAACATGCTGACGCTGTCTGGCGTAGGTGGCGCGCCAGCCGTAGGCCACGAACGACGTTGCCGGACTTCGTCAGCTTTTATGCCTGACAATTTCCTTAAATTCATTTAGCTACTTAACTTACGGGATCGGAACAAGACCTTTTAAAAAAAAAATGCAAAGTTTTTTATTGGCAACTAGTACAGAGTCTGATAGTCAAAAGTCGAAAAATGTGGAGCGCGATAGTTTATATAAATTAAGGAAAGCAGAATTCGCAAGATTTCAAGGTGTTCGAGAGTCCATCTAGACTCTGCTGAGTTTGTAGTTTCTACGGCGTAATTTCTATGATGAGGTAGCAACTTCTAGAACATAACTCCTCCCGCCTTAAGTGGAGACTTCCGGAGTAAACAGGATGGAAGGCGACGTTGTCTTCTCTTCTTTCTTCAAAATTTTGAATTTATTTTTCATTTTCCAAATAGTATAGGTGATCAGGATGATGACGATGCTTCCATGATATCCAATCTATCGGAGTTGAAGTATCGATGTCGACTATGCTGATCGGGTTTGACGCTTGAATTTGTTTTTCCAATTGGTGAATATCTTGAAGGTTTACATTTTCGATTTTCAGGGGGCTTCTTCTTGTTTCGATCTTGATTATTGATGGATTTTGAATTTTAGGTATTAATAAAGGATTTCCAATGGTTTTTGTTTCTTTGTTACCAATTTCATAAGATTTGTATTGAAATGTACAGTTGTAGGGTATCTGAAGTAAGTTGTTGCCTTGTAGAGTATGAAACTTCTTTTCTGGACATGTAGAAGTGGCTTGAATTTCTTCTTCGCTGATTATTATGAAATATTTATTATTAATTTTATTGATGATAAATTTTGGTGGTACGATCGGAATTTGGTTGCATTGATTTGGATGACCATTTATTAAGGTGGTTATGCAGTCATTATTTTCTTGAATATTTTCTAGGTTACAGATGTATATTTCGTCAAGTTGCGGGCATGGTTCTTCCATGTATTGATGAGCCTTTTCTTCTAGGGCCAAGTAAGGTTTTGGGGGTATAATAATTAGGTTTTTATCCGTAGGGATTGGAAATAAATGAAAATATTGAAAGGTACTAGGATGTATTATAGGGAATTCCATGGCAAATATTATATTATTTTCCGAAAAATGGCAATTAGTCTTAATTATTGAATACCAAGATTCTAATTTTATATTAAGAATTTCTTGTTTTTTATATTGATTAGAAAGTTCGTTCAAAATATCCACAAGATTTCGCCTTGTCAAAATGTCGGGGTGTGCTACATGTAATTTTGAAAAGGTGACAGCATTCTCTAAATTATCTAGTAAAGTAATAATGATATTAGTATTTATAAAAATTTGTTCAACTATCGACATGTAGGTCGTATATCGGTAAAATTCATTGGTAATATTGGAGATATTGTTTTGGATTTCATTAACTAACTTTGCGATTTTCCTTTGATTGGAATTAATGTCTTCTATAATTTTAGATTGCTTTTGAATTAACTGTTTAGAAAGAGACATTTGTAAATTAACTTCTGAGACAATTTTTTGTTGATTAGATTTTAGTAATTTTAAAGCATTATCATAGCGTTGACCGTCATTAGCATCCAGGGTGCCAAAAAGCCATTTTTGTACAGTGCCTGCTAAATTTACAAGACCTCGTCGTTTCCGTTTGTGATTAAAATTTAAATTTTCATATTTTTCGTTAAGTTCGATAATTAAAGGATATGAGTGTTCCGAAATATTACGAGAATTTCTAAGTAGAAAATTCCAACTTCCAAAGTCGAGTGAGGAATTAATGTTTTGAAAAATGTTTGTTATCCCATCAATTTGAGTTTTTATGTCTAGTAAATTTATATCATATAAGAAAACATGTTTACTTTTTATAACGCGAGCTTGGCCTAATTCAAAGGGGAGAATTCCGGGAGAGTTGATTTTGGATATTTCTATTTTATTCTGAAATGTCACTATTATTTGCAGCAGAAGTAGAAGGATTCTCAGCTTCATTTTCCTGTAACAAAGGAGGTTGTTTTAGCTCCTTCATATGAATTATTTCTTCTTTATTATTATTTTTGTTTTTTATTTTGAATTTATTATGTTCTAAAATTTCGATAATTACGTATGGACCTATAAATTTGTTGCTCTTTTTATTTCTGTTAAGGGGATTTTTCTTAAATACAATTTGATTAATTTTAAAAGTAGGATTTGTATTGCCCTTTGCATTTTTCGTATTAACAATCTTTTCTTTTTCTTTTATTAACCTCGTTTGGACGTCACCATATACGTGTTTTAATTTTTCCGCGTGATTTTCGACATAGTTTGAGAAGAAGTGTTTAGGAGTAAAAATTTCGGGGTTTCTTAAGTCCGTATGACCGTATACTAATTCAAAAGGCGTGAATGTCGTCGAACTGTGTATTGAGCAATTATAACCTAAAACGGCGTAATTTATTAAGTCGGTTTCGTTAGGGAAAGATTCTTTTAAAATTCGCAGGTGTTCTATTATTGTGGAATGGAAACGTTCTACTATACTGTTTGACTCGTGGTGGCCTGGTGTAGTGAAATGAATATCTATTTTATGTAATTTTAATAATTCCTTAACCGTTTCATTATTGAATTCACGTCCATTGTCTAAAATGATCTGTTGAGGAGTACCAAAAGAACAAAAATATTTTACAAGAGCATCACATATGGTTGTAGCGGATTTTCCGGGAATTAATGTAGCTTGCGCGAATTTCGAGAAAGCGTCAACGAAAGTTAAATAGTTTCTGGTGTCATAATAGAACACATCGACATGAACTAACTGGAATGGTTTACAAGGAGTTTCAGTTAATACTTGAGGTACATATGGAGGGTTTCTACCGTATTTGGTTCTCTGACAAATTTCGCATGCATTTATATATGCAGTAATATCGGACTTCATATTTATCCAAAAATAGTTTCTCTTTAAATAATTTAGTGTTTCTTGTATTCCGCGATGATTCGTTTTTCCTAAATGGTGATTTTTTATTAGTAATAACTGTTCCTCTTTGTCTTTTATGGTATTAATTAATTTTGTACATATTATCAGTTTGGGACCTAATCGATTGAAATGCTCTGAGTAAATATTTGAAAATTGTGTTATAAATTGCGAATGATTAAAATAAATGTGATACGTAGTGTTTGGTCTTAGATATTGTTTTAGAAAATCTAGGATTAATTGCTCATTTGAAATTAAAGGAATTTTGACTGTCATAATTTTTTGGTGCAAGTAGTTTTCTTGTTCTACTGAAAGTTTATCGACGTTATTTTTGAAAATATGTATTTGATTCGTTTTATTATTGATAATTTCGTCCAAAATAGGTAAACTTTCATTACATATTTCTTTTGAGAGGGAATGGGCAGTTTCGTCATCACTAATTTCAATAGGTGCGTCATTTAATATTGTCGGTCTAGGTTTATCAGGAGGTCGGATTTGTATGTCGGAGTGAATTATTATCTTAGGTTTCGTTCGCGGGACGGGGTCAGCTGTGTGAGTGTCTGGCGTTAATGAACTTGCTTGGGTATTGTTTACATTACTGTTAGAAATTTCTTGGCTTGTACTGGGTAGTTCAAAATTTTCTGGGTTTTCTACATAGTTCCTTAAAAATTCGAAAGTTTCTTGATTTATATCTCCTGGATTATTGATAACAGATTGGGTTTCATGAATATTCAAATTTATACGAGAGAGTGCGTGGGCATTGGAGTTTAACTTTCCCTTTTTATAAACAATTTTGTAATCATACTCTTCTAATTTGAGACGCCAACGAACCAATTTCGAATTGGGTTCTTTTAAATTAAAAAGCCACGTGAGGGGGCGATGATCGGTAACTATTGTAAATTTTCGACCATAGAGGTAGGGACGAAAGTACTTACAAGCCCAAACAATGCTCAATAACTCTTTCTCAATAGTACTGTAATTTTGTTCACTGTCATTTAGGGTGCGTGAGGCATAGGCAATAGGTTTGTCTTGTCCAATGGTGCCTTGGGATAATACTGCGCCGATAGCGATGTTGGAAGCATCAGTAGTTAGAATGAATTCTTTGGAAAAGTCAGGATACTGTAATATCGGATCATTACACAAAATTTTCTTACATGTGTTGAAAGCTTCTATGAATTTTTGACTATGAGTAACTTGAGCGTTCTTCTTTAAACAGAGAGTTAAAGGTTTAGTTATTTTTGCGAAATCTTTAATAAAGCGGCGGTAATATCCAAGTAATCCAAGGAATGATTTTATTTCTTTTTGAGTTTTAGGAATGGGGAATTTTTGAATACAGGAAATTTTTTCGGGATTGGGTTTCACTCCTTCTGATGTAATAATGTGTCCGAGGTAAGCAACAGTTTTTTGTAGAAAGTCGCATTTGTCAAGTTGTACTTTAAAATTCGCGTCACGTAGTCTGTCGAAAACTTCTTTGAGATTAATTATATGTTCTTGGAGAGATGTACTGAAAACTATTATGTCATCTAAATATACGAGACAAATTTCGTTTGTTAAACCACGTAAAATATTATCTATTAATCTCTGAAATGTACTGGGTGCATTTTTAAGACCGAATGGCATTCGTAAGAATTGATAATGTCCAGAATCAGTAGAAAATGCAGTTTTGGGTACATCATTTTCGTCAACTTCAATTTGATGATAACCGGAGGCCAAATCGAGTGTTGTAAAGTAATTCGCACGTCCTAGTCTGTCTAATATGTCCGTTATGTTTGGAAGGGGATATTTGTCACTAATAGTTTTGTCATTTAACTTACGATAGTCGATGACTACTCGCCATTTCCTTTTTTTACTAGCGTCGAGTTTCTTTGGAACGATCCAGATTGGACTGCTCCACGGGGATGTGGATGGTTCAATAATTTTTTGTTGTAACATTTTATCTATTTGGGATTTTACTTCTTGTCGATGGATTTCGGGAAACCTATACGATTTAGTAAAAATAGGTTTTTCGTCTGTGAGATTAATTTTATGTTTGACTTTATTTGTAAAGCTAAGAGGTATTTTTTCACAGTAAAAGATGTCCCTGTATGAATAACAAAGTTTACGTAAAGCGGACCTTTCTTCATAATTGCAATGATCAAGTCTAATATTTTTTAAATTTTGTTTTAGTAGATTATCTTCAGTTTCTGAGAGTTCCGAATTATCTTCGATTTTGTCGATAAAGTTAATCTCATTAGGGTTTAAAATTTCAACGTCTAAAGGTTCAGTAATTATGACTTCAAAGGGTTCTAAATTTGGATTTATAATTGTTGTTGTCGCGAAATAATTTTGAATATCAACTACAGCACGAGGGGATTCTAAATTGTTATCAAAATTATTGTAATCTAAAATACCGAGGCCATTTTTATAGCATACTGGAACTTTAACTATTTTTTGAGTTCGAGGTGGTATAATTAAAGAGTGATAACATCTTTGGAAATTTTTCTGTTGTTTTGAATTGGAGTTTTCCGAAAGTAGAGGTATTTGAACGTTGGGAGTCTTTAGTAATTTATTGTCGAGATCTATATTTGATCGTAGTCTTTTCAATAAGTCCATGCCAATAAGACCGTGATATTTTGGGGAAAAATCATAGATATAAAATTTATAAAATCGATTTACGTTAAAAATGTCGAAAAGTGGAATTATGGCAATTTCATTGTGAAAAGTAATATCGTGAGAGGTCTGAATACTAAAATCTTCATGAAAAATGCAATTACTGTAAAACTTATAAGCTACATCGGGGTTAATTATACTACGGGAACTACCTGTATCTATAAGGAATCTGGCATTAATTTCTGGAATTTCTATATACGTTAAATCGCTCTTATGTAGATGATTTAAGTCAATTATTACGTTGGGTTCTGTGGATTCGAAGCCTGGGAAAAATTTTCAAAACTTTCATAAGTTTCGTTCGGTACGAAATTTTCATCGGAGTTTTCATGGTAAAAATCGGGAAAAATTTCATCGGGATTTTCCGGGTTTTCGTGATTTTCGTCGAAGCTAAAATCTGCCTCTTCAATATTGTGGAGTTGTGGAGTTTGGTAATTTTTTGGAAAATTATTTCTGAATTGAGTTTGTATAGTAGGAATTCGTGATGTAGTAGACATCGGTTCAGGTTTATGTTGCGGAGTTATACCGGTGGGTTTAAAAACATTTCTGGAAGTGTTAGGGGCTCCAAATACTTGTTTATTGGTAAAAAATTTAGGGGAAGGCATATTCTGTCGAGGTTGGATGTTTATAGGTTGAGATGGGAATTGAGCTCTTTCGGGAAAATTTTGATTTTGGGAATAATTTTGATTTTGCGAAAAATTGTTATTATTTGGCGGAAACATTGATTGTTGTCGTGGTGTTATAGCTTGTTGATTATTATAAGAATTCATTTTTGGAAAGTGTTGAGGATTTTTATTTGGTAATGTTGAATTTTGGAAATTACTTGTTTGAGACTTTTGAAATAAAATAAAGTTTTCTTCTTCAATAACATACGATATTGCGAGTTCTAGACTGTCAGGATTTCTTAAACGAACCATATCTTGGATACGTCCAGATAGACCTCTTATAAAGGTTTTTAGTGAAAGTTCATCATAATTTTTAATTTTAAAAGCACGTTCTTCGTTAGTCATTTCCATTGAAATTATTTTAGAAGCGATGGAACTACGGCACTTTTGTAATCTCTGCCCAAAATTACGAAAAGATTCATTTTTGAAGGGTCGCGAAACAAGCATTTCTTGCACTAAGCAATCAAGGTTTCTTTGGTCACCGAAACTTAGTCTTAATAATTCTTTTAAATTTGCCCAATTTCTTACGTCAGGTCTACTACCAGCAATAACTAAAGCGTGTCCTGTTAATTTTCCAATAACAGCACGTATTAGGAAGGTATTTATGGGATCAGCGGGGTTTGCATTGGAATATGTGGAAATAAGAAAATCACAATGTTCTATAAAAATTTCGAGAGTGTGTGGGTCTCCATTAAAATTTGGAATTGTATCGACATACAATCTAAGCAGACTATAATTGATTTGTGCAGGTTGAGGTTGATTATTCATGATTTCTTCTTCAATTGTACCAATACTATCACTATCACTATCACTTAAATCTAGAGAACGGAACGAGTTTGAAATATCTTCGAGTGAATCAATTTTGAAATTTAAAATTGAAACTTAAAATGAAATTAAACTTCTTAACCTAACTTAATTATATCTTTTGAAGTATTATATGCTCTAATATTTCGCAAGACGCAATCTTATGAATAGATTCAACTAGAAAAACATATACACTGGATTTCTAGGGACCTAAGACTGACCTGTTTGCCACAGAAAGGACAAGGGCAAGGAAACACGGATTGGCCCTTACCTTGGTCTCTTCCTGGCTCTGCAGCTTCAATCGGATCTTGAAGTTCTTGTTTGTTGGGAGTTCGATACTCCAGAAGCGCGAGACCGATGGCGCCACGCAACTCAAACAATCCGCACGACTGCGCCACTTAACTTACGGGATCGGAACAAGACCTTTTTAAAAAAAAATGCAAAGTTTTTTATTGGCAACTAGTACAGAGTCTGATAGTCAAAAGTCGAAAAATGTGGAGCGCGATAGTTTATATAAATTAAGGAAAGCAGAATTCGCAAGATTTCAAGGTGTTCGAGAGTCCATCTAGACTCTGCTGAGTTTGTAGTTTCTACGGCGTAATTTCTATGATGAGGTAGCAACTTCTAGAACATAACTAGCTATTTTTCTCGCCTTCAATTTAATATCAACCAAAATACTATCAAGGACTAACATTTTTATAAGTAAATTATCATCGATTTCATTTCATACTAAGTTTTAAAGAATTAAATTTGCATTATATTTTTGTGGGTTGCCTTGGTTAACGGCTCCCAACTGGACGATCTGGCAGTACCGCAAGAACGGAATCTATGGCGCCGCGCCGCGCCGTTGTCAAGCATTCCGCTTTGATAATCAAGTCCCAGAAAACAGGGGTCAGGTTGTGGGTTTTCTGGGGTCAGATAAATAGAATAAATGGTGCGTAAAACATTATAATTTTACTACCTGGCACACATTAGATAATATTAATTGCGTTCATATTTATTTTATTGGTATACCTACCCAAAATGAATAAATAATAGAGAAAAATATGTTGATATGTTTTAACCTTTCTTACGATCTGGCGGCCTAGCAATACTCTCCGTCCCCACAACCTCATAAAAATACCCCTCTGCCCTCTTAAATTAGCCAAGTGCCACTTCTGATTCGTCCTTTTCTGGGGTACAAGTTTCTTCCTATTCAGCTAGCATCCCTGGTCCGCCATTACGTTTTTTTGATGGCAAACCGCAATGTTTAAAATTTGGGCGGGAACTAATTTATTTATTGCTCCTTAAGGGAGGGAGTGATCTCTTCGGACGAGGCGCCTAACATAATTTCGATCGAACATCACAGGTAAGTTCGTTTGATCGTTAAATTATGCTACGGCGCCTCGTCCTCGAGATCACTTTGATTACTATGTAGACCGTTTAAATATGGAAACATTGCGGCTAGGTTATGTTAATAAACACTATTGTTATTTCTTTACTGTAGTCTTTATTTCCTATATATAAATCTTTTATTTGTGCCTTTTCCACTAAACACAGTATTCATAAAGTTTTCATCCTGGAGAGGACGATTATAGAAAAGAGCAAATGTTTTTGACCTCTGCGTCCACCCCGCTGTCTTCCTGATAGTATCATATGATACACCCCCGCGCTGTGCTGCTGATGTTGCTGCATGTCTTGTAGAATGCGCTGAAAAATTCTGGGTGTTTATTCCTGCTCTTTTCATTGTATCTACTATCCATCTAGCAAGAGTTGCCTTTGTTGCCTCCCTGTGAGGCTCTGTAGATGTAATAAATAAACGATTCAGCCTTTCTGTTCGCTGCTCGGACGTTTTTTCTAAATATTCTAATAATGTTGTGGCCACACAAATATTAGGACACTCTTCATAAAATGGGAAGTTCATATATGGTTATCAGTTTTTATAGGATCTGGAACGAATACCTGTGCACCAGCACTGTCGAATCTAACATTTAGGACATGGATCTGGTGTAGTGTTTGCAGTCTCTGCCCTGATGCCAAAGCTAAAAGTGTTACCAGTTTTTTTGACAACTGTAATAAACTTAATTCTTCATTTTTTCCCAATGATGAAATATAGTTTAAAACTAACTGTGGGTTCCAGGTAACATGGTACTTTGCTCTTGGTGGTCTTTGGCATCGAACTCCTCTTAGAAATCGCCTAATTTGTACAATCTGGCCAATATTGTCTTTTAATAGTAAGGAGAGTGCCGACCTATGTTGATTAAACATCCCATGCGATGCCTCCGTGGTGTCCAAATTATACTTCAGCGCCTCGTCCGAACAGATCACTTGGATTTATTCACTTGTAGAAGTTGATTGCTTCAGCTAGCGCCACACATTTGACAGTTGAATTTTGACATCGCGTTCCCTCCCGTGCGCATGCGCAGCCCACGAGCTTCATTATGTTTTTTGTGTGGTTAGCGTCTACAGCACGATTCTAATCGTTTCTTAATTTTGTAGATTTAACCATGGGAAAACACAAAAGGGAGCGACAACGGTCCAGATCCAGGTCCTCGGAGATTAGGAGGCTCGAAAAACAGATAAGAGACCTCACCAGGGAACTACACCACACGCCCTGCCAAAGGGAACACGTGGGTAGTTCATCTCGCGCATATCTAGAAGCATATCTAGCATATCTAGCATATCTAGCATATCTAGAAGCCCCAGGAGGACCCACAAACATAGTCGTCGCTCATACAAGTCAACTTCACCTCGCACATCGCCCGGTGAAAGTTATACGGAACTCGACCACAGCCCGAGAGGTTCGGTCGAAGGCCAGCGCCCGAGAGGCGCAGCCACACACAACAATGGCAGTCCGAGAGACACGGCAGCTACCAGCGGGGCTGTAAACTTAGATGAGAACATTCCACCGAATGAGCAAGAGCAGAATGTTTTATTAATAGAGGCAGAGACCCCCTTGCTGATGAAGTACTAGGACTTATCAGGGAGGACCCTAACACAACCCTTACTACAGGGAAAGATTTACATACGGCTATCGCCCTAAGGTGGAAGCACATCTTAAGTCAGGGTGTGAAAAAGGACCTACTAAAGGAGTTAATAAGCAAGTATCCCTTCCCTAAAAATTTGCCGACCCTCAAAGCACCCCAACTCAATAAGGAATTATCACATGCCATCTCACCCTCAGCCTTCAAAAGAGACGGTTACCAGTGTGACTTCCAGAATCAGTTAGGGGCAGGCTTAACAGCCGTAGGGAGAATATTAGACAATTTGGCTAGACAAAAAGAGGGGGGGGGGAGAAAACACCCTAGCGCTATTGGGGGATGCTGGTCGCATATTATGTGACCTACACTACAGGCTATCTTTAGCCCGAAGAGCGTTGCTAACCCCGACTCTAAGTAAAACAGTGAGGGATGCCACTCTAGACACCCCCGTAGATAATTTCTTGTACGGCGAAGATTTATCAGAACGCCTCAGGGCCACAAAGGCAATCGAAAGATCCAGTAAAGAGGTCAAAAGAGAAATAGCTCAAAACGTTGTATCTTATAAATGTCCATTGGAGACAAAGGAGTTTCCAGCTCCCAAACGGCAGGCGGGAAACTGGAAGCGCCCATCGAGGACTTCAAGGAGGGAGCCTCGATACCAAGGGCAGCATCCTCCGCAGAAAAAGCGACCGTTTCCAACCAAGTAGAGACCACAAGTAATATAGAGGTAAGACTAGCTGGAAGACTATGTCACTTCCAAGAATATTGGAAAGTCTACACGAATAATAGAACAATACTGAGCTGGGTAAAAGGGTACACAATCCCCTTTTGGCAAAACCCACTCCAGGCACAAACGCATAGCAGTGTTAAGCCCTCGAAGGCCATAATCAAGGAAGCAGAGGTTCTTTTAAAGAAAGGAGCAATCGAAAAGTGCACCGAAGAACCTCGGCAATTCATTTCACCCGTTTTTCTAACTAAGAAACCCAACGGTGAATATAGATTTATCCTTAACCTAAAGAGATTGAACTCGTTCGTCCAAACCGAACATTTTAAAATGGAAGACCATCGTACGCTCATAAACCTATTGAACAGTAACTCCTTTATGGCAACAGTAGACCTGAAGGACGCATATTTTCTGATACCGGTTGAGAAATCTTCGAGAAAGTTTCTCAGATTTAAACTAGGTGAACATTTATTTCAGTTCACCTGCCTCCCATTTGGCCTCTCAACTGCACCTTGGGTTTTTACAAAGATACTTAAGCCCATATTGAAGCATCTTCGAGAGATTAACATTACATGCGTTGCATACCTTGATGATTTTATTATCATTGCAGACTCAAAAGAAGAGTGCAAATCCAATGTCACTTATATGGTTAACCTTTTGCAATTTCTTGGTTTTATCATAAATAGGGAGAAGAGCAGCCTAAAACCATCCCAAAGGTGCAAATTTTTGGGTTTTATCTTTAACAGCCAACAAATGACACTGGAATTGACACAAGATAAGAAAGAAAAAATCCTCAACCTGGCAAAAAGAATCAGCTCTCTCAAAAGATGTAAAATTAGATATTTCTCCAAATTCATAGGCACCTTAGTTGCCGCCTGTCCAGGTGTTAAATATGGCACCCTTTATGTAAAGTCTTTTGAAAGAGCAAGATACTTAGCCCTAAAAGCCTCCAGACAAAATTATAATGCTTCTATGAATATCCCATCCACTGTTAAAACTGAGTTAACATGGTGGATAGAAAATATCATAACTTCAAAAAATTCAATAATACAGGATACATTTGCTTGCGAAATTTTCACAGACGCAAGCAAAACGGGCTGGGGAGCCTATTGCAACGACCAATCCACACAGGGCTGGTGGGGTCCCGAAGAATCTCAAAAGCATATAAATATTCTAGAACTGCAAGCCGTTCTCTATGGACTGAAATGTTTTGCGGGAAACCTGCGATCCGTAAACATTAATTTGAGAATTGACAACACAACAGCCTTATTTTACATTAGAAAAATGGGCAGCGTACAACACCCGCCAGAACTAGGGCAATTGTCCAAAACAATTTGGCAATGGTGTGAGGAAAGGGATCTGTGGCTAACCGCATCATATGTTCAGTCCAAAGAAAACAAAGCTGATGAAGCTTCTCGTACACTATCACCCGAAACAGAATGGACTCTCAGTGATAGAGCGTTTAATGAAATAGTTAATCATTTCGGCAAGCCCGAAATTGACTTGTTCGCATCTAAAGCCAACAATAAGTGTGAAAAATACTATTCCTGGTTCAGGGACCCTAACAGCTGTGGGGTGGACGCCTTTACTCTGTGTTGGTCGGACTTAAAATTCTACGCTTTTCCCCCCTTTTCACTAATCCCTAGAGTACTAAAGAAGATAATAACAGACAAAGCTGAGGGGGTTGTCATTGTGCCAAATTGGCCGTGCCAACCATGGTATCCCTCTTTTAAGGCACTCTTAAAAGAGGGACCAATATTTTTTGGTCCGGATCCTAATCTGTTAAACTCTCCTTTCAGACAAAGCCACCCCCTATCGGACTTTCTTACCCTGGTGGCAGGGAAGCTATCAGGCAGTCGTGACTCATGAATGGATATAATGCTACAGTCAATAGCACCTTCCACACTAAAACAATACAATAGTACTTTTAAGGCATGGTGGCTATTCTGCAATTCAAACAGAATCGACCCATTCACAGCATCCGTTCCAGATGTCATAAGATTCCTGCAGGAACAACTCGACTTAGGTACCCACAAGTACGGTACGTTTAATGCTCATAGAGCAGCATTGGCCCTCGTACTCGTAGAAGATATAACTAACGACCTTAGGATTATAAGGTATATGAAAGCAGTGGCGAGAATGCGTCCTCAAAGACCCAGATATCAAACAACCTGGGACCCGCAGATTGTACTAGACTATATATATACTCTAGAAGTTAATAACCAGCTGTCACTCTTACAGCTCTCACAAAAATTGGCGACACTACTGCTTTTAATATCAGGACACCGACTTCAGACAATTGCTGCTATCAAAGTGGAAGACATAATTTTGACCCAACGGGAGCCAAGATATATGTATCTTGACCCAATAAAGACTTCCGGCACAAATAGATATCAACCCTGCTTAGACATACCGTTCTTCCCGGCTAATACTAAAATATGCCCAGCTTCGACCCTCCTGACATACATAGAAAAAACAGCTCGCCTCAGGCCAGACAACCAAATTTACTTATTTATCACTTCAAGAACACCACATCCCAAAGCCAACATAGACACCATCAGAAGATGGGTTGCACAAACACTGAGTCAGTCTGGACTGAATATGAAAATGTTCTCCGTTCACTCTACTAGGCACGCAACAACTTCCAAAGCCCGTAAAAGAGGGATATCCCTCGAGTTAATTAAAAAGACAGCAGGCTGGACTCAGAAATCAGAAACTTTCACCAGATTCTATAATAGGCCAGTCTTGAAAGAAAACTTTGCTTTCGCAATACTAACATAGGAAATGTGTTGAATACCTGTCATAAAGTCTTACATCTGGCTTGGGTGTTTTATTGTCTTTACATCCACACCTCGCACACACACACACACACAAAAGGGGATCGTTAGAGATCATGTATACATATACTCTGCGACATGATAATAAGTATAATTAACGATCAAACGAACTTACCTGTGACGTTCGATCGTCATTATACGAAAGAAAGCCCACCCCAATTCAAATATTGGGAACTTTAAAATAATGAAGCTCGTGGGCTGCGCATGCGCACGGGAGGGAACACGATGTCAAAATTCAACTGTCAAATGTGTGGCGCTAGCTGACGCAATCAACTACTACAAGTGAATAAATCCAAGTGATCTGTTCGGACGAGGCGCATCGTATAATAACGATCGAACGTCACAGGTAAGTTCGTTTGATCGGTAATAGTACTGTAAAAACTCTAATACCCGCTGGATGTTTCCTTCGTATGGATCGGTATTTTTTTCTAAACAATATCTCCACCATGCTTTGATTGATGAATTATATTGTTTTAATGTAGATTGTGATATTGATTGCATGATGGTTTCTATGGAATTTTCCGGGTAGCTCTTTATTTGGAATGCCTTCCGGAGAGCCTCTCGGCAACCAGGGTAAGAGATGCTGCTAACGGATGGACTTCCCTGGAAGTAGAAGATAATAGGTTATCGTCTGGCCCCAAAACAATTTGACGTGAAACAAGAAGTTGTTGAAATAATGGATACCAAGGTTGAGTATACCAATTTGGGACCACTAATATTCCTTCGGCTTTATCTTTAATGATTTTTTTAATAACTTTTAATATTTGTTAAAGGGAGGGATGAAAAGCATAAAAATTAAGTTCAGACCAATTTACAGTAAATGCATCGATTACCACGGACTCTGGGTCTCTAAACCAATATATATATCTACTTGTATTACATTTTGTGTTAGACCTACTAGCGAATATATCGATATCTGGTTGACCTAACTTATTCACAATATGTGTGAAACATTCTGGAGATAACTCCCATTCTGTTTCATTAGACAATTTTCAATCTGCTTCATTATGTTTCGACTGAACATATGCTGCATGTAACCATATGTCTCTATTTTCACACCACTGCCAAATTTGCTTCGAGACTATATGTAATTTTTGATATTGAACGCTACCCATTTTATTAATACAGCTAACTGCTGTAATATTGTCTGTCTATCCTATACCTATTTTTTACATTTTTTGTAAAACATTTTAAGGCATACAATACTGCTAACAGTTCCAAATAATTGATATGTTCTTTTTGCTCCTCAGATTTCCACCAGCCGTAAGCCTTCTCTCCGTGACAATACGCACCCCAACCTGTATTTGATGCGTCAGAAAAAATAATGAGATCATATGAATCAAATAAAACCTTATTTTTTGATACCATTATGGTAGACCCCCACCACTCTAGATCCTCTTTAATTCTGCCTGATAGAGTCATAGACCTGTTGTAGTCTTGACCAGATTTTTTTAAAGCTAAAAATTTTTCCCGATCTAAAGTCTTAACATATAAACGTCCATACCTAACGGCTGGGCAAGCTGAGGCTAATAATCCAATAAATTGTGACGTTTTATTTTTTATGTATTTTATTTGATTGAATATTTTTTGTCTTTTCTCTTTTGTTAATTCTATAGTCATGTCCTTTGAATTTGTAATAAACCCCAAAAATTTGCACTCTTGTTATGGCCTTAACTGGCTTTTTTCTTTATTAATAAGAAAACCTAAAGATTGGAGAGTTTTGCATATATAAGCAACTGTCTCCTGACATTCTTGTTTGCTCTTACCCATTACCCAAAAATCATCAAGGTAAGCTGTGCAAATAATGTGCTTTTTCCTGAACAGAGCTAAAATTGGCCTTAGAATTTTTGTAAAAACATACGGTGCTGTCGATAGGCCAAATGGTAATGACTGGAACTCAAAATATTTACCATTATATTCAAAACGAAGGTATTGTCTAGATAGTTTATCCACCGAGACGAAATTGTAGGCATCCTTTAAGTCAATGGTAGCCATATAAATGAACTTATTTAAATTTTTAAGGTTTAGTACAAATCTTTTATTTCCATTTGACTTGTCTATTAGAAAATAAGATGATAAAAACTGACCTTCACAGGGTATGCACCTCTGTATGATACCTGAGCTAATTAGCTCTTTGATGGCATTTGCTAAGTACTTAGTGTTTTTATTTTTTACCCTTGGCACTGGCCAACGCTGTGCAGGGGTTTTTGTAAACGGTATTCTGTAACCCTTTACATAATTCAAAATTGTTCTGGAAGCTTGTATGCTCTTCCAAGCCTCTTGAATATAATACAGTCTGCCCGCAATAGTACTTACCTTTTTTATTTCCTCTCCTGTATCCTCTTTATGTGGAGGGCTCGCCCTTCTTGTTGAGTCTCCCTCCTTTGGATTCTCAACGGGCTTTGGTAGTTTCCCGACCTAAAATTCTTTATATTAGGAAAGGTAGTTCTCATCGTGGTTCTAGTAGGAGGTTGTGGTTTCCGAAATTCGTTCGCTGACTTTGCTACAGCTTTTGCTGCTTTCAGTTTTTCTCCCAAATCTGTATTATACAGATAATCCCAAACTGGAGCATTTAGTGTTAATGATTTTACTGATTTATTCAGATGAGGTGTTATTAGAGCCCTGCGGGTTCGTGACATTCTAAAATGTAAATCTGACAAAATTTTGCCCGCTTCATTTAATTCTGTTAACGCCTGTTTGGAGAACTCAGAGGCTGATTCTCTGTTAGTGAGGAGAATATTTATGCCCTTGCCTAAGGCTGCCAACCCCTTGCCTAACTGTTTTTGTCTGATGACATGGAAAGAATCTTTCTTTATTATATCCGCTGGTATCGCTGATGCGACATGGTCGTTTACCTTTGGAGCCTCAAGACTCGGCAAATTTGAGGGCAATGGATGATTATCTAATAATTTGGTTCTTTCCTCTTTCCCCAATACCTCACTTAAGATAAGCTTCCAGCGATTAGCTAGCACAGAATGAAGCTCAAATGAGTTGCTATCTGGTTTGATTTCACCCAGTGCTTCCAAGACTTCATCATCTTCTCCCTTATTAGCTATTTGGGAAGGTGATTGTGATTGACTAAAGTTCTCAATATTATTATCTTTGTCTGAACACGATGAAACCACTGGAGATCTGGATCTGGACCGATGAGACAGTGTCTGAATGAGGGTGAATGCCTACGTTTAGAATCCAGGCCATGTGACCTACGGTTGGATTCTGTTTTGGAACGGCTCCCTAATGAGGGTGGATATTGCCGCTGCATTGGCTTATTTTCTTTCTCACGGGAGTGGTGCCTACGCTTACTTCGGTCACTTCTAGAATGAAATCGGGGATGGTAATAACCATCTTTGTCCCTTTTACGCTTCCCCGACGATGTCGAAGGGGAAGGTGATCGCGACCGTGACGTTAATGCCGAGCTCCTGCCTCGGCCTCGAACTATGTCTCGTTTAAGACGAGCTATTTCTTCTTCTAATCTCGCAATTTCATTTCTTGGTTTCTTCGACTCACCTTTGGGTGAATTAGAACGACTTATCTTCTTTGATTTCATAGCAAAATTATCAAATTGTAAAAGGACGCTAAAACTACGGCTTCCACGCTTTGCCACAGAAAAACGTAATGGCGGACCAGGGTTGCTAGCTGAATAGGAAGAAACTTGTACTTTAAAATGTGTGGCTCCACCTAGGCGGCAGAGAAGCGATACTACATAGAAATCAAAGTGATCTCGAGGACGAGGCGCCGTAGCATAATAGACATATCTCACAAGTAATTTATTAGGTAGTATAATATGTGGATTGAACCCTTTTCCACAAATGGTACTTAGGTACTGAGGATGCTTTTCTATTAATGTTTTTATGAAATGTACATTCGCCTTTCTAATAAGCAGAAAACTTCTGTATAATGGCTTACTTTTAAACTCTTTATCTTGGAGGGGTTCTGACGAATCCAGTAAAACCAAACTAATAATTTATCTCTACAGGGTGACATAGAAAAAAGTACATTACATAGTGCCACACCATAGAGGACACTAAAATAAGAAAAAAAGTTCCTATGAACATGGGTCCGCAAGGCCTTCGGTTAAAAGATACGGGGTTGAATTGCAATTTTTTTATTTATTTGCAAAAATAATGATAAATACTTCAACAATTAAATTGTAATGATATGATGAAAAATATGATTAATTAAAACAAAACGTTAAGGTTTTAGAAGATGTTCAAATTGTTGCCCTTGTACTTCAATACATTTTTCCATTCTTCTTCTTAATGATTGACGGCATCTTTGAAATATTCCTGGGTCATTACGAAATCTATCTGCCGATTCCATAATTCTTATCCATAACTGTGCTTCATTATGTATTTCTACAGCATAAACTTCATTTTTCATAAATCCCCAAAATGAAAAATCGAGGGGATTAAGGTCGGGACTACGAGCTGGCCAGGGTACAGGCCCTCCTCGACCAATCCACGTATTTCCAAATCTCCTGTCCAAATATTTCTTTGCCACTCGAGAAAAGTGAGCTGGCGCCCCATCATGCATGTAATACATTCTTCCAGTAATGGCCAATGGGACATCCTCTAATAATGTGTTTAAATCATTCTCCAAGAAGTTTCGATACAGTGCACCTGTCAATCGATTGGGCAATCGAAATGGGCCAATTAAGTAATTGTCGATTATACCTGCCCACACATTAATAGAAAACCCATATTGGTGACTTCGAATTACAGTTTGATGAGAATACCCTCACGATTAAACCAGCTTCGTCAGTAAACAAAATTGATGAAATAATGTTTTGTCTTTGGTTTTGCAACCATTCGCAAAATTGTACACGAGGAAAAAAGTCATGTTGCAATAGTGAATGAATTTTTTGGAAATGGTATGGGCGAAGAAGTTGTTCTTTCAAAATTTGTCTAACTGATTCACGGTTAACGTTTCGCACCGCTGAACTTATTTTTCTGGTGCTTGTTCTCGGATTATTTTCTACCATTCGTAAAACAGTTTCTTCGTTTTGCACAGTGCGACGAGTTCTGGAAACCCCACTATTCACTTTTGGTTTTCTAAAACAGCCATCTTCTCCCAAACGCCTATGCACATCAATAAATGTTCGAACATTAGGAACTTGTTTTAAAGGATATCTTTCTCGATAGATACGTTGATCTAGCTTCGCCGTAACACATAATCATGTCCCTGTATTCTTCAAAAGTATAGTGAACCATTTTTGAAATCAATTTTGAATCATCAAAGAGAAAACCAATAAAAAACTTAAACAAGAACACAAAATACCTACTACCTAATAACAATTATTAAATTACTTTGACAAGTGTCGTTATGACACATTATTTCATTGTTACTTACATTATGACACATTATTTCATTGTTACTTATCATTGTTTTTGCAAAGGTTACTTTGATGCTTTTTGAATAAGTAATTTGCATGCATTGTCGGCTTTAGATGCATTTGTACTGGAACCATTGCTTCTAGCGACTTGGACAAGGTATACCTTTCGTAAGTATAAAAGATGGGATAACATTTTTTCAGTCGAAAATAACATACACTGTATAGCAAAAAGTTAGGACCGATTCAATAGAAATTGAACCCTGTAATGTAGAGCGTATTTGAATTTAGCATGATAAAAAAAAACTGTATACCACATTTTATCCATTTCTTGCGTCTCTGGCTAAAGATATTCGTAAAAAACAACACAAAAAAAGTTACAATTCAACACACCTTGTATCTTTTAACCGAAGGCCTTGCGGACCAATGTTCATGGGAACTTTTTTTCTTATTTTAGTGTCCTCTATGGTGTGGCACTATGTAATGTACTTTTTTCTATGTCACCCTGTATATAAATATTGTCACCATATTTTTTCACTTCACTGTAAGGTGAAATAATACTTCCCAAAGGCAATAAAGCAAAAGTATACGAAAGTATTTTACAAAACTACACGGTAAACAAATGGGAGCAGCTGGGAATTATATACCAGATGACGCGCAACATGGCGGCGATTTTGACCTTGACAATTCAATGTAAACAAATTGACTTTTCATGTAACCTCACTGGTGTTCTGTGCTGACCTTTTGCACTTTTGTCTATGGTGATATTGGTGATGACTGATGACTGTCATATAGGTTGTTTTCGTAACCGGTTCTTCGTCCTTCCTTACCTAAATTTAAATTTTCCAGCTTTACTTTACCTGTTTTTCTCACCTTAGAAAATATACCTAGATTTAGATTATTAATATCTCCCAAGGACCCATCTTTTTTATAGTTAAGTAAAAAATGCTTTAGGATATTAATGACATGGTTATATTTACCTATATTAATATTAAAAATTGTTTTACACCTAACTGGGGAAGCAATAACCAATAAAAATAGATACAAGGGATTCTCTGCCACCCTCTATCTATTCAACATGACTGCCATAAAAAAAATGCTATGCAGTAAAAGAAGATATGTAATGATACCCGGGCTTATATTTTTTGTGGCATTACTAATATGGAAACAGAATTCATTAATAGATGATATTGATCGTCAACAGAGATTGTGAGTACCTAGATAAAAACCAACTTTAGAGTAGTGGGGTCCCAGTGGCCCAGAGCATGCTACAACCCACAATACCAACTTCCGAATCTAGCTTAGCCTTGGTCTTGACTTCTGCCTTTCCCAGAGGCCTCCTTTATTCTTTCAGGATATTTGGGTAGCGCCAAAGGCATAGTTAAGTACTTAAAGGGAGATTAAGTAAAGGCCATAATTTTCCAACTTTTAAAAAATATCCTACAGTAAGTAGGTGACATTTCTATCAAAAATCACAAAATTACCCATTCGAATAAAATAATTATCAAGCCGTAGGCAGTAGGTAATCGAGTAGAAAACAGGATGATAAGACAAATCAATATTTCTTTTAGCCTACGTATGTTAAGCTCACTTGGAGTTTATGTTTTAGTCTAATTGCTTTGAGGAACCATCTTTCAGAAAAATTTATGAATTTTTATACTCCTAAAAATACACCCGTATGAAGTTAGCAGCAGTTTTTTGCCAGCCAAAAATTTTAGCAGCTACAACAAACATGGTGTGAAGTTGGCAGCCAATTTTTGGCAGCCATTTTATCCTGAATTTTTTGTAACGTTTTTATTTACTGCACGAATTACTACTTTTCAATTAACCAAATTTTATTTGTTATTCCCTTGCTACTCATCTGAAGAGTCGAAAACCGCCCTTCAATGGGATAATAATTGTTTTCGCATTTTCAGAAATGTTGTGCACAATTCGTTCTGGCGCCAAAAAGTAGCCAACTAAGATAGGTAAAAAAGCTACCTAGTGAGAATTCCTTGCTAGACGTCCGAAGGGTTAAAAACCGCCCTTGAATGGCATAATAATTATTTTTGCATTGTTAAATGAAATGTTGTGCACAATTCATTCTAGCGCCAAAAAGTAGCCAACTAAGAGAGGTAAAAAAAGCCCACTAGTAAGAATTCCTTGCTAGCCGTTCAAAGGGTTAAAAACCGCCCTTGAATGGCATAAAAATTATTTTCGCATTTTCAGAAATGTGCACAATTCTTTCTGGCGTCAAAAAATAGCCAACTAAGGGAGGTAAAAAAGCCCCATAGTTAGAATTCCTTCCTAGCCGTCCGAAGGGTTAAAACCGCCCTTGAATGTTAATAATTATTTTGGCATTATCAGAAATGCTGTGCACAATTCGTTCTTGCGCCAAAAGTAGCCACCTAAGGGAGGTAAAAAAGCCCACTAGTGAGAATTCCTTACTAGCCGCCCGAAGGGTTCAAAAAAGGCCCTTGAATGGCATAATAATTATTTTCTCATTTTCAGAAATGTTTTGTACAATTCGTTTCTGCTCTAAAAAGGATCCACCTAAGGGAGATAAAAATAATGTATAAAACAGAAATTCTGAAACTCAACATTAATAATTAGATATAATGTGTATGTACCTATTTTATTTACAACACTAGGTAGGGAGGTAGGTACTTACAAAAACAACTCTTTGGCAAACAAAAACTAATACTGCTTAAAACTTAAAATATACAACCTGGGTATTTTTGGCACAAGAACGAATTGTGCACAGCCTTTCTGAAAATGCAAAATAGTATATTTCATTACAAGTCTGGAAATAAATATTTTTCCGTGCGCGCGTGACAAATTCCCGTGTGAGGCGCAGCCGAACACGGGAAGTCATGCAAGCATGGAAAAATCTATTTCTGGACGTGTAACGAACGATATTTTTTATTATACTTATTTGAAAACGGTAACTTAAAACATGTTATCGGCATATTATAATAAATTTAATTGACAAAAAATAAACAATGCAGACAATATAGTGTTTGGTATGTATGATGCGTTTCCATGGTTACTCTCAAATTATTTCAAAGGTGCTTTGTTGTAAATTAGTTATTGTCAGATAAGGTGAACAAAACGTCAAAAATATTACAGAAATGTATCTAAATATTGAAACACTTACGAATTAAAATACAAAGTAGGTATATGTTAAATATCAGAGAGCATATTATAGAGTTTCTTAAATTTAGTTTACTTTGCTGTATATTTCTATTTTAAAGCCATATATTTGGTATTTTTCGAGGTATTTTTATTCAGCGCACGGAAAGTTTTTCCATGCGCTGTTTCCGTGCGCTAGCCCGAAAAACCCCATCTTTCATTATTGCTAAAACAGATGAAAATAAGGTGTTTTCAAAGAAGTATAATAAAAATAATTATTATGTCATTCAAGACCGGTTTTTAACCCTTTCGACGGCTAGCAAGGAATTCTCAATAGGCGTCTTTTTTGCCTCCCTTAGGTGGCTACTTTTTGGCGTAACAACGAATTGTGCACAACATTTTTTAAATTGCGAAAATAGTTATTATGTCATTCAAGGGTGGTTTTTAACCCTTCAGATGGCTAGCAAGGAATTCTCACTATGGGTATTTTTTGCCTCCCTTAATTGGCTACTTTGTGGAGCCAGAACGAATTGTGCACAACATTTCTGAAAATTCGAAAATAATTATGTCATTCATGGGCGGTTTTTAACCCTTCAGGAATTCTCACTAGGGGTCTTTTTTGCCTCCCTTAGGTGGCTACTTTTTGGCGTAACAACGAATTGTGCATAACATTTTTTAAAATGCAAAAATAGTTATGTCATTCAAGGGCGGTTTTTAACCCTTCAGATGGCTAGCAAGGAATTCTCACTAGGGGTCTTTTTTGCCTCCCTTAATTGGCTACTTTGTGGAGCCAGAACGAATTGTGCACAACATTTCTGAAAATTCGAAAATGATTATGTCATTCATGGGCGGTTTTTAACCCTTCAGGAATTCTCACTAGGGGTCTTTTTTGCCTCCCTTAGGTGGCTACTTTTTGGCCTAAAAACGAATTGTGCACAACATTTTTTAAAATGCAAAAATAGTTATTATGTCATCCAAGGGCAGTTTTTAACCCTTCAGATGGCTAGCAAGGAATTCTTACTAGGGGTCCTTTTTGCCTCCCTTAGGTGGTTACTTTTTGGTGTAAAAACGAATTGTGCACAAGATTTTTAAAATTCGAAAATAATTATTATGGCATTCAAGGGCGGTTTTCAACCCTTTGGACGGCTAGCAAGAAATTCTCATTAGGGACCCTTTTTACCTCTCTTAGTTGGCTACTTTCTGGCACCGGAACGAATTGCGCACAACATTTCTGAAAATGCGAAAATAATTATGTCATTCAAGGGCGGTTTTTAACCCTTCAGACGGCTAACAGGGAATTCACACTGGGGGGCTTTTTTGCCTCCCTAAAGGGCCATCCACACGCTCAGTCGGCTTGTCCGGCCGGCCTGCGCAGGCCAAGACTGTGCAGGCCAAACTGAGTGTGTGGATCCTCCGCAGGCGGACTGAACAGACCGCCGCAAAGACGGTGGCCTGACCGGACGGACTTCAAAATCGAATAGAAATGGGCCTGCGCAGTCTTGCCAGAACTGCGCGTGTGGACGGTCGTCAGGCCGCCTCTCATTTTGAAAATCATGGAAAGCGAGAGGAAGGATTTAGAAGAGTTTATAGATATATACAAAGAAAATCAAGGCCATCAGGGAATTCTCACTAGGGGGCTTTTTTGCCTCCCTTAGGAGGCTACTTTTTGGCATAAGAACGAACTGTGCACAACATTTTTTAAAATGCAAAAATAATTATTATGTCATTGAAGGGTGGTTTTTAACCCTTCAGACGGCTAGCAACGAATTCGCACTAGGGGGCCTTTTTGCCTCCGTTAGGTTGCTACTTTTTGGCGTAACAATGAATTGTGCACAACATTTTTTAAAATGTGAAAATAGTTATTATGTCATTCAAGGGCGGTTTTTAACCCTTCAGATGGCTAGCAAGGAATTCTCACTAGGGGTCTTTTTTGCCTCCCTTAATTGGCTACTTTGTGGTGCCAGAACGCATTGTGCACAACATTTCTGAAAATTCGAAAATAATTAGGTATGTCATTCAAGGGCGGTTTTTAACCCTTCAGGAATTCTCACTAGGGGTCTTTTTTGCCTCCCTTAGGTGGTTACTTTTTGGCGTCAGAACGAATTATGCACAACATTTCTGAAAATGCGAAAATAATTATATCATTCAAGGGCGGTTTCTAACCCTTCGGCCGGCTAGCAAGAAATTCTCACTAGGGGGCTTTTTTGCCTCCCTTAGGTGGCTACTTTTTGGCATAAGAACGAATTGTGCACAACATTTTTTAAAATGCAAAAATAATTATGTCATTCAAGGGCAGTTTTTAACCCGTCAGACGGCTAGCAAGGAATTCTCACTGGGGAGCTTTTTTGCCTCCCTTAGGTGGCTACTTTTTGGGGTAAGAAGGAATTGTGCACAACATTTTTTAAAATGCGAAAATAGTTATTGTCATTCAGGGGCGGTTTTTAACACTTCAGACGGTTAGCAAGGAAGTCTCACTAGGGGGCTTTTTTGCCTCCCTTAGGTGGCTACTTTTTGGCGTAAGAACGAATTGAGCACAACATTTTTTAAAATGCGTAAATAATTATTATGTCATTCAAGGGCGGTTTTTAACCCTTCAGACGGCTAGCAAGGAATTCTCACTAGGGGACTTGTTTCCCTGCCTTAGCTGGCTACTTTTTGGCGCAGGAACCTATTGTGCACAACATTTATGAAAAAATGAAAATAATTAATACGAAACCTAAATGCGATTTTTGACTCTTCAAATGGCTAGCAAGGGAGGACCAAATATTATTCAGTTAATTGAAAAGTAGTAATTATTCTAAAATAAAAAGTTACAAAAAGTTTGGTTTGCTTATTCAAAGATAAAATGTCTGCCAAAAATTGGCTGCCAACTTCACACCATATTTGTTATAGCTGAGAATATTTTTGGCTGCCAAAAAATGGCTGCTAACTTCATACCGGTTAAAAATACAAGGATTAAAACCTGATTCTGTTTCTTTGAATAAAGAATCCCAGGAAGGAGTCAAAGCTCTATGTATATTATAATATACGTGAGACGGAAATCGCCCTAAGTAGTAACTATGTTTTGGCACAATATTTTCATATCTGACACGGTGATAGGTGTCAGTATGTGATATTTAGATACTTTTTCGGGTTGTTATGCTTAGCTGTGTTGCTTGTGGCATTTCCTGACCGTCAAAACTAAAATGTTTGTGGATAATAATCTATCGGTAAGTACCTAATTTTGAAGTCTAAATTAACTTTTGGGACCATGCTCCAAAGTTGCATAGGCGTTTGTGTAGGTAGTTACTTCATAATTGGAAATTCAAAATTAGAATTGCTGTATTATCAAGGATTCCTAAACTTAAAGACATAAACGTTCCTTATAATGTTTTCCCTGTATTGTATCTACTGATTTCTCAAAAAAATGAGAATTTCTGCCTCGATTTGTTTGTCGAAACAACTCAGAGCTTCCCGCCACTGTAAAAACGGAAACAGCATCCTGCCATATGCGGAGACTATCCTGGTCCAGCGTTAAGCCCAAATTTGCTCCTTCCTGGGGTTCTTTATTCAAAGTTTGGTAAATTATACTATTATACCACGGTGCCTATATTGAATATGCCTGGGGAAGAATACCTATAAACACTATCGCATTATACCTACCTATTATTATTAGTTTAAGGTAAGATTAAAAACTGATGCCAGTAGAACCATCTAAGTACTTTTACATCACTCTTTTGAACTCCATTATTAAATTCCAATATTGCACACAAATTCCACAAAAATGATAGCTAATAATTGTACTCGTAGGATATGCATGATCTCAGTTGTATGTTTCTTGAGAAAAATATTTTTAAAAGAGTGTTTTACACTGACAATTTATTCATGAACTAATTTTATATACTTACATAGTCGTAGCGGCAGAACCAAAATATTGGGAAAACTTTTCAAATAATGATAGAAGCAAACCACTTGGTAGGTATAAGTGGTCTATACAGGGTGTCCCGTTAATAATGGTCCATATAGCAACTGCATATATTTTGGGCCATAATATTATCATTGAGGCCAATATGTTTAAGAGATGCAGGGCGTTGAAGTTCATTTTTTTGGAATTGAATTATGGCTACATCGCCCAAAATAATCAAGCTGCTGAACTGAAATTTGACACTGCTGGGGATGAAGAATAAGCTGAAGATGTCAATTTCTACGTATCCCACAGAGGGCGCCACTTGTGCTGTTTTTGGATCGTTCTTTTTCTCGTATTTTCTTGAGGTTATCTTTTTGATCTTGCAGGTCCATCATTTTAGTGCATATATTCATTCTATAACAAAAAAGTACTCTTGTTTCATAACGATAAAATGAACCCTTTGCGGTGAAATTGGCAAAATGTGCCCCAAAACACCTGTTGACTCCAACATTCCCAAAATAAAATTTTTACCTATCACTTTCAAATATTACAGATCAACTTTACCATTTAAAGAGAGAAAAAAATCCCTATAAACAATGTACCAAAATGTTTCCCTTTCAAAATGGAATTGATTGAAACTCAGCACTATTTGGACACTATTTTAAGAAGACTAATGGTGTTTTGACCAATGCCCATTTGGCATTATTTCTTCATTTTGTATGTACAGCTGATCTGTAAATTTGAAAGCGGTAGCTAAAAATTTTGTTTCGATTGTTGGAGTTAACATGTGTTTTCGGGCACATTTTGCCAAGTTCAGCGCAAACAGCTAAGTAACCGGTGCTACTAGGCCTCCACCAAACTGGCTAGAATTTTTTAAAAAAAACCCATTACACAAAATTGATTTTTTCAATTTCTTAGCAAAATCTTTTATTGCAGTAGAAGGCGAGATGGCATATTATGTAACCAATACAGTTGACATAATCAACTCGTCAGCAAATATCAGTATGTCACTTAGGGATTTAAAATGTAGTAATAAAAAGGAAGCAGATGGCAGAATAATATTACATTTAAAGGACATGGTGCGGCATGGGTCTCAGAATGTAGTATAGTGCGGACAGTTGATAGTACATAGTACTAGTGCTATGTATAGCTTTCTACTCATAAATTAAATCTCTTGGTCTCCAAAATCAATGGGTTCTCTTTGGTACGGGTGCAAAGAGACGATATTTATTAGTACACCTTATGGCAGGTAGGGCCCTCTAACCTACAAGAGACCATTAATACACTTGGCTTCAAGAAATTCATATTTTAGATATTCTTAGCGATAAAGCAAGCACTCTTCCTGGTTTCCATGCTTTTACGGGGTGTGACACAGTGTATTTTTTTCTTACAAAAGAAATAAGTCTGCCTGGAAGATATCGAATTCTCAAAGCGATACTGCAACTAAAGCTTTTAAAGCGATTTCATGCCCACTGCCTTCCATTCCAGGAGATGTTAACGATATTGGCAGTTTCACTGTCCAGATGTCACCCACTTAGCATGGCAACCAACACTGACACAACAAGAAAATAATTATTCTGTTCCCACAACAGGCCAATTCATTTGATACCTCTGACATCCGTTGCATTGTATTAACTGAGGGGTTTTCAGGTACTTGATTTTTTGTACACCTACTGCAGAAAGCTGCAGTCCCTAGTAAATAATACAGGTCCTGTTCACTAGGTACTGCATGGTCATGCTCAAGTACTTCCAAGTCCTGCATAAATACTGCAGGGTTCTGCACAGGTACTGCAGAGTCCTGCGCAAGTACTGCAGGGTATTTTTATTTTAAATTATAACAAATTCTTTTTCATTTTTATTTTGTTTTTTTTTATTATGTTGTAGCCTCGGTTGTAGCTTATAAGATTTGGAAGCCTAAGGAATACTAGCCATCCAATTATATCTATATTCCTGCTTTATAGACTTAGTCACGCTGCCATTTTGAATAGTCATCTAAAATTCTGTACAGTCATTTTTTAAATCAAAAAATCTTAAATGTACTGCGGCATTTTGTGAGAAAGTAGGCCATTTTGGATTTTTTAAATACTTTGCTTTTATATTATTAAAGTTCAATTATTTGGTATTTTATTTATTTATATAGGAAAAAAGCTAAGCAGCCCCATTTTGAAAAATTACACCATTTTCAATCTGAGTCCTGATAAGGTGCTGCGGGCCAAATCAACCTATTATATAGTAAGTAACTTTCTGCCAAGCGGTTTGCATGTATCACAATTTGAAACGTTTTTATGTGTACTGCTACAACTAATTTTGTGAACAACTCTTAGTAGTACATAGTTAAAAACAATGTATATAATAATAATAATAATTCTCACCTCACAATACTCCAAACTAGGAGTACCCCAGAAGCAGCCACATGCTTGTGCGGATGTAAACTTAGATTTTTTTCAATATTTTTGTCAAGGTTTTAGGCCATTGAGCCATCTAGCATTTAGTGCTTTTGAAAATTTGACAGTATCCAGTGAAAAATGCAAAACTTGCCCTCGAGTCAAAGCCCCATTATTTGCCTTTCGAACAAGGCTATACATGGTGGTCCAACTTTTAAGGGCAAAACTTCAGGAATCTATAGAAGAGGTCAAAATACGTAGATTTTTTCATATAAGTAAACATGTATCAAAATCCCAATGGTTTTCGTTATACAGGGCGTCAACGTTCAATTGTTTTCAAGTTTTCTTTCATTTTTCTTAAAGGAAGACGGCTAAAGCAAACTTATTTGTTACAGTTTAAACACATATTAAATGCTATAAATTAAAAATAATTAGGCCTGTCTACTTCCGCCAGTGGCCGAGAAGCGGGGCACAACCATATAATTTTTTTAATAAAAAGAAACAGCACTCAACTTTTTTGTTTTTTAGACTTACTCAATGAAAGTTTTGGTGGATTTAAAATTGCCAGGAATTTTGCTGTGATGTGATAAATATTTGAAGTAAAAAACATAAGTTGAAAAAATTCAGGATTGTTATGTAATAATGGTATGGTTGGGTTAGGTGGGTGGCTAAGTAGATATGGTTGCTGGCTGCCGCCTTCTGCCCATAGACAAAGGAATATTCTTACTTCTTTCTCACTCGCTTAATCAATTATTGTATCCTATTGTCAATTGTCATCTGTTTATTACAACTTTCAACCTAACCTGTATATTTTTTTATATGAAATATGTAGAATATTTGTGTTCTGTAGATGTGGATTGTTTTATTGCCTTGTTACAACAACAAAACACACAGTCACACAATTAGGGACAGTTTCTATTATAATTAATAGGTATAATATTGTTTATATTATATTATTATCTACTAACTGGTCTTCCAATAAAATATGGAGAATTTTTTTCTACTATCGAAAACAATCGATAGTTATCGATAATTTGACATTAGATTATCGATAGCTATCCATAGTCACGACTATCGATAAACTCATATCTCTACCCCCATGCTTCCTAAGCAACTCCAGGCAGCTTTAAAGCCATTCAGAGGCAACACCTCAAAGTCATCGCCCAGCAAGAAATGCTCGCTTACACAAAAATAGTTGACACCAAACTCATTTAAGTACTTACTTATTTATTTATTTATACACAAGTGACCTACATATGCAGGTGTATCCACAGGCAGACAAAAGAAAGAAAAATGCAGTACAATATTGCAAATATAGGCATATAAATTGGCCAATTGGGTAAGTGCTAGTGGGTGAAGTTGTGTAGTTTATACCTACAATTTCAGTTCTTTGTTGAAAATATTCTAGTTTGTGATCAGCTTTGAGTGGACTGTAGTTTGTTTTCTGTTTGCACGAAAGCTAAAATTCTTTATAATTCCTTCATTCCAGTGAGTGGGATTTAAAGAAGGATGAGTCAACTTCAATTTTGAAGCACCTGTAGTTTGAATTAGGGTGTTTAGAGTCTATGTTTAGTACATCTATATCACATCTGTCAAAGTTATCTACCAGATGAGAGGATAGGTCCCTTGCGGAAAGGTCAGGATGGAAATGCGATGCATGAAACAATTTCTTAGGAACCATTTCTTAGGAACGCTAAATTTCGTGTCCTCAACTACTGACGAAGCTTTTATTATGTTCATAGTGTTAGTGTTGGTTGATTGCTGGTTCCTACTTTTACTGTATTAGTATGACTCAGTATCTCCAGAAAACATATTGAGATACTTAGAATGAGTCAAGAATATTTTTGCGAAAACTTTCACATGATAAGGATGTGATGTTTTAACATACAAGACATACAAAGTACATTCAAAGTATAAGTTGTTGTCCACCCCTTTGATGTATTTCTCTATATTCTAAGCATATGCTTTTGTATATGCTTCACATGTTCTGTCCTAAAGTAATTGTAGTAGGTTCTATGCACATTTAGGTATGTGCTATGCATTTCGAATGTATATCTGTAGCTCGTATTTCTTACGTATAAAGCATATCATAAGAATGGTCATCTAACGTTCTTATCATCTGTCAAAATAATGCCATACCACACGATTCTAGAATGTGTTCAGTCTTTTCTTTTTAAATGATTAGATTTTAACATTTGAAAAAGTTTTATACACAATACAAAAGTAAAAAATCTAACTTTTTTTTATGGTACACTCTATACAAACTTTGTTTGGATTATCTAAATCTTGTGTATAATACTTTTTCTAATCTTAAAATCGTAACAATTTTTTTTGTATTTTTTTCTTATGCGACCCCATTAAAATTGTATTGTATCGTGTTCAGAAAGTTCCAATGTATTAATTTTCACCAAAAAATGTATATGGTGCCATTTAAAAAAATTAAGTCGGTTACCATGGCAACCACATTTTTTGTGCTACGAAAGATTGCTTGATATCACTAAACAGGAAATAATTTCCTCTAACACTTTTATTAAAACATGTTTTTGATATTAGGAATATTTTAAGAAATATAAGCAATATTCCACAATTTCTATCCACACTGTATGTATAAATAATTTTCAGCTTTGCTGAAATCATCTGGATTTTTTTCAACTTTGTCACATGCACAGCTAACAAGTTTTGCCCCCCAGTGCAGGCAGCTGCCACTTTTTTTTTTCATGGAATCACCATAAACAAATAATCCTCAAAATTCCAGCTTTGCTAAAATGACCCGAAAAAAAAATTTTTTTTACTAGATTCGTAGTCCCTTAGTACCCTTTTGCCACGGGGGTGCGCCAGCTGACACTAAACTTAATTATTTATTAAGTAAAAACTACCGTACAGAATGAAGAAAAATTAAGCCGAAATGACCCATGAAATTTTGACGCCAGCCCCCTAACTATTTATGGTTGTTATAAATGAAGGTATGATAGATCGGTGTCACAATTTCGACCCGCTCTGTGCATGACGTCACGCGGAGCGGATGATTTGAATTTTAAGGCGGGAAGCGAGTTTTTCTAATAGAATATTGCGTTATGTGTCCATAAATTAATGTATTAGGTAGCATGATTTAGAACGTATGACTAATTTAAAAATAACATGATAATCAAGCTAATAAAATTCTTAGGGCAAGCATTTGAATTTTTTAACACAAAGTTAATGCATCGATATATGGACTGTAAGAAGTTCCTTAGTACAGGTAAATAACTCAAAGTATATTTCTTCTTATGAAGGAAATAAAAATAATCGATAACAACGAAAATTGCCAAGGATTGCAAGAGAATACCAGAATAGCAGTCGCCATAGGTAAAAAATAAATAACGACTATATAGTTTGTAATTATTGAAAAAATAAATAAATAAAAGATAGAAATTTAAAATAATATATAGCTCAATTTTTAAGGCAACAATGTAAAATTATGTAAAATTTGGCTAAATTTTAAAACTCGTTTAATTTAAGAAATTTAATACTGTTTACATTAAACAACAGTTCACCCGAATTTTGATCATTAAATATTTTTTCTAGTTCCTCCATTTCTTCTGATGGTTTGGCCAAACCCCCCTCAGACACATGATCAACCCAGGCGAAATTCTCCTGATTTGAAGTTGATGCCATAGGTTCAGTGGTTTGTAATTTGTAGCATACAAAGCCCGCTAAATATTCTAACCCATCATAAACTAAAGAATCGATTTCTTCAGCCAACTCATCTTGAAGAATTTTGTCCATAATTTTTGATGGATTTCTTCTATTTATTCGTTGACTTCTCACCTTATCATATTTCACTGTAAACTTTTGATTTGGCAAATTAAGTATCGGGATGGAGTCTGGCTTCAAAAGCCGGTGATTTTTTGCTGAATACCCTAGCAATTCATATTTTAAACTACTTTCATAGCTTTCCTCACTAAAATGTCGTAAGCAAACTAGCGGTTTTCACATTAAATTGTCCTTTCGTTTACAAGCAATCGTCCATTATTTAATAAGATTTTCATCCTTTGGGAAACGGAAAAACATGAACTGTTCCGTAAATATCTTTGCTTCATTGTCTGCATTACAACTTGCTACAGCGCAACGCATTTTAAAACGCACATGCGCAATATCATACCTTCTTTATTATTGTATCATGGTTGTTATTGCAATTTGAAATAAACGAAAATTTTCATATTATGAAGTAAGTTATGAAAAAACAAATGATAGCAGAAATTGAGCACTGCCAACAAACTGCAATAGAGCCTAGTAATATTGTTCATAATAGCTGTGTATTTTGGTGTATTTTAGCTGAAATACCCGTTATTTTACTTCATTGATATATAAATATAGCCGTTATTAAAGAACATCTATTATTAAATTTTCTTGCTTAAAATTAATAGTAATATCCTACCTTCACAACAGATTCTTTAAATAATTCATGCTCTAGGGAGATCATATGTGAAATTACCACTAGTGATATTACCCCTGAAAATACAGTTGACAGCCAAAGTTATTTAAATTTATTGGGAAAAGAACTGCCACAATAATTAAACAATACCACAATTTATGGTATCAACATGATGGAGCTCCATTACCACTAAAAATAAATCTAACAGTAATCAAGCAGCAATTTTAATTTTCTGAGGAATTTCCACAAATATCTATGATAAATTTACATCTTCGCTAAAAATATGTTGTTACAGATAACTATTTAAAACGATATATGGTTGGAATTGGGAGAACAAAAGGAACCTAAAAAAAACCAAAATATATAGTGTCTCAAAAATCTGATCAGTTGATGCTCACTTCCGGTTAAACCGCCCAATATATTTATTATTATTTTATGTGGTGCTGCGATGTTGCTTGCATCTAATAATAAATTTATTATTAAAAAAAAAAGAAAAACTTGATGGTGGAGTACTGATCTTTACAAAAGAAGGGCTGGTCAGGATTTGATGTACGGTTTCAACACATTATTGTGACTCCAAGTGACTGAAAATATATACCTATACCAGTTTACAATATTTATTCAGAATTTCAAATAAATATGTATTGGTGAAGTAATTCCAGATGTTTCTAATAATAATGTGCTTATCGAAAAATTAGAAGACGCAGTTCTTGACTCCATGCCTCCATTTATTTGTTGACTGATGTCTCGCGAGTCCTCGACGCACATGCTAGAACCTGTCCGCACTGAGCCACGCTCTTTCCTTGATCTGCCGTCGAAAAACCGACAGGAGATGGGTCGGCACGAGCCTCCGACCAGCAGCTCGAGCGAGTCTCGTCAGGTCTGTACACTCCTATAAGTTGTGACTTCCGTTATGTGAAACAGGCAACCTGACTTCCGGGTTATAGGTGTACAATATACTTATGTTTTATAAGGATATATGACGGGTAAAGAAAAATCATTTTGAAATTTTGTTATTACCAACAAAACATTTTGGCATCCGGGTGGGCCGAAAAATTTTGGACTTTTTTGTTTTAATCATAATCTTTTTGTTTATTAACCGATTTTAAAAAACCAGGCATCGTTGTTTGCAGAAAAGAATAAGCTATTGACAGGAAGCTTTAAAATGGCCGATTTTTTAAAATCCTACATGGCGGAGATGTTTAAACTTAGCCTTTTGTTTGGGCTAATTCTTTTTGAAGAAGAAATGTCGGCATGATGCAACCAATGCAAAAAATGAGTAAAGTGGTTCTTCCTCTACATTTTGATACCACTGCGAGGAAAATCGGTCCATCGGGGACGAAGCTATATGCAATCAAAGCAAGAAACATTTTCATAATTTTTATGCTGCAGTAATAAAACTACCTTCGTTCTTTTCCCACATTTTCTTTACTAACCGATTTTAAAGAACGAGGCACCGTTGCTTGCGGAAAAGAATAAGCTATTGTCAGAAAACTTCACAATGTCCGATTTTTTAAAATGCAACATGGCGGCGATGTTTAAACTTAGCCCTTTGTTTGGGCTAATTCTTTTTGAAGAAAAGAATGTAGCCATGAATTGAATAAAATGGGCCTTCCTCTACATTTTAAGAATACTGCGAGGAAAATCGGTTCATTAGGGGCGAAGTTTCATATAGTATGACTTTTTGTTTTGAATAAATAATTCTGGTGTCTACAATTTGGGATTTACCTAATAGTTTAGCCACAAATAAACCTTTTACGATGAGTTCGCAGTCATATTAGGTATGTCCACTAATCAGACGTGTGTAGTAGGAGGCACATATACAAGAAAAAATGAAAATTATTTTCACTTATTCTTCCACTCTCGATGTGCTTGAATTAACGAATAAAAGCGTAATCTTGCAGAGGAAGGACAATTATTTTCAAGTGTGGCCGCCATCTTGGATTTCAGAAAATGTATAAAGGAAGGCCCATTTTATACAATTCTGGTGTTGTTAGCATCATGCCGACATTCCTTTTTTCAAAAAGAATTAGTCCAGACAAAGGGCTAAGTTTAAACATCGCTGCCATGTTGGATTTTAAAAAATTTATCATTGTGAAATTTTCTGTCTATAGCTTATTAGTTTCCGCAAGCAAAGATGCCTCGTTTTTTAAAATCGGTTAATAAATAAAAATATATGGGAAAAATAACGAAGTAATTTTTATTACCCCAGCATAAAAATGATGAAAATGATGCTTTCTTTTATTGCGTATAGCTCCGCCCCCGATGGACTGATTTTCTTCGCAATGGTCTCAAAATGTAGAGAAAGGACCACTTCATCATTGCATCATGCCGACATTTCTTCTTCAAAAAGAATTAGCCCAAACAAAAGGATAAGTTTAAGCATCGCCGCCATGTTGGATTTTAAAAAATCGGCCAGTTTGAAGCTTCCTGTCAATAGCTTATTCTTTTCTGCAAACAACGATGCCTGGTTGTTAAAAATCGGTTTATAACAAAAAAAAATATGATTTAAACAAAAAATTCCAAAATTTTTCGGCCCATTTTAGCTCCTCGCGGTATTGCCAGATATGCGGAAGTCATAGGGTATACAAGTTTAGTACAAAAGTGGGCCATTGAAATTACATTTCGAATCAGATGATCTTAAATCGATCGAAGTGCCCCACACATGTATTTCGGGGTCGACGTATATTGAGTCCCACATCTGTTAATAGCCTTTCTATGTAGGTAAATTCAGTCCCGGGTGTTTTTAAGGTCTACGTAAACTGAGTCCCAATATGTACCTCATTGTCAGGTCAGATAATTAGCATGTAGTACCTGCTGCCCAGGCCAACCACCCTTCTGTACGCAAGTAGTTGCACAACAACCAATAATGAAAATTAAACTAATAATTTATTATACCGCCTTTGTTTTGTATTAAAAAACTGCAGGCTAACAATCTTCTTATTTAGTGCTATTTAGTATTGGTTTCTGTTAACTGCATCTGTGAGTCTAATATTGAAGTTATATAAAGAGTGAACGAGGAGAAGCCTTCTAGTAATACACGGCCGTTTTCACCTTGGCCAAAGTTTGTGTCGCAAGATTCAGTATCTTGGTTTATCCCGGGAATATAAATCAAAATCAGAAACATCGAAGTCATTTCAGGTGTTTTTACCGATTATGTAATGGCAGCATTTCCTGATGACCAAAAAGTTACTGAGTTTTGTGACTACGTGAAAATTATATATCCGAAGAGGCAATGTTTCCTTCGCACACATGGGCCAAGTTTTCTAGTTCCTGTAACAGGACTAAAATTCATGTGAATCTTTTCATGCTCGATTGAATAGATTATTTAATAGTCCACATCCTAATATTTTCATATTTATTGAGGTTTATTCAGCTTAGAAGTAAATCAACAAAAAAATCCCCTATTCAAATTAAGAAAGAAAACTTTTTAAGAGAACCAATGAATGATTTGTGTAATGAACGCATTTCCATATTTTAATTTGTAAAAAAGTGTCTTAAATTTCTTCCCATTGTCAAATAATTTTTTTTAACCATTCAGGTATATTTTATTATAGTGTATCCCAAAGGATATTGTCTAAACACTTGACCGCAATAAACTTAACAAAATGCAAGAACAAATGTAAATTTTCTTGATATAGAATGTCGAAGCATATTAACTTTAGTTTTTAACGTTACATTTAATTAAAAAATAAATACATTTAAAAAAAAACATGGCATTCTGAGTGTATAAGTATCAGAAATATTGAAATATTATACATTTAACAGGTATACAGGGTGAGCTATTTCTATCGTCTGACCCGACAGTATGTGATATTATTTTTGAAAATAAATGGGGTTTCTGGTATAACATTTCCTCCAGAAAGGCTTTGTTTCCAAGTTACAGGGTGTTCAAATTTAAAGAAATATGTGGACTTTATTGAATATTTCCCAAACTATATCCAGATATTTAAGTCGTATTTGGTACTCGTTATAACGGCTTGGGTTAGCATAAAACATGTTAATATCAAACGTCTTTAACAACCAGTGGCGAAGTAGTGGGTAATTACTGCAGATTTTATTGGGACAAAAAATGAATCACCTTGTATAGTAATAACATGTTTTGAATTTTGTATGTAGATTTTAATTTTAAATAAGAATGCCCTCTTGGAATTTTTTCCTATGTGTCTATGGCAAATTAGTTTTTTTTTGTAGGGTAGGTATGTATTTCCGAAAAATGAACTAAAAAATTTGCGCCATAAATAAGTCTCAAAGTTGGTGTAAATTTCATTTTCACTATATCTAACTATGTGGACATAGTTTTTCCTCTTACTCAAGTTAAAATCAAGCACCATAAACCATGGCTTACTAAAGGTATTAGAGTGAGCTCAAGAACCCTAAAGTCACTATTCATAAAAAGTAAAAACAGTAATAAACTCTTGCAATATTATAAGAAATATAAAAACATTTATAAAACAGTAATCATTAAGTCAAAACGTATGTACTATGATAGAAAAATAGAAGTTGATGATAATAAATCAAAGGCTGTATAGAGCATAATAAATAAAAATATAAATAATAATAATACAGGCCGTTAAGTTATCAATAAAATAAAAACCAGCACTATGTTGATCTCCCGGTTCAACTCAAACTCTGGTATGGTCCAAGCAAATAATGGCTCATCTAAATCATCATGCAAATGTGTTATGTCCTCTGCTTATATTGGGGAATCTTCTATGATTCAGATTTTTAATGAGATTAGAGGTTTTAAAAATTCTAAGGGCTCGGGCTTAGATAATATTAACCTGGAGTTGCTATTGAAGGCTTGGCAATTTATAGATGATCCTCTGATTCACCTTATTAATATCTCCTTGGAATGGAGGCAATTCCTGGATGTTTTAAAAGCATCTAAGGTTAATCCTGTTTTTGAGAGAGGACACAGGATGCTCGCTGAAAACTTATAACCAGAAGGGTTCGTTAGAGCACTAGAAGCTTAATCTATGTTGATGGGTTAAATAAAAGATAAGATTTTCCTATTTACGATTTATTTACATGTTGAAATCACACATCAAAATGTTGTTACAATAAAATGAAGTACAACTGAATAAGTTAAAATTTTATTAATTACAATAAGAAATTTGTTTACTTGTTGAAAATGAGAAAAAACACTGCGAAGAATGTTCAATCATTAAAATACAAAATTAGAGACGTTCGTGAGCTAAATACGAAAACACTGCTAGCACAAAAAGTTCACGTTGTTTTCAGAAGTACACAATTTTGTAAACGAATTTGTTCAGTTGGCGAGGCGCATAAATTTTTTAGTTTTTTTTTTCGTGGTAGTGGCGTTTGTAAATGACAATGGCAAAGGGAATTGGTTGGATTTACGCCAAATTAACAGATTTCTTTTATTTTTACATTTGTCGACGTTTCGACGATATTTATTTCGTCATCTTCAGGACACTGGAAGTTAACGTTAGATATAAATCTAGTCTTAAATAGCTAAACAATAAATTACATACATTATGACAAGGACTTGGGAACAGCTACATAACACAGAAACAAAGAAAGAACAAAAAGAAACATCAGGTACTTACAGGTAAAATTCGGAAATCATTAGTTTGATTAGTTTGATTTCTGAGTTTTACCTTTGTACAAATGACAAATTTAAAATTAAAAGAAATCTGTTAATTTGGCGTAAATCCAACCAATTCCCTTTTCCATTAAATTTTTTAGGGCTATCATATAACATTTAATCAGTGTACTGGTGGGCGTTTGGATTTTTAGCATATTGTATACAGGGTGTATCCGTCATCAGTACATTAATTTTAAGGCCAGGTATGGAAAACTGCGCTTGTTACGAATCTGCAATTAAAATTTTTCCATAGTGCATATTAACATCAGAAATAATTTGTTTCAAAATGCTACTAAAACCTCTTATTCCTACGCCACAGTCAGGAGTCCATAACCTTGCCCAACATCAGGAGGCATAAGGCAGGCATCGAGGCCACTTCCCCTCAATACCCCTGTGCACTGCCAGACGTATAGCTCTTTCACAATATCTGTGTCTTTAAACTAATCTTTGGATCAATCCTTAAAGGTTCTTTTAGCGAATAGCATGCAAAAAACTACCTTTCAGATGCCTCGATGATTTTCCTTGCGGTGTCGTAATCGTCTCGAAAATCACAAAAAACACTAGCGGTAACTAGCTTTACTGTTTTTATACGATGGCCGTGAACATATAACATTGCAATTTAACACGCGGCTCAGATTTGTTCATAGTTTTTAATATTTTTTCAACCCTTAGCCCTTGGGGCGCCACCTTTAAACCCCATCAGGGTCGTTGCCCTATCTCTTGTCTGCTTTCTAAAAATTATCCAGTTCCGAATAAAGTTTCGGAAGACTGTCAAATTGATGTGAATTTACTACACTGCTTCGATTTATTCATAGTTTTTAATTTTTTTTTAACCCTTAGCCCATGACGCGCCACCTTTAAACCCCTCAGGGTTGTCGCCCTATCTCTTGTCTATTTTTAAAAATTATCCGGTTCCGAAAAAAAGTTGCGAGTCAAATTGACTTCAACTTAACACGCAGCTCCGATTTGTTCAAAGTTTTTAAAATTTTTCAACCCTTAGCCCATGGTGCTGTTCTTGGTGTTTTTTGGCGTAACGTGAAATTATGCGGATTTCTTTGATTGTCAAAGTGGTATTTGTTAAATAAGGTACATCTAAGCATGATTGTGATATTATGGAAGAATCTCGTAGTTTTTTTTACTTTGGTTTATTACACTTCTTTATCTTAATCGCGAACCAAAACTTTGATTAATTGAATTTTTGAAGCTTCCCCAGAGTCTTCGGGTGAGGTTTTGATACTTCCTGGGACCCCGAAAAATCGAGAAATAAGAAAAAACGCAATTTCCAAGAGTGGTTTCAGAGGATTTTCTGTCGGTTTCGTTGATTCTATACAGCCGTCGCGTTTCTCGAAAGTGGTTAATTGTGAATCAGGAAATTCTCTTAGATATCGGATTTTCAAGGTAATTTTTGGTACCGGAAGAATGTGCAACATCCAATTAAGAGATTTACCACCTCCTTCGATTTTTAGAACGGCTCTATTCGAGGTTGTCGAAAAACTCTTGCGAAAAAAGCCGCCAATGTCCGTGGGCAGGGTTGTAAGGTATTACACTATTACTTGGGCAATCTAAGGTCAACCTAACAGAGCCGAGTTTACTGTTTTTTTGCACTGTAACTGGCAATGTCGCATAAGGCAATGTTGCGTAATAAGATGTTGGATTTGGCGTCACTTACACCTTTGAGGTTATGGCTGGCTTTCAAACCATGAAAGAGAGGATGGGTATTTGCAACCTTTAAACCCCCTCAGGGTCATTGCCCCATCTCTTGTTTACTTTCTGAAAAATTTCTGGTTTCAAAAAAAGTTGCGGAAGACTGTCAAATAGACGTGAATTTACTACACGGCTCCGATTTATTCATAGTCTTTATTATTTTTCAACCCTTAGCCCATGATGCGCCACCTTTAAACCCCCTCAGGGTTGTTGCCCTATCTGTTGTCTACTTTTTAAAAATTACCCAGTTATGAAAAAGTTGCGGAAAACAGTAAAATTGACGTGAATTTAACACGCGGTTCTGATTTGTTCATAGGTTTCGATATTTTTCAACCCTTAGCCCATGGTGTGTCACCTTTAAACCCCTCAGGTTTGTTGCCCTATCCCTTGCCTACTTTTTAAAATTATCCGGTTCCGAAAAAAGTAGCGAAAGACTGTCTAATTGACGTGTTTAATACCCGATTTTTTAACCCTTTACCGTTTTTGTAACATCGTGGAACGCCCTCAAAGTTAATCCTGTATCCTCCCTCTACTTTTCGTAAATATTTGGTGCCGAATTGTCGAACATTTAACATTGTTTTTTTTTAATGGAAATACTAACAAATAATTTTTTATTTCACTGCAAACTCACAGCGGCGATTCCGACAAATTCCTAGTCCAAAAAGTGGTCAACGGGTCTGGGAAAATGTCCAAGAGTTCCGTCCTGTACATTTTCCGAAGCACTTCCGACGACAGATCATCAAACACAGCAAAACAGCATAACAGTATCGGTTAGAATTAGAACGGCGTTCATGTTCCACATTAGCTGGCCGCTGGCCGCTCCGAAAATTCGAGACAAAGACGAAGGCTTGATCACCTGTCTTAATCCCATGAGACTCTCGTCTGCGCAATCCCTTCCTCACCGTCCACTACTCGGTGTTGCCGTTTATGGCGACATGTCGAGATTTTTTACTTCATGAAAGCCTGGTGACGAGTATTCAAAAAGGCTGGAAAGAGCTATTTTTCGCGACTTTTTACCATTCAGGATATTTTCCACATAATGAAAATAAAAATAACTTTTAAAGAATCGGCTTTTATTTGTACTAAAAAGAATAAAATAAGTTTAGGTTTTCCTTAAGGTACCTAATTCAATGCCAAATTGCGAAGCTTGTCTAGGCCATGTACTAAAACGAATAAAATAAGTTTAGGTTTTCGTTAAGATAATTCAATGCTAAACTGCGACAAGCTTTTTTAAATCAAAAAGCTGGTCACTCGAAATGTTCATAAAAGTAGGTACCAATTAATGTTATTGGACAGTGATTGGTTGATAAGGAAGTATCTACATTCTTGCCGAAGTATGTATTTTGTTTGTGACTTGCACCACAAGCCTTTTTAATTTCAAAATTTGGCATTGAATTACCTTAACAAAAACCTAAACTTATTTTATTTGTTTTAGTGCCTACATGGCTTAAATCATAATAATAATAATCTTTATTTCAAAGGTACAATGCTAACATGGTACAGTAAAATTGCCGTCAAACACACATATGAGTACACATAGATTATGTATATACCTATACTTATTGCAACTTTATCTGATACAAATTAGCATCTAAATACTCCTTGTTTTTAAAAAGTATGTTTTCTATATTTTATTTTGTGCTTTTTAGTATATTTTTATTCCCATGTGATGAGGTGGTAAATAAATTTAGTCCACCATCTCGGGGCCTCCGCCATCTTGGGGCATCCGCCTTAGTTTTATCATTCATTTCATACCCAGGTCAAGGAGGTTGTGAAGAAATAGGAAATACGCCATCTTGGGGCGGCCGCCATTTTGAATTTAGTGTGACGTCACTCACTTTGTCGTTTTTTCCTTACATTTTTTAATATTCATATTGGTTGTTATAAAAGGAAAAAGGTATCAGCCATCTTGGAGCGACGGCCATTTTGAACAAATTACAATATTGGGTTTGTTCCAGAATAAAACTGGTTCAGAGCAAAGCTATTGAGTATAATAGATTGTAGTGTCACTAGTGCCAAGTGTGTGCAAAATTTCAGCTCAATCGGTTGGGTGGAAGTGGTTTAAAATTCAGTTGCAAGATTTGACCTACACATAAGTAGTAACAATCAGATTAAAGCAAAGTTTATTTTTTACGTTTTGATAGTTTAGTTTGTATAAAATTACATATAAAATGTGTTTAAAAAAATATTTTTTGGAAGCCTGAAATGAAATGACCGGTTTCATTTATTTATTAGTTTCAATCTGTAGATACATACAAAATAAAAAAATCATATTCTAGATATGCAACATAAAATATTTAAGTTTTATGGGTTGCTTACTCTTATTCTTATTTTCTACTAAGATACAAGTGTACGTTTGCTTGAAAGGTGTAGCTAATTAGGATAAAAAAAAATTTTGCCGGAAAATCAGTTGTAAAGACTTGTCAACAAATTTACGTTATTCAAAAATAGGCTTACTTATTGTTATGACAAAATCGAATGAAAAATTATTGGGTTTTCTAAAATATATTGTCTCAGTAAAAGGTATTTTTGTACTAGCATTCTTTAAATTTCCGCAACAGGTACTTACCTTCTTGAAATATCGGTATAGTGATAAAAAGTGATGTGTTTGTTCAACTACTGTGTGTACGCATGAAGAAAGCAATAACCAGTTTCTGGCATAGCATACGACATCATAAAAAACGTGGATAACTGCCAATAAAAAATGCTTTGCTGTCAGTCTAGCTAGAAGCGGTAATACAAGTCACCTTTAAGACTAAGCTATCACTATTACATATAAATACTCTTAAGGCCTTATTATTAATGCCTCAAACATATTCTTAAATGTAACTTGAAGAATACTGTGAGTAAATTTATGTAAGTGTAAAAGTTTTTAAGGTTCCTTTTATTTTTGCTCCTGAAGAGCATCATAAGTTTCTCCACTTTTGATTTAAGAAAGTCTTATGAAGGTCTGCAGGATATTAATAAGCTATTTAAGTTTTAAGAGATACTTTAAAAATTAGACTTGTAGATATCTTGAAGACACTAATAAAACTTAAATTGTTACTTGGGATGGATAGCTTAGGCACTGCCAAAAATAAAGGCTGAATAACATGAAGTTAGCATCATTGTGCTAACCAATTACGAATTCTGAATGAAGGGAATATTGTATGATTTACATCCGACAGTGTTTATAACAATGCAATTGTTCTAATGGTACATACCTTCAATTGATGAGTGAAAGTCAAACACTTTTGCAACAGGCACATAGGTACCTTTTTATACAGTTCAATATTTTGGTTAGTAGACAATATATTATACATCAGCTTGAATATGGGGTTGCAGATAGTAGGGCAATATTCTTAAAACTCGTGATAACGTACCGAGTGGAGTGTATTTTTAAATTTAATTTATAAAGCTCTAGATAATAAAGAAGGATGTATAGGGATCTTTACTGATCTTAGTAATAGTCCTGGAGCCCGTGTACAAAAGTGCAACGATTAGCGGATAGTTTCTTTATATTTTCATTCGATTGTACCCACATTGTGCAGCTACGTTTGGGGTGTCAGCTGGCTAGGTGGCGGTGGGGGTAGTTGCTAAGGGGTTGCAAACACATCAACACATGAACAAATCTTTTTTTTCAAGTTTTCTTTTATTTTTCCTAAAGGACGACAGATATGGCAGACATATTTGGTACAGTTTAGACACACATTAAATGCTATAAACTAAATATAATTCGACTTGTCTACTTCCACCAGTGCCGGAGAGGCGGGGGTCAACCATCATATTTTTCAATAAAAAAATGGTACGCCACTGGAAAAGTATTATTTTTCTGCCTTAACTAAATTTTCCAATCAATTATAAGAAAAAAAAGTATTCTTGACTTTTTTGAAAAATGTACTATTTTTGAAAAATTAATTATTTTGTGTATTAAATTTTTTAGCAGAAGAAAATCAAAGTAGGTGTAGGCTTTTGAAATTTTGCACATCTACTCAGTTTTTAATTATGAATAACTTTCCCTAGTAACATTTTGTCATAAAACCTAGATAAAGGGCACTTTACTGGAGCAAAAAATTGGTTTTTTCAAAATTTCCAAGACACATGATTTTTCGAATCTAGAAATCCTTTTTGTAGGTTTTATGGAAAAATGTTGTCAAGGAATAAAAATAATTTGACCTCTACTTCCACCAGTGATCGAGAAGCGGGGGTCAACCATCATATTTTTTAATTAAAAAATGATTATCCACTGGAAAAGTAATCTTTTTGCTTCCACTAAATTTCACAACCAATTCTAAGAAAACAAGTATTCTTGACTTTCTATCGAAAAATGTACCGTTTTTGAAAAATTAATTTTTGAGCATTTTAAGTTTTTTAGCAGAAGAAAATCAAAGTAGGTCTACACTCTATTCAATCAAAATGCAAGTTGGACGTAAACATTTACACGATGGAAACACGTGAACAATCCTGAGGACTAATACGGGGCAGAGCCGCATTAAGCACGATCTCTATGAATTTTAAAATATAAAATATTAAAATAATATGCCCCGGTATTAAGAACTTTAAAAACAAACTTTTATGGCACACCTAGTCATTCACTTACCTGCAAACTTCTACTATTAACACAAATCGTAGCTCCAACAATTAATAAACAGCGAAAGAATTATATTGGAAAAAAATTAAAAGTCCACTTGTAACTCAATACACCTCTGTAATAAATAACGACTCGCTGAACTCGCCTGCCGGGAAAAACTTTATAGCCAACTAGCCAATAGCAAGCCGATCACGTGTTAGCCATGCAACAACTTTTGTTTATCTTTCACTTGCTTTTAGTTTGAATAGAGTTTAGGTTTTTGAAATTTTGCACACTTACTCAGTTTTTAATTCGGAACAACTTTCCTTGATAACATTTTGCCATAAAACCTACAAAAAGGATTTCTAGATTCGAAAAATTATGTGTCTTGGAAATTTTGAAAAAGCCAATTTTTTGCACCAGTAAAGTACCCTTTATGTAGGTTTTATGACAAAATGTTATTAAGGAAAGTTATATATTCTTAGAATCGATTGGAAAAAGTTAAGGCAGAAAAATATTACTTTTCCAGTGGCGTAGGTACCATTTTTTATTGAAAAATATTATGGTTGACCCCGCCTCTCCGACACTGGTGGAAGTAGATAAGCCGAATTATGTTTAGTTTATAGAATTTAATGTGTGTCTAAACTGTACCAAATATGTCTGCCATATCTGTCGTCCTTTAGGAAAAATAAAAGAAAACTTGAAAAAAAAAATTGGTTTGTTCTTGTATTTGCAACCCCTTAGCAACTACCCCCACCGCCACCTAGCCAGCTGACACCCCAAACGTTGCAGAACAATGTGGGTACAATCGAATGATAATATAAAGAAACTGCTCGAAATCACACGGGCTCCAGGACTATAAGGCCTTTGACTTGGTGTATTGTGAGTTGTTACTGGTGAGGCTGTATTGCTATGGCCTTAGAGGCAAAATACATAAATAGTTGACTTCCTACCTAAATAATAGATCACAAGTTGTTGAAATCAATAAGATCCAATCTAATACATTAATGAGCAAACTGGGAGTTCCACAGGGGTCTGTGTTAGGACCTCTACTTTTCTTATTATTTATCAATGATCTGCCGGTGGCTATTGACCAACATAACATTATTATGTTTGCTGATGATAACAGCTATGTAGCCACAGGAAATAATATCAATAAAGCTAAAGCGTGTGCGCAGAACATGGTTGGAAAGTTTGTGACATGGTTCATTAATAATAAATTACATCTTATTATTTATCAATGATCTGCCGGTGGCTATTGACCATCACAACATTATTATGTTTGCTGATGATAACAGCTATGTAGCTACAGGAAATAATATCAATGAAGCTAAAGGGCGTGCGCAGAACATGGTTGACAAGTTTGTGACATGGTTCATTAATAATAAATTACAGCCTTGAGTAAGTCATTAGAGCAAGTGAATGTAAAATTTTTTTTAGGATTCACATTAAGATACAATCTAAAACCTGCGCTGACTTTTTAGACTGCATGTTTTTCTGCCTTCGATCGACCTTGGTTCGAACCGATGTCGAGGCAAGGGCATGCACGTCTTAGAAAAACACCGCTATGGCCAAGAGCGCTGGACAAATGTGGGTTCACGGTATTGCTCCTAAATAGTTTTATCTGTGTGATTTACTAATTGTCCTACACACTCACTGGGATTACTACGGTTTTCTAGGGTTTTCCGTAGTACTTGAGCGAATGCTATCCTAGTTCTATCGGGAAAAAAGTCGACCCTAGCCGCAAATGGCAACGAAGACAAAATAATAGTAATTGCCTCCCTTTCCCGCACAAGCATGTGGTTGCTTCTGGGGTACTCCTAGTTTGGAGTATTGTGAGGGTGAGAATTATTATTATTATATAAAATGGTCAAGCCATGTTGATGAATTATGTTGAAAATTAGCAACTGTTACAATATGGAATATTCAATCTATCACAGTTATGTAATAGGGATGCACTTCTCTCTTACTATTATGATGGCTTCTATTCGAGAGTCAAATATGGAATTATACTATGGAGTTGTAGTGGTGAAGTTTCACGTGTGTTCCTTACACAAAAAAAATGATCGAATTATTACCAATGCTGTCTAGAGCATTGTCCAAAAACTTAACATGCTAACAATTTCTAGCATTTATATCTTTGAACTATTAAAATACGTTAAAACAAATAGTAGTACTTTTGCTTCTAGTAATTTTAACCATACATATATGACAAGATTTTCAAGTGATCTTAGGGTCCCTGCCCACGGCCTTTCTCTAGCTGAGAATAATGGTAGATTTGCATAGGTGAAGTAATTTAAGAAGCTTCCTCTACATATAAAAGGGATTGATAATTATAAGGAGTTCAAAAAACGTGTTTTTAATTTCCTAGTCTATCATTGTTTCTATTCTACACAGGAATATCTCTATATGTAATTATCATAAGCAGTATTTTTTTGATAGAATAATCAGTGTGATGTTGACTTAACCTATACCATTGGTATTCACATAGTTGTAAATGGTTGATTGGTTTAATAAAGTTACTTTACTTTACATGATGTTCTATCCTGACATGATCCCGATTTGATCCCAAAAAACAATCACATATAGACCAGGAGTGAGTGACAGATTTTTGGATGTGATTTTACTCAGTACATTGAATAAATTGTGTAAATTATTGAATAACATCATTGAGTAAAGGAATGATAATATTAAATGTAAACTGTATACCCATGCGCAAGCACAGATGGTATGCCATCTTTTCTTTAGCAGTTTTATAACAAGAACTTGCATACTTATCATTGGCAGCTTATTCATAAACGCGGAAATATTATTTATTGGGCCCATTCTGATGGTATGAACTTCATTTTAAATTAAATCACATTAAAAGGCATCGTTTTTGAATAAATGAAGATTCATTTCTCCATATGAAAAACCCAGAATGACTGTCTTATTCATACCTTATTATCGTGAGAATAAACGAATCATAAAGTCCTCTGAAAGGTACCCATTATGAGAAAATCACATCCAAAAATCTGTCACTAACTCTCGGTCTAACACTCTATTAGCCTTAAGCATACTCAACTGTGATTTATAATTAAAATGTTTTAAATAAATTACATCATTCATGGTCCATGCTCCTTTATATTTGCTGAGAAATATGTGTAGTGGTTATTCATGGCTTCGTATCCATGTCTTTTAGGAGGAAGATTGATCAAGCAATAAGGTCAGAGGCTAGTCAGCTTGCATGTAAACAACCTAAGTTACCATTGTATTCTCCTGAGATTTTGAAGTATATTTACACTGTTCCGAAAATTAATTGTTCATCGGCAGGACCTGACTGGGTTAAATGTAAGGTAAGTGTCTTTTTGACTTCAAGAATACAAATCCAATTTTTATTAAAGTACCAGACTGGTGCATAATCACAAAGAATTATTCATTATTGATATCTGTCAAATTGTAGCCAACTTTTAGTTTCATATTTTATGAATGCACCATGGTTCATTCTCATTTTTGTCCTTAACCAAAAAGAGCCACCAAATATTTTCTATCATTTTAATATTGAAGCCGCTATATTAGAATCTCTGGCTAGGAACCATTAGAACGTAGCTATGGTATCTGTTTATGTTGTTAATATAAACATAAAGCCAAGGTAACCATTCAAGAACGTGATGGGGAAAAATCGGGTATAAATAGGGGACCCCACTCGGCACCAACTCCATAGCAGCTGAAAGCCCTGCCCAAAAGCTTCGAGAAACAAGTACCTACCTGCCTAGAATTTCAAAATATCTTGGAAACTTTTCTTGAAATTTAATTTATTTGCCTTTTATTGAAACTAAATTATTTTATCTTATTAATCTTATTAATCAGAAAATATAATTACAATTTTACTCTCTCTAACCCTGATGAAGTTCTAAAACTAAGAACGAAAGCTTGGAAGTTATTAAGAATGGTGTAGTTTTTGAATAATATATATGCTGAAAGGACCCATGATTTTTATTTACATTATTTGAGTAAACTACTATGTAAATGCAATAAACAATTAATCTTATTATCATATTGACTTAGTCAAAAGACATTTGCAATCCCTCTACCGAGAACATTCACTCAGATCCTGGGTATCCTGGATACCATGAGGATCTGGCTCAGACGAGACCCTTGTCATGTTATTGGGCCTGCATTCCCCATGAATGAAATTGTCTTCTAATTCATTCTTCTAAGTCTCTGTACTTCCCGATCTTCTCGGCCTACTTCACATGCAGGTTGTTGTTGTTTGGGATGGCCACGGCCACATCAATCAGAGTTCCGGTCTGTTATGGGCAACTCATTGATCTGTCAGAACTGTACGATCCCAGTACATCCTGTAGTTGCTGTTTCCAAGAACAGGCTCCGGTGTGTAGCTGTAATATGGGACCCTCTCTGCCTGCACAAGCAGCAGTTTTTCCGCCAGTTCCTGGTGCAAGATCTTGGCAACCGAATCGTGTCGTTCCTTATATTCCGTTGATGCGAACATCTGACATCCTCCTGTTATGTGCTGGATTGTTCTGAAGTTGGGCACCCGTATCTGCATCTGCCATCCACTACCGATGCATCTCCTACAATGAATTTTAGGTAGTTGCGAGTTGGTATAACCTGATCTTGTATGGCCAGTAAGAAGCCTTCCGTTTCGGGGAATATTCGTCCTGAGGTCAGCCAATAGTTTGACGCTAACTTGTCGACATGTTCCTGGTTAACCTCATTCGGATGCCGCCCTTGCAGCGGCTTCTCCAACCACCTCTGTAGTTTATCATTGTGGTGGTGTTCCCTCAGACGTAGAGGTGTCAAAACTTCTGCTCCACATATAGCATTATGTAGTGTGGAGCTGTGGGCCTGTCTGGAAATAATTACGCCGATTTAATATTTGTTGGTCCAATTGCTTTCTGAGGTCTGCCAATCCTCCCTAGATAATAATAATAATAATAATAATGGGGAATGCAGGAACGTCCAACACCATCAATGTCACCTAAGGGCCGATAACATGGCAAGGGCTCGTCCGAGCCAGATCCTTATGGTATTCGGGATACCCGGGATCTGAGTGACTGTTCCCCGTAGAGGGAGTGCGAATGCCTTTTGGCTAAGTCGATAATAATAATAATAATATGACTTTATTAAGAAAGTAAAATGTGAACAATGTTCCTTCTTCGGGTGAAATCTAGCACAACGCTACTCTACTTAACCTGCTCAAGTATGAAACTGACTTTGGAACAATAAAATAAGTATAACTAGGTACAAAATAATACAATCAGTTTTAAATCATCCATATACAATAGATAATTCAACTTGATTTTGGAAACAGCTGTCATTTTTCATTCTTTATGTACCAATTCAATTTGAATATGAATAATTTTATTATGGTTAAATTTTGGAAACATACCTATTACCAAAAGACCAGTGGAACACAGATAACCCTGCAAAATACCATTCGATAACCTACCTTCTCACCCTGAATATAATAATAACGCCTTGCCTTACACAGTGAATATATGCTAACTGTGAAGGGAACAACATCATGGAAATACAGCAAAGAGGCTTTACCACTAGAGAATCAGGAACCAGATAATGAAGAGCATTTTGAAAGCCTGTATGTACAGATGAGAAGGGCAATATTGCAATACGAGGGCACGGATCCACTGAACAGACAACTGCTAGCAAGAATGAATTGTCCAGAAAATTTACAATTGTGCCATATATCATGAACAAAAGAGTTTTACCGAACTAAGTTTCAGAGGCAGAAACACTAGAACATCTGCACATGTTAATCTACTGTGCTGCAAAACTAGAACCACGAATAGCTCACTGGGAGATGAGCCTGCATTGGAAGATCAAGAGTCTTCGTGGAGACATAGGACAGGAAACGAGAAAACAGACTCTTCTAACGATCTGAAAAGTTTTCTACCGTACTTTGAATTGTAGTGCCGATGCTACAAATACGACTTATCCTAGAAAAGACAGTCAGTCTTAATGAATCCCGAAATGGGTTGTGGCCTTATCGACTCAGTCGGGTCTCGCTTCGGGCAATTACTACTTTCTGTGAGATACCAGCTTTATTGGGAAAGCTTACTCCCAGTATTTGTCTGAAATTTTTTTCTTAATTGCTTGAGTCAGGAAGCACAAGGGTTTAATGCCCGCCGTCAACAATCAAAGTGTATAGCCTATCTTGCTCAGGTTAAACCCACCAGTCCCCTCAAATCTTCCATATTCAGTACGTATAATATCAGTGGAATGCAATCTGTTCGGTATGGCTTTTCCATGATGCTGGTTTTGAGGACCCCCTCATTCCTCCTGGTGATTTATAACTGAACAAAATGGACATTAAGGGGTTATAACCTTTGTCTTTCTCGGCCAACTTCAAAAAAGGAACACGGGCTTTTTCACCCGGGTGCCCACAGAGGGCTTCCTAACAAGTTTGCACTCTTACTTCTGAAGGGTTGTTGATTTTTCTATAGCCATTATTTTAAATTTTAGTTACAATTAATGTATTTCACTAAAATCACATTTTATAAAGAAATGACTTGTGGCATACACCAAACTAGTTTCCAATATCTAATGGACAGGCACCTGTTTCGGACTTATTTGTCCTAACAGGCAGACGTAGATCACTTCACCAAAAGGCCTAAACATTCATTGGCTATGTGAAATAGGAAATAGTATAACACGGTGAGCATTATACCATCCAATACCATTTACCGCCAAAACCAAAACAACGTGAGTGTGTATATATCGATCAGTCGATAGACATATAAAAATAACTCGGTGCACGGCGCGGTGAAAAACACAGAACAAGCATACATACGGGGAGCCAAGAAACTCAATTGGTTCTTCATCGAGTATCTTCTAATATATAGAAAACAACAAGGATCGATCCCTGAGTTTCAACTTGTGTGTTTACTTACGTCTATAGCCAAACGATGATCAAACAAAATTAATATTTAATGTCTCCAATAATAATTAAAAAGAAATGGCTCGTTGCATATGGGACAAAATGTTTTGGTTCTTGGCAACGCCAAACTAGTTTCCAATATCTAATAGAAATTTAGTATGGGCCTTTCGGGCGTGTGCCGAATACGCCAGGCACCTGTGTCGGACTTATTGGTCCTCATCAGGCAGACGTAGTGCACCTCAAAAATAAAAAACAAAACATTTTTTCCCATATGCCATGAGCCATTTAATTAGTTAAATATTTATTTTGTTTGATCATCGTTTGGCTATAGTCGTAAGTAAGCACAAGAGGATTGAAACTCATGGTTCGATTCTTGTTGATTTCTATATATTAGAAGATACTGGGTGATGAACTAATTGACTTTCTTGGCATACAGGGGTATGTATACTTCTTCTGTGCTTTTCACTGCCCCGTGCGCCGAGTTTCTTTTATATGTCGATGGACCGATCGACTGATCACATTGTTTTGGTTTTGGCAGTACCCGCTAGATGGCATTGGATGGTATAATGCTCACATAGCAAGCAAATGTTTGGGCCTTTTGGTATGTGCGCTACATCTGCCTGATGAGGATCAATAAGTCCAAAACAGATGCCCGTCGTATTCGGCACATGTCCGAAAGGCCCATACTAAATTTCCATTAGATATTGGAAACTAGTTCGGTGTTGCCAAGAACCAAAACATTTTGTCTCATATGCCACGAGTAATTTCTTATTAATTATTATTGGGGACGTTAGATATTCATATTGTTTAATCATATTTTATCTTTTAGGGACATGATTGTACAGTTCAAGGTTCAAAGAAAAATTATGGGTCTAAAAAATGCTCGTTTACCGACATTTTAAGGCTTGATGACTACCAGCTAACTGATGGTACAGCAGTTCAAACAGAAAACTACACGCTGAAAAAAAGTGATGTGGTAACTATAAAATTATGAGCTATGCAATGTTGGATATTTACAGTTAATATACATAACTATCATCTGCATAACCCAAACTATAAGTGTCCTAAGAACAGCCACATATTTGT